>CM029924.1:67398973-68598973 GCA_017639245.1 Myiopsitta monachus
ACCCCATCACCGCCATCGCCGCGGTGCTCCCGTACCCGCGCTCAGCAGCACATTGCGGGCAGTGGGGTGCCAAGCGATGATGCCCACGCGCTTGGAGTGCCCCTCCAGCACCACCACCGGCTCCGTCAGCGGCTGGCTCAGGCCGTCCTCCGGGATCTGCCATACCTATGGGGACCACCAATAGGCACAGTGTGGGGGACCCCCTCCATCGCACCCCTCTCCTCCCGTCGCCATCCCCCTCCCCTCACCATGACGGTGCAGTCCTCGGAGCCGCTGGCGATGACGTGGTCGTTGTGGGGACACCAATCGATGTCCAGCACGGGGCCCGTGTGCCCGCACACCGTGGGGTAGGACTTGTCGATGCGGCCGGTCTGGGGACACGGGGACGTCGGGGAGGGGGGTCAGCCAGGAGGGTGCAGCACATCCCCATGCCCATGCCCATGCCCATCCCCATCCCCACCTTGTGCAAGGGGAGGACGAGGAAGGCGCCGCCGCCGCTGGCCTCCACGATGATGGCCACGAAGCAGGGGTTGACAGCGCAGAAGGTGCTGTCCCAGGTGACGCGGGACACGCGGATGTCATCGTAGCACTGCTCTGTCTTCACCGGCTGCCCGAACACGTGCCGGAACTTGCTCTGCCGAACCACCTTCCGGAAGGACATGGCTGGGGGGCACCCAGCGTCAGCGCCGCCACCGCCGTGTGTGGGGCAGGGAGGGGAAATCCGCTATGGGGCTGAGGGGGTGTGTGTGCCCCCCCCCCCTCCGGCATCCATTCCCCGCCCTGGGTAAAGGGCGGCTCAGGCTCCTCCCGGGAGCGGGAAGAGGGAGCTGCCCTGTGCCCGCTGGGCAAAGGAATCTGCCCTGCCCCGTGGTGGTGGTGGGGAGAAGGGGCTTCTGATGGGGAGGGAAAGGGGGATGAGTATGGGCTGATGGGGTGGCACTAGTGGGGTATGGGGATGGGGATGGGGACAGGGGATAGGGACAGGGATGGTCTGTCAGAATGGGGATGGGATGGGATGGGATGGCCCCACCGAGTAAGGTGATGGGGATGGGGACAGGGGATGGGGTGGCCCCACTGGGAAAAATGATGGGGATGGAGATGGGGATAGGACAGGCTATGGGGTGACCCCACTGGGTTAAGGGGATGGGGATAGAGATAGTGATGTGGATAGGGAAAGGGGATGGAGCGGCCCCCCTGGGTTAAGGGGATGGAAATAAGGTCAAGGGATGGGGACAGGGAATGGCCCTGCTGGGTAAAAATATGGGGAGAGGGGATGGGGACAGGCTATGAGGTGACCCCACTGCATAAAGGGACAGGGATGGGAACGGAGTCAAGTATGAGGATGTGGTGGCCTCTCTGAGTAAAGGGACAGGGACAGGAATGAGGACAGGGGATGGGAATGGGGACAGGGAGGGGGACAGAGGACGGGAACAGGGATGGGGTGGCCCCACTGTGTAAGGGGAAAAGGATGGGGACAGGGATGGGGACAGGGGACGGGGACAGGGATGGGGTGCCCCCACTGTGGAAGGAGATGAGCAAAGGAGGATGGGATGGGGACCGGGAATGGGGACAGGGGATGGGGACAGGGGACGGGATGGCCCCACTGTATAGGGGTCCAGGGGATGGGGCGGGTGACCCTGCGGGGTAAAGGGGTCAGGGATGGGGATGGGGTCCCCCGGGAAGGAGAACGCGGGTACTCGGGGGACAGGGATGGGGCCGGGGCCGCGGCCGTCGCTCCGGGTGCGGGTCCGGGTCCGCCCCCCCCCCCCATCCCGAGCCCCCCCTTTGCCCCCGTGCCGCACGGGGGGGGGGGGGGGTCTGTCCCGCACTCACCGGGGCCGGGGAGGGGGCAGCGGGGGCAGCGGCGGTGGCGGCGGCAGCGGCAGCGCGGCGGGAGGGGGCGGGGGCAGGAAGTGAGCGGGGCCGACCCGGCCCGCGCCTGCGCCCGGGAAGGTGGAGGGGGGGACCGGGGGAGGAGCGGGTCCGGGGAGGGGGGGGACCAGGAGGGCAAAGGGACCCGCAGCCGGGATGGGGGGGAGCGGGGGGTACCGGGGGGTCATGGGGTTACTGATGTGGGGGTGATGATGGGTGGCGCCGGGGTGGCAATGGGTGGTGCAGGGGGCGCAGTGTGAGGGGGCACCGGGGTGATGGGTGGCACCGGGGTGACAGTGATGGGTGGCACAGGGATAACGGTGGGCAGCACAGCGGTGATGGAGGCGGGTGACACTGGGGTGATATCAGTGGGTGACACTGGGGTGACAGTGCTGGGTGACATTGGGGTGACAGTGAGTGGCACTGGGGTGATATCAGTGGGTGACACTGGGGTGACAGTGTGTGGCACAGCGGTGATGGGTGGCATGGTGGTGGCAGAGACTGGCACAGTGGGTGACACGGCAGTATCAGTGGTAGGTGTCACAGTGGTGGCAGTGGGTGCAACAACAGTGCCAATGGCGAGTGGCACAGTGGCAGTGGGTGACCCAGTGGTGGCAGCGGGTGTCACAGCAGTGACATTGATGAGTGGCACAGCAGTGGCTGCAGGTGATGCGGCAGTGCCAGTGGTGGATGTACTGGCAGTGGGTGCCATAGCAATGCCAGTGGGGGATGCAGTGGCAGTGGACACCGTAGCAGTGCCAGTGGTGGATGCAGTGGCAATGGACGCCATAGCAGTGCCAGTGGTGGATGCTGTGGCAGTGGATGCCGTAGCAGTACCAGTGGTGGATGCAGTGGAGGTGGTTGCCCTATGGGTGCCAGTGGTGGATACAGTGTCAATGGACGCCATACGGGTGCCAGTGGTGGATGCAGTGGCAGTGGATGCCACAGCAATGCCAGGGGTGGATGCAGAGGAGGTGGATGCCCTATGGGTGCCGGCGGTGGATGCAGTGGCAGTGGATGCCATAGCAGTACCGGTGGTGGATGCAGTGGAGGTGGTTGCCCTATGGGTGCCAGTGGTGGATACAGTGTCAATGGATGCCACACGGGTGCCAGTGGTGGATGCAGTGGCAGTAGATGCCACAGCAATGCCAGGGGTGGATGCAGAGGAGGCAGATGCCCTATGGGCGCCGGCGGTGGATGCGGTGGCAGTGAACGCCATCGCGGTGCCGGCGGTGGATGCAGCGGTGGCAGAGGGTGATGCCCCGGGTACCACCGCTGTGCCGAGGGCGCGCAGGGCGCGGGCAGCGCGGCTGCAGGCGCGGGTGCGGAGCCCCAGGTAGAGGCAGGGGTTGATGCAGCTGCTGAGGTTGAAGGCGATCCCCAGCTGGTACAGGAGGTGCGCGGCGGCGTCGGGGGCCACCACCACCGCGAGCTGCGCCGCTTGGAAGGGCAGATGCAGCGCCACGTACGCGCTCAGCGTGGCCGCGAGGATGCACTGGAACCGGGTGGTGGGGCGGCCGCGGGGCCCCCGACGGCACCGCGTCAGCACCAGCGCCGCGCTGTGGCTCAGCACCACCACGGAGAAGGGCAGCAGCCCCTCCAGCAGCACCTCGAGGTAGCGCAGCGGCACCTCCCAGGGCCCCCGCTCGCTGCGGCACACGGTGACCCCCGGCATCACCTCCTCCGTTACCGACAGCGCCGCCTCCGGGGCGCTGCAGCCCCCTGCCGCCAGCCACGCACTGGCGCACAGCGCCGCCGGTAAGCGGGGGGGGCGGCGGCAGCGGTACCAGAAGGGGACGGCCACGAGCAGGCAGCGGTCCAGGCTGATGGCGGCCAGCAGGAAGAGGCTGCTGTAGTAGCCCAGGGCGTAGAGGAACTGATGGAGGCGGCACCAATGGGTGTCCAACAGCCACAGGTGGTCGTTGGCCACCGACCAGATCTGGAACAAGGAGTTGCTGAGGAAGAGGAAGTCGGACGCGGCCAAGCTGAAGACGAAGGTGGCCGAACTGCGGCACTGCAGCCGCCGGCCCGTCAGCCATAGGGTGAAGGCGTTGGCCGGCAGCCCCAGCGCGGCGCAGGCCACCAGGACCTCCGTGTCCCACCACGGGGCATCGTCGGGTGGCAGGGTCGGGGTGGGCAGCACGGTGCTGGTTCCCAGCTCCATCAGCCCGGCTCCAGCTCTATGGGCAGCAGCGAGGGCTCAGACGTGGGGTGACAGCGTCTCCGGTGTCACCCTCTTTGGTGTCACCTCCATCCCATGTCACCCACTCCGGTGTCACCCCCTTTGGTGTCACCTCCATCCCATGTCACCCACTCCGGTGTCACCCCCTTTGGTGTCACCTCCATCCCATGCCATCCCCTCTAGTGTTACCCCAACCCCACCCCATGTCTCCCCATCCATAGCACCACACAGCCCCCGGACCCACAACAACCTCTTTTTCTCCCGCCCTACCACCATTTTGGGGTCGTCCCCCCCCATATCCTATGGGTCATTGTCCCCTATTGACTGCACCACCCCATGCCCATCATGCCACCAAGCCTGGAGATACCCCATGCCATGGGGTCCGAGACCCCACCAGCCCCTACACTGGGGTCCAAAGAGGGTGAATAGTGTAGGACCTACCGCAATGGAGGGGAGAGCTCGGGAGAGGCAGCGGGTGGGGGGCACCCGGTTGTGGGGTGTCCTCTGTGCGCGTGAGAGTGGGAGGAGGCGCAGTGTCCCTGCGATGACATCACTCATGCACCAGCTTCCTGCTGTCACCCGCTCTGCGTGATGGTATCAGGGTCATGGGGGGACAGCCTGGCCCTGCCTTGTCACAGCCCTGCTGGGGACAAGGGGGGGGGCCCGGGGGTTGGGGACATGAGTGTTGGGGACACTGGTGGTGGCCATGGGGTGCCAGCATTAGGGATGTGGGTCATGTCCTCGTAGCATTGTCCCCCATGAGAGATTCCTCCATGGTGCATGTCCCCATGGCACTGTCCCCAGTGGCAGATGGGGACCATGGGGTGTCACCACTGGGGACATGGATGGTGTCCATGGGGTGTCACCACTGGGGACATGGATGGTGCCCATGGGGTGTCACCACTGGGGACATGGATGGTGCCCATGGGGTGTCCCCATTGGGTCAGAGCCAGCGCAGGGTGACCCCAGGACGGGTATAGGGGGTCCCAGCAGTGCCGTGGCCACCATGGCCGTGGGGCTGCACCCATGAGCTGCGCAGTGCCCGTTGCCCGCGGCCGTGCCCGTTTCCTGCCGTTAATCCCCATTAATTGGCTTTGCAGCCCCCGGGCCCGGGGGGGTGCACCCGGGGGTAAGAGGATTTCATGCTCCCTCTTAAGGCTCGGTCCTCGCCGGGCACTGCTCCTGCGCAGCGGCCCCGATGCCGCGCACCCGCGGGGACAAAGGAACCCCCAAGGGCACGGGCAAGGATGGGGACAAAGCCCCCTCCCGGCCCCCCGAGGACGGCGGCACCCGGAGCCCCGGGGCCGAGCCCCGGCACAGCGGGCACGGGCACCGGAGCGGCCGGAAGGGAGCGGGGGACCCCCATGCGGCCGCCGCCAAAAGCGTATTCACCCTTCCTGAACAGCGTGTTCGGCAAGGTGGGGGCAGTGGGGGGGCGGGAGGGGGGCAACGGGGCTCTGGGGCCGTGGGGGGGCCGTGGGGATGAGGTTGGGATGGTCCTGGAATGTGGGGATAGAGGGGACATAGGGATGAGGTTGGGATGGTTCTGGAATGTGGGGATGGAGGGGACATGGGGATGAGGTTGGGATGGTCCTGGAATGTGGGGATGGAAGGGACATGGGGATGAGGTTGGGATGGTCCTGGAATGTGGGGATGGAGGGGACATAGGGATGAGGTTGGGGATGGTCTTGGAGCATGGGGATGGTGGGGACATAGGGATGAGGTTGGGGGTGGTCTTGGAGCATGGGGATGGAGGGGACATAGGGATGAGGTTGGGGGTGGTCTGGAGCATGGGGATGTGGGGATATGGGGGCACTGGGGACAGAGTGAGGGACGCTGAAGGCATAGGGATGGAGGGGACATGGGGACGAGGCATGGGATGCTCTGGAATCCCAGGGATGGAAGGGACGTGGGGCATTGGGGGCAGGGTCAGGGACACTCTGGGCCCCTGGGAATGCTGTTTGGGACACGGGGATGAGGTTGGGGATGCTCCAAGACCCCCGGCAATGGCACCGGGGACACCTCAGGGCCCTGGGGACACCCACCCACAGGGGCACAAAGGGCCCCCAGCAGCACCCATGGGTGCCGGGCATGTCCTGCGGGGGTGTCGGGAGGAGGGGCCCGGGGCAGAGCTTTGCTCCAATCCCGTTAATCCCTCCCGCGGGGCTAATTCTGACCCAGCACAAGGAAGGTGATGGGAAGGGGGGTGGTGCTGAGCCGGGGCTGATGCTGTCCCCAACCCCCCCATGTGTGCCTGGCACAGGAGCGGGAGCTGTCACCGGAGGAGCTGGATGGTGAGCGGGGACACAGGGGGACATGGGGGGACACGTGCCATGGGGGGTCTGCCATGGGGGACAGAGATGCTATGGGGACATGCACTATGGAGGGGTCTCCCATAGGGTGCAGTTCAATAGGGACACAAGCCATGGATGGATCTCCCATGGAGAGCAGTGCCATGGGGATGGGCACCATAGGTGGCTCTGCCATAGAGGGACAGTAGTGCCCCAGGGACATGTGCCATGGAGGGCTCTGTCATGGGTGACATTGTCATAGGGACATGTGCCATGGAGGGCTCTGTCATGGGTGACATTGCCACAGGGACATGTGCCATGCAAAGGTCTCCCATGGGGGACACTGATGCCATGGGGACACATGCAATGGATGGATGTCCCATGGAGTGAAGTGCCATAGGGAAACATGCTATGGAGGGATTGCCCATGGGGGACAGTGGTGCCATAGGGTTGGGTGCTGTGGAAGGGTCTCCAATGGGTGCAGTGCCATAGGGATGGGTGCCATGGAAGGATCTACAATGGGTGCAGTGCCATAGGGGTGGGTGCCATGGAAGGATCTACAATCTGTGCAGTGCCATAGGGGTGGGTGCCATGGAAGTGTCTGCAATGGGGTTCAGTGCCATAGGGGTGAGTGCTGTGGAAGGGTCTCCAATGGGTGCATTGCCATAGGGATGGGTGCCATGGAAGGGTCTACAATGGGGTTCAGTGCCCTGGGGCCGCCCCCTCATCACCCCATGCACAGAGCCACCTCCCCCGGGGTGACGTGGGCCCGTGGACACCCCATCAGGGGTGATCCATCATAATCCATCCAACCCATCCATCACCCCTCATGGGGTGTCCCTGTGCTCCCCATTGCGAGCAGAGCTGTTGGACGCCTTCAAGGAGTTCGACACGGACCAGGACGGCTTCATCAGCTACAAGGACCTGGGCGCCTGCATGCGCACGCTTGGGTACATGCCCACTGAGATGGAGCTCATTGAGATCTCCCAACACATCAAGATGAGGAGTGAGCGTGGGGCGGGTGCCGGGGGGGCCCATGGGAGGCTATGGGGAGGGATGTGGGGGGCTGAGGTTGTCCCTGTCCCGTTGCAGTGGGCGGACGCGTGGACTTTGAAGACTTCGTGCAGATGATGGGACCGAAGCTGCGGGAGGAGACGGCTCACATGGTGGGGGTGCGGGAGCTGCGCATCGCCTTCCGAGAGGTACGGCCATGGGACATCGGGATGGGGGGGAATGGGGTGAGGGGACAGCGGCCATGGGGGGATCATGGGGAGACCATGACCGTGAGGGAACGGTGAGCATGGGGTGACCATGGGGGAATGGTGACCATGGGGGTGACCACAGGCACAGAGGGGATGATGAACATGGGAAGACCATGGTGGGGACAATGACCATGGGGATGGACAGGACAGTGACCATGGGGGAGACCATGGGGGAATGGTGACCATGGGGGTGACCATAGGCATGGAGGGGAAGAAGAACATGGGAAAACCATGGTGGGGACAATGACTATGGGGATGGACAGGACAGTGACCATGGCAAGTCCATAGGGAGACCATGACCATGGGGAATGGTGACCATGGGGGTGACCACAGGCATGGAGTTGAAGATAAACACAGGAAGACCACGGTGGGGACAATGACCATGGGGATGGAGAGGACAGTGACCATGGGAAGTCCATGGGGGAATGGTGACCATGGGGGTGACCACAGTCATGGAGGGGAAGATGAACATGGGAAAACCATGATGGGGATGGTGACCGTGGGGATGGAGGGCGCAGTGACCATAGAGAGACCATGGGGGAATGGTCACCATAGGCATGGAGGAGACGATGGCCATGGGAAGACCATTGTGGGGACAATGACCATGGAGATGTTGACAGGCATTGACAGGACAACGGCCATAGAAAGACCATGGGGTGATGGTGACCATGGGGATGACCACAGGCATGGAGGGGATGATGAACATGGAAAGACCATGGTGGGGTCAATGACCATGGGGGTGTTGACAGGCATTGACAGGACAGTGACCATGGGACGACCATGGGCTGATAGTGACCATGGGGGTGACCACAGGCAGTGACCATAGGAAGACCATGGGGTGGCAGTGACTGTGGTGGGGACAATGACCATGGGGGTGATGACAGGTATGGAGGGGACAGCAACCACAGGAAGACCATGGGGAGACTATGACCATAGGGGAATGGCAACCACAGGCATGGAGGGGATGATGAACATGGAAAGACCACAGTGGGGACAATGACCTTGGGGATGGAGGGGACAATGACCATGGGAAGTCCATAGGAAGACCATGACATTGGGGGAATGGTGACCATGGGGGTGACCATAGGCATGGAGGGGATGATAACCATGGGAAGACCGTGGGGGATGTTGACCACAGACATGGAGGAGGGGATGATGAACATGGAAAGACCACGGTGGGGACAATGACCATAGGGATGGAGAGGACAGTGACCATGGGAAGTCCATAGGGAGGCCATGACCATAGGTGCCTGGTGCCCATGGGGGCTGACCACAAGGATCCCATGGGGCGCCCCTGGAGGGTATTTGGTGCCGCTGCCCCCAGGTGCCCCCCAACCCGTGGGCCCCACAGTTCGACGTGAACGGGGATGGGGAGATCAGCAGTGGGGAGATGCGGGCGGCCATCGCAGCGCTGCTGGGGGAGCAGCTCAAGGCACAAGAGGTGGATGAGATCCTGCAGGACGTGGACCTCAATGGGGACGGGCGCGTGGACTTTGATGGTGAGGGGTCCCCCCTGTAGCTCCCCATGGCCATGGCTCGGCCCTGGGGTTCCCCTCACACCCACTTTGTCACCCGCAGAGTTCGTTATGATGCTGTCATCCCGGTGATGGAGATGGGGGACAAGATGGGACCCCCATCCCTGGCCCTGGTCCTGCCCAGCCCCAGCTCGCTGCCATCAGTAGGGGTCAGAGTGAACAACTGGAGCTGAGTCTGCAATTGGGGAATGGGGCAGATGGGGGACCCCAATGCGGGGGACAGAAGGGCTGGGGGGGGGGCTGGGGACCAATAAACCCCCTGGATCGGAGCTGGGGGAGTGTCTGTTGGTCCATGGGGTGGGATTTGTACCAGCCCCAGCCCACCGTGAGCCGTGGGGCAGGGCCTGGGGTCCCGTAGGGGGTAGGGATCGGCTGCTGGAAGCCATGATGAGGTGGGGGGGCAGAGGGAGAAGGCAGGATCCAGGGTGCGGGCAGGGCTCAAGGGGTACATGCAGGGCTCAAAGAGTACAGGCATCATTCAATGGGTACAAGCAGCGCTCAAGAGGTACAGGCAGTGCTCAAGGGGTACAGGCAGCACTCAGTGGGTACAGGCAGTGCTCAAGGGGTACAGGCAGCACTCAGTGGGTACAGGCAGGGCTCAGTGGGTACAGGCAGGGCTCAAGAGGTACAGGCAGAGGTCAATGGGTACAGGCAGAGGTCGGAGGTTCAGGTAGGTCACCGGCTGCCAACCCGCGCTCTGCCATTGGCTGGATGATCCATTGCTGCAACCCGCCAGCCAATCAGCACCCCCAAACCAAGCCGGCCAATCAGCACACAGTAACGCACGGGCATAGAGGCGGAATATCCGCTCGATGTGACATCAGCTCAAACCACCCAGCCAATCAGCGTGAAGGAGGTCGTGGGCTGAACCAATCAGTAAAGAGCCAATAATGCTGGGCCAATAACGCACCTAAGAGCCAATAATGCTGGCCAATAAGCACGAGCCTCCCGCGCCCACTGACCAATCAGCGCTCCCCCACCCCAAAAAAAGGGGGGGGCGGCAGCTGTGGCTCCGCTGGGGCTCGAACCCAGGACCTTCTGCGTGTAAAGCAGATGTGATCCCCCCTACACCACGGAGCCGCCGCGGCGCCGTGCGTTCGAGTCCCACCTCGGCCGCTGCCTTCGCACAGAGACACACTCCCCCCCCACACCCCTCCCCCCCCCGGAACTCCATGGACCAATGTCGTGGAGGGATATGAACCCCAGGGGCTCGCGCGGTTTGAGCCCATTCTGGCAGCTCCCTTTGATGTGGGGGACACAACGACAGCCCCAGGGACCATCAAAAGGAGGTGTTTGGGGGTGGGGACGGACAATGAGGATGATCCCATGTACCCCCCCACGCCGGGGCATTAGGACCCGGGTAAAGGGTAAGAAGAGGATGAGGATGGATGGGGAGTGCGTGCCCCCCCCCGGCCGCCCGCAGGGCTGCCCGGATAGCTCAGCCGGTAGAGCATCAGACTTTTAATCTGAGGGTCCAGGGTTCAAGTCCCTGTTCGGGCGCTGCCACTGCTTCCCTTTACCATTTTGGGGGTGCAGGGAGGATGAAGGGATGGGGCAATCCGTGAGGTCCCAAAGAACGGGGGGAAACCCAAAATCAGCCCCCCCCCCCCCCCCCCCATGGAGCAGGCAGAGCCGGGCTGGGGCAGTCAAAGGATTTAATTTAGTTTTTCCTGGAAAAAAGGGGAAAAATAGGAAAAAAAAAAAAGGCATCATCCACCCCCATTGCAGGTTTGGGGTGCAGAGACCCCCCCACGTGTCAGGTTTGGGGTACAAAGACCCCCCCACGTGTCAGGTTTAGGGGTGCAGAGACCCCCCCACGTGTCAGGTTTGGGGTGCAGAGACCCCTCCCCCACGTGTCAGGTTTAGGGTACAAAGACCCCCCCACGTGTCAGATTGGGGGTGCAGAGGCCCCCCCCCCTCCCCGCGCACATCCCGGCCCCTATAGTGTTTGGGGGTGCAGGGTCCTGCTGCGCCCTGTAGATAGATGGGAGAGAACCTGGGACCTCCCCCCCTTGCCCTAAACCTACAGGGAAGGCACCTGGAGGGGGAGCCCCGTGTTGGGGGGGGGAGCACCCCAAAAGCAGGGGCACCGTGGGCAGAGGGAGAAGGGGACCCCGGTTGCGCTCTCCATATATATAATATACACCTATAGAACAGGCTGTGGGGCAGACTCTGCCCCCCCCGCACCCCAAAGGTGTGGGGCTCAATAGAAACCAAACGATAAAGGACGGGGCGGGGGGGGGGGGAAAGAGACCAAGGCCAGCCTCGGGCTCGCCCCGCTGCACCCACCGCCCCCCCCGGGGCCTATGGGACCCAAGGCCCCAGCCCCATAGCGCTGTGGGAGGAAGAGGACCCCCGTTGCTAAGTGGGGTTCGAAGGGCAGGGGGGGTCCTGCCAGCTCCTGCTTGCCCCATGGCATCACGGGCAGTTGGATGGGGCTAAGGCACCCCCCGGCGCGGCGTGGGGAGGACGGGGTGGTTAAGACAGACGATGGATGGAGCCGTTGTTGCCGGGGCCTCCCCCGGCTTCACCCCCCAATGCTGCTCCTCTTCCTCCTCTTTCTCCTCCTGGCCTAGAAAATGTCCGGGCAGAGGCTCCAGTCCTGCTTCTCTTTGCTCTCCCAGTACCCCCCCTTGTAGACATGCGCCAGCTCCTGCGTGACCGGGTCCTTCCTGCGCTCGAACCACAGCGGTTTGTAGGGGTCGTAGGGGGTTCCTGGGGGGGCGGAGGGAAGCAATGGGGTGGGGAAAGAGCATCAGGGTGCCCAGGGCCACCATAACCCATGGCACCAAGCGCCAAGGGATGGGGGCTGCAGCCCTGCCCTGGGCAGTTCCAATGCTGAACACCCTCTGGGGCAGGAATTGCTCCTCAGCTCCATCTGAAACCTGCCCTGGTGCAGCTCGAGGCCGTTTCCTCTCATCCCATCCCTTGGTCCTTGGGAGCAGAGCGCAGCCCCCTCCTGGCTCCATCCTCCTCTCAGGCAGTTGTAGGCAGCGATCAGGTGCCCCCTGAGCCTTCTCTTCTCCATCTGAACCCCCCAGGTCCCTCAGCCCTTCCCCATCACACTGTGCTCCAGGCCCTGCACCCGCTCCGGTGCCCTTCTCTGGCCCTGCTCCAGCACTTCAGTGTCTCTCTTGCAGTGAGGGGCCCAGCGCTGAGCACAGGGGCACCATCCTGCCCTGGCCCCACTGCCTCATTGGTGCTGCTGCGGGCTCCTTCCTTACCGTCCTCAGTGGCTCGGGCAGCTTCAGCCTCACGCCTCTTGCGGCTCAGACGCTGCTTCTCCTCCAGCCTCTGCTTCTCAGCGTTGGCCTCATCCCAGCGCCCGTTCTCCATGAGGCGCTGGTCCGGGCGCCGGCGGCTGTCGGTGGGGGCTGTGCCACTCTCTGGAGCGTTCAGGGTCAGCGCCAGCTCCGAGAAATAGTACATGTTCTCTGCGTACTTCCTATGGGAGCAGAGCGCTGCTCAGCCCCTGGCCCGGCTTTGGGATACCCCCATCCCGCCTGGTCCCAACTCACGGGAGGGGGTTCCTCTTCCACAGCAGCATCCGGCTCTCCTCGGCCTCGTGGGCTTTCTGCCTTCCCTCTGTCCCGTTGTCCCCAGTGCCCAGGGTCACCTTATAGCAATCCATCTTCTCATCCCAAGTGCCCAGCAGGACAAAATGCACCTTCCCCGTGGGGTCTGTCACCTCCCCAGTGACCTGATGGGACAAAGGAGAGGGTGAACCAGGCCCACGGGGAATGGCGAGCATCCCAGCGCATCCCTGCAGCGTTCCCTGTCCCACCTTCCTCGCCACGTCCCGGGAGAAATAGCTGTAGGGAACGAACTTGAGGTTGCATTTGTCACCTGTCTTGTGGTTGACAATCTCGATTTCACCTGACTGTAGAGAGGAGAGGGTCAGATCCAGCCCCAGCGACATGGAGGCACGGAGGGATGGATCCGTGCTTCCATGCAGGACTGGCCCCCCCACGGGGTCCATCCCACCTGGTCTATCCCACCTGGTCTATCCAGAGCTTGCCCACGATGATGTTGTGCACTGTGGTGGTGACCTTCTTCCACGTGTAGTGGTTGCCAGTAGAGTGGAAGACACAGTGGATGGTGCCTGACGAGGGAAGGCGCGTTGGCAGCGGTCCCTTAACCAACCCCATTCCCCCTTTTCCCAGGGCTGCAGCGCTCACCCAGAGGCATCACAGAGAGGTATTTGCCCCGGAACTTGCTGGTGATCTTGATCTCCTGGCGCAGCGTCCACCCGTGCTTGGAGTCAGCGTGATGGGCAGCAGCGGGGGGGTGATGGCTCACCTGGACCAGGCACAAGGGTCGGGGGGACACAAATGAGCTCCAAGCATCCCAAGCAGCACACCAGGAGGAGCGGGGCCGGGGTGGGGGGTACCTGCTCGCAGAGGGAGCGGTATCCGTTCTCCTCCAGGCGATCCAGCTCAAAGGTCTCCCCCAGGAGGGGGTTGAAGGGTTTGCTGGTGCGGAAAACGGTGGTGGAATAGGAGGAGACGGTGAAGGCAGCCACGTAGCAGAGCTGCTCCAGGGAGCTCTCGCACCGCGCCGCCCGGTCCAGCAGGTCGTGGTACTCCAGGTCCTCAGTCAAGCGCTGCAGCATGGACAGGGGCTCGTTGAAGTTGACCTGGAAGGGATGGAGAGGTGAGGAAAAGGGGGTATGGGGAGGTCCTGAGCTCCTCTCCGTTGCCTACACTCCCACTCACGGGCATGGGGATCTTGGATAACTCCTTCCCGATGCAGTTCTTCATGATGCTCCAGAGGTTGAGGCTGTAGTTGGGTTTGTAGGGGATGCGGGTTCTTTTCTCCTTCTTGGTGTCTTCCACTTGGTGCTTGTACTGGGGGGGGTGAGCAGAGCTGCTGTAACCCCCCTGCGACCCCCTCCAACCGTCCACAGGAACCGGGGTACCTCGGAACTATCTCTGAACCTCCAAACCCCCGCACATGGCACCAGAGGAACCCCCATCCTACCTGCTCATCCAGGCTGATGTCGCTGCTGGTGCCGCTGATGTTGCTGCCGGTCCGCCTGGAGAGGAAGAGGAGGAGGAATCAGCCCCCAGCGGGATGCAGGCAGAGGGGGGGTCAGCCCAAAGCCCAGCACTCACTTGTGGCCCAGGCTCTCTGGCATGGGGATGATCTCTGGAGCATCAAAGAACTCGTTGTCATCATCTTCATCGCTCAGGTCTCCTTTGGCAGGGCAGCAGGGGTCTGGGAAGAGGGCAGCTGAGCTTCCAGTTCCACTGTGATCCCAGTTTTCCCCTAGCAGAGCACTGGGAGGTCTCCGTCACTCCCACCACAGCTTCCCCTATCCCCTACCATTAACCCCATCTCCCCCTGCCCCCAGCTCATTCCCCCTTATCCAAACCCAACATGCGGTGCCAATGGTACCTTTGGCAGAGCCACCAGTGCCGGCTGCGCCAGCAGGGAGCACGGTGGCCCCACGGAAAGCCCTCTCCAGGTGGTTGTGCTGCTTGGCCAGCTGCTCCAGGGTCTCCTCCAGCCGGATCCGCTGATCCCGCTCGTGCTGCAGTGATTTCTGCCACTTCTTGCTATGGGTCTGGGCCAGCAGCAGAAAATCCCGGCAGGCCTGTAGGGAAAACAGGGCCCCATGGGCATGGTCCATGGCCAAACCCCCTTCTATGGGTGCTGAGTGATGGAGCTGAGCAGGAGCAGCTTGTGCCCAGGCAGCCAGGGAGCCCCCAGCCTCCTGGCCTGTACCTGCAGGCCCCTGGAACGCCACCATGGTGTGAGCTATAGGATGTGTTTCCTGAAGGATAGGAGGCTCTGCAGAGGGATCTGGCCAGGCTGCAGCCATGGGCTGAGCTTCAGCAGGGCTCAGGGCTGGGTCCTGTACTTGGGCCACAACAACCCCATGGAACGCTCCAGGCTTGGGAAGCTGCTCATGGAAAAGGAGCTGATGGAGCTGAGCAGGAGCAGCTTGTGCCCAGGCAGCCAGGAAGCCCCCAGCATCCCGGCCTGCACCAGCACCAGTGTGGCAGCGGGGCCAGGGCAGGATTGTGCCCCTGTGCTGGGCACTGGGGAGGCCGCACCTCCAATCCTGTGCTCAGCTCTGGGCCCCTCACTGCAAGAGAGACACTGAAGTGCTGGAGCGGGGCCAGAGAAGGGCACCGGAGCTGATGCAGGGCCTGGAGCACAGTGTGATGGGGAAGGGCTTAGGGACCTGGGGGGTTCAGATGGAGAAGAGAAGGCTCAGGGGGGACCTGAGCACTGCCTACAACTGCCTGAGAGGAGGATGGAGCCAGGAGGGGGCTGCGCTCTGCTCCCAAGGACCAAGGGATGGGATGAGAGGAAACAGCCTCGAGCTGCACCAGGGCAGGTTTAGATGGAGCTGAGGAGCAATTCCTGCCCCAGAGGGTGCTCAGCATTGGAACTGCTCAGGGCAGGGCTGCAGCCCCCCCACGGGGGGTGTTCAGTGGATGCAGCTCTTGGTGCCACGGCTCAGTGGTGGCCCTGGGCTCACTCTGGCTGCTGGTGCAGCCCTTTCCCAGCACAGCGAATCCCGGGCTGCGGGACTTACGTTGATCATGGCGTTGGAGGTGATGCGGAAGAGGGTGGCGCGTTCGTTCACTTGCTTGATCTTCTCGGTGCTGTCAGCGGGCAGGCGCAGGGTCTCCAGCTCGCTGAGGGAGCGCTGCAGGGCCGTGCCGTGCTTGGCTATGAGGTCGTTGCAGGTGCTCAGGTCCTCCACCTTGCTGGACAGGGTGCGCAGCGTGCTCTGCAGCTCCGTCTTGTCCGTCTGTGGCACCGCTTCATCACCGGAGTCATCTGCTCAAGGGAAAGGGTGTTGGGGGAGGCCCTGGAGAGCAGGGGCTCCGTGAGGGAGACAGGGACAAGGGGGAGCTTAGGATGGAGCTGCTGCGAGGGCGGGAGCAGCTTTGCAATGGAGCCAGGCTGAGAGCTGGGCTGGGGCAGCCTGGGGGAGGGAAGGATCCTGAAGGAGCAGCTCCAGTGCCTGAAGGGGCTGCAGGAAACCTGGAGAGTGGCTTTGGACAAGGGATGGAGGGACAGAACAAGGGGAATGGCTTTAACTGCCAGAGGGGAGACTGAGATGAGCTCTTAGGCAGAAGCTCTTCCCTGGGAGGGTGCTGAGGCACTGGCACAGGGTGCCCAGAGAAGCTGTGCCCCATCCCTGCAGTGCTCAAGGCCGGGTTGGACACAGGGGCTCGGAGCACTCTGCTCCAGTGGAAGGTGTCCCTGCCCATGGCAGCGGTTGGAGCTGGAGGAGCTTTAAGGTCCCTTCCAACCCAAAACACTCTGGGATGTTTTCAGCAGGAGAACCCCATTCCCAAGGGCTGGAGCTGCACATAGGGCGCTCCCAGCAACAGCATTCCAGATAGGGAACGTGGCAGCAGCTTGGAGCAGATGGCCCTTCCCCTGGCACAGGAGCAATCCCACCAGTGAGGAACTCAGTGCTGGCGGCTCCTCAAGCCAGAGCAGGCAGCAGGAATCCTGGACATCACTGCCAGCATCCATGTGGATGGACACAACCGCCCCTTCCCAACGCCACCACGGGTACCCAATGACGCTCTCCCTGCCCAGCACCCAAACCGGAGTGTGGGAGACAGAGCAGGGAAGAGCCGGCTGAGTACGCAGCCAGCAGTGAGCACCGGGAGCTTGGGAATAGGCCCAAGATGTGGGATTGTGTCCTGCGGAGGCACAAACCCACCCCGGGCTTGAAGGAGCGGGTGCAGAAAGGCGCTGACGAGGGGCGCTTGGAGCACACTTATGGGGCCATACCTGACTCCTCCAGCATCTTGACAGCTTTGGCCTTGGCCAGCTCCAGGGCTGTGACCCAGCGCTGCCGCTCCACCTCGGAGCTGGCTTTGAGGTGATAGGTCTGGGCCCCGCCGTTGGAGATGATGAAGTTACACGAGTCCTCCACCGTGATGTTGGCCGTGGCCAGGTTGATGGTGCCACGGCACGTGTGCCGCATCTCCGCCTTGGAGCTGCGCAGGGAAGCGGGAACAGGGGCACGGTGAGGCAGGATGGGACTCACGGAATTCCCACCCCAAAGAGGGTTCATAAGGATGGGGTTGTCAATGGGGAGTGTGAATGGGAATGGGGCTGCTACAAAGGCGGGGTCCACAGCCCCCAGAATTCCCACCCCAAAGAGTGTTCATAAGGATGGGGATGCCAATGGGAAGTGCAAATGGGAATGGGGCTGCTATGGGGAGTGTCCACAGCCCCCAGAATTCCCACCCCAAAGAGGATTCATAAGGATGGGTTTGTCAATGGGAAGTGCCAATGGGAATGGGGCTGCTATGGGGAGTGTCCACAGCCCCCAGAATTCCCACCCCAAAGAGTGTTCATAAGGATGGGGATGCCAATGGGAAGTGCAAATGGGAATGGGGCTGCTATGGGGAGTGTCCACAGCCCCCAGAATTCCCACCCCAAAGAGGATTCATAAGGATGGGTTTGTCAATGGGAAGTGCCAATGGGAATGGGGCTGCTATGGGGAGTGTCCACAGCCCCCAGAATTCCCACCCCAAAGAGGATTCATAAGGATGGGGTTGTCAATGGGGAGTGCGAATGGGAATGGGGCTGCTACAAATGGGGGGGTCCGCAGCCCCCAGGAGCATCCTGAGGGATCCCCTTGGCGCCTCCATATCCCGGTACCGGCAGGACGAAGGCCCGGGGCGAGACCGTGCCAGGCGGGCGCACCCCTTCCACGTCAGCGGGGCCGGAGGAAGGGCCGCCGGGGCACCCCCCCCTCCCCGTTCCCGCCCGTAACAGGAGCCCGCGGCTCCGGTTCCCCGCTGCATACCGAAGGCGCAGCCCCCCCCGTTCCCCCCCAGCGGGACTCGGGTGTCCGAGCGGGGGCACCGCGGGGACGGGAGCGAAAACGCCGCTGCTCCTCCGGGGAACGGGGCCAGGGAGCGGCAAAGGGGGCAGCGGTGGGGCCGGGCCCAAGGTCACGGCGGAGCTGCGCGGGGGGCCCCCGGTACGCACCGGTAGTAGCTGAGGAGCCCGTTGCTGAGCACGAACCAGCGGCGCTGGTAGCCCTTGATGTAGTTGGTCCACTTGAAGAGCCACCCCTCGCGGGCCGACCCGGACCCGGACCCGGATCCGGACCCGGAGCCTGCTCCCGGTGCCGCCGCCGGTGCGGCCCCCGCTCCGCCGCTCGCTGCCGGTGCGGGCAGCGCCGGGGCCGCTCCGGGCGCCGCGGGCAGTGCCATGGGCCCGGGCAGAGCCCCCGGGCCGGGCCCCGCGGCCGCCGCCGCTCGCAGCTCCGCCATCGCCGCCGCGCTGCCGTCAACGCGCTCCGCACCGCCCCCCCCGGGAGAGCGCCTGATTGGTGGAGGCGGCCGCCGAGCGCGCTCTGATTGGTGGAGGAGGCAAGGAGGGGCGGTGCTTGCGTTCCTATTGGCTGATTGCGGGCTCCTTCGCCGGAGCTTTCTTCCGTCAATCAAAGCGGGTGAGGCGGAACGGTGACTCATCCTTGCGAGCGATTGGCTGACGGGGCGGGGCTTCGCTCAGGCCGAGCTGCCATTGGTGGAGGCGGGGACGGGGCGTGGCTTAGGAGCTGAGGGGCGCTGAGGGCTGAGAGGAGCCGCCATTACCGAGGGGGGACCGGGCCGGGCCGGGCCGGGCCTGGTTGGGTCCCGTTCCCCGTTAAGGGCAAACCCGGAGGGGTCGCACCTCTGCGGGGAGGGAACTCCGGAGCTCCGGGACAGTCCCAAGGCTGGGGGGGGATGGGGGTAACCCCGAGCCCGCAGCTGTGGGGGTGCAGGAGGGGTAATGGGGGGTGTCTCCGGTTCCTTATCCCCTGAGGGAAGCAGAGGCCAGGCCGGCAGCAGTATACAATTCATCTTTATTTACAAGAACCCTATAAAAATGTAAATTTAGAAACTTTATTCTCATTTACTAGAACTGAAAACTTTGGGGGGGGGGGAAGGGAAATTGGTGGAAACCCCCCAGAAAGGCCAAAAAAGACAAGAAATTCATCATCATAAATGAACTTTCCACTTGCTTGCTGATGGGGAGAGGGGCAGGGGGTGGTTAATACCAAAGGGGGGGGTAAAATACCTCCATGTGCAAATCTCAGGGGGGTTTCTCTTTTAAAAGCCAAAACCGGGTAAAATAAGCGCCCCCTCCCCCCCCCCCCCCCCCCCCGTCCATTCCCTGCTGTCGTCTTCCCAAGGAGGAATCCAGCGGGATCCATGCGGATCAGGAGGAGACCCCTGGGAGTGATCCCAAGGGGAGGGATGGAGACAACACTGGGGAAGACAAGGCAAGTGTGCAAAGGGGTGTGTGTGTGCGCGTGCACACGTGTGTTCACACATGTACTCGTGTGTTCATGCGTGTTCACACGTGTGTGCACAGCCAGGGAATGGCAGGGACCAGAGCTCAGTGCTCAATGGGGGTCAGGGAGGGAGTGGGGCCACCCCCTGTCACCCCCGAATGGGAATGGGGGGGATTCCCCCATCGTGTGCATGGCAAAGGGAAGAAGCTGGGGGGGGGAGGGGGAGAAGCAGCTAAACACCCCCCGGCACCTCTTTATCCCATGATTTTGGGGTGGGAGAGGTGTTTTCTCCCATAATTTTGGGGTGAAAGAGGGATTCTTCCATGATTTTGGGGTGGGAAATGTCTTTTCCCCTGATTTTGGGGTGGGAAAGCTGTGTTCTCCCACGATTTTGGGGTAGAAGAAGTTGTGTTCTCCCCTCATTTTAGGGAAGGAAAGCTTTCTCCCAAGGTTTTGGGGTGGAAGAGATGGTGTCTCCCATCATTTCAGAGTGGGAGAGGGATTCTTCCATGCTTTTGGGGTGGAGGAGGTGTTCTTGCTCATGATTTTGGGATGGGAGAGGTGTTTTCCCAAGGTTTTGGGGTGGGAAAGGTGTTTTCCCACCCCAACGCAGTGGGACGATGGTTCCGGTGTGTTGGGGGGGGAACCCCCTGCCCTCCATCCATCTTCTGGAACACTCTGGTGCCGAGGAGCCGCGGAGGAGATGTCCTACCGGATCCCGTGCACTAAGCTGGGATGTGGGAATACAAGGATGGAAGGGTCAGAAGAGCTGGAAAAGGGAAGGGAAAGGCTTCAGCCCGGCTCCCTTGTCCCGGTTTGGGTGCACTTACTGCAATTTTGTCTCCAGCAGGTTGAGCTTCTGCTGGTCCACGTAGCGAGAGAAGAGGGAGAGGAGGTTGGAAGGGGTGGACACTGGCTTGGCCAAAGCTGCCTGAGGGATGCGCAGGAGCTCCCGGGTTGCCATGAGCATCAGCTCCGTCCTGCCGGGAATGGAACGGGAAGAGAGGAGCCATCAGGAGGCCAGGGTGCTGCAGGGTTCCTTCCTTCTTCATCACCCTTTCCTCCTGGGTCCTCTGGCTTATGGGGCAGTGCCTGCAGCAGCAGGAGGTAACACTCACCACTGGTTGTCCTGCATGAGCTCCGTGCTGGTGTCTGAGCTCTGCAGTTCCTCCCCACGGCTCAGGACCAAGTACAGCAGGGACAGTCCGAACTGCAGGGAGAGAGGGAGGTTGTGAGGGAATGCCTATGGCAGGAAACGCGTGAGAGCTTTCCTCCCACCATTCCTCCTGAGAATCACCTCTCAGTGCTGCCGGGGATGGTGGGACAAGCGGGAAGAGCCCTGACAAAACCCTAAGGAGGAGAGACGCGGAGCTGGTTTGTGGTGGTGTCCCTGGCCAATTAATCATGGACTGATGGAATGCTTTGTGCTGGAATGAGGCTTAAAGCTCATCGAGTCCCAACCCCTGCCATGGGCAGGGACACCTTCCACTGGAGCAGGGTGCTCCAAGCCCCTGTGTCCAACCTGGCCTTGAGCACTGCAGGGATGGGGCAGCCACAGCTTCTCCGGGCACCCACTGCCAGTGCCTCAGCACCCTCCCAGGGAACAGCTTCTGCCTAAGAGCTCATCTCAGTCTCCCCTGGGGCAGGTTAAAGCCATTCCCCTTGTTCTGTCCCTCCATCCCTTGTCCAAAGCCCCTCTCCTGGTTTCCTGGAGCCCCTTTAGGCACTGGAGCTGCTCTGAGGTCTCTGGAGCCTTCTCTTCCCCAGGCCGCCCCAGCCCAGCTCTCAGCCTGGCTCCACAGCAGAGCAGCTCCAGCCCTCAGAGCATCCCCATGGCCTCACTCCATCAGCTCCACATCCCTCTTGTGCTGCTGCCCTGGAGCCTGACACCCTCATTCCTTCACAAGGGAAGCATAGAACTCCAGCAGCCTGCAGCTCCCTGGAGCCGTTCCTGCACCACGGCTACCTCCAGCCCTGGGAAACTCCCAACTACTGGGCTGGGAAGGATGAGATGTCTCCTCCTGCCCTGGCAGGAGCGGAGCGGGAAACACCTTGTTCTGGAGCACAGCAGTGAGGTGCAGGTTGGTGGGCGCTGGCGCGGGCGCGCTCTGAGGTAGGTTCGTTAACTGCTGCACGAGGCTGGTGACTGTCCCCAAGGGAAGGTGGTAGAGGACGTGTGAGAAGGGCCTCAACAGGCAGGGCAGCACCTGCAGAGAGAGGAGCAGAGGGAATTGTGCTTCCCGTGGGACATTGTGGACACCAACAAGCTCCTGCAGCAGCAGCGCCTCCACTTTGCACCCCCTTCACACCTCCACAGGCTTTAAATTCAATCGCATCTTTGCCTTTTTTCTTCTAAATCTTCCGTTTTCTCCCAACAAGCTCAGATTTATTCCATGGATTCCTGTGGTTTTATTCCCTACATAAACCAGGCTGCAAAGGACATCTGCGAGCTCAGCCCCCGGAAGACTGCGACCTCTGCTCCATGCCTCTGGAGTCTCCTGTTGTCACCCCATGAGCTGGACTCAAAGGCACCATGTACCAAACCCTCCCTCTTCTTTCCTGTGCTGTGCCAGCAGTGCAGATGGACCCTGCCAGGAGCTCCTGCAGCCTTCCCAAGCCTCTGGGAGTCTCCCAAGAGAGGCAGAAACAACCATCGTTAGGACACAGGATGCTGTTTGCCATCAAACAGCCACAGGAGATCCAGCTCCAGCCCCGCAGCACCTCACAGCAAGGGGACCCTTCCCACCCTCTGGAATCTCACCTCATCCTGAGCATCCTTCTTGATGAGGAAGGGCAGGTTCCTGGCTGTTGCCATGAGCACGTCGGCCGCTTGCTCGGGTGACAAGAAGGGCAGGATCCGGGCTACAAGGCGCTTCCCTTTCCGGATGCACATGATCTGCATGAAGTGGTCATCGCTCGGCCTGGGGAGGAGAAAAGATTCCAACCTTTGGGAAGTGCTCCTTGGGAAAAAGAGCGTTGGAAAAGCCCATAACCAAGTCACAGGCACCACCTCCGCTGACCTGTCCTGTCCAGGTGCCTTCCCCCTCAGGTTGTCGTACATGTCACAGATCTTCTGCTTCCTCTCGCCCATCAGGGCCGGCCTCTCCCCTTCCAGGCTCAGGAGGTAGCGTCTCTCATAGTCCTCCACGTCGAGGAGGAGGCTGTATGTCTGCAGAAGACACAGGGATCCGCTAGTCATGCTCCATAGGGATCCAGGATGTGCCCTGTCCCCAACCAACGCTGTCCCATCTCCTCTGCTGCCTACAGGAATGGTGTATCCTGACTCAGATCCCATCCAAACCTCCTTCAAACCCAGTGTGGGAGTGCACTGAGCAGGGATTCTGTGTCCATCCTCTCACGGGTGCTGCAGAGCTGATGGGTTACCACTCTCAGTCCATAATGGACCTTTCAAAGCCCATCCAGGCTGGTTTGGGGCTGGGTCCCACCTCCAGCCTTTCCACTCCCACTCTCACAAGCAGAACCTCAGCCACCATCTGGATGTCCAGAGGAGCTCGGTGGTACCACACCGTGGTCTCCATGGCCATTTCCTTCTCCTTAATGCCCCACCACTCAGCTCCTGAGGGTCATGGTGACCCCTTGGAACTCACCTTCTCGATCGTGACAAGGGTCTGGCGCCTCTTGTCCCGAACCTGCTTCTCCTTTGTCTCCTGTTGGGTTGGGGACAATGAGTCAGGGCTGTGACAGCACCAGCGGTGGCCAAACACCAGCCCCAGAGCCATGCTGGAGGGAGGCAGGAGCAGAACTCACATCATCCTCACTGCGGGAGGTCACCACGGCGTCGATCATCTTCCGAGGGTTGTTGACGCTGGAGACTGTGAGCTTCCCTAGGGAGCCCTCAAACTGCACTGCAGGAAGGAGGGAGAAGGGAGGCACAGGGAGTCAGCATGGACCTGAGCCTGCCTCACCCATCTCCAGGCCAGCAGCAGCCCTGTGGCTACCTCCAGACTCCATCTGGCACCTGCAAACCCCACTGTCCCAGCCTGGAATGAGCCATCACCACCCTACACCCATAGAGATGTGCAGAGAACCATCACCATCCTACACCCATAGAGATGTGTGGGGAACCATCACCACCCTACACCCATAGAGATGTGCAGAGAACTACCACCACTCTACACCCATAGAGATGTGTGGAGAAGGGAGCCCTGACCTGGCTTGTAGGTGTGCTCCAGCTTGGCCACCTGAGGTGTGATGAGTTTAGTGCGTTCCTTCTTGGGACCATCACCGTGGACCTCTTCCGCTGCTGACAACTTCTCCAGCTTCTGGAAGTAATTCTGAGGTGGGGAGAGAAAAGGCTGAGTCCCCCCCAAGAAACCAGTTGGGAAGGACTGATGCAACACATCCCTCTCCATCTCATACTGGTCTTCCCAGTACCACCAGTAGACTTCAAACCGCTGCATGAGCAGATGATCCTCCTCTTTCCCACCACAAACAATGCCAAATCCACTCTCCTTGTGTGACCCCTGACTCCAAGTCCTTCCCAGCGCGTTCCTGTTCACCCCATTGCTCCATTGGCACCACGGGAGGCTGGGGCCTCCCCCACTGGTGTTGTCCCATCCACCCCGGCCAACATTTGCCTCTTTCGCAATGGAGCAGCTCTGCTGACTCATCCCGGCTGTGGCTGCACCGGTTCCTCTACTGGGGATCTGCTCCCCCCCAGCTCCCAAACCCCCTCTGTCAGCAGGAGGCCTCCTGCTAGCCCCAGGGATCCATCGGCTCCTGATGGAGCAAGGCCAGGGGAGGCCATGGAGCTGCTGTGAGGGTGGGAGCAGCTCTGCCATGGAGCCAGGCTGAGAGCTGGGCTGGGGCAGCCTGGGGAAAAGAAGGCTCCTGAAGGGGAGACCTCAGAGCAGCTCCAGTGTCTGAAGGGGCTGCAGGAAACCTGGAGAGGGGCTTTGGCCAAGGGATGGAGGGACAGGACAAGGGCAATGGCTTTAACTGCCCGAGGGGAGACTGAGATGAGCTCTTAGGCAGAAGCTCTTTCCTGGGAGGGTGCTGAGGCACTGGCACAGGGTGCCCAGAGAAGCTGTGGCTGCCCCATCCCTGCAGTGCTCAAGGCCAGGTTGGACACAGGGGCTTGGAGCACCCTGCTCCAGTGGCAGGGGTTGGGACTGGATGAACTTTGAGCTCCCTTCACCCCAACCCATGCCATGATCTCACCACGTTGGTGCGTGCACCCCCTGCTCTCGCCCCACTCGTGGCTGCTCCAGGACCTTTCTGGGTGCACAGTTGCCACATGAAGATGGAGCCAAACAACTGCCCCACTGCAGCCCTGCTCCAGCTCCCGAGCCACGCGTCCATCCCAGCCCTGCAGGGACTTCCCTCACATGAAGCTGCCCTCAGCACCCTCAAACCCCGCTGAGCCTGCAGCACCCAGCACCACTGGGCAGGGCGCAGCCCTCGCCCTGTTCTGGCTGCTCCAGCCCTGGCTGCTCCCAGCCCCCGTTCCTGAATTGGGAAGAGCAGGAGCGCTCTCTCCTCATCCTCCGCCTCACCATGGGCTTCACCACCACTTCCTTAGCACATCAGAGTTCTCCTTCCGCAGCCATTCCCTACCAAAGCTCTCCTGCATTTCCCATTGAGCAGCTTTTCCCCGTGTGGCATTCCTGGTGTTTCATTGCGCTGCTGTCACATGCGGCTTCTGGCATGGAGAAGATGCTCTCCCATTATCCTGGACTTTCTGCTGCACCCTCCAAATCCATGCTGCCATGCTTGGATTTGGATTCTTCCACGGAGAGGAAAGCAGCTCCTCCCTTCCTGCTGCTCCCATTCCTTTCCCCTCCTAGGGATGCTCATCCCACCCCATGCCATTCCCAATGGCTGCATTGAGAGATGCTTCCTCCACCGCATCACCCTCAGCACCAGCATCCCCTTCCCACCCAACACCCCTTGGCACGACTGGGAAGACACCAATCCCATGGGAACGGCTCAAGCACCTCCATGCCAGTACCTGGTAGTAATAGTCATCCAGGTAGGGATCAGTGCTCTGGAGCTGCATCATCTGGATCTTGGACACCCAATCCTTCTCCCGCTGCAGCATGAGGTTGGCGTAAGGATCCTTCCTCATCTGCTCCTGGTGGCTGCTCCGGTGACCCCCTCGATCCCCCATGGAGCCGTTGAGGCTCCGGTGCTGGCTGCCGGGAGGCAAGAAGGGCACCCGTGAGCACACAGGAGCTACAGGAAGGGACAGAGAGCGGTGCAGAGGCTGCTCCCCGCAGCAGGACCCCCCCGCGGCAGGGGGGGGGGGCTGCAATCCCACCTTTCCCAGCCCCCCCCCATCCCATCCCAGCCCCACCGCTCACCTTCGGCTCTGCTGCTGCCGCTGGTGCAGGAGACGGCGGTGCTGCGGGTGCAGATGGGTGGTGTCCGGGCGGAACATCTGCGCTTGAGGCCTGAGGAAGAGCAGGAAACGTCAGGAATGGCCCCAGGGAACAAGGAAAAAGGTTGGGAATGGGACAGGGAACCCACCTGAGGCTCTGGATGTGGGCGCCTGGTGGGTGCTGGAGCTGCGAGGGAGGAGGAGCAGGGGGAGCCCCGAAGAAGGCACGAAAGCCACTGGCTGGAGGCATCATCTGCCCGACCCTGCCCTGCAGCAGCTTGGGATTGACGGAGGGAATGGGGCTCGCCACCAGGCCCGAGACCCGGGCAAAGTGGCTGGGGGACATCCGGCCCGCCTGGAAGAGCAGGGAGAACACATGGAGTCATCCCATGGGAAATCTGGGCTGAAAGGAATGGGGCCGGAAAGAGCCGCCTCCTGCAGCCAAGTGGGATCCTGCTCCTGGAGAGGAGGAGGGAAGGGGAGGGGAAGGGCTTTACCTGGGCTCCTCCGAGCAGCTGAGCTCTCTGCAGGTGGGTGAGAACGGGAGAGACGCTGTGTGGGAATGGGTGGCCCAGGAGGGAGGAATTCTATGGGAAGAGAAAGGAATTCCAGTCACAACCATGGCACACACACCCAGGCAGGGAGCGGATGATGGCACAAGGGGAAGCCCCAGAAAGAGATGAGGAGCCAGGAAAAGCTCCAGGAAGTCGGGATAAATGGTCAGGATGAGGCCAATGGGCCAAGACATGGAGCTAGAGACAAGTGAATGCCTCGCTGTGCATGACAGCACTGTATCCAGCACCATCAGGGCCTGGAATTGCGGGTGGAAGGAAGGGAATGGGGCAATGGGGGGCTCTGGAAGAGCTCCCCACCAGGCGGGGAGGGGGCTGGGTACCGGTACATTGCAGAGCTGGTTGGGGGACATCCTCTCTCCATAGGGAGCGGGGTAGCGCTGCTGCAGGGACGCTCGGATGTGGACAGGCTTCGGACACAGGATCTAGGGCAGGATGAAAGCAGGAGAATGAGTCCAGGAAGCAGCCTGAGCCCCCTATGGTGGGGCAAGGCAATGGGGGGGGGACACACCTTACCTGCTGGTTGAAGCTGGGCACAGCAGCCTGCTTTGGTGGGGTGCCGATGGGGACAGCATGGACAGGGGGGCTCCCAATGACGGGGGACGAGGAGCGCCGTGGCAGCGCCCGCTCCGATGGGTCCCGCTCATCATCGCGGGGCTGAGGAGGCCTCTGGGGCAGAGCATAGTCCAGCACGGACACCGAGGGCATCTCCTGCAGGGAGAGATCCCAGCGGGATAACAGGCACTGAGGGGGATGAGGAATGGCCCCAGGGAGGCGGCAATGAACCAGGGTGGGAAGGAGCTTTAAGCTCATCAGTCCAAGCATCACCTGGCACTGCCAAGGCCACCACTGAGCCATGGCACCAAGAGCCACATCCGTACTTCTCTTCTAAACACCCCCAGGACAGTGCCTGCAGCCCTGCCCTGGGCAGTTCCAATGCTGAGCACCCTCTGGGGCAGGAATTGCTCCTCAGCTCCATCTAAACCTGCCCTGGTGCAGCTCGAGGCCGTTTCCTCTCATCCCATCCCTTGGTCCTTGGGAGCAGAGCGCAGCCCCCTCCTGGCTCCATCCTCCTCTCAGGCAGTTGTAGGCAGCGCTCAGGTTCCCCCTGAGCCTTCTCTTCTCCATCTGAACCCCCCAGGTCCCTCAGCCCTTCCCCATCACACTGTGCTCCAGGCCCTGCACCCACTCCGGTGCCCTTCTCTGGCCCTGCTCCAGCACTTCAGTGTCTCTCTTGCAGTGAGGGGCCCAGAGCTGAGCACAGGATTGGAGGTGTGGCCTCCCCAGTGCCCAGCACAGGGGCACAATCCTGCCCTGGCCCAGCTGCCGCACTGGTGCTGGTGCAGGCCGGGATGCTGGGGGCTTCCTTGCTGCCTGGGCACAAGCTGCTCCTGCTCAGCTCCATCAGCTCCTTTTCCATGAGCAGCTTCCCAAGCCTGGAGCGTTCCATGGGGTTGTTGTGGCCCAAGTGCAGGACCCAGCCCTGAGCCCTGCTGAAGCTCAGCCCATGGCTGCAGCCTGGCCAGATCCCTCTGCAGAGCCTCCTATCCTTCAGGAAACACATCCTATAGCTCACACCATGGTGGCGTCCCAGGGGACAGAAGCCCACATCACCACAAGCTGCTCAGCCCCAGCCCATCAGCCCTGCAGAGCAGGATAGGGCCACCCATCACCCTCTGCTCGCACTTAAAGCCTGACTCTTCATTAAACCACAACCAAGACCAAACCCCTCTGCCTTGAGACACCGACATTCCCAAATCCTAATGGGAGCATTGACACCCCTCAGACATCATGGAGCAGTTATAACCCCCCAACACAGAGCTCCAGCATCCAAGGGGGACAACGATGTCTAAGAGGAGCCAAACGGCATCCACCCACAACATTCCCTATCCCAGGCTGATCCAGAGATGCTCCCAAACAGCACCGACCTCACCCCTCAGCACCCATCCTGCTGCCACAAGGCTTTAAAGGGGTGTTAACAACAGGAACCAACTGCACCCCAACACCCTACCTGAGTGAGGAGCGGGCCCCGCATGCGCCGCAGCACGGCCGAGCTGTCCCAAATGCTGGAATTGAGCCCTCCAGGCTGCTGGAAAACACACAGGGAGTCAATAGGGATGCACACACCCCTCCACCCCCAAAGCCCTGACCCCCTGAAGCCAAATCCCACCTGCGCAGGGCCGCGGGTCTGCACTGCCTGCATGATGGCAGGGTCCTCCAGCTCGCTGTCGATGACCAGCCGGGTCAGCCGCTCGGCCAGGGTGGCCTCAGGGTCCCCCAGCAGGTCCAGGTCCTCAGTGCTGGGCCCATCCTGCTCCCTGCTGGCCACGGGCTTGTCCTCCAGCTCCGCCAGGCGCTCGTGGGCCTCCTGCCAGTCGTCATCTGTGGGGGGGAGAAGTGGGTCCGGTGCTTGGGGGATGTGGGTTGCAGTGCAAAAAGGGTTGGGACCGGAGGAGCTTTAAGGTCTCTTCAACCCAACCCCTTCCATGGTGCTGTGGGATCCCCAATGTAAAGGGGGAGGTGGAGGTATTGGAGGGAGTTTGAAGGAGGCCATGGAGATGTAAGGGAGCTGAGCTGCTCTCGAGCCAGGCTGAGAGCTGGGCTGGGGCAGCCTGGGGAGGAGAATGGTCCTGAAGGGGAGACCTTAGAGCAGCTCCAGTGCCTAAAGGGGCTGCAAGGGAACCTGGAGAGGGCTTTGGCCAAGGGATGGAGGGACAGAACAAGGGGAATGGCTTTAACCTGCCTGAGGGGAGACTGAGATGAGCTCTGGGGCAGAAGCACTTCCCTGTGAGGGTGCTGAGGCGCTGGCACAGGGTGCCCAGAGAAGCTGTGGCTGCCCCATCCCTGGCAGTGCTCAAGGCTGGGTTGGATGGGGCTTGGATCAAGCTGCTCCAGTGGAAGGGGTTGGGGCTGGAGCTGGGTGAGCTTTAAGGTCCTTTCCCAACCCATTCCATGGTGGAGCCACACTCTGGTGGCTACAGAAATGAACAGGAGGTTGACAGCAACGTGTGGCCCCCCCCTTACTCACCAACAGCCCCAGCTCCAAACGTATCATCATTAAACTGATCGATATCTTCATCCTCCTCCCCCAGGCCTTGGAAAGCATCTTCATCCTCATCCAGCGGGCAGTCCTCTAAGGACTACCGGGGAAAAGGGAATCACAACCGAGCCCCGACCCGCTCAGCCCCACTTCTGCCTCAGAACCGAGCCTATGGGGGTCCGAGGGATGGGGAGGGGTGGTCCAAGGCCCAGCACACCCCATCCGTCACCCCCCACATTAACGCCTATAGATATCCCCCCCATTAACCCCTATAGTCATCCCCCCATTAACCCCTATGGATGCCCCCATTAACCCCTATAGACATCCCCTCCATTAATCCCAACAGACATCTCCCACATTAAACCCTATAGGCTCCCCCTATAGACCCCCCCTTTTAACCCATATGGACCCCCCCATTAACCCCTATAGACTTCTATGGACACCCCCCCAACACTGACCCCTATAGACACACCCCTCTTTAACCCCTCCGAACTCCCCCCATTAACCCCTATAGACAGCCCCTACTGATCCCTATAGACCCCCCTGTTAACCCAGGAACCCCCTGTCCTTAGGTTTAACCCTATGGACCCGCTGTAAACCCCTATAGGCTCCCTCTATAAACGCCTATGGACCCTCCCCATTAACCCCTATAGACTCCCTATAACCCGCCCTATTAACCCCTACAGCCCCGCCATATAAACCACTATGGACCCCCCCCACTAACCCCTATAGATCCTCCTCATTAACCCCTATGGACGCCCCCTACAGACCCCTATCGAGCAGCCCCATTAACCCCTATAGACCCCCATGGACCCCCCCCCCATTAACCCCTATGGAGACCCCCCTTAACCCCTATAGACCCCCCCTACAGACCCCTATGGACCGGCCCCATTAACCCCTATAGACACCCATGGACCCCCCCCTTACAGACCCCCCTCATTAACCCCTATAGATCCCCCTCATTAACCCCTATGGACCCCCCCTATAGACCCCCATGGACCCCCCCTCATTAACCCCTATGGAGACCCCCATTAACCCCTACAGACCCCTATGGACGCCCCCTATAGACCCCCCCTACAGACCCCTATGGGCCGGCCCCATTAACCCCTATGGAACCCCATGGACCCCCCTCATTAACCCCTATTGACGCCCCCATTAACCCCTATGGACCCCTATGGCCCCTACGGCCCCCCCCGCTCACCTGATACCGGAACATGGCGCCGGCGGCGGCGCCCACCGCCCGCTCCGGCCCTCGGGCCCCCGCCGCGCAGGCGCGGGCGCAGGCGCATGACGTCAGCCGCGGCACTCAGGGCGGGGTAGGGGAGGGGTGGGGGGGATGCGCATGCGCGGCTGCGGGGCGCGGGGAACGGGGGCGTGGCTTGATGAGGACACGCCCACTTATAGGGCTTAAAGGCGCCGCCGGTCTTAAAGGGCCCGCGCACCCCGGAACGGGTCGGTCCCCGGCGGCGATCCCGGGTGCGTCCCCGCCGGTCCACAGCTGTGTCAGCACCAGGCAGGGTCCTCAGCCCCAGATGTGCCCCATGGCCGAGTCCCCGCCAGCTGTGACCCAGATGTGCCCCCAGATGTGACCCCTTGTCTCCAGATGTGATCCTTGTTTCCAGATGTGATCCTGTTTCCAGATGTGTCCACCTGTAGTGACACATAGCCATGGCTCCCCGAGATGTTCTCCCCAGTTGCGACCTGTATCCATAGCCACATCCCCAGCCCTATCCCCTGCTCCCAGATGAGTCTCCAGATGTGTCCCCTATCCCCATCCATGTCCCCCCAGCTGTGACCCCCACCCATAACCGTGTCACCAGCCATGTCCCCAGCTCCCAACTCTGTCCCTTACACCCAGCCATGTCCTCTATCCCCAGCCATGCCACTGTCGCCTATCCATAGCCATGTCCCCTATCCCCAGCCATGACACTGTCCTCTATCCATAGCCATGTCCCCAGCCATGTCCCCTGTCCCCAGATGTGTCTCTAGATGTGTCCCTTCTCCCCAGCCACATCCTGTTCCCTATACATAACATGTCCCCATCCATGCCTCCTATCCCTATCTGTGTCCCTGTCCCCATCCGTGTCCCCTATCCCTATCCATGTCCCTGTCCCCATCCATGCCCCTATCCCTCTCCGTGTCCCCAGCCATGTCCCCTATCCATAACCACGTCCCCATCCATGCCCCCTATCCCTATCCGTGCCCCTGTCCCCATCCATGTCCCCTATCCCTGTGTTCCTGTCCCCATCCATGCCCCCTATCCCTATCCATAACCATGTCCCCATCCATGCCCCTATCCCTATCTGTGTTCCTGTCCCCATCCATGCCCCCTATCCCTATCCATAACTATGTCCCCATCCATGCCCCCTATCCCTATCCATAACCATGTCCCCATCCATGCCCCCTATTCCCTATCCATGTCCCTGTCCCCTCTCATCTGCTCCCCCTTCAGCCACCCCCATCAGGGCCCACCACGTCCTCACCCCATGGGGACCAACACTGCCCCCCCGGTGCCGGCCCCGTTACCGTGCCCGGGGGGTGCCGGGGGGGACCGCAGGTGTCGGCGCCTCCCCCTCGTCCCTCCCCTCGCCACCCCCCCCCCCCCCCCGGTGCCCGTCAGCGGGGATTAACGCCGGCAGGGGAGGGGGCCGCCGGTAGCGCCCGCGCCGCATGGAGGAGTCCTGAGGGGGGGGGCATCGCCATCCCTGCGGGACACGGGGGACCCCCCGGCCCCGCGCCGGCCCCGCGGGCACCATGAAGGACCGATTGGAGCAGCTGAAGGCGGTGAGAGCGGGACGGGGCCGGGAGGGGGGTGGCGGAGCCCCCGTCCCGTTGTGTGCTATGGGGAGGGGGGATGCTGAGACCCACGGCCATGGTGGATGGGGGCACCGTAGGGATGGAGGTCACTGAGCCCCCATCCCTCTGTGCTGGGGCGTTATAGGGATGGGGGGGTCCTGGAACCACCCTGCGTTGGATGGGGGCACCATGGGGATGGGGGTGTCCTGAGATCCACGGCCATGGTGGATGGGGCATCGTAGGGATGGAGGTCACTGAGCCCCCATCCCTCTGTGTTGCGGTGTTGTAGGGATGGGGGGGTCCTGGGACCCCCCCGCATTGGATGGGGGCACCATGGGGATGGGGGGACGCTGAGACCCACATTAATGGTGGACGGGGTCCTCATGGCCATGGAGGTCACCGAGCCCCTATCCCATGGTGTGTTGTGGTGTTATAGGGATGGGGGAGCCCTGAGACCCCCCGAAGCTGCATGGGGGCACCATGGGGATGGAGGCTTCCTGAGCCCCCCCCCATGCTCAAGGGGGACACTATGGGGATGGGGGACACATGAGATCCAGCCCCACATCAATGGGGCTGTTGGGTGGAAGGGACTTCGGGGTTACCCCCCTGTGACCCCCTATAGGGTTGAAGAGGGTGCATTGGGGGGCCACCGACCCCCCATAGAAACACTGCTCCCCCATGCTACGGGGTGCAATGGGGACACCCCCACCCCATTGTGTGGGGCTGGAGCAGGGGGGGGATCCATCCTATGGGGTGGCAGGGAATGGACGTGGGGGACTCAGCACCCCATCCTGCACCCCACACCTCACCCTTCTCCTGCCACCACCGCCACTTCCTCTTCCCATTGCCCGCCCTATTGCGGGGCCCCTTTTACCCCATATGAAGCCTTCTCCCCCCCTATACATGGGGGTCCCCGCAGCCCCCCAAGCTGCCCCCCAGGCTATGGTGTGGGGCAGCAGCCGGGGCAGGGAGGCTTGGCAGGGATTTAGCCGGGATTATGGAGCCAGCGGATAAAGCCTTGGGAAGGGGGGGAAGGGATTAGGGTTATTTTTACTCCATCGGGAGCGGGGGGGGGGCTGTGGGGGTCCCCACATGGGGCTTGTGCCCCACCACAGGGATGGGCACCCAAAGGTGCTGGGGGGGAGAGGGGATGTGGATGGGTGGGGGTTGGCACCCTAAGACGTGGCAGATACAGGAGGGCATGGGGGGGGCAACCCCAGGGTGATGGGTGGCAGCACCTTTGGGTCCCCATTGAGAAACAGCATTTCAGGGTGAGGTCGGGGGGGGAGAGCCCTGTCCCATGTCCCCATCCCATCCCCATCCCATCCCCATCCCTGTCCCCATCCTCCATCCCAACCCACCAATCCCTTAAGTCCCAGATGCGCACAGCCAGATGTGACGGGAGTGCGATGTCCCCCCCCTTATGTAGATGTCCCCCACCATGGGTCACCATGCGCCTATGGGGTGACTATCACCATGCGCCTATGGGGCGACTGTCACCAAGTCCCTATGGGGTGGTTGTCATTATGTCCCTATGGGGTCTGTCACCATGTCCCTATGGGGTGTCTGTCACCATGCGCCTATGGGGCGACTGTCACCATGTCCCTATGGGTTGACTGTCACCGTGCCCCTGTGGGGTGGTTGTCACCCTCTGGGCTCTCCCCATTGCACCCCATAGAAGCAGGACGCGGACGACGATGCAGAGGAGCTGGAGATCGCTGTGGACAACACAGCGTTCATGGACGAGTTCTTCTCGGAGGTGAGGGGGATGCAGGGACACGGGGATGGGGACGGGGACACGGGCTGTCCCCTCAGCCCCTGCTCATGCCCTCGGCTTCAGATCGAGGAGACGCGGCAGAACATCGACAGGATCTCGGAGAACGTGGAGGAGGCCAAGAAGCTCTACAGCATCATCCTATCAGCACCCATCCCCGAGCAGAGTCAGTGCGGCGCCCACGGGTGTCCCACATCCCCATCCCATGTGGTACCCATGGGTGTCTACATCCCCATCCCATGTGGTGGCTTTGTGTGTTCCCAGCAGTATCACACATCCCTATCCCATTCCCATTCCCACTATGGTTCTCCCTACAGAGACCAAAGATGACCTGGAGCAATTGACAGCAGAGATCAAGAAAATGGCCAACAGCGTCCGCAACAAACTGAAGAGTGAGTGATCGTGTCCCCATGTCCCCATGTCCCCATCACAGTCCCCATCGCTGTCCCCATGGCTGTCCCCATCACAGTCCCCATCGCTGTCCCCATGTCCCTATCGCTGTCCCCATCACAGTCCCCATCGCTGTCCCCATGTCCCTATCGCTGTCCCCATCACAGTCCCCATCGCTGTCCCCATGTCCCTATCGCTGTTCCCATCACAGCCCCCATGTCCCCATCAGTGTCTCCATCGCTGTCCCCATCACTGTCCCCACGTCCCCATCGCTGTCCCCATCACAGTCCCCATGTCCCCATCAGTGTCCACATCACTGTCCCCATCACTGTCCCCACGTCCCCATGGCTGTCCTCATCACTGTCCCCATCAATGTCTCCATGTCCCCATCACTGTCCCCATCGCTGTCCCCATCACTGTCCGCATGCCCCTGTGGGGAGGTGGGGTACCCCATGGCCGTGGGGCAGGTCCCTGAGGGGCTGCTCCTGCCCCCCCCAGGTATGGAGCGGAGCATCGAGCAGGATGAGGTGCGTTCCTCCGCTGACCTGCGGATACGCAAATCCCAGGTGAGCTCCGGTCCCATCCCCCATCACGGGTCCTGCTCCCGATGGGATGGGGATGTGGCACCTCCCGGCATCCCCACACACCCGTGGGTGCTCCCGAGCTTCCTGTCCCACCTGCCCTGGGGCTGGGATCTGCCATGACCGCGGTGTTCCAGCCCGATGCCCCTGTCCCTGTCCCCAGGGAACACAGCCCATGGGGATACGCCATGCCCGGACTGTCCGTATCCCTGCTCCCATCACTGCGCTCCTGTCCCCTAAGGACCAGGGAGGTGCTGTGCCCGGGATGTCCCCATCCCCATGTCCCTGTCCCCATCCGCAGCGCTCGATGCTGTTCCCCATGGACACACCGTGTCCCATGTCCCTGTCCCCATCCGCAGCACTCAGTGCTGCCCCCCATGGACACATTGTGTCCCATGTCCCCATCCGCAGCACTCGGTGCTGTTCCCCATGGACACATCGTGTCCCCATGTCCCCATCCGCAGCACTCGGTGCTGTCCCGGAAGTTCGTGGATGTGATGACCAAGTACAATGAGGCGCAGGTGGATTTCCGGGAGCGCAGCAAGGGCCGGATCCAGCGGCAGCTCGAGATCAGTGCGTGCCCCCCCCATAGATCCCATAGACCCTATAGATCCTATAGGCCCTATAGATCCCATAGACCCGATAGACGCTATAGATCCCATAGACCCTATAGATCCTATGGGCCCTATACATCCTGTAGACCCTGTAGATCCCATAGACCCTATATACACTATAGATCCCATAAGCTACATAGACCCCATAGACCATACAGATCCTATGGACCCTATAGATCCTATAGACCCCACAGACCCAATAGATCCCATAGGCCCCATAGACCCCACAGACCTCGCAGACCCCAAAGACCCCCAGGACAGGGGGGAGGAACCAACCCCCCACAGACCCCGCCCCTTTGGGACAGTGGGCGGAGCAATCGCATTAAGACTCCGCCCCTTTTTAAAAGTGGGCGTGGTCGACATACCACATGAGATGAAGTGGGCGGAGTCAGCCCCTCAGGCTACGCCCCCTTCACAAGTGGGCGGGGCCAGCCAATGCCAAAGCGGGTGGAGCTTGGCCCAGTCGTCCATTCATAAAATGGGCGGACCCAACCTACCCCCACGCCAGAATGGGCGGAGCTTGTTCCTGCTGTCCATTCATAAAGTGAGCAGGATCAACCCCGAGACTCCGCCCCCTTTCCCGCGGTGGGCGGGGCTTAACACCGCCCCCCCCCGCCGGTGCCACAGCCGGTAAGAACACGACGGACGAGGAGCTGGAGGAGATGCTGGAGAGTGGGAACCCGTCCATCTTCACCGCGGGGGTGAGCCCCGGACCGGGGGGGGGATCCCGGGGGGTGCCCCCGACACTGACCCCCCCTCCCGGTACCCCCAGATCATGGACTCGCAGATGTCGAAGCAGGCGCTGAGCGAGATCGAGGGGCGGCACAAGGACATCGTGCGCCTGGAGAGCAGCATCAAGGAGCTGCACGACATGTTCGTGGACATCGCCATGCTGGTGGAGAACCAGGTGCGGGAATGCCGGGATCCCAGTGGGATCAACAGGGAGCTGTGCCCAGGGATGGACGTGATCAACAGGGAGCGGTGCATGGATTGCACAGGATAATCAGGGATCTGTGCCCAAGGATGGATGGGATCAACAGGGAGCGGTGCATGGGGATGAGCAGAACCTGGGCATGGATCGGTGCGCAGGGATGCAGGGGATCAACAGGGAGCTGTGCACGGATTGCATGGGATAATCAGGGATCAGAGCATGGGATGCATGGGATCAACAGGAATCTGCTCATGGATTGCATGGCACAATCAGGGATCTGTGCACAAGGACAAGCAGGAAACTATGCATGGGATGAGCAGGGATGGGTGCATGGGATGAGCAGGGATGGGTCCATGGCTCCACACTGGGGGTGTCACACGGGCGCCCCTCCGAGCCCGCGCTGCGCCCCTGCTGCCCGCAGGGGGCCACCATCACCATGGCGACGGGGGTCACCTCCGCATGCCCCCCCCATGCCCTGCAATGGACGCGCCCAGGGCTCCGCACTGCCCCCGGGCGGGTGCCATTGCCGGGGCCCGGCGGGGGGGGCCGCTGTCGGTGCCGACCCCGCGGCTCTGCCCCGCCCAGGGCTCCATGATCGACCGCATCGAGAGCAACATGGACCAATCCGTGGGCTTCGTGGAGCGCGCCGTGGCCGACACCAAGAAGGCCGTGAAGTACCAGAGCGAGGCCAGGAGGGTGAGCACAGCCCGGGGCACCCCATGGCATCCATCACCCATAGCACCCATCACCCCATAGCACCCATCACCCCATAGAGCATCCATCACCCCATAGCAACCATCACCCATAGCAACCATCACCCATAGCATCCATCACTCCATAGGATCCATGACCCCATAGAGCATCCATCACCTCATAGCAACCATCACTCCATAGTATCCATCACCCATAGCACCCATCACCCCATAGCAACCATCACCCCATAGAGCATCCATCACCCATAGCATCCATCACCCCATTGAGCATCCATCACCCCACAGCATCCATCACCCCATAGCAACCATCACCCCATACAGCATCCATCACCCCATAGCAACCATCACCCCATACAGCATCCATCACCCCATAACAACCATCACCCCATAGCATCCATCACCCCACAGAACATCCATCATGCCACAGAGCATCCATCACCCCATAGCATCCATCACCCCCTAGAACATCCACTGCTCCATAGCAACCATCATAAAGCTGATTCCTGCTCCTCTCCATGCCCAACACGATGCCAGGGGGGACACCACTGGGATGGAAGCTCTGGATGAGGGTTTGGGACTGGATGCAACCCCCCAGTCCCTGCCAGAGCAGAATCCCTCCTGGATTTGGTGGCACATTCCCCATCCCGGGCAGTGTCCAAGGCCAGGTTGGACACAGGCGCTTGGAGCAAGCTCCTCTAGAGGAAGGCATTGGGCTTGGAGCTTTGAGCTCCCTTCATCCCAGCCCATTCCATGCTGGATGGGGATAGGTCCCGGGCATCACAGGCACCCCCAGTCCCCTTCTCCTCCTGCAGAAGAAGATCCTGATCATGCTCTGCTGCATCATCCTCGCCGTTATCCTGGCCGCCAGCATCGGGAGCATCTTCGCCTGAGCCCATCCCACTGCCCTCAGGTGACAGAGTGGGATAATGGGGCTCCCTGTGGCCAGGGAATGGGGTTGGAGCTCCTGCGGGGTGATCCGGGTGGGATCTGCCCTCGGTGGGGGTGATCCTGATGGGATTCACCCCTCTGGATTCACCATAATGCACCAGCACAGAAGGGCTGAGCCCCGGGACCCCCATTAAAGAGGGATGGGGACAGCGCTCCGACAATCCTCATCTTCCTCCCCATTCCAGGTGGCCTTTCCCACTCCTGCCCTGCACCCGGATGATCCCACCTGTGGCTCCAGCCATCGGAGCGCGCTGGGACCCGCCAAGCCCTTGTCCCCAGCGCCACGAGGACATCCCTGTGCTGCCGCCCGCGCCTCCTGGAGGACCGGAGACCCCTGCATCCCCGCATCCCAGCTCCCTCCCATCCCTGGGAAGGCTCCAGGGCCCCCTTTTGCTCTCCATCCCCTCTGGTCCTGCTCAGCGGTGGCACCGAGGAGCCCTGGGGGGGGGCCTCCAGGCTCCTGCCTTGCTCAGAGCAGGAGGAGCAGCCGTATCCGGGCGGATTCTCCATCCCGGAGGCTCCTTGGATCTGCTCCTGAATAAAGCCATCACCCGCGCTCTGCCCTGGGTGCTCTGTTGGGAGCTCCCCCCCGCCATGGGGAGGAGACGGCGCCTTAAGAAGCCTAAAGGGGCTCCAGGAAACCTAGAGAGGGACTTTGGGATGTAGGGATGGGAGCGGAAGGAATGGATTCCAATTGGAGACATGAAGGAATTCATCCCTGTGCGGCCGCCCCATCCCTGGCAGCATCCTGCTCTAGTGGAAGGCTCTGAGCTCGGCCCTGGACAAGCTTTAAGCCCCCTCCATCGCGAACCACGCCATCCCTGTGGACCACAGCATCCCTCAGGAAGCTTTAATCCCCATCCCCTCCTCAGACCCTGTGCTTGAGGAAGAACTTGCCCCAGTAGCGGCCCTGCAGGTGCAGGTCGTAAGGGCTCAGGTACCTCCTGACTCCCAACATGTTGGCGCGCACCACGCGCTCGAAGCTCCAGGGGTTCTGGTTCTGGAGCTTCCTCTCCTCCTCTTCCCGCCGCATCTGCTCCAGGCTGGCTCTGCTGACCGGCACGGCCGGGAATGGCAGCTTCCGAGCTGCCTGCAGCAGGAATGGCTGCACCTCTTGGAACTGGCAGCGCCCGCCCAGCTCCAGCAACAGGCGCCCGCTCTTCACCGCCGTCACGTAGCGGTCGATGGGGCCTTTGCCCCCTCCCATGCGGTGGCCCAGGCTCTTCCTGGTCACCGGTTTGGAAGGAGGGGGCAGGCGCCAGATGGCAAACATGGATTTGGGATCCATGGCGCGGCCGATGGTCAAGCGCAGCATCTCCAGGTGGCCCCAGTGCAGGTACCCTCCGCCCAGTGCCTGCGGGGACAGGAGGGGGTGATGGGGATCCCCACTTGGGGTGTCCCCAACATCCAGAGCCTTGAGCAAGGCCATGAGGATGGTGGGGAGCAGCTCCCATAGGAGCCAGGCTGGGAACTTGGGGTGGAGAGCTCAAAGCCTCTCCCGGGGCTGCTGGAGAGGGATATGGGGAATACAGTGACAATGGGATGGGTTCCCATTGGGATATGGGGTGATGGGGGGGGTCCATCCTGCTCACCAGGATCCCGTACTGCCCCTGGATGAAGTCAGTGGCCTCCTGGGATGGGCCACGGATGTCCCGGAGCCGCCGCGGCTCCCGGCGGACCTTGGGCACAGCCGGAACCTTCTCCATGAACTTCAGCTTCGGCCTCTCCGGGATCACGATACCTGGGGGGGGCACATGAATGAGGGCAGCCACTACCACACAGACCCCCATCAGGTCCCCATGGCTCCATAGACCCCCATTACATCCCCATAGGGGGGTTCTCCCTCCATAGACCCCCAATATATGCCAATGGGGGGGTTCTCCCTCCGTAGACCCCCCTTAGATCCCTATACGGGGGTTCTCCCTCCATAGACCCCCATTATATACCCATGGGGCTGTTCTCCCTCCACAGACCCCCATTATACCCCCATGGGGCTGTTCTCCCTCATAGACCCCCATTACATCCCCATACAGGGGTTCTCCCTCCATAGACCCCCATGATACCCCCATAGGTTGTTCTGTGCCCACAGACCCCCATTATACCTCCATGGGGGTACTCTCCCCCTATATACCCCCATTATACCCCCATAGGGGGCTGTTCTCCCCCTATAGACCCCCATTTACCCCCATGGGGGTGTTCTCCCTCATAGACCCCCATTATATCCCCATAGGGGGGTTCTCCCCCCATAGACCCCCATCAGATCCCTATACGGGGGTTCTCCCACCACAGACCCCCATTATACCCCCATGGGGGGGTTCTCCCTCCATAGACCCCCAATATATCCCAATGGGGGGGTTCTCCCTCCATAGACCCCCATTATACCCCCATACAGGGGTTCTCCCTCCACAGGCCCCCAATATATCCCAACGGGGGTGTTCTCCCTCCATAGACTCCCATTATACCCCCATGAGAGGGTTCTCTCTCCATAGACCCCCATTATACCCCCATAGGGGGTTCTATCCCCACAGACACCCATTATACCCCCATAGGGGTTACTCTCCCCCCACAGACCCCCCATTATACCCCCATGGGGCTGTTCTCCCTCATAGATCCCCGTTATATCCCCATACGGGGGTTCTCCCCCCATAGACCCCCATTAGATCCCTATATGGGCGTTCTCCCTCCATAGACCCCCATTATATCCCCATGGGGGGGTTCTCCCTCCATAGACCCCCATTATATCCCCATAGGCGCTGTTCTCCCCCTATAGACCCCCATTATACCCCACAGACCCCCACTGTACCCCACAGACCCCCCCCGTACCCCCCCTTTACCGCTGTAGTCCGGGGGCATCACCAACTTCTTGATGCCCGCCCGGGGCTCGGTGGCAGCGGTGGCACCTGGAGACAGAGCAGAGCTGAAGCACCGGAACGGGGATCCCAGCACCCCCCCGCCCCAGCACACGGGGCCCCATTGTGCCCCAGAGAGCCCCATTGTGCCCCATAGAGCTTTGCTGTGACACATAGAGCCCCACTATGCCTCAGAGAGCCCCATATCCCCACTGTGCCCCACAGAGCCCCATAGAGCCCCACTGTGCCCCACAGAGCTCCATAGAGCCCCACAGAGCTCCATTGTGCCCAAGAGAGCCCCAGAGAGCTCCACAGAGCTCCACTGTGCCCCATAGAGCCCCATTGTGCCCCACAGAGCTCCACTGTGCCTCACAGAGCTCCATAGAGTCCCATTGTACCCCACTGTGCCTCACAGAGCTCCACTGTGCCCCACAGAGCCCCACTGTGCCCCACAGTGCCCCACAGTGCCCCCCAGCGCTGCCCGGACCCCCCCGGACACCCCCTCGGACCTGCCCGGGTCAGGAGCGGCGCCCGCAGCCGCCATCGCAACATGGCGGCCACCACTCAAGTGCCCTTAGGGCGCCGCCATGTTGTACGTCCCTAAAAGCAGAACTTCCGGTAGTTGGTCCGTTCCACTCCCGGAAACACGGAGGCGAACTTTAGTTCCGGGTGGAATTCCCGCTCCGTGCGGCATTCCATGAGGTCGCTCCTGGTCCCACGGCGCGTTCCACAACCCCTCCCATGGCTTCGGTGTCCGGTTGAGGCCCCAGTGTCCCTCCCCACGGTGTCACACGCACACAAACACACATAGGGCTGTGCTGCAAACAGTGCTTTATTGCGGTGGGTCCCTCCATGGGCTCAGTAGGTGCTGAACACAGCCTGGATGTGCTCCCCGTCCTGCGGCTTGTAGAGACCGACCCCTGCGTGCAGTGATGGGGTGAGGTGTGGGGCATGGCCCCCATCCTGCATCCCGTGAGCCAAGGAACGGTCCCCCTGTGTCCCTCATCCCCTTATAGGTCCTTTCCAACCCAAACCGTTCCATGGATCTATGGTCCATCCCATGGATCTATGGTCCATCCCATGGATCCTCTTGTCCCGATGCTGAACCAACCCGAAGGAGCCCATCCCATGGGACCCCCTCCTTGCCCACCTTCCTGCAGAGCATCGCTGCCACTGAGGAACCTCCAGTACGTCCGATCCTCGGCATTCCCGGCCAGCCCGTGGATGGACACCACCATGATCCCCCAGGACATCTGCTCCGTCTGGAAGCTTCCAGAGAGGCGAATATGGGCTCCACGTTCCATATGGAAACCTGCCCCTAAACCCCTTGATCTCTTACCTATGGAGTCTATAGGTCTCACCTACAGTTATGTCTCACTTATAGAATCTATAGGGCTCACCAATATAGTTATAGGTCATCTACAGAGTTATAGTTCTCAATTATAGAATCTATAGGTCTCCCCTATAGAATCTATAGGTCTCCCCTAAAGAGTTATAGGTCTCACCTATAGAGCTATAGGTCTCACCTATAGAGTCTATATGTCTCACCTACAGAGTTATAAGTCTCACCTGTAGAGTTATAGGTCTCCCCTATAGAATCTATAGGTCTCCCCTATAGAGTTCCAGGCCTCACCTATAGAATCTATAGGTCTCCCCTATAGAGTTATAAGTCTCACCTATAGGGTCTATATGTCTCACCTATAGAGTTATAGGCTTCCCCTATAGAGTTTTAGGTCATCTATTGAGTCCATTGGTCTCATCTATAGAGTTATAGGTCACCTATAGAATCTATAGAATCTATATAAGATGGACTAAAATTGGCAACATAAGGGTGAATTATTTTGAGCCTGATGGGCCTATGACACTTCAGGCCATCAGGGCAGAGATGCAGCCTACAGATGGACTCATGACTGAGGGATGGACTTAAGATCAAGGGGTGGACTTAGCAATGGACACTATTGCCCAGGTTATTCACGAGTGTGAACACTGCACACGACCTCCCCTGCTCTGAAAGACTGTTGCAAATGATGGAGCCCAATATCATGGACTGGATGGACTCAGCAGCTTTGTAGGGATTGGTCCATGCACTAAGGGATGACCTCCCTCCCTCTGTGTGTGTGTGTGTATATATATATACACATGTGATGGTATATTGAAAATGTGGGATCTGAGCATGATGTGAATGGTATGGAATAAGGGGTGGATACTGTCATGCGTTCAGCAGTAGCAGTCGTTTTTCTCCCTCTTGGTAGCTGGTGCAGTGCTGTGTTTTTAGTTTCGTACCTGGGAACTGTGCTGTGTGAAAACCCCAGTGTTTTCAGCTACTGCTTGGTGAAGTTTTGTCTGGCCAAGGACTTTCTGAGCCTCATGCTATGCCAGGGAGGAGGGGGAGCAGGGAGGAAGCAGAGACAGACACCTGACCCAAACTGAACAAAGAGGTTATTCCATACCACAGCACATCATGTCCAGGATGTGAAACTGGAGGGCAGAGACCCAGAAGGGTGTGGTGGTGGACTGGGGGTGCACGGCATGGTCAGGTTTTTGGTGGTGCAGTGGGGGGTTCGCTGCTGGGGGGTGCGCTGGCTGGGTCGGGCTTAGTGAGCAGTTGTATTCTCTTTCCTTGTATTTCTCTTGTATTACTCCTGGTGGCAGCAGCAGTGATTTGTGTTATACCTTAGTTACTAAACCGTTCTTATCTCAACCTGTGAGAGTTGAATTCTTTTGATTCTCCTCCCCATCCCCCCGGGACTGGGGGAAGAAAGAGGGGGAGTGAGTGAGTAAAACTGCGTGGGTGGGGGGCCTAAACCATGACAATAGGTCTCATCTATAGAGATCCAGGCCTCACCTATAGAATCTATAGGTCTCATCTATAGAGTTATAAGTCTCACCTGTAGAGTTATAGGTCTCCCCTATAGAGTTATAGGTCACCTATTGAGTCTATAGGTCTCCCCTATACAGTTATAGGTCACCTATAGAATCTATAGGTCTCACCTATAGAGTTCCAGGCCTCACCTACAGAATTTATAGGTCTTACCTACAGAGTTCCAGGCCTCACCTATAGACTCTATAGGTCTCACCTATAGACCGCGGGGTCCTCCTCGGCCGCTGCCTCCAGCACCTTAAGCAGTGTGGACCCAGCAGGGACCTGCACCGTGGTGCTGAAGCTGAAGTGCTTCCCCTGCAGCTTATTGATGATGGAGAACTGCACCGTGATGAGCGCTGCTGCAGGGATAAAGACATGGAGCTGCACCATGGATCCAGAGCCGGAGCACCTGTCCCACGAGGAGCGGCTGTACCTGTGGATGCGGCCAGCGATGCCTGCAGGCTCCGGGATGTCCTGGTGACGGAGGAGCAATCCAAGCTGTCTGCTTCCAGGTACGTCCTCCCCACCAGCGCTGGCAGGAGCTGGGCAATGGCTGTGGGCAGCTGGAAGTGGTGCTGGGACACCACGGAGAGGGCCTGGGAGCAATCCCACTGCCGAGGGGCGTAAAACTTCCCTGCGGATTCTAGAGCCTGTGGAGCACATGGGGATGGCACCGAGGATGGGTCCCTGCCCATGGGGCTGGGGGAGGTCCATCCCAACCCATCCCATTGTACCTGCATGGCCAGCCCCATGCTGTAGATGTTCCCTATGAGGCCACCTCTCTCCTCCTGCTCATCCAGGAAGCTGTTGGTGACCGCGGACAGCGCCTCTTGGAGCAGGTCCCGCATGTCGTGGAGGTCCGTGCGCCCATAGGTGCACACCAGCGCCAGCACCGCCATGGCACGGGTGTCTGGGACATCCCCCGGCGCCATTGAGATCAATGGGGATGGAAGAGGGGATGCAATGGGGCTGGAGGGGGGCACTTACCCACGGATAGGGGTTTGGAGGGGCTCAGCAGCTCCTTGGCCAGCTCCACAGAGGCCTCTTGGTAGCCACCAACCCCGACCAGGCACAGGCTGAGGGCATCCAGGCCAAGGCTGTAAAGGGTGGTCTTGGGGACACCTTCAACCTCTGCAAAGGGAAGTGTGGGGAGAGGATGTGGGGAGTGATGGGGAGATGATGGGGGCGATGGTGAGGTGATGGGGGTGATGGGAAGGTGATGGGGATGATGGGGAGGTGATGGAGGTGATGGGGAGGTGATGGGGTGATGGGGGGAAGATGGGGAGGTGATGGGGGTTATGGGGAGGTGATGGGGGTTATGGGGAGGTGATGGGGAGGTGATGGAGATGATGGGAAGGTGAGGGGGATGATGGGGAGATAAAGGGGAGGTAATGGAGGATGATCAGGGATGATGAGGGGATGCTGGGAGGAGAGGATGGGGAGACAACGGGGAGAGAAAGAGGAGATGATCGGGGGATGACAGGGAGACAATGTGGGGCAATGGAGAGGCGATGAGGAGATGACGATGGGGAGGCGATGCGGATAGAGGCAGGAGACCCCTCAGGGACCCCCATCCCACCGTACCCATGTTGGCCAGCTCCTCATCCGTCGCCTGCTGCAGGATGTGGAGCAGATCCACGCTCAGCCCCAGGGCTTGGATCTGCTGCGGGTCCTGGCAGGAGGAGAGGAAGGCGAGCACGAGCAGAGCCACCTCTCCCGAGGCCATGCCTATGGGGACAGGGGCATTGGAGCGGTACCACTGGGGGGGGCGGGGAGCAGGCGCTATGGGATGTGAGGGGCACCCCCCGCCCCGTTCCTACCTTTGGGGGCCTTCTCCACAGCCTCCTCCTTCAGCTGCTGGAGCAGCAGCTTCTGCACGTGCCTGCTGGAGGACCCCGCCAGGTTCATGGCCAGGAGGACGCTGGGGTTCGGCCGCGCATCCTCCAGCACGGAGCCCTCCATGCGCTGCAGCAGCTCCGACACCAGCGCCTGAGGGGCTGCTGCAGGGAGAGGGGATGGAGGTCACCGGGACCCCACTATAGGGTCACTGTGTCCCAATGGGTCCTCTGTGCCGCACTCACCGCAGCCCTGCGCCGGGGGGGTGCACACCAGGGCCAGGAGGACCCCGATGGACAAAGGCACGTGGAGCATCCTCATCCTTGGGACAAGTGGAACCCCGCAGGCTCTCCTCTCTCCAAGCGTTCTCTGGTGCTTATAAGAGGTCCAGGTGACCTTCCCTGAGTGCCACTGCTGTACCCGGACACCTGGTCACCTTCCCATGGCTGCCTGGTCAGCGCCAGGCACTGCTGGGCTTATCTGTGTCCCCGCTGGGGGGGTCATGGCTGCAGAAACAGGGATTTTCCATTGGATGGCATTGGGCTGCAAAGGAGCAGTGGAATCATGGGATGGGTTGGGATGAAGGGGCTTAAAGCTCACCCAGCTCCAACCCCAACCCCTTCCACTGGAGCAGGGTGCTCCAAGCCCCTGTGTCCAACCTGGCCTTGAGCACTGCAAGGATGGGGCAGCCACAGCTTCTCTGGGCACCCTGTGCCAGTGCCTCAGCAGCCTCCCAGGGAAGAGCTTCTGCCTAAGAGCTCATCTCAGTCTCCCCTGGGGCAGGTTAAAGCCATTCCCTTTGGTCTGTCCCTCCATCCCTTGGCCAAAGCCCCTCTCCAGGTTCCCTGCAGCCCCTTCAGGCACTGGAGCTGCTCTAAGGTCTCCCCTTCAGGAGCCTTCTCTTCCCCAGGCCGCCCCAGCCCAGCTCTCAGCCTGGCTCCATGGCAGAGCTGCTCCCAGCCCTCGCAGCATCTCCATGGCCTCCTCTGGGCTCTCTCAAGCCGGGGTCATCCCCGTTCTGATGGCTCCAGCTCTGCAGGGGCTCAAAGCGTGGCCCCAGGACATGCAGGAGGTGCCACCGCACTGTGCACGCCCCCATGGGACTGATTCTGCTCTGGGCCCTTCCTCCCGAACCAGCTCATGATTATTGCAGAGGCAGGAGCAGAAATAACCGGGAGCGAGTGAATAATCCATGAGCTTGGGCAGGGCAGGGGGAAAACAAGGGAGGAACCATCCCCTGCAACCCAAAACAGAACGGATGGCTCCACAAGATCCTCCCTGACCCTGCTCTGGGGCTTCAGATGGGCTTTGTCCCCAAGGAATGGCATAAATCCCACCTTAAGGCACCAATAGTGCATCAGGGAGCTCCCCTCCCCTCTGCAAAGCAGCACCAGGGTCTCCTTCCTCACCTCTATCCCAAGCTTTTGGGATGCTACAGGAGTAACCCCATGCTGTGCCGGATGCTCATCACCACCCTTGCTCCCCGAGCATCCTCATCCCTGCTGGGTGCTCAAGGACGGAGCTCACCAACAGGCTCTTCAGAGGCAAAACCCCCTCTTTTTTTGGTTAAAAATAGGTCAAGAATCTCCATTTCCAAACCTAAAATGAGTGCTTGTTGAGGGGCTGCATCAGAGGGGATGCTCAGGAAGTGATGCTCAACCACTGCTGCAGCCCCAAGAGACCATGTGCCACCCGTGTCCCTGTATCACCCAAAGGTGCAGTCCTGATGGAGCTGCTGCCATCACCCTCATTGCCATTGGCTCTCCAGCTGCCCCGCAATGGTTTAGGCTGGAATAGGGTGCAGGATTCCCTTAGGAGCAGAGTAGGTACCCAGAGACCTCCATCTCACCCTCACCAATGGGACCAGATGGGCACAGAAGAGCTCTGAAGCCTGGCAGTGGTCTTAGGGAGGGAGTTGAAGCTTCTGTGTTGAGGTAACCCCAAAAGAGGAGCCACAGACCCAGAGAGAGCCTTTATTCCATGGAAGAAGTGAAGCCGAGGGGTCCGAGCAGAGGTAGATGGCTCCCAGCACACATTGGGGTCTCTCCAGGAGCACCAAGGAGGTCCTGAACCCCAACATGGATGAACCCCAGCAGGGTATTTATAGGCAGAACCACCCCAGGAAGCCCCCAACCATCCCCTAGGGAAGCAGCCAGCAAGCAAAGAGCCCCCTGAGGCCTAAAGCAATGGGGAGGGAAGGGGAACTGGGGGGTGCTTGCTGGCTTCAGGAGCAAGGACCAGCACATTCCAGCCTGCAGTGCGACGGGAGGAGGATGCTGGAGGCATGGGGATGGAGACAGAAGCCTCACCGATGTCCTCATGGGCCAGCACCGGCTTAGACCACAGGAGCAGGGAGCTGCAGAGGAAGCCAAGAGATGTTGATCCAGAAGGGGATAGGGCTTGGGTGAGCCACCAGCACCCACCAGCCCATGGGGATTATGGCCCTCTGCCCATCAATGACTGGAGCAGTGAGGTGAAGGTGCTGGGGTGATACCTGGGAAGGGAGGGACATGCAAGGGTTGGATTCTGCTCCTGAGAGCCAGCAGCAGAGCTGGGCCTAGGCTAAATGGGGCTTGCTCTGCTCCTAACTGGGGCTTGGCCCTACTTCCACACGGGGTTTGCTCCACTTCCACATAGGGCTTTGCTCTCTTAACTGGGGATTTACTCCACTTCTATAAAGGGCTCGACCTGATCCTACACGGGGCTTTGCTCTGCTTCTATATGGAGCAGAGGCTCCTGCACAGGGACCTCTCTGCTCCCTGGGGCTGTAGCTCACCTCAGTGTAGCTGGGTGGCTGGGGCACCTCAGCCGATGGGGCTGCCAGGTCTACCCGCGTGGTGCTGGGCACGATCAGCATGGACTGGAGGGGGGGAAACAAGGGGGTAAACCAGCGCTATGGGTCCAGGCAGGGCTCAGCCCCACTGCCCTGCACCCCCTGCCCTACCTCATTGGAGCTGAGGCGAGTGGCCCTGCACCAGAAGTTAGCGGTGGCCACAGCAATGCAGAACTCCAGGATGGTGAAGATGAGGAGTACGATGGAGATCCCATTCCCTGCGAGCTCCAGGGTGGGGGAAAACCCCATCAGCAGCCCCCCAGGAGGAGAAATCCCCATGGAACCCATAGATTGGGGCTCCCTTCCCCATCTCCTCCCCCCCCATCCCATCCCATGGCCCTTGGGGGTGCCAAGGAGCCCTCCACGTCGCTGCTTTTATGGCTTTAGGGATTGAAACGGGCGCTTCCAGCGTGAGTCATCGCTCGAGGTTGCAGCCGAAAATAGGGCAGGAGCGCTGCGCGGCGCCGGCAGCCGACTCCGGGCAGGGCAGCGGCTGCCCCCGCTCCGGAGCAGCCCCATAGAGCTGCACGGAACAGCGCCCTCCCTCCGGGAATGGCTCGGGAAGGATCCAAAGGGATGGAGAAGGGAGAAGGGAATGGTCTCAAGAGGAAGAGGAGCCTGGAAAACTGTCCCCCCCAGCCCCGTGTCCCAGGAACAGGTGGGGAGGGATCCAGGAGGATAGAGAAGGGGATGTTCCCAAAAGGAAGAAGAGCCTGGAAAAGCTTCCCCCATGTCCCAGGAAAGGCTCAGGAAGCATTCAAAGGGATGCAGAAGAGGGAAGGGGATGTTCTTGTTCTCAAGGGGAAGAGGAGCCTGGAAAAGCCTCCCCCCCCCCCCCCCCGCCATGTCTGAGGAACGGCTCGGGAAGGATCCAGGAGGATAAAGAAGGGGAAAACTGGATACTCCCCAAAGGCAGAGGGGCTTGGAAAAGCTCCCCATTTCCAATGAAGGTCAGGAAACATCCGGGAGGATATAGAACGGGAGAAGGGGATGCTCCCAAAAGGAAAAATAGCCTGGAAAAGCTCCCCCCATGTCCCAGGAAAGGCTCAGGAAGCATTTGAAGGGATGCAGAAGGGGGAAGGGGATGTTCTCAAGGGGAAGAGGAGCCTAAACAGCCTCTCAAGTCCTAGGAACTGCTCAGGAAGGGATGGAGAAGGGCGAAAGGGGTGTTCCCAAGAGGAAGAGGAGCCTGGAAAAGTCCCCTATTTCCCAGGAAAGGCTCAGGAAGCATTCAAAGGGATGCAGAAGGGGAGAGGGATGCTCCCAAAAGGCTTCTACCCGGGTCCAGAAGCAAAGGGGGGGGGGGGCAGGCTGTGCCCCCACCTACCAGGACCAAGTAGCCATAGTAGTTGAAGCCAGAGTGGTAGAGCCCATTGAGGTTGAGGTCCACGATGAAGGCCACGATGCCCAGCAAGGCGAAGATGGCGCTGATGACATTCATGGTCTGGCTGCCCTTCACCTGTGGGCGCAGGGGGGCTTTGGGGGCAGCACAGGGACATGGCACAGCCCCAAACCCCATAGGGACACCCATCACTGTGGGGTTATGTCCAGGGTAAGGGCACGGAGGTGTGTGTGTGTGTGTGTGTGTCCTTTCCTTCCTTCCCATTGCCAGGAATACTCCTGCAAAAGGCTTTGCCCTGATGGGTTTTGGGGATGCTCCCCCTCCCCTCCTGCACCCACTTTGGGGTCCTCACACCACTCACCGCGCATTCTGTGGGGCTCTTCTCTGCCCCGATGGAGAGACACCCCGAGATGATGAACTGCCAAAGGGAGAGCGGGGCACAGTGACACATGGCCATGGTCACCCCAACTCCCCCCCCCCCGAACCCCAAATACCCCCCAAGCATCAGCGACCTGCCCATGGAGTCAACCACAGGGCTCCTGGGAGCACTGTGTGCTCATTGCGTGCTGTTAGCCAATGAGTTTTAAAGCATTATCCCTGGGAGAACCGAGCTCGTGGTGGGCATCATTCCCAATGGGAATCCCTCCCGGTGGGCACCATTCCCGGTGGGAATCCCTCCCCATCCCCACACTACGCACTGACACGCCGCCCAGGAAGGGGATCTCTCCGATGACGAAGACAGAGGTGTAGACATTGGTGAGCATCGTCAGGACGATCCCGAAGCCGATGTGCATGAAGCCGGTCATGATTTGGATGGTCTATGGGATAACACCGGGATAGAGAGGGAGCAATCCATACAAACACCCCCTCCCTTATCCCGGGATGGGTGTCCCCTTGTCCCCCAGCTGGAGCATTGCAAATGGGAGGAGGAGAAGGGATAGAAACCCTTGGGAATGAGGCAGAAACACCTGGAATGCGGCAGGGAAAGGATTTCCCAGGAGTTCCACCCCCCCCCCGAACTCACCCCCATGACTCGGTTCTTGCCCTTGGGCAGGGTCTCGGCCGTGTACATCACTGCGCGGCTGCCCAGCCGCAGGCTCCCCATCCCCTGCATGCAAGCGGCGGGGGGGGGCAAAGGGACCCCCCCACCCCGGTCCCGGAGCAGCCCCGGTCCCCGCCGGGGGCGTCCCCCCCCGCCCAGCCACGCCCCCCGAGGCCGTGCGCTCATTGGTTGACGACGGGTGACGTCAGAGGCTGCGGCATCCCGCCGGCCACCGCCCAACCCCATCGCGGACCCCGCGGTCCGGCCGCGCATCACGGGGTGAGACAGGGGTACGGAGAGTACAGGAACATATAGGACTGTAATGGGGGGGTGATGGAAGAAGCAGCCCCCCAAAACCACCCCACACCCATGGGTGCAGCCCCCCCAGCTGTATGGGGCAGGGGGGAGATGCTCAGTGGTACCCACTCCCTAGGGGAAGATGCTCAGACCCCATCCTACAGCATACACATAGGAAAGGACGCTTGACAAAAGCCACCCCCCAAAGTGTTTTGTGTCTGCCGTGTCCCCTCCCCCCCCCCTCCAAAAAGCTCCTGGCTGAGCTACAGCCCCATTTACAGCCCCCCCAGGCCAAGGCTGTGGTTACAGGAGCTTAGACAGGAGAGAATAAAGAGAAAATGAAGAAAGCAAAAAGCTCTTTGCAGCCAGTTCCTGGAAGAAAGATCCATCAAGGCCATTAGGCACAAAGCATCTCCTCCCTGAGAGCTGGGGCTGTGGAGAGCATCACGGGGCGGGGGGGACAGATCCGCACAACCCCCCCATGGTGACTTCACACTCTGGCCAATAGTGCCCAGCCAAGAGTTCCATGGAGAGGACTGAAAGCCCCATGGATGAAGTTGGGGGGCACAAGGGACCACCCCACACATCATCACCCTGCACGTGGCCTGGGGACAGAGCAATCCTGGGGTGTGGGAGAGCACCAGGACTCCTTCAGTCCATCTCCCCATGGCACCCTAAGGCACTGCAGCCCCAGAGCTGAGGTGCCAATGAGTTCCTCCATGGGACAATAACCTCTCCCCCCCCGCAGCTCTGCTTCTGCCCCCCCCCCAGCACCCATGGGTGCATCACCAAAGGATGGAGCTGAAGGACGCTGCTGTTCTACCATACGTTTATTCCTATGTTCACACCATGGCAGGGTCCCCATGAGCAGGGGGGGTCCCAGGGGTGCCCATGGCTGCGGTGGGGGCCATGACCATAGCACTGGGCTCCCCTGGAGCCGCCTCAGGGCCCCCCCCCCCTGTTCTCACCCCAGTGCCGCCGCATGGAGCAATAGCACCCGGTTATGGCCACGGCAGCGAGGACGGAGCTCATGGCCACCATGGCCAATGTGGTGCCAGGGATGGGGAGAGCCAGGCCTATGGGGACAGAAATGGGGTGAGGGGGGCAGCAGGGTCCCCCCGCAGCCACCCCCAGTTCCATGGGACAGCTCACACTCACCCGAGTCCCTGTTCTTGCCCCGCATTATGGGTACCAAGGGGCTGCGAGGTGATGGCTCTGGTACCATAGGGAATGCTGTGGGGAACGGGGATGAGCTGGGAAGAGCTGGGAGCAGCCCCAAGGGGCCGAGGTGGATGGTAGCTTCCCCCAGGAGCACTGCAAGGAGAAGAGCATCAGGTCCAGGTGTTCCCATAGGGTGCATGGGTCCCACCATGGGATCCAAGATCCATCTCACCTCGGCTGTCAGTGAAGCGCCGGAGCCGGCCCCTGCAGCCGGATGGGGATCCACAGCAGGAGCAGTCGGCTCCATCCAGGGAATGCCAGGAATGAGATACGGGATCATAGGAACAGGCTTTGCCCATGGTGCTGCCAGTGCCCTCAGCCACAGCCCTCAGGTGACAGCGGAGATGGATCTGCAGGGACAAACACCCTGAGCTGCCCCATAGCTCCACAATGAACACCCCAAACCCCATAGCACAGACCTGGCTGCTGGAGGTGTTCGGGAAGAGGAAGGTATCCAACTGGAAGCGGAGGGAGTGGTCCCCGCGCTGGGGTAGGAAACGGGAACGGCCGAGCTGCCCATCCTGCAGGCACCTATTGGGATGGGGATCATGGAATCAACCAGGTGGGAAAGAGCTTTAAGAGCATCAACTCCAGCCCCAAGGCCACCACTATTGGCCTCGCCTGTAGGGTTTGGGAACAATTCCATGGATGGTGGCTCCAGCACTGCCCTGGGCAGTTCCAATACTGAGCACCCTCTGGGGCAGGAATTGCTCCTCAGCTCCATCTGAACCTGCCCTGGTGCAGCTCGAGGCTGTTTCCTCTCATCCCATCCCTTGTTCCTTGGGAGCAGAGCGCAGCCCCCTCCTGGCTCCATCCTCCTCTCAGGCATCCTCTAAGGGATGTGCTGGGCTCTGCCACCACCGCCTCGGTCACTCACCCATTGTCAATGACCCTGGACCTTGGCCGCGTCACTGCGCCCGGAGCGGCCTCACACTCATCCACAAAGATCCTCATGGGCAGGATGGGAACGGTGCTCACCGAAGCCTCGATGTTCATCAGCTCCCCCATGGAATAGATGGGCTGGAGCAGGCGGGAGGCCCAGGTACCTGCGTGGTGGTGGGTGCCCTGAGCATCACCCCAAGGCACAGGCTGGGCAGGGGGGTCCTGTGCCCCCCATACACATAAATGGGCCGGGGTCCCCCCACTCACTGTCATATGCATCCAAAGCGAAGCGCAAGCGTCTCCAATGGGCGATGGTGGAGCCAAAGGGGACCCAAGTGGGCCGGATGGCTGCGGAGGAGACACTGCCTGTCCTGTGCCATAGAGCATCCCAAGGTGGGTGAAGGGCTCCGGGAACACCCCACCGTGGGCATGGCACCCCCTGCCCGTCTGCCCCCTTACCTGGGGTAGTAACAGTCCACGGGCAAGGAGAAGGGCCTGGCACGAGCCACAGCCCCCATGACCATGGGGCTGTAGTGGAGGACGTTGCTGTAGTGGATGGAGTCCGGGAGGAGCTGCGGGAAGGGGGTGTCACAACGGGGGTCCTCTCCCTGTCCCCAGCAGCCCATGGGAAGAGCCAGGCCTCAACCCTCACACAAGGGATATCCCTATGGATGCTGCCATCATCCCCATCTCAGGGGGCTGGAACTGGGGGATCTTCAGGACCGACCCATCCCATGGCTCCATGGCAGGACCAGGCCTGGAGGTCACCCAACACATGGGTGCAGTGACAACAACAGCACAAACCCCACAGAGGACCCTGTCCCATCTGCCCACAAGAGCTTTAGCACTCACCAGATGACCCAATGCTGTCCCCCTCCTTTGAGACATGGTCCCCCCCTTCCATCCTACACCCAGTGCATCCCTCACAGCACCTCCACCATTGGCAGCGGTCCCCAGCTCCTCACCTCCAGTGTGGTCCCACAGCCCATGAGCGGATGTTCCAGCTGGAAGCCGTCCCCATTGGCAGCTGTCACCCCACAGCCAGACCCCAGGGTCAGCTCCCCATGGAGCACACGGGGTCCCAGGAGGGCACCCGGGACCACCACAGAGATCCGTGCGCGGCCACATGCGATGGACACTGTGGTAGGGTGAGGAGAAATGGGGCTGAGCATGGGGACACCCACATAAAGCTCAGATCACCCCCATATCAGCATCTGTGGCCGTGGGGAGAGCACGGAAATGTGGCCCCAGGGACTGAGCTGCTTCACGTGGGTGCCCCATGGCACCGATGTGGTGGTGCTACTCCTCAAGCATCCCAAAGGGGACATTGGGGGATGCAGGACCCAGCCCAGGGCTTCCCTCGCTCCAAGTCCAGCTCTGGGGCAGCAGCACAGGAGGGACGTGGTGCTGATGGATGAGGCCATGGGGATGCTGCGAGGGTGGGAGCAGCTCCGCCATGGAGCCGGGCTGTGAGCTGGGCTGGGGCAGCCTGGACAGGAGAAGGCTCCTGAAGGGGAGACCTTAGAGCAGTTCCAGTGCCTAAAGGGGCTGCAGGAAACCTGGAGAGGGGCTTTGACCAAGGGATGTAGGGACAGGCAAAGGGGAATGGCTTTAACCTGCCCCAGGGGAGACTGAGATGAGCTCTTAGGCAGAAGCTCTTCCCTGTGAGGGTGCTGAGGCGCTGGCACAGGGTGCCCAGAGAAGCTGTGGCTGCCCCATCCCTGCAGTGTTCAAGGCCGGGTTGGACACAGGGGCTTGGAGCACCCTGCTCCAGTGGAAGGGGTTGGGGTTGGATGGGCTTTGAGGTCCCTCCATCCCAAACCAGGCTGCGATGCGCAGCCCCAGGCCTGGTGCCTGAGCTGGGTGAGGAGGAGACCCCAGTTACTCACCCACCAGCAGCAGACACCACCTGCACCCCCCCCAACCAACCATACCCAGAGCCTCCTGTGCCCAAGCTGCAGCCACAAGTAGGAGCAGGAGCCAACTCCTCCCGAGAGCCTTCATTGCGATGAGGAGAAGGAGGAAGAGGAGCAGCCTCCATTGATGGCTTTTACACCTGAGCCAAGGGGGGCGGCTGCAGATCTGCCAATGGGAGGGCAGGTGGTGACTGCAGCCCATTGCACCCACCTGGGGCCATCTCCTCTTCCCCTTCTTCCCCTTCTTCCCTTTCCTTCCCTTTCCTTCCCTTTCCTTCCCTTTCCTTCCCTTTCCTTCCCTTTCCTTCCCTTTCCTTCCCTTCTTTCCTTCCCTTCTTCTTCCCCTTCTTTCTTTCCCTTCTTTCCCTTCTTCCCCTTCTCCCTTCCCCTTCTTCCCCTTCTTCCTTCCCCTTCTTCCTCCCCCTCCTCCCCCTTCTTCCCCTTCTTCCTTCCCCTTCTTCCTCCCCCTCCTCCCCCTTCTTCCCCTTCTCCCTTCCCCTTCTCCCCTTTCTTCCTTCCAATTCTCCCTTCTCCTTCTCCCCCTTCTTCCTTCCCCTTTTCCTCTTCTCCCTTCCCCTTCTTCCCCTTCTCCCCTTTTTCTTTCCCATTCTTCCCTTTCCCCTTCTTCTTCTCCTTTTCTTCCTCTTCTTTTCTTCTCCTCTTCTTCTCCCTCCTTTTCCCAGGAGCAATCCAAGGGCTCTGCTCCCTCTCCCTGTCCTTACTCCTTCCCCTGGTCCTTGTCCCTACCCCAGCTCCAGTCCCTGTCCCTGCCTTGGGGCTGATGGAGAAGGTTGGGGTCAATCCCTGCTCTCACCACCCCAAAACAGGAGGGTTCCACCCACAGGGTGCTGAGCGCACCCTTGTGCCACCCTCCCGTGGGTCACTTTGGTACCGACCACAGGGACTGCTCCCCAGCCTGGTATAGGCAGAGGGATGTGGGAAGCGCAACCATCCCGAGGTGGAGGTGAGGAGCAGCTCCATGCTGGATCGAGATCCTGGAGGCTTTGTATCCATGGATAAAGCTGGGGAGCAGCAGCATCCCAGTGGCAGGTCTGGGTCCTGTGTCTTGGAAGGGATGCTGGAGTCCTGGAAGGGGTTGGGAGAGGGCAAGGAGGATGCTTGAGGATGGAGAACGTGGAATGGGGCCTGGTCTTGGTGCTGAGCTGGGCTGCAGGAGGGGGCTCTGTGCCTCACAATGAGGGAAAAGAGGGAGATGTGGAGCTGAAACTGGGGGGGGGGGGCACAATGTGCAGAGCGGAACCCCCCAACAAGGGGGTCTGGGGGTGAGGGTGAGCCCCCAAGTGCCCATGAACCCATCCCAGATTGATGCTGCCCCGGGTCCTCTGCTCCCAAAGCACCCAGGTCCTCCTGGGTATCCATCTGCATCCAGCTGCCCGAGCTGGTGGGATCCTCTTGGATTTGGGCAGTGCCTGCCTCTTCATCCCCTTCTCCTCCCCTTATCCCAACAGTTCCCCTTTGCAGATGTTTCCTTCCGTGGGTTTTTAGGACACAGAGCAGGGATAATGCACCTGGGATTGCAGGGTGCTTGCAGTGAAGATCCAAGGGTTTGCGTCCTCATTGCCCAGGAATTGCTCTGCTTCCCAGGGAACAGGCGTTCTCCTGGCACCAGCCCTGTGAGAACCGTGTGGAAGCAGAGCACAGTGTTGACATTTGGGATCTTTATGGGGATACAAAGCTCTTCCCAGGAAGCAGAGACCTCCCGTGAGCAGCATCACTCCATCACAGGCTATTTTCTTTGGAAAAAGCAGGACTTCGGGGCTTGGAAAAGGCTTCCACCAGGCTCATAAACTTGTGCTGTGCCGGTGGGAAGGGATAGGGGGGGCTCTTAGAGCCCCAGCACCCAGCCACGCTTTCCCGTTGCATCCTATGGGATGCTGGAGTGTTGGAATGAAGCCATTGGATGTGGGAGACCCTTTTGTGTTGGCACCCCCTAAAGCTCATGGGGTAGATCTGTTGTCCGGCCCTGCGCGAAGCAGCACATAGAGATTGGAAAGGAAGATCTGGCAAAGAACAGAATTCCAGCTGTCAGGAAATCAAAACTCGACCTAAAATGAATCAGATGAATAATAAAATCCAAGGAATGTGTTGGATCTATCAAAGACAGGAATTCCTCCATATTAAGGGCTGGAATGCTGCACCGAGCGGCTTTGCCACTTCCCTGCATCCTCTCAGCTTAAAGCTTCCATATCCCAAAGAAATCTGCACATCCTACCTTGGGATGCTGCCATCCCCAGCTGGAGCTGGCTTTGGTTAGAGAGGGAAAAGCACTTCCTCCACTGATCCCTCCCTTGGCAAAGGGGCTTGTCGGGGCCAGCTCTTTCTGGCTGCAAGGCTGAAGCCTTCAGGAATGCTTTAGGAATGTGGAAGGGCGGATTTGGGAGGAAATCCACCATAGCCGGAGCTTTCAGTCAGGAACAGGAGCTGCTGTGAATGCTGGAGGCCAGCCTAAGGGCTACGGAGGGGATCCCAGCATTTCCATGCTGGCTAAAGTGTTCTTTACCCTTTGGATGCTGGGAATGAGAGCCCTTATTAGCATTGGGGTGTTGAAAGGGGCCCTTCATCCCTCGGGAGTTTCCAGCAGGAATGACAGCCTAAGAGGCATCGGGAGCGGAATGAAGGGGCTGAACTTCATCCATGTCCATGTTTTTCCTGGAAAGCCGGCCTGCCAGTTGCAGCCCTTTACAAGGCCAAGTGCTTGCTCCCTGCTGGATGCAGGATGGAGGGATGCCATGGAAAGCTCAACATGATCCAGGTTGGATGGGGCTTGGAGCAAGCTGCTCTAGTGGAAGGTGTCCCTGTCCGTGACAGGGGTTGGAACTGGATGAGCTTTAAGCTCCCTTCATCCCAACCCATTCCATGGTTCCATGCAAGTCAGTTCCATGGGATGGGGATCACATCCCACTGCTGGCCCCAGCGCTGGAAGCCTCTGGGAGCTCTGGGAGCTGAGAGCGTCCAAAGCAGGACTCCCAGCTCCCTCTAGGGCCAAAGGAAGGGAAAAGGCACTTCCAAGCCTTGCTCCACCTGCTCCTAAAATCCTCAGCTGGAATCTGGTCCTCTCGGGACTGCGGAGAGAGGCTGGAGCCGGGATACAGCTCCCGATACTGCCCAGCACTGCCAATGCGGTGCAAAACCACCTGCAGGTCCTTGCAGCTGGAATCCTCTACCTAAATATTCCCGTTGCAAGGAATAGTCTGGGGACATTCCTAATCTCCAAGGGAGGAAAAATCCCAATGGAATCCTGTCCCCCAGCCCTGAGCCCTCCTGCCTGCTCCCTGGACCATGTCTGATCTCATGGATAGAGGACAAGTCAAACCTTGTCCTGTTTGTCCATCATCATCTGGTCCTGCAGGGCAATCCCACCGGGATCAATGGGATTTGTTCCCTTGTGTGGAGCCAGAGCTCTGGAGACTTCACTGAGCGCAGAGGAGGATGAGGATGAAGATGAGGATGGGGATGAGGATGAGGATGGGGATGAGGATGGGGATGAGGATGAGGATGGGGATGAGAGGGGATGGGAGCAGCACTCAGCATCCAACCCCGCACCCATCCAACACCCAGGGAAGGGGGGGCTCCTCCCAAGCCTGGAGGCCCCCATCCCTCCTGGAGAGCAGCTGGGAATGGTGAGCAGAGGAAATGGCTGTTTCCTGGAGACCTGTGGCCAGCAAAGGGAGGAAGGGGCCCCCCAGCTTATCCCATGGGAGCTCCCCACCACATGTGGTGGCTCCGATCCCAGGCTCAGCTCTCACTTCCTATCCCAAACAGCCACATCCCTGCGGATCCTGATGGAGCCCACACTGTGCTCTGTGTCCTTCCCCAGGGATGGACCCACAGCTCAGGAAGGAGAAGGCCAAAGAAAAGGCAATAAAGGAGCTTCCCAGGGACCTTGAAGGCTTTTCCCTTTCCCTTCAGGGTTTTCCAGCCTCATTCCTCACTCTTGGCCAAAGCCACCTCATTGAGCAAGAGGGATCTCCATGAGCAAACTTCCTGCAGGGAGCAAAGGGCATTGGGATCAGCACGGCCCTGGGGAGACCATAGGGAGGAAGAGGAGGATAAACCCAGGCTGAAGGAGGTACCCGAATGGGGATGAGGTGCTGGGAGCAGGATGGGATGTGGGACGCCTCCATAAGGGGATGCCAGAGCTGCTTGTGCTCCCATGGACACCTCCATGTGCTGCTTCCTGGGCAGAGGCACCGGTTCCTGGAGCTGAGGCCTCATCCTGCAGCTTCCCCAACCCCTGCTCTATCCATAGGTAATGGCGGCCACCACAGTGACGGATGCTGGAGGAGTGAGGATCATCACGGAAGTCATCTCGGCCTCTGACCCCCGCGTGGCCCAACTGGCCCCCAGCTCCGGGCTGGCAGCACCCCCTGTGTCATTTCAAGTCCAAGGCTTCCGAAGGGCTCAGCCCAAGGCACTGGGGGTGAGAGATGGCGTTCCAGAGGGATGGGGCGCCTCGGATGAGTATCCCATGGGAATGTCCGGCTGGAGGGTCTCCTTGGCCTGGGGAGGAGGTGATGTCTGGGAGCAGCTCTCAATAGGACAATGGGATCGAGGTGAGATCCTGGTGAACCCCATGCTCTGAGGATGGGATCCCTCTCCCCATCCTTCCTTAGACCATCCACATCTTCACTGGGATCGTCCACATCTGCTTCGGGATCATCCTGACGGCATCAGGGCACGGGAAACCTCCCCTTCCCGTGGCCAGCGGGGTCCTCCTCTGGCTGGGGCTCCTGGTAAGCAGGGACGTGCTTGGCCTCCATCTCCTCATTATCCAGTGAGGACAAAGGGATCCGGGTGGATTCGGGACCAGATCCCTTTGTCACCCACATCTTCCACCCTCTGAGGGGGGGTGTCCTTGCAGCCCCAAACATGGATTCCCAGTGGGATGGGCCCTGGGATGCACGGGATGGGAGAGGACCCTCCCTGCTGATGCCTCTGTTCCCTGAGCAGCTCCTGGTCTCGGGCTCTCTGCTGGTGGAAAGTGAGAAGCGAGACAGCATCCTCCTGGTAAGGGGGTGCCCTGGGGGGGAGCGAAGCATCTCCCATTGCTTCTGTGCCTCCGGCTCCTTCCAGTGGCTGCTGGGACCCCTCCAAGGCTGGATTCATCCATAGGGTCCCAGGCAAAGCTTGTCCCATGCCTGGGAGGTGCCCCACCAAGCAGAGCATGGACCCCCATGAGGTGTTTGGTGGGGTGATGGGGACAAAAGAGCACACACAGAGTGGCTGCTCCGAGGGGCTTCTCAAGCGTATATTGGATCCCAGTGGAATAATCCATGCTGGAATGCTCAGGGAGCTGCCCCCAGGGTCCCCATCGTGGTGGGGAGGGATGGAAGCAGGAGGGATGGAGCTACTGACGGGGGGGGACTCACGCAGGTCAAGATGTGCTGCGTGTTCAATGCTGGGGTCATCCTGAGCACGCTGGTGGCTGCCCTGCTCCACAGCACGGCCATCATCCGGGACAGCCCCGGCTGCGAGCCCAGCGCAGGGATCCGGCTCAAACCCGAGTGGTGCTTCCCACAGCAAGAGCAAGGTAGAACCCCCTTATCCCGCTGGGATGCACGGTCCCAGCCTCCGTCAATGCAACAGAACGGTTGCCATGCAACGGAGGGGGACGGAGGGTGAAAAGGGACCTTTCCATCCTGCTCCTCGCAGCTCCTGAGCAATGGGATGGATTCCCTGCTCGTGGTCTTCATCCTGCTCGAGTTCTGCGTGGCCGTGGCGGTGCTGGCATTTGGGTACCACGCTGTCAAGCAGCGCAGCTACACCCCCATGGTGAGGGGGGGACAGGGCTGCACCCTTATCCCAGAGCCTTCGGGATGCTTCGGCATCCCATGGGATCAGGGCAGCTTTCCTGCCCCAGAGGGGCTCCCCCATCCTCTCTGTGACCCCTAAAGCAGGATTTCGCCCTTTATCCTCTCCTTCAGGTGATGTAGCCATGGCCAGGCACGAAGCCATCACTATAAACAGCCTGCATCCGCGATGCCGGAGCCCCGGGGATGCTCCCTGGTACCCGGCAGCGGTGGGACCGGAGCTGGAGCACCCCCCCCAGCCCCGGGGCATGGCACCGCCGTCCTCAGCACCACAATAAAGGCTCTTTGTTGCATTGACATCACCGCGGGGATGCAGTGACCGCTGCGATAGGGACGGGGAAGGCACCGGGTACCGCGATGGGCACCGGCGCCCGTCTGCCCTTAACAAAGATGGCGGCCGCGGCCGGGTGCCGTTGAGGAGGCGGGAGGGGTGGCGCCCGGTTCCAAAATGGCGGCCGAGGCTTCGCCGTGGGGTGCGCGGCGCGCGTTGACGCCATCGCGCGGAGCCCGTAGCGAAGGGGCCGCGTGGATGATGGAGGAGGAGCGGGGGGGGGCCCCGGTACCGCGCGATGGCGGCAGCGGAGCGGCGGCCCCGGTGCGGAGGCGGCGGAAAGCGGCCAAGAAGCGGAAGGAGGCGGCGGCGATCCCGAGGGGCAAACCCAAATCGGGGCGGGTGTGGAAGGACCCCCGCAAGAAGAGGTTGGGGGGGGGGGTCAGGCATTGGTACGCTGTGGGGGGCTCTGGTGATGGGAGGGGGGTTGGGGGAGTGCGGGGCCCCCCCAAACGGGAGGGACGTGGAGCTGATGGATGAGGCCATGGGGATGCTGCGGGGGGGGGCAGCAGCTCCCATAGGAGCCGGGCTGAGGGCTGGGCTGGGGCGGCCTGGGGAAGGGAAGGGTCCTGAAGGGGGGACCTCAGAGCAGCTCCGGTGCCAGAAGGGGCTGCGGGAAACCTGGAGAGGGGCTTTGGGCAACGGATGGAGGGATGGGATGAGGAGGAACGGCTCCAACTGGAAGAGGGAAGAGTTAAGAGATGGGATATTGGGAAGGAGATCTTTGCCACGAGGGTGGTGGGACACGGGAAGGGGTTGAATGGAGAAGCTGCGGCCGCTCCATCCCTGCAGTGCTCAAGGCCCGGTTGGGCACAGGGGCTCGGAGCACTCTGCTCCAGCGGAAGGGGTCCCTGCGCGTGGCTATGGATGAGCTCGAAGCGCCCTTCCCAACCCATTCCACGGCTCCGTGACTCCATGGACGTTGGGAAGGGGAAGGTTTGGAGTCACTGGGGCCGTTGCGGGGGGGGCTCTGGGGACTCAGCACCGCCTCCTTTGCCCCCCCCCAGGTTCTCGCACATGATCCAGGATAAGGCCCTGCGCAGCTCCTGGGCTCGGAAGCTGCGGGAGCGCCGGGAGAAGAAGCGGGTGCAGGACCTGGCCCGGCAGCTGCAGGACGGGAAGAGGAGGGAGCGAGAGGTACCCGGGCGGGGGCTGCACAGGGCCCCCCCTGTCCCCAGCGTCCCCCCGCGGGCAGCGCGCGTGGCACATAGGAGCAGGGGAAGGAGATGATGCGGTCCAGGGCACGTTACAGCGGAGCTTGGCCACGGTGGGATGCGGGATGTGTCCAGAGGGGGAGGCTCCGCACCCGCCCTGGGCCAGGGCTCTGACACCCTCCGCAGCAACAAGGTCCTGCTGGTGGTCGTGGTTCAGTTTGCGGCCATTGCTCCTCGTCCTGTGGCTGAGCACCATCCTGCTGGGGCTCACCTCTGAGCTGTGGATGCGCACTGAGAGGATCCCCTCTCAGGATGCTCTGCTCCACACTGACCAGGCCCAATCTCCCCTCTTAGGGGATGCTGCAGACCCTGAGCATCCTTGTGGCCTCCTCCGCACCCTCTGCAGCAGCTCCGGGTCTCTTGTACCAGGCCCCGGGGCTCCAGACGTGGCCTCCCCAGGGTTAAACAGAGGAGGAGCATCCCCTCCCGGAGCTGCTGCCGTGCTCCTGATGCACCCCAGGATGCTCCTGGCCACAAGAACCTGCTCATGGTCAGCTCATCCCCTACCAACCAGGTCCCTCTCAGTGTGGGTCCCCCCCATGTACTGTGCTTGGGGTTCTGCCCCCCCAATGCAGGAGCCTCCCCGTGCCCTGGTTGAGCCTCAGGAGGTTTCTCCCCTATGGGGGTCCCGTTCGCGGCAGCACAGCTTGAGGTGTCAGCAGCCTCTGCCCCAGCTCTGTGCCGTGGAGGGGACTTCATCCAGGGCGTTGATGAGCTCAGTAATACTGGACCCACTATTGATCCCTTGGGAATACCATTAGAGGTCTCCGGGTGGGCTCTGCTCCACTTCTCGCAGCCCTCTGAGCCATTCAGTCGTTTCACTGTCCATCCATCAAACGCATGCTTCCTAAGCTCATATCCAAGGATGTGATGGGAGATGGTGCCCAAAGCTGCCTGCAGTCTGGCTGGACAGCATCCATCGTGCCGTGGCACCATGGAAGGCTGTTGGATTGATCAGGCAGCACCAATCCAAGGGGATGTCCCATTCCCTTTGCTTGAGTGAGCTCAGGACCACGCTGCAGAGTCAGCCCATGAGTGGAGACCATCCACCTCCCTCCTTCCATAGCCCCACGTGTGTGCCCCCATCCAGGGCTGCAGGAGCATGGAATTAGTGCGGCACAGCCCTGCAGTGAGCACAAACCCTTCTGGGGAGCAGCTGGGACGGGAAATTCCCTGCGGTGGAGCCATATCCCGCATGGAATTCCCTGGCGTGGCATAGAGGCGTCCGGTGCAGGGCTGCAGGTTCCACGCTTGGCTGGAAGCTCCGCGCTTCCTGGGCAGCGCTGGGGTGCTCCCAGGCTGGGATTAAGGCGGGAAGGAGGCACCTGCAGGGAATGATCTGGGGCCGTTCCCACAGGAGAAGAAGCGGCGGCGGGAGGAGAACATGAAGCGGCGGCTGGAGAATGAGCGGAAGGTGGAGGTGGTGCAGGTGGTGAGTGCCCGCGCAGCGCCGAGCCCCGGGTGCTCCAGCACCCATCCCTGCATCCGGTGGGGCAATCCCTGCCTTGGGAAGGGCTCCTCAATGCCAGGCGGGAAGCTGAGGTCCTGCAGGGGCATTGGAGGGACCGCTTCCAGCTTGGGAGAGGCTGAGACCGTCCCGGGATGGCTGCGCACAGGGTGGTAGAGCCAAGGGAGATCCAGGGCATCCAGGCCGGGTTTTCCTGTAGGGAAGTTGGGGCTTTTCCTTCTGGAAGAGCTCTGGGGCGCCTGGGGAAGAGCGTGGAGGCATTCCCATGGAGGGGTTTTGGGATGAGTCTGGTCAGGAGTGGGAGGGTTCCGTGCGCACTTCGCCCATTGCCATGCGCGGCTGTAGAGATCATGGAGCCATGGAATGGGCTGGGATGAAGGGAGCTTAAAGCTCCTCCAGGGCGACGGGCAGGGACCCCTTTCCCTGGAGCGGGATGCTCTGAGCTCCATCCAACCGGGCCCTGAGCACTGCAGGGATGGGGCACAGCTCCTCCGGGCCCCCTGGGCCAGCACCTCAGCACCCCCTGGGGAAGAGCTTCTGCCCAGGAGCCCATCTCGGCTCCCCTCTGCAGGATTAAAGCCATTCCCATTGTGCTGTCCCTGCGTCCCTTGGCCAAAGCCCTCTTCCAGTTCCCTGCGGCCCCTTTAGGAGCTGCCCGAAGCAGGGTGGAAGCAGGGATCTGCCTCCTGAAATCCTCCTTCTCCTCCCCTCCAGATCCGGAACCCTCTGAAGCTGAAGCGAGCCAAGAAGCAGCACCTGAGGCGGGTGGAGAAGAGGGACACCGTGGCCCTGCTCCAGAAGGCCCCCGCGAGGAGCGGAGCAGCCCTGGAATGAGCCGGGATTCACCGCGCTGCTGCGGGGCTCTCTGCGGCGCCCCAGGAGCAGGAGTTGGGCTCTGGGTGCCGGACACAGTGGGGCAGAGCTGCAGGGGGTTCTGCAGCGCCGTGACCCACAGGAACCTGGGGCTGGGTCCCATCCTGCCCTATGGATCGGGGCTGGGGCCGGAAGAGCGGCTTCCAGTGCCCAAATCTGCCTTTTCTGTATGAAAATGAGAAGGAACCGACCCCCAATCACCTCCCGATGGCTTTGTGGGGCGATGGTGCCACCCGGGGCCTCCTCTGCTGAAGGAGAGCATCTCCTGTGGTCACAGTGCTGTGGTCTGCACCCCCTGAGGCCCCCATTCCTCAGAGGGGGTTCTCATCCCATTGGGAATGATCCCTGGAATGCATCCCGAAGGAAGGTGGTTTGTTTCTGCTACGCTATGGGGATGGGAAGGGAATGTGAGGCTGGAAGGAAGGGTTTGGGGTGGGAACCCCCCCCAGATCTCGCCACCTTCTGGTGGTTTCATGCTCCATGAGCACCCCTTTCCCCATTCCCTCTTGAGGGTGTCACTGGGTGGGCAAACACGAGGTTCCAAGGGGATAACCCCCTGGAATGGGAGCACACGGTGATACCCAGCTCCAGGAGCTGCATCCTGCTGGGAACCCCGTGAGCCCGTGGGATGAGCAGGGAGCAGGCCCTGCGTGGGGCAGGAGGAAGCTTAAGGGTGGGTTAAGCACAGATGGGGCAGTGGAGGAGACCCCAGTGTGTGGGGCAGAGCTGGAGGTTGCCCCATGGAGCAGGATTTGGGATGGGGATCCCTTTGCGGGCTTCCAGAGGCGAGGAAGCAGCACCTATGGAGTGCAGTGGCGCTCTGGGGCGGTTGCCAGCAGGTCACGGGGCAGAAGGGCTTTGCCCTCATTGCTTCCTGGTTAATGAATGATTCCCAAGGCCTGGAAAAGCCCAACCTCTTCTACCAGCTCCCTCCCCACACTTCCCCCCAGCCTTTGCCCTGCTGGCTGGGTAAGAGGTGTGGGTTGTGGGGTGGGGGGGGGGGTGGTTTGGAGCCCATCCCCGTGGCTTCGGGGGGGCTGTTGTTCCTAACAGGGTGTATGTGGTGTCCCCTACCAGCGCTGGGATAGAGCCAGCCCCTCGCTGGGATCCCTGCCTGCCTGCTCTGCATGGGAATGGGGTCCGGATGGGAATGCAGGCCCATAGACCATGCCCCCGGCCCCTTGTCCCCTTGCCCCCTTGTCCATGGTTTTGGGTTGCAGAGGACGAGAATGGGGAGGGGGAAAAGTGGGTGCTGGGGGAGAGGAACAGAAGGGGTGTCCCTGTTGTTGGGTGTGGTTTGGGGCCATGGGGTGTCAAGGGGGTGATGCTCCCACTCGGATGCTGCATCCAGCGATGGGGTCCTCAGCATCAGGACATGGAGCTGTGGGAGTGAGTCCAGGGGAGGCCCCAAGGATGCTCAGGGGCTGCAGCAGCTCCCGGATGGAGCCGGGATGGGAACATTGGGGCTGTGTGGGGACCTCAGAGCAGCTCCCAGTGTGTGAAGGGGGTACAGGGATGCTGCAGAGGGGCTCTGCATCAGGGACTGGAGTGATGGGACGGGGGGTGATGGGTTCAGACTGGAACAGGGGGGATCCAGGTTGGATGTAAGGAAGGAATTCTTCCCTTGGAGCGTGCTGAGGCGCTGGCACAGGGTGCCCAGAGAAGCTGTGCCCCATCCCTGCAGTGCTCAAGGCCAGGTTGGACACAGGGGCTCGGAGCACTCTGCTCCAGTGGAAGGGGTCCCTGCCCGTGACAGGGGTTGGAGCTGGAGGAGTGTAAGGTCCTTTCCAACCCAAACTATTCCATGATTCCATTGTTCCTTCCAACCCCCTTCTTCCTAGGATTTGCCTGGAGAAATGCACAGGCTTGGTTTGTGCTGGGCTGGAAGGGGTCGAGGTCCATGCTGACGGCTCCAGAGATGAGGGACCTTTTGCTCCAGGACCTGGCTCCCATGGGTGTATCCCGACTCCCATAAGTGCATCCCAGCTCTATGAGTGCATCCCAGCTCCAAGGGTGTACCCTGGCTCTCACGGGTACATCCTGGTTCCCATGGGTGCATCCCAGGTCCCATGGGTGCATGGGCACTGCTTCTCTCTCAGGCAGAGGCTGCATGGTCCCCATCCACCCTGGGGTGCTGGGGTCCCCCAGGAGCACCCCTCATCTCCCTGGAGCATCCCTAAGGAACCCCAGCCCCAGAGGCGGGATCCCCCCAGCAGGATGGTGCAGGGAAGCCCTGGAGCATCCCTGGGTACCCCCAGCCCCAAACCAGCCCCCCAAGTGCCCATGCACCCCTGGGATGCCGCTGCCCCAGCTCCTGTTCTGGGGACAGGGGACCTGCCCTCCCTGCCACCAATAAAGTCACCCTGGTATTTATGCCCTCTCCCCTTACTCCTGCTTGTACCAACTATCGGGATGCTATAGGTGTCCCTGGAGGGGGATTTGGGGGGTGCAGCCCCCCCGATGGTGCTGGAGCGTTCATCCCCCCCGAGTTGGATTTGGGACAGGAGGGATGTGCCTTGTCCCAGTGGGGACTTCACTGCGTCCAGCCAGGACCTCTGCAGGTTGATCCTAAGGGAACGGTGCTGAGGAGGGCGTTTGGCAGCCTCAGCCATGGTTGCATGGCCAAGAGCATCATCAGGGGGTGAAGGTGGCACCAACGTGCCCATTGTCCATGCCCAGGGACGTGGTGGCCCTGAGCCCAAAGAGACACAGCCCAAGGGTGCTTCTGTACAGCTTTATTGGCGGCCATGGCAGGAGGTGAGAGGAGCCGCCAAGCTGGGGCTGCAGAGCAGTGGGGCAGCACTGCCTCGTCCCTCAGGCCAGGCGGGACAGCCCCACCATGTTCTTGCCCCGGCTGAAGACCACGTAGTACTCACGGATGAAGACATCACCCAGGATCCACAGCTCCCCGGATTCCGTGGGGACATCCATGCCTTCGAAGGCCAGGCTGCAGGCCCCATCGCTCTGCAGGCAAGGACAGGGGGGACGGTGGTTCCCAGCTCCCGCAGCTCCCCCCGAAGCCCTCCAGGTCCCCATCCCGGCGGGATGCTCACCTCCACCACGTAGGCACTGGGTGTCACAGGGAACGTTGCGCCGTTGATGTGGAAGACAACGTCGGGCAGCGTGTGCCGATCTTTGCACTTGATCTGGGGGGGACGCGGCGGTAAGCGGGGGGTCTATGGTCACCCCAAGAAGGACCACAGACACCCCATGGATGCCCCACGGCTCTGGGTGCTGCCCCGGGTCTCACCTCGCCGCTGGAGGTGGCACCAAGGGCCTTGAAGACCTTCGTGAGGGCCTCGTTGGGCATGGCCAGCAGCGAGGTGCCCGTGTCCACAATGGCCTGGCAGCCGTCGTGGCAGGCGGCGACCTCGTCCTTGATGGAGACCCTGGGGACAAAGGGACGCAGGGTGAGGCTCTGAGGTGCTGCCCCCCCAAACCCAGCGTCTGCAGCGCCAGGGGAGCCCCCGGAGCTGCCCCAGGGCTACCTGTGCATCTTGATCTGCCAATAGGTCTCAGCAGAGAGGGGGATCCAGCTGATGCCGTTGGTGACATAATAGGGGTCGATGCCACCAAAGAGGACAAAGCTGCCGCTCTCCTCATCCCTGTAAGGGGGGAACCATCAGATGAGGGTCCCATCCCATCACCACCATCAGGGCAATGCCACTGCCACCATGGCAATGCCACCGCCACCATGGCAATGCCACCGCAACCGTGGCAATGCCACCGCAACCATGGCAATGCCATCGCCACCATGGCAATGCCACCCCTGGCATGTCCCCAGGAGCCACGGGGTGTCACAGCACCAGGTCCAGAATGGTCCTGGAGTCAGCCCTGGTAGGAAGGAAGTGGGAAAAGATCCTCCCCATGGGCTTGGGTGGCTCTGGCCAGGACTCACTTGCTCAGGTAGACAGAGAAGAGGTCCCTGGCCACCAGCCCTTCGCTCATCATGTTGTCAAAGACAGGGGTGGCTCCGTCAGAGGCGATGCTGGGGTAAGCCAGCCCCAGGATGCCATCGAAGGGGCAGTAGTAGAAGAAGTCCCCAGGCTCGGTCTCAGACAGCCCAAAGATCTGGTTGTAGACCTCGATGTCTGCAACCTGGCAAAGGAATGGGGAGAAGGGCTCGGTGTGGCTGTCCCCATGTCCTCGAATCCCACGGGATGGGGGCGCCGGGGCACGGGGCCTTACTTTGACGGTGTCATAGCCCAGGATCCCAGACATGCTGCCAGTGCCATAGGCAATGTAGAGGCTGTCGTTGGTGCTGACGAAGGTGGAGGAGTCCGCTGGGTTGAACTGCTTGTGGTCGCCTGTGGGGATGGAGGGAGATGGTCATGGTCCAGCCCCAGGGGCTGAGGATGCCCCTCCAGTGCCCCCCCATGGCCCCAGATCCCTCAGGAGAGACAGGGCAGAGCCATCCCCATCTCCTGATCCCTCCAAGGGCTCCCAGGGAATCCTGGGGGCTTCTCCCCCTGCCCAGTGGCCGCGGGGCTCGCAGGCACCTACTGCAGGACAGGCTGGAGCAGTACACGGAGGGCACCCACAGGTTGGAGGAGCCGGTGTCGAAGATGACGGTGAACTCCTGGGCTGGGGTCCCGATGGAGATGGTGCCGTAGTAGGAATTCTGTCCAAGGAGGGTGGGGAGGGGGTTAGTGGGATGGGTAAGGGATCAGTGGGATGGCGAAGGGGCGAGCAAGGTGGATAATGGGCTCCTGGGGTGCAGAAGGGGCTCCTGGGATGAGTGGAATTGGTAAAGTATTAGGGCAAGGAACTAACATCAGGTAAAGGGCTGGAGGGTCAGGTCTGGGGCTAGTGGTCTAGGTATGGGGCTACTGGGATGACTTAATGGGTTAAGGGAATTGGTTCAGGATGGAACAGTAACGATCCAGCATAACGAGTAAGAGGTTAGTGGGTCAGGGAAGTGGCCAGTAGGTGAGGTAAAGGGGGTAGAGGGACGGGTAGTGGTTTAGGGGAATGCGTAAAGGGCTAGTGGAAGAGGTAGGGGGCCAGAGGGATGACTCAGCAGGTTAAAGGAATGGATAAGGGGCTAGTGAGTTCAGGTAAGGGGCTAGTGGGACAGGTAATGGGTTAGGGGAATGGGTAAAGGGCTAGTGGAAGAGGTAGGGGGCCAGAGGGATGACTCAACAGGTGAGGGAAACTGGTAAAGGATGAGAGGGACAGGGAAGGAAGCAGCATATCGAGTAAGAGGCGCAGTGGGTCAGGTAAGGGGCCAGAGGGATACGTTAATGGGTTAGGCGAGTGGGTAAAGGCTTGGAGGGAAAGGTGAGGGACGATTGGGATGGGTAAAGGGGTGGTGGGGTGGGGAACGGGTTCGGGGAATGGGCAAGGAGCTCGAGGGCTGGGAAAGGGGGCAGAGCGATGGAAGGGGGCAGCCCTCTCCCTGCCACGCTCACATCCATGTAGTTCTGCATCGGCTCAGAAGAGACGCCGGTCCTGAAGTACTTGGCAGCCGGGTTGTAGGGGTGCTGCTTGAGGTAGCGCTCCAGCAAGCCGTGCTCCTGCAGGGACTTCCGCAGGCTCTTGCCCTTCCTCAGAGGGACCCTGGCCCAGGGGAGAGGGATCCGTCAGCAGGAGCCAGGCAGGGATGTGCGCCGGGGACTCCGGGTGCCCCCGCTCCTGTGGGACCCCGCGAGCCCCTTGCTGGGGGGAGCCTCGGCCACGCACTTGCATGGGGGGCTGCAGGGTGTCCCCGCATCCCCCCACTTGTCACCCCAAGCATGGCTTCCGGGGGGGCCTCAGCACCCCAACCCCCCCCGCTTACCTGTGGCCGAGGCATTGCGCCAGGGCCACCAAGCTGAAGAGCAGGAGCAGCTTCATGGTGGTTCTACCAGCTCAGGTGTAGGCACGGCGAGCGTGTCCCAGGCAGGTTCCTTATATCCCAAGCACGTTGTTTGGGCAGCGGTCACGATAAGGAAGGCAAACAGCTCGGGGGCACTTATCACAACGTCCTTAAGGGAGGCTACTGGGGCAATGTCAAGCTGAGGGCTCCCCATCTTCACCCACGCCGCATGCTGGGGCATGGGGATGCCTGGGGAAGGCTGGAGCCGGGAGAGGAGCATCCGCAGGTGTCCCAGCAGCGAGGCACTGCTGGGCCTTCATCCAGCCCATGGCTGCCTGGGGAAGCGGGATCAGGAAGGCTCAAAGTGGGACCTCACAGGGGAAACCCCAGCTCAGGATGCTGCTGGTTGAGCGGTGCCAAGGTCACTGGCGCTGGGCTACGTCAGCGGTGCTGGACCAGGCTCCTTGGCCTCCGGCACAGCACCACGGGCCGGCACGGTCACCTTGGCCTGCAGGCAAACAAAGGCAGACCCTGCGCTGGGGACCACAGGCACCACATGGGCTGGAGGTGGCTTCCATCCCTCAGCACCAGCTCCAGCCCAGAACTGAGCGGAGATGTTGAACTGCCCCAGGGCAATGAGACCAAGGGGGTCCTGGGAGGATTTGATGGCTGCCGAGGGGAGGAGAGGGATACAGCACCTAATGCAAAGGAAGATGGGATGTGGTGTTGGGGAAGCGGGGTCTGCTGAGGAGAAGGCCTTGGCTGACCCCCAGCATGGGAAGTCTGGAGCTGGATGGGAGCCACAGCCCCAACCCCCATGGGGCCTTGGCACCCTGTCCTCACCAGCTTCAGGAGCCACGGCTGTGCCTGCAGGGAGTGTGAAGTGCAGAGGGAGCCAGGGAGCAGCCAACAGCTCTGATTCCCACTGCACTCCAATGTATCCCTGTCCTGTGCGAGGGAGCAGCGCGCTTTGGGAGCAGGAGCTTGGATAAGGGTCCCTGCCCGCACATCCTTGTGCTACACGTGGAAAACAGAGGTGGAGAAGGCACTGGAGAAGAGGCCTGAGGATGCGCCTCTGGGGGGGAAGGTGCCTCGGGGCTGCTCCAATGGGCTGTGAGAACCGACACTGTGAAGGGGGCACTTCTGCCCAGCACCGTGTCCCGGCACGCAGGGATGAGCCCATTCCCGCTGGGAAAAGCCTCTTCCTCCACACGACACAGAGGGATTCACTACTCCAAAGGGCTCCGGGTGATTTGCTGCAGGTATTAGGAAGAGCTGCTCCCAACCCCATTGGGATATAGGGAGATCCAGAGCGGGAGCTTACTCCTTTGCCTGGCTCCTCCTGGACTTTCCCGTGCTTTGCAAGCTCCCCTCCACCTTGGTGCTGGTGGAAGGCAGAGGCTGGATCCTGCAGAGATCCTTTTGGGAGGGTCTGGAGAGATGACAAAGCTCCCACATTCCCACCCATTCACTCTCCAAAGACTGAGATCCTGGATTTTCCTCCAGGAAGGCTGCTCAGAAGCACGTGCTCCATGCTGGGGTAGATAACACCAATGGAGGTCCACATGCTCTGTGCTAGGGTAGACAACACCATAGGAGGTCCATGTGCTCCATGCTGGGGTAGACAACACCAATGGAGGTCCATGTGCTCCATGCTGGGGTAGATAACACCAACGGAGGTCCACGTGCTCCATGCTGGGGTAGATAACACCATAGGAGGTCCATGTGCTCCATGCTGGGTAGATAGCACCATAGGAAGTCCATGGGAGCTGGTGGAGGTGGCTGGAGCTCCACAAAGGAGCCATGGGCATGTGCTGGTGTTGCTCCCACATTGGAGAGCTTGTGATGGAGAGGAAGGTCCTGCTGGAAGTGGTCCTTGGTCCGGCTCCATAGTGGGGAACAGGAGGTAACCATTGGGTGTTGGGGAGCAGAGAGGTGGAGGTGCTGCTGATGCCGAGGTGGATTCTCCTCTATCAGTGGGGAAGGTGTCAGCTGGGATGCTCATCCAGAGCTCATGGTGGGGTGATGGAGGGATGAGCTGCCTCAGAGGGCTCCTCCTGCACTGGGGCTCCTCCTGCAGCCATTGCGGTAATGAACAGAGGAATGGGAAGGTCAAGAGCTGAATTCTTTGGGATGGATCCTCTCCTTGGATTTAGCAAAGGAACGGGAAGAGCCTCATGTTTGAGGGACACATAACCTGGTTTGTAACGCCAGGGACCACAACTGGCTTCATCCTCCCCCCTGGCAGCGATGGGCTTGGACTGGATCCATCACAGCACCTTAAAACCAGCTCCATTTAGCTCCATCCCATGTTTCTGGGCTGCTACATGGACCTTTAGTTGAGCTGGGCTCTTCCAAACACCCAAACAGCATCCCAAATTCCGGATTCTGTCGTGCAATGATGACTCAAAGCCATTAGCCAAGGTTTCCCTGCAGGCAATTGCTACGGGACAGTTGGAATCCCAGAGGATCCCGGTTTCAGCTTTCCTCCTAACGGGAAGCACTAACTTGTTAAAGTAGGGGAAGGTTTTGGATAAGCTCATTCCTCTGTCAATAGATTCCATCACCAGCAGCCAACGGGAAACTGTGCCCAGACAGGTATTGATTTTGGGGATGTATAATTACAGCCGGAATTCCAGTTATGGAATTCAGTGCCACAAAACCAATCCCAGAGCAAATCTTTGGCACCGTTCACATCAGGAACAAAAGAGATGGGGGGAGGCTGGAAAAGAACCACCTTTAGCTGCAAAATGACTTTGTAAGGGCTGTGGAGACAGCTCCTGAGGTGAGGAAAGCCGGACGGGAATGTGGTGGCTGGAGGGGAGGTGTAGGAGCAGATCATGGGGTTGGCATCACCATCACTCTCCTGAGGGCCCACTTGCAGCACTGGGTACAGCTCTGGGGTCCCCAGCATCAGAAGGACATGGAGCTGTTGGAGGAGGAGGCCCCGAGGATGCTCAGAGGCTGCAGCAGCTCCTGGATGGAGCCGGGATGGGAACGTTGGGGCTGCGTGGGGACCTCAGAGCAGCTCCCAGTGTGTGAAGGGGGTACAGGGATGCTGCAGAGGGGCTCTGCATCAGGGACTGGAGTGATGGGACGGGGGGTGATGGGTTCAGACTGGAACAGGGGGGATCCAGGTTGGATGTAAGGAAGGAATTCTTCCCTTGGAAGGTGCTGAGGCACTGGCACAGGGTGCCCAGAGAAGCTGTGCCCCATCCCTGGCAGTGCTCAAGGCCAGGTTGGACACAGGGGCTCGGAGCACTCTGCTCCAGTGGAAGGGGTCCCTGCCCGTGACAGGGGTTGGAGCTGGAGGAGTGTAAGGTCCTTTCCAACCCAAACTATTCCATGATTCCATTGTTCCCTTCAATCCCCTTCTTCCTAGGATTTGCCTGGAGAAATGCACAGGCTTGGTTTGTGCTGGGCTGGAAGGGGTCGAGGTCCATGCTGATGGCTCCAGAGATGAGGGACCTGTTGCTCCAGGACCTGGCTCTTGTTCCTGAAGCCCCAGGGCAGTTCCAGTGGCAGGACAGATGGATTCCAGCCCTATCCTACTGCATTGGTAGCAGTGGAACTCCATGGCTCTGCTTCTTTCCCAACCTCTTCCCACCCAGGATCCCTTCAAGTCTTTATGATTATGGCTTTCAGAGTCCTTTGGGGAACTTTGGACCGTTTGGAGTTTGGAGGCAGATGTGCTGTGAGCCAAGTAACCCCCTTCCAGCCTCATGGCATGGGATGGGAGAGGGAAATGAGCAGTTGGGAGAGGAATGCAGGGAATGAGACATGCCAGGTTCTGGAATAATCTTCCATTTGCTCCCAGAGGGAGCAGGAATCCCTCCGGAAACTCAAAACCAAGCTGGGAAGAGATTGAAACCCAACTCTGCTGCGTGCCCACCATGGCAAAGAAGGAGGAAGGAGGGTGGGTGCCCAGCTTGGGTGCTCTGTTGTAATGCTGCCTGACGGCAGAGGGCACCAAACGATGCTGAGATCCCAAACTCCAGCTGGAGGGATGGAGCTCGAGGCTCTGAGCTCTGCTTTGCCTGGTCCTGATGTGCTGGTGGCCGGGTGAGGATTCCTGTTGGACCAAATCCACAACGACAGATGCTTATATCCAGAAAAATGTGGGATCCGAATGCCTGTCGTGTCCATCTCCAAGTGAGATTCCAGTATCTGGAGGCTCAGCCTGGACTCATGATGAGTTAGGGCTACGCAGATGCACTATGTAGGTAAGGAGCTCTAAACTAAAGCACCCCCCAGCACTGGTGGGTGCAGGACAAGTGGTGGTTGAAGTGGTTGGGAGTGCCTCAAAGGCACAAGAGCTGGGGGGTGATTTTGACCCCCCATTCCTGCAGGATTGGCGACAGGAATGGTTTATGCTTTGCTGCTGTCCATGGTGGGCAGCAATTGGTGTGTGAGGAGACAGGAACGTGAAAGGTTACATAGGATGGACTGGAGGTAACTGGTAGGATACCCTGAGCAATCCAGGTCATGGAGAACAGGAGAAGGGGCTGGAGAATGCCTATGGAGCCAGGCTGAGAGGTGGGTTTGGCAGCCTGGGGAAGAGGAGGCTCCTTAAGGGGAGACCTCAGAGCAGCTCCACTGCCTAAAGGGGCTGCAGGAAACCTGGAGAGGGGCTTTGGCCAAGGGATGGAGGGACAGGAAAGGGGAATGGCTTTAACCTGCCCGAGGGGAGCCTGAGATGAGCTCTTAGGCAGAAGTCCCTTCCAACACAAACCATTCCGTGATTCCATTGGCACCTTCAAAAGCTGCTTTGCCTCCTGATCAAATAAACCTATCCCTGCATGCGGAACCCAAGGCCAGGAGACTGTGGCACCTTCCACAATCATTTCTGGTAGCCACATGCCTGGAAGTGTCAATGGGAACCGCGCAGGATCAGGCAACACCACTCAGGATGGGTTTAACTGCCACAGGACTCACCCCTTCGGCCAAATAGGACCATATATGGATTTTCTCCATGGCAAAGACTTTGCTGACTAAACCCAGAACAGCCTGAACGTTATCTGCGCAGCTGGAAAACCAGTCACCTCATTGAGATATTCCTTATCTTAGGAACTGCAGATTAAGGAAGCAAACTTGTTTTCCAGCCTCTGTTCCTGGTTTTCCCTTTCCTTCCCATAAAGGCATTATCACACTGTGGCTTTATCAGATGAAAGGCACAAAGGCAGATTGGAGGAAGGCCAAGCTTGACGCTCCTGAGGGTCAAACCTCTTTGATTTAAGAGTATTTGATGGAGTTCTCAAGGAAGCCTCCTGAGATACAGGCTGAGGGGGTGGTGGGAGGGCTTCTGCTGGGGTAGGACCTCAGGGTGTCCAGGCCAGTTCTTCCTCCCTGCTGTGGGGGACCACAGATGGTGACTAAGCATCATTAGCGGCTCAGTTTGTGGTCGTTCGATCAGTGAGGGCTGGACCACATGGACCACAAAGCTTCTAGAGTGCAAGAGCAAGAGTGGAGGTGAACTGCTCTGAGGTCAGCAGCCGGGCTGCTGGGGAACGTGGTGTGGAGAAGAGCTGTGAGACACCAGAGAATCAGAGTGGTTTGGGTTGAAGGGACCTCAAAGCTCACCCAGTTCCAACCCCTGCCATGGGCAGGGACCCCTTCCACTGGAGCAGAGTGCTCCAAGCCCTGTCCAACCTGGCCTTCAACACTGCCAGGGATGGGGCAGCCACAGCTTCTCTGGGCACCCTGTGCCAGAGCCTCAGCACCCTCACAGGGAAGAGCTTCTGCCTAAGAGCTCATCTCAGTCTCCCATTTGCAGGTTAAAGCCATTCCCCTTGGCCTGTCCCTCCATCCCTTGGCCAAAGTCAGCAGCAGCTCCGTGGCCTCCTGTGGACATGGTGCTCTCAGACCAACTCAGAAGGGTGGGATTCTGTGACAGGCGCTTCCACCTCTGAATCCTATTGAGGGACACACACAACATCAGCTTGAAACCAACTAGTATCACATTAAAAGAGAAACCAGGACATCCCCATCAATGTGCTTTTCCTTCTGTTGGGAAACTCTCCAAGTTCCATTTGACCCCTGGGCCTTGAAGGAACATTCCACCAAAGCCACAAATCAATTTGGCCTTGATAATAAAGCCAGGGGTGAAAGCTGAGATCAGGTTTGCAGGTGAGGCTTTGCTGGTTTAACCTTTCCCTGCCTGTGTGCTAACTTGCTCTCACTCTTTACACTGCCACCCTCCGCTCTGGACCCCAAGGAGCTGCAAACATCAGCTGCAAGCACCAACGCCAACAAGCTCCGGCACTGATAACCCCACAAAGTTTCCATTTCACTCACTTGCTGGCTTCCAGCTTCGTTTCCTTGGCATAGGAAGGCTCCAAACTGCCCCGAGCTGCTTCAGAAGCTGATTCTGGAGCCAAATGCTCCTTTTTGCAAGCATTTTACTCTTTTCTGTAAGCATTTTGCTCCTTTCTGGTGTCTTTACCCCAAGCCAAGTGCTCTGTGGATCCTCAGCTCAGCTGTTGCTTGGTGTAACCTGAGTATTGACCCATTTTCAGTCAGTTTTGCTCTTGGTGTGTACTGGTTTAACCGTGCCAAGTGCAAGGTCCTACACCTGGGTCGGAGCAGTCTCAGGCAGAGCTAAAGTTGGGCAGAGAAGGGATTCAGAGCAGCCCAAGGAGAAGGACCTGGGGGTGGTGGTTGATGAGAGAATGAACATGAGGGGGCTGCAGTGTGCACTTGAGCCCAGGAACCAACTGTATCCTGGGCTGCATCAAGAGCAGCGTGACCAGCAGATCGAGGGAGGTGATCCTGCCCCTCTGCTCTGCTCTGCGAGACCTCACTTGGAGCATTGTGTGCAGTTCTGGGGTCCTCAACATCAAAAGGACATGGAACTGTTGGAACAAGTCCAGAGGAGGCCATGAGGATGATCAGGGGATGCAGCACCTCCTGTATGAAGATAGGCTGAGAAAGTTGGGTCTGTTCAGCCTGGAGAAGAGAAGGCTGCGTGGAGACCTCAGAGCAGCCTTCCAGTATCTGAAGGGGGCCTATAGGGATGCTGGGGAGGGACTCTTCATGAGGGACTGCAGTGATAGGACAAGGGGTAACGGGTTCAAACTGAAACAGGGGAAGTTTAGATTGGATAGAAGGAGGAAGTTCTTTACTGTGCAGGTGGTGAGGCACTGGAATGGGCTGCCCAGGGAAGCTGTGAATGCTCCATCGCTGGCGGTGTTGAAGGCCGGGTTGGGCAGAGCCTTGGGTGGCATGGTTTAGTGTGAGGTGTCCCTGTCTATGGCAGGGGGTTGGAACTGGAGGAGCTTCAGGTCCTTTCCAGCCCAAACCATTCTCTGATTCTATGGATATTGACTTTTGCACCTTTCAGCCTTGCAGTAACCGTGGGATGTGCCATCATGACCACTTGTAACATCATCAAAGATGCTGCCTACCAGATAAAAGGCACAACAGCCTTCAGTGTGAACCAGAGAACACCCACCCGGCACTTCGATTTGCCCACTGGGTCACAGTGAATCACTGCACTCAATGCCTCCTGCATTGCCAGCAGTAAATCTGAACCCAACTTAGTGGATCTTTCACTCAGTCCTTAGAGGTGAATGTCAGCTGTTAACTCAGTGTCCTTCTGTGGCCATGGAAACAATTCCACGTGCAAATCTCCATGTCCCTTTGGAAAGCCAAGTCCCTTCTGGCACTAACACTGGGCTATCTATGATAACCTGGTTATCATAGATCGACTATGATAACCCGGTTATCAGCCCCAGGGCACAAATCCTGCTTGATTAAGGCCCAGGTTTCCCCTCAGGATTCACATGACTCCTGTTTATTATCCAACAGCCCTCACCTGGTGTCTGTCTCCAGTCAGGACAAGAGGTGCCTTTCCTAGGATACGTGCCTGGATCGCAGCTCCGCTGGATGACCTTGCCCAGCCCCCAGCAGTGTCCTTCACGTTCCTCATCTCAGCACGGAGCTTCCCTTCATCCTGACACAATTCCCAGCCCTGCTCAGTGAGGATCTGAAAGGTCTTTTCCAACCTCGTTCATTGGAATAGTGGGAATGTTTGCGGAGATGCAGAGCACCGGTGGAAAAGAAGAGGATGAAGGGATTGGAGCTTCCTGTGTCTCATCTGCTCGGGGATGTTCCTGTTTCACACAAGGAAGAGCTGATACATGTATTCCATAGGGATTTCCTTTCATCTCCTGGTTCCAGCTCTGCCACCTGAAAGACATTGTATGGATCCTGTCCATTCTGCTGCCCAGCACAGCGCCATCAGCTCATAGCACCCAGCCTGGTTTGGGATGAAAGGAGTTCAAAGCTCATGTAGTCCCAACCCCAACCCTCTTCCACTGGAGCAGGGTGCTCCAAGCACCAATGTCCAACCTGGCCTTGAGCACTGCAAGGATGGGGCACAGCCTCTCTGGGCACCCTGTGCCAGCGCCTCAGCACCCTTACAGGGAAGAGCTTCTGCCTAAGAGCTCATCTCAGTCTCCCCTCGGGCAGGTTAAGACCATTCCCCTTTCCTGTCCCTGCATCCCTTGGCCAAAGCCCCTCTCCAGGTTCCCTGCAGCCCCTTCAGGCACTGGAGCTGCTCTAAGGTGTCCCCTTAAGGAAACCTCTCCAAGAGACAACCACCGGCAGGCAAATATGGAGAACTCATCATCTAAAGGATCATTAACGAGTTCCTAACACATTAATTAGCATTAGAAACCACTCTATAAGGGCACAACCACCCTCATACAGCGCTTCACGCCTGCTCCGTCAGCGCCCCAAAATGGCGGCACCGGTCTGTACCACCGGGCTGTACCATCCGCCTTCCCCCCCGCCCCGGGCTCGCAGTGGTACCGCCCATCCTCGGCGCCGGAACCCGGAAGCGCGCTGGGGAGGGGGCTCCGGTAGCGGGCGGTGAGTGCCGGTCTCGGGGCTCCCCGGCGCCGCTGTGCCCGGACCCGCACCCGCGCTCACAGCTCCTCCTCTGGGGCGCTGCGGGCGGTCCCCGTCCCCGGCCAGGCCTTGCACCGGCAGCGGCGGAAGCTCCGTAGGCCGCGGCCTCGCCGTTGCCCCGGGACGGGCGCGGTCTGTGCGGAGCACCCCCCGTTGTGTCCCGGTTGTGGCACCGGAGCGCTGCTAAACCCGGTGAGAGCCGTGAGGGGGGAGCCCCTGCCCCGTGCGCCCGGTGGTCACTCGGGTGCTTCCCATTGAGCGGCCCCAGGGCGTGAGCAGCGCTGGAGGGGGCGCAGGGACCCCTCTGCTGTGCTCTGCGGAGACCCCGCTGCGGGCCTGATCCGGCTCTGGGGAGCAGCACACAGGGGCTGCAGGGAACCTGGAGAGGGGCTTTGGACAAGGGCCTGTAGGGACAGGAAAGGGGAATGGCTTTAACTGCCAGAGGAGAGGTTGAGATGAGCCCTTGGGCAGAAGCTGTTCCCTGGGAGGGTGCTGAGGCACTGGCAGTGGGTGCCCAGAGAAGCTGTGGCTGCCCCATCCCTGCAGTGCTCAAGGCCAGGTTGGACACAGGGGCTTGGAGCACTCTGCTCCAGTGGAAGGGGTTGGGGTTGGGAGTGGAGGAGCTTTAAGCTCCCTTCCAACGCAAACCTCTCTATGTTTCTATGCTCCATGCTCCCTGCACAGCAGCAGGAACTCAACCTTCCATTTTCCCTCTTTTTCCCTTTCCCCCCCTTGAGCCTCATTCATAAGAACACCCACCTCCTGAGTTGATTTCTGTTGGCAGAGGGATGAAGGTGCCCACATGTGTCCATAGCAGGAGGTTTCCTCTCTTCCACGTGCTAGTTCCACAGACAAGTTTGGCTGGATCTTGGGCGAGGACATGTGGTAACCCTGAGCCTTCCCTTGTCATTCCATGGTAGGGGCAGAGGCTGACTCAGCATTGGGCTGCTTCACCCACATGAAGGGGGAAGAGCCACAGGTGATTAGGACAGCACCGGCATTCCCATTGGAGGTCCCTTTCCCCTCTCTCTGCTGTGTTTCTCCCTTGCTTTTAGTGTATTCCCACATTATCCCATCTCTTCTAACCTGTGACTTGAACATTGCTACTTGCATAATATTATCAGGCAGCCCAGATTACTTGGAAGAAGTGATGGATAGTGGAGAAATAAGTCATGGATAGCGCAGAAACCATGTTTTATTCACTGATTTTAGTAACATTTCACCCATTTTTCAAATCACAAGTGTTGGCTTGTGTTCCCCATGGATGAATAATACCTTTTCTGAGGGAAGCACCATGTATTCAGAAAGGAAAGCAGCAGGAAAACAAGGTGGGAGCTGAGGACCAGGATAGGTGCAGGAGGACGGAGCCGTTTAAAGCAGTTGAACAAAGCTGGTTTAATCCCTAATAGGATTAGTGCCTGTTTGCAATTGGGTTTAGGAAACCTGGTGGTAACTTCACTTCCTTCCTCTTGCAGAGAGTGTGCAGCTCCTCCGGGGAGGATGGAGACGCTGAGGACCCGGACGGTTCAGGAGCTCCAGGAGCTGCAGGAGAACACGGAGGAGATTGAGCGCCTGGCGCTGGAGTCCCAGGAGGTGCGTGTGGATGGGGGGGTGAGGCCGCACCTCCAATCCTGTGCTCAGTTCTGGGCCCCTCACTGCAAGAGAGACATTGAGGTGCTGGAGCAGGTGCAGGGCCTGGAGCACAGTGTGATGGGGAAGGGCTGAGGGACCTGGGGGGTTCAGATGGAGAAGAGAAGGCTCAGGGGGGACCTGAGCACTGCCTACAACTGCCTGAGAGGAGGATGGAGCCAGGAGGGGGCTGCGCTCTGCTCCCAAGGACCAAGGAATGGGATGAGAGGAAACGGCCTCGAGCTGCACCAGGGCAGGTTTAGATGGAGCTGAGGAGCAATTCCTGCCCCAGAGGGTGCTCAGCATTGGAACTGCCCAGGGCAGGGCTGCAGTCACCACCCCTGCAGTGTTCACACACTGAGACCCTCAGTGCCATGGCTCAGTGGTGGCCTTGGCAGGGCTGGGGCAATTTAATGCTCTTAAAGCTCTTTTCCAACCTGGTTGATTCCCTGGTTCCATGAGTTCCCCATCTCCTTCGCCAGGTGCAGGAGCTGCAGCTGGAAAGGGAAATGGCCCTGGCTGCCAACAGGAGCTTGGCTGAGCAGAACCTCAAGTTCCAGGCGCCGCTAGAGACAGGGCGCAGTGAGCTCTCCAGCAAGTACGAGGAGCTGCAGAAGCTGGCTCAGAGGTGCCAAGAGCAAAAGGCAAAGCTGGGTGAGTGTTTGCCGACCTCGGCTGCTTGCTGATAGAGTCACATGGGCTGCACTTGATGCAAGATCCCAGCCTTCTGCTTCTCCCTACCTCGGCCATGCTGAGCTGGGAAGCTCGCGAGGGTGATGGCACATTGTGCTGCCTGTAAGATCTCAAGAAGGGATTCAGAGCAGCCTTGAGGAGAAGGACTTGGGGGTGTTGGTCGATGAGAGAATGAACATGAGGGGGCTGCAGTGTGCGCTTGCAGCCCAGAAACCAACCGTATCCTGGGCTGCATCAAGAGCAGCGTGACCAGCAGGTTGAGGGAGGTGATCCTGCCCATCTACTCTGCTCTTGTGAGGCCTCACTTGGAGCATTGTGTGCAGTTCTGGTGTCCTCAACGTCAAAAGGACATGGAACCGTTGGAACAAGTGCAGACGAGGCCACGAGGATGCTCAGGGACTGGAGCACCTCCTGTATGAAGATAGGCTGAGAAAGTTGGGGCTGTTCAGCCTGGAGAAGAGAAGGCTGCGTGGAGACCTCAGAGCAGCCTTCCAGTATCTGAAGGGGGCCTATAGGGATGCTGGGGAGGGACTCTTCATTAGGGACTGTAGTGATAGGACAAGGGGTAACGGGTTCAAACTGAAACAGGGGAAGTTTAGATTGGATAGAAGGAGGAAGTTCTTTACTGTGGGGGTTGGCTGAGGCACTGGAATGGGCTGCCCAGGGAAGTTGTGAATGCTCCATCGCTGGCGGTGTTGAAGGCCAGGTTGGAGAGAGCGTTGGGTGCATGGTTTAGTGTGAGGTGTCCCTGCCTATGGCAGGGGGTTGGAACTGGATGAGCTTCAGGTCCTTTCCAACCCAAACCATTCTATGTTTCTATGATCTATATTCTCCTGCTTCCCAGTGGGATCCAGTTGAGCAGATCTCCCAGGAAACTCCCCCTAGTGCAGCAGTGGCTATAACCTTTCCCTTCCTTTTCTCCTCGCACCACCCCTTCCCAAGGCAGGAATTCACTCCTGGCAGGGTGCAGCAGCGTTGTGTGCTCATGATTTCCTTTCCTTTTGTATCTAATGTTGTGCTCTGCTGCTCTCCTGCTCCCCCCAGAGAAGTTCTCTGCAGCGCTGCATCCTCAGACCTTGCTGGATCTCCTGCAGGTGGAAAGCCAGAAGATTGAAGAGGAGTCTGAGGTGAGATTAAGGTTTAAATCCTTTAGCAAGTCAAGCGGTTAAGTCCTCAGTTGTAGTTGCAATCCCAAGCTTAAGGCCTTGAATCAAGGATTGTCTCTTTGTGGTTTGATGTTCTTCCTCCTAAAAGAATTGGGTCGCCCTTTGGTTGGTGGTGTGGGGTGTGATGGTCTTATAGAATGGGTTGGGTTGGAAGGGAGCTTAAAGCTCCTCCAGTCCCAACCCCTGCCACGGGCAGGGACACCTTCCATAGAGCAGGATGCTCTGAGCCCCTATGTCCAACCTCGCCTTGAACACTACCAGGGATGGGGCAGCCACAGCTCCTCTGGGCACCCTGTGCCAGCGCCTCAGCACCCTCCCAGGGAACAACTTCCCTATATCCAACCTAAATGTCCCCCCTTGTCCTGTCCCTACAGTCCTTGATGGCTTCTTTGTGTCCCTGAGACCTAAATCCTAAGCCGGGTTTGGGGATGAAGCATTGATCCAGTCTTCTCTTCCAGCATATGGCTGAGAAGTTCCTGGAGGGCGAAGTGCCCCTGGAGACCTTCCTGGAGCAGTTTTCTAGTATGAGGAAGTTGTCCCACTTGCGCCGGGTGAGAGTGGATAAGCTCCAGGAGATCCTGAGGAAGTCGGAAGCACCGCAGGAGCCTCAGGAGCAGCCACCTCCTCATGGACCTGTGCCCGCAGACCCCCCAAAGCCACAGCCCTTCCCTTCAGGAGCCCCTTCAGCAGCTCCTTCCTTCCCCCTGCCCTACAGCCCAGCTCCGAGCATTCCAGCTGGGCCCACGGCACATGGAGCTCTCCCTCCTGCTCCTTTCCCTGGCTCCCCAGTCACTGTGGGACACGTTGCTTCATCCCAGCCCACCTTTCCCTATCAACCTCCTCCAGCTCCTGGATACCCACCAGCACAAGCTGCTGAATCCAGGTACCCCAAACCCCCCTCAGGAGGCTCTGCTCCAGCACCGGGTTATTCCTGGTCTCCATCCAGGGGCCCACCTCAGCCCCCTCCATTTCCTGGTTCTCATCCCTCTCCTCCTCTACCCCCCCCCAGACCCGGGTACCCTCCCTTCTTCCCACCTGGAGCAGCGAGACCCCAGTGTCCATACCCAACCCAGCCTCCTCTCCCTAACTTCCCAATCCCCCCTCAACCTCCTTATCCTCCTGGAGCACCTCCACCCTTTGGATTCCCCCCACCTCCCAATGCCCAGCGCCCTGCTTGGCCTGGCTACTAAAGGTGGGACTCCTGACTCCTGGAATCTGGGACATCTGCTGCTGTTCCCTCCTCTGCATTGGGATCTGAGGAGGAAGAGCGATGCTCTTCAACCCATGGGTGCAGAAGCATTATACAGGCAGCAGCTCCGGGGGTCAGGCAGGTTGATGCTGTCCCCATGGGCCACATCTCCTGAGGTTTGTGCTCATCTGAGGCACTGAAGTGGCAGATTCCAGGTGGATTCATCCAGGTTTTGATGCGAAAGCCAGGTAGCCCCTGAGGTACTCGATGGGGATGTGAGGTGATGGCAGCTCCAAGAGCCAGACCCCCTTGTCTGTATGTGTGCAGGACAGCACGAGTGTGCAAGAGTCGTGTGCTGCATGGGTCTCAAATGTCATATCCTGATCCTAAACCTTTGCACAAGTGTTCAAAGGACACTTTGGGAATCTCAGACAGGATTCCTGACACAAAACCACCAGCTGCTTTCCTGGAATCCACTGATTTGGGGCCCCAGAGCAGTCCTAGGATGTGCCTGGAAGCAAGAGGCAGAGCCAGCCTGGCTTGCAGATCATTCTCAACAGGGTGTAGCAGGGAGAAATAGCTCCCTGGCTGAGCCAGGCCTTCGGATCTGTCTGGGTGTTATGCTTGGATGTGGGATAACTCCCACTCCGGCTCTGCTCAAGCCCTTCCCAGCACTGCCTCTGCCTGTGCGGTGAGTCCTGGGGTGCTGCAAAGCAGAGGCAGTTCCCAGTTTGGATGGGCTCCAGTGATCCCACCTCACTGGGAAGCACAAACCTCTTCACTCTGCCACTATTCCCTGTCCCACCCAGGACTTGGAGCCTGCAGCCACTTCCCAGAGCTCACTGCATGGATATTATCCATGGTTTTGATGTAAACCAGGCTGGCACAATGACCTGGGGTGTTGCTGCTTTGGGGGCGTGCGTGTGCTAATCGGAAATGGGAATTGGTGCTTACCATATCCCAACCTCACCCATGGGGAGAATTGAGTGGTTATTGGAGTGCTCCCGGCTCCGGCCTTCCTCACATCCCCCTTCTCAGGTAACACTAATGGAAGGAGCAACGATTTGGGATGGGAATGGGAATGGGATTGCTTTGCTCAGCACTTTATCCTCCAGCTCCTGCCTGTCTCCCTTTAAGTTATTTATCAGGAACCCTTACTAATGGACAGGATTTGATGGAAGCAATTCCAGAGCTCTGGCTAATGACAGTAATAAAACTTGATGAACTGCATGTGGGGTGGTTGCTTCCCAAGCCAGCATCAGCCTCACAATTGCATTGATCCTTCTTATTCCCATTGGCATCCTCAGAGCAACCTCCTCTTGGTTTCAGCACTGAAACCTTCCACCCTCTTTCAGGATCAGCTTCAAACTCCTCTTTCCTGCTTCCTTGCTCCCATCTTTCCTAAGGAACCCATTTCACTTGGAGCCCATCACCCCCTGTCCCATCGCTCCAGTCCCTGATGCAGAGCCCCTCTCCAGCATCCCTGTACCCCCCTTCAGGCAGTGGGAGCTGCTCTGAGGTCCCCAAGTAGCCCCAGTGTTCCCAGCCCGGCTCCATCCGGGAGCTGCTCCAGCTCTGGGGCATCCTCGTGGCCTCCTCTGGACTCACTCTGACAGCTCCAGGTTGTGATGCTGAGGATGCCAGAGCTGGATGCAGCATCCATGTGGGATCTCACAGAGCAGAGGGGCAGCATCACCTTCGACCTGTCCTCCATCGCTAGGACGTTTTTAGCCTAGGAGCAGCGCTGGTGGGGTTGGAAGGAGGAAACCAAGATGTAATTCCTAGAAAAATCCCTATTTTATTACCGTAGTTGTTGCTTATTAAATATTGGACTTGTTCCCAGTAATTCCACCCTCCCCTGCTCCTTGCATCCCTGTTCACAGCTCCAATGGGATCTGGCAGGCGTGGGGCTCGCAGCCTCCGTCCTGAAGCTGCCTGGCACAGGGCAGCTCAATTTGCTTTTAGCCTGGCCTGGCTGAGAGGAAGAGCGTGGTGGATCCAGGATTGGAAACATTGAGAAGGTGCTGATGGCGCTCCCCATGGGTCGAAGCGTGGCTGCACCATTGATGCAGGTACGAATATGCCTCTTAAACTCATACAAAGAGCTTAAACCCCCTTCTCCTCACGCTCTCCAATGGGAGAAGCTCAAAAGCAAGAAGAAGCCTCCTTAGATAGGGCTTGAGCACCTGGGAGCAGCCAAAGCTGGGTAAGGATGGCTTAAAGCTGAGCCTCGTGTGCTGATAGGAGCAGGTTTGGCTCTGGGGTGAGCAGAGCTCATGCCATCACTTAGGGGATGCAGGGAGGATTCCCTCCGAGGGGAGCAGCGCAGGGGTTTGACATCTCTTGGTGTCATGGAACGGGGTGGGATGAAGGGGCCTTAAAGCTCCTCCAGTCCCAACCCCTTCCACTGGAGCAGGGTGCTCCGAGCCCCTGTGTCCAACCTGGCCTTGAGCACTGCAGGGATGGGGCAGCTGCAGCTTCGCTGGGCACCCTGTGCCAGCATCCTCCATCCCCTTCCATCCGTTTGTCATTGCATAGGGACCCAGAAGGGTTTGGGTTGGAAAAGACCTTCCAAGAACATCTTGTTCCACCCCTACCACAGGCAGGGACATCTTCTTGATCCGGTTGCTCCTTGTGCTTCATCCCACCTTTTCCATGTGGGAAAAGGTGACTGATGAAGGAAACGAAGTCGTTTGTCCCCAGCGTGCAGGTAAAGCCACTAAGAGAGCAATTGCATTGCTTTGCTGCCATGTGTCATCAGCAGGGGGACGGCTTGGATGGGGCCCAGCACCCCGAGGGGTCACACTCTGCACGCAGAGTGCAGGTCGTAGTCACTGTCTGAGGAGTTATCCGGAGGGTTGGAAGGTCGGAACGCTCTTTCCAGGGCTGTGGGATGATGGATGCATGGTTATAGTGGGTGGTTCGTTGCCATTGGGAATGGAGTGGGGATGAGCCGTTCCCAGCATCCTCCTGCACTCACCTGGGTACTCTGAGCTGCAGGCGCTCTTTGGGGGGGGCTGAGAGTAGTCATTGTCCCCCTCCTGTCCCCGCTGCCCCTCTGCCCGTGGCCTCTGCGTGATGGTGCTGTTGCGGTGGAAGGAAACTGGAGGAGATGATGGGAACAGTCGGGAATGGGGGGATTTGGGGCTGAAACAGCAGCTTGGAGGCAATGCTCCCCGGAGAGGCAGGGACTGAGTCAAAGCAGGACCCAGGAGCGGGGCTGGGTTCACATTGTGCTATGAGTCAAAGCGGTGGCAGGAAATGGGAACGTTCTGCCTGCTGCAGGCCCCAAATCAGCCCGAAACAGCCCTAAACCATCCCTAACCCCCCCCCCCCCCAACCCCCTCACCTGTCTGGTTGAGTCCCGTGGGGCCGATCCATTGGCGCTGCTTCTTTCTGGACACTTGAAGGTAGAGGCAGGCAATGAGATGGGGTTCTCCCCATGGACATAATGCCGCTTCCTCCTCCGGCTGCTCTCCCCCCCACCGGCTCCATATGGCATCCCGAATAACCTCCTCCTCCTCTGGGTAATCCCCTCCCGGAGCCCTCCCCCCTCCTCCCCGGTTGCTCCATTGTGTGTGCTCAGTGCTTAATCCGCCCCTTCCACACCCTTCTCTGTGCCCACCCCATGTGGGGCAGGCTCAGGGACAATGGGCATCTGTGCGGAGCATCTCCCAAAGCCCCTCCAAGGAGCTGGCAGGGATGGATGCATGGCAGAGGGAGAGGGGGTCCCAGACTTGTCACCTACTTCTCTTCATCAGCCTCCTGTAAGCAGGAGGACCGCAGATGAGCAGGAGGATGCCAAAGAGCAGCAGGGCCAGGCAGATGCTCACAATGGTACCCTCGGCCATGCCACTGGGATGTGGCTTTGAGTCCTGGCCTGGGGAGAGAGGATAAATGTCACTGAATGAGATCCTTGGCTCTGATGCTGGAACCTTGAGCGCCATTCCCTTTCCCCATGCCCTGCCCCGTGCTCTGCCCGTTCCCCAGTGCCCACCCATAGGACTCAGCATCACCCAGCCGCTTACACACGACCCGGATCCTGGAGCAGCTCCGCGTGTCCCTGAGGGGGCAGAGGTGCAGGTTGGGGACCCCACAAGTGACCCCCGTGGAGGGGGGGTCCTGGATTTCAGTGCTGGACGAGAGGTTCCCGCATCGCAGCTCCTGGCACAGCTCCCGGCCCCACTGCGCCCGCAGGGTCCTGTGGTCGCACAGCACCCGCCATTGCTCCCCGTGGAAGACCTCGATGTCCCCTTCGCATGGTGTGGGACCGGACGCCAACCTCCGCAGGGCCTTGGGTTGGGAGCCTTGGGGAAAGAGGGATCAGATCCATGGGGAGGCATTGGAACCAGCTGACGGGGCTTGGAATCCCACCTGCCTGTGAGCCTCTATCCCCTGGGATCGGCTCATGGCATCTCCGCTTCCCCCTTGGGCCACAGGGATAATGGATTGAGGAGCTTGGAGCTGTCCCCATGGCTCTGGCAGCTGCTGCAGTTCATCCCTAAATCCCACAGGAGGGGTTCTGAGCACGGGCAGATGGCCGGAATACTTTGGGAAGGAATCCAGCCCTGGGAGGCTGCTGAGGTGCTGGCACAGGGGGCCCAGAGAAGCTGTGGCTGCCCCATCCCTGGCAGTGTTCAAGGCCAGGTTGGACACAGGGGCTTGGAGCACTCTGCTCCAGTGGAAGGGGTTGTGGTTGGGACTGGAGGAGCTTTAAGCTCCCTTCCCAAACCATTCCATGATCCAGACTGAGCCCACTCCTCACAGCTCTTCCCACAGCACCAGCACCAAACAGCTCCATAGGGATATCACAGAATGGTTTGGGTTGGAAGGGACCCCAAGTTCATCCCCTTCCAACCCCACCGTGCCCAGGGACACCTCACATTAGGCCATGTCACCAACCTGGCCGTGATGCTCCGGACGAGCACCCAAGAGGTGTGTGTGAGGGTGCTGAGCTCCATTGGGCCCCACCACTTAGATGCCTGGAGTGCACTGGGGATATCCCTGCTTTACCTTCACATACAGGGGTGGAATGGGGCGCGTGGTGCTGACGGCGCTGCTCCCATCATCCCTGCATCCCCCCCAGCATCCCTATGGGGCTTTCCTATCGCAGCAGCGCGGGTCCCCAGGGCACTCACCCGAGCAGCGGATGAACGCGGGTTCCTCCCCGCTCCGGGCGCTGCTCCCATTGAAGCACTCCAGGATGCGGTGGCTCCCGCAGGGCTCCATCGCCTCCCAACGCACCGGTAAGGGACTGCCTCGGAGTGGCGGCGCGGCCCCGCCGAGGGCGCTCCCGCAGCGCAGGGCCCCGCACACGCGGTCCGCCAGCGGCGAGGTGATGCTTCTGCCCGCGGCCACCGAGCCCCACTTCCCCGCCTTGTGCAGCTCCAGGAAGCCCGAGCATCCGCTATCCCCGTCCACCAGGCGCAGCCGGGGGGAGCCTGTGAGGAGGATGGGGGGGGGGGGAGGCATCTTAAGGGGGTTCTTAATGTTATAGAGCAGAAAGTCCCCCAAACCATCACTTATTGGCCCCCAAACCCATCAATGGGGTGAAGCAATCAACCACGGGGTCCGGGTTGGGTATTGCTTCTTCAACCCCTTCCGCCATAGTGGGGCTGGGGCCTTACCGGTGGGCTGCGGGCTGGTGGCCGGTGGAGGCTCTGTGGTGGTTGTCGGCGGCTCTGGAATGAGAACAAGGTGATTTGGGAGGGATGGGAGCGGGGTGCCGGGGTCCAACTGAAACGGGGTTCAGGTTGGAAGTGAGGAAGGGATCCTGCCCCGTGAGGGTGCTGAGGCGCTGGCACAGTGCTCAATGGCCGGGTTGGACACAGGGGCTTGGAGCACTCTGCTCCAGTGGAAGGTGTCCCTCCCTTCATCCCAAACCATTCCATGATTCTATGACTGAAGAGATGGGCCATGTCCTTGGGGATGCTGGTGACCAGGGTTGAGATCCATACTCACCGCTGCAGATGAGGGCCGCGTGCTCCGTGCAGTTTGCTGCCTCCCAAATGCATCCCATTGGAGCATTCACCAGCACCCAGCACCGCAGCGGATCCATGTGTGGCTCCTTCCCGTTGGTGAGCACAAGCTGGAGGGGCTCGGTGATGGGGGGACCACAGCCCAGCTTCCGGCACATGCCATCAGCACCGGCTCTGATCACAGCATCCTGGCACACGCGGCTCCATTTGCCATCCCAATTCACTTCCAGCATCCCGGAGCAGCGGCACCCGCCGCCCGTGAGCCGCAGTCTGGGTCCTGTCGGGGAGACCAAGGGTGGAAGAGGATTTCCTTCCATTCACGGTGTGTTTTCCATGGGCATGTCCCCACCAGGGCTTCTCGCTGAAGGGAACAGATGTTGTGGGGTGTATGGGTCTGGGGGTGCCATAGGGCTGCATGGAACCTGGGGTGCACAGGACCAGCTTCATGGCCAAGGCAGCTCCAGAAGCCACCACACTAATGGAGACATGGCCAAGGAGCTCTAATGAAGCCATGGCCAAATGGATACTGGTGAAGCCATGGCCAAATGGATGTTAACAGAGCCATGGCCAAAGGGATGCTGGTGAAGCCATGGCCGAAGGGATGCTGATGGAGCCATGGCTAAAGGATGTTGATGGAGCCGTGGCCAAAGGGATGCTCATGAAGCCATAGTGTGGTCCCCATCCCTGCTCTTACCTCCAGTGCTCGGGGCAGCTCCTCCATGGCTGATGATGGCTGCAAGGAAGAAGGGGATAGAGCATCACTCCAGCTCCTCACCCCAGGGTTCATGGGATCCCCCAACCTGGGGCAGCAGCTCCCAGCTTTTGGCCTCTCACTCGTTATTCTGGGGGAGAAAAGGCCATTCTGGGGGCTCAGATCAGCCTTGTGCCCATGTAGGGATGCTGCTGGTGGGTAGAAGCTGTGACGGTGGCCCGGAGCTCCCTGTTCATGCCATACCCATCGGGGGGACCCCCTCTGTCCCCAGACTCCAGTGGCCACAGGAGGAGGTTGGATCATGCCGACCTCTTCCTTGGCAATAGAACTGCATTTTCCTGGCTCAGCCAGGGCTGGAATGAGCAGGAATAAGGATGGGGCAATAATAGATGCCCCCAGCACCCACTGGCTCAGATGGGCACCCTGGGGACCCGTAGGACCCTCTCCTCTCCAGAGCCCCCATGCCTTGGGTTTAGCCAAGGCAGGCACATGGGACCCCCAAATGACCACCAGCGAACCCCTCAATGAAACCACAAGCCTGAGCCCCCCAAATTATGCCCAACAGCAGGAAAACCAGAGGGGGGGGGCCTGTGCTTTGGATCACCCTAAAGGCTGGGTGTGCACTGGGAGCCCTCCATCTCCCCATAAGCCCAGCACTCACCCCACATTCCCAGGAGGAGCAGCAGGCTCCTGGATGCCATCGGCACGGCGGCCCCGGGATGCTGCTATGGGGCCGGGGCGGGGGGTGGGCAGGAACAGGCTGGTTTCCTCCCTCTGTGGTTTTCTGCATCACTTCTGGGCTTGTTTGAAGCCTCAGCCTGGCAGTTGCCTCCCCATGTCCTATCCGGGGCGGGGGGAAGAAGATGGGGGGCTCAGTGCTCATCCCCGTCCTGGGCTCCTGCAATCTCTGCAGAACACATGGGGTGGGGATAGAGGCAGTGATGGGTGCAACGTGGAGCATCCAAAGGAGAATGGGGGGATTGGGGGGGGGGGGGGCAAAGATGGGAGAGGGAAGATCCCAATAAGGTGCTTTGGGAGCAAACACAGTGGAAAACCAGTGGAAGCATTAACCCGAGCACTGCATCCTATGGGAGACCTCAGCCTCTGCCCAAGGCAGGCTCTGTTGGTGCTTCCTCCTCCTCCTCCTCCTCCCTGGTGCGTGCTGGCTGCACCATCCCCATCACCACCATCTGCGGTCACCAATGGAGGTGAGAGGCAGTAGGGCAGGAAATGTGCCATGGTTGGGTGCAATGAGGTGATGCAGGGCACACATGGCACAACGCAGCGCATCGTGCCAGGCCGTGCTACACCGTAGCTCCCGGATGGAGCCGGGATGGGAACATTGGGGCTGCATGGAGAGCTCAGAGCAGCTCCCAGTGTGTGAAGGGGGTACAGGGATGCTGCAGAGGGGCTCTGCATCAGGGACTGGAGCGATGGGACAAGGTGGGAGATGGGTTCAGACTGGAACGGGGGGGATCCAGGTTGGAGATAAGGAAGGAATTCTTCCCTCTAAGGGTGCTGAGGCGCTGGCACAGGGTGCCCAGAGAAGCTGTGCCCCATCCCTGCAGTGCTCAAGGCCAGGTTGGACACAGGGGCTCGGAGCACTCTGCTCCAATGGAAGGGGTCCCTGCCCATGGCAGGGGTAGGGACTGAATGAGCTTTTAGCTCTCTTCATCCCAACCCATCCCATGGTTCTCCAATTCCATTCCACAGGAGCCCACAGACCCCGGCAGCACCTAAAGCACCTCAGCGGCCCCATGTGCTGTGGGATGGGGATGGCTTCCCCCAGGGCTCATCCCCTCTTCTCCCCATGGCTGCCCCCCAGCAGCCCTGTGTCTCCCCACAAGGGCAAGCATGGAGCACCGCAGGAAGGGACAGGACATTGATCCAGTGCTATTGAATCCCTGTGAATCCAGGTCATGCGCGCCGCTCCCATCGACACAGTGACAGGATTGGGCCTGGGGGGGGGGGGGGGGAATGGGCTTCCCAAGCAGCGCAGTGGGGTTATGAGAGCTCCCATCCCCTCCACGGTCACCCGGATGCTCCGGTTCCCCTGGGAGTTTCCTGCCCTTTGGGTTGAAGGTTTTCCATGACACAAGAGGAAGCTCATTGGGTGCTGCGGTGTCTGTGGGTGCTGGGTGCAGGCAGTGATGCTTAAGGAGGGCAGGCAGAGATGCAGGGTGATGTGCCAGCACCATGAGCATCCCATCTCCAGCATCTCTGGGGATAAGACAGCTGGATCCCAGCCCCTTGCAACCTCTGTGGCTTTGGCAATGCTTTGGGATAGGGATGCAAGACTTGCTCCCGGATTAACCCTTTCCATAGGGCTCAGATGGGACCAGTCCTATGGGCAAGAGCTGAGCCCCATCACCCCAAATGGACCTGAGGTCCATGATTCACCCTGTGCAAGCCAGGATGAGGAAGCCTCACCTCCCCTGTGTTATCCAAGGCTCCCTGACCCCCCTTCAGCATCTCTGGAGCCCCCGGGATGCTGCAGGCAGGGTTAGAGCATCCCTCCTTGCTGCAGGCGATGCGAGGCAGCTCAGCACCATCCGTGTGCTGTGACACATAAGGGTGGTTGCAGCATCGCCCGGAGGTGCTGGTGGAAGGGGGGGCAATGGGATGTGCTCACACGCTCCCTTTGAAGAGGCAGGAGATGCCTTTGGCGGTGCAGGAATGGGCTCGTCGGCTCCAATACGCCACTGTGGTGGGAAGAGCCTGACGCAGGAGCAGAGGCTTCACCGTGGCCTCGATGTACCTGGAGGTGTCACATTCCCAGTGGGAATCGGGGTGTCCCCTCCTTGCGCATTGATACCTCCAAGGGCACCGGTACTCTAAGTGTGAGCATCAGCATCCCCCAGGGCGGGATGGGGAGCACCAAGTGGTCCCAAGAGCGACGGTGGCATCCCCTAGGCACAGCAGTGTGGGAGTGGGTCACCCCCCGTCCCTGCTGGCTGCTGGCACCCATCTCCTCGCTCCTCTCCCTTTGTGTGGGGTTCTGGTGCTATTCTGGTGCTTCCGGCACCGTTGTTGCGGTGCAGCCCCTTTGTTGGGAGCCTCTCGCCTCGGTGAAGAGCTGGAGGATGTGGTGGGGAGGCAGTTTCCATGGGGCAGGGCTGAAGGGTGAGCTCTGCTGCGGCTCCGCCTCGTCCTGGGCTGCAGGTGGTGGAGGGGAGAGATGGAAATGATGCAGATGGAGATGGAGGTGATGGAGATGGAGGTGATGGAGGTTATAGATGGAGGTGATGGAGGTGGAATGATGGAGATGGAGGTGATGGAGGTGATAGATGGAGGTGATGGAGATAGAGGTGATAGAGGTGGAAATGATGGAGATGGAAGTGATGGAGATGGAGGTGATGGAGATGATGGAGATGGAGGTGATAAAGGTGGAGATGATGGAGATAGAGGTGATAGAGGTGGAAATGATGGAGATGGAAGTGATGGAGATGGAGGTGATAAAGGTGGAGGTGATGGAGGTGATAAAGGTGGAGGTGATGGAGATAGAGGTGGAGGTGATGGAGGTGGAGGTGATGGAGTTTATAGATGGAAATGATGGAGACAGAGACGAAAGTTATGGAGACGGAGGTGATGGAGGTGATAGATTGAAATGATGGAGATGGAGGTGATGGAGATGATGAGGATGGAGGTGATGGGGGTGATAGATGGAAATGATGGAGATGGAGAAGGAGATGGAGGTGATGGAGGTGATGGAGATGTGCCACAGGGTTTGGCTCGCTGGTGGAAAGACCCCATGGGCCATGCAGCCATGGATGGAGAGGTCCCCACCACAGTGATTATGGCTCATGCAGCCCACACACCACAGTGTCCCTGTCCCCAAGCTGTGCCTGGCTGTGGGTGGTGTTCCCTTGCTCTGCATCCTGCCAGGGCTTGGCTGGACCAGGGGATGCTGCAGCTTTCACCCCAGCATGGGGGATGCTGGATGGGAGAATCCATGCCTTGGGACCCATATCCCACCTCTTGAGTTCTGGGTGAGGGGGATAAAGCCACCCTGGGCTGGATGTGGGCTGTATCCCACCTCGGTGTCTCCCTCACAGCCCCATATGGGGGTGAGAAGGGTCCAGGCCCCCCAGTACCACCGTACATCCAGCACCATCCAGTGTGCTCCGGTTTGGACCCTGGTGCCAACATCCCTTGAGTCCCCCAGCCACATTTATGGGCACAGTGGGAAATCATAGAGTTGGCAATGATGGAGACAGAGGTGATGGAGATGATGGAAATGGATGGGGAAGATCATGGATCAGTAACCTCCATCTCCATCACTGTGTCACCATGGAGTGTTGGGGACACTATGGGACACCGCCACCACATATTCCCCCTGCACTAATGGCCACTCCAATGCTATGGGGCTGGATCATGTCACGGGTCTTGTCCAGCTCCAGATACATGGGTGATGCCTTCATCATGGCTGTGACCACAGGAAGGACCACTTTGGGTCACTTACCCCCAACTGGGAACCATTGGTGGCCCAACCTCCCTGTGGGGCTGGTGACCACTATGACCAAGGGATGCGGTGATCCAGTGGGAAAAGCTTTTAATGGGAGCACATAACCCATCATTGGGGCTGCACCAGCACCAGTGTCTGACCGCAGGATGGAGGAGACCCAACAGTGCCAGGGTCCCCCTTGTGTCCCTCAGTATGCGGAGCCCTGGATGTCATCGTAGTCACTGCCCTCGGAGGGGTCCTCCCCCATCCATGGGGCCGGGCCCCCCCCGATCCATGGGGCTGGGTCCCCCGGTGTCTCCATGCCCGGGCTCTCGGACCACTCCCCCGAGGAGGTGCTGGAGCTGTCACTGGGCTCGGGGGCTGCTGCGGACACGGGGACCCCCCCACATCCCAGGGAGGGCAGCGCTGGGGGGGGCACATGGGGCGCTGGGGAGAAGGGGTCAGATTGGTACGCGCCGTCCCTGCTCCATCCCGTGGGGTCTCTTCATCCCTACTCCCATCCCCATCTCTCTCCCATCCTTAGGGTTCCCCCACACCAACTCTGCTCCCCAGGGCTGTCCCCATCCCTACACCCATCTCTGCTTCCATCCCCATCCCTCTTTCTATCCTTGGGGACCCCCAACCCCAATTTCTCTCCCCAGAGCTGTACCCATCCCAATTTCCATCCCCTAGGGTCTCTCCTTCTCTGCTCCCATCCCCATCGCTGCTCCCATCCTTGTAGTCCTTTCATCCCAATTCTCCTCTCCATGGCTGTCCCCATCCCTGCTCACATCCTATAGGGTCTCTCCATCCCTGCTTCCATCTTTGGCGTCTCTTCATCCCTGCTCCCATCCCTTGGGGTCCTTTCATTCCTGCTTCCATCCCCATCCCTACTCTCATCCTTGGAGTCCCCCACTCCATTTTCCCCCTCAAGGCCTATTTCGATCCCTATTCCTATTCCTACTCCCATCCCCTGGGACCTCTCCATCCCTGCTTCCATCCTCTTCCATCCTCATGGTCCCCTCACTCCAATCCCCCTTCCCAGGGCCGTTCCCATCCCTGCTCCCATCCCAATCCCTGCACCCGCCCTTGGGGTCCCCATGACCGCACATTGCTCCAGCAGCACCCACCGGAGCCGGTGCAGCCACGGGCAGTGGGTGCCATGTGCCGGTGGGTGCCACTGTCGGGGTGCCCAATGCAGACTGATGGGGTCACGGTGCCGTTGCAATAGGGCTCCATGGACACAGATGAAGAGGTGGAGGTGCTGCCATGGAATGTGGATCCCGGCCTGGACAGTGCTGTGGGACACAGGGACATCAGCCCCACACTGCAGGGTGGCACCCACCACCTCATACGGGATGAGCACCCATCACCTCATGCAGGATGAACACCCATCACCTCATGCAGGATGAGCACCCATCACATCATACCCTCCTCAGTGAATGGCTCCATCCCATCCCTGTTGGGCATCAGCAGGAGGAGCTGCTCCTGGGGCTGCCGGCGCAGGGAATCTATGGGGAAGGAATGCAGGGGCCATCAATGGGGCCACCCCACTGATGGGGGTGATGGGGGTCCTGTGGTGGGTGGGATGCTCACTCTGGAAGGTGGACAGGGCCACAGGGGGTTTGGTGCTGAAGTCATAGTGTTCATAGTCGGAATCAGAGTCGGAGTCCTTGGGAAGGGCTGTGGGCAGAGGGATGCAGGGCTGAGATGGGGATGGGACAGCCATTGCCCATAGGGAAGGGGGACAGTGACCACCCAGACATACCTGGTCCTTTGGGAACGCTCGGGGGCATCTCCCTGTAGTCATTGGAGGTGCTGGAGGACACGTTGGGGTGCTGGGCGCTGTGGGCCACCAGGACTGGTCCAGGAAGGCCAAGGGAGGACACGGTGTGGGCTGTGGGATGAGGGGATGTGATGCTCTGTGGCTCCATGGGAATGGGGTGGTCTTGGCTGGGCTGGAAGCATCGCCCCATCCATGGGCAGAGCCTGCCTTGCCCCTGGGTGGGTTCCTTACCGCTCCTCTTCCTCACCCTCAGCAGGGCAGTGGTGAAGGCCACCACAGTGATCAGGAGCAGCGCTGCCAGCACCAGGCAGAGGATGAGGAGGGGAACGTGCAGAAAGGACCATGGTCCTGCAGCCAAGGAACCTCCATCAGCTGGGGTAGAGAATGGAGACAGCTCGTGACACCTCGGACATCCCTTCCTGCAGGGATGGGGGACATCCGGACACCCCTTCCTCGTGGTGACAGGGATGCTCCGGAGCAGATGCTCTGCAGGACGCTCACCTCTCAGCACTGTGGCGTTCGGCATCACCGTTGCCATCGGCGTCGGCGTCTGCAAACCCAAGGAGCCTGCAAGGAGGGCATAGGGATGGGGGGCCCCAAGAAGCCCACCTATGGGGGTCCCCACAGCTGAAGGCAGGCACTCAGCACCCCAATACCCCCCGAGCCACAAAGAGGAGGAGGATGGGGACCCGTACCATTGCAGATGACACCAGCAGCCCGGGACTGGTAGCAAGGGGATGTCTTATTGAATACCCAGTGGCAATAGGCCAGCGATGGCTGGAGGCTCTCGCACTTGTAGAACATCCTCCCGGGCAGCGTGTGGCCATAGGAGAGGGCCTGGAGCGGGGCCCCGCAGCCCAGCGAGCGGCACAGCACCCTCCGCTCCAGGTGGTACCAGGCGCTGTCGCACACCGTGCTCCACGTGCCACGGAACAGCACCTCCACCCGGCCCGCGCAGCCATCCTGGCCCCCCGAGAGCCGCCACTGGTGATGCTCTGCAGGAACACACGGAGGAGGGATGAGCGGACGCATCCCGAGGGCACCTCCATCCTTGGGTGTGGGGGTCATGGATCACGGAATGGGTTGGGTTGGAAGGGATCTGCTCTGGTGGGAGGTGTCCCTGTCCATAGCAGGGGGTTGGAACTTGGATGAGCTTTAAGGTCCCTTCCAACCCAACCGTTCCATGATGGCACTCACCAACCCACCTGAACACACCACGCCAGCATCCTCCTTATGGGTGCAGTCGTGCTCCAGCACAGCCGGGCATTCCCAGAGATGCTCCTCATGTCCCTCACACCCCATTTCATCCCGGAGGATGGATCCATTGCCTCGGCCGTAGGCGGCACCACCATGGACACTCACGGCACGGCCACACTGGAGCTGCCGGCACACGACGTCGGCATCGGCCAGGTCCCATCCATCGTCACACACCGTGCCCCAGGCACCTTCCTCCTCCATCTCCACCCGGCCCTCACACCGGCTCTGGCCCCCCACCAGCCGCAGCGCTCCGGGGCCTGCGGAAACACAGGATGAGGGGCCCGGCCATGGTATGCTCCATAGGGAGCAGTGGGATGCGATGCCACCATCCACAGCGGCCCAATGGGATGCTGGTCCTGCCCTGCTCACCTGGTGCCACCGAGGTGTTTCCCGCTGGGGTGCTGGGGGGTCCTGATGGATCCGTGGGGGCTGCAAGGAGGAAGGGGAAGGGGATGGAGATCAGACGGGGAGGAGGGGAGGAATGAGCACCCATGAAGTGATGCTCTTTTGGGGAAGGATGCTCAAAATGGCTTCCCCAGCTGCACAAAATGGACGGCACCGCAGGGGCCCCTTCTTGCACCCCACACCATCAATCCCAATGTCCTTACATCAGCCCTGGGATGGGAATGTCCCCCAGGTCCAAATCCTGGCTGTGGGATCTGCTCACAGGATGGGGGAGGCAGAACCTGGCCCTAAATGTGGTGATTTGGGGACGGGACTCACAGGTGGAGAAGCTGAAGCGTTGGGTACCATGATCCCGGGATGATGCCGCGTCCCAGCTCTCTGCTCCTGCTGATGGAGAGGGGCTGTTACTGCCTGTACCTGCCTGTACCTGCCTGTATCCCCAGCCTGGCCCCTCTGAGCCATCACTGCAGGTGAGCAGATGCTGCTGCCGCCAAGGTCTCAGTTAAAGAGACTTAAAGCCTATTAAGACATCCCAAAGGCTCTATCCCACCCTCCTTGTCCCCTGTTCCCCATCCCTTCCCTCAATGCACATCTGTAGCCAAGCCACTTTTCCATGGTTACCCCTGGAAAACCCCATTAGTTGCTCCTTTAGGATGAAGGATTCACCCCCATGGTTGAAGCTGAGGTGCCTTCAGCATCACCACCACCAAAACCATGGCTTGCTCTGTACCACGACTGCAAAGATGAGTTTTGACCAAAAAAGGTCACTTTTTGTCACTGCTGCATCCTCACAACATGCTGATGGAGCAGAGTCCTTGGTCATGGATCACTTCCAGGAGCCCATTCCCACCTTTGGTCATGGATCACTCTTGGAGCCCATCCCTACCTTTGCTCATCCATCACTGCGAGAGGCATCGATAGGTTTTTAGGGGGGTGCATTGGGTGTGTGTCTCCATGGGAAAACACCCCTTTAGGCCTCAGGCTTTGGCTTAGTGTTAAAGGAGAAGGTGAAGGATGAGTGTAGGAGCTTGGGATGCGCTGCTCCATGGGGTCCTGGTGCCGCTGGCACCATGCTCAAGCCCAGAGCATCGTGTTGGAGGTGTGGGAAGGACCCATTAGCGGAAGCGAGGGTGATGGGGACCGTTCCCCATTGATCTGAGGCTACTCCTGGCATCATTGTGGATGTGAAACCACCCTAAACCCTGCTGGGATGGTGGAGAACAAACGGCACCGTCACCAAAACCATCCCTGGGTGATGCTGGGGACACCAGGAGGGGGTTTGGTCCTGCCAACAGCAGGAGAGCATCACCCTGTCCCTGCAGGGCTGGAGGTGGGATGGACCCAAGGGCTTCCCAGTCCCCTGTTCCTTACTCGCACCCAGTGAGGGGCACCCTGAGTTTGGGATGACCATGGCAAGCACCTGGGGAAGAGGAAAAGCTCAACCTCAACGAGCACCATCCTGTCCGCACAGCACCCCCTGCCCCAGCAGCACCCAGCCAGTGGGTGACCAGGACACCTTGCCCCGGCACACAGCAAGGGATGGGAAGGGAAAGGATGAGGATACTGATGTACCTTGTCCAGATGCCGCGGCAGAAAGAGCCACCGCGATCAAGCAGATCTTCTCCATCCTCCTCAGCCGATGTGGGGCAGCCCCATAGCGGTCAGGGAGCTGTGGGGCATGTGGTCCTGTCCTCTTCTAGCAGCTCAGGGGCATGGTATGGATGTGACCCAGCGCGGTACCCACTGCTCTCTGCTCCCTGCCTGTGGTTGGGGGTGCAGGAAGCCAGCTCAGCGCCGTGGGGCGGAGGAGCTCGATGGGGTGGATCCATCCTGCACGTTCATAGGGAGGAAATGGGGAGTCTGGTGGAGGTGAGGTCCGTGCCACGTACCTCCAGCATCCCTTGGGGTGACAGGAGGCACCAGGACCATGCTCAGCCCCTGCGGGATGTGGATCTTTATCGTCACGTCATGGGGCTGGGACAGCATCCCACGGTGGGGCTCAGGCTCCCCCGGGTGCCAGGACCTCTATGGGGTGATGGAGTAGAGCGTGGGGCTCCTTCCTCCTCCTCTGAGGTGTGATGTGGGTAGGAGGTTGTTTGTGAGCGGGGATGCGGCCTCACAGTGCTGCCCCATGGAGGGTCCCTCGTGTCTGGATGCACCCCATGGCACGGAGGACCTGCAGGGTAGAGGCCATGGTGACCCTGAGGATATGCCACAAGTTAGCAGTGCAGGAAGGGGGCTGGCAGCAGGTAGCGGGGTGCTGGGAACAAACTGGGTCCCATCCACAGCCGGAAGGGCTCTTCCCAAGAACAGGGAGCCCAGAGAGGCTGCGGCTGCCCCATCCCTGCAGTGCTCAAGGCCAGGTTGGATGGGGCTTGGAGCATCCTGCTCCAGTGGAAGGGGTCCCTGCCTGTTGGGACTGGAGGAGCTTTAAGGTCCCTTCCAACCCTTGGGAACCCCAGTGGGTTGTTTGGCCTTTGTGCTGACCCTGAGGCTCTGATGGGTGCTTGTGGGTGCACGTGAGGCTCTGGCACCCCTATAGCTGCAGAGCCCCCAGCTTTGGCGCTGAGGACCATAGCGAGGGTGAGCAGAGCCCCCAGCCAAGGAGGAAGCAGAAGGAAAGCCCCCAGAAAGGAGAAGCCACATTGGCTGATGGGGACATTCAGTCCTGGGCCATCCTATGGTGTTTGCATGGAGCAGGAATGAGGAACATTGATGGGACACTCGGTGTGGTGAGGAGCCAACACCAAGGCCTTTGGTTCTCTATGGGGGTGATGGGGAGCAGACCCCCTTGCTGGCGATGGAGGGGTCGGAGCAGGCAGCATCACATCCAGTCTGGTGCGGTGCCTTTGCCTGGGGGGCACCCATGCAGCCCACACCTGCCTCTTCCTCCTGGGAGCATCCTGCCTGCTCTCACCCATCGGAGGCTTGGGTGGCCGATGCCTGCCTGGGTTCCTATGGGCCTGTGGCTGTATCTGGTGGCCACGGCTCTGCTGCCGTCACCACGGTGCTGTATGGGAGCCACATCCCTGTGGTCCCCATGGGGAGCTGTGGGGATGGTTTGAGCCCCATATGAGGCAGGGGGAAGGGGAAGGATGGGGATCCTACCAGGAGCAGGATGATTGCAAGGGTGATTCAGGGGTGTCTTGGGATTGAGGGGCTGGGAATGGAAAATCCCTACAGCATCCCAAAATAAAGGGACTTGAGGCTGTTATTGCAGGAGAGACTTTGCTGGAGCTTGGGACAGTCCCAGGAGCAGGCAGGGATGAGCTGGGTGGGAGGAAGAGGGGAAAGAAGGCAGCAGAAGGCAGGAGATCCCATTCCCCAAGGTCACCCTGGCTGGACCACAGCCAGCCCCAGCCTTTGGAGCCATCCCATGACCAGCTCCCACGTGGAGCCAGCATCGAAGGCACGGGCAGCGGCAATGCCCAGCAGCACGGGGTCAGGATGCGACCGGTGCCACGGAGCACAGGAGCTGCTCGCGTCCTCTCAAACACTTTATTGTCTGTAGCAAGGTGAGGGTGAAACCCCTTCCATAAATAACAGCCCCCGGCACACGGGACAGGTACAAAACGTCAGTCGTACAAAACCGGATGCATGGTCAGGGTGAAAGGACACAGGGAGGACACAGGGACCCCCCAGAGGACTCAGCATCACTATGAACACAATGGCGCAATGAGACCCAAAGCAGTAAGGACACCCCCGTTTCCTCCCCGACGCTGTACGGGGGTGATGGCCACAGACCCCAAGGACCTGGGTGAAGACCCCACCACCATGGGCCCTTGGCTGAAGGCTCAGACCACCACAAGGGGTGATCCCCAAGCCCACGTGTGTGTGTGTGTCCCTGCGGCGGCCCAGGGAGGAGGTCGGTCCCTTACTGCCTTGCCCGGGGCTGGGGGGGGCACTGGGAGCTGCCCCCCCATGGTCAGGAGCTACCCCTGATCCTCTCCATGTAGCTGCGGAGCTCCTCGGGGTCCCGCAGCCCCATGTCCTCACACACCCAGCGGATGTCGTCCTCGCTGGCCACCAGGATGGACTGCACATTGGGGACGGGCTCGGGGGGCTCCTCGGGGGCCCGCGCAGGGGCGAAGGTGACGAATTCCACCCTCTTCCTCCGGCCACCCCTTGGGGCTCCTCCTTCCTTATGGGGCTGAGGAGCGCCGGGGGCCGGGGCGCTGGGGGCACCCCCTGCTTCGGAGCCACAGCAGCAGCGCCCATCGGTGCCCCCATCGGTGCCGCCATCGGTGCCCCCCTCAGTGGCCGGGGGCTCCGGCTGCCGCCGGTCCAGCTGCCGGCTCAGCTCCTCCTGGTCGGTGCCCAACCAAACCCAGTTGTGGGGCTGCGGGGCCGATGGGGCAGCGCCAGCATCGGGCAGCTCCTTCTGCTGGTAGCGCAGCACGAAGAAGATGCAGTTGATGAGGAAGATGAAGATGGCCAAGCAGAAGACCCCCAGCAGGACGTACATGCCGATCTCCAGGTCGGTTACGCGCTCGGGAGCCTTCACTATCTCCTCCTCCTCCTCCTCCTCCTCCCCAGCGCGGTTATGGCCATACCCATCCTCCTCTTCCTCCGAGGAAGACCCCAGCCCTTGGAGCTTGGTGTTGGCCGGTCCCACTCCCATAGCATCCCTCCTCCGTGGCTCGCTGGCCGCCGTCACCGCCTCTCCCGACATTGCCCCTTCTGCCCTTTGGAACTGGGGAGCGGGGCCCATGGGGGCTACCGGGGGGGGTGGCGCGGTGGCCCCCCAGCACCTCGAGCCACGCGGTGCCGGTGGCCAGCGCGGCAGGCACGGTGCCGGCCCCGGCGGCAGCTGTCTGGTGGGTGCAGGCTGAGCTGCAGCAGCGCCCCACGACCCGGGCCCTCGGCCACCACCCATGGGTGCGCGGTGGGGACACCTGGGGAGCCCCCCACGGTGGCCACGGTGGGGTCAAGCGAGGTTAAGGTCAAGGCTGTGTCGTGCCATCCATAGAGCTCCAATGGGGCCAGAGTGTGGTCGGAGAAGGACAACCAGACAGAGAGCGTCGCCTCCTGCAAGGGTGGAGGGTGGCATGGGACTGGGAAGCATGGAATGGGTTGGGAAGGGAGCTTAAAGCTCATCCAGTCCCAGTCCCAACCCCTCCCACTGGAGCAGGGTGCTCCGAGCCCCTGTGTCCAACCTGGCCTTGAGCACTGTCAGGGATGGGGCAGCCACAGCTTCTCTGGGCACCCTCACAGGGAATAACTTCCTTAAATCCAACCTAAATCCCCCCTGCTTCAGGTTAAAGCCATTCCCCTTGGTCTGTCCCTACATCCCTTGGCCAAAGCCCCTCTCCAGCTTTCCCAGAGCCTCTTTAGGCACTGGAGCTGCTCCGAGGTCTCCCTGGAGCCACACAGCCCCGGTTCACCCCCCCCGGCTCTCACCTGCTTGGGCACCCACAGGGTCGCCGTGCCCCTGGCGCTGGCAGTCACCACCCCGCGGTGGCCTGGCTCTGCCTGTGCCGCCAGGGACAGCCCCGACACGAGCTGGGCGCGGAGCTCCGTCACCGTCACCTTCTCCTCCGACACCACCAGGGTCTGCTCCCCCAGGATGGAGTCCGACAGCGGGGAGCGGACCTGGGGAATGGGGGGACACTGTGAGCCCCTGGGTCACACCGCCAGCCCCTGACACCCCTGGCCTGGTGCTCAGCCTCTCCAATTCCCTCTGTCCAGCCCCTGCATCCCTCAGCTCCTCCTGGGACCCCTCCATCCCTCCCTCCATCCCCTCCATCCCCTGCATTCCACCCTCCATCCCTTCCATCCCTTCCATCCTTCCCTCCATCCTCTGCATCCCTCCCTCCATCCCCTCCATCCCCTCCATCCCTCCCTCCATCCCCTCCATCCATCCTCTGCATCCCTCCCTCCATCCTCTGCATCCCTCCCACCATCCCCTCCATCCTCTGCATCCCTCCCTCCATCCCCTCTATCCCTCCCTCCATCCCCTCCATCCTCTTCATCCCTCCCAGCTCCCCTCTGCCCACCTGGAGCCCTCCATCTCCCTCCCTCCAGCTCCAGAAGCCCCCTCCATCCTGCTCCTTCCTTCTCAGCAGCCCCTGCACCTCTCCAGCTTCCCTCAGCTCCCCCTTGCACCCCATTATATCCCTCCAGAACCCACTGGCACCCCCTTATATCCCCCCAAACCTCTTTGAACCCCCCAGCTCCCTCCAGCACCTCCCCGAACCCCTTTTCTCCCTCCAGGACCCCTTACACGACCTCAGCTGCTCCAGGGACACCCCTGTACCCTCCCAGCTTCCCCCAGCACCTCTCAGGACCCCCTATTTGCCCCCAGAACCCCCCCATCTCCCTCCTGGGCCGCTCAGGACCCTCCTATCTCTCCCCAAGACACCCCCCCCCCCAGGTCCCTACCTCCACCGAGGTGACCCCGGGCTCCAGCCCCACCAGGACGGGTCCCGGCTCCAGCGCGGCCACGCGGGGGTCCTGGACGCGGGTGCGTGCGGCCACCAAGGGGGTGACATCGAGGAGCCAGGCGGGGCCGGGCAGGTACGCGAGGGGGCGGCCCCCGTCCAGCGGCCGCGCCGCGAAGTGCGCCAGGACCCGCAGCGCCGTGCGCTGGAACTGCGGGCGGCACCCGCGCCACCGCCGCGCCGCGTCCTCCGGAGCGCTGCGGGCAGCGGGAGGTGGGAACGGGGCGGGGGGCACCGGGACACGGGGATGGGGATGGTGGGCACAGGACATGCGGATGGGGATGGGGATGGGACATGAGGATGGGATTGGGGAGCACTGGGACACGGGGATGGGGATGGGGATGGGGGGCACCGGGAAATGGGGATGGGACACGGGGATGGGGAGGGGGATGGGAAACGGGGGCACTGGGACACGGGGATGGGACTCGGGGATGGGTGGTACCAGAACATGGGGATGGGACATGGGTGGTGCCAGGACATGGAATGGGGTATGGGGCACCGGGAATTGGCAATGGGACACGGGGATGGGGAGGGGGATGGGTGGTACCAGGACATGGGGATGGGACATGGGGCACCGGGACACAGGCACGGGGCATGGGAGACACTGGGACATGGGGATGGGACACGGGTGGTATCAGGAAGTGAGAGCGCTGCAGGGCACCGGGACATGGGAACGGGACATCGGGGGCACAAAGAAACGGGGATGTGACACAGGGGGTACCGGGACACAGAGATGGGACATGGAGATGGGGTATGGGTGGTAGCGGGACACAGGGATGTGGGGGCACCAGGATATGGGGATGGGGCATTCCCATATGGTACTGGGATATGGGGATGGGACATGGTGATGGGGGGACACGTGTGATACCGGGACAAAGGAATGGGACACGGGTGGTACTGGGACGTGGGGGGGAAAGGGTGGGCATGAGGGATGTGTAGTGAGTACGTGGGGGCTCAGTGGGGCAGGGTTGTGGAGCACCATGGGGTTTAATGGGGCAGACACACATCATGAGCACATGAGGGCTCAGTGGGGCAGGAGTGCACAGCACCAGGGGGTCTAATGGGGCAAAGACCCATGTCATGAGTGTGGTTAGGGCTGAGTGGGGCAGGAGTGCACAGTGCTATGGGGGCTCAGTGGGGTCCCCCATGCACCGATCACACAGGGCTCAGTGGTGCAGGGGTGCACAGTGCTATGGGGGCTCAGTGGTGTCCCCCATGCACCGATCACACAGGGCTCAGTGGTGCAGGGGTGCACAGTGCTATGGGGCTCAGTGGGGTCCGCTATACACCGATCGCGCCGGGGCTCAGCACCATCCCCACGGCACCAGCGCTCACCTCTCACTGCCCCCAGGCAGGCGCCAGCCCCGCACTTGCTCCAGCGCCGTGTCCCCGAGGTGGACGCGCAGCGGCAGCAGCGGTGCCCACACAGTGAAGCGCAGGGACGAGTGCAGGCGCCGGCACCAGAAGTCCACGCGCGCCCCGCGCGCCCCACGGCTCTCTTTGCCCCCCACGAACACCGCGTCACACCCATCTGAGACCTGGGCCACACAGGGGATATAGGGGGGTACAGGGGGATGCAGGGGGGTCTATGGGGGCGCTGGGGGGGTCTGGGGGTCCCACTCACCTGCAGGACCTGCTTGTCAGCTGACTCGCAGCCCGGGGGCTCCGGGAGCTCGGTGATGCCACCCCCTGCCTCCACTGCCACCAGTTTGACCGGCACGAAGCGGGGGACCCCCGTCAATGGGGCCGTGTTGAGGATCTCCAGGTCCTATGGGGCAGAGTGGGGCTGAGCACATGGCTCCATGGGGATGATGGGGGATGGGGTGGTGGAGATGGGATGGTGGGGATGGGATGGAGGGAGTGGGATGATGGGGATGGGAAGGTGGGGATGGGATGATGGGGATGGGAAGGTGGGGACGGGATGATGGGGAAGGGATGGTGGGGATGGGATGGTGGGTACCCACCTGTACAAGGGGGACGAGGGCACGGATATCCCTCTCCGACACTTGGATCTCCCACACCAGCTTGTCCTTCTGCGCCTCGGGGTCCTGGCCTGGGTACTCCACTTGCCACGTGAGGGGCCGCGCCGGCGCCAGCCCCCCCGTCCCGTTCTCCACCGCCACATCCAGATGCAGGAACGCCGTGGAATCAGCCACCCTGTGCCAACACATGGGGGTCAAACTGCCCTTTACCCCCCCCCCCCAGTGCCCACACTGGGATACATGCGCTCCATGGCGGGCATCCCCTACCTGGAGCCACCACGAGCATCCCCGCTCCTCCGGCACGTCACCACCACTGTCGAGTGCTTGGGACCGCGGGTGCGCTCCACTTGCGTCGTCCATGCGCTGGGCACCCCGGCGCGGGCACCCACCACTTGCAGCCCTTTCTTGGCCTTGATCCTGCCGGAGCATCCCCATCAGACCACGTCCCCATCCCTCTTTGTGGCTCCCCCCCCCCCCGGGGTGTCCCCGCATCCTCTCACCGGAGCACCAAGTGGTCAGCGGTGAAGTTGTGCCGCAGGGTGATGGTGGCAGTGAAGCGGTGCCCCGGGCGCAGGCTGGCATCGGGTACCCGCAGCAGCACTTTGTCATCCAGCCTCACCTCCTGCCACCGCACCGGCTCCGCCGCCCGCAGCTCCAGCGAGCCCAGGTACCGCGGGGCATCGCCGGCACGGCCCCGCTCCCGGCTCCCGCCACGGCATTCCCAAGATCCCGTCACGCTGTAGTGCAGCTCGGCCGGCTCGGGGGAGTCGGGAGAGAACCAGCGCGAGGGGATCTCCAGCTCCACCACGCAGGCACCCAGGGGGGCCTGGAGGGGAGAGCGGTGTCCCAGTTTATCCCGGTTGGGGGCCTGAGGGGGGTGAGCCCATGGTGACCGTGGTGGCACTGACCTGCAGGTGGCACGAGCCACGGGCCACCCGGCCGCGGTGGTGTGCGTGGAGGGTGACACAGGGCAGGTCTTGGTCCTTGGGGTGATCCCGTTCCATGGGGTGATCCTGTTTTCCGGGGTGATCCCGCTTTCCAAGGTGATCCCACTCTCCAGGATGTTCCCGCTCCTTGGGGTGATCCCACTCTCTAGGGTGATCCCACTCCTTGGGGTGATCCTGGTTCCTGGGATGATTCTGCTCCTTGGGGTGATCCCACTCTCCAGGATGATCCTGCTCCTTATGATGATCCCACTTTCCTGGAATGATGCTGCTCCCCATGATGATCCCGCTCTCCGGGCTGATCCCACCCCTTGGGATGATCCCGTTTCCCAGCCATCCAGTCAGGCCCATACAGATGGAAGAGCACACGGGCAAAGGGCTCTGCCGGCGACACGGAGCTCTCAATGGACACAGCCCGCACAGCCCAAGCTTCCCCATGCTCCTTCTCCATGGGCACCTCCTGCAGTGGGACAGGGATGGTGGCAGCAGGATGCTGAGCACCCCCCGTTAAGGGTGCATGGGGGTGCTTGGGGACCACTTTACCTGCCGGGTGCTGAAGGGGGGGTAGGTGGCCTGGAGCAGGGGCTGGGTGCCAGGGCTGTGCCGCAGCACCAAGAAGGACTCGGTGCGGGTGTCCATGGAGGTGTTGGTGGGGATGTCCCGGTCTGCCCGTTGCAAGCGGTAGTACTCGGGTACACCGAGGAGCTCCAGCTCTGCCGGTAGGTACACGGGGTCCGGGGGGTCCCCGTCCCCCCTTGCTATGGGGACAACGGGGTTGTGATGCTGTGGATGGGAGGGCTTCATGCCCACCTCCATGAGAACACCGCTGCTGGCACCATACAGCATCCCTCCATCCATGCCACCCCCTCTTCGGGGCAGCATCACCCCATGTGCCCCCCAACTTTGTCCTTTGGGTGCTGCTCCTCCCCCCTCACCCCCCATTCAGGACAACGGTGGTGGCATCCCGGTGGGATGCACGGGGAAGGCTTAGCTGCCCAGGGATGAATTGGGAAAAGAGGGGGGGAATTCCCGGTGGGAAGCAAGGAGGAATTTCACAGCGGATCCCGCGTTCCACGCGGGGATCCCCTCGGGATCGCGCCGTGTGGAAGCGATTCCCTACCGCTGGAGTGGTTGCGGGGAAGGGGGGAAGGATTCACCCCCTATCGCGATCGCGATCGGTACCGCTCGCACTCACCCGAGGCGCAGAGCAGGGCCGCGGTCAGCAGCGACAGCCGCGGGCCCGGGGTCGGTACCGGGGCCATGGCCGGGCTCGTCCGCCGCTCCCGTCCCTCCGCCTCCCGCACAGACAATGGGGCCGGGGCGGGACCCGCACCGGCACCGCCTCGTCCCGCCGGGTCCTAAGCACCGGCTCTTGCCCGCCCCGTGCAGCGCCGACCACCGCGGCCCGTACCCCGCACGTCCCCATTCCCATCCCGCTCCCCACCCCATTTCCGTCCCTATCCCCATTCCTATTCCCATCCCACTCCCATCCCCATTTCCACCCCTTTCCCCACTCCCATGCGGTTCCCCATCCCCATTCTCATCCCAATCCCATTCCCATTCCACTCCCCATTCCCATTCTGCTCCCCATCCTCATTCCCATCCCCATCACCGCCCATCCCGTTCCTCATTACACTGCTCATTCGCATTCCCATCCTGCTGCCCAATCCCATCTCCATTCCCAACTCTATCCTATTCTCATCTCCTTCCCATTCCCATCCCACTCCCCATCCCCATTTCCATCCCTATCCCCATTCCCATCCTGTTCCCCATTCCAATCCCATCCCTATTCCCATCCTGCTCCCCAATCCCATTTCCATTCCCAACTCTATCCTATTCTTACCCCCTTCCCAGTCCCATCCTGCTCCCTATCCCCATTTCCATCCCTATCCCAGCCCCAGCCCCACTCCAGGACATGGGGTACAACAAGCCCTGTAGAGAGACCCCCAGGGGCGGGGGGGGGGGGGTTCTCAGTGTCCGTCCTCCCCTACCCCACCCAGATCAAGGTAACTGGGGGCCACCAGGGACCACTTGGGTCACACTGGGGGCTACTGGGGTCAGACATGGCCGGGGGGGCGCGCACAGCAGCAGCCACAGGGATGGAGACAGGGTCGGATCCTGGCACAAGGGATAAACCCTCCTTGTCCCCCTCAGCACCATCAGCAGAGGGAGAAGAGTGAGTGCACCCCAACCCCCGACTGGGATTGGGGGGTCCAAGCATCCCCCCAAGGGAGACCCCCCCTTATCCCAATGGGAGCCATGGGCACAGCAGCAGAGCCAGACTGGGATAACCCGGGTTTATTCAGACCCATGTATAAAACCAGCTTAAAAAGCAGCTTCAAACCCGAGCGCTGACAGCGAGGGGGGGCCCGGGGGGGGCTGCACCCCCCCATAGGGTAAACCCCCATTTCGGCCTGAGGTCAGGAGCAGGTTCCCCCCCCACAGGCGCAGGGGGTCCCCAAAGGTGCAGGGGGGGTCCCCCACCCTGGGGAAGGCACTTTTGGCTCTGGGGAAGGCACTGAGAGCACATCCCCAGCTTTTGGGGTGCTGTAATGGGGGGGGGGGGGGAATGACACCTCCCTGGATGCAATGGGGGGCCCAGAGGGATGCGTGTTTGGGGTTCCAGAGCCAAAGCAATGGGGTGCAATGGGGCAGCTTATGAGGAGTGTGCTTGGGGGTCTCCCTCCTCCCAGTTATGGGGTCCCCCCCACTTCTGCCATCAATGGGAGCCCTCCCCCAGCTGTTGGGTGCTGCAATGGGGGGGGCCCTTCCTGTGGGACGTGGGGGGGCACAGGGAGACGGATGCACGGGGCGCAATGGAGCAGCTCTGGGTGTGGGGGGAGCGCCGTCGGGGTCCTCACTCCTCCCTGTTCCGGGGCCCCCCCCACTTCTGCCTCCGCCGCAGCTCCTCCACCTCCCACCGGAGGCTCCGCACCGCCGCCTCCAGGCGCGGGTCGGGCCCGGGGGGGGTCCCGGCCGCGCAGAGGGACGCAGCGCAGCAGCCACAGCGCCAGGAGCTGCGCCGCCTGCGCCGTGGGGCTCTGCGCGGACCCCGCCACCCACAGGAAGGCGCCCAGGAAGCAGCAGCGCTGCGCGCCCCGCAGCAGCGGCAGCGCCCGCGCCCGCAGCCGGGAGCCGACCCCCGACAGCGCCAGCGCCGCCAGAGCCCACAGCAGCACCCGCTGCACCGCGGCCGGGCCCGGAGCCGCCGCTCGCAGCGCGGGGGAGCCTGCAACGGAGGAGGGGATGTGGCTGGAGCCGGGGGCGGGGCTGGCGGCACTGGGGGCAATGACAGCACCAGTGTGCGGTGCTGGTGTGTGCGGTATTGGTGGCACTGGTGTCAATGACAGCACCAGTGTGCGGTGCTGGTGTGTGCGGTGCTGGTGTGTGCGGTACGGGTGGCACTGGTGTCAATGACAGCACCAGTGTGTTGGACTGGTGTGTGTGGTACTGGTGTGTGTGATACTGGTGGCACTGGTGTCAATGACAGCACCAGTGTGTGGTGCTGGTGTGTGCGGTACTGGTGGCACTGGTGTCAATGACAGCACCAGTGTGTTGGACTGGTGTGTGTGGTACTGGTGTGTGTGATACTGGTGGCACTGGTGTCAATGACAGCACCAGTGTGCGGTACTGGTGTGTGCGGTGCTGGTGTGTGCGGTACGGGTGGCACTGGTGTCAATGATAGCACCAGTGTGCGGTGCTGGTGGCACTGCCGTGTGCAGTGCTGGGGTGTGTGGTACTGGCAGCACTGGAGTCAATGATAGCACCAGTGTTCGGTGCTGGTGGCACTGGTGTGTGCAGTACTGGTGTGTGCGGTACTGGTGTGTGTGGTACTGGCGGCACTGGTGTTAATGGTGCCAACGATAGGACCAGTGTGCGGTACTGGTGTGTGCGGTGCTGGTGGTACGGGTGTCAATGATAGCACCAGTGTGCGGTACTGGTGTCACTGGTGTGTCACTGGTGTGTCACTGGTGTGTCCCTGGTGCCCCCGGTGTCACCAGATGGGGGCCGGGCCCCAGCACTCACCGCTGATCCCAGCAGCCTCCAGGAGGTCCCCCAGGATCCCGCAGAGCACTCCCAGAGCAGCCGAGATCCCGGAGGAGAAGATCCATAGGGAGTGGGAGAGGAACTGCGGGAGAGGGAGGGCTGCAGGGGGGCCGATGGGATGGAGCCCCATTCCATGCCCCTCCTGTCCCACGTGCGCCATGGGGCTGGGATGCAGCCCCCCAGCATGTGCCATAGGCTTGGGATATCCCTGGGATGCAACCCCCCTGATTCCATGTTCCACATGTGTCATGGGACTGGAATATCACCGGGATGAAGCCTGCATTCCATGTCCCATGTCCAGTGGGATATCACTGGGATGAAACTCCCATTCTATGTCCCACATATCCCACACATGCCATGGGTCCGGGATGGGACATCCCTGGGATGCAGCCCCCATTCCATACCCCACATATCTCACACATGCCATGGGTCTGGGATGGGACACCCCTGGGATGCCGCCCCCATTCCATATCCCACACGTGCCATGGATCTGGGATAGGACATCCCTGGGATGCAGCCCCCATTCCATACCCCACACATGCCATGGGTCCGGGATGGGATGCCCCTGGGATGCAGACCCCATTCCATACCCCACAGGTGCCATGGATCCGGGATGGGACATCCCTGGGATGCCGCCCCCATTCCATACCCCGCGGCTCCGGGACCCACCTCTGCCCCGGCTCGCAGCGGCTGCGGTCCCAGCGCGCCCTCCAGCGCGTCCCAGGCGGCGCGGCCCATCCGGCTCAGGGCATCCTCGGCGGCCCCGGCCCCGGCGCTCAGCACCAGCACCAGCACCAGTACCAGCAGCGCCCGCGCCATCCCGGGCTCTATGGGACACGGCGGGGGACGGATCCGGGTGGGACCGGGTCCGGTGGGACACCCCCCCCCATAAGCGGCCCTCGGGACCCCCCCGCGCCGGGCCCCGGCTATTTTGGGATGGGAACGCGGGACACGGCTCTGCCCCGGCCAAGGACACGGGGGGGGGCACCAGGATATGGGGGGGGGGCATCACTGCACCCCCATAGAGACCCATACATCCCATGGGGTGCCCCACTTCTCATCAACTTCCCGCGCCCCATTTACCCCCATCGCTGCTCCAGCCCGGGTGACCCCATCTCGCTGGGGGTACCCTCGAATCCCCCCCCCGTCCGTCCCCATGATCCCCCCATCTCTCCTTGTGCACCCTGCACCCCATGGGACTCAATCCCACCGGGTCCCCCCTATCCCATTGGGACCTTCCCAATACCCCGGACCCTCCCCGTCCCACCGGGACCACCCAATACCCGCGTCCCCCCCCCACTTGGGACCCCCCAATCCCCTCAGTGCCCGCCCCACCTCGGGGGACCCCCACATCCTCCCTGGATCCCCCTCTATCAGGGGTCCCCCCACTTTGGACCCCCCCCAATCCCCTCAGTGCCCCCCCAACCTCTGGGGACCCCCCAATCCCCCATGGATTCTCCTCTATAAGTGGGTCCCCCCACTTTGGACCCCTCTCAATCCCCTCAGTGTCCCCCCAACCTTTGGGGACCCCCCAGTTCCCCCTGGACCCCCACATCCTCCCTGGATCCCCCTCTATCAGGGGTGCCCCCATTTGGAACCCCCCAATACCCTCAGTGCCCCCCCCCCCCCCCGGATCGCCCCCCCATGGTCTCTCCCCCATCTCCCCCCTCTCTTGATGCCCCCCCCAGCTCCCCGCTCACCGCCGCCGCACGGGGGCGCTGCGGAGCCGGAGCGCGCGGTCGGACCCCAACGCCGCCACCCGCCACCAGCGCCGCCGCGTGGCACGCCGGGAGTTGTAGTCCAGAGCCGCCGCGGGGCACCATGGGAGTTGTAGTCCCATCCCCGTGGTCTCCATAGCAACGGCGGGGGGGTGGTTCCCCCCCGTTCCCGTTGCACGTCGGGAGCGTTTCCGTTTCCTCCGGTGCCGCCCGCGTGTCGCCGTTGGGACGCGTTGCCGCCACCGGAAGCGGAGGCGGCGGCCGTCGGTGCCCCGCGGCCTCCGCCATGGCGCTCATCTGCTCCAGTGAGTGCGGCCCAGGCCCGGGCGGGCGGGGAGGGCCGCTCTGGGGCCCCGCGGTCACCGCTTCCCGTTGTCCGTAGTCTCCAACGAGGTCCCCGAGCACCCGTGCGTGTCCCCGGTGTCCAACCACGTGTACGAGCGGCGCCTCATCGAGAAGTACATCGCGGAGAACGGCACCGACCCCGTCAACAACCAACCGCTGTCCGAGGAGCAGCTCATCGACATCAAGGGTGCTGCGGGGGGGGGGGGGGGGAAAGGGGCCTGGGGGGGCTGCTTTGGGGTGCTATGGGGATGATGGAGGGGTTTGAGGGGATGAGGCAATGGGGACACCCCCAATGTGGCCGCTTGGGGGAGCTGTGGGGTGCGGGCGCCCTAAGGGAGGAATTCCCTTGGGATTCCTGTCCTCGAGAGCCAAAGGGATGGAAAACCCTTCCCTTGGTGCGGTTGGGATGTGGGGTGGTTCTGTGGTGGAGCGTTGAGGATGTGCTTGGGTGCCATGGTATAGCGGGAGGTGTCCCTGCCCGTGGCAGGGGGGTTGGAACTGGATGAGCTTCAGGTCCTTTCCAACCCAAACTGTTCTATGGTTCTATGATCCTATATTCTCCCCCGCTCTCATTGACAGTCGCCCACCCGATCCGTCCTAAGCCTCCATCTGCCACCAGCATCCCGGCCATACTGAAGGCCCTGCAGGATGAATGGGTAAGCATTGGGAATGGTGCTGAGCCGCCCGTGCTGCTGCCGCCACCGTTGCCAACGTGCCCCGTCCCCGCAGGATGCGGTCATGCTGCACAGCTTCACCCTGCGCCAGCAGCTTCAGACCACGCGCCAGGAGCTGTCACATGCCCTCTACCAGCACGATGCTGCCTGCAGGGTCATCGCCCGCCTCACCAAGGAGGTCACTGCCGCCAGAGAAGGTGACACAAGGGATGGGGGGAGCAGTGGGGGCCGGCACTGTGCTGGGGGCTGTGGTTGGGATCACTGTATTGGGTGCTGGGCAGTGGGTGCTGTGGTTGGGATCACTGTATTGGGTGCTGGGCAGTGGGTGCTGTGGTTGGGATCACTGCAGTGGGTGCTGGGCAGTTGGTGCTGCAGTTGGGATCCCTGTGCCGGGTGCTGCAGTTGGGATCCCTGTGCCGGGTGCTGCGGTTGGGATCCCTGTGCCGGGTGCTGCGGTTGGGATCCCTGTGCCGGGTGCTGCGGTTGGGATCCCTGTGCCGGGTGCTGCGGTTGGGATCCCTGTGCCGGGTGCTGCGGTTGGGATCCCTGTGCTGGGCGCTGTCTCAGTTCCCATTCCCATTCCTCACCCATGGTCTCTCTGCTCCCCAGCTCTGGCAACCCTGAAGCCTCAGGCCGGGCTCATCGTGCCCCAGGCGGTGCCCTCCTCCCAACCCAACGTGGCCGTGAGTCCCTCTCCTCCCATCCCACCTCTTCCCCATCCCATCCCGCTCCTGTCCACCCCGTCCGCCCTCTCCCTCCCCTGGAGGTCTCTAGCCCTTTGCTGTGTCCCATGCAGGGAGCTGGGGAGCCCATGGAGCTGGGGGAGCTTGCCGGCATGACCCCCGAGATCATCCAGAAGGTAAAGCAGCTTCTCCTGTGCTCGTGGCCCTTTGGGCTCTTCCCCTTCCTCCTGCTCCCCCTCTGACCACGCTTCTCTTGCCCAGCTCCAAGACAAGGCCACGGTGCTCACCACGGAGCGTAAGAAGGTGAGTGCCTCCCTTTGACCCTCAAGACCCTGCAGCAGGTCCATGGTGTCCTCCAGGATGGATGGATGATGCCCATCCCCATCCCATTCCCCTCCTGCAGAGAGGGAAGACGGTGCCAGAGGAGCTGGTGAAGCCGGAGGAGCTCAGCAAGTACCGGCAGGTTGCTTCGCATGTGGTGAGTGCTGTGGTGCCTACGGGGGCTTCAGAACCTTCCCCATGGAGCTGGGTCCCTCCATGCTGCTTCACCATGTCCATAAGGAACACATCTGCTGCTGGGATGAGCGTGGAGAGGGCTGTGGCTCTCTGTGCCTGAGGAGATGCTTCACAATCTCCTGCTCTCGTGGTGAAGGAGCTCGTGGGGCTCCTTCAGGAGCATCTTGGTTCCTTTTGGAGCTATTGTCATGCATGGCATTAACCTGGGGTTCTACCATGTCCCGCAGGGGCTGCACAGTGCCAGCATTCCAGGGATCCTGGCCTTGGACCTGTGTCCTTCTGACACCAACAAGATCCTCACTGGTAAAGGGCTTGCTGGGGCTGTGTGGTGGCACCTGAGAGCTTCCAGGGCCTGGGAGCAGGTCCCTGGCTCTGTGCTGTTGGAGCATAGAGCTGAGACAAGGGACGTGAGGGGTTCTTCTGGGTGGTGGAACCAGGAATGGAGGTGGACATGGACCTGGTTGGCCGCAGGCTCCCATCTCTCCTCACTCTCCGCTCTGTTTTCCAGGTGGGGCTGATAAAAACGTCATTGTCTTTGACAAGAGCTCGGAGCAGATCCTGGCAACGCTCAAGGGGCATTCCAAGAAGGTCACCAGCGTCGTGTTCCACCCATCCCAGGTGTGCCCAGGCCTGTGGTCCCCCTATTCCCCCACAGCCAGGCTGCTCCAGATGGGCCATCCTGGTCCCTTTTCTGTTCTGGGGTCTCAACCTCACACAAGCACCAAAGATCTGTTGATGTCAAGCATCCTCCTTCATCCCTGTCCAGGACCTGGTGTTCTCAGCCTCTCCAGATGCCACCATCCGGATCTGGTCTGTCCCCAATGCCTCGTGTGTGCAGGTTGTCCGTGCCCACGAGGGCTCTGTGACAGGGCTGAGCCTCCATGCCACAGGTGACTACCTCCTGAGCTCCTCCGATGATCAGGTGAGACCCAGCCCTGGACACAGCCCCTTCCTCCTGCTCCTCAGCTCCACGTGCTCATCACGCTCTTCCTCCCCTCCAGTACTGGGCTTTCTCGGATATCCAGACAGGCCGTGTCCTCACCAAGGTGACAGATGAGAGCTCTGGCTGTGGTAAGGATGGGGATGAGGAGCCCGACCCTGGTGGGAGCTTGTGGAGAACGGGTTTTCCTGCCTGTGAGTCCCTGATGTCCTGGAGCTCACCAGAACTTGATGGGGAGGGCTGGGAACAGAGAAATCCTTCCCAGTCCTCTAAATCATGGGATATTTGGGGTTGAAAGGGACCTTAGAGCTTACCAAACTACAAGCCCCTGTGTCCAACCTGGCCTTGAACACTGCCAGGGATGGGGCAGTCACAGCCTCTCTGGGCACCCTGTCCCAGCGCCTCAGCACCCTCCCAGGGAAGAGCTCCTTCCCAATGCAATTCCTGTGTCTCTGCAGCTCTCACCTGCGCTCAGTTCCACCCGGATGGGCTCATTTTTGGAACGGGCACCATGGACTCTCAGATCAAGATCTGGGATCTGAAGGTAGAACCGGCTCCGGGTGGGCAAGGGGAGGGGATGGGGAGGCAGCATCCTGGGGTTGTGGTTCAGTGCCCTGCAGAGGGTTCAGTCCAAGGAGTTCCAAACCCACAAAGCTTCAGCTCTGGAGCAGCCGCTTCACCCGGCCTGGTTCTGACTGAAGCAGCCTGATGGTCATGGAATCATGGAATCAGCCAGCTTGGGAAGGAGCTTTAAGAGAGTCAAGTCCAACCCCAAGGCCACCACTGACTGTGGCACTGAGGGCCTCGTGAACACTGCAGGGCCGGTGACTGCAGCCCTGCCCTGGGCAGTTCCAATGCTGAGCACCCTCTGGGGCAGGAATTGCTCCTCAGCTCCATCTGAACCTGCCCTGGTGCAGCTCGAGGCCGTTTCCTCTCATCCCATCCCTTGTTCCTTGGGAGCAGAGCGCAGCCCCTCCTGGCTCCATCCTCCTCTCAGGCAGTTGTAGGCAGTGCTCAGGTCCCCCCTGAGCCTTCTCTTCTCCATCTGAACCCCCCAGGTCCCTCAGCCCTTCCCCATCACACTGTGCTCCAGGCCCTGCACCCGCTCCGGTGCCCTTCTCTGGCCCCGCTCCAGCACCTCAATGTCTCTCTTGCAGTGAGGGGCCCAGAGCTGAGCACAGGATTGGAGGTGCGGCCTCCCCAGTGCCCAGCACAGGAGCACAATCCTGCCCTGGCCCCGCTGCCGCACTGGTGCTGGTGCAGGCCGGGATGCTGGGGGCTTCCTGGCTGCCTGGGCACAAGCTGCTCCTGCTCAGCTCCATCAGCTCCTTTTCCATGAGCAGCTTCCCAAGCCTGGAGCGTTCCATGGGGTTGCAATGTCCCAAGCACAGGATGCGGCTCTTCCCCTTGTTAGACGTCAACCTGTGGACCAACCAGGCAGCAGCTGCTCAGGATCCCGTCTCCACCTCCTCTCCTTGTTCTCGCAGCCATGATGGGGCTGCAGTTCCCTCCTGGCACTCTGTCTCCAGCTGCCTTTTCCCTTAGGAACGCACCAACGTGGCCAACTTCCCGGGACACTCCGGCCCCATCACCAGCATCGCCTTTTCGGAGAACGGCTACTACCTGGCCACAGCAGCGGACGACTCCTCTGTCAAGCTCTGGGACCTGCGCAAGCTCAAGAACTTCAAGACCTTGCAGCTGGAAAACAACTTTGAGGTGGGAGCAGCCCCTTGCTCGGGTGCTGAGCACCCTCCGCTCCCAGTGCCCACCAGCCCTGCGCTCGCTCTGCTTTGGAGGAGCATCGTGGGGAGGTGGTGGCCCCTTCCAGCACCCCATCAAGCCCTTTGGAGCTTCCTGAGCTTGGTGGGAGCCTCTTTCCCCTTCTCCTCCATAGGTGAAGTCTCTCATCTTCGACCAGAGCGGCACCTACCTGGCCCTGGGTGGGACGGATGTGCAGATCTACATCTGCAAGCAGTGGACTGAGATCCTCCACTTCACAGGTGAGCGGATGAGAGGGGACCGTGGCCCCATCAGAACCTCGCTGCACCCTCAATGGAGAGTAAGCGGGGTCTGAGTCTGCTTGGTCCCATACCTGTGGTCTCTTCCCTCCCCAGAGCACAGTGGCCTCACCACAGGAGTGGCTTTTGGCCACCACGCCAAGTTCATCGCCTCCACAGGCATGGACCGAAGCCTCAAGTTCTACAGCCTGTAGCCACGGAGCTGGGGTCTCACTGGGGGTTGGGATGGGAGGGATAAGGGATGGGGTGGGGAGGGAGCCGGGTTCATCCCTTCTCCAGGCTCTCCTCTGTAGCTGTGGGGTTTTGGCCTTCATGGGGTGGTTTTAGTTGGGTTTTGCTTTGCTTTTGTGTGTGTCTTTTCTTTTCTGCCTTTAGCTTCTGGTTTGTGCTTGGAATCAGGACAAGAAGCTCCCCCCCAGCACTGGTGGATGTTTGCAGCTGGAACAAGGGGGAAAAGGGGAGGAACGGGCAGGTTTTGTATCCGTTATCTGGCTTCAGGGTGGAAATAAAGAGCTCTTCACCATCATGTGTGGTCCAGGGTGTTGGGCCTGGGGTGAGGAGGGGAACCAAGGAGCATGGGGCACCACCAAGTGGGCTGAGGAGGAGACATGGGTGCTGCTATGGGGCCATGGGAGCCTTTTCTTGCCTCCGACCCCCCTTAGGCACAAAGCACCCCCTGCGGCCGTGCTCCACGTGCTTTATTTTGTGCAGCTTGCCCAGAGGTGCAGCAGCGTCTGCCTGGAGGAGAGGAAGAGGAAGAGCAGGGGATTCATCCCCCACCTCGCTGCAGCTTGGGCCCCATGGCGAAAGCGATACTGCCCTGAGAGGTGACCGTGCCCATGGCTCCGACGCTCCTCTTGGCCTCTGGGGACCGCCGTGCTCCTGGGGAGGAAGGGACGAGGGGGCTCGGTGTGGGGACACACACAATGGGGTCCCCCCCAAGGGCCCCTCCGCACTCACGTGAGGGCAGCCCCAGCTGGCAGGAGGGGCGGCAGGGCTCGGGCTGGGCCAGGTGGCACACGGAGGCGCTGCAGGAGATGAACACCTGTACCCCACACACAGACTCCATCAGACCCACAGGAGGGTCTCTGAGCCCCATAGAAGCCCATTCATAAGCAGTGTGGCTCCATGGTGGGGTTTGGGGGTGTTTGTTAAGCCTGGGGGTACTTCTACTCCCCCCCCCCCCACCTCTCCTTCCAGGACTGCCATGGATGGGGGCTCCACAAAGGTGAAGGTGGAGATGACGAAGCGCTGGTAGTGGCTGGGGAAGGGAAGCTGTGGCGATGCTGGTCCAACAGGCACAAGCTGTGTCCTGTAGTTATCCCCAACAAAGGGGCACCTTGGGGTGCAAAAGGGACCTTTGGTTAATGCTGATACCCCCCAACACCCCGTCTCCATCCTCTTGTTGCCCCTCTGCTCACCCGTCCACCAGGATGGGCCACTGGGGCTCGGCCATGGGCTCAATGCTGGGGGATGCCCAGCAGTGGTGCAGCACCAGCACCAGGTTGGGGTCTGTCTTGTGGAGGAGCCGAACCTCCACGTAGATGGGGTCCCGCAGCACCTTCACCAGGGGGAAGTCCCCATCAGGGTGGTAGGAGCTGTAGCTTTCATCTATGGGAATGGGGAGAAGCTGAGCGGGATGAGGGGTGACTGGGGACGAGGGGGAGCAGCGGATGAGCTGCTCACCAGTGGCGATGCGCAACTGGAGCCCCAGCGGCCCCGGCTTGGCCACGGGGGCTGCCGTGGTGGGGATGGCCACCTCCATGCGGAGGGGCAGGAGCTCGCTGGCGTTGTAGATGCAGCGGGCTTGGAGGCTGTGGGAGCAGAGCAGAGATATGTGATTCCCCCCCCCCCCCCCATCCTCCAGAGCCAAAGAGGAACGGATCCGTGGTCCCAGCACTAGGGATGATGCTGGAGGCAAGGGGAGGTGCTGGTATCTTACATGTAGATGCTATCCCGTGTGATGGAGCCCCGGGGGGACCCCTGGACATCGATGGTGGAGATGAGCTGGTTCTCATAGATGAGCTGGTCCTCGATCGCCTGGGGTGGACACAGCCATGGGGTGAGGATGCTCTGAGCAGCTCAGGGGGATGGCGATCATGGAGAGGGTCACATCCCGACCTGGACTGTGGTACCGCACTGGGTGACGGCGAAGCGGAACATGACGAAGGCCTCGGTGAGGCGGAGGGGCTCGCAGCCGGGCTGGGGGCTCGCCAGGCGCACACTGTCCAGGTTGTAGGGCTGGGTGCTGAGCCCCCTGGGCACCACCAGCACGATGTGACCCTCCAGCAGGCACTGCACTGTGGCTGCAGTGGGAGGGAGTGATCCCAGCAACAGGTAGGCATGGAATGGGGTGGGGTGGAAGGGAGTTTGAAGCTCATCCAGTGCCATGGGCAGGGATGTCTTCCGGGTTGCTCCGAGCCCCATCCAACCTGGCCTTGAGCACTGCCAGGGATGGGGCATTCACCACTTCCATGCTGCCTCAATCAACTGAGTTGGAAAAGACCTTAAGATCCAACCTCAAGGCCACCGCTAACCCATGGCACTGATGGCCTCATCTGCACTGGTCCTGAACCCCTCCACGGACGGTGCCTCCACGGCAGTGTCCCAATGCCTTTGGCTTTCAAACCAGTCCCAACCTCCCCTCTAAAGGGGCACCTCCAGCCCCATTTACCCCCCCAGCAGCTTCCAACCAGGGGTGCAGGTGATGGCACACCCCACACACCCCCCAGCATCCTACCGGTGTTGCCATAGTAACAGGGCGCAGCCCGGTCCATGTCATCGTAGCAGCATCCCGCCTGCAGGCACGCATCCCGGCCCTGCGGTGCCACGCAGGGCATCCTCCCCACGGCCACCTGGCACTGCTCCCGGGTCAGTGGGGTGCCTGGGGGGGGTGCAAAGGGGTCGCTGCCCTCAGCATCCCGTGCTGAAGCATCCCGAGCATCCCGCTGGGCATGGCGACCCATCCCATCGATCCATCCCATCCCCTCCACTTACCTGCCCCTGCCGATGGGTAGAAGAGGGCTGTGGATTGGAGCAGACTGGGCTGGGATTGAAGGCCAGGCCGCATCAAACCAGGCTGGGCTTGGGGCTGCAGTCCTGGGCGCCCCAGACCCGGCTGGGGCTGAGCATGGAGACCAGGACGCATCAAACCCGGTCGGGATTGGAGCCCGGGATGCATCAGACCCGGTTGGGAATGGCTGGGATGGACCAGCCCAGCTTGGCTCTGGAGCCTGGGGTGGACGCGACTCCCTTGGGAATGGGGCTGAGGGTTGGGATGGGTTAAACCCGGCTGGTTTGGGGGGTGAGCCCCCGGGCGTACAAAGCCCATGTGGGTCTGAGCAGCAGCGTGCATGAAGCCACCAGCACCGTGCACCAATCCGGGCTGGTTTTGGGGTGCAAGCCCTGGGCGAAGAGCTCCTGCTTGAGTTTGAGCTCCTTGGGGCACCAGAACTGGGTGGGTTTGGGTCTGAACCCCAGGACGGACGTGACCCAGTTGATTCTGACCCATAGAATGCATCACCCCTGCTTGGTTGTGGGTCTGAACCCCAGGACGGACGTGACCCGGTTGATTCTGACCTATAGAATGCATCACCCCAGGTTGATTGTGGGTCTGGAACCCAGGACGATTGTGGGTCTGAACCCCAGGACGATTGTGGGTCTGAACCCCAGGACGGATGTGGCCCGGTTGATTCTGACCCATAGAATGCATCACCCCGGGTTGGTTGTGGGTCTGAATCATGGGATGAAGACGACCCGGTTGCTGTTGAGCTCCGGGAAGCACCATTCCAGGCTGGTTCTGGGCCTGAACCCCAGCTTGAAGAGCTCCTGCTTGGTTTGGAGCCCCAGGATGCACCAGAGCAGTCTGGGTTTGGGTCTGAACCCCAGGCCGAAGGTGACCTGGTTGATTCGGAGCCCCGGGATGCCCCATTCCTGGCTGGTTCTTGGGCTCTGCCCGTGCCACAGGGGGAACCTGCTCCGGGTGCACCTGGGATGCGAGCTGGGATCCTGAGATGGTGATGGAGGATTGGGATGCTTGGTGAAGGAGACCCGGCTGGGACAGGGGGACCAGGACCCCAGCCTGGCTCTGGTGGATGCTGTTGCCATGGCCACCACTGTGATGCTCGTAGTCACCGGGCTGGGGACAGGTCATGTTCACCTCATAGGAGGTGACCAGGGCCCCGTTGGGCAGCATCTCCTCCAGCTGCACCCGCAGGACGTAGCGGTCCTCCTGCAATGGGGCAGGGGGGGCACAGTGACCCCCAACCTCATAGCACTGCATGGGGGTGATGGGAGGGACGGTCCTCACCTTCACCAGCACGTGGCAGCCCTCGTAGCCAGAGGAGAAGATGATGGCACCGTCCGCTCCTGTGTGGAGCCAATGGAGGCAGATGGAGCAGTTGGCGACCTCAAAGGGGCTCCCGAACTCATCTGTGGGGATAACGGGAGTCATGGTATGGGGTAGGATGAAGGGAGCTCAGAGCTGATCCAATTCCAACCCCAACCCCTTCCACTGGAGCAGAGTGCTCCAAGCCACATCCAACCTGGCCTTGAGCACTGCCAGGGATGGGGCATCTCTGGGCACCCTGTGCCAGCACCTCAGCACCCTCACAGGGAACAGCTTCTGCCTAAGAGCTCATCTCAATCTCCCCTCTGCAGGTTAAAGCCATCCCCTTATCCTGTCCCTATATCCGTTGCCCAAAGCCCCTCTCCCGGTTTCCTGCAGCCCTTTTAGGAGCTGCTCCATAGGGATTGGATCCCCCCCATCCCAACTCACCCATGACCCTGAAGCGGGCACTGCGGCCGCGGCTGGGATGCGCCACGAGCTGCATGCGGTGCTCCCCACACTCATAGCGGTACCGCAGGAGCGAGGAGGCTCCGGGGCCCTGGCCCAGGAGCAGCAGCAGGAGCAGGAGGGAGCAGCTCGATCCCATGGTGAGTGCGGAGCCAGGCTCAGCGCTGGGTGTGGGATTTATACCCAGCTGCTTGGAATGCGCCACATTCCATGCCCCTGGAACGTTGGGATGGTTCCAGGGCTCCTCGCTCCTCTGCCGGCAGCGACCTCATTGCCCTGGCCTGTGGTCACCTCCCATGGCCGGGGGGAGTGGAGAGGGACCGAAGGCTCTTCAAAGCAGAGTCCTTGGTAATAGGGAATGGGAACGGAGCAACAAACTTCCTTATCTCCAACCTAAATCCCTCTGTTTCAGTTTGAACCCATCACCCTTCATCTTCTCTCCAGTCCCTGATGAAGAGCCCTGGAAGTCCATTTGCCATCATCCATCCCCATCTCAGGTTCCACCCTCATTGTTTCGGGGTTAAAACCATCCCTCCCCATGGGAAACTCCATCTCCAGCATTCCCAATGGAAAACCTTCCATAGGGCTCCTCCATGGTGCCCCCATCCCATGTAGCACAGGCAGCATCGCTCTCAGACCGGCCTTTATTAACGGCACCCCTTTCCCCAGCCCCATCACAGCTTCCCACCGGCACATCCCAGCTCTCGCTCCAAGAACCGGATAATCTCCTTCCACGAGTGCTCCTGAGCCCTGGCATGAGCTTTGGCTTCACCACCCCAGAGCAGGGGCCGGGGGCTGCCCCTGATGCAGGACATGCTGCAAAGGGGGGAGCAAGGGGGCTCAATGAGGTGCCCAGCCCCAGGGTAGGACAGGATGCGACCCTGCTCCGGTGGCATCCGTGCCATGGCCAGCCTGGCAAAGAGCTTGCTGTTGAGGCTACGGTCGGCTTCTCCCACCACAAACAGGACCTTCCCCTTGATCCTCTCCACTGGGATGGCCGAGGAGCTGCTCATGGGATGCTGGGGGTCATTGAAGACACCGGAGTTGTCCAATGCCCCCATCTCGGTGATGAGCACGCGCTCAGGTCCATAGGGAATAGCGGGGATGCAGAGGTCTCGGTAGACCAGTGGGTTGCCATGGAGGAAAGCAGTGCCATTGATCCACACTGTGGCCACCACCAGTGGCAGGAAGGAGGCCATGGCCAAAGCCACCTCTGCTCCTTTGGAGACGCCGATGACGCCTAAGCCGGGGCCGCGCACCTGGAACAGAGGGAAATGGATGGGAGCACTGCGCATTGGGATATGTCATGGGATGGTTTGGGATGAAGGAGCCTTAAAGCTCAGTTCCCAACAGCTCCACGTCCCTCCAGTGTTGGGGACACCAATGCCCCAAGTGGGGTATCCCCATAGAGCAGTGGAGCGGGAGAACCCCTCCATGGATCCCCTTATCCACATCCTCCCTATGCAGACCCTGCCTATCTGGTACCCCACTGACGGGTGCTGCGGGGCTCACCTTGGGGTGCTGGAGCAGCACCGTGGTCGCCTCCTCGAAGTAATCCAGGTCGAGCTGGGTCATGGTGCGGGGCAGGTCCTCATAGGCAAAGAAAGCCAAGGCCAGCACTGCAAAGCCCCGGCTGGCCAAGAGCCCCGCTCGGAACTCAATGAGCCCTCCTGCACCCCCAAAGAGGTCCACAACAGCCGGGAAGGGTCCTGGTCCTGTGGGGAGCCCCGGGAACCATCACTGCTGCTGCCAATGGGAGCGCTGCCTCCATCGCACATCCCAATGGGAGTGCTGCCTCCATTGCGCATCCCAATGGGAGCCCCCCGCATCCCATCGCTCACCGGGTGGCAAGAAGAGGGCCCCACGGACCCTGCCCTCTCTGATGGGCACCCGCTGCACCCCGGCACCCACAAACCAGCGCTCGGCTTCACACGAAGCCAGAGGTTGGTCCTGGGGCCCATCGACCAAGAGGATGCCATGGAACACTTCCACATGGATGCGGAAGGGGCTGCCGGTCACATCCCGCTTGAGCAGGCGGCGGAAGGGGGTGTCGGGCTGCAGGAACCACAGCAGCCCCATAGGGTAGAGGCCGCTGTAGCTGCCGCCGAGGGCAGAGTGGTACCCGGGGTCCACCTCGCCCATCGCATCCGCACGGAAGAAGGCCCGAGCCTGGAAGCGCTCCCCGTGCTCATCCCGGAGCCAGGCCCGCAGGGTGATGAGCTGGGATGGGGCCAAGCCCCGCACGTGCACCCGCACGGGGCGGTCAGCGAGGGAGGAGCGCGGTGTCACCGTCACCTCCACCATGGGGCACCTATGGGGATGGAGAGGAGCATCAACACAGCTTAACCCACTGCATCGCACATCCCGATCCCGAGAGTCATGGAACTGGTTGGGATGAAGGGAGCTCAAAGCTCATTCAGTCCCAACCCCAACCCCTTCCACTGGAGCAGGGTGCTCCGAGCCCCTCTGTCCAACCCGGCCTTGAGCACTGCCAGGGATGAGGCAGCCACAGCTGCTCTGGGCACCCTGTGCCAGCGCCTCAGCACCTTCCAAGGGAAGAATTCCTTCCTTACATCCAACCTGGATCCCCCCTGTTCCAGTCTGAACCCATCACCCCCCGTCCCATCGCTCCAGTCCCTGATGCAGAGCCCCTCTGCAGCATCCCTGTACCCCCTTCACACACTGGGAGCTGCTCTGAGGTCCCCACGCAGCCCCAATGTTCCCATCCCGGCTCCATCCGGGAGCTGCTGCAGCCCCTGAGCATCCTCGGGGCCTCCCCTGGACTCACTCCCACAGCTCCGTGTCCTGATGCTGAGGACCCCATCGCTGGATGCAGCATCCGAGTGGGAGCATCACCCCCTCGACACCCCATGGCCCCAAACCCCACCCAACAACAGGGACACCCTTTCTGCTCCTCTCCCCCAGCACCCACTTTTCCCCCTCCCCATTCTCATCCTCTGCAACCCAAAACCATGGACAAGGGGACAAGGGGACAAGGGGCCAGGGGCACTGTCTATGGGCCTGCATTCCCATCCGGACCCCATTCCCATGCAGAGCAGGCAGGCAGGGATCCCAGCGAGGGGCTGGCTCTATCCCAGTGCTGGTAGGGGACACCACATACACCCTGTTAGGAACAACTGTCCCCCCGAAGCCACGGGGATGGGCTCCAAACCACCCCCCCCGCCAACTCTCACCTCTTACCCAGCCAGCAGGGCAAAGGCTGGGGGGAAGTGTGGGGAGGGAGCTGGTGGAAGAGGTTGGGCTTTTCCAGGCCTTGGGAATCATTCATTAACCAGGAAGCAATGAGGGCAAAGCCCTTCTGCCCCGTGACCTGCTGGCAACCGCCCCAGAGCGCCACTGCACTCCATAGGTGCTGCTTCCTCGCCTCTGGAAGCCCGCAAAGGGATCCCCATCCCAAATCCTGCTCCATGGGGCAACCTCCAGCTCTGCTCCACACATTGGGGTCCCCTCCATTGCCCCATCTGTGCTTAACCCACCCTTAAGCTTCCTCCTGCCCCACGCAGGGCCTGCTCCCTGCTCATCCCACGGGCTCACGGGGTTCCCAGCAGGATGCAGCTCCTGGAGCTGGGTACCACCGTGTGCTCCCATTCCAGGGGGTTATCCACTTGGAACCTCGTGTTTGCCCACCCAGTGACACCCTCAAGAGGGATGGGGAAAATATTGACAAAACACTGAACGTTTCCTCAATCTTCAGTCAAAACCCACGGTTCACACGTCCCACAGGTAGGACATAGCAAACACAATCTGTCCAATTGATTCACGCAGCAAGACTGCTGCTCACGTTGAGAGATTCTGAAGTTGGTCGATGATCCGACGGTGTAGGTGAATTCTTCCACGGTCTCACCCATCGCACGGGGATCCATTGGGGTCCTTGTTCTATGGAGACACAAGCATAGCCTCTTCCCCATGTTATCAGCCTAAAAGGACCTTCCCAGTTATGATTTTCCAAAGACTTTGCCATTACCATAACAGATTCCTTCCCTGGTATTGGATCTGGGCCTACATGGGTTAGTGCGGAAAAATACCTAATCATTGAGGGGACGTTCATGCCCGTGTGTAAATCAGAACTGGATAACGTTAAAGCATTTAAGACAAACAGTGCTTTGGTCAATTCATGCGTTTGGGGTCTCCCCTATCATTCCCCCTTTTGGTTTTACTAGCGTGCTTGTTGCAGTTTTCTGTGTCCACTCTGTCCCTGCCTGACCCGTGTAATTAACACAGCAGCCCACTACTGCAGGCAGCGTGATTTCAGGAAGATTGGTCAATTTGAAGTCACGTCACGCATAATAGAACAGATATTACAAAGATTTCTGTCATTGCCATGTCTTTCTGTTGTTGAGTTCTGGGGCTTCATACGTTTCGGTGGCAGCCAGTATGGTCCTGTCGCTAGCTGTACACAGCCGTATCCTCGACCCCATGTCAGCAATGGCCTTTTCCACTCGTTGTCATGTAGGTCTTTATATGGAACTGGTGGTTAGCGCAAGGAATTGTCTGTCAGATGTCACAAACGTTGTACTGGGGAAAGAGAATCAAAACTAGACAAATTGAGAAGATTTAGTGCAAATTGCGCTTTTGGCAACTGTTTGTGTGAAGAAAATCCTTGCATTCCCCTTTGTTTTATATGTAACACCAGCTTTAGATGACCCTACTTGAGCAGGGGATTTGAGCTGGATCATATCTCCAACGTTTGCCAACCACAGGCTGCTTGGCCTGCACTTCTCTCCTGGATAGCTCTCTGATAACAGCGGAGGCCATCCGTCCCATCAAGGTCTGGCATGGCATGTGTCCCCACCACTGGGTTGCAGCCAGCAGCAGAGCTAAAGGTTCTTCTTGGTGGCAAACACAGAGGCCAACCCAGTCTTGCCCTTGACTGTGGTAGGAGGCATTTGGCCAACCTCAGTCGTTGCACCTCATTGTCAATGCAGAGCTTCACCTGCCTCATCCAGTAACAAGTTGCTACTATGGCAAAGCACACACAGATTTACATTAGCAGTATGTATACTACAGGGTGCAGCAGCATTTCTTATCAGTGAGTTCTCCCACCCTCCTAATTCCCTCCATTGTCTGCTTTATAATGCTATCATTGTATTAGAATCTTTCTAGCTTTTGCCTCAGCATTTTCTAGCAGCCGCTGCAAATTTGCAGGCCCTAACATCTGTTTTACGAGTGACAAGTCCATACAATACAAGGCGTCGTTTCTTATTAGCAGCTGGCTAGTGGTTTTATAAAACAGGTGGTTTTATACACAAAATCACAGCCTCTAATAAGAGCTACTTTACAAGCACACACATTCAAGCTGTTACTTTCCAGCTGCTCCCAAGTGATGCTTTGCAATCATTTCTCTCTTCCTCTATCTCATTTTGCCCAGGGTATTCAAGGTCAGCTCCTGTAGTGAGGCATTGGGTTCTCCCACTCGTCTGTCCAGCTCATGGCAAGGCTTGAGGAAGTTTGCAGGCGGCCTCCATGGACCTGTAGGTAGGAGGACACAAATACCCCTCTCCCACAGGTTTCAGACGGAAACAGGTTAAAGTGATTCCTTAAAGCAAAGGCCTTCCGATGAAACAGGAATGTGAAGCAGCTGCAGGAGCGAACTGCACGGTGTGAACACCCAAGAAGTTTGCTCTGCCACCCTGATGCTGCTTGGGTGGAGGTTGGTACAGCTTGGGGGTGCGCCGCCCCCCTCGCTTCTTCTGTTAGCAGCTCGTGTGTCAAACTTTGGATTCATGGAGCGGGGTTTTTACTCTATCAAATAACTTTTTAGGTCGCTCACCCATCCCCGCCAGCAGCAGCACTTTGGTATTAACGCTTTCTTGCCCAAAATGTCAGCCTGATGCCCATTAAAAACCTTTACGTGAACCCAACAACAAATAAATACAGAGAACACCGTCTGCACTCAATGCACACACACTCGCATGGGATCCCACGCGCACACTCCACAATATTTGACGCACAAAATGCAGACGATCATTGCTCCCACTACATGGTCCCACGTACAGAACGTGGTGCAATGACCCTGTGAAGACGATCAGCAAACCAGCTCCAAGCAGCATCATCGCAGTGCGAGGTGGAAGGATCAACCTCAGCGGGTGTCCCCTCGGAGGCTCTGCCTCCCTCACATCGCATGAGGCTTGGGCTTTCATACTGACCAAAATGCCCACTCCTCCCGAGGCAGGTGGCCAGCCTACATCGGGAGGAGTGGCCAGCAGCTTCTATAAAGGTCTGCAAGGGTCGGTAGAAACACGGACATGCTTATGTTTGCCAACTTTTAGCACATGAATATCACAGAGAGACTGTGTAAAATGAGCTGCATATCACCCTTTGCCTGATACCTTTGATAAGAGCATACGAGAGACGTTCCCACCGCGGGTTTTGATCCGGCACATACACCACCAGGAAAGCACACAGTACATCTGCATCCCCCACCCATCTTGCTTTTCCCTTTCCAGCTGCCCGTTTATCATGAGGATGTGGGGGATATAAATCAGGCTTCTGATTTATATAGGCATATATATAGGCATATTTATATAGGCATATATATAGGGTATATAAATCAGGCTTCTGATTTATAAATATAGGGTATATAAATCAGGCTTCTGATTTTTATAGGCATCCCTTCTCCGGATCAACAGGCACAGGGTCAAAAGGACTATCCTGGTCAGCATCACAATTCTCAGGAGTCAGAACCCCAGGAGGAGCAGCAGCAGCAGTCTGATGAGTGTGCACGGGCTCCTCATTAATGTGCTCTGGAGTTTCAGCCTTATCAACTGCAATTCAAACGTTTCCTCCTGCAGGTTTCGGGTGATCTGAGAGTAGGCTCTTTCCTGGGATTAACAGGGCCCAAAGGATCATCTTCATCCCCATCTTCAGTCTTCGCAGCCGCAGCGGCGACTGGCGGAGGTTTGGGGGGGGGCACCGGACTCCACTTTCTCATTCTTTGACTTTAGGGTTTCTAAAATAGCTCCCCAAACTGATAACAAATCTTCCGCAGTGTCATCGCCTTTTGTGGCTGCGTCCCGCAGTTTAAGTCCTGCACCATCCGCCAAAGCGACCTCACATACGGTGGACTCGTCAGTCTCTGGGTAACGTGTCTTCAACTGTTTCCACGTTAACTTTGGGTCTGTCCCTTTAAAGGTTGCTCCCCTCTTCTTAAGGAGGACGGAAAACATCCGTAAAACAGAGGCTTCTTCCTCATTGATATTTCCCCCATAGGCCTGCTCCTGCTCCCGGCTGCTCACCGGATGGATTGTTATGTCGGGACCTCTCCGGTGCTCCCCCGTACACCTCCTCACCTCTCACCGGTGGTAGGTGTGTGTAGCCAAAAAGATCCTTTAACGCGGGTTACATATCCTCCACCGGCACTGGCGGTTACAAATTCCTATATCCCGGCCCATCCATCGGCTCCACTTCTTCCCACTTTTTGTTCCATCGCGGGGGTGGAAAAGTTCCTTAGCCTCTGCCTCTGGAGCTGGGTAAGTCCCGATATTCTTCCTGGGAAAGGGGGCAACTGGAAAGGGGGGAGTGCGGACTGCCCAAACAAGCACACTCTGGGGCATGGGCCCTTTTGCAGCGGCTTCTGTGCCATCGCCCCTTCCACCCTGGAGGTGGATTCTTTCGTAGGATCATCCGCAGGAGCTCCGCATCCTGAGCCCCTTCTGTCAGGTTTTTATCGTTAGTCCACAGAAGCAGTTTCCGTCAGATGACATTATCATACTCTTTCCCTCTCTCAGAGAGGATATGCTGAAAGGGCTTTAGCGTGGCTGCTGCTCCGTCACTGAGCTGATTCCCCATACCGCCTTTCAAGCATCCAAAGACACACACGGCTGCTCACCTTTTCCTTTTCTTCTTCTTTTTATCCACTGCAGTGCTTTCCGGGCTCTTCTTTGGCCCCCGCACTGTTATTTGGCCCCCAGACCCGCAGCCGGTGATCCGCGGCACCACATTCCGTTGCGGCTCCCTTACGATCCCGAAGTCACGGTCGGTCGTACATGGTGTTTTCCATATGAAATACCCGGGTCCCGGTGAGGTCCCTGTTCGGGCGCCATTTGCCGCGATGGACTCAGTCGAAGATCAATATGATGAGACAAAAGCCGTTTACTGATGGCGCAGTTGCAGTTTATATGCTTTAGGCTTACAGCTCTAACACTACATGTCTATCTGTGATCGGTTACATACACTTAGCAACAGGTACACTATTGGTTAATGTGTTTTGTGAGAACCTAAAGTGTGGTTTCTGTAAGCAAGCAAGATTACAGCCCAGTTTAGCAACCTCCTTATCTTAGCCCCATCTTATCTTCCAGGCCTGCATTCTTGATTCATCAGCTATCCAGGAGTTACTCCATCTCCACGGTCGGCTGCACAGAGGTAACCAGGAGTTACCCCTGCTGCATGTCCGGCTGCACGTAGCTGCTTTCATTCAGAGCAGGCCTATGTCCATTCTCTAACAAGAAATCATCCACAGTCCCGGGGCTATGGGGCTATGGGGCTATGGGGTGCTGATGGCTGCGTGCGTTTCCCATAGGGACAGGGCTGGCCCCATGCCCAGCGTCCCATGCAATGGACATTGCATTTCCCATTGACCTCCAGTGGAACCACCCCCTGGGCAAGGGGCACTCGCTGGCCCGTGGCGGCTGGTAGAGGCCCAGGGACGTGCTGGTGTCACTGTGAGCCCCACAGTCTCTGACATCCACCCCAAGGCCCATTGGGACCCACGGCCACAGGACTGCTGCGGGGTGAGTGATGGAAGGGATGAGGATGGGACAGGGATGGGGGCAGGGTCCTCCCATGGGGTCCCGTCCCTGTTGTTACTGTAGGGTCTCCCAGCAGGACGATGCTGATCCTGACATGCCCGGCTCAGCTGCAGCACTTGGAGGGAGCCCTGCGGAGGAGCCTGCCCCTCACCCTGCCGGTGATGAGGGGACCCCCCTGTGTCACCCCTGCCCCGTGCTGAGACACGGACCCCTATGTCACCCCTGCCCTGTGCCATGATGGGGACCCCTATGTCACCCCTGCCCCATGCCATGACGGGGACCCCTTTGTCACCCCTGCCCTGTGCCATGATGGGGACCCCAAGGTCACCCCTGTCCCATGCCATGACTGGGACCCCCACGTCCCTGCCCCTTGCCAAGGCAGGGACCCCCGTGTCCCCCATCTCCTGCCCCCAGGGATGGCACCCCCCAATCCCCTCTCTTGCTGCCCCCCAGAGGGTCCCAAGTCCAGTACAGGCAGCTCCCCATCATCACCCAACTGACCAATCCCAGCGCAGCTTGATTCCAAGCTAGCCAATCCCCTTTGACAGCCACACAAGCCAACCAATCCTCTCCCAGCCTTCCATATAAGCCAGCCAATCCCAGCCGAGACAATGTGAAAGCAGCCAATCCCAAGCTTCCACGCCCACTTCGAGTAGCCCCACCCACTTGTGGGGCTCTGCCCCCTTTGCCTTCACCCCACACATCCCTATGGGATCCGGGGGGCTGTGGGGTGCACCCATCACCCAGGACCCACATTTGCTCCCCGCACCCCACAACCCATCTCAGACCCCTTCACCCACAGGTCTATGGGGCCGTGATGAACATCAACTGGGAGGATTCATCCCACACATCCCTATGGGGCCAGGGTGGGAGCCCATTGCTTGGGAACCCCCACATCTACCTCCTGCCCCCCACATCCCACCTCTGCCCCCCTCTCCCGCAGGTCTATGGGGCCGTGATGAACATCAACCGGGGCAACCCGGCGGGCCTGGAGGTGGTGGTGGATGCGTGGCCCGAGTTCGGCGCTGTGCTGACGCGGCGCAAAGGAGAGGTGGCCATGGGGACCCCCTCATGGGTGCTTGTGGGGTGACCCCATAGGCGGTACCGATGGGCTCAGGGCACCCATAGGTGCCCCCGCAGGTACCGGTGGACGACTGCTATAGGAACACGAGCGCGGTGTTCTACCGGGACGTGGGTGCTTACCGGGCGCTGCTGGAGACCCCAGGGTGCCTGCGCTGGGATTCGGCGTTCCACATCATCGGTGATGCCAGGATGGGGGTGATGGGGGCGACGGGAAGGGATCAGTGGTGCTGGGGTGGGAATTGGGATGATGGGAGGTGGTGGGGTGGGAATGGGGGTGCTGGGGGATGTGGAGCAGGATTTGGGGTGCTGGGGGCACTGGGAGCATGGGTGATACTGGGGTAGGAAGTGGAGGTGCTGGGATGTACTAGGGGATGGAACTGGGGGACACGGGGGCTGGAATTGGGGTGCTGGGGACACTGGTCTGATGGGCGCTGTCACTGGAGGCCGTTGTGGTTGGACCTTGGAGCACTGCGGTGCATTGGGGGCAGCAAAGTGGGTGCTGGTGGAGCAGCCCCCCCTGACAGCACCACCCCCAGGCCTTCAGGACGGGGTGAGTGCGGTGTCAGAGGCCATCGCGAGGGCCAAGGGCATCGAGCTTGACATCTGCCATTATTACACCTACCTGCACCCCAACCCCAGCACCATGCCCGAGCCGCAGTGAGGCCGCAGCCCCATCCACATCCCCATCCCACCCCATCCCCATCCCAACCCCAGCCCCATTCTATCCCCATCCCCATCTCCATCATCATCCCCATCATCATCCCCATCCCAACCCCAACCCCATCCCCATCCTGTCCCCATCCCCATCATCATCCCCATCATCACCCCCATCCCAACCCCAGCCCCATCCCATCCCAACCCCAACCCCATCATCATCCCCATCCCATTCCCATCCCCACCTAATCCCATCCCATCCCATCCCCATCCCCATCCCCATCCCTTCCCCATCCCCATCCCCATCCCCATCCCATCCCCATCCTATCCCCATCCCCATCATCATCCCCATCCCATTCCTATCCCCATCCCCATCCCATCCCCAGCTCCCCATTGACCCATCCCTCACCACAGCCTGGATCCGGGGATGCGGGTGGGCTCCCTGACCCCGGCACACGTGGATCTGCTCAACAAGACTTGGCGCCGTGGAGGCAACGCTCGGAGCCGGCAGTACCTGGAGGAGCTGCTGCGGCTCTTCCCCAACCTCTGCCTGCGGGATGGGGCCGGGCAGCCGCTGTCCTGGGCACTGACGGATCCCTTTGGAGCCGGGACGCATGGATACACGCTCCCTGCGCACCGCCGCAGCGGGTACATGTGGACAGTGCTGGTCCTGGCTGCTCGCAGGGCGCAGGCTCGTGGCTTCCCCACCTTTGGGTACACGGCTACCTGGAACCAGCCCATGCAGCGGCTGCAGGAGGAGCTGGGTCACCAGCGCCTGCCCGAGATGTGCAGTTACATCCTGCACAACCCCAGCCTGAAGCATGCCTAAATCCCCCCTTCCATAAAAACCCCTTCATAGGGGTCGGGAAGCGCAAGGCAGGAAACACGGAACCGAAAGCAAAGAGCGGTATGGATTCTCTGGTGGCTGCTATGGGGCTGTGCGGCCCTTTGGTTTGCTCACACGTGGCTTAACACCGGCCGTTATAGAGCGTTATGGTGGTGTCACTGCTGAAGGACACAGCTGTGTCCCCAGGGAGTCACCTCGTGTCTGGGCATAGAACCATAGAATCAATGGGGCTGGAGGCGCTCTATAGACAGATAGAAACAGCCTCACGCTCGCAGGCCCTTGTTCTCATGGGGGACTTCAACCACCCTGATATCTGCAGGGGGGACGGTACGGCCAAGCACAACAATCCAGGAAGTTCATCAATTGTGTGGAAGACAACTTCCTTCTGCAAGTAATAGAGGAGCCAACGAGGAGAGGTGCCATGCTTGACCTCATGCTCACCAACAGGGAACGGCTGGTTGGAAATGTGACGCTCCAGGGCAGCCTTGATTGCAGCGATCATGAGATGGTCATGTTCGAGATCCTCAGGACGGGGAGAAGAGCGTGCAGCAAGCTCAATGCCCTGGACTTCAAGAGAGCAGACTTTGGCCTCTTCAGGAACCTGCTGAGTAAGGTTCCATGGGATATAGCCCCAGAGGGCAGGGGGGCCCAAGACTGGTGGTTAATATTCAGGGATCACCTGCTGCAAGCTCAGGAGCGATACATCCCAACTAGAAGGAAGTGCTGCAGGAGGGCCAGGAGACCTCCTTGGATGGATAAGGAGCTGCTGAGGAAACACAGAGGGAAAAAAGAGGCTTATTAAGGGTGGAAGCAAGGACAGGCGGGCTGGGAAGAATACAGGGATGTTGTCTGGGAAGCTAGGGACCAGGTTAGGAAAGCTAAGGCCCACTTAGAACTAAACTTGGCTAGGGATGTTAAGGATAACAGGAAGGGATTCTATAGGTACATTGCAAATAAAAGGCAGGCTAGGGACAACGTGGGCCCCCTCTGGAAGTTATCGGGAGAACTGTTTACCCTGGATTTGGAGAAGGATGAGGTTCTTAATGACTTCTTTGACTCACTCTTCACTGGCAAATGCTCCGACCACACCACCCAAGTCTTGGAAGGCAGACACAGGGACTGTGAGAATGGAGACCCTGGGACCACTGTAGGAGAGGATCTGGTTCGAGGCCATCCTGGGAACCTGAACGTTCACAAGTCCATAGGACCTGATGAAATCCATCTGCGGGTCCTGAAGGAGCTGCAAATGAAGTTGCTGAGCCACTGTCCATCATATTTGAAACATCATGGCAGTCAGGTGAAGTTCCCAACGGCTGGACAAAGGGAAATATAACCCCCATTTTCATGAAGGGGAAAATGGATGAGCCGGGGAATTACAGAGCAGTCAGCCTCACCTCTGTGCCGGGCAAAATCTTGGAGCAGATTCTCCTGGAAGGCATGCTGAGGAACATGAGAAACAACAAGGTGGTTGGTGACAGCCAGCATGGCTTCTCTAAGGGGAAATCCTGCCTGACCAATCTGGTGGCCTTCTATGATGGGGCTACAGAACTGATGGACAGGGGTGGAGCAGTTGATGTCATCTACCTGGACTTGTGCAAAGCGTTTGACACTGTCCCACATGACATCCTTCTCTCTAAGTTGGAGAGACATCAATTTGATAGGTGGACCACTGTGTGGATAAAGAACTGGCTGGATGGCTGCACGCAGAGTTGTGCTCAATGGCTCAATGTCCAGCTGGAGATCAGTAATGAGTGGTGTCCCTCAGGGATCGGTGTTGGGATCGGTCTTGTTCAACATCTTTATCAGTGACATGGACAGTGGGACTGAGTGCGCCCTCAGCAAGTTTGCCGATGACACCAACCTGTGTGGTTTGCTTGATACGCTGGAGGGAAGGAATGCCATCCAGAGGGACCTTGACATGCTTGTGAGATGGGCTGATGCCAACCTGATGAAGTTTAACCATGCCAAGTGCAAGGTCCTACAGCTGGGTGGGAGTAATCCCAGGCACAGCTCCAGGTTGGGCAGAGAAGAGATTCAGAGCAGCCCTGCAGAGAAGGACTTGGGGGTGTTGGGTGATGACAAAATGAACATGAGGGGGCAGCAGTGTGCACTCGCAGCCCAGAAAGCCAACTGTATCCTGGGCTGCATCCAAAGGAGTGTGACCAGCAGGTCGAGGGAGGTGATCCTGCCCCTCTGCTCTGCTCTCCTGAGACCTCACTTGGAGCATTGTGTGCAGCTCTGGGGTCCTCAACATCGAAAGGACATGGAACTGTTGGAACGAGTGCAGAGAAGGCCACGAGGATGCTCAGGGACTGGAGCACCTCAGGCATGAAGATAGGCTGAGAAAGTTGGGGCTGTTGAGCCTGGAGAAGAGAAGGCTGCATGGAGACCTCAGAGCAGCCTTCCAGTATCTGAAGGGGGCTATAGGGATGCTGGGGAGGGACTCTTCATGGGGACTGTAGTGATAGGACAAGGGGTAACGGGTTCAGACTGAAACAGGGGAAGTTTAGATTGGATATGAGGAAGAAGTTCTTTACTGTGCGGGTGGTGAGGCACTGGAATGGGTTGCCCAGGGAAGCTGTGAATGCTCCATCGCTGGCGGTGTTCAAGGCCGGGTTGGACAGAGCCTTGGGTGGCATGGTTTAGTGTGAGGTGTCCCTGCCCATGGCAGGGGGTTGGAACTGGATGAGCTTAAGGTCCTTTCCAACCCAAACTGTTCTCTGATTCTATTCTATGATTCTATGAGAGGACCTCCGCCCTGCGCAGCGCGTTCCAGTGCCTGAGCACCCTCCGGGGCTGGCGCAGGACGCGGACCACTGCTCCGGCTTTAGGGCCCCCCATGGGAGGGCTGAAGAGCCGCGAGCACCTGCAGCGTCCCCCCACGGGACGGGGTCACCACGGTTGGGGCTGGGACCGGGCGGATGCGCCGCTCATTGCCGGGGGGGACCGAGGCGGAGCGCAGCGCGGGACACGGCGGCGCGGGGCGAGCCACGGCGGAGCCGCCGCGTACGGGGACAACGGGGAAGGGGAGGGGACAGCGCCGGCCCCGCCGCTTCCGCCCCATAGGCGGAGCGCTGCGCGCTGGGTCCCGGTAGCTGCGGGGTCGCCGCCGCTGTCCCGCAGGGCGATGGAGCAGCCCCGGCTCATCACCGACTCCTTCCCGCGGCGGCGGCGGCCGGGCCGAGCCCCGGGCACGGGGAAAGGCAAAGGGGAGGTGAAGGGCAGGGGGTGTCCCCGGGGTACAGTGGCGGAGGAGCCGCCGGGGTCCGGTCCGGATCGGAGCGTCCTGGAGATGCTGCGGAGCTTCGATCTCGCTTGGGAGTATGGGCCGTGCACTGGTGAGAGAACCCGGCCACCGCTGACCCCCATAGGCCCCTACGGAACCCCCTGGGTCTCCCTATTCCCACTGACACCCCCCCCCTTCCCATAGGAATCACCCGCCTGCAGCGCTGGGAGCGGGCGCAGGCGCTGGGGCTGAGCCCCCCGGACCCGGTGCGTGATGCCCTCCTGGAGCATCAGGATGATCCCAACATCGTCTATAAGTGGGTATTAAACGGGATGGGGGGGCACAAGGCTCCCGATCCCTCTCCCGGTACCCCCCATGCGTTGGGGGCATCCTTCTGGCCACCCACAACCAAGGTGGGGGGCAGCGGGCAGACACTGACCCCTCTGTTGTGCCCCACAGCCTCTGGCACGAGTACGAGCTCTGAGCTGCTGCTGCTGCACCCCAGCGCTGGAGGCAGGAAAGGGGGGGCTGTGCTGCTGCTCCCCAGGCCTGGCTGCAGCCAGGGTGGATTAAAGGCTGTGTTGAAGGAGGGGGGCTGCTGCGTGCTGGGGGGGGGGCGTACCCGGGATGGGGGGGCTGTGTTGGGGGGAGTACCCTGGTAAGGCCATAGCTTGGTGCTGGACACGGCACTGGCTCCATGTATGCGGTGGGAAGGGGATGAGCGCTATGGGGTGACCATTGCCGTCCCAGTCCCCCCTGCTCCCATGTATCGGTGTTCCTGGGGATGAGCCAGAGCAGGGATGGGAGCTCTTTGTTATCCAGAGTGGGGCTTGGGGTGCTATGGCCCTGGAGGGGAGAGCTGGGGTGGGCAGGATGGTGCCCATCGGGGTGCTCAGCCCTGCCAGGGGCGGGGATTCACCCAGAGGTGAGCTTTGACAATGGGGTGGGGAAGGAAGGGAGAGCAGCAGAGCTCTGGAGAGGAGGTGGGAGAAGGGACATGGGATGGCCTCAGTACCACTCACCACTGAGGGGGTCCAGGGTATCCATGAAATCCTTGCTGAAGCTGCGATGCAGCCGGGCCTCTGCCAGGCTCAGAATCATGGAACCATGGAATGGTTTGGGATGGAGGGACCTTAAAGCATCTCCAGTCCCAAACACTGCCACGGGCAGGGACACCTCCCACCGGAGCAGGGTGCTCCGAGCCCCTGTATCCAACCTGCCCTTCAACACTGCAGGGATGGGGCAGCCACAGCTTCTCTGGGCACCCTGTGCCAGCACCTCAGTGCCTTCACAATAAAGAACTTCTTCTTTATCTCCAGTCTGGACGCCCCTGTTTCAGTCTGAACCCATCACCCTCTGTCCAGTCGCTCCAGTCCCTGATGCGGAGTCCCTGCCCAGCATCCTTGTAGGCTCCTTCACACACTGGAAGCTGCACTGAGGTCCCCACGCAGCTTCTCTTCCCCAGCCCCAATGTTCCCAGCCTGGCTCCCTCCAGGAGCTGCTTCAGCCCCTGTGCATCCTCGTGGCCTCTGGATTCGCTGTAGTCCATCCTATGTAACCTTTCACGTTCCTGTCTCCTCACACACCAATTGCTGCCCACCATGGACAGCAGCAAAGCATAAACCATTCCTGTCGCCAATCCTGCAGGAATGGGGGGTCAAAATCACCCCCCAGCTCTTGTGCCTTTGAGGCACTCCCAACCACTTCAACCACCACTTGTCCTGCACCCACCAGTGCTGGGGGGTGCTTTAGTTTAGAGCTCCTTACCTACATAGTGCATCTGCGTAGCCCTAACTCATCATGAGTCCAGGCTGAGCCTCCAGATGCTGGAATCTCACTTGGAGATGGACACGACAGGCATTCGGATCCCACATTTTTCTGGATATAAGCATCTGTCGTTGTGGATTTGGTCCAACAGGAATCCTCACCCGGCCACCAGCACATCAGGACCAGGCAAAGCAGAGCTCAGAGCCTCGAGCTCCATCCCTCCAGCTGGAGTTTGGGATCTCAGCATCGTTTGGTGCCCTCTGCCGTCAGGCAGCATTACAACAGAGCACCCAAGCTGGGCACCCACCCTCCTTCCTCCTTCTTTGCCATGGTGGGCACGCAGCAGAGTTGGGTTTCAATCTCTTCCCAGCTTGGTTTTGAGTTTCCGGAGGGATTGCTGCTCCCTCTGGGAGCAAATGGAAGATTATTCCAGAACCTGGCATGTCTCATTCCCTGCATTCCTCTCCCAACTGCTCATTTCCCTCTCCCATCCCATGCCATGAGGCTGGAAGGGGGTTACTTGGCTCACAGCACATCTGCCTCCAAACTCCAAACGGTCCAAAGTTCCCCAAAGGACTCTGAAAGCCATAATCATAAAGACTTGAAGGGATCCTGGGTGGGAAGAGGTTGGGAAAGAAGCAGAGCCATGGAGTTCCACTGCTACCAATGCAGTAGGATAGGGCTGGAATCCATCTGTCCTGCCACTGGAACTGCCCTGGGGCTTCAGGAACAAGAGCCAGGTCCTGGAGCAACAGGCCCCTGATCTCTGGAGCCACCAGCATGGACCTTGACCCCTTCCAGCCCAGCACAAACCAAGCCTGTGCGTTTCTCCAGGCAAATCCTAGGAAGAAGGGGATTGAAGGGAACAATGGAATCATGGAATAGTTTGGGTTGGAAAGGACCTTACACTCCTCCAGCTCCAACCCCTGCCACGGGCAGGGACCCCTTCCACTGGAGCAGAGTGCTCCGAGCCCCTGTGTCCAACCTGGCCTTGAGCACTGCAGGGATGGGGCACAGCTTCTCTGGGCACCCTGTGCCAGCGCCTCAGCACCTTCCAAGGGAAGAATTCCTTCCTTACATCCAACCTGGATCCCCCCTGTTCCAGTCTGAACCCATCACCCCCCGTCCCATCGCTCCAGTCCCTGATGCAGAGCCCCTCTGCAGCATCCCTGTACCCCCTTCACACACTGGGAGCTGCTCTGAGGTCCCCACGCAGCCCCAACGTTCCCATCCCGGCTCCATCCGGGAGCTGCTGCAGCCTCTGAGCATCCTCGGGGCCTCCTCCTCCAACAGCTCCATGTCCTTCTGATGCTGGGGACCCCAGAGCTGTACCCAGTGCTGCAAGTGGGCCCTCAGGAGAGTGATGGTGATGCCAACCCCATGATCTGCTCCTACACCTCCCCTCCAGCCACCACATTCCCGTCCGGCTTTCCTCACCTCAGGAGCTGTCTCCACAGCCCTTACAAAGTCATTTTGCAGCTAAAGGTGGTTCTTTTCCAGCCTGCCCCCATCTCTTTTGTTCCTGATGTGAACGGTGCCAAAGATTTGCTCTGGGATTGGTTTTGTGGCACTGAATTCCATAACTGGAATTCCGGCTGTAATTATACATCCCCAAAATCAATACCTGTCTGGGCACAGTTTCCCGTTGGCTGCTGGTGATGGAATCCATTGACAGAGGAATGAGCTTATCCAAAACCTTCCCCTACTTTAACAAGTTAGTGCTTCCCGTTAGGAGGAAAGCTGAAACCGGGATCCTCTGGGATTCCAACTGTCCCGTAGCAATTGCCTGCAGGGAAACCTTGGCTAATGGCTTTGAGTCATCATTGCACGACAGAATCCGGAATTTGGGATGCTGTTTGGGTGTTTGGAAGAGCCCAGCTCAACTAAAGGTCCATGTAGCAGCCCAGAAACATGGGATGGAGCTAAATGGAGCTGGTTTTAAGGTGCTGTGATGGATCCAGTCCAAGCCCATCGCTGCCAGGGGGGAGAATGAAGCCAGTTGTGGTCCCTGGCGTTACAAACCAGGTTATGTGTCCCTCAAACATGAGGCTTTTCCCGTTCCTTTGCTAAATCCAAGGAGAGGATCCATCCCAAAGAATTCAGCTCTTGACCTTCCCATTCCTCTGCTCATTACCGCAATGGCTGCAGGAGGAGCCCCAGTGCAGGAGGAGCCCTCTGAGGCAGCTCATCCCTCCATCACCCCACCATGAGCTCTGGATGAGCATCCCAGCTGACACCTTCCCCACTGATAGAGGAGAATCCACCTCGGCATCAGCAGCACCTCCACCTCTCTGCTCCCCAACACCCAATGGTTACCTCCTGTTCCCCACTATGGAGCCGGACCAAGGACCACTTCCAGCAGGACCTTCCTCTCCATCACAAGCTCTCCAATGTGGGAGCAACACCAGCACATGCCCATGGCTCCTTTGTGGAGCTCCAGCCACCTCCACCAGCTCCCATGGACTTCCTATGGTGCTATCTACCCAGCATGGAGCACATGGACCTCCGTTGGTGTTATCTACCCCAGCATGGAGCACATGGACCTCCACTGGTGTTATCTACCCCAGCATGGAGCACATGGACCTCCATTGGTGTTGTCTACCCTAGCACGGACCATGCGGACCTCCGTTGGTGTTATCTACCCCAGCATGGAGCACGTGCTTCTGAGCAGCCTTCCTGGAGGAAAATCCAGGATCTCAGTCTTTGGAGAGTGAATGGGTGGGAATGTGGGAGCTTTGTCATCTCTCCAGACCCTCTCAAAAGGATCTCTCCAGGATCCAGCCTCTGCCTTCCACCAGCACCAAGGTGGAGGGGAGCTTGCAAAGCACGGGAAAGTCCAGGAGGAGCCAGGCAAAGGAGTAAGCTCCCGCTCTGGATCTCCCTATATCCCAATGGGGTTGGGAGCAGCTCTTCCTAATACCTGCAGCAAATCACCCGGAGCCCTTTGGAGTAGTGAATCCCTCTGTGTCGTGTGGAGGAAGAGGCTTTTCCCAGCGGGAATGGGCTCATCCCTGCGTGCCGGGACACGGTGCTGGGCAGAAGAAGTGCCCCCTTCACAGTGTCGGTTCTCACAGCCCATTGGAGCAGCCCCGAGGCACCTTCCCCCCCAGGGGCGCATCCTCAGGCCTCTTCTCCAGTGCCTTCTCCACCTCTGTTTTCCACGTGTAGCACAAGGATGTGCGGGCAGGGACCCTTATCCAAGCTCCTGCTCCCAAAGCGCGCTGCTCCCTCGCACAGGACAGGGATACATTGGAGTGCAGTGGGAATCAGAGCTGTTGGCTGCTCCCTGGCTCCCTCTGCACTTCACACTCCCTGCAGGCACAGCCGTGGCTCCTGAAGCTGGTGAGGACAGGGTGCCAAGGCCCCATGGGGGGTTGGGGCTGTGGCTCCCATCCAGCTCCAGACTTCCCATGCTGGGGGTCAGCCAAGGCCTTCTCCTCAGCAGACCCCGCTTCCCCAACACCACATCCCATCTTCCTTTGCATTAGGTGCTGTATCCCTCTCCTCCCCTCGGCAGCCATCAAATCCTCCCAGGACCCCCTTGGTCTCATTGCCCTGGGGCAGTTCAACATCTCCGCTCAGTTCTGGGCTGGAGCTGGTGCTGAGGGATGGAAGCCACCTCCAGCCCATGTGGTGCCTGTGGTCCCCAGCGCAGGGTCTGCCTTTGTTTGCCTGCAGGCCAAGGTGACCGTGCCGGCCCGTGGTGCTGTGCCGGAGGCCAAGGAGCCTGGTCCAGCACCGCTGACGTAGCCCAGCGCCAGTGACCTTGGCACCGCTCAACCAGCAGCATCCTGAGCTGGGGTTTCCCCTGTGAGGTCCCACTTTGAGCCTTCCTGATCCCGCTTCCCCAGGCAGCCATGGGCTGGATGAAGGCCCAGCAGTGCCTCGCTGCTGGGACACCTGCGGATGCTCCTCTCCCGGCTCCAGCCTTCCCCAGGCATCCCCATGCCCCAGCATGCGGCGTGGGTGAAGATGGGGAGCCCTCAGCTTGACATTGCCCCAGAGCCTCCCTTAAGGACGTTGTGATAAGTGCCCCCGAGCTGTTTGCCTTCCTTATCGTGACCGCTGCCCAAACAACGTGCTTGGGATATAAGGAACCTGCCTGGGACACGCTCGCCGTGCCTACACCTGAGCTGGTAGAACCACCATGAAGCTGCTCCTGCTCTTCAGCTTGGTGGCCCTGGCGCAATGCCTCGGCCACAGGTAAGCGGGGGGGGTTGGGGTGCTGAGGCCCCCCCGGAAGCCATGCTTGGGGTGACAAGTGGGGGGATGCGGGGACACCCTGCAGCCCCCCATGCAAGTGCGTGGCTGAGGCTCCCCCCAGCAAGGGGCTCGCGGGGTCCCACAGGAGCGGGGGCAAACGGAGCCCCCGGCGCACATCCCTGCCTGGCTCCTGCTGACGGATCCCTCTCCCCTGGGCCAGGGTCCCTCTGAGGAAGGGCAAGAGCCTGCGGAAGTCCCTGCAGGAGCACGGCTTGCTGGAGCGCTACCTCAAGCAGCACCCCTACAACCCGGCTGCCAAGTACTTCAGGACCGGCGTCTCTTCTGAGCCGATGCAGAACTACATGGATGTGAGCGTGGCAGGGAGAGGGCTGCCCCCTTCCATCGCTCTGCCCCCTTTCCCAGCCCTCGAGCTCCTTGCCCATTCCCCGAACCCGTTCCCCACCCCACCACCCCTTTACCCATCCCAATCGTCCCTCACCTTTCCCTCCAAGGCTTTACCCACTCACCTAACCCGTTAACGTATCCCTCTGGCCCCTTACCTGACCCACGCGCCTCTTACTCGATATGCTGCTTCCTTCCCTGTCCCTCTCATCCTTTACCAGTTTCCCTCATCCTGTTGAGTCATCCCTCTGGCCCCCTACCTCTTCCACTAGCCCTTTACCCATTCCCCTAACCCATTACCTGTCCCACTAGCCCCTTACCTGAACTCACTAGCCCCTTATCCATTCCTTTAACCTGTTGAGTCATCCCTCTGGCCCCCTACCTCTTCCAGTAGCCCTTTACGCATTCCCCTAAACCACTACCCGTCCCTCTACCCCCTTTACCTCACCTACTGGCCACTTCCCTGACCCACTAACCTCTTACTCGTTATGCTGGATCGTTACTGTTCCATCCTGAACCAATTCCCTTACCCATTAAGTCATCCCAGTAGCCCCATACCTAGACCACTAGCCCCAGACCTGACCCTCCAGCCCTTTACCTGATGTTAGTTCCTTGCCCTAATACTTTACCAATTCCACTCATCCCAGGAGCCCCTTCTGCACCCCAGGAGCCCATTATCCACCTTGCTCGCCCCTTCGCCATCCCACTGATCCCTTACCCATCCCACTAACCCCCTCCCCACCCTCCTTGGACAGAATTCCTACTACGGCACCATCTCCATCGGGACCCCAGCCCAGGAGTTCACCGTCATCTTCGACACCGGCTCCTCCAACCTGTGGGTGCCCTCCGTGTACTGCTCCAGCCTGTCCTGCAGTAGGTGCCTGCGAGCCCCGCGGCCACTGGGCAGGGGGAGAAGCCCCCAGGATTCCCTGGGAGCCCTTGGAGGGATCAGGAGATGGGGATGGCTCTGCCCTGTCTCTCCTGAGGGATCTGGGGCCATGGGGGGGCACTGGAGGGGCATCCTCAGCCCCTGGGGCTGGACCATGACCATCTCCCTCCATCCCCACAGGCGACCACAAGCAGTTCAACCCAGCGGACTCCTCCACCTTCGTCAGCACCAACGACAGCCTCTACATTGCCTATGGCACTGGCAGCATGTCTGGGATCCTGGGCTATGACACCGTCAAAGTAAGGCCCCGTGCCCCGGCGCCCCCATCCCGTGGGATCGAGGACATGGGGACAGCCACACCGAGCCCTTCTCCCCATTCCTTTGCCAGGTTGCAGACATCGAGGTCTACAACCAGATCTTTGGGCTGTCTGAGACCGAGCCTGGGGACTTCTTCTACTACTGCCCCTTCGATGGCATCCTGGGGCTGGCTTACCCCAGCATCGCCTCTGACGGAGCCACCCCTGTCTTTGACAACATGATGAGCGAAGGGCTGGTGGCCAGGGACCTCTTCTCTGTCTACCTGAGCAAGTGAGTCCTGGCCAGAGCCACCCAAGCCCATGGGGAGGATCTTTTCCCACTTCCTTCCTACCAGGGCTGACTCCAGGACCATTCTGGACCTGGTGCTGTGACACCCCGTGGCTCCTGGGGACATGCCAGGGGTGGCATTGCCATGGTGGCGATGGCATTGCCATGGTTGCGGTGGCATTGCCACAGTTGCGGTGGCATTGCCATGGTGGCGGTGGCATTGCCATGGTGGCGGTGGCATTGCCATGGTGGCAGTGGCATTGCCCTGATGGTGGTGATGGGATGGGACCCTCATCTGACGGTTCCCCCCTTACAGGGATGAGGAGAGCGGCAGCTTTGTCCTCTTTGGTGGCATCGACCCCTATTATGTCACCAACGGCATCAGCTGGATCCCCCTCTCTGCTGAGACCTATTGGCAGATCAAGATGCACAGGTAGCCCTGGGGCAGCTCCGGGGGCTCCCCTGGCCCTGCAGACGCTGGGTTTGGGGGGGCAGCACCCCAGAGCCTCACCCTGCGTCCCTTTGTCCCCAGGGTCTCCATCAAGGACGAGGTCGCCGCCTGCCACGACGGCTGCCAGGCCATTGTGGACACGGGCACCTCGCTGCTGGCCATGCCCAACGAGGCCCTCACGAAGGTCTTCAAGGCCCTTGGTGCCACCTCCAGCGGCGAGGTGAGACCCGGGGCAGCACCCAGAGCCGTGGGGCATCCATGGGGTGTCCTGTGGTCCTTCTTGGGGTGACCACAGACCCCCCGCTTACCGCCGCGTCCCCCCCAGATCAAGTGCAAAGATCGGCACACGCTGCCCGACGTTGTCTTCCACATCAACGGCGCAACGTTCCCTGTGACACCCAGTGCCTACGTGGTGGAGGTGAGCATCCCGCCGGGATGGGGACCGGGAGGGCTTCGGGGGGAGCTGCGGGAGCTGGGAACCACCGTCCCCCCTGTCCTTGCCTGCAGAGCGATGGGGCCTGCAGCCTGGCCTTCGAAGGCATGGACTGTCCCCACGGAATCCGGGGAGCTGTGGATCCTGGGTGATGTCTTCATCCGTGAGTACTACGTGGTCTTCAGCCGGGGCAAGAACATGGTGGGGCTGTCCCGCCTGGCCTGAGGGACGAGGCAGTGCTGCCCCACTGCTCTGCAGCCCCAGCTTGGCGGCTCCTCTCACCTCCTGCCATGGCCGCCAATAAAGCTGTACAGAAGCACCCTTGGGCTGTGTCTCTTTGGGCTCAGGGCCACCACGTCCCTGGGCATGGACAATGGGCACGTTGGTGCCACCTTCACCCCCTGATGATGCTCTTGGCCATGCAACCATGGCCGAGGCTGCCAAACGCCCTCCTCAGCACTGTTCCCTTAGGATCAACCTGCAGAGGTCCTGGCTGGATGCAGTGAAGTCCCCACTGGGACAAGGCACATCCCTCCTGTCCCAAATCCAACTCGGGGGGGGATGAACGCTCCAGCACCATCGGGGGGGCTGCACCCCCCAAATCCCCCTCCAGGGACACCTATAGCATCCCGATAGTTGGTACAAGCAGGAGTAAGGGGAGAGGGCATAAATACCAGGGTGACTTTATTGGTGGCAGGGAGGGCAGGTCCCCTGTCCCCAGGCCAGGAGCTGGGGCAGCAGCATCCCAGGGGTGCATGGGCACTTGGGGGGCTGGTTTGGGGCTGGGGGTACCCAGGGATGCTCCAGGGCTTCCCTGCACCATCCTGCTGGGGGGATCCCGCCTCTGGGGCTGGGGTTCCTTAGGGATGCTCCAGGGAGATGAGGGGTGCTCCTGGGGGACCCCAGCACCCCAGGGTGGATGGGGACCACGCAGCCTCTGCCTGAGAGAGAAGCAGTGCCCATGCACCCATGGGACCTGGGATGCACCTATGGGAGCCGGGATGCACCCATGGGACATGGGATGTACCCATGGGAACCAAGATGTACCCGTGAGAGCCAGGGTACACCCTTGGAGCTGGGATGCACTCATAGAGCTGGGATGCACTTATGGGAATCGGGATACACCCATGGGAGCCAGGATGCATCCATGGGAGATGGGACATACCCATTGGAGCCAGGATGCACCCATATTGCTGGGATGCACCTCTGGGGCCTGGGATTCACCCATGGGATCCAGGATGCTATTGCCCACCCTATCTGCTTGGCACCCCCTCCCCAGGCACCCATCACCCCAGGGGCCTGGTGGGCCAGACCCGCTGGTCCTGCAGAGCCCTTCCCCTCCTCTTCCTCCTCCTCCTCCTCCTCTCCATCCTCACCAAGTGCCAACTGATCCCTATGGGGCCATGGTCCCGGGGCTCTCCCCTCTTTCCGGTGTCACTGCAGAGGGCTCCGTGCCCCTGGGGGGTCCCTGAGCATTGGGGCTTCCCGTGGGAGCCGGGGGGGCTCCGGCCTCAGGGGGGGTGTTGGGGGGCAGAGATGGGTGCCCCGAGGGGCTCAGCGTGGCCTCGAGGGGCTCCCCAGCCCTTGCACCCCCCAAAGAGGGGCCGGGGGGGGCTGTGTTGGAGAGCAGGAGCTGGGCCAGGAGGGGCCTGGGGGGGGCGGGATGATGGGGGTGTGGTTGGGGTTGCAGTGGGGGTGTCCTCATGGCTTGGGGCCAGGGATGGGTTCAGGGATGGGGATTGGGATGGGGTCAGGGATGGGGATGGGGCCAGGGATGGGGATGGGGATGGGAATGGGGATGGGGCCGGGGATGGGGATAGGGTCAGAGATGGGGATGGGGTCAGGGATGGGGATGGGGCTGAGTCCAGGTCATTGCTCTGCAGCGGGAGCCGGATGTCTGTGGCTATGGAGAGATGCTTTGTGTTAGCCCCCGCCTCCCCCTTGGGGACCCCCATGGGCTGTATGGGTGCACCCCGGGGTGCTCCAGAGCAGGGGGGGTCCCCATTTGAACCCAGAGCATCACCTTGAGCCTGGCAGGGCGCAGCGAGCTCCACGCAGGACCGGGGGCACAGCCTCTGCTCGCAGCTCACCTCCCCGAGCTGGCACCAAGGGGAAGGTTGGGGTCAGCCCCCCCCATCGCCACCCCTCCATTGTCCCCCGTGCCGCCCCCACAGGCCCTCCCATTCACCTGGCAGGTACAGCGGGTGCAGGGCTGTCCCTCGGGGGTGAAGGTTTGGCCATTCCCCACCTTCCGACCTTGGTAGTTGCAGTCTATGGGGGAGGCAATGATGTGCGGGGTGATGGGGGGGACGACAAAGTGGGAACAGGACCCCCCCGCTTGTCCCCTTTGGTCCCTACCGTAACAGACCGGACAGCACTCGCCCTCGGGGTGGAAGGGGTATGTGCAGAAGATGGCACAGTCCTAGGGGGGAACAGGCCACCGAGCCCAACTGCGAAGAGATGGGAATTAGAGCCCGCACCGGGAAGGGGGGGGGGGGGAAAGGGGGAATTCCCAAAGCTTTTCCCTGCAAAGGAGGAAAAAACCTGGGCTTAAGCCATGGGGCAGAGAGCCGAGGGCATCGCGTGGGGTCCGGCACGGCCCTCACCAGGCAGATGCAGCTGAGGCACGGGTCCAGGACCGAGGGGAAGGTCTCGTTGTTGTAGAAGATCCTCCCCATGTAGGTGCAGCCTGGAGGGAAAGGGGGGATTTGGGATGGGGAGATGGGTTTGGGACCCCCATGGAGTCAATGAGGTTGGGAAAAGGCTTTAAGAGCATCAAATCCAACCCCAGGGCCGCTATAACCCATGGCACTGAGGGCCTTGGTATAGGGTTTGGGAACACCCCCGGGATGGTGACTCCAATGCTGAGCACCCTCTGGGGCAGGAATTGCTCCTCAGCTCCATCTGAACCTGCCCTGGTGCAGCTCGAGGCCATTTCCTCTCATCCCATCCTTTGGTCCTTGGGAGCAGAGCACAGCCACCTCCTGGCTCCATTCTCTCAGGCAGCTGTAGGCAGCGCTCAGGTCCCCCCTGAGCCTTCTCTTCTCCATCTGAACCCCCCAGGTCCCTCAGCCCTTCCCCATCACACTGTGCTCCAGGCCCTGCACTCGCTCTGTGCCATGCAACCATCTCCCGGTATCCCTATGGATCCAGCGGATGCCCCCAGCAGCATCGTCACCTGCGGAGCAGTCGGGGCAGCACTGCCCTGGGATGCGGATGGGATAGGGACACGTCTCCACACAGTCTGTCCTCTTGCAGCTCACAGAGCCATCAGCCTGCAGGGGAGAAGCACTTGACCGAGACCTCCGGCTGCCCAAATCCATAGGGATCAAAGCCCCCCGAGGCAGAGGAGTGCCAGGGATCGTGGCCACGAGGAGCCCAGCATTCCCAGGGGAGGATTGGAGCAGAGCAGGTTCTCATTCACCTGGCAGATGCATAACTCACAGGGATCGCCCGGAGACCAGATCTGTCCGATGGGGAGCTCCACGCCGTTGTCATCCAGGAAGCAGCCTTGGGATGGATGGGGGTGGGATGGAGGGGATGTGGATACCCCCAGCCTGTCCCCCTCCTGGTGTGTGCATCCAGGGCTGGACGTGTGTGTGGTACCCATTGCCCACCTCTGCTCCGCAGGGATTACAGCCTCCCGATGCCCTGCCCATCCCTGTGGGCCCACATCCAGCTCCCCCACCTGCCCTGTGCCCATGCCCCTACATCCCATCCTCCTTGTCCCCATGTCCCTTACATCCCATCCTCCTTGTCCCCATGTCCCCTACATCCCATCCTCTTTGTGTCCATGACCCCTGCATCCCATCCTCCTTGTGTCCATGACCCCTGCATCCCATCCTCCTTGTCCCCATGTTCCCTGCATTCCATCCTCCTCATCCCCATGTTCCCTGCATTCCATCCTCCTCATCCCCATGTTTCCTGCATTCCATCCTCCTCATCCCCATGTTTCCTACATTCCATCCTCCTCATCCCCACACCCCCTGCATTCCATCCTCCTTGTGTCCGTGACCGGTGCATCCCATCCTCACTGTCGCACAGCTATCCCCGAGGCCCATTTTCCTTGTCCAGGCATCTCTCCCATCCCACTCTCTCTGTCCCCCCATCCCCTCCCATCCCACCCCTGTTCTCACCGGCGGGGGCCGGGGGGTCCCTGCAGGTGAAGCAGCACTGCCCAGGGCTCAGGTGCTGCTGGTGCTGGGGACAATCCAGTGCAGGGCAGGGGGCAAAGGAGCACTCGACCTCGCCAGCCTGGGGACAAGGGACCTGCCACCCCCTGGCATGGACCACCCTGTGCCACCCGTCCTGCTGCAGCGCCAGGCAAGGATCCCCCCTGGATGATGCAGGGAAGCCCTGGAGCATCCCTGGTTCCCATCCAGCAGGATAACACAGGGAAGCCCTGGAGCATCCCTGGTTCCCATCCAGCAGGATAACACAGGGAAGCCCTGGAGAATCCCTGGTAATAACACCCCCCCCCCGCCCCCCGGGGATGATGCAGGGAAGCCCTGGAGAATCCCTGGTATCCCCCCATGAGGATGATGCAGGGAAGCCCTGGAGCATCCCTTGGGACCACAGGACCTACCCTGCAGACGCAGGTGGTACACTCATCGCCATCCAGGCTGAAGCGGGTACCATGCGCGTACGTCCGACCCCGAAAGCTGCACTTGGCTGGGGAGGAGGGAGGCAGCAGGAGCAGGAATGGGATCATGGAGCAGAGCACAGCCCCTCCTGAGCCCCATCCCCACCCCAGCAGGGCCTGGGTCCCCCTGCCCCACACATCCCAAGGGATGGGGGTCTCGGACCCACCTGGCTGGCAGGAGCAGCAGTCGGATGAGGAGGAGCTGGGGCAGGAGCTGGAGGGGCACTCAGGGGAGATGCAGGAGATGTTCCCAGCCTGTGGAAGGGAACATTAGAGCTGCCACAAGGTCACCCATTCCTCAGGCATGGAGGAGCCATGGCAGGGCAGCATTCGCAATAGCACATCCCACTCCATCACCCTGAACTGGGATGCAGGGGGATGCTCCCTGTCCCTGGGGACAAGGAGGATGGGAGGCAGGGGACATGGAGTCAAGGAGGATGGGATGCAGGGGTCATGGACACAAGGAGGATGGGATGTAGGGCACATGGAGACAAGGAGAATGGGATGTAGGGGACAGATGGGGACAAGGAGGATGGGATGCAGGGGACATGGAGACAAGGAGGATGGGATGCAGGGGATGTGGGGATAATAATGAGGGGATGTAGGGGACATGGGAACAAGGAGGATGGAATACAGGGGACATGGGCACAGAGGGGATGGGATGCAGGGACACAGGGACAAGGGGGATGCTGCGTGCTCACCAAGCAGACACAGACGGTGCAGTTCCCATCGGACAAGGAGAAGACGTCGCCGTCAGCCCGAGCCACCCCTTCGTGCAGGCAGCCTGCAGGAGCAGGGGGTCAGGGGGGGCTGCCCCATGCAGTGGGGCTGGGATGGGGGGGTGGGTTTGGGTCTCACCTGCACAAGTGGGGCAGCAGCTCCCACTGGGAGCAGGCAATGGATGGGAGCAGGACACCATGGGGCAGGTGACGGCCTCACAGAGCACTTGTCCCCCCTGCATGGGCACAGCGCGGCTCAGCAGGGCCATGGTGATGTGGGGAGGTGACACAAGGGGGGGGGACATGGCGCTCACCAGGCAGGAGCAGCTCCGGCATCCCGGCTCCATCCAACGGGCCCCGGGCTCCCGCGGGATCCCCCTGTCCCAGCAGCGCAGGGCTGATGGGGTGGGGGATGCAGGAGCTCGGTGTCGGGATGGCTCCGTGGCCGGGAACGCCGGAGAGGACGGAGGGAATTGGGTACCGGGAGCCGCAGCGGAGAGCTGGGATGAAGGGGAGCCCCTGGGGACCAATAGGGATACCCCGGAGCCGGGAGGAGGGAGCAGGACCAGGGTGGGAGGATGCTGCAGGGATTGCAGGATGGGCGACGGCGCCAGGATGGATTTGGGGTAACCTGGTAAAGGAGGGAAAGGGCATGGCATGGGGCAGGGAATGGGAGCATCCCGCTCCGCTTCCCAGGGCCGGTCTGGAGGGGATGGATACCTTCACAGGACACCCTGTCCCCGCTGAGGCGGTACCCGGGCCGGCAGGAGCATTGGAAGCTGCCCGGGGTGTTGTGGCAGGAATGCTGGCACGCGCGGCGCTCCCCCGGCCTCCGGCACTCATTGACATCTGGGAACAAGGGGATGTGTCAGTGGCATGCAGGGAATGTCGCTGTTATCCCAGGAATCGGCTCGGGAGCACCGAGCCCACGTATGGGTATACGTATGATGAGGATAAGGCAGTAACAGCACATCAGTGGGCTCAATGGTCGCCTCCATCCCATGGGATTCTTGGTGTGGAGAGGGAAGAGTGGGTTTGGATGCGGTGCTCACCCACACAGGAGTGCCTGTTCCCATGGAGGTGGTACCCGGGCCGGCAGGAGCAGTGGTAGCTGCCAATGCTGTTCTTGCAGCGGTGCTGGCAAGGGGTGGCCAAGCACTCGTCTGTGTCTGCAGGGAGAGGATCATGGAGTCATGGGATGGGTTGGGATGAAGGGAGCTCAAAGCTCATCCAGTTCCAACCCCAACCCCTTCCACTGGAGCAGGGTGCTCCGAGCCCCTGTGTCCAACCTGGCCTTGAGCACTGCAGGGATGGGGCAGAGCTTCTCTGGGCACCCTGTGCCAGTGCCTCAGCACTCTCACAGGGAACAACTTCTTTCTTACATCCAACCTGGATCTCCCCTGTTCCAGTCTGAACCCACCACCCCCCGTCCCATTGCCCCAGTCCCTGATGCAGAGCCCCTCTGCAGCATCCCTGTATCCCCTTCACACACTGGGAGCTGCTCTGAGGTCCCCACGCAGCCCCAACGTTCCCATCCCGGCTCCATCCGGGAGCTGCTGCAGCCCCTGAGCATCCTCGGGGCCTCCCCTGGACTCACTCCCACAGCTCCGTGTCCTGATGCTGAGGACCCCAGAGATGGATGCAGCATCCGAGTGGGATCTCACAGGGCAGAGGGGCAGGATCCCCTCCCGGAGCCGCTGCTCACGCTCTGGGGGTGCAGCCCAGCACCAGGGGAGCCTCTGGGCTCAAGCGCTCCCTGAAGCCGGGTCATGGGGAGCTGCTCCTCACCCAGCACCCCCAGTCCTTGCCCCCCCCCCCCCATCCCGTCCCCCGCACCTTGGCAGCTGTGGCGGTCGGCAGAGAGCTGCATCCCGGGGCCGCACTCGCAGACGAAGCCGCCCTCGGTGTTCACGCAGCGCCCCTCGCAGGCAGCGCTCAGGCACTCGTCGATGTCTGAGGGGTGGGAAGGGAGCGGTGGAGATGCGGGACCGTCACCCCCATCCCGTCCGGGGCCCCCCCCCCTCTCACCGGTGCAGCGGATCCCGTTGGATGTCTCCACCATGGAGAAGCCGAGGGGACAGACGCGGGCAACCTCCTGGCACCCGCCGTGGTTACAGGAGAGGTCGCAGCCGTACTCCCCGCATGTCCCCGGGGGCTCTGGAGTAGGGACAGAACCCACCCTTCTGCCCATTGGATCCCATAGGGATTGCACCAGGAGCATCCCTACCCCTGCCAGGGATGGGGAAGCAGGTGGCAAGGTTTGGAGTGGTACCTGGGCAGGTGATGCCCTGCTCTCCATCAGGGCAGGAGCACATGTTGGGAGCAATGCACAAGCCATCGCCACAGCCAAAGGGGCAAAGTGCTGCGGGGAGAGGGGATAAATGGCCATGTGGAGGGCAGAAACCCCCATATCCTATCCCATGGGCCCATTACTCACGCAGGGAACCCCATATCCCCCCTGTGAGCCCATTACTCACGCATGGACCCCCATATCCTCCCTATGAGCCCATTACTCACGCAGGGAACCCCATATCCTCCCTATGAGCCCATTACTCATGCAGGGAACCCCATATCCCCCCTATGAGCCCATTACTCATGCAGGGAACCCCATATCCCCCCTATGAGCCAATTACTCACACAGGAACCCCCATATCCCCCCTATGAGCCAATTATTCACACAGGGACCCCATATCCCCCCTATGAGCCAATTACTCACGCAGGGAACCCCATATCCTCCCTATGAGCCCATTACTCACGCAGGGAACCCCATATTCCCCCTATGAGCCCATTACTCATGCAGGGAACCCCATATCCCCCCTATGAGCCCATTACTCACGCAGGGAACCCCATATCCTCCCTATGAGCCCATTACTCATGCAGGGAACCCCATATTCCCCCTATGAGCCCATTACTCATGCAGGGAACCCCATATCCCCCCTATGAGCCCATTACTCACGCAGGAACCCCCATATCCCCCCTATGAGCCAATTACTCACACAGGGACCCCCATATCCCCCCTATGAGCCAATTACTCACACAGGAACCCCCATATCCCCCCTATGAGCCAATTATTCACACAGGGACCCCATATCCCCCCTATGAGCCCATTACTCACACAGGGACCCCCATATCCCCCCTATGAGCCCATTACTCACGCAGGGTGCACTGTCCACTGCCTGGAGATAGCATCCATCCGGGACAACATCCGCTGCCGAAGCCAGAGGAGAAGCAGACGTGGGGCCCCACGCGGCGCCTGTGTGAGGGATGAGGGGATGAGGCCTCCCCATTCCAAACCCTCGGGACAGAGCAAAGGTCCTGGGGTTGCTCCTTAAGCCATTGGGGAACCCTCTGCCATGGGAGCGTGGGATAAGGGGATATGAGGAGCAGTCACGCCGTGCCCATGGCCACTCTGTACCAGGCAGCGCTTGGATGCGGGGGCAGAGTGAACCCAGAAACAAGTGGGATGGAGGGAGAGCCATGCCCCGAGTAACCCGAGCACAGGGATAAGAGAGCGGGACGCAGATGCAGAGAGAAGGCACACAAGAGGGACGGGCAGCGCACCCAGGTGTAGCTGCGAGAAGGAGAAGGAAGAGAAGGAGGAAGAAGGGGGGAAGCCCCGGGTACCTCTCGACAGCGAAGCTGGGCGGCTTCTTCCTGCCGGGGTGCGCCCTGCCCTGGCCGGCCGGGATGAGCAGGGACACACAGGCAGCGCGGAGAAGCAGCTCCGCCAACATGACAGGGGCTGCGTCGCGCTCCTGCCTTCCTGCGACGGGCGCCTACCGCAGCCTGGCCCTTGGCCCTGCTCCTCCTCCCGGCTTCCACGCCGGGAACAATGCGGGGGGTGGAGGGAGGCGAGAGCGGGGAACGCTGCAGGGGTTGGGGGGGGGACGGGACGGGGACCCATCGGCACCCGGCGGCGCGCCCGTGGAGGGAGGCGTTGGATGGGGATGCGCGCAGCGAGCGCGGCTCCGACGGACGGAGGGAGCGGCTCCAATCCCAACTGCGGGAGCGGGGGCTCAGGGATGCAGGGAACGGGGTCTCCTGGCGCGGCGGGAAGCGCCGTTCCCCCCCCCCCCCCCTTTCTCTCCCTTTCCCACATCTGGCAAAGCTCCGGCGTGGCCTCTCCCCACCGCTCCTCCTCCTCCTCCTCCTGGCGGCACTGGGCCGCCTGCCCGGCCCTGCACGGGGACCCACCAGAGAGGAGCACGCAGCAGATAAAGGGGCCAAAGTGGAGCTGGGGGTTCTGGGGGGGGGCACCCAAGGGGGTGATTTGGGGGGTACCGCTGCAATGGGGTCACACCCCCCCCACCTCCCCCCAGGCCAGAGGCTGGAGCGAAGGTCGGAGGCAGGTAAATGATTGATAGGAGGGAGCAAAGGGCGGGTGCTGCTCCCGGGGCAATCCCTGCAGGCTCCAGGTCCCCATTCCATGGGGATTTTCTCCCCCCTCATATACAGCCCTGTCCAAGGTTGGGTTCACCAAAGCAGGATACGGCATCAGGCACCCCCCGCATGCTTAGAAGTGAGAGTTACCGGCTGTTAAATGGGGGAACAGGGTGGGTTTAGGGGCCAGGACCCCCAGGGTGGTCACAACGCGGGGGAGGGGGGGACACGGACATGATCCAAACCCTGGGATATGGATGGAGCATGGGATAAACACCCCCCAGAGGAGCCTGTTTGCACAGTAAAGGGGGGGATGCTGCCAGCATCACCCCAGCACCCCCAGTGTTGCGGACAGGAGCCATGCAGAGCCAGGACCAAGTGTTCCTTGGATTCCCCCAGTTGGGGGGGGATGTCCAAACAGAGCCTTCTGTCAGTAAACAGGGAGAGGAAACCCAACTGCTGGAATGCAGGATGCTGCCCACCTCCTGCTGCTAGAAGCAGGGATTTAGGGAAAACCTGCCCAGGATGGGACACGGGAATCTTAACATGAAGGGTTATGGATGGGGATCATGCACTGGGTGAGATCCAGTGGAGAGAGAGACATGGAGAGGTGCAGGATGCCACCTGAGGAATCAGACTCATGGAATGGTTTAAAGGGACCTTGAAGCTCACCCAGTTCCATCCCCTGCCATGGGGAGGGATGCCTTGCACTGGAGCAGCTTGCTCCAAGCTCCATCCAGCCTGGCCTTGAGCACTGCCAGGGACACAGGTAATGAGCAGTCAATGGGATGATGCAGGATGAGAGGCTAAAATCACCTCCTGATCCCCCAGATCCATAGGGATGTGGGCTGAGCACAAGGAAAAGGCTGCTGGAAAAGGAGCTCTGACTCCCATCCACTCCATTACTGGTGGCTGCTGCCAGGGTGGGCGCTTCCATGGTCCAACAAGCTTCCAAGTGCTGCTGCTCCAGGGACAGGAAGGCATGGAAGAGTGTCTAAATGGAGAGGGAATGGGGCATCCCTCCGGCTCTGCAGGGAGGACGAGGAGCTGGGTGCCAGGAGCCAAACCTTTTCCTTGGACTACTTTATTTGGTAAAACTCAGAAACCACCAACTGCTCCCAGAGCTTCCCAGAACTTCCCTCCCTGAGCGAGCCACAGAGCCTGCAGAGAGAGGAACATCCTTGCTTGGCTTCAGTACTTGGATGGAGAGGAATCCTCCTCCTCCTCCTACTGCGGGTCTCACCCACCCCAGATGCCTCCTCCAGCCCTCAGCCCCGAGGCAGCTTCACTTCCTCTTCCAAAGAAATCCCAACGAATCCGTAAGAATCCAAAGCAAAACAGAAAGAAGGGAAGAAGATGCTAAAGACAGCAGTGAAGAGGGAATCCAGGCCAGGGCACCCCATCAGCCCAAGCACAGCAACCAGTTCTGGGTCAGCAGAGTCCACGGGATTCCTAAATCCAAGCAGGAGATGATGCGGTGCCTGAGGAACACCCCTCAAACAAGCTGGATCCCCTCCAGAGTCTCCTTCCCCCATGGCCCTTTGGGCCACCATGGCTGGTGCTTGGTACAGGGGGGGAAGATTCCTTTGCTCTCCGTGGAGGAAGGTGGTTGGGAATAAGCCCGAATCCTGCTAATGGATCCGGGTCAGCTCCTCCACAATCTTTATGAGGTCGTCTACGGTGGCTTCCCTCTTCATGCCACTGCCATCATCAATCTGCAAGGAGAGGAGGTGTCAGAGCTTGGAGACATCAGGAAGAGCTTGAGAACATTCCCAGATCATCACCTCGTAGGAAGGCAGCAGTTGGGATCTCCTCATGTAGCACAGTCTGTATTCCTGAGTGGGACTGTGAAGGATCTAAGTGGGATAAACCCCATCTCACCTGCAAGTTTGCCACCACCTCCTGCATCTTGGGCCTGCTGATGTCCAGGAAGCTCTCAATCAGGTCACCATCAATGAACCCAGTGGCTGGTTCCGTCTTGCGCTCAGTGTGAAATGATCTCCAGGTACCACAGTCAAGGAGTCAAATCCATAGGGAATAAACCCAATCCATAAGGAATAAACCCAACCCACAAGGAATAAGCCCAGCCCTGATGGGGAGCACAGCAGATGCCCCAGGCTGCCAGTGCCACATCAGGAGGATCCCAGGGCCACCACCAAGTCAGAGTCAACCTCAAATCCCACAAGATAGACCCATCCCTACCTCCTCTATGAGCACACGGCCCTGGGTTAGCACCTGAAGACCTCACAACCACCCTCTCCAGCTGATGTCCACTCCCACCAGAGCATCCCGACAGGAAGAAACCTCTTCAACACCCCACAGGTGCAGGCTCCAGAGGGAATGGTGGAAGGATATAAGGAATGCTCAATCTTGCCCACACTCTTGATGACTTTATTCAGCCTGTTCTGCATGTCCAAGAGGAGGTTGTACCAGCTCTCTGACAGCGAGGTCACCAGGCCTGTAAAGGGGAAAGCAGAGGTGAAGGATCAGGGCTCATCCCGAAGTGTCCCAACAGCTCCCAGGAGGCTGCTGGGGCTGGAATTGTGCTGGGAGAGCTGGGATAAGGAAGTGTTCAAGGAGACCCAAAGGACTTTGTCTTCTGGAAGCAATCCCAAGAGCAAAGCAGGTTTCTGAAGGGATTATGAGTGAGGAATGGAGAAGAACAGAGACATGAGGGAACCCAACCCAGGTTCAGCAGCAGGGCTGGGCCCTGCTTCCCTCCGTTCAGGATGAGACCCTTACCAATCATGCCATTGACTGTGCCGAAGAGAACCGAGCCCTGTGTTGGTGTGGAGGTCTCACCCAGGTTCTGCATGACCAGAGATCCATGACAGAAGACATTGACAAACTCTCCCAGGTGGGACAACCCCACCTCCTGCAAGTGCTGACGTTCCTCATCGGTCGTGGCCGCACTGCAAGGCAAAGCACCCTGCTTAGCCTGGGCTGGGGTGACCCGAGACCTTCCCCTGCTCCCACCTCACTCCTCAGAGCTGGATATGCTCCCCTCCCAGCTTTCCTGCCCCTAGCTGTGATGGGGAGGAGACCAGAAGGTCCTATCCCCCTGTCCCTGCAGCTCACCTGTCCTTCTGGCACACAAACAAGTTGAAAGCATTCTCTGCTCCCAAGAAGTTGTCATCATCCAAGATCTCCACAGCACTCATCCAGTTTGGATTGAAATCCCGGGCAATCTGGAAGGGGATGAGAGGAGATACAGTGAGCCCAGATGGCTCTTCCTGTCATGCAGCATCATTCCACCCAGCACCATCATTCAGAGCGAGGATCCAGGCTGGCCTCTCTGCTGGATGAAGCAGCTGAGTGGGAAAGGCACCAAGTGCCTTCTGGAGATGGTCCATGTGGTGCTCAGATGATGCTACAGCATTCCCATGGCAAACCCAGAGAGCTCAAAGACTCTAACAGCACCTGCTCCATCCCCCCACTGACAGACCTGCAGCTACAGTCACACTGAGCCCTTCCAACTGGACAACAGGCACTCCAGATGGCAGCTCCCCACCCTGGCAAGCAGCAAGCATGCACCCAGAGCATGCTCTTCTCAAGGCTGCTGGTACATTGCCCATTTCCTTGGAAGTCCAAAGATCCACCCCTCCACAAACCACAGGGATCCATGTGGAAGCATGCCTGGGTGATGCTGCTCTCATTGCACAGCCCTAGATCATAGAATGGTTTAGGTTGGAAAGGTCCTTAGAGCTCATCCAGTTCCAACCCCTGCCATGGGCAGGGACACCTTTCACTAGAGCAGGGTAGCAGGTTACCTCCAACCTGAACATCCCCTGTTTCAGGTGAACCCATCACCCCTTGTCCCATCGCTCCAGCCCCGATGAAGAGTCCTTCTCCAGCATCCTTGTAGCCCCCTTCAGCCACTGGAAGCTGCTCTGAGGTCTCCATGATCTTTGCCTTCAAAGGGCTGCAAGGTGGGCCGAGCCAGATTCCTTCTTCTATCACCTGAAACGCACCTCCTCGAAGTTCCCTTCCATGGGCTTGTATGCGAGGAGGAGCACAGACCTCATAAGATCTCCCACCAGGATGAAGTCCCCTTTGGTCTTCAGGTAGAGAGCCATGATGTTGTTGTAGTGGTTGCACTCCGTGCGTAGCTCCTTCTCTGCTGTCCACTCATAGAGGCGCACCTGAAGGCAGGGACAGTGCTCTGAGCCAGCATGGACATCCATACCAGCCAGGACAGGCTCCTCCATAGGGATCAGGGACCTGACTGACACCCAAACCTGTTCCCAAAACAAGGCAGGGTCTGGCAAGAGCCTTACCGTGCTGTTGATGCTGGCTAAGAGCTTTCCATTGAATTCCACCATGGAATACACAGCTCCTTTGACCTCCTTCTCAGCCAGGCTCTGCAGCTTCCCTGGAACAAAGCCATGCACCAAATGGTTATTTTCCCTGCATTCCCAAGGATGGCAAGGCAAGGGGATTCACATGAGCTGCTCTAAACACTGTTCTCTTAGAGGCTTTGTGGGCAAATAACACAAGGAGTGATGCGACAGCAGGGGTAGGCACTCAGAAAGGAATCCCAAAATCCTGGCAAAGGATTCCTGGGCTTATCTAGGAGATGGGAGCAGTGACAGCACCTACAGATCCTATGGGCAGCTTACAGCAGGACCCTCTGGTAAAACTCAACCTGCTACTGGCACATGAGGCCTTTTGGGTCTGAGGAGCTCATCTCTGCTCTCATCTCAAGCAGCTGAACTTGGCCATAGGAGAAGACCCTGCTCTTACCATCGGAGTAGTGGAAGACCACAATGCGGCCCTGCTTGGGCTCTGCCTCCTCGGGATACACCATGGCAGTGCCCACGATGAAGTAGGTGTTGGGGTCCTTGCCAAGCTTGCAGGAGACCAGGCTGAGGGCATACTCGTTCTGTAGGAACTGGTGAGCATGAAGCACTGTGCAGAGGGAGAGGCAGAAGACAACTGAGTCCCTCCAGGTCCTGGTAGGCAGCAACTACAGGTAGAGCACCTGAAAACTGAAGACATGTCCCCAGGTGGATCCCATCTCCTGCTTCCCACCACCACCTTGTGTCATCAAACCCCACGATGCCTTAAACCTGTGCCCTGTGGCTGATACTCCTCCAGGAAACACACTTTGACCGAATGAACAGGTGAGATCACAGATCTTCCCACCACCAAACTCAGCCTCACACTCATGGGCTTGTCCTAGAGGAGAAAAATGGACTCTGGTCCAGCCAACATTCCGGGTTGGTACCTTCAAAGGTGTGCTGATCTATGATGAGCAGGTTGTGCACCTCCACCTCCTCTCCAAAGGATGTCTCGTGTGGGGCTGTGCTGCTGGAGAACAGCTTGCTGGTGCTCACACTGCTGGAGAGGGCCTAGGACACACAGAATCAGTCACATCCTTGTGTTATCACCATGTCCTCATGCTGCTCCACATGGGCTGAGGCAGGCAGAGACCAGGAAAAGGAATGGGAGAGAAGGTGACACAAGGAGCTCCCTGGGCCTGAGTAAAGGGACACACTCCCTGGAGGAGAGCTGAGCAACAGCATCCACAGAAGAGTTAACACACTGCTGTAGCTTCCACCAATGCTACTGCCTTGAAGGCCACTTGTGCTGCATCCCTGGGAGAAGGAAACCGCTTGAGACCAAATAGGTGCCTGTATGGAAGCCTGAAGGAGCAGCACCCAGGGGTGATCACACACAACAGGGATGCTGAGGCTGCCAGAGGACCCTAATCACCACCATGGAGATCTCCTACAACCCCATCTCCTCTCAGGCTGCCAAAGGGAGAGCTTGCACTCAGAGCTTTGGAATAGAAGATTGTCAAGGATGATCTGCACTGTGTTTTGGCCTGAGGACCTATGAAACCCCCAGGCCAGAGCTCAGGATGATCTGCAGCTACCCCTCACCTGGGTGCTGGCGCTGGGTCTGAGTGCAGTGGTGCCTCCACTGGCATCCTGCACCTCGATACGACTCGAGAGCACCCCAAAGCACTGGGACACCTCCTGGTAGCAGATCTTCCTGCAGGACAAAGAGAGCTGTGTGACAGCCAGGACAGGCCACTGCTAGGAGAACACAGAGGCTCTGGGAACAGCAGACAGAGCTGATTGCTTGCCCAGGTTGTTCTCAGCACAAGCCCAACAACAGTGACCAGGAAGTCTTCCCCAAGCTCGTCCCATGCAGCAGAGCATGGACCTTCGAGCCAGGCTCCTTCTCCAGCTCACCTGGGTGATTCATAGAGGGGAACCGTGCGGATGTGCAGCTTCTGGATCTCATCAATGGTGCCAATTGTCAGGGTGCTGTTGTTGGCCAACGCCAAGCTGTGAGGAAACAAAACCACATGAGCAGTAGTGCTTATAACACAGAATCATAGGATCAGCTAGGGTGGAAAAGACCTTTAAGATTATCAAGTCCAACTGTTAAATGCAGGTGGCATTTCAAGAAGCTCCCTTTCTTCCACACCCCTCAAAACTGCTGATCCCAGGACAGAATCACAGCCCAGTTTGTGTTGGAAGGGAGCTTAAAGCTCCTCCAGCTCCAACCCCTGCCACAGGCAGGGATCCCTTCCACTGGAGCAGGGTGCTCCGAGCCCCTGTGTCCAACCTGGTCTTGAACACTGCCAGGGATGGGGCAGCCACAGCTTCTCTGGGCACCCTGTGCCAGCGCCTCAGCACCCTCCCAGGGAAGAGCTTCTGCCTAAGAGCTTGTCCTGGGTTCAGCAGTCGCAGTCATTTTTCTCCTTCTCAGTACCTGGTGTAGTGCTGTGGTTTTAACTTTGGGCCTGGGAACAGCACTGATAACACCGATGTTCTCAGTTGCTGCTCAGTAATGTTCACTCTGACCAAGCGCTTTCTGAGCCTCATGCGCTGCCAGGGACGAGGGGAAGCCGGGAGGAAGCAGAGACAGACACCTGACCCAAACTGACCAAAGAGGTATTCCATACCACAGCACATCATGTCCACTGTATAAACTGGGGGCAGTTACCCGGAAGGGGGAGATCACTGCTGGGTCGGGCTGGGTATCGGTCAGTGGGTGGTGAGTGGTTCTATTCTCTTCCCTTGTTTTTCCCTTATCATCATTACCATTGGTGGCAGCAGCAGTGGTTTGTGTCATACCTCAGTTACTGCACTGTTCTTATGTCAACCCGTGGCAGTCACATCCTTTCCATTCTCCCCATCCCTTCAGAAGCAGGAGGGAGAAAGGGGGGGAGTGAGTGAGCGGCTGCGTGGTTCTGAGTTATGGCTAGGCTTAAACCATGATGGCTCTTTGTGGTGCCCAACATGGGGCGCAAGAGGGTTGAGATAACGACAGATCTGACCAGAGTGTGTCCAATCATATTTGTGATCAGCATTCACTGTTTCAGATTAACAGTCGCTTGTCACAATGCTGGTTCATTGGCTCTCAAAGTTGTTGCTCTTGATCTCACGGTTTCAGCATGTTGTACCTTACTTACAGCCGGTATTTGCTGTGTTAGTGTTTATCGGCTGGGGGCCTTGGGCTAAGGTTCTGGTTTCGTTGTACTTTATGGTAATGACTTGTAATACAACACTCAGTGATCATGAAACTGACCTGGCTTGCATTCCCAGTGTGGTCACCACCTCTATACCTTGGGAGGTATATAATAGAAGTGCTTAGCAATTACACATCTTTTTTCCCCTCCTCAAGTGGTCAACCCCTGAAGGAGACATTCCCTTACACTCCCAGCGCTCCCACCAGACCATTTACAGCAACATTTGAGAGTTCTGAAGGTTTTGAATGGCCTTTGGCTACCCTTGAGCCCTGCCTGCTGCCAGTGATGGGGATCACCATGCTGGCAGGCATACAGAGCGTGTTTTACCTATGACCATATGCCTTATCTTGAGAGTTAAGCAGTCGGGTTTGGGTCTTGTCTGGGGTTAGACAATGATATAGGAGGACCAAGAGGTTTTCCCTGAGGCTGGATAGCCATGAGTGGCAGGATGTGTGGGACAGTATGGGCACGTATCTAGGCCAGTGGGCCCCCCCAGTGCTTTGGAACTTCATCACTGAACAAGTGCAAAATGCAACAGACAGTGCAGCTACTCCAGCTCCAAGCACAGCAGCTACGCCAACCCCAGACACAAGTACAGCAGGTACCCAAACCCTGACAACAGATACTGCAGCCACTCCACCCACAGGGATGATCACTGCAGCTAAACCAGAGGACCAATTCGTGCCAATATTGGTTGCTCCTGTACACAAGGGGAAAAGCAAAAAGAAGACAAGAAAGATGAAGGAACAAGATGAAGCAGCAATGGCAATGCACTTATTACCCGGGACAGCATCTGATCAGGAGTCATCATGGACTGGCCAGAGGCCAAAGATTTTGGAATGTCACCACAGGAGGAGGTGATGCGTGCTGAAGAGGCCCCACCACATAATGAACTGTCAGAAAGTTAAAAGCAGTATGCCTTGTTTACTGGTGGGTCCTGTCGCACTGTGGGAAAGCATCGGAGATGGAAGCACCTGTATGGAGTCCTCGACGACAAGGTGCAGAAACTGCTGAAGGGGAGGGTGAATGGAGTCAGTTTGCCAAGGCGAAAGCCATCCAGCTGGCCTTGGACATTGCGGAACGAGAAAAGTGGCCAGTACTTTATCTCTATACTGACTCATGGATGGTGGCGAATGCCCTGTGGGGGTGGTTGCAGCAATGGAAGCAGACCAACTGGCAACGCAGAGGTAAACCCATCTGGGCTGCTGCACTGTGGCAAGATATCGCTGCCTGGGTGCAGAACCTGGTGGCGAAGGTATGCCACGTAGATGCTCATGTACCCAAGTCGGGCTACTGAGGAACACCAGAACAACCAACAAGTGGATCAAGCTGCTAAAATTGAAGTGGCTCAGATGGACTTAGATTGGCAGCATAAGGGTGAATTATTTTTGGCCTGGTGGGCCCATGACTCTTCAAGCAATCAGGGCAGAGATGCAACGTATAGATGGGCTCGTGATCAAGGGGTGGACTTAACAATGGATACTATTGCCCAGGTTATTCATGACTGTGAAACGTGCAGCAATTGAGCAAGCCAAGCGGTTAAAGCCTCTTTGGTATGGAGGACGATGGCTGAAGTACAACTATGGGGAGGCTTGGCAGATTGATTATATCACATTCCCACCAACCCGCCAAGGCAAGGGCCATGTGCTTACCATGGTGGAAGCAACCACCGGATGGTTGGAAACATATGCTGTGCCCCACGCCACTGCCCGGAACACTATCCTGGGCCTTGAGAAACAGATTTTGTGGCGACGCGGCACACCAGAGAGAATTGAGTCAGACAATGGGACTCATTTCCGGAACAGCCTGATAGATACTTGGGTCAAAGAGCATGGCATTGAATGGGTATATCACATCCCCTACCATGCACCAGCCTCTGGGAAAATCGAACGGTACAACGGGCTATTAAAAACTACACTGAGAGCAATGGGTGGTGGGACTTTCAAACATTGGGGTAGACACTTACCAAAAGCCACCTGGTTGGTCAACACCAGAGGATCTGCCACCAGGGCTGGTCCAGCCCAGTCAGAACCTTCTACATACTGTGGAGAGGGACAACGTTCCTGTGGTGCACAGGAAGAATTTGCTGGGGAAGACAGTCTGGGTTATTCCTGCTTCAGCTAAAGGCAAACCCACTTGTGGGATTGCTTTTGCTCAGGGACCAGGATGTACTTGGTGGGTAATGCAGGAAGATGGGGAAGTCCAAAGTGTACCTCAAGGGGAAAACAGGCAATGAACTCAATTGTATGCTGTTGCCTGCTATGTAGCACTTTCATAGCCCACCAACTGGATGTCTTCAGGTCACCAGCAGCTGGCCCTGACTTCCCTCTGACCATCATCCCAACAAAGTTTGATGAAACCAGACGAGTTCTGCGGTAAAGGCAGCACCAGCAGGCAACGATCCAAGAGTGCACACAGCCTCTCCTGCTCTGAAAGACTGTTACAAGAGATGGAGCCCGACATCATGGACCGGATGGACTCAGCAGCTTTATAGGGATTGGTCCGTGCACTAAGGAATGATTTCTATCTCTCTCTCTCTCTCTGTGTGGATGTGTATATATAGAATCATAGAATAGTTAGGGTTGGAAAGGACCTGAAGCTCATCCACTTCCAACCCCCTGCCATGGGCAGGGACACCTCACATTAAACCATGTCACCCAAGGCTCTGTCCAACCTGGCCTTGAACACTGCCAGCAATGGAGCATTCACAGCTTCCCTGGGCAACCCATTCCAGTGCCTCAACACCCACACAGTAAAGAACTTCTTCCTCATATCCAATCTAAACTTCCCCTGTTTAAGTTTGAACCCGTTACCCCTTGTCCTATCACTACAGTCCCTCATGAAGAGTCCCTCCCCAGCATCCCTATAGGATGTCCCCTTCAGACACTGGAAGGCTGCTCTGAAGTCTCCACGCAGCCTTCTCTTCTCCAGGCTCAACAGCCCCAACTTTCTCAGCCTATCTTCATACGGGAGGTGCTCCAGTCCCTGAGCATCCTCGTGGCCTCGTCTGCACTTGTTCCAACGGTTCCATGTCCTTTTGATGCTGAGGACACCAGAACTGCACACAATACTCCAAGTGAGGTCTCACAAGAGCAGAGCAGAGGGGCAGGATCAGCTCCCTCGACCTGCTGGTCACACTCCTTTTGATGCAGCCCAGGATACGGTTGGTTTCTGGACTGCAAGTGCAAACTGCAGCCCCCTCATGTTCATTTTTTCATGGACCAACACCCCCAAGTCCTTCTCTGCAGGGCTGCTCTAAATCTCTTCTCTGCCCAACCTGGAGCTGTGCCTGGGATTGCTCCGACCCAGGTGTAGGACCTTGCACTTGGCATGGTTAAACTTCATCAGGTTGGCATCTTATATAGAGCTGCTCTAAGGTCTTCCCAGAGTGCAGCAGAGAGGGAGAATCCCCTCCCTGAGCTGCTGCTCACGCTCTGGGGGCGCAGCCCAGCACACAGGCTCTGGGCTCAAGCGCACACTGAAGCCAGGTCATGGGGAGCTTCTCCTCACCCAAACCCCTCAAGTCCTTCCCCTCAGGCTGCTCCATCCCATCTCTGCCCCCATGCTTGTGCTTCCACAACCCAACCCTCCCCACCCCATGTCACACAAGGCAAGGAGCAGACTCACCTGTCAGGATACCCATCCGAGTTGAGGGGACACATATAGTTCACCTCCTTCAGGTTGACGTTGGAGAAGACCAGCTTGTGGTTGCTGCTGTAGATGACGGTGGGACGGTCAGAGCAGGCAAACACGTTGGTGGTGGACAGAGAGCGGAATGTCCTCAGGACAGTGGGTTGGGTGCCAAGGGTCACCTTCTTCCTGTCGCTCAGCAAACCTGCAGGAGAGGAGCTTGGTGCTGAACAGAGCAGAATGCAATGGGGCTGCAGCACCTTGAGATGTAAAGAGTGTGGGCAAATGCATCCTGCTGTTAGCACAGGGCAGCTAAGGAATGGATGTAAGCATCCACCTCCTTTCTCCACAGGTCACTGGAGAAATCCACCAACTCTCAGTGCCCACAGCCTGAGCACAACCCCATCACAGTGAGAACACAAGGAAAAGTTGGGCTTGTTCCTTCCGGCTGGAGAAAAGAAGGCTCCGGGGAGACCTTAGAGCAGCTCCAGTGCCTAAAGAAAGCTGGAGAAGGGCTTTGGCCAAGGGCCTGTAGGGATAGGACAAGGGGAATGGCTTTAACCTGCCCGAGGGGAGACTGAGATGAGCTCTGAGGCAGAAGCTCTTCCCTGTGAGGGTGCTGAGGCGCTGGCACAGGGTGCCCAGAGAAGCTGTGGCTGCCCCATCCCTGCAGTGTTCGAGGCCAGGTTGGACAGAGGGGCTTGGATCAAGCTGCTCCAGTGAAAGGTGTCCCTGCCCGGGGTGCGGGTTGGAGCTGGATGGGCTTTAAGCTCCCTTCAACCCAAACCATTCCATGCTTCTATGAAAGAGAACTCTTCAGAAGGATGAAAGAAAACACATCAAGCACAGAAGAGGGCAAAAATCCAGCCTCCCTCACCAGCAGCCAGGTCAGGGCTGGGCCCTGTACTCACCTGTCTCAAGGCTGAGCCCGAAGTAGAAGAGAGCTCCATCCCCCAGGGCACACAGGAGGTAGTGGCTGCTCTCAAAGGTCGTCATCAGGATAGAGCGAGGGATAATTTCTGCAGAGAGCACAAGAGAAGGCTGATGTCAGTCAGGACTCCTCCAGGACAGTGACCACTGCCACGACCCAGCACCCCCAGGAGATTCCTACCTCCTCCCAGCATCTCTTTGTGCAGCAGCTCAAAGGAAGGCAGCTTGAGGATGCGGGCAGAGATGTCAGTCCAGAGCCCGATTGCACACAGCGGGGACATCCCATTGCTGTCCCCCAGAGGGGTGATGTCCAGGCAGGCAACTTCATGCTCCATTTCCGTGCAGCTGGAAGCAGACAGAGGTGTCAGGCTTGAGCACAAAGGCAGAGAGGAAAGGCTGAGAGCCCCCGGGTTGGGATGGGAGATCTGCACCCACCTGATCTGCCTGAGCTCCTGGGGTCGGATCTCCAGGTAATACAGGGCTCGTCCCACAGCCACCACGACCTGGTTACTGTTGCAGGAAGCCACGCTGATGTTCTTGCCATTGGGCTCTTTCCATTCACTCACCAGGGCTTTGGGCTCCTGACTAACCAGTCTCACAGAGGCAGAGGTGATCTGGGGAGGGAGAACACCTTTGTTCAGAGCTAGAACATCACCTTCCTTCCCGCATTGGCCCAAGAAGGACACCAAACTGCACCCCAGGTAAGCAATGCAGGTCTAGCTTAGCCCAACATCAATAAGGGATGTGAGATCATCACAACAGACTTATCTGCATTGCCCCAGACCGGGAATTACCTGGATCAATTGCTGGTGTGCCACATTGCCGCAGAAGAAGGTCTGCTGATCATCCACAAACCCCGTGAGCTCTGTCTCTTCTACCTCCTCTCCATTTAACATAAGAACCCTAAGCAAGAAAGAGGACTCTTGTTATATCATTAGATACGTGTGACTACAGATTGAAGGAGGCGATTCTGCCCCTCGACTCTGCTCTGGTGAGACCCCTTTTGGAGCACTCTGTGCAGTGCTGGGGTGCCCGACATCAGGCGGCCATGGAGCTGTTGGAGCAAGTCCAGAGGAGGACACGATGATGCTCAGGGGCTGGAGCAGCTCCCGTATGGAGCCAGGCTCAGAACATTAGGCCTGTTGAACCTGGAGAAGAGAAGGCTGAGTGGAGACCTCAGGGCAGCTTCCAGTGTCTGAAGGAGGCTACAAGGATGCTGGAGAGGGACTGTAGCGACAGGACAAGGGGTGATGGGTTTAAACTTAAACAGGGAAGTTCAGGTTGGATAGAAGGAAGAAGTTTTTCCCTGTGAGGCTCTGGCACAGAGTGCCCGGAGAAGCTGTGGCTGCCCCATCCCTGGCAGTGCTTAAGGCCAGGTTGGACACAGGGGCTTGGAGCACTCTGCTCCAGTGGAAGGTGTCCCTGCCCGTGGCAAGGGGCTGGAATTGGGTGATCTTAAGGTCCTTTCCAACCCTACCTTAACTATTCCATGATCATGTTCCAATATGTGGCTGAGAGCCCAGCTGAGCCTTAACCCCACCTCACCTGGTCTGGCCAACGAAGGACAGCACCAAAGTATTGTCCGTCTCACGATGAGAATCTGACCTCAGGGGCCACAATCCTGCAACAAAGAGGCCACAGGGTGGCTCCCAGTGAGTACTCCAAGAGCTGGTGGGTGGCAAGAACCTGCCCCACGCCCCAGCCTCAGCCCCTGCACACCATGTGGCCCCACCACACCCTCTGAGGCTGTGGGTTGTATGTGACAGCACTGAGGAGCTCACACACCTTTAATCCCCGGCAGGTCAATGCTGGCATGTTCATGGATCCCAATGCCATTCCGGATGATCCGCAGTGAGCCCTCTTTAAATGCACCTGAGCATGTGACCAGCTGCAGAAAAAGGAGAGGATCTTTACCCACCATTCCTGGGAAGCTTCCCCACTCCTCCCTGTAGCAATGGGTTCAGACAGAAATGAGGAACCCATCTTCACTTCCCAAAGGAAGGCTTTTGGCAGCTGATGTTTCCCTGTTGCACAAAGATAACCCCTGCCACATGAACAGGGTTATCCCAGAATTATCCTTCCCACTCATATCACTCTTGATTACCATCCCTGCAGCTGGATAAGACTTCGAGATCCTCCAGTAGGTGGTTTGTGGTCTCTTCCTCCCATGGACAACCCACATGCACACATCTGGCTGGCCCAGACACCCCCACCACCGAGCAAAGCAAAGCAGAAGCAGCATTACCTGCCCTTGGCCTTGCCTTTCCAGGTCTACCACACACATATCAACAATGGGCCCAAGGTTGGTGAAGGTCTCCATGGCCACCACGTAGGAGCCCTGCTCGTTGCTGTCCACGTTGAGCTGTGAATTAACACAAGTGTCAGCTTTCAGCATGCGAGACCATGTGGAAAGGGTGAAGAGTAGACAAAGGGAAGGAAAACTGCTCCACGTACACGTCAGATGAAAACAAATGTGTACAAAGCCCTGTCTGAACACACACAAAGCTGCTGTACCTTCACAAGCTGGGAATCCCCAAGGCGAGAGCCAACGAACACGACTCCGTTGTCCAGGTAGGTCAAACACTCTGCTATGGACGTCTGGGAAGAGAGAAGATGCAGATGAACCATCACTGGTGTGAAAAGGACCCTGTCACACACCATAAGCAGCATATCTGAGGTGCAGCCCCATAGGAAGACCCCAGGGACAGGATTGAGAGTCTCCCAGTCCTGCACATAAGCACCAGGCAAAACCTTGGGAAGATGGTGTAGACTTTGAAGTGCTCCCGTAGGGAATTCCCCACCCTGACAGTCAGATCCAGGACAACTGTGAAACATCACCCATTTCAGGCTCCAGGATAGCCCTCAGTGGCGCATTTCTACACTATGGAGCCTCCCAGCCTCATGGTGAGAAGTGGCAGGGCCGCGTGGCGTGACCAGGTCCTACCTCGCCGAGCAGCTCCACACGCAGGTCCTTCAAGGTGACAGTGCCATCCATCTGTTCCTCCTTCTCCAGGAGCAGCATGAAGAGGCGTCCTTCCATGTCCCCCAGCAAGTAACGGGATCCATTGGGATCCACCCGGTTGTGGCACACGATTGTACTTTGCTGCATGTAAAGGAGGAGGGAATTTTTAAGAACCCAAAGGGGCATCTTGGAGCATCTCTGTCCATGCCTGAAGGGAACAACCACATCCACCATGTACCAGCTGCTGGCTGTAACCATGGCAAAGACCCACTTCTCCTATGTAGACAGCTGGATCCACCCTTCAACCATCTGGCTCAGTGCCCACAACCACAACCTGTGGTCAAACAGTCCTCATTTCAGGCACTAGGAACCATCTCATGTTCCTAAACTAAACACAGAATCATGGAATGGTTTGGGTTGGAAAGGACCTTAAAGCTCCTCCAGCTCCAACCCCTGCCACGGGCAGGGACTCTTTCCACCGGAGCAGGGTGCTCCAAGCCCCTGTGTCCAACCTGGCCTTCAACACTGCAGGGATGGGGCAGCCACAGCTTCTCTGGGCACCCTGTGCCAGCGCCTCAGCACCCTCCCAGGGAAGAGCTTCTTCCTAAGAGCTCATCTCAGTCTCCCCTCGGGCAGGTTAAAGCCATTTTCCTTGGCCTGTCCCTGCAGGCCCTTGTAAAGCCCTTCTCACGTCACTGGCTTGGAAATGAGCCATCTTTCCAGGAAAGATGCCCTCAGAGAGCCTGTTTTCTGAACACTGTTCCTTCCATGGATTCAGGGATGCTATTTGGGACCCACAGAGCTCCAAACTCGCTGCATCTCCAGCGCCAAGCTCTGCAGGTGGATGCTGCCTGGCCTCCTGACAACAGAGTTGGTTCTGGTTTAAGAAATTCCTCATCTTGCAGATCTTTATTGGATGCAAACATCCCAGTGGCCTCAGCATAGACGCGCCTGTACACTGCCTGTGGGTCAAAGCTCTGCCTGCTCCTGTATCTCCATCACAGAGCTCCAGCAGCAGTCCGAGAGCCTGCAGCATTCAGGTAACAGCATTAGTATTCCTCTACTAAAGATTTAGTCCTCTTTCCTAGCCCGTCATTATTCCCAGCTTCAAAGGAGCTTCTGATCCCAGCTCCAGCCTCTTTCAGCCCCGAGTGGCACCTCAGCTGTGCCATCTGTGCTTCCTGCACCGTTTCAATGCGGGAACTGGTCCATCCCTCTGACAAAAGCCACAGGCTCAGCCTCTGCCACAAGCTAGGTCTGTTTTCCTTTAAACAAGTGCCCCAGTCACACACTGGTGGACTCAGGTCTCCAAGGGGCTCATTCATATCTTTTCGTGCTTGAAATGAAACCAGGCTCTGGCCTGGACCCATGCCCAAAACATGCTCTACATCCTGATTAAGCCCCTTCTCTGGGGCCCAGGGATGGTTTGAGCCTTACTGCACCATTTCTATGCGCTCCACAGAGGCAAAGCCACCAATAGAAGGATCACACGTCCCTCAGACCAGGCATTGTGTGAAACACGCTCACCAAACCCAGCCTGGGAGTGAGTGGCCCTATTAGACCAGACCTGGAGACAAGAGCAGTTAATTCATGACTCCAAGTAGCCCAATACCCTACCGGGACTCTAAGAGATGCCTGGGAAAGGATGAATTACATGGGATGCATTTCTGGATCTCAGCAGGCACTCACCTTGATGATAGGTGGAGCTATAGCCAGGTATTTGTCTCCATTGTGGTAGGTGATGGACTCCTGCCCAATGATGATCGCACCTCCGAAAGGCTCTGGCACTGTGCAGGGGAGAAGATAAAGGTCTCATTGGAGAACCTCTGCAGCATGGCTGAAGTGTTCAGCCTTGAGGAAGACACAGGAGGGAAGATCTTCTACAGAGCAGAACCAACCTGCAATGACCATGGAGGCTTCAGCTTCCACGTTCTCCTGTTTCCAGGGGCCTTTGTTGAACTCCTTCTCGCGCAGGGACACCTCATACGTCTTCACGTGGCGACCCTGAGGGTCCTGAAAGAGAAGCCCCAGGTGATGATGTGCAATGGCCACAGCCCCATGTGCACTGAGACTCCAACCTGTGAAGCACGGAGGCTCCACCTCATCACCTGCAGGAGCCCCATCCTGAGGCTTCCCACCCTGTCCACCTCCAATTCATCCTCCCACAAATCACACACGTGCCCGAACACACCCCCGGATGGTCTCCTTCACTTTATCCTGGCATAGAACAATCTCTGAATAAATCCCTGTGCCAAAAAAGAGACTGAAAACTACTTTTTGTGGGTTTAGACAAGTGATTTTGCTAGGACTTGTTATTCATCTGGGCACAAGTGGCACTACACTATCACCACCACCTCCAGCTTCAACTGAGGAATCCAGCACTGCTGCAGCAATGCAGATGCCACCGAGCTCCCATTTGAGGCTCCTCAGGCCTTTCAGCCTCGTTTCCTGAGGAAGCATAACCTGCTTGATGGATAATCCCCCCGAAGGCTCTGCCATTCCAGGATTCCAAGCCCAGTGGGTGATTTCAACCAAACCTGATGTGCAGAAAGGTCAGCAAGGCAGCGATTCCACGTGGGCTTCACTATGTGGTGGGTGGAGAAGAGGCCCCCCAAATCAACACTCCACTATAGGAAAGGTGGTTTGAGCTAAAACAGGCACTTGGGAACACATATGAGAAGATACATGAGCACCCAAAGCTTTGAACATAACCCTCTGACCCATTTCATGCCTAAGATGCTAAGACAAAGCTCTAAATCACAGGGAACCAGGTTTCCTTAGTCATGTCGTTCACAAAAGAGGTTATAAAGAGGTGTTCACCTCTTCATTTGTTATGCCACCACCTTCCAGATCTGAGTAAAGAGATGCTGGCAAATGCCCCATCCCTGGCAGTGCTCAAGGCCAGGGTGGACACAGGGGCTTGGAGCACCCTGCTCCAGTAGAAGATGTCCCTGCCCGTGGCAGGGGTTGGAGCTGGAGGAGCTTTAAGCTCCCTTCCAACACAAACCAGCCTTGGATTCAATGAAACATCCTCACTGATGGAGCCTGAGGGAAGCAAAGAGCAGCACTGGCTGATAGAGAAGAGGAAGTTGGAGGAAAAACAGCTCTGTGGGGAGGAGAAAGCTGAAGTGAGGCTGTGAAAAAGGCAGAGGAGGCATTCATGAAACCTCTGCCGTTTCTGCACCTTTTCACTCCACCCCACAGCAGCTCTCGAGCCTTTTTCTGTATCTATTTTTATCAACTTCCCCTTTTCTGTGGCGCCTTCCTCCAGTTTCAGAATGACACAAACATCCTCTCTGTGTCATTCTCTTCAGTCCAAACCCTGTGATAATGATTGATGAACTGAGAAGGAATCCAAGCGGCAGCTTGGAGACATCCCCCTCTCCACACACACACAATTCAGACACCCCAGGGCCTAAAACAAAGCCAGAGTTTTATGTAAGGCTGAATGAGTCAGGCAGAGCTTCCACCTCACTCCTGCTGCGAGGAGAAAACTTGGATTAAGGGTTAGACATGGAGCAAGCTATTAATTTACTCTCCATTTGTGTAAGGCATGCTTAGAATGAGTGACCCATTAATAGATCTGCTGGTTGAGCTGGAGATCTGGCACCTTCACAGGTTAAGACTTTACTTGCTGACTACATGGGGGTCACCAAGCTCCTCTTTTCAATGCTCTTGAGCACTGAGCTACCACAGGGCAAAGGAGAACTGCCCTGACATGGAGCTGCCCTCCCAAGCCCATGGTGACAAAGTGGTTTCTCCCCCATGCTCTTACTCAGTAACTGTCTGGGGGGTCCCACAGCACCCAGACAGGGAATAACCAAGTCTCTGTGGTCCCACAGAAGCTCTTATGGTAGGAGTTTGCCACCCCAAAGCAGAACTAAGCTCCCAGCAGATCCCATGTGCTGCTGCACCAGGAACTTCCAGCTAAGGCCAGGCTGGGCTGGAATTTGACACGGCAAAGCTAATCCCTTGCTCAGTCAGCACAGCAAAGGCTCTTTTGGTCAAAGTAAGCAGGAGAAGGGCCTACAAACACTGTCCCACTGAGGACCCAGGCAACAGGAGAGGTTATGGCCCCTCTTTACACTCCTGAGTGGCCAAACAAGACACTCCCTTTCTTTTTTAAGGGGAAGGCTCAGGTCTCACTTCACTGTAATGCCTGTAGGAAACAAGTGATTCTGGTTCTAACCGTGCTCAGGACTTGCTGGAAAGATCCAAGCGCCCCATGTTTAACAAGGAAATGGTCCCATCTGAAGCATCAGCTCCTCAGCTTTCCTATGGCAGTGTTGTTTTCTCTCTCCCAGGAAGGGAAAAAAGCAGCACAGAGGAAAATGGACTTTCCTTAGCTACATAACGAGCCTGCAGGAGGGCAGAACCACCTCCTGCTCCATCCAAAGCACTGCCTGCTGTTAGCTACAGGACACTGCTACTGCTCCAAGCCCTTTGGAAGCCCTTGACTGGTGCCTCTGCCCATTGAAATCAAGGTACCTGGTAGACAAAGCAGATGGTTGGAGCCTGACAGCCATAGAGGAACTTCACATCGATGACTTGGAGCTCTTCCAGGCGGATGTTAAAAGCCTTTAATTCCTTGTTCTCCCTGTCCAAGGGGATGACCTTGAAGAGGCCATCATAGAGCCTCAGGCCGATCATGCGGCACTCGGGGTCAATGATGCCAATGATGCCGGTCTCCGAGGGGCGGCCGATGCGATCCTGAGCCAGGGATCCATGGAGAGGGGACAGAGAAAGAGAGGTCAGATAAAGATCCCTGTGTGAGACTGGAGGAGGTACAGGAGTTACCACCCCTCAGCTGAGGCATGGACATCTCCCAGGAGGTGCTTAAATAGGTGGCACTAAAGGTAACTGAGGCATCTCCTACCTCAAGCAGCAGCTCATGGAATCATGGAATGGGTTGGATTGGAAAAGGACCTTCAGATCACCCAGGTCCAACCTCTGCCACGGGCAGGGACACCTTCCACTGGAGCAGGGTGCTCCAAGCCCCTGCGTCCAACCTGGCCTTCAACACTGCAGGGATGGGGCAGCCACAGCTTCTCTGGGCACCCTGTGCCAGGCGCCTCAGCACCCTCCCAGGGAAGAGCTTCTTCTGCATCTCTAACCTGAGCTTCCCCTCTTCCAGTTGGAACCCATCACCCCCTGTCCCATCGCTCCAGTCCCTGATGCAGAGTCCCTCTCCAGCATCCCTGTAGCCCTCTTCAGACACTGGAAGCTGCTCTGAGGTCTCCACACCTTCCCATCAGAGCTCCCATAGCAAGAAGTGGCTCTTTCCTGGGACCCAGGTAATCCAGGAGCAGAACCTGTGACTGGTGTTCTAATCCCAACTCTCTACCGAATGACCTCAGAGACTCCATTGCTTTGCTAGAGCTGATGGAAAGTGATGCCCTCCACTGCTGGGAAGTGCTTGGATACCCACAACCACAAATCACCTCCTGATAACCAGGACACTCTGTTATCAGCCTCCACAGGCCCCTCACAGTTACTCAGTGGGGGCTGATATCAACATCTCCATATGCCACAGAGCAGAACTGTGGCATAAGAAGATTAAGGGCTTCTCCCCAAACGCATTGACACGTTACTGATGGGACATGTCCACCTCCATCTCCTGCCTATAACCCCCTCTCAGCTTCAGCAACAGTAAATCAGCAGAAGCTCAGTGCTTGGAAACAGATGGAAGATATTTTGGCTTGACAAGTGACGGAAAGCATTTGGCTACTGACTAACAGAAAGCCATGGATCCATATGGAATTGTGACCTGCTCAGAAGGGCGATTTTAATTCCCATGAACAGTATAATGGAGAATATACGGAGAATATACATATATACACAATAATGGAGAATATACACAACTATTAATGATGCTGGATGGTTATGGTGGGAGGATTAACTCCAGCAGTCACAGTTCTGGTGTGCAGCATGTACAAACCAGCCATGAAAGACCAAAGAAGCCGTTTCCCAGGGAGAATTCCACCTTCTGTTGAATTTTGAGCATTAATTCTCTTTGTGGGAGGAGTATCTCAAATGAACCTTATTATTGTGGTGCTGAGGCACCAGCACAGGCTGCCCAGAGAGGAGGTAGGTGACTCATCTCTTAAAACAGTCAAGGTCACGGTGGACAGGGCTCTGAGCAACCTGATCCAGTCCTCAACATCAAAAGGACATGGATCTGCTGGAACAAGTCCAGAGGAGGCCACGAGGATGATCAGGGACTGGAGCACCTCCCGTATGAAGATAGGATGAGAAAGTTGGGGCTGTTCAGCCTGGAGAAGAGAAGGCTGCGTGGACACCTCAGAGCAGCCTTCCAGTATCTGAAGGGGGCCTACAGGGATGCTGGGGAGGGACTCTTCATTAGGGACTGTAGTGATAGGACAAGGGGTAACAGGTTCAAACTTAAACAGAGGAAGTTTATATTGGATATAAGGAGGAAGTTCTTTACTGTAAGGGTGTTGAGGCACTGGAATGGGTTGCCCAGGGAAGTTGTGAATGCTCCATTGCTGGTGGTGTTCAAGGCCAGGTTGGACAGAGTGCCATGGTTTAGCGGGAGGTGTCCCTGGCCATGGCAGGGGGGTTGGAACTGGATGAGCTTAAAGTCCTTTCCAACCCAAACCATTCTATGATTCTATGATTCGAAGATGCTCCTGCTTATGACAGGGGGTTGGAATTGGATGAGCTTTAAAGGTGTCTTCCAATCCAAACCAGTCTGGGACTGGGGATTCTGCAAACTGCCCCATGAACACAGATGCAGCCTCAGTCCCTGAGCACAAGGCTGGATGACTGCAGGCCAAAACCTCTGCAGATACCAGCAGCAGTGGGTGAACCAGTCAGAGGCAGGCAAAGGATGAGAGTGGTTTGGGTTAGAAGGGAGCTTAAAGCTCCTCCAGTTCCAACCCCTGCCATGGACAGGGACACCTTCCATGGGCAGGGACACCTTCCACTGGAGCAGGGTGCTCCGAGCCCCTCTGTCCAACCTGGCCTTCAACACTGCAGGGATGGGGCAGCCATAGCTTCTCTGGGCACCCTGGGCCAGCACCTCAGCACCCTCACAGGGAAGAGCTTCTGCCTAAATGCTCATTTCAGTCTCCCCTGGGGCAGGTTAAAGCTATTCCCCTTGGTCTGTCCCTACATCCCTTGGCCAAAGCCCCTCTCCAGGTTCCCTGCAGCCCCTTTAGGCACTGGAGCTGCTCTAAGGTCTCCCCTTCAGGAGCTTTCTCTTCCCCATGCTGCCCCAGCCCAGCTCTCTCAGCCTGGCTCCAGAGCAGAGCTGCTCCAGCCCTCGCAGCATCTCCATGGCCTCCTCTGGGCTCACTCCAGCAGCTCCACATCCCTCTTGTGCTGCTGCCCCCAGAGCTGGACTCCCATAACTCTATAATCAGGAGTTAAGAAGGGCAAACCCGATCCCCAGCAAAGTGAAACCACCCCAAAGGACAGGAATTGATGCCTTCCAGGTTCTTCAGCTCCACTCACCTGCACATTGCCATGAGCACGGGTTATGATATCGATGTTGTCTCCGTTCTGCTTGTACTCCAGGATGCAGGCGTTGTACTTGGCTGTCAGGATGAACAACAAGTCCTTGCTCTCCCCCTGCCAAAGCAGAGCAGTGATGAGCCTTGAGGAGGGCTGCCAGAGCCAATGGCACCAGTGCCCCTGGGGCCCTCTTCCCCATGGCGAGGTCCCTGTCCCCAAAGCACACCCACCTTGGGGCGGAAGAGCTCCATCACTGCTGTCTTGCCGTACATCCCCACCTCCTTGACGGGCCTCAGCCCCTCTGCTGTCACCACATAGATCTCCAGGCGCGTGTTCTTGGCAATGAGCAGGTTCAAATCCTCTGCTGAGGTGAAGTGTCCTGGAAAAGAGAGAGGAGAAACCCCTGGTGAGGCCCAGTGAAGTGACAAGGAGACAGCGTGGGGTGGCCACACTGAACAACCTGGGGAGTCTGGTCCACAACTGCCAGCCGCAGTACCCCAAACCCCCAGCTTCCTCCTCCCACAAGTCCCAGCTCCCTCAGCAACCACATCCCCTGGGCTCTGACTTCTTGTTTCCCCCCCAGGAGCCTCATTCCCAGGGCTCTTTCCACTGTACCCCCTCTGCAGAGTACATTCCCCCTTGTCCTGTCCCTACATCCCTTGGCCAAAGCCTCTCTCCAGGTTTCCTGTAGTCCCTTTAGGCACTGGAGCTGCTCTAAGGTCTCCCCTTTGCAGCACCTCGCAGCAAGACAACACTTAGAGACAGCGATCACCCCACAGCACCCCCCCATTAACCCCACACCCAACACCCCCCTGAGCTCTCAGGAACCTCGAGCCAAAGAACCCCCAGGAACCTCCCCAGTGCCCCCCATCACCTCCACCAAATTGCACAAGCCCCCAGGGCCCCACAGCGCCACCAGGAGACTCACAACGTCCCCACCGCCCTCAGTGCCCCACAGAATCCCAACAAACAAAGTCCTCCCCCCTGCTACCCCCACTGCACTTTAACTACAGAGCTCAGGGCACCCCAGGGCCCTCAGTGCACCCACAGTCTCCCCATGTCTCCACACCTCAGCCCCCCCAAAGCACCACAGTGCACTCACAAAGCCCCATGGACCTCAGGGAACACCCCTATCCAGTACCCCACAGCTCCCCAATGCCCCTCCAGTGCCCTATCTCCTCCCACCCCACAATGTCCACAGACCCCCTCCCAGTGCCCCACAACCCCCCAATGCCTCACAGACCCTCCCAATGCCCCTCCAGTGCCCTATCTCCTCCCACCCCACAATGTCCACAGACCCCCCCAGTGCCTCACAACCCCGCAGTGCCCCACAATCCCCCAAATGCCACCCCAGTACCCTATTTCCTCCCACCCCACAATGTCCACAGACCCCCTCCCAGTGCCCCACAACCCCCCAATGCCTCACAGACGCTCCCAATGCCCCTCCAGTACCCTATTTCCTCCCACCCCACAATGTCCACAGACCCCCCCAGTGCCTCACAACCCCGCAGTGCCCCACAATCCCCCAAATGCCACCCCAGTACCCTATTTCCTCCCACCCCCCAGTGCCCCACAGCCCCCCCCCGTGCCCCACTGACGCCCCTAACACCCCACTTCCCCCCACCCCAAATACTCCCCCAAAGCCTCAGCCCCCTCCATCCCCTCGGTGCCTCATTGACCCCCATGGACCCCAATGCCCCTCAGCCCCCCCCGTGCCGCCTCCTGAACCCCACACCCCCTTTCCCCCCGCACATCCCCCACAGGCCCCGGCTCCTCGGCCCCCGCCGGTACCGGTGACGCAGCCATTGACGGCCGTCGGTTTCTGCGCCGTTACCACGTAGTTGTAGGACATGGTGGCGGCGGGGGGCGAGGGAGGGCCGGGCCGGGAACCGGGGCCGAAACCGGAGCCGGAACGGCGGCTGGAACAGGGGCTGAGGAGCGGGGCCGTGAACCGGGGTAGGAACTGAGGCCGAGGAGCGGGGCCGGAACCGCGGCAGGAACCGGGGCTGAGGAGCGGGACCGCGCACCGGGAGCGGGGCCTTGCGCGGCCTCTCCGCCGCTTCCGCCCGCCGCCCTGACGTCAGAGGAAGTGAGGCGCGCGGGGCCGCTCTAGGCCGGTTGGAGGACTCCGGGGAGCAGACGAGACGGGCGGTGGCGGAGGGCTGAGCTCCGGTGGGGACGGATCCCTATGGGACGGATCCCTATGGGACGGACCCGTATGGGATGGATCCATATGGGATGTACCCCCCCAACACACACCCCGGAGGGGTCCCTGCTGGGGAGGGGATCCCTGATGGGGGGAGCATCCACCCTGGTCCTTCTACACCCCCTAAAGGGGATCCCTGCTTGGGGATGCATCCACACTGGACCCCTATTCCCAAGGGATAATGCCCCCCCCCCCCTTCCTGTCTGCCCCATGAGGGGAGCCCTGCTTGGGGATGCTCCCCTTAACCCAGGAGTGGGTCACTTTGGGTGGGGGATCCATCATGGTCCTTCCCTACCCCATGAAGGGTTCCCTGCTTTGGGGCTGCTCCCATCCTGGCCCCCAGGTCCCCATCCCCATGGAGGGGGTCCCTGCTTTGGGGGTGCTCTCATCCTGGTCCCCCCACCCCCATTCATGGATCCCTATTTGGAGGGGGGTGGTGGTGTAACTCCCACCTTGGTCTCCCAGCCCTCCCCCAACCCAAGATGGGATCCTTGCTTTGGGGCTGCTCCCATCCTGGTCCCCAGGTCCCCATCCCCATGGGGGGGTCCCTGCTTTGGGTGGGTGCTCTCATCCTGGTCCCCTCCACCCCAGGAATGTGTCCCTGCCTTGGGTGGGGGGTTCTTCCACCAATCGCATGAGGGGTTCCCTGCTGTAAGGCTTGTCCCCCTGCTCATGAAGGGGTCCCTGCTTTGGGGATGCTCTCCTCCTGGTCCCCATGTCCCCATCCCCATGAGGGGGTCCCTGCTTTGAGGGTGCTCCCATCCTGGTTCCCATCCCCATAAGAGGGTCCCTACTGTAGGACTCATTCCTCCCCATCCTCTCCCCATACCCCAGGTTGAGCTCCCTGCTGTGGGGGTTATCCCCAGTCCTGATCCTGCCCCATCCCAGAGCTTATCCCCATTCAGGAGCACACTGAACCCATCTCCCTGATCAGGCGCTGTTCCCGTGCCAGGCCGCCGTATCCCGTGTCCCTGCTGGAAGTGGACCTTGCCCTGCCTCAGCCCCTTGGACTCTGTGAGCTGCAGCTGCGAGGGATCCATCACCACCACCACCACGCTGCCCTATGGAGGTGAGCCTGGGATGGCGATGAGCCCACTACCCCCTTGCCACCCCTATGGGGTGCCCGTGTCCCCCCTTTGTGCCACCCCTTTGTGCCACCAGGTCCCCAAGAAGCTGGTGAACTCAGTGTCAGGCTGTGCTGACGATGCTCTGGCTGGGCTGGTGGCCTGCAACCCGGGGCTGCAGCTGCTGCAGGGACACCGGGTAGCCCTAAGGGCTGACCTGGTGGCCATCCGGGGCCAGGTGGCTCTGCTTTCCGGGGGGGGCTCCGGCCACGAGCCCGCCCATGCAGGTAAGTGCCTCGCCGCCACAATCCAGCATTCCCCGGTGTGGCTTCGAGCTCCCTGTCCCATTCCATAGGGTACATCGGGAAGGGGATGCTCACTGGTGTGGTGGCTGGAGCCGTCTTCACCTCTCCGGCTGTGGGCAGCATCCTGGCGGCCATCCGGGCGGTGACGCAGGCTGGGGCAGGTAGGGATGAGCTTTAAGGTCCCTTCCAACCCAAACTAGTCCATGATTCCATGATTCCATGGTTCCGTGATTCCATGATTCCATGGTTCCATGGTTCTGTGATTGCATAACTCCATGTTTACATGATTCCATGGTTCCATTGTTCCATGATTCCATGATTCCATGGTTCCATAACTCCATGATTCCATGGTTCCATAACTCCATGATTCCATGGTTCCATAACTCCATGATTCCATGGTTCCATAACTCCATGATTGAGGGGTGTGCAGACCCTGTCCCCTAGGAAGGAACAACTCAGCTCATGGTTCCCCTCTTCCCAAGAAGGGAGGTCCCAATGAAGACCTCGCTCCCTGGGGTACCCCCTCCCCATAATCCCTGACCCATTGCCCCTCAGAGCCCACCTCAGCCTCCCCAAGCACCTGCACTGCATGGCCACAATCCCCAGCTCCCGAAGCACACCCTGGCTTCACCCTGGCCCCCCATCCCGTGTCCCACTGCAGCTGGGACCCTCCTCATCGTGAAGAACTACACCGGGGACCGGCTCAACTTTGGGCTGGCGCTGGAGCGGGCGCGGGCAGAGGGGGCCGACGTGCGCATGGTGGTGGTGGGGGACGACAGCGCCTTCGCCACGCTGAAGAAAGCCGGGCGCCGTGGGCTCTGCGGCACCGTCCTCATCCATAAGGTCCGGGGTGGGAGGCTGCTGGTGGCCAGGATCACCCCAGATCCCGATGGAATCCCAGTGGGATCTGCCTGGGGGGGTGGTCCTCACCCATTGTGCTCTTCGCAGGTTGCGGGAGCTCTGGCTGAGGCAGGAGCCAGCTTGGATGAGATCGTGGAGAAGGTGTCAGCGGCTGCCAAAGGCTTGGGTAGGTGTGGGGCACCCTTTGGTGCTCCTTAGGGGGGTGCTGAGCCCCATCCCTGGCAAACCAGAGCCCCCCATCAGCCCCACTTAAGCTGTCACATCCTCCCCACACAGGTACCCTGGGGCTCAGCCTGTCCCCATGCAGCGTTCCCGGCTCCAAACCCACTTTCCAGCTGGCTGATGATGAGATGGAGCTGGGCCTGGGTGAGGAGCTGCCCCCCCATATCCCCCACTCTGTGTCCCAGTGTCCCCCGTTCCCCGTGGGACAGGCATCCCTTGGTGCTGGAGGTGGCCGCAGCGTGGGCTGATGCTGCCCTATCTCTGCAGGGATCCACGGCGAGGCAGGAGTGCGCAGGATGAAGGTGAGCAGGGTCCTGTTGGGTCCCCCCCAATGCTCTCCAGACCCCCCTCCACTCTTCCCTCAATGGCCCCCCATTGTCCCTGTTATCCCCCCAGATGCTGACAGCAGATGAGGCGGTGGAGATGATGCTGGCACACATGACAGACCCCTCCAATGCCTCCCACCTCCCCCTGAGCCCTGGTGAGCCCCCCTCACCCTCCAAACCCCCCCCCCCCCAGACCCCATGGGCAGGGGTCTCATTCTGCTCCTCCCCTGCAGGAGCCTCTGTGGTGCTGGTGGTGAACAACCTAGGTGGATTGTCCTGCCTGGAGCTGGGCATTGTGGCCAGGGCTGCTGTGCGCTGCCTGGGTGAGTGCGGGGGGGGCTCCATCCCTTTGTTCTGCTCCTTCTCCTGCTGCTGCTCATGGACCTCCCTCCATGGCTGCAGAGAGACGGGGGATCAGCATCGCCAGGGCGCTGGTGGGCTCCTTCATGACGGCGCTGGAGATGGCCGGGGTGTCCCTCACGCTCATGCTGGTGGAGGAGGAGCTGGTGCGGCTCATTGGTGAGTGCCTGCTGGTGGGGATGGCCCCAGGCAGGGGGTGATGGGGTGCTCAGGACCCACGGGGTGGTTGCTGAGGTTCCAGTGTTATCCTGGGGGGCCGCCGCTCACCTTCTGCCTCTCCAGATGCCAAGACCACGGCCATGGCATGGCCCAACCTGGCCATGGCGCCTGCAACGAGCCAGAGACAGGAGCTGGCAGCACCGAAGGAGGGAGCGGGGACTGAGCAGCATGAGACCGCCTCAGGTGGGGCAGCACCAGGGAGCTTGAATCCCTTTGGAACCACCACCTCCCTGTGCCTTGGTTTCCCTGTATCCACAGGGATGAGCAGGGTGATGTCCGCTCCTCGCAGGGCCCGGTGCAGCGCGCGTGCAGAGGGTGCTGGAGCTGGTGTGCAGCACCCTGCTTGGCCTGCAGGACAGGCTCAATGAGCTGGACCGTCAGGCAGGAGATGGGGACTGTGGCCACACGCACGCTCGGGCTGCCCGAGGTGGGTGCTGGGGCATATGGGGCAGGGAGTTATGGGGAGTGGGCACCGTAGGGATCACCTCCTGGGAGTGGGGTCTGCCCTGGGACATCCCTTTTTTGGAGAGCAGGGAACCCTGAGCTGTTGAGTTCTCCCTTCCAGGTACCTGAAGCATGGAATCACAGAATGGTTTGGGATGAAGGGAGCTTAAAGCTCCTCCAGCCCCAACCCCTGCCATGGGCTGGGACCCCTTCCACTGGAGCAGGGTGCTCCAAGCCCCTGTGTCCAACCTGGCCTTCAACACTGCCAGGGATGGGGCAGCCACAGCTTCTCTGGGCACCCACTGCCAGTGCCTCAGCACCCTCCCAGGGAAGAGCTTCTGCCTAAGAGCTCATCTCAGTCTCCCCTCTGCAGGTTAAAGCCATTCCCCTTGGCCTGTCCCAACATCCCTTGGCCAATGCCCCTATAGGAGCCCAGTGGCAGCTGCCCCAAGGTGTTGGGGGATCTCCTTGCTTGTCCCCATGGCCCAGGGGGTCACCCCACCGCCCCACACAGATCCCAGAGCTCCATCCCAGCCTGTTCCCATCTCATCCCTGCAGCCATCCAGGAGTGGCTACGTGCCCAGCCACTCCCAGCAGCCCCAGCCCAGCTCCTCTCGGCCCTGGCTGACCTCCTGCTGGAGAAGATGGGGGGCTCCTCCGGTGTGGTGAGTGTGGGGACACAGGAGGGGTTGTCCCCCCGGTGTGACACCGCCTGGCCCCTCACCTCCACTGTCCCACAGCTCTATGGGCTCTTCCTGACGGCAGCCGCCCGGCCCCTGCTCCGCAGCACTGATCTCCCAGCGTGGGCCGATGCCATGGATGCGGGCATTGAAGCCATGCAGAGGTGAGTGAGCAGGGCCATGGGACCCCCCCAGGACCCCCAGACCTTCTGCAGGGCCCCCACTAAGCCCCGCCTGTGTCCCACACAGGTATGGAGGTGCTGCACCAGGGGACAGGACAATGGTGAGTGCAGGTGTGCTGGGGGATGCACTTGGAGTTGTGGGGTCCCCAACACAGGAGGGGTCTGGATCTGATGGATGAGGCCATAGGGATGCTGCAAGGGCGGGAACAGCTCTGCCATGGAGCCAGGCTGAGAGGTGGGCTGGGGCAGCCTGGGGAAGAGAAGGCTCCAGAAGGGGAGACCTCAGAGCAGCTCCAGTGCCTGAAGGGGCTGCAGGAAACCTGGAGAGGGGCTTTGGCCAAGGGATGGAGGGACAGGACAAGGGGAATGGCTTTAATCTGCCCGAGGGGAGACTGAGATGAGCTCTTAGGAAGAAGCTCCTCCCTGGGAGGGTGCTGAGGCGCTGGCCCAGGGTGCCCAGAGAAGCTGTGGCTGCCCCATCCCTGCAGTGTTCAAGGCCAGGTTGGACACAGGGGCTCGGAGCACTCTGCTCCAGTGGCAGGTGTTGGGGTTGGGACTGGAGGAGCTTTAAGCTCCCTTCCAACCCATCCCATAACTCCACGTGGGGCAGAGCCACAATCCAGGGTGCTCCCAGCCTGTCCCCAGCTCTCAGCCCCTTCCCCATCTCTCCAGTTGGACTCTCTGTGTGCTGCAGCCCAGGCTCTGCACCCCCTGCGCAGCCCCGGGGCCAATCTGCTGCCCGTGCTGACCAATGCTGTGCAGGTACGGTGTGAAGGGATCCCCGCACCACGCTGGCTTGGGAATGGGGTGCAGGAATGCCTTCGGTGTCCTGGCCCATCCCGTTTCTCCCTGGCAGAGCGCGGAGGCTGCAGCAGAGGCCACCAAGCACATGGAGGCCGGGGCGGGCAGAGCCAGTTACATCAGCTCAGCGCGGCTGCTGCAGCCCGATCCGGGGGCTGTGGCCGTGGCTGCGGTACTCAAGGCAGTGCTGGAGGGGCTGCAGAGCTGAGGGGGCGGCTGCATCTCACTTCTGACCCCCCACCCCCATACCCTCAATACACCTTTGTGGTTCTAAAGCTGTTCCAGAGCCTCCATCCGCTGGCAGAGGGCTAGGGTGGTGGGGATGCAGCGGGATGCGATGGGGAAGGGAAGCAGGGATCCCATGCTTCCTCGTGACTGAGGAAGGAAGCTTCTGGGCTGGGCATGAGCTCAGCATCTGGGGAACCACAGGGCTCACATGGCCCTAGGCATGGGGCTTGGAGGAACCTCCAGGAAAAGGCAGGAAGAAGCAGGAAGGGATGGGGCCAGCACCAGGATCTGCTCTGCAGGCACCCACTGCTCCCATCCCAGCTCCCGCGGCCCCACTTTGTCCCCAGGGATGCGGGTGCAGGAGCACTGCAGAAGCCAGTGGTTTATTACGTGTCCATGAGGGCCACGGGAGGCTTCTGGGCTGCTCCCACCACCGGGGGGGTTGGAGGGAGAGGCACCCTGGTGAAGGGCAAGGCACGGTGTGAGGGTGCCCTGCATCCCCAGCAGGCACATGGGTGCTCCTCCAGCAGCTTCTGCCGGCTCCGGGTGCTGCTTTGAGCTGGTTTGAAACACAACAAAGTCCAGGCAGGAGGTTCCAGCCAGCACGAGCTGGCACATGGAAGCACGAGGATGCAGGCAGGAGCCTCCTGTGGCTGCCCTCATCCTGCACCAGGCCACAAAGGAGGCAAAGAGATGTCCTCATGGCAGCAGCATCTCCTGCAAGGGTGCTGAGCGTGTTCCGTGGATGGATGAGTTCTGGGTGCAGGATCCTGGGTGAGGACAAGGTGACAGCCACGAGCAGGACCAGCAGAGCCAGCAGGGATCCAATCCTCCGGATCCCGGGAATAGCAGGGAGAGACCTCAGCTGCTCCAGCAGAGTAAGCAGTGAAGCGATGGATCCAAAGCTCAAGAAGGGCAGGGATAGACCTCGGCTGCTCCAGCACTGCAGGCAGGGAAGTGATGGGATTCCACAGCTTGGGAATGGCAGAGAGAGACCTCGGTTGCTCCAGCACAGCAGGCAGGGAAGCGATGGGATCCAAAGAGCCCAGGAACGGCAGCGAGAGACCTCGGCTGCACCGTTGGCATCAGCGCTCAGCAGCGAGCAGCGGCTGTGGGGGGAACACGGCTGAGCCCCACATCCCTCCCCACAGAGGGACAGCCCGGGCAGGTGACCCCCAAATCCACCCCACAGCGGAGCCGGTACCTGGCGCGAGTCCGACGCGTCAGCATCAGGGCGCTTCCAGCTCGGCCGGGCCAGGGCACCCAGCACCAGCACCCCAAAGAGCAGGATGAGGACCCCCAGGGTGTTGGCAAAGACAGCCTCAGCAGGCAGCAGCTTGTACTGCTCTGTCCCATTCTTCCTTGGGGGAGAAGGAGCCCAGAGCTGTCCTGGATGTGCCCAAGCTTCCCCTGTGAGCCCGCACAGCCCCCGCAGCAGGAGCTGAGCCGGGAATCACCCACTTCCCTTTGCACCCAGGGCTTGGTTTCACCCCGAGCCCAAACCCCGCTCCCTGCGGTTGCTCTCCCCACCCCATGCGATGCTCACAGGCTGAAGAAGAGCTTCTCGTTGATGCCTGACATGCAGGAAGCCACAGCCAGCAGCAGGATGGTGGAGCCAAAGAAGACGTGGAGGGGCTTATAGAGCCCACGGAGCCAGGCAGGAGCCCAGGGCAGCAGGAAGGTGCTGAACCCAGCCAGCCACTGCAGGGAGGGAAGCGAGGATGAGGAGCGCACGGAGCCGGGATGCAGGGAGCAGGGCCAGCACCCACCTGACAGGAGAAGAGCAGGATGGTGGCCAAGCCCAGCCAGCTGTGCAGTGAGTACATGTTGGGTGTGCCATGGTCGTTGTGGAAGCGGAAGACGGCCACCAAGCCCAGCACTGCCAGGGTGAAGGCTGCCAGGGCCAGGGAGCTGTGCAGCACCTTCCAGGGCAGCTTGGGACCGCTCCAGGATGCGGGCAGGCGATAAACCAGGGATGCTGCGGGATGAGAAGGTCAGGAAGGAGCCGTGCTGGGTCCGCATCAGCCTCCACACCATGCTTACCTGCGCCATAGAGCACCACCATGCCCGTCACCATCAGCACCGGGTGCCAGTTGAACATCTGGGTGCTGCCATCCCAAGCGAAGCCCCCGCGCCAGTACTGGCACCAGGCACTCACAAAGGCCACGCACACGAAGCCCAGGATGCCCAGGAGGATGCAGAAAGGCAGGAAGGGCAGATCCAGCATCTCTACGACGGGATGGGGGCACCTAGGGAAGAGCAAGGCACTGGCTCAGCCACTGTTGTTGGGCACCCCCCAAGGGAGGAGCCAGGCTAAAAGGGGAACTGAGCTCCAGCCTAGCGGCTGTCTGCACAGGGAATGATGCCGGGGCTGGAGCCGGGCACATGCAGGGTGAGGGCAGCCCCTATAGCCTATGGGCTGCACCCCACTGCCCAGGGGACCACATTAAGGGCATCCCAATGGGTCAGGTCTCACCTGTACCCCCCTATGGTACCCCCAGCACCCCACTGATGTGATTCCCCCCCCCCTTATACACACTTAGACCCTCTCCACACCCCCAACCCCCTTCCACCTCTCTCCCAACACCCCCCCCCGCACCTTCACCCCCCCTAAGCTGCACCCTAATTGGGGTGAGCCCCATCCTCACCATAGGGCTCACCCCAACCGGAAGCAAAGCACCGCTCCCGTACCCTGATCCTGGCAGCCCCAGCACCACCCCTCTCCCCATAGCGGTAAGGGGGGACCCAAGGGCAGCACCCCACATGGTACCTGCGCTATGTATGGCCCCGGCTGGGTCCTGCCCTCAGCCCCTGGGGCTCCAAGCGTGAGGCTGAGCTCATTTGCCTGAGGATTTGCATCTGCCTCCAGCAATGGCTATTTCTGTCCTCGGCCCGGGGCGGGGACGGCCCCGTCCTGCCCCACAGCGGCCGCCCCATGGGGTGGGACTGGGCCCCGGTGCGGCGTGTGTGGGTCTGGGGCTCGGACACCCATTGCTTGGGGCACTGCGGCGGTCACAGCGGCGCTGGGCTGCCCCATGGCACCCATAGAGCGCGGGGATCGGGACTGGCCCCATAGCACCCATAGAGCGCGGGGATTGGGACCGGTCCCATGGCACCTATAGAGCTCGGGGATCGGGGCCGGTCCCATGGCACCCATAGAGCGCAGGGATCGGGACCGGTCCCATGGCACCTATAGAGCTCGGGGATCGGGACTGGCCCCATAGCACCCATAGAGCGCGGGGATTGGGACCGGTCCCATGGCACCTATAGAGCTCGGGGATCGGGACTGGCCCCATAGCACCCATAGAGCGCGGGGATTGGGACCGGTCCCATGGCACCTATAGAGCTCGGGGATCGGGGCCAGGCCCATGGCACCCATAGAGCGCGGGGATCGGGACCGGTCCCATGGCACCCATAGAGCGCGGGGATCGGGGCCGGTCCCATGGCACCCATAGAGCTCGGGGATCGGGGCCGGTTCCATGGCACCCACAGAGCGCGGGGATCGGGACCGGCCCCATGGCTCCCGTAGCACCGGGCCCTGCCCCACGGCTCCCCCCGGTGCCGGGGCCGTACCTCGCTCCCTCCGCCCCGCCGGGGGCTTCCATCGTTGCCGGCGCCGAGCCCAAGCCGCCAATGCCCGGTGATCAACGAGAGCGGCGGTCCCAGAGCGGCCCCAGCGCGGCCCTTCTAGCCATGCGCTTCCGCCTCCGTCTCGGTGGCTGCGCCGTTGCCGTGGAGACGGAAGATGGCGGCCGCAGGTCAGCGCTGGGCCGCGGTGCGGGGACACGGCTGGCAGAGCGGGATATGAGGGGACGTGAGGGGACATGAAGGGACATGGGGGGGGCACAGCGGCACCCACAGCCCCGGTGCTACCGCTGTCTGTGCTCCGGGGGCCGGGGAGCCCCCTCTCGGTGGGGAAGGGGGGCGTTCGGGGGTCTCCGGCGGGGCTGCGGCCTCCTTAGGGCCTGGTAAAGGGGGGGGAGGGGACCGGGGGGCACCATCGATGTTGGGGCTGTGTAAGGGGGCGGTTGTCCACTTCCCCCCCATCGCAGCACTATGGGTGCCTGTGGGTGCCAATGGGCGCCTGTTGGTGCCTATGGGTGCTTGTTGGTGCCTATGGCCACCTGTGGGCACCTATGGGCGCCAGAAGGGGGATCCCACGTTGCCCTGCGCCCCTCATTGCTCCGAGCACCCCCTTACCTCGCTGTGCTCCACGTCCCTTCGCCTGCTGTGGAAGGGAGCTCTGAGCCTCCCTAACGCTGGCCGGACAGCCCCGTGTGTCCTCATGCCCGCCCCGGGGCTGGGTGCGGGGTCCTGACGTGGGCTGCAGGAGGCACCGCGTGTCCAAACCTGTCCCGGCCGCAGCACCTGAACCTGGCGTCAGGGCTTGGCCCAGGCAGGACCTGCCTGGGTTTGCTCCCTGGGCCTCGCACGTGGGCCTTGGCCCTGCAGAGGTTGGGGCTGGGGTGGGGGGAATGGCACTGGGGAGGCCGCACCTCCAATCCTGTGCTCAGCTCTGGGCCCCTCACTGCAAGAGAGACATTGAGGTGCTGGAGCAGGGCCAGAGAAGGGCACTGGAGCAGGTGCAGGGCCTGGAGCACAGTGTGATGGGGAAGGGCTGAGGGACCTGGGGGGTTCAGATGGAAGAGAGAAGGCTCAGGGGGGACCTGAGCACTGCCTACGACTGCCTGAGAGGAGGATGGAGCCAGGAGGGGCTGTGCTCTGCTCCCAAGGACCAAGGGATGGGACGAGAGGAAACAGGCCTCGAGCTGCACCAGGGCAGGTTCAGGTGGAGCTGAGGAGCAATTCCTGCCCCAGAGGGTGCTCAGCATTGGAACTGCCCAGGGCAGGGCTGCAGTCACCATCCCTGCAGTGTTCACACACTGAGACCCTCAGTGCCATGGGTCAGTGGTGGCCTTGGCAGTGCTGTGGTTGATGCTCTTAACGGCCTTTTCCAACCTGGCTGATTGTAGGAGTGAATCTGAACTGGGGAGAAGGGAGCGGACACAGCTCAGAGCTTCATCCCATGCTGCCAAACCAAACCTCTGCTCCCCCTCCAGGTCCTGGCAATGGAAATGAGCAACGCTGAGTCCCTCAGCTCCACACCATGAGCTGCCTTTGCCTCTGGGGGTGCTGGAGCTGAGAGCTCCAACCCCAAGGGAAGGAAGATGCTCCAGACCAGCAACTACAGCCTGGTGCTGTTCCTGCAGTTCCTCCTGCTCTTCTACGACCTCTTTGTCAACTCCTTCTCGGAGCTGCTCCGCACAGCTCCTGCTGTCCAGCTCGTCCTCTTCATGTGAGTGCCAGGAGGGTGCTGTGGCCACCAGGCTGGGACAGGAGGCTTGGGATCTCACCCCGTTTCTCTCTTCCTGCAGCATCCAGGACATTGCTATTCTCTTCAACGTCATCATCATCTTCCTCATGTTCTTCAACACCTTCGTCTTCCAGGCTGGGCTGGTCAATCTCCTCTTCCACAAGTTCAAGGGGACCATCCTGCTGTCTGCAGCCTACCTGGGGCTCAGCATCTCCTTCCACGTGTGGGTTATGGTAGGTTGAGGCTCCTGGTTCCTTCTGAGGGGGGGCCAGCACAACCCTCTGCTCCCTTCAGTCCCTCTTCCGTGAGAGGAAGACCATGATCTACCAAGCAGGGACAGTTTGGTGTCCCCCCATTGGCATCAGGCTGGAAGGAGGGAGCTGCCCCATCCCAGCCCCTTTCCTAAAGACTGGAAAATCCTCTTTCCCCCAGGGAAAGCAGCTCCAGCTCCGTGCTGGCACGGGATAATCCCTGCTGAGGGCTGGGGCAGCAGCTCCTGCTTTACCTGGGATTAATCCCCAGCAAACACCAGCGCTCAGAGCCTGGGGACAGCCACGTCCCTGCTTGCACTGGACAGCCCTGAGGGCTCTCAGGGGATCCTGGATCTGTTGAGGCAGCATCTTCCCCTTTTCATCCCCAAATAAATTCACTCTTATCCCCATCCCCTGGACAAGCAGCCCCACACCCTGCCCAGCCCCTGGGCATCCTCCTCCATGGGATCTCATCCCCCTCCATCCTCAGGGTGAGGGTCTCTCCTCACCCTATTGCCCCGGGGGGCTGGAGCAGCCACGTTGGTGCTGCACACCCCCCCCCCAGGCAGGGGATTGACAGGGGATTTGCAGGGATCTGAAGCAGGAATAGGTCCTGGCACGCTGGCTAAATCCTCTGAGCTGCTTAATCTTTGGGGTGGGGGTGCCCCCAAACTAATGGAGCTGCTGCGAGGGCTGGAGCAGCTCTGCCATGGAGTCAGGCTGGGAGAGCTGGGCTGGGGCAGCCTGGGGAAGAGAAGGCTCCTGAAGGGGAGACCTCAGAGCAGCTCCAGTGCCTAAAGGGGCTGCAGGGAATCTGTAGAGGGGCTTTGGCCAAGGGATGTAGGGACAGACGAAGGGGAATGGCTTTAACCTATCCCAGGGGAGACTGAGATGAGCTCTGAGGCAGAAGCTCTTCCCTGGGAGGGTGCTGAGGTGCTGGCACAGGGTGCCCAGAGAAGCTGTGGCTGCCCCATCCCTGGCAGTGCTCAAGGCCAGGTTGGACACAGGGGCTTGGAGCACCCTGCTCCAGTGGAAGGGGTTGGGCTGGGGCTGGATGAGCTTTAAGCTCCCTTCATCCCACCCCATGCCATGACTCTATCTCCTGTCTGCGCTCAGAACCTGCGCTGGCGTGACTCCAGCCGCTTCGTGTGGACTGAAGGCCTGCAGACCCTCTTTGTGTTCCAGCGCCTGGGTAAGGGCTGGGGGTCACAGGCACCCTGCTGGGGTCCTGCTGCTTTTGGGGTGCCCCTGGGGATGAAGGGGGGTGCCCACCTTCACCCCCCTCTTCCTCCTTCCCGCAGCGGCCGTGCTCTACTGCTACTTCTACAAGCGGACCGCGGTGCATCTGGGGGACCCCCTCTTCTACCAGGACTCCCTGTGGCTGCGCAAGGAGTTCGAGCAGTTCCGTGGCTGATGGTTCCCTCCAGCTCTCCATCACCTCGTGGCCCCGCTGGCGACAGCTCCACCTTAGCCTCTTCTTCCTCACCGGTACCCGCACCACAGGCGGATGCCAGGAGCCGATGGGAAGCTCATCTGCATCCCGCTGTGCATCAGGATGGAGCCACGTCCCTTGCTGGGGCTCAAGTGGTTTTGTACTCAGTCAGGAAATAAATGAGCTGTGTTTTCCAGCGCTGCCCACCCCTCCCGCCCCGGGCTCTTCCCTCGCTCGCACTCACTCTCTGCACCCAAACAACCTTCCCCCAGCTCCTCGCTGCGTTCCCAGCCCGCTAACGGGGCACTGCCCACCCTGCAGCGGAGAGAACCGCGGCACAACCCGGGGAGAGTGCACCCGGCGCTCCCCCCGCACCGTGCCCCAGTGCCGGCTGCGGGACTCGAACCCGCGGCACCGGGGCTCGGTCCTCCGGGACCATAGAGAGGGCGGAGGGAGCGGGCGAGGGCGGCGGCGGTTACCATGGAGATGGAAGATGGCGCCCAGGAGTGAGTGAGGGGCCGAGGCGCGGCCGGGATCGGGGCTCGGTGGGACTGGGACCGGGCTCCGGGACCGGGCTCCAGGACCAGGGCTCGGTGGGACAGGGACTCGGTGGGGCTGGGACCGGGCTCCAGGACCAGGGCTCGGTGGGACCGGGGCTCGGTGGGGCTGGGACCGGGCTCCAGGACCAGGGCTCGGTGGGACCGGGGCCGGGCTCCAGGACCAGGGCTCGGTGGGGCCGGGGCTCTGTAGGACCGGGGCCGGGCTCCAGGACCGGGGCTCGGTAGGACCGCGGCCGGGCTCCAGGACCGGGGCTCGGTGGGACCAGGGCTCTGTGGGACCGGGACCGGGGCCGGGCTCCAGGACCAGGGCTCGGTAGGACCGGGGCCGGGCTCCAGATCCGGGGCTCAGTGGGACCGGGGCTCAGTGGGACGGGGACTCGGTAGGACCGGGGCTCGGTAGCACCGGGCCCGGCCCTTTGCCTCTCTCCGCCCACAGCCGCGTTGTGCCCGCAGGCCGCCAGCGCTCCTCGGCCCCGCTGCAGGTCCTGCTCTTCCTCAACGGGTGGTACAGCGCTACCTACTTCCTGCTGGAGGCCTTCATCTTCGTGTACAAGGGTGAGCGCCCCGTGCCCCTCCAGCCCTCCCCGGGGTACACTGCCCTGGCCCTGGGCTGGGCGCTGATGCAGCCGTGGCTGTGCCCGCAGTACTGCTGCTGCCCTACCCCTTCACCAACCTGGCGCTGGACGTGGTGCTGCTCTTCCTCTACCTGGGCACTGAGGCTACGCGCATCTTCTTCGGTGAGGTTGTGAGGGGCTTGGGCCAAGGGATGCAGGGACAGGACAAGAGAATGGCTTTAACCCGCTCGAGGGGAGACTGAGATGAGCTCTTAGGAAGAAGCTCTTCCCTGGGAGGGTGCTGAGGCGCTGGCACAGGGTGCCCAGAGAAGCTGTGGCTGCCCCATCCCTGCAGTGTTCAAGGTCAGGTTGGACATGGGCTCAGAGCACTCTGCTCCAGTGGAAGGTGTCCCTGCCCATGGCAGGGGTTGGAACTGGGTGATCTTAAGGTCCTTTCCAACCCATTCCATGATTCCATGACAGACACCAAGAGCCCTCCAGCACCATGTAAAAGATTGACAACGTCAGCCAAGTTTATTACTTAAGGGGTTGGGGTTGGGACTGGAGGAGCTTTAAGCTTCATCTCAACCCATTCCATGGTTCTAAGTCCTGGGGACACCGAGCTCCAGGAGGGGCAGAGGGGGACCCACAACCCCCCCCTCCCCTCCCCGCCCCAGGCTCCAAGGGTAACCTGTGCCAGCGGAAGGTTCCCCTCTGCATCAGCCTGGCCCTGACGGTGCCGGCGGCCGTGATGGCAGCCTATTACCTGCTGCTGCAGACCTATGCCCTGCGCCTGGAAGCCATCCTCAACGCCATCCTCCTCCTCTTCTATGCCCTGGAGCTGCTGCTGGGTGTCCTGGCACTCATCTCCTTCTCCAGGTATCTCTCCCAGGTCACTCCGCATGGAATGCCAGACTTCCAAGCTGCTTTGGCACTGACACATCCCTCTTTTTCCCCCTTCTCTACAGCGTGGATTCATACTGAGGCCCTGTGCCACGCCAAAGGACCAGGTACAGGAGGCAGTGGGTGCCCAGCACCCCCAGTTGGCTGTCTCCCCATCAGCCAGGAGTGACTTGCGAGGCAGCCCCCTCCCTGCTTGCCCCCAGGATGTGCACGGCAGCTCCAGGTACAGAGAATTCCTATTTTTTTTTGCTACCTTCTCACAAGAATTCCCTATTTTCCAATAAATATTTATTTTTACCTGGTGCCTGAGCACTTGGGTCCCCCCCCACGCCCCCCAGGGCAGCGCTTTGGGCTTTCAGCACCCCCACTGCTGCTCTGAGCCTGCTTGGAGGGGCAGAAGAGCCCCTCAGAAGGGGCCTGGAGACACTTTCAGTCCTCAGCCACCACTTTCCACTCACCACAGCAGCTTTAAACCACTCCAAAGCCCTCTTTACCACTTCCAGCACCTCATAGGCAATGCAAGGCCCTACACCTGGGTCGGGGCAATCTCAGGCACAGCTAAAGTTGCGCAGAGAAGAGATTCAGAGCAGCCCAAGGAGAAGGACCTGGGGGTGTTCGGTGATGACTGAACATGAGGCGGCTGCAGTGTGCGCTCACAGCCCAGAAACCAACCGTATCCTGGGCTGCATCCAAAGGAGAGTGACCAGCAGGTCAAGGGAGGTGATCCTGCCCCTCTGCTCTGCTCTCCTGAGACCTCACTTGGAGCACTGTGTGCAGTTCTGGTGTTCTCAACATCAGAAGCACGTGGAACTGTTGGAGGAGGAGGCTATGAGGATGCTCAGGGACTCGAGCAGCTCCCGTATGAAGATAGGCTGAGAAAGTTGGGTCTGTTCAGCCTGGAGAAGAGAAGGCTGCGTGGAGACCTCAGAGCAGCTTCCAGTGTCTGAAGGGGACCTACAAGGATGCTGAAGAGGGACTCTGCATCAGGGACTGGAATGATAGGATGAGGGGTGATGGGTTCGAACTGAAACAGGGGAAGTTCAGGTTGGAGGTGAGGAAGAAGCTCTTCCCTGGGAGGGTGCTGAGGCGCTGGCAGTGGGTGCCCAGAGAAGCTGTGGCTGCCCCATCCCTGGCAGTGTTCAAGGCCAGGTTGGACACAGGGGCTCAGAGCACTCTGCTCCAGTGGAAGGAGCCCCTGTCCGTGGCAGGGGTTGGGACCTGGGTGATCTTAAGGTCCTTTCCAAACCATTCCATGACGGACACCAAGAGCCCTCCAGCACCATGTAAAAGATTGACAACGTCAGCCAAGTTTATTACACAATTTCCAACCTATCAGAAAGACAAAACAAATCTCTATGGTCACTGCGAGCAGGAGGGGCAGTGCCTCACCGGGGGGAGGCTGCTCTGCTCTTGGGTTCTTTTTTCCCCCCTCCCTCCCTCCACTATTTGGAAAGAAACCTAAAAATGTGGCATTAAGTAGAAAAGAAAACCCATCCGAAGCCTCCCAGTGCCTCCCGGTACCTCCCAACGTGGGCTGCAGGGGGGGTTTGGGTACCATTTCGACTTAAAAAGACCTCCAGAGGCAGCTTTGCTCCTTGGCCAGCGACACTTCAGAGGGTGCCACCAGCCCTGGAAGTCGCCCCGTGTCTCCTCAGCTCAGCCTGACCCTTCTTGGGTGCTTCCCTTGGTATCCCCTCACAGCTTGGAGAGGTGCATATGGGACCCCCCCCCCCCCCAAGTGTGTCCTCTGGAAGGGTGGATGGGGAATAAGGGAGAGCATCCCGAGGGATAAGCATCGGGGGGGGGGGGGGGGGGGGGAGTCGCATCCTGCCCTGCTGCTGCCTCTCCCTCTAAAACAAGGAAGGTGCTGCAGGAGAGCCCTGGAATGTGGGGCAGAGGGAAGGGGTGACCCCCAGCTCCGCTCCAGCCCCCCCATCCCAGCCCTCCTGGGCTAAGCAGGGAGGAGAAGGGGGAAAAGGAGCAGCATGGGGGCCTGTGCTGGCACTGCTGGGCAATGGGGACACAAGCGTCCCCACAAGGGGGGCAGGAGGCCAGAGACCCCCTGGTACCGCTTCCAGCAACCCCAAGCATGGAGTGGGATCCGTGCACCTCCGGGAAAGGTCCATCCCCTTCCCAGCACGGCCTCACCAACCTCCCTCCATGGAAGGAAAAGCACCATTTCTCTTTGGGTCCGAGTATCCACGAAGCAGAGCGGGGTGAGCCGGGTGCTGGCATTCCCCCTGGGAAGCAGCAAGGAGCACGGGCTCTGGCCCCAAGGTGGCAGTGGGAGGCTCGGCTGCTGGGGTGCTCCACAGCTTTCCTGGGGTGTCCGGAGGGAGCTGGGATGGGGTGGGATGGGGTGGGAGGGTGGAGCAGCCTCGAAGCGTAGTCCTGGTCGAGGTGAGGAGATACGAGTCCATTAAAAAACACTTCCTGCCAAATTCCTGCGGGAAAGAGGAGCAGAGTGGTCAGAGCAACCCTTGGGAAGTTTGACAAGGACAATGGGAATGGCTTTGTCCTGCCAGAGGGGACACTGAGAGTGTTCCAAGGCCAAGCTGGATGGAGCAACCTGCTCCAGTGGAAGGTGTCCCATGGGTTGGAGCTGGATGAGCTTTAAGGTCCCTTCATCCCAAAGCATTACATGATGATTCCCAGCACCCCTCACCTGTCTCAGTGGTGCCGGTCCCTCTCTCTGTCCCTGTCCCGATGCCGCTCGTGCTCCCGGTTCCGCTCCTGGAAGTAGTCCTCGTGCCGGTCCTCGCTGTGGAGCACATCCCGGTGCCGCCGGCTGCTTTCCCGGGACCGGCTGGGAGAGCGCTCCCGGGATCGGTGCCTTTTCCTGGGAGAAGAGGGAAGAAGAGGACCTTTGGTGTGTGCAGTGCTGGGGTCCCCAGCGTCAGAGGAACACTGGGCAAGGCCAGAGGAGGCCATGAGGATGCTCAGGGCCCGGAGCAGCTTCTGGAGGGAGCCAGGCTGGGAATACTGGGGCTGCGTAGGGACCTCAGAGCAGCTCCCCGTGTGTGAAGGGGGTACAGGGATGCTGGAGAGGGGCTCTGCATCAGGGACTGGAGCGATGGGACGGGGGGGTGATGGGTTCAGACTGGAACAGGGGAGATCCAGGTTGGAGATAAGGAAGTTCTTCCCTGTGAAGGTGCTGAGGCGCAGGCACAGGGTGCCCATGGATGTTGTGAATGCTCCATCCCAAGCCAGGTGGGATGGAGTCTTGGGTGACGCAGTCCGGTGCCTGCGGCAGAGGTCGGACCCGGATGATCCGAAGCTCGCTTCCAACCCAACCCCTTCCATGATTCCACGATGGGATGCAATGAAGCCACCCCAGGGCAGCTCCCAGCCTGGGGGTACCTGGAGGAGCTGCTGCTGGCGCCGGTGCTGTAGGACTTGGCCTCGATGCCGTGCAGGCAGTCTTTGAGGGACGAGAGGAGGACGCGGCACCGCTCGTCGCTGGCGACGCGCGACTGTTTGATGACAGCGATGGCCGTGAGGAGGGTCTCGATGGCATCGCTGTAGTCACCTGGGGGGGGCAGAGCAGGGTTGGGGGTGAGGGCAGACCCACCATGGCACACACACAGAGGGACATGGGGGGCACGGTCACCGGTACCTGCGCTGGCGCCGGACACCGCCTTGGATATGGCGCTGCTGGAGATGGCCCGGTTCCTGTTCATGATCTCCTCAAACTCCCCTTCGCTCACTGGGGCGGGTGGAGGGCCCAGCTCCCGGCTGCACAAGAGACAAGCGGGGCTCAGCATACCCCCCCATCCCCATTGGTACCCCACCGAGACCCCCCCTTCACCCCTCTTCACCTGCTGTGGTTGTAGGGAGCCATGGCCTTGCCGTAGGTGTCCGGTGGAGGACCCAGCGCCGCGTTGGGTGGAGGGAAGAAGGCAGGGTTGAGGTGTAGGGCAGGGGGGACAGCCCCCGGCGGGGGCACAGCAAGGTGGGGGGGCAGTCGAGGTGGGGGGGGCATGAGATGCTGGTAGTGGATGCCGGGGGGTGGGGGGGGGACACCGAAGCCGGAGGACAATGGGGGGGGGGGTGGCATTGGCGGAGGGGGCAGTCCCATAAGGGGCAAGGCGGTGGGGGGGCGGTTGAAGAAGGGAAGGACAGAGGGGGGTTTGTCCACGCGGGCCACGGGCAAAGCATTCTCTGTCGGTGTGGCGCGGCCATCCATGGAGTCCACAGAATCCCGGGAATGGGCCCTCGGAGGCACACCTGGAAGCAGGATGGGAAAGAGCCATGAGCTACAGTCAGAGCATCTGCAGGTCTTGGAGACCTCCTCCTCTTCCTCCCCCCGCCCCCCACCGTGATCAGTGCAAGGAGCATCCTCTCCCTCAGCCCCAGGAGATTCCAGCCTTGGAGAGCTCAGGGTGCCCAGAGTGAGATCCAGCCACAGCCACACGTAGCCTCCGCTTCCACGTGCCTCCAAGAGGGGAGCAGCCCCCGGTCCCCAGGGCCCCGCAGGGCCCCCCCGAAGCCACAGAGCAAGGGGGTTACAAGGACAGAAGCCGAAAGCCACAAGAGAGGGGCCCCAGCAGAGAGCTCGCTGGGGCCCCCAACAGATGGAACAGCCCCGAGAGAGATCCACACGTGGGTCCGGAAAGGCCTGAGCGTGGAGGAGAACGAGGGGACAGAACCCAAGTGCTGACAGCAATGGAGCTGCTGGAGGAAGAACTTGGAGCCTGGATGCCATCAAAGAGAGGAACAGGAACCTCTGCTGCCGCCAAAGAGGCTTTGAGGATGAGAGTGATGTTCAGCGAGGGCACGGAGCCCCACGGGGGAGCCACAGCTCCCCACCAGGCTCTGCTGCTCTGCTGGCCCTCAAGCCAAGCACTATTCGGGCTTCACGTGAGCTCAGCCACACCAGGATGAGGCCCCCAGGGCCGGGCTGAAACGCCGGTGCCTGGCAGGGTGAGGGAACACCCCGCGCTCCAACAGAGCACAAGGGCAGGTCTGGACAGGCTCTAACAGCGCCCAGTGCTGCCAAGCAGCTCATGGAGCTGAAGGAAGAAAGCTGCAACTCTTGCCAGGGTGCTTAGGAAGAAGTGGTTTGTCCTTGCGTGAAACAGGCCATGGGATCTACAAGGACCAGAGCTGGCCAAGACCTCCTCTTGCCAAACCTGCTCCTGCCCAAACAGTCCCTGTGGGTCCAGCAGAGCCCCCCAGCACCGGGGCTGGGGCATCGCATCGCTGCGGAGTGAGGCGAGGACCACCTATTGCCATAGTAGAAAGCCCCACGGCCAGGCCCCAGCTGGAATCCTGTGTCCAGTGATGGGCACCTTACCTCCGCAGGGATGGGCAAGTTCTGGAGGAGATCCAGAGAAGCTACTAATAGATATGGAGGGTCTTAGCTATGTTGATAGGCTGAAGAGCTTAAGCCCATTCAGTTTGGAGAGGAGGAGGAGGAGGCTACGAGGGATCTTCGCAGTGTGTGAGCACCTAAAAAGGGGATCATAAAGACTTGGGTCAGGATCTAAGCAGACTCAGTAGCCATAGGAAACAACCCCCGGGGCCTCCTGGCGGTGTCCCCTCCACCCTGAAGGTGTTGGTGGGCTCAGGCTGACAGCTCTGCGGGGGGACCTGCAGTGTGGAGAACCCCCCCGTGGCGCACCGTGCCTTCGCCCCACTCACGTTTGCGAGCCTGGGCCTCGAACTGGGAGAGGTTCTGCCGGGTGGCCAGCCTCACCTCCACCTTGTCCCCGTTGAGCATCTTGCCAGGCAGGAGCTCCAGGAGCTTATGGACCGAGTTCTCAGAGGCAACCACCACCTCTGCGTACCTGGGGGGAAGCACAGTGGTCGCTGAGGTAGCCCCAGGCTGAGCCCACCTGGGTGTCCCGCATCCCCTCCTCCTTATCCCATGCTGTTTGGGAGTCTCTGCTTTACCCTCCCCAGGCAGGAAAAGCATCGTCTGTCCCCTCACCACAATGGATGTGGGGGTGAGGACCTGGATCCCCCCCCCAACTCTCACCCTTTGGATTGGCCATTGGCTCGGTTCTCTGCAAACTTCAGCTCCACCACGTCGTAGACACCGACGGAGCGGATGGTTTGGATCAGCTGCTGGTCAGTTGTCCACTGAGGGGAGGAGAGAGATGCTGCTGTCACCTCTTGTCACCCCTTGGTGTCCCCCAGCTAACCCAGGTGCGGGGCACTTGAGTACAGACACCCTCAGAGCCCCTGCGTGGAGTTTACAATCGACCTCCAGCCTGACACAGGCTCTGGGCACAGCCACAAGGTCCGGATGGGACAGAGCATTCCAGAGCTGTCCATCCAGGAGAAGGGGACTCACCCATGCAGCCCCAAGAAGGAAGAGCCAAGCAGGGGCAGCAGGCAGTGCGCTGCGCTCGCTGGTCCCCGGCTTCAAGCTGGACCTGAAGCCCCTCAGAGCTGATCCCAAAGCGGAGCCCAGCTTAAAACCCATACTGAGCCACTACGTTGAGGAGGACCCACACCTCCAAAGAGCCCCTCGGAAGCTCCCCATCCACATTCCCACCATGGGAGACCCAAAATGGACCCCCCCCTCCCCACAGCAGCCCAGGCAGGGGGTGACCCCACTCACCCAGGAGAAGCTGCCCACGTAGACAGCAGCTCTCTTGTTGCGCAGCCCACTGTAGGTGTACAGGATGGCCGGGGCCTTGCTGTTGGCCTTGGGGGAGGGCTCCTGGCGGATCTCGGGGGGGGGCTCGGAGCTGCTGCTGCGGCTCTCGGGGGGCTGGGAGCTCACGGCCAGCACATCGTCATACAGGTCCATCTGATCAGCACTGCTGAACTCGGAGTCCTGTGGGGAGACCCCGGGGGGGGGGGGAAACCAATTCATGTGTGTCCCCCCTGCTCAGCACCTCCCACTGGAGCAGGGTGCTCCAAGCCCCTCTGTCCAACCTGGCCTTCAACACTGCAGGGATGGGGCAGCCACAGCTTCTCTGGGCACCCTGTGCCAGCGCCTCAGCACCCTCACAGGGAAGAGCTTCTGCCTAAGAGCTCATCTCAGTCTCCCCTCGGGCAGTTAAAGCCATTCCCCTTTCCTGTCCCTACAGGCCCTTGGCCAAAGCCCCTCTCCAGCTTTCCTGCAGCCCCTTTAGGCGCTGGAGCTGCTGTTGGGTCTCCCCTTCAGGAGCCTTCTCCTGTACAGGCTGCCCCAGCCCAGCTCTCTCAGCCTGGCTCCAGAGCAGAGCTGCTCCAGCCCTCGCAGCATCCCCATGGCCTCCTCTGGCCTCCCTCCAGCAGCTCTAGTCCAGCCCAGGCAAACATTAACACAAGCCCCACAACAAGGGGATCAACACCTCCCTTCCCCAGCAACGGGGTTACTGGTGCCCCAAAGATGGGGTGATGGGCTCTGCTTTGTGCTGCTGACATAACCCTGGAGCACTTTCAACACGGAAGGAGGTGGAGAAGGGAGGAATACCACAGGAAACAGAACCACGCGGCTTTGCGTTGCTTTCCCACCCACTGAGCCCCAGCCCAGAGCTCATTCAAGCAGAGAACATCATGAGGACGTTCTGAGCAACGAGACAAGACTCAACTTGCTCCTTTGGGAGCTACCAGGAAGAACTTCACCTTTCCTAAGGCAGGGCAAGAGTTCAGTGGTGCAAGCCCTCAATGGACAAGCCTCTTGCTCCTTGGCAGGCGCCTCCATCACCACCCCAAGTCCACCCTCAAACCTTCTTTGCTCCATAGAGCACCACGCTGAGTGCTCGGCGGGCCAGCAGAGCCCTCTGCAGGGTAGGAGCCACAAGCACCGTCTGCACACGCAGATGCAGGAGCAGGCGCCACAGCAGCAGAGCTGTGAATTCCCGACGTCCCGGCTCTGCCTCCCAGTTCCCACATTCCCACTCTGTTCCAGGCTATATTTAATGTGGAGCGTAGAGCAAGCGCTGTGTTTACTACACAGCTCCAGACTAACTGCTCACCCGGATTCAACGTGCGTTGAGCATCCTTGGCATGCTACACGTTACTACGTTAGGTTCTGGCCCATGGGTCCCGTGTAAGCAGAGAAACACTGAGGCTCTGCTCCCAGATCCTTAATACCAGGGATTCGAAGGCAGTTTGGGCAATATTACCTCTAGAAATAGCATGAGGTGTTGAATTCCCTATGCTGTGATGGTCAGGGAATGGTACAGATAAAACATGGGGTGAAAGGAGAGAGGGAGAAAGGTGCTCAGGCAAAAGCATTCAAAAGGACATGGAAATACAAAGATAAAGCCATTTATATGGAATCCTGGAATCCCAGCCTGGTTTGGGATGAAGGGACCATAAAGCATCTCCAGCTCCAACCCCTGCCTTGGGCAGGGACACCTTCCACTGGAGCAGCTCCAAGCCCCTCTGTCCAACCTAGCCTTGAGCACTGCAGGGATGGGGCAGCCACAGCTTCTCTGGGCACCCTGTGCCAGCGCCTCAGCACCCTCACAGGGAAGAGCTTCTGCCTCAGAGCTCATCTCAGTCTCCCCTGGGGCAGGTTAAAGCCATTCCCTTTGCCCTATCCCTGCAGGCCCTTGGCCAAAGCCCCTCTCCAGGTTTCCTGCAGCCCCTTTAGGCACTGGAGCTGCTCTGAGGTCTCCCCTTCAGGAGCCTTCTCTTCCCCAGGCTGCCCCAGCCCAGCTCTCTCAGCCTGTCAGTCCTCCCCTCAAACCCCCTCTCAGCACCAGCACCCATTTCGAAGGCAGCTGTAAAATTTCCATCCAGCTATTTCAGCTGCAGAGCTGATAAAAAGGTCACAAGAACTCCAATAGGGAGCTGCATTTTCCTGCTCCTCAAACCAGCTCAGCTCTTTGTTTAATCCACCTCACACACTCCTACCCCTACTCCAAGTGCTTTGGACACCACCCAAGGCTGGGAGATTCCTGCCTGGAAGTTCCACAAAGTTGAGACCAAAACCAGAGGGGGGCAGGGAATTTCCTCAGTTGTGCTCCTATGGGGAGGCTGCAGCTTGGGAGATTTTCGAGCTCTTCTGGGATCTCTGTAAATGCTCCCCTTTAATCCTGGAATCAATCAGGTTGGAAAAGACCTATAGGATCATTCAGTCCAACCATTCCCAGCACTGCCAAGGCCACCACTGAGCCATGGCACCAAGAGCCACATCCGTACTTCTCTTCTAAACACCACCTGGATGGTGACTGCAGCCCTGCCCTGGGCAGTTCCAATGCTGAGCACCCTCTGGGGCAGGAATTGCTCCTCAGCTCCATCTGAACCTGCCCTGGTGCAGCTCGAGGCCGTTTCCTCTCATCCCATCCCTTGGTCCTTGGGAGCAGAGCGCAGCCCCCTCCTGGCTCCATCCTCCTCTCAGGCAGTTGTAGGCAGCGCTCAGGTCCCCCCTGAGCCTTCTCTCTTCCATCTGAACCCCCCAGGTCCCTCAGCCCTTCCCCATCACACTGTGCTCCAGGCCCTGCATCAGCTCCGGTGCCCTTCTCTGGCCCCGCTCCAGCACCTCAATGTCTCTCTTGCAGTGAGGGGCCCAGAGCTGAGCACAGGATTGGAGGTGCGGCCTCCCCAGTGCCCAGCAAAGGGGCACAATCCTGCCCTGGCCCCGCTGCCACACTGGTGCTGGTGCAGGCCGGGATGCTGGGGGCTTCCTGGCTGCCTGGGCACAAGCTGCTCCTGCTCAGCTCCATCAGCTCCTTTTCCATGAGCAGCTTCCCAAGCCTGGAGCGTTCCATGGGGTTGTTGTGGCCCAAGTGCAGGACCCAGCCCTGAGCCCTGCTGAAGCTCAGCCCATGGCTGAAGCCTGGCCAGATCCCTCTGCAGAGCCTCCAGCAGATGCACACTCCCACCCAACCTGGTGGCATATGCAAAGTGACAGAGGGCGGCCTCAATCCCCCCATCCAGACCATCAGTGAGGATCTCAAACACTGACCCTGGGGGACACCACCAGTGACCATCCTGATGTGACACCATTCACCACCACTCTCTGGGCTCTGCCCTGCTGCCAGTCTTTTAGCCCAGCACAGAATGCACCCATCCAGGCCATGAGCAGTCCAGAACACTGCAGGCCACAGTGTCCATGCTCTGCTGAGGTCCAAAGAGCCCATGTCCACAGCCTGATGGGATAATGGTGCAGAACTCCCAGCCCAAGCACTCAGCCACTGCTGCTCTCTGCCCTTGCCATCACACCACCTTTGCAGACCATCAATGGTGAGAAGCTTCTTCCATCCCTAACACCTTCACTGCTGCCACCCAACCCCCAACTCAGCAAACACACAACTCATGAGGTCCATGAGGCTGAATCCAGGCACCGTTAGCGGCATTCCCCTGTGCTCCATGGGACCTGGAACCACACCAGCATCCCCGCTGTGCCACAGGCACCGCCGGGCAACCACGGCCCCTTCCCACTGCACTTTGATCCCATGGATTAACTCCGATTCCTTCCTGCCACGGCAAAGCCTGAGGTGCTCAGTGATCACTTCCAGCTCCAAGAAACCACTGTCTACTTGGTGGGGTCAAAGGCCTTGTGTTTCCTGGCCACCAAGGCCTCCAGGTAAAGCTTTCCCTGCTGTGCAGCCAGGATTGCTCCATCCTCCTCTCAATGCTGCTCCACTTCACTCCTAATGATCTCCAAGACTTGACCAACACCAGAGCAGATCCATCAGAGACCAATCAGCATTCCAGTAGACATTCCCCTGTCAACTCAAGCCACTGCTTCCATCACCATTCCCGCTCCTGGGAGCCAAGCCTTCATGGGAAAGCCTACCTGCAGGCACAGGCAGGACCTGCCCATCTCCACAGACCCATGAAGCAGCAGCGGAGCTCTCCCATTAAACCCTTCCACCTGTATTCCCGCAGCTATCCGGCAATTCCCTGGGCTCCCAAATCCAGATGGGATTGGGTATCCCCAGGCATACTCATTTCCTAATGCTTTTCAAAGCAAATTGCAAAAAGCCATCCAAACTGAGGTTGTCCCTAAGCCAGAGCAGTTCCATTTGGTCCCAGCACCACCACCAGATAGTTTAATGCACAGAGAACTGGGGTTATTCCAGGGTTTTCTGAGGAAGGATGCAGTATTTTGGAGTCAGAAGGTGTCCAGGCAGGAATGCACTTTACAACCGCCTTTCCTAGCGAGGATCCCATGACTTTGGCAGTGTCACAGCCAGCTCAGAGCACAGAGCTCCTCCTCACAGCCCCCTCTGCTCCAAGGTGCTTAACACTGCTTCCACCATCCCACTTTTCCCAAGACAGCAGGAATAATTCCTTGGAACAAAAAGTGTCTCACCCTCAGCTCCTCTTCAGCCCTCCAGAAGCTCACTGGGATTCCCTTCCTCCATGTGCTTTGCTCCCAGTTCATGCGTTTTCCCTCTAGAACATCCCAACTCTCCTTCTCCATCACCTCTTCCTGGGACACCCAGGCATCCCCAAGGCAGATGAGGTGGCACTTGGGGGACATCCCTGACCACAGCTCTGGTGCTCTGGGTCCCTTCCCTGTGCCATTCCTTGGCAGAGCCTCTTCCTGTTGGGATTTCTCACTTCTCCAACCCAGGCTGATGCTCCCTCCCTTCCATCCTCACTCATCACTTCCCTGGCAAAGGTTCTTATCCAGACCCTGCCCCCCCTTCCCAAACACTGGGTGACAGTGGAAGGTGTCCCTGCCCATGACAGGGGGCTGGAACTGGAGGAGCTTTAAGCTCCCTTCAACTCAAGCCACTCTGTGCTTCTATGTTGAAATCCATCAGGATTTCGGACCATTCCTAAACCCTAAATCCTGGTGGATTCTCCCCGTAGGAACTCCTCAATGCTGGACCACACTTTCCTGGTTGCATCTTCTGCCTCAACTCAACACGTTCACACACACCACTCAACAGGTCCATCCATAGTAACTGATCCAGCACGCATTAAGGAGCTGGATGCTGCTGCTTCCAGTGCTTTTCCCACCGGGAAGCAGGATGTGCAGCCTCTCACCTGGTTGAACTCCTCATCGGCGTAGATATCAATCAGGTCCACCCCCTCCGACATCCTTCCAGAGGTGGGAACAGAGCAGGAGCCCGGGCTGGGACCGGGAGGTCGGGATGAGCACTGCAGCGAGGGGGGGGGGGGGTGACCCATCAGCGACCCCCTCTGTGCCCCCCACTTCTCCCTATGGGATTGGGGTCCCCACTATTCCCTGCAGTACCCCTTTAACAGGACAAACCCACCTCGACCCCCTCTGTGCCCCCCCCTTCTCCCTATGGGATTGAGGTCCCCCCTATTCCCTGCGGTACCCCTTTAAAGGGACAAACCCCACCTCGACCGCCCAGGGGGGGGGCAACGTGGCCCCGTTACCCCCAACCTCACCCACAGCAGGTGGCGCCCACCAGCGGCCCCCCCCATACTCTCCCCACACCCCCTCTATGGTACCTCACACCCCCTCCTCACACATTGAGGCCTCCCCCTCACACAACCGGGGCCGAGACCGCCATAACGGCGGGAGGGGGGGGGGAAGGAAGGGGTGGAACCGGAGGGGGGGGGAAAGAAACGGGATGGGGAGGGTCGGTTTCGGTTCCCCTCCGTCCCCCCCCCCCATTCCGGTCCGGTTCCCGCCCCCCCCCGCCCGTAGGCCCCGAGCGCGCGCGCCAACCGCGCTCACCGCCACCGCCAGGGCCGCCGCGCCGCGCCACGCCCCTTCCGCCTCTGGCCACGCCCCCTTCCGCCACGCCCCTGCTGGGGGTCCTCCACCGCCACCGGCGCTGCCGCCCCCGGTGCGGGGGGGGGTCATAGAGTTGGTCCGCCCGGTGGGGTAGAGCGGCCACGGGGGAGGGCAGAGGGGCTTCGAGGGGACATGGCGGCCGCCAGGGTGAGCGGAGGATAGAGGGAGGCTTATGCGGGCGCATAGCAAGGTCGGGGGGCTTAAATGGGGCTGAGGGCCCCAGCGTTGGGGGGGGGCGGGAGGCGGCGGCTCTGTGGAGGTTCCATGGGTGGTCGGGGGTGTAAGAGAGTACGGGGAGGTTCTGTAGGAGATTGGGGGGGGAGGAGGGTCTGAGGAGGTGCTATGGAGGGTTCTATGTGGGGTTATACGGAGGGGGGGGCAGCGGGGTCTGGGGATTTATGTGAGGTGGTTGGGGGGGCCTGGAGGGTCTGGGGAGGTTCTATAGGGGATCAGGGACAGCAGGATCTGGGGGGTTATATAGGAGATGGGGGGGCAGGAGGGTCTGTGGGATTATAGATGGGGGCTTAGGGGAAGAGGAGGGTCTGTGGTGTTATAGATGGGGGTTTAGGGGGAGAGGAGGGTCTGGGGGTTATAGATGGGGGTTTAGGGGGAGAGGAGGGTCTGAGGGTTATAAATGGGTGTTTGGGGGAACAGGAGGGTCTGAGGGGTTATAGATGGGTGTTTTGGGGGACAGGAGGGTCTGAGGGGTTATAGATGGGTGTTTGGGGGGACAGGAGGGTCTGAGGGGTTATAGATGGGGGTTTGGGAGGGCAGGAGGGTCTGAGGGGTTATAGATGGGGCAGGAGAGTCTGGGGTTATAGATGGAGGGCTGGAGGTCAGCTGTGTCTGGGAGAGGGTATACGGAGGTCAGGGGGGCAGCAGGGGCTGGGGCTTTATAAGGTGGGGTGAAGCAGTAGGTGCTGGGAAGGGTTATATGTGGGTGTCAAAGGCAGCATCAGGGGGGTTATATGGGGATTTAGGGGGGCAGGAGGGTCTGGGGGTTACAGATGGGGGTCGGGGCAACATCTGAGGGGTTATATGGAGGGTTGGGGGGTGAGAGTGTCTGGGGGGTTATGTAGGAGGTCGAGGGCAGCAGGGTCTGAGGGAAAGTGTGTAGGATGGGGCAGCAGCTGGGGGGATTACATTGGAAATTGAGGGGGGAGAGAGGTTCGGGGGGGGGTTATTGGTGGGGATTTGGGGACAGCAGAGCCTGGAAAATTATATGGGAGGTGAGGGGGGGCAGCAGGATGTGGGGATTTATGGGATGGGGTCAGAGCCAGCAAGCTTTGGGGGGGTCTGTGTGTGCTGGGCCAGCCCAGCCTGATGTGCCCTGCACCGTCCCTGTCCCTCACAGCTCTGCTCCCTGCCTGTGCGGGCTCTGTGCCGGCAGGGCCTGGGCCCACTGACACTGCAGCGTGGCTACCGAGGGGATTCCCCGTCAGAATCAGGGAAGGATTTGCTGGAGGTCCCATTGCCCCCCTGGCAGGAGCGTCCGGATGAGCCTCTGGAGACCAAGAGAGCCCGGCTGCTCTATGAGAGCCGCAAGAGGGGGATGCTGGAGAACTGCATCCTGCTCAGGTGAGCTGTGGGGTGTTCGTCCTCTCCATCCCTGCTCCTTGGCCACTCTCCACCTCGTGTCCATGTCCTCAGTGTCCACGCTTCCCCAGGGTGCCCTCACAGTACAGGGCCAGGGGTGAGAGAACAGGAGAGAGAATGTCAGCCCTTGAAAGCTAAGGGGGAAAAGCTGCTTGAGGTGAGCTCTTGTTCAGCTCCCTGAAGGTATCTCTAAAGGTGTTTAGGCAACATTGGCCCTGGGGAGGCTTCACCTAGGATCCCGTGCTCAACTTTGAGCCCCTCACTGCAAGAGAGACATTGAGGTGCTGGAGCGGGGCCAGAGAAGGGCACCGGAGCTGATGCAGGGCCTGGAGCACAGTGTGATGGGGAAGGGCTGAGGGACCTGGGGGGTTCAGATGGAGAAGAGAAGGCTCAGGGGGGACCTGAGCGCTGCCTACGACTGCCTGAGAGGAGGATGGAGCCAGGAGGGGGCTGAGCTCTGCTCCCAAGGACCAAGGGATGGGATGAGAGGAAATGGCCTCGAGCTGCACCAGGGCAGGTTCAGATGGAGCTGAGGAGTAATTCCTGCCCCAGAGGGTGCTCAGCATTGGAACTGCCCAGGGCAGGGCTGCAGTCACCATCCCTGCAGTGTTCACATACTGTGGAGATGAAGCCTCAGTGCCATGGCTCAGTGGTGGCCTTGGCAGTGCTGAGGAATGGTTGAATTTGGTGATCCTAAAGGTCTTTTCCAACCTGGTTGATTCCATGGTTCCATGAAGAGCCCTGAGCATTGTAGCAAAGTGTTTGCTGGGGTACTCAGTGTGTAGCTGCAATCCAAACCTCGGGAGATAGGATGTTGCTTGGAGGATGACCGCTGTCCTGTTGGACAAATCACTGCAAGAGCTTTGCTCTGGTCCATGCTGGATGCAGTGATCAGTGCTGCAGGACGGGATGGGGCAGAGCCAGAGGCATGTGAGGAAGTTCCTGGATGATGTTTGAGCCAAAATCCTTTGGGAAAGAAGTATGTAATCCTTTGGGATGTATAAGCAAGGCACAGCCAGTTGTGGTTTGGGACTTGAGGAGTGTTTAATGGAGAGGAGCTCCTTTGGCCCCGCTCCTTCATGTCTTCTGGCACCGTGTTGGGTGCTGGCTGCCAACCTGGCTCTTCTTCCAGTCATCCCAACGCATCCTCACCCATCCTCTCTGCAGCCTCTTTGCAAAGGAGAACCTGCACCACATGAGTGAGCACCAGCTGAACCTCTACGACCGCCTCATCAACGAGCCCAGTAACGACTGGGACATCTACTACTGGGCCACAGGTACGGAGCAGCTCCCCCTTGCCCTGCCCTGCCATCCTATCGCTGGTGGGATGAGTGTGGTTGCTTCAGGACAGGACCCAGCCCTTCCTTTACTGCCCTTTCCTCTTTGTACTCCAGAAGCAAAGCCCACCCCAGCGGAGTTTGAGAGTGAGGTGATGGCCAAGCTGCGGGACTTTGCCAAGAACAAGAACAGGGAGCAGAGGCTGCGGCAACCGGACTTGGAGTACCTCTTTGAGCCCCCCCGCTCACAACAGTGATGCTGCTGCCCTCCCTGGGGCCTTCGTTCTCCTCTTCTTCCTCCTCCAGCAGCTCCTTTGGACTCTCAGGTCACGCTGAATAAAGCTGTGGCTGCTCCCGCTGCACTGTGAGCTCGAGGCTCCGCTCTTTGGCAGCCTTCAGGAGGGAGGTGGTGGAATTCCAAGCACGTGGCAGCTCATTGCTGCCTCCAGCTCCTACCTGTCCCTTTGAAACCCCTTTCCCAGGGGACCTGGGGAGGTTGGAGTGGGGTATCCGGCTCCCTGGTGCCCTCAGTGTTGTGTCATGGTGACAGCGGAACCCAGGCAGCAGTGACACTCTGGCCCAGCTGTTACTAGGAGACACTGTCCCCATCATAATGTCCCCTTCCACAAGAGCATTCCACACGCTCCAGACTTTCAGGTCAGGCAGGGAGCTGCTCTCTGGAAGAGCCCAGCCATGGAGGATGCCTGTCCCTTCGTCTGTCACCGCACCAAGCTGCGGTCCATGGGGCAGGACCCCCCGGCCTCAGGGCTGGACACTGTGTCCCCTTCGGAGAAGGCACTTGCCGGGGGGAGCTCCGACCTCATGGACTTCTATGCCACAAACTACGCCGTGGCTCATGGTAGGGGGGGCCAAAACCTTCCCTAAAAGTGGGGTGGGCTCATTCCTAATGCTCATCCCTCTTTCCCTGTTGTTGCCCAGGCCAGCCAGGCTTCCATCCCCAGCTCGGCCAACACGCAGGCACTGGCTATGTGACCAACAACCGCTCAGCCATGTCCTGCCTGCTACGCCCGCACAGTGTAGCAGAGGGGTAGGTACCTTTGGCTATGGGGTGGGGGATGACCAAGAGGACGAGTTTTGGGCCACTCCATCACATCCATGTGGCTTCCCACTGCAGCCACTACCAGGATGCCATGACCACCACTGCTGAGCACTTTAAGCCCCTCTGGCTTCCTAATGGCAGGAGCATCCTGCCCCGGCATGTCCACCAGCCACAGAGTGGGTACCTGCAGGAGTGCCCCCCTTCCTGCCTCCGTGCTGGGATGGTGAGTCCCCAGCACATGAGGCTCCACCAGAGCCGGCCCAGACTAGGCGAGAACCACTGCCCCAGGTCCTCTCCAGCCAGGTATGGTTTTGGGGTGTTGGTGGTGCCAGGGGCTTCCATCCGGAGGGGTTTTGGGGTGTTGGTGGTCCCAGGGCCAGCTCCATCCCCAGGAGGGTTTTGGGGTGCTGGTCCTCTTGGGGTGAGCTCCATCCCCATGGGGATTTGGGGTGTTGGTGGTTCCAGGACCAGCTCCATCACTAAGAGGGTTTTGGGGTGTTGATGGTGCCAGAGCCAGCTCCATCCCCAGGAGGGTTTTGGGGTGTCGGTGGTGCCAGAGCCAGCTCCATCCCCAGGAGGGTTTGGAGTGTTGATGGTCCTGGGGCCAGCTCCATCACCAAGAGGGTTTTGGGGTGTTGGTGGTGCCATGGCCAGCTCCATCCCCAGGAGGGTTTTGGGGTGTTGATGGTGCCATGGCCTAGCTCCATCCCCAGGAGGGTTTTGGGGTGTTGGTGGTCCCAGGGCCAGCTCCATCCCCAGGAGGGTTTTGGGGTGTTGGTGGTGCCATGGCCAGCTCCATCACCAAGATGATTTTGGGGTGCCAGTGGTCCCAAGGCCAGCTCCAACTTTAGGGTGTTGTAGGGTATTGGTGGATCTTTGACCCCCAGGAGGGTTTGGGGACCCCCTGACCTGTATCACCCATCCCTATGCATCCCCAAACGCAGGGTCCCCAGGCCCTGTGACACCAGTTAATGCCATGGCATGGACAGGGTTGGGGACAGGACTGGATACAATGGGACTCCCTCCCTGCCCGCCTGCTCCCCACAGATATCCTGCAGAAGGTCACCATTGGCACCAAGGAGCCATCAAGCTTCACCAAAGCCACCAAGAGGACCGAACTCCTTCCTGCCACCCCTGCCGATCCGGCAGGGCCAGCCCGTGAGCACCCATCCCACCATGTCCCCCTTCTCCCCCCAACCCCTCCACCCTTTTTCGCACCCCATGGGATGATGCTTCTCTCCCAACAGCTCAGCGTCAGCCTCACCTCAAGGGATTACCTCCCCTCTGTGCACAGCCACGTAAGTGGGGCGAGGGGATGCCCCAATGAGGTGTCATCACCCCACATCCCACCATCCCATTCCATCCTCCTGCAGGGCAATGAGACGCTCCCAACACTGCCACCAGGCTCTGAGCGAGGCAGTGGCTTCACCCGGGAGGGAAGGAGCTGCCTGCGCACGGTGGTGAGCAGGATCCCATCCCGTTGTCCATCCCCATCCCTCTGTGTCCTCCTCATCCTCACCTGCTGTCCCCACACAGGTCTTGCCTGCCCTGGGACACTCAGCGTCCCTCATCTCCCAAGGTCTGGAGGCATCCCAAGGGACCCAGGCCAGGCTGCTGGGGCGACAGGCTGCTGGCAGGATGGTGGGTGCATGGTCCCATCCCTATCCCCATCCTCATCCCTTGGGAACGCATTCCCAACTTGCCTCCATCCCACAGGAGCCATCAGGGTACACCACTAACTATGGCCAATATGTGACCCACCACCTAACCCCATCCCCTGCAGCTCCAGGTGAGTTTGGGGTGGCCATGGGGGGGTTTGCAGCCCCCGAAGCCCGAGTTTCCAGCCTTACCTCCCCATCCATGATATTCCAGCCCGGGATGCAACCTGGATAGCGAGACCCATTGGTGGAATCCAGCCCCAGCGTCCCAGCGGCTTCAGCACCAACAACCACCCCACTGGGCTGGGGGATGTCATTGACCACCTCCTGGTGTGTCGGCCCCCATTGTCCTAGCCTTGGGAGCAACCCCAACTTCAGTGGGGATCCCCAAATCCCTGGAAGTTCCATTCCCACATGGGGGAATAAAGACTGCAAAGCAACCTTCCTGGGCATAACACCATTGGCATTGTCATCCCCATGGAGGGGTGGTGGCTGCCCATAGGCATCATTTAGGGGGCTGCCGGCACCCCAAAGGTGAGCACAGGGAGCTGGGGGTGCTGTCTGGCCGACAGCCACTGGAGGGCTGTATGAGCCCGGCTTATCCGAGCTGGCTTTGGGATGACACAGCTGATTTCAGGCAGGGAAAAGCAGGCAGGGCTGGCTGAGGTGGGCAGCGAGGGGAGGAGGAGGAGGAGGAAGGTGTCAGCTATGCCATGGGGTTGTCACTTGCACTCTTCATCCCTGCCCTCCATGGCCGTGGAGCACTAACGAGGCTTCATGGGGTGGGAAATGGCACCGAGGGGGTGCAGCAGCACCCAGGGGTGCCAGGGGATGTGGGTGATAACACAAGGACACACCCCCCCCCCCATAGCCCGATACCCAGGGGGGTGCTGGGCCTAATGGAGGGACCCAGCAGGGGAAGGGGCAGCGTGGGCAGGGGCAGATGATGGGCAGTGAGCCAGGAGAGGGGAGCAAGGTGTTGCGGCTGCCTGGGGTGGGGACAGGCAGGGTGCAGGCAGGGGTAGGGCAGGCAGGAGCGGGGCAGAGCACAGGCAGGGTAGAGCAATGGTGGGGCAGGGTGAGGTACAGGTAGGGCATGACAGAGCAATGGTGGTGCAGAATAGGGTACAAGAGGGGCACAGGCAGGGCAGAGCAATGGCGGGGCAGGGTGAGGTACATGCAGGGCGTGACAGGGCAATGGTGGCGCAGAATGGGGTACAAGAAGGGTACAGGCAGGGCAGAGCAACGGTGGGGCAGGGTGAGGTACAGGCAGGGCAATGGTGGCACAGAGAGGTGCAGGCAGGGCGCGGAGGGGGGCGTGGCCTCGGCGCAGGTATCCCCGCCTTCCCATTGGCCGGCGCTCGTTGCCGTGGCGACGGCGTTGCCCCCGCGTCGCGATGGGCAGCGGCGGCTCCGCGGGTCGCGGGGCTCCGTCGGCCGTGGCCGAGGGCCCGGACGGGGCCGAGCAGCGGCTGCCGGTGCGGGCCGGGAGGGTCCCGGCGGCGCTGTGGGCGCAGCGCGGGCTGCGGAAGCTGTACCTGAGCGGTGCGGGGCTGCGGGACGTGCCCGCGGAGCTGGCGGCGCTGCGGCACCTCCGCACCCTGGCTCTGGACGGGAACGAGCTGATGGAGGTGCCCGAGGCGCTCTGCCGCTTGCCCCGCTTAGCGCATCTCTACCTGGGCCGCAACGGGCTGCAGGGGCTGCCGCCCGCCTTCGCCCACCTGCAGAGCCTGCGCTGCCTCTGGCTGGAGGGCAACTTCCTCGCCCGCTTCCCCCGCGCCCTCCTGCTGCTCCCCGAGCTCCGCAGCCTGCAGCTGGGGGACAACCGCTTGGCCCGGCTGCCCGCGGCGCTGCCCCGCATGGCCGAGCTGCGCGGGCTGTGGCTCTACGGGAACCGCTTCGAGGAGTTCCCCCCGGTGCTGCTGCGCATGGGGCAGCTCCGCGTCCTCGACCTGGATCGCAACCGCATCGCCCGCTTCCCCGACCTGTCCGGCCTCGCCGCCCTGCGCCTCTTCTCCTACGACCACAACCCCGTCCATCGGCCGCCCCGCGTCGGGGATGCCGTGAGGCTGGTGGGGAACGGGGCGCAGGAGTTCATGGAAGCGCGGCAGGAGCGCCTGGAGAGCCTCCGGCGCCGAGAGGAAGAAGAGGAGGAAGGCACCGAGGCCCCGCCGGTGGCCCCCGGGGATGGGTCACCGCTGCTGGAGGATGGGGAGGGTGGACCCGCAGCCCTGCCGGGCTCCCCAGCGGAAACGTGAGCCGCGTTGCTGCAGGCAGACATCCATAGGGAAGCGCCACAGAGGGATGGGGAGCCTCGGCCGGGCTCCCAAGGACCAGCACCTCACAGCTGGGACTGGGGAAGAAGGAAGCTCACGGCCTCCATGTAAAGAGCCCCAGCATCAGCATCTCCCAGTTGTGCCAGCAAAGAGCTGGGATTGGGATCCACAAGCCCACCTTGGAGCATCCCATTAACCGCAAGGTGCCTTGGATGGAGGAAGCAGCCGTCTGGCCTCATGGGTGACCGCATGGACCCCACTTGCCTGCTGGGCAGCACGGTGCTGCTGAGAGCCAGGCATCCCCATGGACATGGGGACCTTCTGCAGCCACCCCAACACCCCCATGGGCATCTTTTGCTGCTGGCCCTGTGGGGCAGGACAGGCCAAGCAGAGCTGTTTGCATCCAATCTATGTGGACCCCATCGACCTGAAGAGCAGCAAGGTTGGAGAGCAAGGGCATGGACCCCTTTTCCGCCCCAGTCCCCCATCCTGCTGCTGGAATTGGGATGGGGGAGAGGGACCTCCCTGCTGGGGTCCTCCTGCACCTGTCTTAAGCCTGGAAAGGGTTTTACCTCGGTATAGGCAAAGGAGCCCCAGCTCCAGCTCTGTCTGCCCCAAAACGGGCACCAAAGCCAGGGGCTGCCCCCTCGTCCTTCCTCTTCCCTTCCCTGGGTGCTCTTTGTACCAAACTCAAGCAATAAAAAGCCCAAACCCAAGGAAGCGTGAGGAAGGGGATGGGTCTGTTCTGCGGGATAGGGTCTGTTCAGGACCCACTTGGAGCACAGCAACACCTCCTTGTGCAAGAGCTCCTCTTGTTGCTGGCGTCGAAGGGAGTTCTGCTTCCCTCTGCCCATCTCCAGGCCGCAGTAGCTCAGCCACACCGGCACCGTCGGTAGGGCTGGAGGCTTCAGACCATGCATCCACTGTTGATCACAGGGGGTTTGGGGCTGGTGGCTGGGAGGCAGCCAGTGCTCCCGCCACATCCTCCCACATGCTGATGGGATGGATGCTGCCCGGCTCTTCCCCTCCCTGCCTGCTCTGTGGTGGAACCACAGCTATTTCAGATGCGCTGGAGCAGCCGCATCCAGGTCGCTGCCAGCCCCTCCAGCAGCAGAGGCTGATGGAGCCCCTGACTTCCCAGCAGTGAGGTGGCCCCATTTGCAATCCCACTTGAGGATGCTGGATTTGGCAGGTCTTATCCCCCAAATCCAGGTCTCCGTATCGGGACAGATACAGGCTCTTGGGCCCTGTTGCCATCCAAGCTGCCTTCACTGCTGTGGGTGCTAGTGGGCATGGGGCACCCCCATACCCCATGTGTAGCACCTTGGGGTGCTGACACAGCAATGGAGGGGCTCCCAGCCCTTGGGGTCATGCCACAGATCCTGGGGTGCTGCTGTTTTGCCTGGGGAAACACTGCTGCTAATGGGCAAGTTCATTACGCATCACCCCATGGAGTGCTGGTGTTGGCAGCGACTCCAAGCTCCAGCTGTAAGATGGGAATTCCTACATTCCACATCCCTCCTGCTCCCACCAGCTCCATGCAGACCCTTACCAAGCAGTCCATGCTTGCAGGGTGAGGGTAAAGGCGGCCTTGGTGCCACCAGCCTGTCCCTGCAGCCAGATGCAGAAGCTCCGACCCATGGGAAGGGGAATCCCTGCATCCCAGCAGCCTCTTCCCACTATTCCAGCCTTCTTTTTCACCTTCTGGCTTGAGGAAAGAGCAGGGTCTGTGTCCAGGCACCAGGGTGGTACTGAGGAGGTGACACAAGAGCCAGGAGCTGCTGCAGTCAGCAGGGACCTCACCCGTCCCTGCTACACACAAGTACCTTGGGGATGCTGCTGTGCGCAGTGCATCATCCATACGTCTGTCCCTATATATATTCCTGCCCACTCCCCATCCCTGTGTACAACAGCTCATGGCCTCAGTGCAGCTGGGATCACGCTGCTATTTCCATCTGCTCCCGAAAAACACAAAGGAAGAGGCTCGGGAGCGGGGCTGGCTCCATGCAACAGGAGCACCGGGATCGCGGCGCCAGGCCAAGCGGGGATGCGTTTCGCTGTGTTCAAGGATGTAGTGTGCTAAAACCACCCCAGGCTCTGCGGCACCGGTGCCATCTATAGCTTGGTAGTGCCAAAATGTCCAGGACTGGAGCAAACCAGAGTCCAAAGGGCTGGAAGCAGCAGGGATTTACCCTCCGTCAGGAGGCAGGCGCTGGCAAGGGGATGGCTTTGTCCCCTTCTGTCACCTCTAACACTAAGGAAAGGTGGATGCAGAGGGCACACAGGGCCCGGCTCTGCTGCTTTTCCTGTGTCTGGAGTTTCTCTTACTTATTCAAGAGCAGTCTTCAGTGAATTATTCAACACAGGCACTTGAGCCTGAGCGGTGGCAGCCAGCTCCTGACACATCCCCTGCCGCACCAACCAGCCTCCATCCATACAGGACACAATTCCCTGCCTCTATTCCTCAAGCCAGAGGTGGATTCCAGCCCCTACCCCACACATCACACCCCAGGGACCCAGCACTCACCCTTAAGCTGCTGCCTTTTGGGTACCAGCACTGTCCCTCCTATTTGGGGACCCCAAAGCCCACACTGGGGCTCCAAGGCCAGGCAGGAGCCCCCTCCCAGCACAGCCACCGCTTGCAGCCACCTTACCTTGAGAAAGAGCTTCTTGCTTGAGGGCTGCTCTTAATAAACCCATGTTAATTGCCCTCATTGGCTGCTCTCATTAGCAGACCCAGCCTTAAGTCCATTCAGGTGGGTTGGGCAGCCTTGGCGCTTACAAGAGGCATCCTGGAGGCCATGGGGATGCTCTGAGATAGGGGCTGGCCTTGTCCCATCTCTTTGGAGCACTTCACCCCCAGCATATACCCTCTTCACCAGGGGGTCCTTGTGTATTTCCTGCTTCATTCTTCCCCTGCCTTGTGCGTGTGGCGGCGGGATGCTCGGTGCCTGGGGGGGATTCTTGGTGCTGGGGAAGGATACTCAGTGCCAAGGGCATTGGGGGAGGAATGCTCTATGTTGGGGGTGTGCTTGAGGGGATGCCTGAGGGGGGCATTTGGTGCTTGGAGGGATGTTCAGTGCTGAATGGGGGATACCTGATGCTGGGGGGATGCTCAGTGTTGAAGGGATGCTCAGTGCTGAAGGGGGGAATACCTGATTTGGGGGGGATGCTCAGTGCTGGGGAAGGATGCTCGATGTTGAAGGGATGCTCGGTGCTGAGGAAGGATGCTCAGTGCTTGGGGAGGGGGATGATCCATGCTGGGGGGATGCTCAATGCTTGGCGGGATGCTCAGTGCTGGGCAAGAACCCTTCATCCCAGGAGTTCCCCCCCCACCCCGGAGCCGAGCCACGCTGGCAGTTCCCGACTGTCCTTTATTACTGAGAACAGGGGCTGCCTCCAGAAAACGAGGGGCCCCGCTCCCCAAAAAGAGCCTTCAGCCCAAGCCCTCACCCCCAGCTCCCGCCGCGCCACCAGGCTCCTGCTGCTGCCATTGGCACGGGGGGCCGGCCAGCGCGGCCCTCCCCCCCCCTTAGAGCCACCAGCAGCGGGGGGCATCGCTTGCCTTGGTTTTAAGGTCTCTTTTCGCTGTGGCTTTGTCTCGTTTTGCCCCGTTTTGCTGTATTTTACACACCAGTTGGATGTTACCGTCACATGAAGAAGAGAGAGACCTGAACAAGAGAACGGCTACGAGCTCTAGGGTTAAAACACACAACCACCCCCCCCCCCCCATGGAATCCTTCCTGGAAGAGAGGGGTGGCTGAGAGGTGCTGGGGGGGGGGGGCAGCCAGCGTGGCTCCATCCCCACCCCAGCCGTGTCCACCTCTTCTTTTTAGGGGTCAAAAGGAAAGAGAATGGGCTCAAACCACAACTGCCCTAAAAGCATCGTTATTACTGCAGAGCAGGATTATGACTTCTCTCCAGATTGTCCAAAATCACCAAAAGGAGGACTTTGGGGCCGGCTGAAGATGGTCCCGCTGCCACCGTGGTCCCCATGGGATGCGACAGAGATGTCCCCCCTTGGTAGGAGAAGGAACAAGCAGCCAGCTACCCCAGGGAGGTTTTGGGGGTTTCTGGATGCAGGCTCCCCTATGGAGCACCTCTGGGTTCAGTGGGTGTCCCTCTCCATCACCCTGTGCCTGGTGGGGTGGCGCTGGGTGCTGGGCCCCACTGTGCTGCAGGGGTGACGGTGATGGGGTGAAGCACTCTGATGGTCTATAACCAGGCTCCTGGCTGTTGGCAGCACCCCAGATGTGGCCTCGGTGGTACCCAAAGGGGGCAGATCAGTGTCCTCCCCATGGGTGCCTTCGGAGGGGAATGGGAAGACTGAGGATTGGGGTCCTCCCTGTCCAGGAGGGGTGGCTCCGGGACAATGGGCTCGCTCTGGGTGCCCATGGGTGGCTGTGCCAACCGGAGATGGCTGCGAAGGTGACAGCACCCATCTCTCCTCTCCTGCTGCTGTGCGTGGTGTCACATCATACCCAGTGCCACTGTGGTCCTGCCAGCACCCATGGCCACCATGGGGAGCCCACCACCACAGGGTGACACCATTGTCACCCCCAAACCCCTGTACCCCATGGGTCTCCCAGGAGGGTCCCATAGCCTCGGCCCCAGGGAGTTGGCAGGGATCTGGCACAGGAATCCCAATGGGAGCTGACAGGGAGATGCTGGCACTGCTCCTGCCAGGCTGGCTGACCCAAGGAATGCCACCTACCCAGGATGGGGACAATGGCACTTGCTCCATCCCTTATCCCCAGGGACCCCAGTGCTGGGCACAGGGCTCATGGGGGTCAGCCTGACTGGAAGGGGATGCTCTGGGGCTCAGCTTCCCTTTGTGGGTACCACCACATGGGTCGAGGCCAGTCCCCTGCCCAGCCCTATGGGGGCAAGCCCAGGGTGGGGGTAACGTGGGGTGAAGGCTGGGTTGGGGGCAGGATGGGGGGGTCCCCACGCAGGGCGGTGAGCCCCAGGATGGGGTTCTCAACCTCCTGCTCCCACCGAGCCTGTGGACGGAGGTAAAGCATCAAACCCAGCTGAAGGCAGTGCACAAAGGAGCCCGCTTTGGCTATCGAACTGTGTCATGGCTTCCGATCCCAGGAGCCCGCGCCTGGCCCGGGAATGGGGGTTACCCCCTCCCATGGGTGCCCCCCTTCCCCAGTCCCCACCCCAGCAGGGTGCTTGGGGAGGGCGGTGGGGATGAGGAAGGGCAATGGAAGGGGGGGAGCTCCATGGCCCCACTCAGGCGACACTGACGGCTCGGAGAGGTTCTATTGAGCTGGAAGGGGAAGGGAAGTGGGGACCCCTCTTTCCTCGCCCCCTGCGATGGGGGGGATGAGGCTTGGAAGGGGCAGAGGGGCTCCCAGGGAGCGGGGCTGGAAGCACTCACTGAAGTCCTGCCCAGTGGTGGGATGGGGATGGGGGGGCTCTGGCACCCATCTCCAGGTTGGGGGATGGTACTGGGTACCCCAGCACTGGGATGAGGTGAAAGCGAAGGTGTTGGTGGGCTCCATCCCCCTCCTACCGCAGGGTCCCCATGAGCTGGGCGCTGTCCTGCTGGTGCCTCAGCTCCCGGCTGGGAGCCCTGAGGAGGGGTGATGGGTGCTGGGAAAGGGGGGCCCCCCCGGCCCCGCAGTCCTGGGGGGGGGTGCTCAGGCCTTCAGCTGGTGCCACTGTGCCACTGCCTGCCGGGGACGGGCGATCATGTCCTTCCAGTGCTTCACCTCCCCAGGGCCGCTCTTCCAGGACAGGTAGATCTGGGGAAACAGGAAGGACTTGGACCCATGGCTCCTCTATGGGAGCCACCAAACCCATGCTGCTCCCTCAGCGTGTGGCTCTATTTATTCATCAGTTTTCCATATGGTGACATGGAAAACCACATGTGCCAAGCCCTCCCTGCAGCTTTCACCCTGGAGAAGTCTTTGCTGCTAGTGATCAGCCTGGTTCTGGTGGCTATGGTGGGGTGGCCAGGGCATGAAGAGCATGGTCCTCACCATCAGCATCACCGCGCTGCTCTAATGCTGCAGTGTTCCCAGCAGCTTAATGCAATGTGGTGGCATCATGGGCACTGTCATCCACCCACCCACCCACCCACCCGTCATCCATCCATCCTGATGGCACAGTCATGCTCACGCCACCCGTGATGTTCCCGGTGGGGACACTCCTGTCCATCTCCAGCATCCCACCATTCCATTCCCCCTTCCCAGGTTCATCCCAATCTCCACGTTTCCTTGATGACAGCACTGCATTGGGGGATCAGCAGCTCTCTTTTGCCATCACTACTCTAAGGAGCAGTGAGCTCAATGGGTTTAACTACATCAAATCCAGAGATGGGAATTCCTCCCTTCCTGTCATTGGGAAGTGGTGGGTAATCCCAGTGCGGGGGTGGAGGTTGGGGTCTGTCTGGTGGTGGACCCACTATGGCACACAGGAGCCATAGGAGGCCTCAATTTGTGCCTTGCTATAAGCAGACTTTTGGCAGGTTGAACCTCGCCATAGCACAGGCTACGGACACGGATGGAGCCCCATCATCTCCATGCTCATAGAATCACAGAATGGCTGGGTTGGAAAGGACCTTAAGATCATCCAGTTCCAACCCCCCTCGTGCCAGATGAGTCCTTGCCACCACACACCATGGCCAGACCCAGAGGTGACCACGCAAAGCCAACACAAGGGAACCCCACCACACTCCACCTTCTTCTCCAGCTTGAGCTGACACCATCAAGCAGGGACCCGGTTGTCCCCCAACTGCCACCCTTGTGTAGGACCCATTGCTGGGGACCCCCAACCCCACCCCAATGCAACAGGACCCACCTTGCCGATGACGTCGTTGCGGCTTAGCCTGTCCTTGTCCATGACAGTGATGACGATGGTGGTCTCGCGCAGCCGCTCCGTGGGGATGTCGAAGGCAAAGGACTCGTTGAAGACGGGGTTCAGGCACCGTTTCATCACCACCGTCTTCTTCTTCTCCACCCGCTTGTCCTTGTACATCAGCCACACCTTCACGTAGGGGTCTGGGGGAACAGGAGATGCTCTCAGCTCTGGCCTGGCATGGAGCAATGACACCCAATGGGGCAGGAGGTGGAGCTCATACCTGACGTGCCCCCGATGTCCATGGCTTTGAGGTTACGTGCTTTGATGATGTTCACCACGATGGAGTTGGCAGAGGGGTTGTAGCACAGTGACAGCAGCAGCTCCCCACGGCTTCCCTGTGGGACCCACAGAGACCCTTAGGTTGGGTGCTCCTCACCGCAGCACCCAGCCCAAGCCTGGGCACCTAAAGCCCCCATGTCCCACTGTGGGAGCCGGGTGCTGAGAGGGGAACCCCCTTCCAGAGCTGTCCCAAAGGTGGACTTTGGGGCCACAGAGAAAATCAGGGCAGGAGGAAACAGGGCCATTCCCAGTGGGACATTTCGTGGTCTTCCTGGAGGTAACTTTTGCTTTAGAAGCTACTCAAAACAGCTTGTTTTGACCCAAAATGAGATGCTCTGGACTATTTTAGATCTAGCCAAAATGGCTTTTTTTTTTGACCCAAAATGAGACCCTCTGGCAACTTAGTACCTTCAAATAAAGATGTTGGATGAGAAACCTCTCCAACGGACACCAAACCTTCTCACAAGGCAGAAAAGTCCCCACTGGGGTAGCAAGAGAGTGGTGCTCCCATCGGGACACCCCAGGAATAGGGGGGAGCCTCCCCTTGAGGGCTGTCCCCATGTTTTGGAGGGGGACCAGGGCCTTACGCTGCCATCACTGCAGGGCTTCAGGTCCTTCCAGAAGGTCTGCATCTGGGTGAGATCCACCTTGTTGAGGGGGATGGATACCTCCCCAATGGGGTCATTGCGGCTGAAGCGGTCATAGTCCAGGACCTGGAGGTACAGCACCCGCTGCACCACCTTCTCATAGGGGAACCCTGTGCCAGAGATGGAAGAGGAGGAAGAGCCATCATGGTCATGCCAATAAGCACCCAATGCAGGCACTGCTCTTCCTTGCATTGATGGGGAGATGTTGACATGAGGCAGCAGACCACGGCACGAGTGGTGGTAGATTAATTCCCATGTATGCACCCACCCATGGGTGCTTGATCGGAGAGGAAGGAGCCCCCCACATGTCCCTTATACGCTGAGCAAACACCTCCAACACAGCCCTGACAGCTTGGCCAACCCATCTTGTCACTGATAGCCATCATGTTGGCAGCTCGAGCTGAGCAGATCCAGCCAGGGAGGGAGGGAATAGGGTCCCACCACCGCTCTGCTCCCATCATACTCCACTCCAGTCCATCCCAACCCCTACCTTCGAAGAGGAAGGTCTCATTCCAGTGCGGGTTGAGGTTCTTCCGCTTCACCTTGGTCTCCAGCTTGTGCTTCTTGTCGGGGAGCAGGTAGATCTTGACGAAGGGGTCGCTGGTGCCGCTGAAGTCCTTGGCCGGCAGCTCCTGTGCCTTCATGATCTTCACGGTCAGGGTGGACTCCTGGAAGTTGTAGCCGACGCTGAACTGGATGCGGCCCAGGTTCTCCCGGCTGATGCCATCATGGGCCTCGTCATCCTCGGAGCCTGGAGAGAGCTGTGGCAAGGGGAGAAGGGTGATGAGCTCCTGGGGACCACCGGTGGGGTCTGCACATCCTTTTCCCCCTGGTTCAGCACCTCTACAGCAGCACCTAACCCCCAACCCTGTGAGCTGTCACTGAGCATCAGCTTCTCAACCAGCTCCCTGTCACAAGCATCACTTCGGATGACTCCTGGCTCCGCGCCACACATCCCAAGGATGGGAAGTGCCAATTAGCCAAATTCCTCCTGACAGCCATCCCTCACATCCCCATCACTGCTTCATCATGCTTGGCCCAGGGGTAATGGCTGCGACACCTCGGTTGTGATTGGGACGTGCCATTGCTCATGGCACAGGGAAGAGACACTCATATGGTGCCCAGGGTGGGTTACCGACCATGGGGAGCCCATCCCCATCACTCCCCATCACCCACCATGAGCATCTCGCTGGTCAGGGAGTTGACCAGGTCGGAGACGGAGGAGCGAGGCTCCGTCTTGCGGTCAGACTCATCGTGCAGGCGGCTGCCCGGGCACCGGTGCCGTGGTCACCGCCTTGCCACCGGCTGGTAACCTGGGGAAAGAGAGGCAGGGACTCAGAGGAGAGGGGCCGAGAGCCGAGGGTGAGACAGAGAGGGGCTCCCTGGGCACCCTCTCTCAGCGGATGCTGCGCCTGGGCTGGGATGCGGGACTGGGATCCAGGGATACCCGGCACCGGCGGCTGCGTGCCACCAGCATCCCCACATCCTGGATGGTGCAGGCAGCTGGTTCTGCCTGTGCTGCTGCCAGCTTGTGCCCTAAGACCTGCGCACGTCACCTCAGAGCACCACAGAAGGTCCCACGATGCCCATGTCTCCCCCAGCATCAGCAGAACCCATGGTGATAATGGGGCAGCCCCTCAGCCATGTGGCCATCCAGTCCCTGTCTCCACCTCACACGGCCCATTTCCACCCTGGTAAGGTCCAGTGTAGCTGACACATGGGTGCTTCATGCTATGCTGTGCACTCAGCACCCAATGCCAGCCCCCCCTTGTCCCTCTGCCATAGAGCCTCTTGTGCACCGCTGTCCTGGCTCTAGAGACCGGGTCTGGAGGGGCTGTGGCCGTGGCTCCCGGCTATTGCGGGGTGATGGACGCAGTGCCAGGGAGGGAACATCCCAGAGGGAAGGTGGAGAGCCCAGAGCACACAGAGCAGCAACGGAGGCACCCACCAAGGCCACGCTGCCACGATGCGCAGGGACAGCAGGGATGGGGCCGCACTGGGTGGCCCCATGGTGCAGAGGGAGGGTACGTGCACACAGACAGCACCCCACAATGCACCATCCCGAGGCGAGACACGATGCTGGGATACACACAGCCCCAGCACGGCCCCACAGGGTCACAAAGCCACCATCATGCCACTGGGACACGCCAAGCACACGCAGGCACACACACACACACACCCCGATGGAGATGCAGAAGGGGGACGTGGGGGTGATGGGGATGGCAGCATGGGGGGGCCACCCTCTCACACACGCACACGGTTCACTCCCCCCACGGTGGAACAGCACCAAGGGAGGACCGGAGAGCCCAATGCAGCTGGGGAGGTAAAACCAGGTTAAAACCACAGGGAAAATGGAAGCAGAGGAGCTGGTGGTGGGACCCGCTGGGCAAGAGGAGCCGGTGGAGCGGTGGGTGCCGGGGTGGGGGCACCGTGTGCCAGCGGAGACCGAGGACAGCAAGAGAGAAAGAGCAAGGAAAGAGCAAGAGAAGGAGGAGAAGCATCATCCGCTGCTGGCCTGCAGGGAGGGAACGGGGAGAGAGGAGCAGGGAGATGGACGGACGGAGAGAGGTCTGTTGGTCGCTGGGACAGGAGCCGCGCTGAGGAGCCGGGCTGGAGCCGCCAGGGGTGGGCTGGAAGGAAGAAGCTGAGAACTAAGGGATGGAGGAGACGTTTTGGGGTGGAGGAGTGGGTGGTTGGCAGCACCGGGTGGGCAGGGAGGAGAGGGTGAAGCCAATGCTGTCTGAGCCCCCCCCCGTCCCATAGGATCCAGGGAAATAGGGAGCAGGGGATGGAGGTGGAAGCCATGCATGCGCTGGGACGAGGCTTTGGGCCCAGCGAGCTGAGGGAAGCAGGGAGCAGGGTCGTGCTGCGGCACCCCCCGCCACGCAGGGTCCCCCATCCCCATCACCCAGCACCGGGCAGCCAGCACGGGCCCGTCTGCGCAGCGCGGTGCCAGGAAAGGGAAGTGCTAAAAGACGGAGCGAAACCAAGCGGGTGCGGGGTAAAAATAGGCGCTGGGCGAGAACGGTGCCAGTTCATCCCCACGGGGAGCACACGGGGAGGCAGAACCCGCCGGCTTCACACCTCCTCCCCACTCTCGAGAGGGGATTAACACCCGCTCCCGGCAGCACAGGGCCCCTCTGCTCCTGCCGGTGCCGGTGCCAGATGTGGCGCTGAGCCTTTGGCACCCCGAGAAGGCAGGAGCAGGCGGAGGCACAGCTTGCTTGGAGGAAAAAGGGGGGTGAATGCGTTCCCCCCCCCAGCCTGTTGCGTTTGCTCTGCCCTTGGTTGAGCACTGGGGCTCTAAGGGATGAGCACAGCCACTGCAGGGACGTCTGCGCATCCCTCAGGGTGCTGCCAGCCCCACACCAGGCTGCAAACGGTGCCATGGACCAGACATGCATTAGGATGGGATGCGGCATCACCGGGGGCATCCCATCTGTGTGCCCTTGCTCCCGAGGTGCGCCCCCCAGCATGCAGCCGGGATGGGAGGGCTAGAGGTGGGGATGGCAGGAGGGGAAGGGCAGGGAGGGAGGAGGAAGGGATTAAGGGGGGGTTCCTCTCGGTGCCGCTGCTCCAAAGGCAGAACCGCGGGTGCCGGTGGGCGAGAGCTGCAGACGTGTCGGTGCCCGCTGGGGCCACCTTGTGCCGCTCCAACCTTGGCGCTCCACGAGGCCAGCCTCCTCCTCCTCCTCCTCCTCCACCCTGCGTGAGGCCCTGGTCTCCTCCTGCGGGACTGCCCTCGTCCTCGCTCATACCTCTTGTCCCCCTGAGCGTTCGGCTGGTTCGGCTGCGTCCCAGCGGGTTGCAGGTCGGGGATATTGGCAAAGTCATCTTGCTCTGAGAGTCCCAAAACCAGGGATAACACCACCATCCGGCCTTCCCTGCCCAGGCATCCCCGCAGGCAGCGGGAGAGAGAGAAAGAGAAAGAGGAGAACACAGCATCAGGCAGAGAATAGGCAAGAGCCGCTGGCGCACCAAGGTCCCCGGATGGCGAAGGGACCCCGGCTCTGCCCGCTGGAGTTGATGGGCACAGAGGGCTGTGGGGAGAAAGGTGCCAGCTCCTGGGACTCATGGGTACCACCACCACCCTTCTCCTCCACTGGTCCAGGCAGGGAGGATGCCAAAGTCCTGCCGAGGGGGGAAGATGGTGCCCAGAGGGGCTGGGGATAAGGGATAGAGCAACAGGAGTGAGGTGCCAGCATCCTTCCCAGGAGGAGGAGATGGCAGTGCCATGGCTGAGGCTCTTCACCCGTCTCTGGCACTGCTGTCACAGCCTCCCCGGGCCTGTAACCGCGTTTATGCCATGGTGATAGCAGGATACAGAGCAAAAGCAAAGGGAAAGCTTTGGGAAGCAGCGCTGGTGAAGGGAAGCGGCTCCTCCGCTGGGAAGCGGCTCTCTGAGTCGGCACATTGCAGCTCTGCAGCTCTTCCTCCCGTCCCAGCAATAAAGGCTGGGATCCAGCACCAGGAAACAGGGGGAACGTGACCCTTGGGATGGTGAATGAGTCACATCACATTGGGAAGCTGGCAAACGGGGCCTGTGAGGAATCTCTTGTGGGAGAGGGCGGAGCTGGCATTGGGAAGAGCTGGGGGGCACTGGCTGGCAGGTGGTGAGGATGGGGGGGGGGGTTCAACCTCTCCATTGCTGCCTGTGGAGGCAGGAGTGGGGTGGGCAGCCTAATTTGTGTCTCTTAGGGCATTTCCCACCTAACTCTGATGCAGAAGGTGCTGCACTGAGCAGGATCAGACCTGTGAGAAGCACATCCAACACCTCAGCATCCCCTTTCCTAGGGTGCTGGGTGGCAAACAGAGGCCAAGGGGGAGCAGGAAGACACTGGGGAGGATGGAGGCCTGGGGGGGGGGGGGGGGGCTGTCTCCATGGAGGAGTGACAGTGTCATGCGCTGGAATGTGGTCACAGCACGGGACACAGATTAGCCCTCAGTGCTTGAGGGCTGAGAGGCAGCGCTGATACAGAAGATAGGGTTAAGCCAGATTAAAGACCACACGACTGCAGCAGCTCGATATCGGGGCTGAACAGACGCTCACCCCTGTACGGGGGCCACCACCACTATGGTTGATCCCCCCCATTCCTCCCTGGGGCAATGTCACTCCTTAGGACCACACTGGTGGCTGTCCCATGGGCTGGAACATCCCTGTACTCCCTGGGGACCAAAGGGGACCTGAGCACTCACATGGAGAGTGAGGGGAGCAAAGCCAGAGGGCAAAGGAAGTTAGGGAGGGTGAGGGGTCTACCCCTGAGCCCCCAGGGTGAGTGAGCTGCGATGGGGATGGAAGGACCTGGCTCTTCCTGATGGCCATAGGTAGTGGTTCCCTGAGGAGGTGCTGGCTGAGCAGAGGAGAGAGCAGAGGGGAATGCAGTGGAGGGAGCAGAGGAGAATGCAATGGAGAGGAGAGAAGGAGGAGACGGATGAGGAGGAGAAGGAGGAGAAGGAAAAGGAGAAGAAGGAGAAGGAAAGGAGGAGGAAAAGGAGAAGGAGAAGGAAAGGAGAGGCAAAGGAAGAGACAGAAGAGGAAATGGAAGAGGAGAGGAAGAGAAGGAAGAGGGGAGAGGAGAAGGGAGAGCAATGGGGAGAGCAGAGTTGAGAGGAGAATAAGAAGGGGAGCAGAATAGGAAGCAGAGGAGAATGCCACGGAGAGCACCATGGAGAGAGCAATGGAGAGAGCAAAAGAGAAAAAGCAAAGGACAGAGAGCAAAGCCAAGAGCAAAGGAGACAGCCAAGGAGGGAGCAGAAGAGCACGCACTTACAGGAAGGACTTCATGTCCAAGCCGCGGTTGCGGATCTGCCCCACCACATGGTCCCAGCTGCCGGGATTGGAGCGGCTCCGGCTGCCAGCCGTCTGATGCTTGGAGCCGGCGGCGATGCCGGGGCGCGCCTGGCCCCCGCGGGAGCCCCGGGCAGTGCCAGTGCCGGTGCCGGCCGAGGAGCCGCTGTGAGCCTGGAGGTGGCCCAGGCTCTGGCTGGTGGTGGGCTGGCTGTGGTTGGAGCGCTGGTGATGGCTGAGGGGCTGCTGCAGACTTTGCTGGCGCATGAGCGTGCGGGGCCTCTGGCATTTGGGGTCGCCTGCTGAGGTGGGGATATACTCAAGGGTAGTGGCTGTGGACAAGGTGGAGTCCTCGAAACTTAGGGAGAGGAAGGGCAGAGGAGAGGAGAGAAAGGAGAAGAAGGTGAAGGGGTAGAATTGGAGGAAGGAAAAGAAGAGAGTTAGAGAGAAGATGCCCCAGCGCAGGGAGCGCTCCGGCAGCGCCCAGCGGATGCAGCCACCGGTTCCTCTGCCCCTGCGCCCCGGCTCGCCGCTGGCCCGGCGCTGTCGCACCGCTGCCATGTCGCCCGTGCTGGTGATGGTGGTGATGGTGCCGGGTGCCCTCCCTCTCCCGTGCCTGCCGTGCAGCAGCAGGCACCTTCCCAGCGCGCCGGGCGACCTCGTCTGCCAGCTGAGTAATTAGGCTGCTGCGTGGAAGGTGAGTCCCCTGGCGCCCGCTCACGTGCTGCCGTCCCCATCCCCATCTCCATCCCTCCCAGCCCAGCACCCGCTGGGTCTCAGCATCACCCATCGCATGGGACTGCGTCAAATGGGGTCCCACAGCAATGGAGAGGGTCGTGGTGGGCACGAGCCAGCAAGTTCCCCAGCGGTGAGGGACCCCATTAGGGTCCAGCCACACTCCCAGTGCTCTGATAGTGGGATGGGGGTGATGCAGACGCGGCCCCAGGGGGATAGGGAGAGCAGGAAAGCCCAGCCCTGCGTGGAACGGGTTCATCTGGTTGTTGGAAAGGGAATAGCTGGCGCAGGAAGCGGCGGTGCCCATTGCTGGCCATGCAGTACATGCGTGGCACGGCCAATGCAGCCAGGCACGGTGCTGATGCCCACAGCAGCCTGCAAAGCTCGTGGCTGTGAGACCAAGGAGACTCCATCCAGCCTGGCCAAAGCCCTCAGGACCACACCAGGTCTGGCATCACTTCCAGCAATAGCCACGGAGCCAGCCCTGCTCCCTGCATGGTGGTGAAGCTGTGCTGTCGTGCATTGCCAGCAGCGGGGGGGGGGGGGGGGGGGGAAGGCAGGATGAAGAGCTTACAACATAAAAAACAGAGGGGAAGAAAGAGCGAAAGGTGAGAGAAAGGGAGAGAGGAGGGAGGGGGGGTGAGAGGAGCTGAGAGCTGGGATGGATCCAGCCCCATGGAAGGGCTGAAGGCAGTGGGGCACTGCCCGGGTGCTGCTCCGTGTGTCCCCCCCCGCGCCTGCCGCCGACCTCCTTTTGCTTTCCTCCCAAATCCCAAATTAGTTCCATTTACAACCTCTCAGTCACAGGAAACTAAATCTGGCTCCTCTCGGCCCCGAGCCAGCCGGAGGCGCGAGCTCCTGCCAGCACCGTGCCAGGCGGCAGCACAACCTGCCTGCACCCTGCCTGCTCCCTGTACAACCTGCCTGCGCCCTGCCTGTGCCCTGTACAGCCTGCCTGCACCCTGCCTGCTCCCTGTACAACCTGCCTGCACCCTGCCTGCGCCCTGTACAACCTGCCTGCACCCTGCCTGCTCCCTGTACAACCTGCCTGCACCCTGCCTGCTCCCTGTACAACCTGCCTGCACCCTGCCTGCACCCTCTACAACCTGCCTGCACCCTGCCTGCTCCCTGTACAACCTGCCTGCACCCTGCCTGCGCCCTGTACAACCTGCCTGCACCCTGCCTGCTCCCTGTACAACCTGCCTGCACCCTGCCTGCTCCCTGTACAACCTGCCTGCACCCTTCCTGCTCCCTGTACAACCTGCCTGCAACCTGCCTGCTCCCGGTACAACCTGCCTGCACCCTGCCTGCACCCTCTACAACCTGCCTGCACCCTTCCTGCGTCCTGTACAACCTGCCTGCACCCTGCCTGCTCCCTGTACAACCTGACTGCACCCTGCCTGCTCCCTGTACAACCTGCCTGCACTCCATACAATCTGCCTGCACCCTGCCTGCACCCTGCACAACCTGCCTGCACTCTGCACACACTACAGGTACCCTGTACACCCTGCTTGTACCCTGAATACCCTGCTTGTACCCTGCACACCCTGCCTGCACCTTGCCCACACTGCCTGTATCATATGCAACATGCTTTTACCCTGCCTTTACCGTGCCTGCACCCGACATGTATCCTGTCGACATGTATCCTGCCTGTATCCTGTACACCTTGCCTGTACTCTGCTTGTACCCTGCACACCCTGCAGGTACCCTGTACAACCTGCCTGCACCCTTCATACCCTCCCTGCATACCCTGCCTGTACACCGCCTGTACCCCCTGCAGGCACTCTGTGTGCACCCTGTCTGCACCCCCTGCATACCCTGCCTGTACCCTCTGCCTGTACACACTGCCGGCACCCCCTGCACGCCCTGCCTCTACTCTGCCTGCACACCCTCCTGCACCCATCTGGGTGTCTCTGGTACCAGAGGAGGGTCACAGCTGCTGACCCCCCATGAACACCCCGAGACCCAAAGGCTCTGTACAAAGGAGATGCTGAAAGGCAGGAGGATGCTTCTCCGGTGGCTTCCATTCCCCATTAACTCCACCCTTGCCACCTATGCAAGCCCTATGAAGTACAGCATCATCCATCCAGCATCTGTCCTGTCCAGCTCCCAACCCCTCTGGGCTCTGGAGCCAGGAGAACAGAGCCCATCCCCACACCAGCATCACTCCAAACAGGTACTGCAGCTCCCAACAGGGGGAACATCAACCTCTGGGGGTCCAGGAGGCATTTGGGGTGGGACCAAGATATCAGGAGTGGCCTTTCCCCTTTGAAAAGGTTTTCTCCCCACCAACAAGGCTGGAAGAAGCCACTGGGAATGAGGAACATCAGCGCCTTTGCCATCACCGCTGAGCTCTCTGAGGGTGCCGGGACCCACCACGAGCATTGGAACCAGGGAACCAGAGCAGAGGCAGAACGCAGGATAGAGCCCATGGCCAGTTCAACCACCTACGGTCACTGCCAGCACTGGAGGGTCTCAGCAAGACCCTCAGCCTGATTTGCCACTGCCAAAGCTCTGTTTTTTCCCCTAAATCTGATAACCCCCCATATTCCCAAACTATCTCCCAGTATCGGGATGTGGAGCGCAAATGAGATGCCGGCGCCGGGTCTCATGGGTCAGGGAAGAGGTTGGCGATGGCCATATCCCAGGGCTGGGGGACAGGGGATTGCAGCTCCTGCCTTTGGGCCATCACCATGATGATGCTCCAGGGAGCCTCACCAGGGACACTGAGCGGCACTGAACAAAGCCACCCTCGGAGCTGGAAATACATCGGGAACAACACCCAAAGGCGCTTCTCCTGCAGCCAAACCCCAACCAGGGGGCACGGGCAACTCCTCAACACGGTGACTCTCGGTGACCCCCATCCAAGCACGCTGTCGGTGGGGGTGGGGGGGCTCCGTGCCGGGTGCGTGCTCACTCACTTGGACAGGCTGAGCTTCCCTGCGGCCAAGTGGCTCTGCACCGTGTGCCAGCGGCCTCGCGCCGCCTTCCCCGCGCCGGGCTCGCTGTGGGCAGAGATGCTGCTCCTCAGGCCGTCCTCGCCGAGCCGCTGCTTGTCCCCAGGGCGGCCGTCGCGGTCCCCCGCCAACCCCGCCGCGGCCGATGCCGTCAGCTTGGCCCCTGATAACAGAGAGCCACTGGGCCGGGCCGGCGGCCAGACCCCCCCAGGACAGACAAGGAAGGAAGCCAGACGGATGGGTAGAAGGAAGAAGGAGCCGTTTGATAGGGACCAAGGGGTTACAAGGGAGAGAGCCAGTGAAGGGGGACAGACGGACAAGAGACGGACAGACAGACAGAGAGAGAAAGAGAGACATCAGCACTGCAAAAGAAAAGGGGTCCTGGATGGGGGGTGCGCGGGGGCCTCGGCAGAACCATCCAATGTAAAGGGGCAGGGTGAGGGCTCGCGGTGAGGGTCCCGCTTCGCCGGCAGCCCAGCCCCGGGGGGGACCCCGTTCCCCGCACCGAGGGGGTGCCCCCAACGCGCAACCCCATCCTGTGCCACCGCGGAGAGGATGGGGGGACCCACCGGGAAGGAGGGGTTGCTCGTCTCCATGGGGCTGCCCATGGGTGGTGTGCGGGGAGCCCGGGAGGAGGAGGAAGGAAGGAGGAAGAGGAGGAGGAAGGCGAGTGGGTGCTGCCCATATACTCACTACACGGAGCAAACCAGGTAAGGAGAGACTCACTTGAGGGAAAGGCGCGGGTCACCGTATGGGGCGTAAGGTGAAATGTTTAGTATAAACTCCTTGGGAGGGTAGGAGCTCCATTTCTGCTGCACTGTGTTGTCATTGTTATTCCAAAAGTCTCTGTCTAGATCACTACAGCGGCCGGAGACCAGGGCGGAGAGAAAAAGGGAAATACAAGAGAAAGAAGCTGAATTCCTGTGAGAGTGAAGGAAAAGCAGCCCTCAAGCCCCGGAGCGCCAGGATCCTGCGGAGAGACATGGGGCTGCCCACCCCTCGGCCACCAGCACGCACACACACACAGGAGGATGGATGGATGGAGGCATGGAGCAGGGAAGAGCTGTGGAGAGACAGGAGCGGGCGGCTCCATTGGCTGGGGAGGAGAGAAGGATGGTGCGGGGTTAGAGAGGTGCTGGTGAGCACGGTGTGCCTAGCACATGTCTGTGTGTCCTTGGTGCATGTGTCTGTGTGTCCTCATCATGCATGTCTGTGTGTCCTCATCGTTCATGTCTATGTGTCCTCATCATGCATGTCTATGTGTCCTCATAATGCATGTCTATGTGTTCTCATCACACATGTCTGTGTGTCCTCATCATGCGTGTCTGTGTGTCCCCATCACACGTGTCTGTGTGTCCTTGGTACATATGTCTATGTGTCCTCATCATGCATGTCTATGTGTTCTCATCACACATGTCTGTGTGTCCTCATCATGTGTGTCTGTATGTTCCCAATCATGTATGTCTGTGCGTCCTTGGTACATGTGTCTGTGTGTCTTCATCATGCATGTCTATGTGTTTTCATCACACATGTCTGTGTGTCCTCATCATGTGTGTCTGTGTGTCCCAATCATGTGTGTCTGTGTGTTCCCATCACAGGTGTCTGTGTGACCTTGGTACATGTGTCTGTGTAGTCCTCATCATGCATGTCTATGGGTTCTCTTCACACATGTCTGTGTGTCCTCATCATGTGTGTCTGTGTGTTTCCATCACGTGTGTCTGTGTGTCCTCGGTACACGTGTCTGTGTGTCCTCATCATGTGTGCCTGTATGTGCCCATCACACGTGTCTGTGTGTCCTCGGTACATGCATCTGCGTGTCCTCGCCTCCTCAGTAGCCAGGTCCTGGAAGCACACACTGCTTGGTTCACCATGATGCTGCTGCACGTTGGAGACTCCTCCTGGTCCCCTCCTTTCAAACCAGACCATTGCCTGGCACCAAGCCTGAGCCTCCTGGCTCCAGCAGGTCACCCACTAGCATCCCACTATAGCTGTGTGCTGGGGGCTGTGGAGCCCAGCAGCTCCTCACTGAGGCTGGGGTCTTGCCCAGCCCTTGTTGATGTCCAACAGTGGCTCTGGATTAATGGCACCCATTGGAGCTGTGGATGGAGAGCCCCATGTGCCATGGCATCAGGAGGGGATGTGCCTCCTCCTCCAGTCCCCACTGTGGCCAGGAGCCACTGACCAGGCTATGCCCAATGGAGAGGTGCCCAAGGTAGCCCCAGATGCATGAACCCCCATAACACCCTGGGCAGACCAGGCCAGCCAAGGGAGGTTTGCAGTAGCCTTACTCCAGTCACAGGCTATTTCCTCCTGGTTGTCCATCTCTGGCTGCTCCCAAGAGCCCTGTGGGGTGCCAAAGGGGTTCAGGGGACAGAGCTGGAGCTGGGGTGCCCAGGAGAGCCCCCCTTGGCTGCCAACACCCCACCTCACTCCATACCCAGCGCTGTGAGATGCTCCATCTCCCACCACCTATCCCAACCACATCCCTGTTTGCCTGTGGTCTACAGAGCTCTGCCAACCATGCACACAGGGAGGGCTCCATCAGTGGACCTGGAGCATCCTTAGGGGCACCCATACTGAGGTCCCCATGGATTCATCTGGTCATATCCACGGCTTGGTGGGGGAACCAAAAGGGGTTCCTGAGGGTGCTGGAAACACCCATCAGCTCTCCCAGACCTCTCCTCCCATTAGGACTGGGAGATATGGGAGCAGCCCTGCCCCATCCTGGGGGATGATCCCATCCTGCAGCAGCTGCAGGAGGAGCAGGGATCAGTGATGCTTTGGCAGCACCACGGGCATCACCCGTTGCTCAATCACCCCAGCATCCCTCACTCTGCCAAAGAGCTGGACACGGACCATCCTCTCTGGGAGCAGAGGGACAGCCACCTCTGTCCCTAAAGAGGGATTTCCCTGCTCCCAATGGGGATGGCACCGATCCGGGGCGATGGTGGGCCTGGTATGTGCCGAGGGTGTGCCAGACCCATGGGCACAGAGGCTCCTCACAGCCCCTGCCCCTCTTCCCCCCTGCCCCTGGCACCTACTTGATGGTTTTCTTCTCACTGCGGCCTCGGCTGGAGTCCGGAGTTCCCACAGTCTCCAGGGAGGTCTTGTAACGCTTACCCTGCGGAGAGGAGAGGGTTAGGGGTCAGGGGGGCAGCAGAGGATGAGGATGGGAGTGGTCAGGGCTGCAGCTCCATCACCTGGAGGGGCTGAATCATTGGAGGTTTGTGTTGGAAGGGTCCTTAAAGCTCATCCAGTCCCCAAACCCAACACCTTCCACTGGAGCAGAGTGCTCCAAGCCCCTGGGTCCAACCTGGCCTTCAACACTGCAGGGATGGGGCAGCCACAGCTTCTCTGGGCACCCCCTGACAGCGCCTCAGCACCCTCCCAGGGAAGAGCTTCTGCCTAAGAGCTCATCTCAGTCTCCCCTCTGGCAGTTAAAGCCATTCCCCTTTCCTGTCCCTGCATCCCTTGGCCAAAGCCCCTCTCCAGGTTCCCTGCAGCCCCTTTAGGCACTGGAGCTGCTATTGGGTCTCCCCTTCAGGAGCCTTCTCTTCCCCAGGCTGCCCCAGCCCAGCTCTCTCAGCCTGGCTCCAGAGCAGAGCTGCTCCAGCCCTCGCAGCATCTCCGTGGCCTCCTCTGGACTCGCACCATCAGCTCCACATCCCTCTTGTGTTGGGGTGGGTTTGATTTCGCCCTTTCCCTTTACAGCTTCCCAGTTGCTGGGCTCCATCCCATTGATCCAGGCAGGAAAACTCCTGATAGCTTCATCCCTTGGTCCATAGGAGCCAGCAAAGGCGCCAGGGAGATGCTGACCTGGTGGCCTGGTTTCAGCTGTAACATTTATTCTCATTCCTTGTATCTGGTGCAGGGCTGGGTTTGGGCTTTAGTCTGAGAATGATGCTGATAACACGCTGATACTTTAGCTGTTGCTCAGTAGCACTTACACTGACCAAGGACTGTTCAGTCTCATGCTCAGCCAGTGAGGAAGGGCACAAGAAGCCAGGACGGAGCAGAGACAGCACTCCTGACCTAAACTATCCAAAGGGGTATTCCATACCATTCCATACATCATGCCCAGAATAGAAACTGAGGGGAGTCACCCAGAAGGGACTGATGGCTGCTTGGGTCAGGCTGGGTGCCAATCAGTGAATGCTGAGCAATTGTATTGGACATCACGTGTGTTTATTGGTTTCTTTCCTTTCCCCTTTTAGTTTTAATGTTATTTCCCCAATCATCAGTTAGTAGTAGTAGTGTTATATTCTACTTTAGTTATTAATCTCTTCTTACCTCAACCCATGGAGTAGATTTGATTCATCCTTTGATTCTCTTCCCCATCCCAGTGTGATGCTGAGGTACTGGCTGGGTCTAAACCACAACCCCCTGTCTCCTGGCCACTGGGCACTGTCCCTAAGGCCACAGGAGAGCAGCAGCCACCTCCTGAGGACCATTCCATGGCCCCACCAGGGGAGGAGATGGCAATTTTAGGCTTAATGAACCTGCGTTAATTGGATTTCACCTTCTCCAGTGACAGGGAAGAGCTGCCACATGATAACGGCGCTGGAGCTTGCTCCTAACTGGGGCTTGAAATCAGGGCACTTTGCTGTGGTTTCCAACGCAGGTTCAGCACAAGCTCCCACCCAGGAGCAGGAGCACAGTCAGTGCCGGTTAGCAACCAGTGAGGAGTGGGAGGGGAGCAGCTGCTGGAGCAGGAGGGGTTTGTGGCCCTGGACCTGTGAGCATCCCTCCTGCAGGAGCCAGTGCGTGGGGCTGCAGGGATGTTGGATCTCCTTGGATGCCTATGGGCTATTCCTGCTTGGATCTGCAGGTATATCGGACCTCCTTAGATACTCATGAGCTAATTCTGATGGGATCTGCAGGGATACCCAACCTCCTTGGATGCCCATAGGCTATTTCTGCTGGGATCTACAGGGATCTTGGAGCTCCTTGGATGACTATGAGCTAATCCCGCCGGGATCTGCAGGGATGTGGGATCTCCTTGGATGCCCATGGGCTGTTCCTGCCTGGACTTTCAGGGTTACCCAACTTTCTTTGATGCCAATGGGCTAATCCTGCCTGGATCTTCAAGGATATTGGACTTCCTTAGATGCCTATGGGCTAATCCTGCCTGGATCATCAGGGATACCAAATCTCTTTGGATGCCCATGGGCGAATCCTGGTGGGATCTGCAGGGATGCTGGACCTCCTTGGATGCCCATGGACCATCTTGGATGGAGCCAGTGCTGTGCTGAGCATTGTCCGCAGCTGGGCACAGCCCAGGGCTCGTGAGGACAGAGCTGCTGGCCCCTGCTCTCCCAGCACAAGCCAACTGGGGTCAGTCACTCAGCGGGTTTGGCCATGGTTCCCAAGCAGCCATTCCAGCTCCATCGAGGGCCAGCCAGGATGTGCCTCTCCATTCCCAGCCTGAACGTCTTCCTGGCCAATTATCCTTCTTTGCTCCTCTGACAGCTTCATCCTTCAGTACATCCAGCCCTTCTCCTCCTGGTCCTCGACCCTTCATCAGGTCAATCTCTGGCTGGTACCAGCCAGGCCTGCAAGCCCCTTCCCATCCACCCCCCACTGCTCTCACATCTGCAGCCGAGCCCCATCTCCCATTCCCAAGGGATCTCTGCCTTCCCACTCATTATGGCATTGCCAGGGTGGACACCTCAAAAGCTGCCACCACCACAGCATTTGACCCAGGTTTGAATCTGATGGTGAAGGAAACATGGCCGAGAACCAGATCCTGGTCCATGGGGAGGAGGAGGAAGGATGCGGAGCAGTAGGAAGCTCCGGCTCAAGCCAAAACGCCCTTTAGCCACAGTGGGGCTCAAAGTGGGGTGCCCTGCGGGTGCTGTAGAGCTGATGTATGGGGCACAGCAATGGCAGAGCTGCCTTATGGCACCCAGCACTGCCAGACATGGGCTGGCCACCTTCCCATGGGGCTCTTCCAGGCAGGAGCGTGCCCAACAGGACAGGGGCCAGCTTCCTGCTCATCACAAATATATCTATATCTCTATCTATGTATTTGGAAACTTCCCTTTATGCTGCACAGACAGTTTTGCCCAAACATTAAATTATCACATCCCCTAAAGAGCAAAAGAGAAGCTGCAGCCAGCACCCGACACAAAGTGTTCTCGGCATCTTGCCTTTGTCTGCTGGCATCAGTGGGCATTGCCCCCCATGCAGTGGGACCCTCATACCCAGGGCAAGGAGAAGGGGTCCCCCACCCATCCATCACGGAACACTCACCAGTTTGCGCTGGCACCACTGGCAGATCCCGCAGAGGACGATGGTGACGCTAAGGCTGACGGTGATGATGGCTGAGACGAGGAGGACATCGCGGGAGGGAGCCCCTATGGGGAAGCAAAGCAGAGCCACTGATTAGTGAGGGGTTAGGGGATGGGGGTGGTCACCCTGGGGTGTCCCCAGTGTGGGCACGCAGCGCCCAGGGAGAGCTGCACAAGAGCAGGGAGGGTGAACGCAGGGAATGTGGTCCACAGGCTCCAACCCCACCAGGAGACACCAGCACCGTGGCCCCCTCCACGGGCTCCACGTTCCCAGTGGGGTGCATGTAGTGGGGCAGAGCTCCAGGAGCTCAGCTTGGAGCAGAGCAAAGGCTTTAATCCCTGCTGGCCCCCTGGGAGCTCCGGCATGTCCAGTAAAGGTCACAGCATCACATGTGCCTCCTGCAGCACCCGCCACAGCAGCGCAGCACCATGGCTCTTTTGTTCATTTCCTCTTTCCCGTCATAATCACCATCTCTTCTCCTTGCCCCTCTCTTCCCCTTTCCTCTTTCCCTCCCGAATGCTCATCCCTTCCCCATCCTTTCACCTCCGTCTTTTTCCCATTTTCCTTCCTTTTCCCCACCTCTTCTTCTTCCCTTTCCCCTTTTCCATCCCTTCCTAATCACTAGCTCTTCCCCTTGCCCACCCCTTCCCCATTCGCCTTTGCCTTTCCATTCCTCTTTGCCTTCCTTATATCCATCCCTTCCCCATCCCCATCCTTTCACCTCCTCAATACTCTTCTCCACCCTTTCCCTTCCCTTTTCCCTTTCTCCTTTCCCTTTCTCTTACACTTCCTAATGATGAAAGCTTCCCCTTGCCCATCCCTTTCCTTTTCCTTTTTCTCTTTCCCTTCCCCTTTGACTTCCTAATGCTCATCCCTTCCCCATCCAAATCCCCATCCTTTTACCTTCTTCATCCTCTTCCCCTTTTCCTTCCCATTCCTCACCTCTTCCCCTTTCACGTCCCCTCCAGACAAGCCATTCCCACTTTCCTTGCAGCACCCATTCCCTTTCCATCAGTGCCCCGCAGCCACCCCACCATGGGGGTTCCCTCTTTGGATCAACCAAACCCCATAGATTCACCCCAAACTGTGCACTGCGGGCACTTGGCAGGGGCAGGAGCTGCTGCCTGACCCAGCCTGGCCATGGGGACAACCTTGAGGACCCCAAAAGTGGGGACGGACCCTTCTGCTGCTCCAGCATCACCCCCTTTGGGTGCTGGGGGTGGTTACAGGTTAATGCAGGTATCTTCCCACCCACCCTGCTCCTGTCCTACACCCAGCCACCCCCTTCCAGCCCCCATAGCTCAATACTGGGTGTCCCCATCATCATGCTGTCAGCAAGCGGGGTGGCCCTGGCACCATAAGAGGATGAACATGGACGCAAGGTGGCTTAGGGGGGTCCAGTGCATCCCCCATCCCACCCCAGCCCTTTTTCCATGCAGGACCCCCTGTATGGCATCCCCCCATGCAGCTCAGCATCCCGGGATGGGGATGCCCATCGCTGGAGCGGTGGAAAGCGGCGGGGCCGGAGCAGTGCGCCCGGAGCTGTGCTGCACTCTAAATATTAAACACTAATTGTTAATAATTAATTCTCCTGCAGCCCTTGTTATTGTAATGAAATTTGCCAACAGCTCAGAGGCTGCCGTGAGTCAGAGCAGGCCCGATCGTGGCTCAGGCATCCCCTGGGCACATGGTGGGGTCCTGGTTCTATCCCTCTGTGAGCAAAGTGGATGGTGGCAATAAAGGGGATCGAGCTTTATAACAGCACCTTAAGTAACCACATGGGTGCTGAGTGGGGGGTGAAGGGCTTAGAGGGTGGTGAAGGGGGTTGGGGACAGGGCTGGGGGTCCCGGACCACTTCAGTGCTCCATCACTGGTACACGCGCTCCCTCCATCCAAACCCAACACGGGGCCCCTCCATCCCTCCTCAGTCACGAGGAGCCTGTGTATAAAGCTCACTTAGCAACTGTTGCCTAGGAGGGAATTTGGGACTAGCCCTTAATTTCAAACATTTATAAAGCCCAGCTACATCAGCTGCTGGGGGGGGGGGGGGGGGTAAAGCAGCCACTGAAATAGAGCTCCCCCCCCTGGATGCCTGGCTCTTGGTGGTGAGAGAACCCAACCAGTGTAGTACATGGCCTAAAATGGGCAGCCTGATGTGGTTAAGAATTGGGGTGAGCCCTCCTCTGGACCATCCCCCCACCCAAAATGCATCTCCCCACAGCCCTGATGCCTGCTTGGCATGCCCACTGTGGCATGTGGCGAGCAGGGTGACCTGCTTGGCTGCTGTGCAAGAGGTGAGAGTAGCTTTGAGAGATGCAGGGTCAAGTTCACCCTCAATTTAATCAGGCAAGAGGAAAATCATAGAATCAGAGAACCATGGAATAGTTTGGGATGAACGGACCTCAAAGCTCCTCCAGCTCCAACCCCTGCCACAGGCAGGGACACCTTCCACTGGAGCAGGGTGCTCCAAGCCCCTGTGTCCAACACTGCCAGGGATGGGGCAGCCATAGCTTCTCTGGGCACCCTGTGCCAGCGCCTCAGCACCCTCACAGGGAAGAACTTCCTCCTTATATCACAGAGGAAAGGACAGAGGTGCTGCCATGGCATAAAGGAGGGATTACCCTGCTTAGGAAGGAGAAATCCAGCACCAAGGGGCTTGGAGAGGGATGTTGGTGCTGGTTCCTATGCTGGTACCTGCCCCTGGCCAAACTGAGCTGTCACCACAGCCCCAGGCGTGGCGTCACGCGGTGAACCTGATGATGGGGACCTGCCCGGTGGGCTCTATGCCCCCAGTGACCTCCAGGTTCATCCACACTGGTCCCTAGGTACAGACGGCTCCTAACCCTCCCCAGCAGGGAAACAGGTCCCCTGTGCTGGCCCTGTTCCCAGGGCTGGGGGAGAGATGCTGACCCCCAGGCTCTGCTGCCCTCAGCACCATTGAAAGGACTCATTTTCCAGGCAATTAACACTGGTTAATTAGAGATGCTGAGTGGAGCAGAGCTCCTGGTTTGGCCCCAGGCCTTGGGTGCTGGCCTGGTATGCTGCATAGGGTCCTCATGCCGGCATCAGCAGCTCTGTGCCTGGGATGCTTGGCATAGGGATGCCATGGGGCAGGTGGCTGTGGGAGCTCAGCTCCGTGCATTGGGGGGTCCACAGCCCTGTTCTGGGGTCCCTGCAGCCACATTTCCCCCCAGATCACACGCACCCTTCGCTGGTCCTGCCCCATCCCAAAAGTAGAGCTGCTCCATGAGCTGGAGACCCCACATCGCCCTTGGAGGGCATGGAGGTCTCCCCATGCTGTCAGTGGAGGCTGGGGAAGGAGCCAGCACAGCCCTGCAGCTCCTTCATCAGTATTCAATGCCACTCAACGGGCTATAATTCCACTTTTACAGCCGGTTATTGATGAGGGGATTACCTGCCTCGTTAGATCCACAGCTCTGCAGCCTGGGGGTTGTGTGTGGGGGCCACAAGAGCAGGGAACAGAGTCCCTGTCCTGGGAAAGAACATCCCTGCACACAGGGAGAGGGTGTTCATGGACAAACTGCCCCTCAGCATGGAGGACCCATGCCCTTGGCCAAGCAGGACACCCCCCCCAGCACCCATAGGAGTGCGTTGGGAGAGGAGGCTGGTGGTGGCATTAATGGCATCGTGCTGTCAGTGCTTATCCCCCCTAAGCCGCCGCTCCTGCAGGCATGGAATTAGCTGCCTCCGGAGCACGACCGAGCTCTGGCCTTTGTGGCTGAGGAGGAAACACTTCAAAACCTGACCTCAGCACAAGAGAGAGGCGCAGAAATCCCAGAGGGATTTGCACATCCTTGTGGCTCTGGGCATCTCCTGGCTCTGTGCATCTCAGTGGTTCTGAGCATCTCAGTAGCCCTGCGTGCACTCAGCTCTCGGGGATGGACATCCCTCAAGTCCAGCACAATGAGACCTTGGTGCTCAGTTCCCCCTGATTTCCTTCCCCATGGCATGGATGTCGTATCCCTGCGTCCATCCCTGTACTCAGACTCCACCAACAGCTCTCCCATCACCTCCAGCACCCCATCATGGACCAGCACCAAAGTCCATGGTCCTGAAGCAGCACTTCCCACCATGGCGTGTGGAAGCACTGGGAGGACAGAGCACTTGTGAGGGGCATTCATCTCCTGGCTGCTCTCCCAATCAAAAGTCTCTTTGATGGGATAAAGAGGCTGGAAATCTCTTCTATGGAGTGGCAAGTGGCCAAGGGCTTTGGATGAGTGGTGGGCACAAACTGACAGCATCTGCCAGCACCAGCACTGGGGCTGACTTCTCCATAGTGAGGATGGTGCTGGCCATGCTCTCAGGACCATATTGTTGGGTGCAGAGCCCAAAATACCCAACTTGTGTTGAACGTGGCACCTCCCCTGCTGCTGCTCAGTATTCCCATCTTCCCGAGCATCCTCCCATCCTCTTTCCATCTCCATCAAAACCCATCAATACACAGTACCCTGGGGGAGAAATCAAAGCCAACGGACCCCCCTCCAGCCCCAACCACTCTTTGGAAGTGCTGATCAAAGCTCATCCCCACAGCCACCACGTCAGAGCTCCATGCAGAGACACCGCACCGTGTGCCAGCCGCCTGCCACCGCCACCGCCGAGCGTGCCAGCCTGCACCGGCAGCGGAAACACATGTGTGCATGGAGAGGGAATGGGAGAAGGTGCCAAGGGAGAGATGCAATCCCACTACCACCACCACATTATGCTGCGAGCCGTGGAGCTGGGGTGGGATGTGACGTGGAGCATAAGTTGGGATGATGGTGCTGAGGAAGCGATGGGGAAATGCTGTGGAGTGAGGGATGGAGCGGGACTGGAGCAGCGCCTGTATGGAGCCAGGCTGAGAACACTGGGGCTGTTGAGCCTGGAGAAGAGAAGCTGTGTGGAGACCTCAGAGCAGCTTCCAGTGTCTGAAGGGGGCTACAAGGATGCTGGAGAGGGACTCTGCATCAGGGACTGGAGCAATGGGGCAGGGGGTGATGGGTTCAAACTGAAACAGGGGAAGTTCAGGTTGGATATGAGAAAGAAGCTCTTCCCTGTGAAGTTGCTGAGGCACTGGCACAGGGTGCCCGGAGAAGCTGTGGCTGCCCCATCCCTGCAGTGTTCAAGGCCAGGTTGGACCCAGGGGCTTGGAGCACCTTGCTCTATGGAAGGTGCCCCTGCCCATGGCAGGGGGTTGGAACTGGATGAGCTTTAAGGTCCCTTCCAACCCAACCCATTCCATAGTTCTATGGGAACAGGGCTGATCCTGCCCTGCGTGGCATCAACACAACTCCATGTGCTGCTGTGGTTGATGGCCATGGGGCGGGGAGCGAGGCGACCACAGTTGCCACTCCGGGGCTTCCCAGATGCTGTTTGCCTGGCGCCAGGCCATTAATTCCTCCTCCTCTCCTCCTCCCACTCATTTGCTCGATATTTCCCAAACCTCTTATTTTTAGGTTGCAGCTGAAAAGCTGTGAATTTGCAGCTTTCGCTCCAGTGCAGGAGCCCGGGCGCAATGCGGGTGGGAGCCGGGCAGGACCACGGTGGGCCAGGAGAGACCCATGTCCTCAGTGCAGGCAGAGGGACAAGGAGCAGGCATGGAGGGGCTGCCAGGACGCAAAACCTCCGAGGGGGACTGAGGCCTCACCAGGATCCATTGGAAACACCATGATGGGCATTTTGGAGCTGCTTTGGATGTGCCACGAGGCAGAGTTGGTGGCCACAGGGCTGGAGGGATGAGGTGGTTGTGGTGGTGCCAGGGGCTGTGAGGCCATAAGATGCTCAATGAAGGATGTTGGTTGTTCCAGGGTCCTGAGTGTCCCACCATTGGACAAGCCTCGGAGGAGAGGCCCAGCGCAGGGATGCAGCTCAGCACCCCAGGCCTGTCCAGGGCGAAGAGGGAACAGGCGTCTGTTCTCAATCTGTGCATCAGTCTGTCTATCCGTGCGTCCTCCTCTCCAACACATCCATCAATCTCTTCATCCATCCATCCCTCATACACATCTGCTTCTCCATCCAGCCATCTGTCCATCCCCCGGAGCTGTCAATCTGTCTGTCTCTGCCTCCTCCATGCAATGCTGCCTGCCCTGGGGAGCTTTGCCTCTGGACCCCTGGCATGGTGCTGCCTCCTCTACCGGAAACACCATGGATGGGGCAGATGGTGCCACCCTGTCTGGGCACCCCCAGCACCTCTCCCCGTGCCTGGTGCTGTGGTGATGCCAAGACACCAGGACCCAGCACAAGCATTGTGGTGGGGACAGGATGGCAGAGCCCGTGGACACCATGTGGGCTGTCCAGGAGGACACCTCCCAAGCACCACATAGCTTCTGTCCAACCCATTGCCATGCATGCGCATGGCCCTGGCACCACGGTGAGGGGCAGAATGAGAAACCAGGTTAGATCTAAGGCAGAAGCTGCTCCCTGTGAGGGTGCTGAGGAGCTGGCACAGGGTGCCCAGAGGAAGCTGTAGGCTGCCCCATCCCTGCAGTACTCAAGGCCAGGTTGGACAGAGGGGCTTGGAGCACTCTGCTCCAGTGGAAGGTGTCCCTGCCTGTGGCAGGGGCTGGAACTGGATGGGCTTTAAGGTCCCTTCCAACCCAAACCATTCCATGATGGAGGATGGGATGGGTGTTTTGCCACTAAAGCCATCAGGTCCCTCATGCAGTCAGGTTTCATTTCACGCTGCCTTCACGGAGCAAGGCCCCCACTTATGGTTTGGATATGATGCAGGGCTGTGCATCAGCCTCCCCAAGGCCGGCAGGCACCAATACACCATGGTTCACCCTCTTGCCATGGGACATGCCCACCAGGATGGGCTCAGCCCCCAATTCCCTATGGAGAGCCAATCCAGAGCGCCCAGCATCCAGTGTGTGCTCTCATCACCGCCCGGTCACAGGGAGAGGATGCTGTGGCCACGTCTGTCACCAAGCCCCAGTGCTGCCCACCAGCATCCCCGTTCCCTGCGCTGTCCCGGCATTCCGGCAGCTCCCGGCACACAGCCCCATGGCAGAGCAGACCCCACAGCAGCCACAAGCAGGAGCTGGCTGTGGAGGGAGGATTTGGCAAGCGAAGGCAGCTCCTTCCCCCGGTGCTGAGCTATTTTTGGCTGAGGATTTCCGGAGAGACGTGTGGTTGCTTTCTCCTGCTCAGTGGTCCCCACCGCATCTCTCCTTCCTCACCCCCCCAGGACTTCCTGCCCTCACGTCCAAATCCCATTGGATTTGCATCCATCACCCTCCCTGTTTCAAACCCAGCAGCCTCACCACGCTCCGCACCCCTTCGGCTCCTGCTCGGCCTTGCTCCAGGTCCTCTCTGCCCTCAACCACGTTCCCTACCCCCTGAACCTCACCTCCTGCAGGCAGGGAACCCTCTCGGTCGGCAGCAGCAGGCTCGGAGGAGCAGGATGGGCTCTCGCAGCGAGCAGCGCTGCCAGCCCGAGCGCCGCCGCGCCGCCACCACCACTTAGCCTCTCGCCCCAGGGTCCTCCATCATTCCCGGGCACTTCGGGTGACAGCGGGAGAGAGGGAAGCACAAAGCCAGAGGCTCTCAAGGGATGGGAATGAGCAGGCTCCGAACGGCCGTACCCAGCCCCATTGGCCCCTGTTTGCTGCCCCTGGGTAAGTGTCCCCACTTGATGCTGTGGCCAAGAAGGCCACCAAAAGGGAGAGAAGAGCCCCATAGAGAGCTCAGGATCGGCCGCAACACCCAAAATAAGGGGGAGTGTGTGTGTGTGATGAGGGAGGAAGAGGAGGGTGGGAGGGAGCAGAGCACATGGGAAGATGGAGAAATGCAGCTCGGAGGGGAGGAGAGAGGAGGCAGAGGAGGGGAATAAAGGTCAGAGGAAGGCTCCAGATGGACACAGAGGTGTGGGCCGGTGCCTGGGGGATGCAGGGCTGGTGGAAACCCTCCTGCAGACCCTGCTCCTGGGGCTGTAGCCTCCAGTGACACATACTGAGACCCCAGGGCAGCGGGGATGGACACTTATGGAGGCGTGGGGACAGTCACCCATCACCCCCCCCCAATGCCACCAGCGTCCCACAGACTGAGTGCACCTCATTATAGGGGGCCCAGAGCCCCCCCCCAAGGGCTGTGTCCCCCTTGGGAGCGCAGGAAGAAGGCTCCTGTCCCTCTGCCACCACCCTGGCTCCATCCCCATCCCCACCATCAGCCGCTTCCCTTTCAAACCTCATTAGCTCCCCCCCAAGGTGACCCCTCTCCCTCCTGCAGCAGCAGAGGACAGGAGGGGATTGGGGGCACAGCGGGCACCCTAAGGCGGGCACACAGCACCCCTGTACCACCACCGTGCTCACACCCACAACGGGATGTGCTGCTCCAGCCCAGCCTGACCCATTGCTCCCTGCGCCCACCCCAGCCCCACACCCCCCCCACCCCGAGCCCCCCAAGTTGTAACGCAGGGAGCTCGGCCCCTGCTCCATGCTTTGGGTGCTGCTTTGCCTTCGCACACGCACGGTGGCTGCCGGCTGCTCTCTGAAACCCTTCCCCTGCTGAATGCATCTATAATAGATATTGTAGCTGAGCCCCCAGGGGCTGGGGGGGGTGGCAGTGATATTATCTGCATCTGTCTTCATTCCCTGCTCCCCCGCCCTTCCCTGCCAGCCCGAAAAGCCGCGAGATGTGGCGGTGGGAAGCCGCCTTCAGCTCCAATCCTGCTCCTTGGTGTGATGGGGGGGGGGGGGGGGGGGGGGAATCAAGCAGACCCCTGCCTGGTTGTGGACCCCCCATCCTTGTCCCTGCAGTCCCCAAGTCATACATGGGGCTATGGGGCAAGCGTTGTGCATCAGCTGCCCCATGTGTGACACATGTCTGCTTGTGGGTCACCCCCCCCAGTGAATGGATTAGGGGAGGGACACAAGGCAGGACCCCTGGGAGGGAGAAGGGGAAGAAGACCCCAAAGGGGGGTTCCATATGGACACCCCACTGCCATGCAGGATGTGATGGAGCTGTCACGGGGCCGTGAGCTCTGGGGGACAAAGGGACACGGTGAGGCCGTGGGGATGCTCTGGGATGCGCGCAGGAGCATCCCTCAGGCTTGAGGTGCTGAGGAGAGGCTGGAAGGGAGGAGAACCCCAACCCCATGCAGGATGCGGGTGCCAAGGGGGGGGAACCGGAGCCAGCAGCGCTGAGCCTGCACCGTTCGGGACGTGTGGCTGCAGCAGGTGCCTGGCTCCCAGCCCTCGGCTCTTTGTCTGCCTCCGCTGCTGCCGCGCTTCCCCCCATGCTCCCAACGTCTCCCTGCACATCCCGGCCCCCCGCCTCGCTCCTCAGGGCATTCCAGCTCATTTCCAACCTGGCTCTCAGCTCCTGTCCCAGCCCCGGGGACGTGCTCCCATGGCACAGCCCTCTCCATCGCTCACCCCGAGACAGCGCGGGGGGGAAAAACAGGCAGCAGCCTGGTTATTGATTCACCACCGGCAGCAGCGCGGCTCTGCTCCAGCAGGAATGGAGCCTGGGACATGGGGATGTGGGGGCCCCCCAGAACCTCTCTGATGCACTGAAGCAGTTGGGGTGCAACCACCTCCATGGAGAGGGACACGGATGGAGGGGGGCGTCTTGCATTGGAGAATGGAGGAGAAGGATGCCTGGTGTTCCTGGGGCTGGCATGGGGAACATTGTCCCTGTGGCACAGAGGGCACCTTTGCCTTCAAACCCAATCTCTGCTCTGCACTCGGCCCATCATGGGATGATGGCCCCATCGGCGGCACAGCCCCCAGCTGGAGGGAGCTGCTCTGGGAAGCACCTCGGCTCCATCCCAATTCCCAACACCTCTCCCTAACCAAGGCTCCCTCAGGCATCTCCCACCCCAGAACTGGACCTGCCATCACCAGCATCACCTCCGAGCTCTACCTCGCAACTGAACCCCCTTCACAAAGCCCAGTGCAGATGGCACCAAAGTGTTCCAAATTTCCCCCTATTGCATCTTCTCCCCCCATGAAAAGCAGCCAGGGCTGTGGACCACAGTGACACAGAGCAGGGGACGAGGCTGGTGCCACCTCCAGCTGAAGGAGCTGTGAGGGGGGCACAGGCATTGCTTCACCCAAGGCTGCACTGTGGCTCTTGCCATACCCAGTGTGGGGGGGTGAGCCCCCAGCACCACCCCAGCTCCAGCAGTGGGAGACAGACCCACCACCCACACAGCACTGTGGCCGAGCAGCGGCACAGGAGGAAAAGCAGGAGCAAGGAGAGAAATAGGGAATGAAGCAGATGGTGTCCCAGCACCAGCCGGGCCCCACCACAGCACCCCATGGCTGCAGGCACCACGGCACAGCCGCGGGTGCTGACGTGGGAAAACTCCCACGTGATGGGAGACCCGGCAGCCAGGAATGGGGGGGATTCAGAAGGGGGGGCAAGGGCTCTGCACCCCCAAATGTCCCAGCAGCTCCGGCTCTGCCTTTTCACCTTAAAGGCAGCAGTGGCACAGGCAGCCGGTGGTGCTCACAGAGCACCAAGGGGACACGGGGCAGGGACAAGGGGGCAGATAAGTTTGGAGGGGGAATAACACCAGTGCAAACCTCAGCACTGGGAGGGAAGGGCAGCTCTGCCACAGTGCTGCTGGTGGGAACAAGCCGGTGTCCCCACTGTGCCACCAACCCACCCTGTGACCTTGGGCCAAGCTGTGCCCGGCTCGCTGGGCATCCCTGCAGGCTCCCAGGGATGGGGTATCCCAGGACCGAGCTGCGATGGGAAGGGATGCTCAGCCTATGGGCAGGAGGAAACTTCCCCTCGAAGGCAGCTTGTGTGGAGCTGCCGGGTCCCGGGGCAGTGCTGGCACTGCCACCGGCCACGGGTGACAACGTGTGGCTGTCCCCAGCGCTGCCCGAACGTGTCATCTCCCGCAGGCCTGGCTCTGCCCGGCACCTGCAGCTCGCTCCAGCGGCTCTCCCCGCATCCGTGCTGGCGCCGGCACGTCCCCACGCCACCGCAGGACACCGTGTCCTTCTGCTTCTCGGGCCCCGGGACACCGCAGGTGAGGGCTGCCAGGCCCCTGTGAACCGCACCGCACCGGTAGCAGCATCCCTTCCCCTCCGCACCGGCTGCCGCCAGCTCCGGCAGCCCCCCAACCTTCCCGGTAGCGTCCCAGATTCCCCGATATGGAGCCGATTGATGCCTTCGGAGCATGAGCTCAGCAAAACCGCGCTGGCCAAAGCCCCTTCCCCAGTTGCCCACCCCGGCGAGAGGAGGAGATGCAGCGGGATGGGGCTGGGGGACCCCCACAAGGATGCAGGGGGTGAATGAGGAGGAGCAGGGTGACCACTGGATGCTTGTCCGGGTGCTGGGGGCTCACCCGGGGCTTGCCCCAGGGCTGGGGGCTCCCCTGTAAAGGGAGTGCTGGCCCCGAGGAGGGGGTGACCCCTGTGGGGGGTGTCCCCGGGATGTGGGGGGGGTGTCCGGTGCCACCGGGTCTCCATCGGCTCTGCAGGGCAGTGATTCATCGGACAGTGACTTTGTCCCTAAACTACCGTAACTCCCGACCGGTCACTCCGGCAAAGCCGCAGCCGGGGAGGCGAAGGGGGGTGCCGGGCAGCGGGGACCGGTCCCAGCGGCGGAGCCGGGCAGGGAGGCAGCGGGAGGCGAGCCCCGGTGCGTGCGTGCGTGTCCCCCCATCCCCTTCTCCCGTTCCGCGGTGCTCGGCGCTGCGCACCAGGGGCTCACCTGCGGGTGCAGCCTCCGGGTGCAGGTACATGGCGGCGGGCGGCGGGGCGCGGCGGGGCGGCGGGGCGGCGGCTGCCCGGTTCGGCGGGGCCGCGGCTCATCAGACGGCGGTGGCGGCGGGCGGCGGCAGCGGGGCGGGCGCGGGGGCCGCGGGAGGCGGCGGCGGGGCGGCGGGGACCCGCATGCGGCGGGGGGGGGGGCCGGTGGCCCCGCGAAGCCCGTGCTGCCCGCCCGCTGCCTGCCTGCCTGCCTGCTGGGTGTGCGTGTGTGTGCGGGTGTCTGTGTGTGTGTGTGTGTGTGCGTGTGTGTGCGCGCCCCGATCGCGCATCCACTTGCTGCTCACTGCTGGCGGGAGAGGAAACTGCAGCCGCCGGGGAGGGATGGAGGGAGGGAGGGAGGGAGGAATGGGGGGATGGATGGAGGGAGGGGTGAAGGGATGGGGAGAAGGAGGGATGGAGGGATGGATGGAGAGATGGAGAGAGAGAGGGAGGGATGGAGAGAAGGAGAGAGATGGAGGGATGGATGGAGGAGGGTGTGGAAGGGTGGATGGATGGATGGGTGGATGGATGGATGGGTGGATGGATGGATGGATGGATGGATGGATGGATGGATGGATGGATGGATGGATGGATGGATGGATGGATGAGACGTCGGTACCCCTCACGGAGAAGGGGGAACACGGCCCCGGTACGGCCCCAAGCGTGGTCAGTGGCCACGGAGTGGGAACACGCACTCACGGAGACCTGCACGGCCGCGGAGGGGGTGCCACGCGTGCGGACACCGCACACACGCACCCGTGAGCACAGATGGGGGCCGCTCACGCACACACGGACACACGCTCCCACACCTCGCACATGTACAGTAGCGGGCACACGCGGTCTTGCACACGCACGTGGTAGCACGGAGCGTGGCACACGCGTGTGCACGCACACGGTGGCACTCCCAGGGAGTCCAAGCAGAACGTCCCGTGTCCCCCCCGGCGCTGTCACCGCGTCCCGAGCCACCCCCGCGGGTTCTCCGTTGCCCCGCTCCGTGATAATCCAGGCCGGGTCTTCCCGGTGCCGGGGCGCGGCGGCCGCTGCTGGGACACTGCGGGCGCGGCGGGAGCTGCGGGCGGCGGAAAACCCGGCCTGGAATACTGGAGCGGGTGGGAGCCGTCGCTGGCTCCCGTGATCTCCCCCTCCCAGCACGCAAAGGCAATTTGTGCCCGGGCGTTTATTGCTTGTTTAACGTTTGCTATTAGAGATGCAAACAAACAGGGAGCTGCTCAGGTGTGTGCACCTCCACCTCCAGCCGTGCTGGCCTGGGTGTTCCCTGGTGCAAGGGAGACCCCGAGACCTGATACAGGAGATGCCCCTGGAGGGATGCAGCAGGGCAGGGGAGGATGATGGTGGGTGAGGATTGGGGGATGCACCCGCTTTATCCCTTCTGCTGGGCTGAGGGGGTCAGAGACCCACCCCAGCACAAGGCGGTGGGGCTGGGACACTTGCATGGATGGTCCAGGTCTTGTGGGAACCTCGAGGAGCATAGCCCAGAATGGCCTTGAAGGACAGAGGGGATCAGGTGGGGGCTCTCTGGAGTGAAACTGGGCTGGGAAGAGCCAGAAAACCACTCCCATGGTGGCTTCTGGGACTAAACCTCGACATTCCGTGCCCTCAGGCTGGGTTTTGAGCAGGGAACTAAGCAGGGAATATCTCCTTATAATGATGTTTAAAGCCTGAAGAGGCAAACCTGAACCATCAGGGTCTGGTTTTAGGCACGGCACTGAGCTGGAGGGGAGCGTGACCCAGCACCGTTGGCTTCCCTGGCTGTGGGGTGCCAGCGTTGGCTGCTGCCTGTTGCAGCAAGGCCGCGTGGGTGATAAGGGACCCAGTCTCGTGCGCCTGACTCACTCTGCAGGCTCCTCATAGCCTGTTCAGGCACGTCACCCACCACGGGGGACCGGGGACTTCTCCCAGCCCCTCGGAGCTGGGCCAGCCCCAACCCATCTTGGGACTGGTGCCAGGGAAGCGGGTGCTGGCAGCCGATGTGGCTCGCTGGGGAGCCATGTGCCAGGCAAACTTCAGCACATCCACCCGGGAGAAGCTCTTCCAGAGAGCGGGACCAGCCCCAAGCCTGCTCCCAGCACCGGGAGGCTGCGGATGGGCTGGGAAGGAGGCAGCATCCCTCTGCCCTTCTCTTCTCCAGGGCTGACAGAGCTTTGCTTTGATTTTCCCTGTTCTTTCCCCCCTTCCTTCTGTGGGAACCTTCTCATTAAACCCTTGGCACAATCCTTTGCTTTCCCTCTGCTTCTCTCCGCTTGCTTCCCACACACTCTTCAGCGAGCTCCAAGCTCCCGGTCCCCGCACGCTCAGGCATCCCGGCAGCAGCAGCATCGTAACCTCCCGCTCCCACACAGCCGCTCGCTTCCACCGGGGGCCAAGTGGGTGTGAATCGCTGCTGACTCACGGCAGAGCCGGCTCCGGTGCCTCCACGGGGGCCACACGTGAGCCCCTGACACCAGACAGGCTCCTGCCTTGGCATCGGCAGGCAGGGATGCTCTTCCCGGACTTGCCAGGTCCTTGTGGAGGGAGAAAGTTGACCTCAGCTCAGCCAGGGTTGGTGGGGTGGGTGTGCGGGAGGTGAGACCCAATTCACTCTTGCCGTGCTCTCACCCATCACTCCTTGTCTCCCCATGGTGGAGATATGACCTGGCCCCAGTCCTGTCCTGCTGGTCTCCCAACACATGACCCTGCAAACCCCTGCACCCCCAAACCTCTATCCCTAAAACCTCTGGGTGACTCAGCTCCTTGCCATCCCAAAGCAACTTGCCATCCCAATCCCCTGGACAACCTCCGCTCCTGCTATCCAAACCCTCTGGGTATCCCAAATCCCTGGGCAACTCAACACCTGCCGTCCTAACCCCATGGGCAACCTCAGCTCTTGCCATCCAAACTGCTGTGTATCCTGAACCCCTGGATAACTGCAGCATCTACCACCCCAACACTCTGGGTATCCCAAATCCCTTGGCAATCAGATAGCTGCCATTCCAAAGCTCTGGGCAACCTTAGCCCCTACTATCCCGACCCCCTGGGTAACTGGGGTCCTTGCCATCCCAAACCCCTGGGTATTCTGAACCCCTGCATAGCTGCAGCTCCTGCTATCCCAACCCTCTTGGTACCCCAAAGCCCTGGGCACCCCAGGCCCAGCCCAGTGTGACCCCTCCATCCTGGCTGCAGGGCAGGGAGATGCTCCCCTGTCTCCAGCATGGTGCTGGGCTGCACCAGGGCAGCACCATGGGGACCATGGGTGTCCCCCAGGCTTGGCTCAGGGCTTGGTTCCACCATCCAACATTAGCACCCAGCCTCACTGGGGAAATCACAGCTCCAGCCTGGAGCATCCTTCCCAGCTCCTTCCTGCAGCCCCAGGCACAGGGAGCTCCTTGGTCCTGAGCCACGTCTCCCACATAGCCAGAGCTCCACCGCCTCAACCCACATTGCTCTCTGTGGAGGTTCCACCACAGGGCTCCTGGGCAAGGGCAGATTCTGCTGCCAAATCGCAGTGCTCTGTTCCCAGGCGCTTTGGCTTCCCCACTGCTCAGAAGAGAGCCATTATGCTCCTTTCTTTCCTCTTTGCTTCTGTGGATGGGGAGACAATGGGCATTTCTCATTCTCCCCTCCCACCCAACGGGAGCAGCTTTTCCCCTCCTCTCAGAAGCCTTTTAATACAAGTTAATCTCGGGGCTGAGGCCAAGCCTGGGGAAATTTCACCTCCAGTGATGACTTCTCCCAGAGCCGAATGGTAGTAATTACAGGGGGTTGGAAAGCGAACTCCTTCACAACTCAAACAAGAGCAGGCTGTGATCCAGCACTTGTTCCAGCTAATAAAGATGTTAATGAAGCAGCAACAGAAATGGGGCTCTCCCATTGCTCCTTATTCCTTCTCTCTGCTCATCCTGGTCCTCTGGATGGGGTGGAAGCAGGAGCAGAGGCTGAGCTCACGCGAGCAGAAGAGTTGGTCCAAGAGTATGCTCATCCCTTTGGTGAGTTAGTGCAGTGTGTAAATGATGCTGATTGACAAGCTGGAGAGTCTGGGTGTGAGGAAAGCCCCTTGAGCATGGGCTGTGGCTCCACAGGGAAGGCAACTGGAAACCCATCCATTGGGACCACAGCAGACCCGCTTATTGTATTCCAGAGCCAGTGCCCCCCTTGGTGACAAGCCATGGTGGGAAGCTGCATGTGGATAATGGGCTCAGTGGTGAGTGAATCCCTTGGTGTGTGTTTTAATCACAGAGAGAGCATCCGTTGGGCTGCTGCTGTGGAGCAGCTGCTCAGTGCTCTTTGCCTGGGGCTTGGAGGGAGATTTCAGACTCCCAGCCTGGTTTGGGTTGGAAGGGACCTCAAAGCCCATCCAATCCCAACCCCTGCCATGGGCAGGGACACCTTCCACTGGAGCAGGGTGCTCCAAGCCCCTGGGTCCAACCGGGCCTTGAGCACTGCAGGGATGGGGCAGCCACAGCTTCTCTGGGCACCCTGTGCCAGCACCTCACCACCCTCCCAGGGGAAGAGCTTCTGCCTAAGAGCTCATCTCAGTCTCCCCTGGGACAGCTTAAAGCCATTCCCCTTTCCTGTCCCTACATCCCTTGGCCAAAGCCCCTCTCCAGGTTCCCTGCAGCCCCTTTAGGCACTGGAGCTGCTCTGAGGTCTCCCCTTCAGGAGCCTTCTCTTCCCCATGCCGCCCCAGCCCAGCTCTCTCAGCCTGGCTCCAGAGCAGAGCTGCTCCAGCCCTCGCAGCATCTCCATGGCCTCCTCTGGGCTCGCTCCATCAGCAACACATCCCTCTTGTGCTGCTGCCCCAGAGCTGGTGCAGGCCTGCAGGTAGGTGGTGGCATGGCTGGAGACAAGCCAGGGTGTCCATGGTACCATTCCCTGCAGCCTCACAGTGCCTGGGCCCCTCTGCAGCTCCTTGCCCCAGACTATCCCCAATACCCTTCCCCAAAGCCCCTTTGCCTCCTAAATCCCTGCTGATCTCCCTCCTGCACTTATCCTGAGCATCCCTTGGTGCCAGCCCCCTTCTTGGTGAGGGGGCTTCACGTGCTGCCTGGGGGATGTCACATCTCCCCCTTTCCTCCTGCCACCCCATTCCCGCTCTTTGCTGCCATGTGGTTCAGTTCAAGGTGTTTAATACCTCATTTTTTCCAGGTATCCAACACTTCTTGTCCCTTTGGGAGCAATTCTGTCTAGAAATACTCCTGGCTGAGCTCTCTTTTCTCCCATGGACCACTGCCTTCCTGGTGTTAGCAGGGGTGTCCAAAACCAAGGTGAGGGGGCTCAGGTGGGATTGAAACATGAGGTTTTCCTATGCCGTATGCTGGGGTATCTGATTATGAGGGGCTATACCAGGACCCCAGTGTGGTGATATAGGGAGCTGGAATGGTGCTTCACACCACAGGGATGGACACCCTGGCTTCTGCTGGTGCAGGCAGGAGGGTTCTCAGCCCATTGGCATCACCAGGATGGTTTAAAACCCAGAGGAAGTCAGGGAAAGGCAGCAGATGGAGGCTGAAGGTCACAGCTTGGACTTTGCCCGCGGCATTGGGAGCAGCTGCTCTGCAGGTGAGATGGGTGCTGGTGCTGCACCATGGGCTTGTTCCTCCCCATTCACCCTGAGCCGTGGGATGTGGGGAGACTCTGTAGATGCAGTGATGCTCCAGGAGCGGCTGCCGTGGGGTTTGGGCTACATCCTGCCCTCCAAAACCGTGTAGAGGAGGTGCCTGGTTCAGAGCAGCCACCTTGAATTGATGTTTGTCCTTTCTGGAAGCACAGAGCCAAAAGTGGGGTGGTGCCAGGGTCCTTCTCCATAGATGGACAATTTCCCCTCTCCCTGTACCCTGCTCATGCTGGGCAGTGTCTCCTCTCATTCGATATGCCATTAAATAAAGGGATAGAAAAGTGCCAGGGCACTCAGCCTGAAATGAAGGACACATGGTCACCCATCACCTCTCATCTCTGTATCCAGGCTGCTATAAGATCCTGCTTGATGCCAGCCTCCACCAGGGGCCTGGGACACAAGCAGCAATGATGCCAGCATCCATACAGGGCCTGGGACACAAGGAGCAATGATGCCAGCATCCATGCAGGGCCTGGGACACAAGGAGCAATGCAGTGGCCATCAGCAGCCATTCCCTGAGGAGAGTTTTCATCTTCTCATCCCTGGCTTTGGAATCAGGTTTCGATCGATGAAGAAGCGCCTGCTCCAGCCCCGCTGCCCTGACTCAGCAGGTCCCCGCTGCCCGGCAGTGCTGGCCATCGTGGTCATGCCCTGACTCCCCAGGGATGGCCATTGTGCCTTTGGGTGCTGACTTGCTGGGACCCCTGCAAAGGGTTTGGGATAGGGATGTGCTCCCAGTGTCAGGGATGCGCTCCCAGTGTCTGGGATGCAGGCCCCAAGGAGCTGCGAATGGCGGCAGCGCAGCACCACAGGGGTGGCAGCAGTGGCCCTGCTCTGCTTGCCAGGCACTTCCAGGGGAGAACCTTGCAGGGTACAGACACTGGGACCAGTGTGCAGCAGCATCAGGCTCTGCTCTTCCCTCTATCCCCCATCCAAAGCCTGCTGAAGCCCCATCCTCCCTCCCATTGCTTTCAGAGCCCTTCAGCACTGGCCTCGGGTCATCTTTATTTCATGAGCGCTGGAAGGCGTTGGCGGTCGATGCCTGGGAAAGGCAGTGCTGGAAGAAGATGCTGCCCTTGGGCAGGCTGGATGGGGCTGCTCTGCAACCACTGCCCTTCCTAAAGTGCTCCTGAGATGCCGACGTGGGCCTGAGAGCTTGCCCTGCATCCGAAATGAAAGCTCTCCGTGTCCTGATGCTTGTATCATTTGCGGTACCCGGCTCCATCGCGAGCAGTGACCTCTATTAGTCATGCTATTAGCCTCATCAGGGGTTCCTAAAGGACGTTGCAGCGAGGTTCTGCCGAGTAACTGTACAATTAGGGATAAATCAGCCCTGAGACTGCAGCTGCTGATGGATGGGAGCCGTGGGGATGGCGGGGGGTGGTGTAGGATGGTAGGGATGCGAGGGCAGGAGTGAGGTCGTGTGGGAATGGCATCTCAGATGGAAAAGTTGGATAGAGATGGAAAAGGAAAGACATGCCTGAAGGTCAGGCAGGGATGTACAAGGGGATGGAGAGAGAAATTGCTGTTACATTCAGCACCCGGTCTAGCAGCAGACCCTTGGCTCTATCCTATGTGTGGGCATCCCTGTGCAGCCACTATGGACTTGCTGCCTCCCCCTCACGGAGTCATGGAATGGTTCGTGTTGAAAGGGACCTCGAAGCTCCTCCAGTCCCAGCCCCTGCCACGGGCAGGGATGCCTTCCACTGGAGCAGCTTCCTCTAAGCCCCTGTGTCCAACCTGGCCTTGAACACTGCAGGGATGGGGCACAGCTTCTCTGGGCACCCCCTGACAGTGCCTCAGCACTCTCCCAGGGAAGAGCTTCTGCCTAAGAGCTCATCTCAGTCTCCCCTCGGGCAGTTAAAGCCATTCCCTTTGCCCTGTCCCTACATCCCTTGGCCAAAGCCCCTCTCTAGGTTTCCTGAAGCCCCTTCAGGCATTGCAGCTGCTCTGAGGTCTCCCCTTCAGGAGCCTTCTCTTCCCCAGGCTGAACTTTGGGCTGAGATCTCCCCCCAAAGCCCCATGAGATGCTCCAGCAGCACCCATGAACCCTTGTTTTGCCTTGGCGTTGAAGAAACCTCCCTGCAATGCAGCAGTAGTGGGGCAGACGCAGCCTGGAGAAGAGAGTGTTCCTTGTCCTGAATGACCAGAGTCACAGGGGAGGGATGGGGTGGGCAGATCCCAAAAGGAAAGCTCATAAGGACTCAGGGCAGGCAGGGATGTGGTGGGGGAAGTGTGTGGGAAATGATGTGGAGGAGGGTGGAAAGGTGACAGTGCAGGGCAGGGTGGTGATGCATGGCTGAGTGCTGCCACATCCGCCTCTAATCCAAACATCTCTGCTCCACTGCAGGCGTCGGAGCAAAGTCCAGGAGAGTTCATATCCCCTTGAGGGCTGGAGCAGATCCAGCAGGAAAACCCCCGGGATGGAGCCAGGAAACCAGCGCCAGGGAGGAGCAGAGAGTGGGGAAGGGGAGGGACCGTTGTCCCCGCTATGGGCAGAGCAGAGGTGGGAGCTGAACTTGCCATCCCATCCTGGCAGGGAGCAGCGCAGGAGCGTGGTCACTAGTGCAGGCTTTTAGGAGAAAGGGTTTTAATAGCCAGGGAGCAACACGGGGTTATTGAGGACAGGTTGTGCCAAACCCCTCTATTAGCCTCCTTCAGTGTGGTCAGTGATGGAGATACAGGAGCAGCTCTGTGCCTCCCAGCTGGCTCACTCCAGGGCCACAGTGCTCACATTAAGGGGAAGAGGCTGCTGTCAATGTGAAAGCAGCCCCAAGGAGAAGGCTGGTGAGAAGCTGCTTGATGAGAAGCTCTCCATGACCCATCAGTGCCCACTTGCACACCAGAACTCCTCCGTGTGCTGGGCTGCACCCCCCGAGCATGAGCAGAAGCTCAGGGAGGGGGTCCTGCCCCTCTGCTGTGCTCTTGGGAGACCTTAGAGCAGCTCCAGTGCCTGAAGGGGCTGCAGAAAACCTGGAGAGGGGCTTTGGCCAAGGGATGGAGGGACAGGCCAAGGGGAATGGCTTTAACCTGCCCCGGGGGAGACTGAGATGAGCTCTTAGGCAGAAGCTCTTCCCTGGGAGGGTGCTGAGGCGCTGGCACAGGGTGCCCCGAAAAGCTGTGACTGCCCCATCCCTGCAGTGTTCAAGGCCAGGTTGGACAGAGGGGCTTGGAGCACCCTGCTCCAGTGGAAGGTGTCCCTGCCCATGGCAGGGGTTGGGATTGGATGGGCTTTAAGGTCCCATCCAAGCCAAACCAGACTGGGATTCTGTGATTCAATGATTAAGACCTGGCCCCTTCCCAAGCAGCTGAAGATGCCACCGCAGGCATCAGCCAGCAGGATCCCTCTGCCCAGAGGCCATGGGGATGCCGCTGGCCCAGAGCGGGGTTTTAGCAGCTGTTAAAGGCAATGACCATGCTCAGGGCAATGGGGGGAAGCAGAAACTTCTTGTCCCAGCCATGGGGCCACTGGGACAGTGACCAGGCAAGGAGCTGGTGGTTCCATATCAGCCAGGGACCCATGGGAGCCCTTGCAGCACCTTGAGCCTCATTCATCCCACTGGGAGCCGGAACATCCATCGGCCTTGCCGAGCTGACTTGGGGTGACTCTGTCCTGCCTGTGACAGACCCCAGGTTGCTGTACCAGTGTCCCACAGTCCCCCAAGGCCTCCAGCTCCCTGAACCCTGGACCACTGCTCTCCATCCTTGGCTGTTCCCTGACCTAGCAGAGGATAGAGGCTTCACCCCATCATCTCCATACGGGTTACAGCAGCAGAGAGCATCCCTGATCCCATCTGGTTCCTCCTTGACACCATCCTCTGGCACCTGATTTTGTGTGTGTGTGTGAGGATTTGCGTCCTGTACTTGGAGGGGGGTCCCTCCAGAGCCAAGGGCTGGTTCTGCTCTGCACCAGATCCTGGTGTTTAGCTCTCATCCAAAGCCATCTCAGGAACAGGAGGGTGTGGGTATGGAATGCTCACAGCAGCTCCAGCGCCATGCCAGCATCCATGCCTGCGCTGGCAGATGCTGTGGCTGTTAACACCCTGCATGCCTCCAGCATCCTGCGGGCTCCAGCAGCACACACCAGTGCCTGGCACCATCCCTTCCTGCCTCCGTGGGCCCCGAGGCTGGCAGCAGATGTCCAGCACTGGATCCCTTTGGAATACACCGTATGCTCCCTTATCCCAGGGCTCAGCCAGTGTGGAGAGCATCAGATGGGCAACCAGTGAGCGCCAGCACAGGGAAGCAATTCCCAATGCAGCAGGGAGCAGTGGGAGGATGAGTGCGCCCCCGGCACCTCCTGGCCCTGCATGGTTGACCGAGCCTGTTATTCCCATGTGGATGGTGCAGGATCTGTTCCATGGCACAAGTGTGGCGATTCCCAAAGAGGCTGAGCCCATGCTGCCCCCACCGGGATGCTTGGGAGCATTTAATTGTCTTAACAGGGATTCGCTGTGCTTGAGCAACATCTGCTGCTCTTCCCGGGTCCTCTCTGAGAGCTGAGAAGGAGCTGGGGGAGTCCTGGGAAGGGAAGGGATGAGGATGATATGGAATGGGAAGAGAAGGAAGGGATGAAGATGAGGATGATATGGGATAGGAAGGCAAGGGATGGGGATGAGGATAAAATGGGATGGGAAGGTAAGGGATGAGGGTGATATGGAATGGGAAGAGAAAGGAAAGGATAAGGATATGAGACACGAAGGGAAAGGATGGAATGAGGGTGAGGATGATGTGGGATGAAAAGGGAAGGAAAAATTGGGATGGAATAGGTGGGATGTGATGGGAAGGACTGGGATGAAAGAGGGGTGGGACGGGAAGGGTTGGATGGAGTGGAGTGGGGTGGATGGGAAGAAATGGGGATGATATAGGATAGGGAAGATTAGGATGGGGATGATATGGGATGGGATAGGGATGATATGGGATGGGATGGGGATGATATGGGATGGGAAGGGGAGGATGTGGGATGGGAAGGGATGGGATGGGGATGATATGGGATGGGATGGTTAAAGTGCTCCCCAAGCAGCATCCAAGCAGAGTGTCTCCATCCATCACCGATGTTTCAGGGTGCTGCCCTTGTTCCTTTATGGCAGCATAAACACACCCGGGATGGGCTATTCCCACTGGGCATTGCAGGGGGAAGCATGGGATGTGGGGGGTCACCTCATCCCTCCTGGACTCCCGGGATCTCTCTAGGCAGGAGCTGGCCAAAGGCTCCTCGCCTCCTTCTTTCCATCCTCCTCTCCACACATACAGGGATGCATGGGGGGGGGTATGTACCCCCATGTACCGGAATGGGATGCATGGTGGAGGGGAATCTCCTGGGTGTCCCCCACCCTTTGGATGGGGAACTTCTGATTCAGCCACTGCTGCTTCCCTGCTGGAATCCCGTTCCCCAGCTGAGTGTCACCTAGTGACGCAAATCCTGCCACCCCCAGCACCAGGAGCCACATTTGGAAAGGTTTCCAAGGGGTTTCCAGGCAGGAATCAGACACCCGATGTGGGAGCTGCCGTTGGATTCCACACATGAAGGCATGGAAAGGCGAATCCCTATGTGTGGGGTGCCATGGGGAGGACGCCCCACCATCCATAGGGATGCAGGATGTCACTGAGCCCTCTGATGGGGTGTTCTGAGCTCTTCTGACCTCCTCACTGGGAAGAGCTGCAGTGAGGAGGGTGGGAAGCTGCCATCATTCCAATAGCAGGGAAAAGTCCATCCAGTGTTGAACTTCCAAACCTCCACACAGCCCTTTCCCAGTGGAACAGTGTTGGACTTCAATTCCCAGCACCCAGGGAGGACGGGGATGGCGGAGCACGATGTGAGTGTGGATCCTCCTCCTGCATCCCTCATGCCCTCTCAGCAGTGATGTCCCATGTTTCACCAATGTCCCACCATGCAGGAGGGATGCAGGAGCCTGAGCAGCTCGCAGGGACTTTGGGAAAGCCCCAGCCTGGATCCAGACTTTCCTGCGGGATGGCAAGGGGGGACATGTGGGACATGAGGACAGAGCTCAGCTCCTGCCAGCCCCGCCTTGCTGCGGCCTGGACCCTATTCCAGCATCTCTGGGTACTGCCCTGGGGACCAGTGTGAGGGGCTGAGGTGAACTGGGAGCACTGGGAGCATCGGGATGTGGGTGGAGCAGGAGGAACACCAGAGGAAACCTAGGATGCACTGGGAACATCGGGACCCCTGGGAGCACAGGGATGTGCCAGGAGCACGGGGAACCTTGGGAACAGAGGGAGCACAAGGAGCACTGGGATGCACTGGGATGAGCAGGGAGCATCCCTGGGAGTACTGTGATGCTCTGGGAGCATTGGGAACCCTGGGAACAGAGGGAGCACTGGGATGCAGTGGGATGCACCAGGAGCACCAGGATGTGATGGGATCATGAGGAGCACCAGAGGAAACCTAAGATGCACTGGGAACAACAGGAGAACCAGGATGCTCTAGGAGCACGGGGAGCCCTGGGGACTGAGGGAGCACCAAGAGCACTGGGAGCACCGGGATCCCTGTGAGCACAGGGATGCTCTGAGAGCACAGGGATGCACTGGGAGCATCGGGATCCCTGTGAGCACAGGGATGCTCTGGGTGCAGCAGGAGCCCTGTGCACAGCGGGAGCCCCGGGACGCACAGGGATGCACCGGGAACACCGGGAGTCGGTGCGGTCTGAAAGCTCCTCCTCGTGGCTCCCGCGGAGAACTACGGGGCACGGGCAGCGGCCGGCGGGAGAGCCCCGGGCCGCGGCTCCAGGCCAAGGAGCAAGCCGGGATGTGGGGCGCAGCCCGGTGCATCCCTCCCGTCCCATGGGGTCATAGCCACATCGCTGGACAGGACGGGTGATGAGGATGCTGGGATGGGTCTGGGATGTCCCTATGGCTGCTGTGATGGGATGAGCATCCCGGCTCCCTTCCCACGGGCATCCCACCAGTGTAGGGCCCGTGCGGGATTTCTGCTGGCTTCCAGGAAGCATGAAGTTAATCCATGAAAGAGGATTTCAGGCTGGGTAAGAGTGTGGGGAGTGCTGCAGGTTGAAAATCACTTCTGCTGCCAGCAGCGGTTTCTGCTTTTCGCTGGCAAAGGTGTTTCAATAAGAGGCAGAAAAGAGGAATGGGAACAACCAGGATCTGCAGGGCAGTCCCTGGGGGAGAATCCCCCTGCAGCCTCCATCCAGCTCTGGTGCAACAGCACAGGAGGGATGTGGAGCTGTTGGAGTGAGTCCAGAGGAGGCCACAGAGATGCTGCGAGGGCTGGAGCAGCTCTGCTCTGGAGCCAGGCTGAGAGAGCTGGGCTGGGGCAGCCTGGGGAAGAGAAGGCTCCTGAAGGGGAGACCCAACAGCAGCTCCAGTGCCTAAAGGGGCTGCAGGAAAGCTGGAGAGGGACTTTGGACAAGGGATGTAGGGACAGGATAAGGGGAATGGCTTTAACCTGCCCCAGGGAAGACTGAGATGAGCTCTTAGGCAGAAGCTCTTCCCTGGGAGGGTGCTGAGGCGCTGGCAGTGGGTGCCCAGAGAAGCTGTGGCTGCCCCATCCCTGCAGTGTTGAAGGCCAGGTTGGACACAGGGGCTTGGAGCACCCTGCTCCAGTGGAAGGTGTCCCTGCCCATGGATGAGCTTTAAGCTCCCTTCCAACACAGACCACTCTGGGAGTCTGTGAATTCTAGAACTCCTGTGCCCCTTTCCCTGCCTGTATGAACACTGTGTCCCCATCCCAGCAAGTTGCTGCCTCTCCATGCACTTCAATTGCACAGTGTCAGCATCAGCTGCAGGAATCCCTCTCTGCCAATCCCCTGTGGAGGGAGCAGAGCCTGGCAGTGGCTGGAAGCATGGGGAGAGGAACTGGTAGGACTTGGAGTCATTTTGGGTGCTGGGACTTTGCTCATCCCCCTTTCCAGCTGGTACGATCAGGATGGGCTCAGACCCAGCTCTGCCACCAGCTCCCATGAGAATGGGTGGCTGGATCCTGCACGGGCAGGGCTGCTCCCCCTTATGCTGTACCCTCCCGTTATAGACAACACAAGGAAAAATCAATACCTGGCTGCAAAAAGGAGGCAGCTGCGAGCTGCTTTTTATAGCAAGTTGTCCCATTTGCATCCTTCCTCCGTGCTGACCCAGGGACACCGAACTCTGGCTAAATTAGCTGCGTTATCCCAGGGGAAACGGGCTTGGAAAAGCACCAGCCAAAGACAAGGAGCTGACGTTGGCCGGGCTGGAATATTCCACCCCAGTCACCCCTTCCTTTGGTCCTTGTTGCCCCAAGCCCGTGTTCCTCACAGAGATGTTAAGCTGGTCCCCAATGATGTTGTCCCCTTCCCAAACTGGACTGGGTGGTGGGATGAGGTGGTTTCCAGTAGTCCCAACCCCTATTTAGGATATCTTATAGGCTACCCTGTAGGCTGGATTTGGTTCTGGGCAACCTGATATAACGGAAGGTGTACAGGGGGTTGGAGCAGATTGCCTTTGAAGGTCCCTTCCATCCCAAAGTATTCCACGTCCCTTGGAATCCCTTCCCAGAGGACATAAAGGATGTGGGCAGGAGCAGAGCCTGGATACCCCTTCCCATGGGCTGCTGTGCAATCAAGGATGGCGGAGAGTACCATATGGAGCAGGAGCAGCCCCATGGCAAGCAGGGAGGGGGATGGAGAATGCTGCAGGTCCAGCCCGGGATGGAGAGGGGGCTGCTCCTTTCCTTTCCCCCTGAAGGTATCCCACTTTTCCCCCTGGAATACAGAGGTGCCAGGGCAGGGGAGCAGAGCACGCTGGCATATCTAGGTCACTGATATGAGCAGCTAAATGAGCTCCCTCATTAATTCCCTCTGTCTCTGCATTGCACCTACACGGGACTGGGATGTGCAAATCAGGCTCTGCCCTGACAAGGAGGGGATTTGGGAACCCCTAAGTGGGAGGGAAAGACGGATGGAGCCATTATCCAGGGAGGCTGGAGTGAGATGAAAGGTGAGGAGCTAATATCAGGGTGGCAGGTTGAGGAGGAGGAAGGCACGGCACTGACAGGGATGGATGGATGGGCAGACAGAGGAGTGTGGGCTCCAGCATCCTCATATTACCCTTGGCTTAGGGCATCCCTGCCCTTGGAATGCTTTTCCTGCTTGCAGCACAGCACTAGAGGCAAAGCTGAGCCTCAGCTGCCTTCCAGGTTATCCCAAGGGCTGTCCATCAGCATCACACCTGCAGCAGATGAGGGATAAAAGAGCAATTGAGGGAGGCAGGAGCTCTTTGAGGAGAGGGCAGCATGGCCTGGGGCTCCGTGCTGTGTCTGCGGGGAGGGCTGAGGTGTGGGGCTCTGCTGCCGGTGGGGCTGCATCAGAGGAGGGTCAGTTACAACCTGAAGCCTGTACAGAGCGCATGGACCAGGAGTGTTCCTCCGCCTTCCTTCCAAATGGATCCTTCTCCTTTAGCACTGCCCGGCTGTGATTTGCCAGGGCCTGGGGGTGAGTGCGGCCTTTTCTGCTTGATCTACTTATAGAGTCATCAAATAGAATGGAATCGGTTGGAAGGGAGCTTAAAGCTCATCCAGCCCCAGCCCCTGCCACGGGCAGGGACACCTTCCACTGGAGCAGGGTGCTCCAAGCCCCTCTGTCCAACCTGGCCTTGAACACTGCCAGGGATGGGGCAGCCACAGCCTTCTCTGGGCACCCTGTGCCAGTGCCTCAGCACCCTCACAGGGAAGAGCTTCTGCCTTTATCTAACCTAAATCTCCCCTGTTTCAGTTTGAACCCATCACTCCTTTTCCTATCCCTATAGTCCCTAATGAAGAGCCCGTCCACAGCATCCTTGTAGATGGCCCCCTTCAGCTGTTAGAAGGCTGCTCTGACAACAGAATAGGTTATCACCTGGCTGTTGGGGGTTAAACCTGGCTGCATGCCCATAAGACCTTTGCTGGCTCTCAGTTGGTGTTGCCTTTTAGTAGCTGAACCCCAAATTGTGGCTGGGTTCATTGAGCCCTGCTCTCACATCACTGATGTGCAAGTTGTGTCCTTCCCATCAGCCTGATCCCATTCCTGCCTCTGGGAGAACTCTGGGTGCTTGTGACTGTGAAGGGGACACCAGCCTCTCTTGAGGAGGACTTGCTGGCTCTTGATTGTGGCATTAAGGCTTTGCTGAGAGGCCTTTGGGAATCACCAACACTGTGCTATAAGGCTGGGCTGTGCTCCATGCCTTGTGAATGGCTATAGTACCAGCATCCTCGGGTGAGCAACAGCAGGCAGCAACTGCACGGTGCTGTGTGTGTAATTGGTGTCAGTGTGAGCAGCTGCGGCCAGTGCTTTGAGGATGAGTAATTACACCAGCCTAATTGTGACAATCAGGCTCTTCATGTGGTGCCAAGCTCATCTGCAGGACAGGCGGGAGCTGCTGGGACAGCATCCAGGCAGCGTGGTACCCGCGCATCCTTGGCCCTGTGCCTGCCAGAGGTGGACAGAGCAGGGCTGCACGTCCCTCTGCTCTGAAAGAGGAGGGTTTACTGCCCTGTGAAAGGTGGAAAGGGGAAGCTGTGTTCCCATTAGTACCCAGGAAGAAAGGATGGCCAAGGGATGTAGGGACAGGCCAAGGGGAATGGCTTTAACCTGCCCCAGGGGAGACTGAGATGAGCTCTTAGGCAGAAGCTCTTCCCTGGGAGGGTGCTGAGGCACTGGCACAGGGTGCCCAGAGAAGGTGTGGCTGCCCCATCCCTGGCAGTGTTGAAGGCCAGGTTGGACACAGGGGCTTGGAGCATCCTGCTCCAGTGGAAGGTATTGGGGCTGGGGCTGGATGAGCTTTAAGCTCCCTTCCAACCCAACCCAATCCCTGACATCAAAGTCCTTGTGGATGCAGGGGAGGAGGGCTCTGGGGTGCAAGAAAGCTTTCGCCAGCATCCTTTTATTTTACCCTCTGCATTTACATTTTTCCATGTCCTTTGGTATTTCTGTGGTTGTAGGGTGAGGAGAGGATTTAGGAAGAAAACACTTGAGTCTGTGCAGAAATGAGCTCCAGGTGTGCCTGAATGCAGAGCCTGTGCATGGGCTCTTCCAGGCTCCCCTGAAGTATTAATTTGCTTCTAAGGCAGTTTGCTGCTGTTGGGAGGTGCTTTGTCAGTGTCCCAGGGTGAGGACGCTTTGACTGCCAACATAGATCCCCCTGGCCTGGCTGCTGCTCTCCAAGCTCCGGTCGCCCCAACATTCCCACTCCCAGCTTCAATTGAAGCTGCTGCTACCAAGGGCTGGCAATGAGGGGGCTGTGCGTGCCCTTGGCATTCGCACTCTGATCCCCATGGACAAGGGGTGCTGATGGCTTCTCCTCCCCACCAGGACCACAGCAGGGGACAAGCTGGAGGGCAGCGAGCCCGGGGCCAGCCGGTGCTGTGCGAGCTGTGCTGCTCCAGCATCATCTCGGTTTGCCCAAGCATCTGTTTGTTTGTGTGGGTTTATCTCAACAGCAGCCCTGGCAGTTTGGCACCAGGATGGGAGCTGCAGCTCCTTTGATCAGAGCTCCAAGATGGAGCTGCCTACACAGCCAGCTGAACTGGGTGAGCAGCTTGGAGCTGGCACTCACGCCTCAGCTTAGAATCATAGAACCATAGAATGGTTTGGGTTGGAAAGGACCTTAAGCTCATACAATTCCAACTCCCTGCCATGGACAGGGACACCTCACACTAAACCATGCCACCCAAGGCTCTGTCCAACCCGGCCTTCAACACCACCAGCGATGGAGCATTCACAACTTCTTGGGCAACCCATTCCAGTGCCTCACCACCCGCACAGTAAAGAATTTCTTCCTCATATCCAATCTAAACTTCCCCTGTTTCAGTTTGAACCCATTACCCCTTGTCCTATCACTACAGTCCCTAATGAAGAGTCCCTCCCCAGCATCCCTATAGCCCCCTTCAGATACTGGAAGGCTGCTCTGAGGTCTCCATGCAGCCTTCTCTTCTCCAGGCTCAACAGCTTTTTCTCTCCCCTCAGAGCCTATGGGAGCCCAAAGCTATCTCATAGCAAAGGTATCAAGTGATGGCGGCATGTCCTGTGTCCTGCCCTGCCAGTGGTGCATTCTTGCTCTGCTGCCTTGAGCTATCCAAGGATGTTTTCCATAGCGCTGGCTGCTGTTGCTCCTGGAACAGGCACATCTGAGTGCCTGCTGCCATGGATATTAGGAAGAGCTAGGTCACTAATGTCTAGTCTTCCCAATTCATCTTCACTAGGAGGGTGGTGGGACTCTGGCTGCTCAGAGAAGCTGTGGCTGCCCCATCCCTGGCAGTGTTCAAGGCCAGGTTGGACATCGGGCTTGGAGCACCCTGCTTCAGTGGAAGGTGTCCTGCCCATGGAATTGGGTGAGCTTTAAGGTCCCTTTCAACCCAAAGTCATCCTCCTTTGCTTGGCACTATGAAGTGGCTGATTCTGTCCCTGCTGTTTGGTCCAGCTTGAGGCTGTGTGTGTCTATGTCTGTTCTATGATTCTGTGTGCACAGATTGTGTGTGTCTGTCTATTCCATGTGCACAGATGTGAGCTCATTGGGAACAAGTGCCCATGTGGGTGCTTATTGAGATCTGCAGCTCCTCATGGACCTTCTGGGGTGATTTCAAGCCCAGGAGGTGCCTGTGATGGGGGTTTGGATGGGGGACAGGTCCCTCTTTTACACGCTGTGGCTGTTTAAGAGGTTGTGACTGGAAACAGCCTCATCCAGCCTGAGGGATGCAGAGGTTCCTCAAACCAACAGCATCCCCTATTCGACTTGCGCCCCTCAAACCCCAGCACAGAGCTGCTGTGTTCCATGCCTGCCTCATTCCAAGCTCTGCTGCCTTGGCTGCCAAGCTTTGGGATGGGGTTTTCTTTCCAGCTCTTTCCTTTAGAGCCTTGTTTATGGCCGTCAGGATTTGACAGACTCTTGGCACTCTCCCAACCCAGCAAATGCCATGGTAGCAGCAGCAGCTCCCGCCTGCTTTCCCCTTGCCCTGAGCTCAGGTTTGAGCCCTGTTTGGAGCCTTGTCTTTGCAGGGAAATCAAGTTGGAGACTTCCAGAGCCAGAAAAGACCTGGCACAGGGATGACAGCAGCAGAAGCCAAAAGGCTCAGATGGTTTTAAATGTCAGGGAGAGGTGTAAATGTATCTCAGAGACAGCATGTCCAGGAGCGATGATTTACAGACAGCCCAATCTCCAGAGCCAGCATCCCCATGGCTTTCCCCTCGTTCGGAGCTGGGACTTCGCCTGGGTGCTGCTGCATGGCAACGCTGGGGCTTGTCTGTGGAGCGCCCAGCGCGGGGATGATGCTGGTGGCCATGCCTGGGGTGAAGAGGAGGGGGATGAAGGGCTGGCAGGGGGGAGAGCTCTTGATGAGCACGAGTGCAAATGCAGCTTGTCTCCTGCTGCCAGGGTGACCTTTTCCATTCTGAGATGATCCGCGCTGACACTCGGAGGTGGAGGGGAAGGAGGACGCGGCCATCATCTCGGCTTCACCGCTGTGTATGTGCCTGCTCCCCTCTGCCACCCCCCACACCCCCCAAAAGAGTTTTAGGTCTCTGAGAGTCAGCAAGTTCCCCGTGCCAGCCATCTGTCCAATTTCCCTTAGCAACCATCCGTCCTCTTCTCCTTCATTAAGTATCTGAAGCAGATCCTGACTGTCAGCCCCTCTCTTGTTTCCCTTTTTGCCTCTCTGGATCATCCTTTGTCGCCGTGTCACAGGCTCTTTCCCTGGGAACACGACGCCTTCCCCCGCAGGGGACACAGCCATAGTCATGTTCAGGTGGGGTCTGTTTGCTCACGTTCTGGGCAGGCTCTGGCTTCTCTGCTATTTCTTTCCAGCCTGATCTTTTCCACTTCCTTCACCTCATCCTGATCCTTGTGCTGCCTCCTCGGATTGTGTCGTGCTTTTGAGGATGGAGCAGGAGCTGGCGCTATTTCTGTGGCACATCTGGGCTCTGACTCGTTGGGATGCAGGGCTGCAATTAAGCAGTAATTCCTGGGGAAGAGCATTTGGATCTGGAGCTGTGGCATGTGTTAACTTGATGATGGAGGTACTGAACCACTGACTTCCCCAATAACAGAGCTGCTGTGATTGAAACGGAGGGGAATGCTCACAGCTGAGGCTGGGGGTGGTCCCACCACCCCATCTCTCAGCACTTGCCCACCCATCACCTCTGGGCATGGCCAACAGAGCTGAGCAATTGCATTTCCAGTGTTGCCTGCTCAGATTCGACCTTCCTTGTGCTGTTTCTGCTCCTTACACAGGAATCCAGCGCCCCTGGAGATGCAGCCCTGCTGCTTCACCTTTGCTGCTTTAGCTCTTTCTCCTGGCTGTTGTTTGACCCAAAGGTGCTGTTTGACCCTAAGGTGCACCAGGAGGAATCAGCCGGGGGTTTACTGCTCTTCTCCCATCAAAACCAGGTTCTGGGTGGTGAGGGCAGCTCCAAGAGGCCACCAGGATGCAATACCTCAGGTGGGCTTCTTTTGTGCTCCTGGGGTGAGGATAAGGGTGTTGGTGCATCACAAACCCAAACCCTGCCGCACATCTCTCACCGTGGCACAGCAGGGCTCTGCCAGAAAGGTCCTGGAGGAGAAACCCACTGGGAGGAAGGATGCCCTCTGCCAAGCCAAGACCATCATGGAGACTCGAGTCCTGTGGTAACCCCTCAGTTGATGCTGTAAGTGTTGAACAAGCTGTATTCAAGGGAGGGAGGATGCAATGCTCTGCAAAGGAAAACTGGGAATTCTCCACAGGGTGATTATTCCAAGAATATTGGTCTTCATAGCGACCTCTGCTTTGCTCCTAGGCCCCTCTCCCATCTGCCTGAGGAGCTGTGATCCCAACACCTCTGTGCACTTCTTGCTGGAGAAGTTGAGTACTGTGAGGAGGATTAGGATGGCAGTGGGATGCTCCATGGTAGTTCCGAGCTGGGCTAAAGCCAAGTGGGTTAGAAAGGTCTTTGAGGTCCTGGAGAACTGAGGGATGGCTCTGCAGGAGGTGTGAGCAGTGGGAAAGGAGCCAGTAGCAGAGCGGGAGAGAGGAATCCTTAATGTGAATCCTTCTGGTTTGGTACAGATGCTTCAGCCCTGCTAAGAATCACCCCTGGAAGCAAGCACAGGCTCCTGAGTGAGCAGAGAAGGGGTTTGGCCTAATGAAGTTAGCCAAGGGCTCTGGCTCCAGCTGCTGCTTCTAATTGCATCTGTCTGATATCCAGACATGGCAAGCAGGGAGGGATGGCATCCTCCTCACGCCATCCACATCCTCTGTGCTCTGCCTGCATCCAACAGCGGGTATTGCTAGCCCCTCTTGCTTCCTAGAGAGCCTGGGAGGCTGCAGGTGCTGCTTGGTGAGGAAGAGGCAGACTTGGTGCTCTCTTGCGAGTGCTTCTCTCCAGCACTGACAGGCACAACACAGCTGAACCATAAACTTCCCTATCCTGCCGCAGTGATTCCTGTCACAGGAGGTGAGCAAGTGTCTGACAACGGGGAAGCAGCTCCTTCTTGGTCAGGCCTTAGGGTAAAGTCTCCTGGTTTGCTATCTCCGGCAGCATCCCTCCGCAGGGAAGCTGTGTTAATGCCACCTGAGCCCTGGGATAAGGCCAGCCCTCCTGCTTGTGGGGGTGAATGCATCCCACATCCCTAAAGCTCCTGTTAAAACTCCTGATTCATTTCTGGGCTGGAGCTCTCCTTCCAAATGAGGCTTTAGCAAGGAGGATGGAGCCAAGGGCATTTGAAAGGTGGGTGGTGAGGAGGAATAAGAGCGTGTGGGAATTTGGGGGTGGGGGTTCAAGCAGATAGGGAATAGGACGTGTTATTGCACCTGAACTGATGCTGTGATGGAGCTGGGATGCCCTGGATGCTCTGCTGAGCTGCCAGCACTGCAGACACAACACCATGAGTCAGGTCCTTGGGATCAGGAGCTTGTGGGTTTGTATTTTAGTCCCCTCTGAGCCTTTAGAGTTCATTTCTCTCCTTGGTTTTCCTTTCTCTGCCAAGCCATGAGGCTGGAAAAGCAAACTCCAGGCCATGGCTTGTGGGAAATGAGGGGTTCATCCAAGCGGGAATGTGTGAGAGCTGGAGGATGATGGCAAATGCACCAGAAGCTCTGAGAGCTGCTGCTTTCTGATGGAGAGGCCACCTGCAGCTGCTGGGCAGGAAAAAGGCCCTGGGCTTTGCTGAGCAGCCTCAGCAGTGGTGAGAAGCCCAATGGAAGGTTATTTAATGTTCCTCTTCAGTGGAGATGGCCATTTACCAGTGAGAAAGCTCTGGGCTGAAGAGTCACAGCTTGGCTAATGCTGGATAATGTCCTTGGGAAGGGAGGGGTGGAAAAGTGCTGGCGGGATTTAGAGCAAGTCTTTGAGGCTTGGCTTCCATAGTTACATCTGGCACAAATATAGCAAAGCAGCTGGAGGATGAGTTTGTGCTTGGAATCATTAGCAGCGAGGGCCGTGCTGAGTTACTGAATGCAACCTGGGGGGGGGGGGGGAGGGGGGGAATGGTTTCTAGGCTGTTAAGGCCAGTAATGCAAATACATGGTGCACGTGCAACGTGCATGTATCTGCTGCACGGCAAAAGCAATCCCACAGCAGTGTAAAGACATGGAGGGCCCTGCAGGGAGATAAGCTGTAGGATGGAGGGCTCATGCAAAGCCAGCCCAAGGAAGCAGCTTTGTGGCTGGGAAGGTGGTTTCACCTCCAAGGCAGAGCTTGGGAACGTCATGGTTGGGCAAAAGGGGCAGCTGAGCAGTGTGGTGTCTGCTGGGGTGAAAGGGCTGTGCCCAAGGGAAGGAGCTGTCAAGTTGGCTGGGAATGTGCCAGCAATGCTGTGCCCTGCTTGCCTGCAGTGGGAACTGAGTGATGCCCTGCATTTCTGTAATGGTCTCTTCATGTGTCACGTATATAGGATCATAGAATGGTTCGTGTTGGAAGGGACCTTAAAGCTCATCCAGTTCCAAGCCCGGCCATGGGCAGGGACCCCTTCCACTAGAGCAGCTTGCTCCAAGCTGCGTCCAGCCTGGCCTTGGATACTTCCAGGGGGGGAGCAACCACTTCAGCTCATCTCCAGAGCATCTCTCCCTGGGTCATTTCATCTCTGAAATGAGCCTTAGCTTACAGCAGCGATTGACTTGTTTCAGGTGTTCAGGCACACAGGGTGGGACAGGAGCAGATCCAGCCAGCTGGGCTGCTCCAGGTTAAACTAGCCTCTTGTCTTTTGAAAGGCACAAAAGGAGACAAGGCACCCAGCTTGCATCGAATGGGAGCTTATGTTTGTCCTCAGCAGGAATCAAGCACTTCTCCTGGGGTGCCCTGTGGAGTTTGACTTGCCAGCATCCCTGCTTTGCCTTGTGCAGCTCCCTGGGCTTCACTGCATTACTACGGCTTGGTTGTCAAATGCTACCGAGCAATAGTTTAACAGGAGGGGAGGCTGGGTGCAGAGCCCTGAACGTGATGTGGGGACGTAGCGTGGTGCATGCTGCGTCCTCCAAAGCATGTCCTGGTGCCTGGAGAGGGCCCTGACTCATCTTGAGGAACATTTTAGCATAAGACATGCTGAGCACAGGAGAAACACCTTTGTCAGGACAGTGCCTTTTAGTCAGGATCTGAGTAATGCAGTTTATCTGCAGTGCTGCAGCAGCTGGTCCTGCTGCGGGGCATTAACATTGGGCTCCGGAGCTTTCTGGTGCCATGGGGGAGGGAAGCGAAGAGGCAGAGGCAGAGGGGCCAGCGTGGGAGGTGGTGGTGGCTTTGTGTGTTGGGATTACAGCTGCTTCTGTAGGTGCTGAGGCAGAGCAGGCATCTGGGGAGATGGGATAGCGGGGAATGAAGGACCTGGGTAGAGGGTGTGGATGTGGCGCTTCATCATGGGATGGTTTGGGCTGGAAGGGCGCTTAAAGCTCATCCAGTTCCAACCCCTGCCATGGGTAGGGACGCCTTCCATTGGAGCAGGGTGTTCCAAGCCCCTGTGTCCAACCTGGCCTTGAGCACTGCCATGGATGGGGCAGCCACAGCTTCTCTGGGCACCCTGTGCCAGCGCCTCAGCACCCTCACAGGGAAGAGCTGCTGCCAATTGAGATCTTGCTTGTCTCAATCTGCCCTCTGGCAGGTTGAAACCATCCCCTATTTCCCTTATCCTATTTCCCTCCGTAGGCGGTGGAAGAAGCTGTGGGATGATCTCTTGATGGTGAGTTTGTGCTATACAAAATGGGACCTCAAGGCAGTTTTAGCCTGTAAGGAAGTAGAAATGAACCTGCCACAACACCTGCAGTGGCTGTAGGGGTGATGGGGATCACCATGGTCTGGTGTTTTGCAGGGCTTGAACAGGAGACAGAAGGTGGTTGGGTACCACTGATGTTTGAACCACCATGTCCAGGAGGCTGCAGTGCTTTCAGATGATCCCGTATAGGCTTGTTAATAGATTTCCATATGATTTTATTGTAATCCTCATGAAGCAGTTTTGGGAATCTGGCAGCACTGAGCTCAAGGAGGAGCAGGGCTCGTTACAACAGCAGGAATGAGGCGTCTGGTTCCTACTGGGAAGCGAGCAGGAGCGGGATGGAAGAGCAGTTGGATTGGATGCGCTGTGCTTGGGGGTGGCAGGAACTAAAACAAACTGAATAATACCAACACTATAAAGCTCCCCATGTCCACAGCTATTTCGGGTAGCTGACGGCTCCAGGGTTTGTGCCTTTGGGAGCCTTGTTACTTTCCCAAATGTCCTGCAGAGGGGTTTGCTTTGCCTTTAGCTGTAGGAGAATGTGATCCTTGATCCTGGAATCCCACTGGCATTCGTCACAGGGCAGAGCTGGATGCATTTGGTGTTGATCGTATCCTCCCTGTACATAGCTGGGATGTTAAAGATCCCCGGAGCTTTGCCAAGGCTGCCTACAGTGATCCAGATTCCTGTCCTGGAGAGCTGATATCGGCAGTTCCAAGGCTGCTGTGACAGCAGCTCTGTACCTGTCTGTAGGGTTGAAGTATGATGTTCTCCAGCTTAAAGAACAACACAGAATGTCCCCTTCCTTCACGTTCCTGGCTTATTCTTCAGCCCAGCTTGGCTGCAGAGCAATCGAAGAGCGAGGAGGGATGATGAGGGCCAGCAATCTATTAAGGCAGTGCTGGTGTTGAAGGTTTTATTGTGAAACTGATGGTGGGGTGTCAGTGGAGGCGATGTCCTGATGGAGAGGCAATAAAGCAAGCTGGGCAAGTGCGCTATAATAGGCATGTATCTGAGCTAGTTGCTGTGATAACCCAGCTGATGGATGTCTCTGCTCCCCTACATCCCTCTTAAGACGTAGGACGTGTCACTGACACCACTGTGTCGTTGCTCTGGGCACTCAAACCCAAAGTCTTTTGTTTTCCCCAAGCTCCCGAGTTAACATTCCTGCTACAGAGGATGTAGGTGGGGACCACGTTCACTGGGGCTTAGCGAACATCCCACCTCTCCTGTGATGCACTCCAACAAATGCCTTAAGTAGCATTGGTGCTGGCGAGGAGTTATTACTGTGAGTGCTCTGCCACCTTCCCTGTATGCAATGAGAGGGTGATGCCCTTTGTGTGAGAGGGGATATGAGGGGTGTGAAGTCTTTCCATCAGCACCTGAGGGAGCGTTAAGGAAACAGCTTAACGCAAAGCAAAGCCCACATTGGTGCGTAAATTGTGTCACTGCCATAGAGGAGTCTGGAAATGAAGAACTGCTCCCAGCTGGGATGTGCTCCATGGATAGGGCTGTGCTATAAATACAGGCTGGCCTTTGATAAGCCGCAGCTCTCATGGAGCTGAGTTAGATACGGACATCTGAGCATCACAAGCAGAAAGCCTGAGCTGTATGAGTGTAATAACTTGAATACATTAATTGGCAGGATCCAGGCTGGAATATACTGGGAAGTACTGGGAATAAAGCACCTACTGATTGTATTTTCATTAATTCAGCAGTTGCTTATGTTTTTCCTGACATTCCTGCTCCTGTCTGCTCCAGGTTCCAGGAATGGCTGCCCACCAGTGGCACTGGCTCTGCTGACCATGGTTCATGCTGGAGGTGAAGACCTTGGAAGGATAAAATGGTTTTGGCTAAATACTATATTTGGCACCAGCTTTTCATCTAAACCTGAGCCACTTTGCACCTGTCTGGAGAGATAAAGGGACTTCAAATGAGCTTGAGTGCGGTTTTGATGCCTGAACAGTACACAAAGACCTCAGGAAAAGTGAATCCCGGGGCTTCAAAGACTTTGCTGGATGTTTTTCTGCCACCTATAGCACTGTGAGGCTATTTTATTCCCAAGGTACGGTGATTTCATCGAGCAGACCGTTTGAAGGCTGCTCTACTTGCTTTAAGGAGGCATGGACAGATGGGTATGCACTGCTATTCCCTGCTGGATGAGCTGAACTGTTTTCTGGGACATGCATTTCTGCCCACAGGAGGCTCTTTTTGCTGCTTTTCTGGTCTTGTGCAATAGCAGCATCTAAAGTATGACCTGGAGGATTGCGTTCAGCCTTGGGCAGCTCTGGATGTGAAGCTGTTGAGTGAGGCCAGTGGAGGCCATGGAGATGCTGCGAGGGCGGGAGCAGCTCTGCTCTGGAGCCAGGCTCAGAGAGCTGGGCTGGGGCAGCCTGGAGGAGAGAAGGCTCCTGAAGGGAAGACCCAATAGCAGCTCCAGTGCCTAAAGGGGCTGCAGGAAAGCTGGAGAGGGGCTTTGGACAAAGGATGTAGGGACAGGATAAGGGGAATGGCTTTAACCTGCCCCAGGGGAGACTGAGATGAGCTCTTAGACAGAAGCTCTTCCCTGGGAGGCTGCTGAGGCGCTGGCACAGGGTGCCCAGAGAAGCTGTGGCTGCCCCATCCCTGCAGTGTTGAAGGCCAGGTTGGACACAGGGGCTTGGAGCACCCTGCTCCAGTGGAAGGTGTCCCTGCCCGTGGCAGGGGTTGGAGCTGGATCAGCTTTAAACTCCCTTCCAACCCAAACCATGACGTTCTTGGCTGATGCTTTGGTACTTTGCTGAGTCCATGCTGTATCCAACCCAGGCCACTGCTGTCCTTCCACCACTGCAATACCATGAGCGGGGGGAAGACTGTTAATATGTGTCTATCCCCAAGAGGATTTGGTAGGTAAGTGAACATGTGAGCCCGGAAGGGTCCATGAAGTGGCTTCCATAAGGCCTTAATGGTGGAAGGGATGTTGCGAGAGCCAGGTATGTGTGGTTTCTATCCATCAGCAGTGTGCTGGGGGCATAAAGCTGCTTCATGCTTGGGGTGGGATTAAGTGGAGCTCTAGCTGCAGGGCCGGGCTTTGGGCTGGCAGTGGGGAAGGAGCGGCGCCCTCGAGGGGGCTGTGGCCCTGGTGCCGAGCAGGGGCAGGCGGAGGCTGTGCTGTAGGACCCCGCGCACCGTGCGTGGTCCAGGGCTCGATCCCCGTTACCGGCCGCTGCAGGGCTCGATCCCCGTTACCGGCCGCTGCAGGGCTCGATCCCCGTTACCGGCCGCTGCAGGGCTCGATCCCCGTTACCGGCCGCCGCAGCCGCTCCCCGCAGCCAGTCCGCACCGCCGCCGCAGGCCCGCCAGGGGGCGCCGCCGCCTCCCTTACTCACGCGCGCGTTCTCCCACCCCCCCCTCCGAACCTCCCCAGCCGTCTCCATGGTGACCGCTGGGTGCGTAGCGGCCCTTACGAAGCTGACGCAGTGGGCGGCCCGGCACGGGCGGGGGCGGCCCCTGCACGGGCGGAGGCGGTGTTAGAGAATCGGGGGACCGCGAGGCCCCCGGGATGGAGGCGGCGGCGGCCTTGGGCCTGCGTCGCGGGCGGCGGCGGCGGCGGCGGCTGAGGTGAGGCGGGAGGGCGGCGGCGGGAGGGCAGCGCTGAGGGGCCGGGGGGGTGCGGGCTGGGGGTGCCCCCCATCACCCAACCCCGGGTTGGAGGCTGCGGGCCGGGGCTGGCGGAGCCGTGCCCGCGGGGAAGCCGCTCTCCATCCCGGGCGGGAGCCGCGGGCTTCCCGTCGCTTCCTCCGCCTCGCACTGTGGCCTGCGCCCGGTGGAGGGGGCGATGTCCCCCCTGGGCCTTGTGGGGGCTCGGAATGGAGGCCCAAGCCCCCAGGGCCAGGGTGGGTTTGGTTGTCACGGCCAGGCTGGTGCAGGAGATGGGATAGGTGTTGCGGTCTGACTGTGCCATAAGCAGCTGCTGGTGTGTGGAGGGTGGGTGTGACACATGGGTTCGTTCAGTGCTTGTTGCTTCTCCGCAGGGCCCGGTGTCTCAGGCAGTTAGCTGGGGCTAAAAGTGTTCCAGTGGTGCGGGTTTACCACAGCGCAAGGTAAGCCCTGGCTTCTACAGAAGCCCTCATTTAGGGTCATGCTTGTAGAAGTAAAGCATATATCCCTCTGAGATCGTATAGCTGGGCTGTTGCCAGGCTGCTGAGCCATGTGCCCATTCCGGGAATTGGGACCTGCCGCCGTGTTTGGGACAGGGCTCAGTTGCCACTTGGAGCGTAGGAATGGTGGTTGCTGAGCCTGCAGGTCCTAATGTGTGCAGGATGGTTCTTACAGCCCCAGCTCCAAGTGGGAAGCAGCAGAAGGATTGCCAAAGGTGCTCTATACGGCTCCTGGGATGCTGAGTGTTGCAATGCTATGTGCTGTAAGCAGCAAATCTCTGTTGGGTGGGTTAAATGGTGTGTTAAATGAAAGGCTCTGAGGGTAAGTATAACCTCTGCCAAGGTGGGAAGGCTTTGTGCTTGCCTGCCAGGATAAAATTTGGTGCTACGGGGTGTTCTTACACCCTGCTGGCTGCTGTTTCCTGGATGAACAGGGGGAAGAGCCTGAGCTTTGTGTGGTCAGGCTGAGTGTTCTTAAAGTAGTCGTGGTTGGGAGATAATGAAATCGCAGGAAGTGGCTTTTGTAAAGGCAAAGTCTTTAATGTCTTGGTTTTAGTACGTCGAAATATGTATCCAGTGGGCGTAAGTGGAAAGCTTTCTAAATAGGAAACGTTATCAGGGTGAAGTTATTTGTTGGCCTAGGTGTTAGCTTTCTGTGTCATCAAAGTTACATGAGGTTCTTAAAGGTGCTGCTTAAGTTACTGCTCAGCCCTGAGTATGTGTCAGGCTGCAGTGGACAGGCAGGCCAGGAAGAGCTAATGGGGATGAAAAACTTGAACAGCATCTGCTACGTGGTAAATAATGTATGTAGCCTGGAACTTCTGTAACTAAAGCCCTTCAGAAAGGAGGAGGAGAAATAGTCCTCTTTAAAGCTGTATTTAAATAAGAGGTTTGGGAGTTGCCATCTGGTTTACACAAATTTTACTCCTTCTATAACACTCTAAGAGTCAAAATGACTTGAGGATATGAATTATGTATAGATTGTGATAGCACTGACCTGTAAAACCCAGATTTGATCAGAATTCCATTTTAAGGCACTGGGCTTAGATTCTTTGCCTGCTTGCTGCAAAATCAAATCAGAAGTCACACAGAAACAGGGATTGCTTTAAGCCCCTGACAGCTCAGTTGCTGTTAGGGTATGGGTGCTGAGAAAGTCAAACTTCACTTTGCTGTGTCCCCTGTTCCTTTTCTAGAGCCCTAGAAAGAAGCAGTTGTGCAACAAGATGTGGTCTGAGTGGTTAAAACTGAGAAACTGCTCCAGGAGGAAAAGTGGAAGGATGGAAATCCTTCAATGCCATAAAGTTACATTAAAAAATAGAGAAATAGGGTAAAGGAAAATACCCATCTTTCATAAAAAAGGAGAAAATGTCCATATCAGGCTGTTGAGGAGTGTTAAGGCTTTCCTTCAGCAGAGGCTCTGTGTGTTTGTCTTCTACTAAACTGGCAGAGTTTAGTTTCTCAGGAAACTGTCAAAATTCCTATGAACAACATAGTTATGACCCAAAAATATCTGCTTTGGATGAATGTGCTTTTGGACTTCGTGTGGGAATAGGAATCACATTGCTTGTGCTGGGTCTACCTCCCTTTGCTCTACGAAGAGACTTTTGTGTACCCCTTAAACACTGTGTACATCTAACTAGGAACTGGAGGCATAAACTTGCAAACCCCTTGATTGCCCTTTGGAAAATCCATTTGATTTCCATGTTTTTATCAATCCCACCTGTCTGTTCTTCCCTCTTGTGGAAGAAAAAACCCAAACCTAAAAGGTTTGGCATTCCCCATGGATCTGAGTGCAGGAGCTGTGAATTGTCATTGTAACCCATGTGAAGCTGAAGTTGTGGCTCTATCTGTGAGGTGACCTTTAGTCCTGGGGCCCGAAAGGTATAGATGTTTAAAGATGCCAAGACTCAAAACAGGCAGATGGGTATTTCCAGTGCAGCCTCTTAGAAATTCATTAATTTTGAGTTAGCTCCTCAAAATAGGTCACTTTGGTTTCTGAGCTGGGATATAATTGTATGCATTGGCAAAAAATAGATTGATATGCTGCTTCCAAGCCTCTGTGACTTTGAAAACTCTCCTTAAAGTGACATAGATACCAATCTTCTTGGGTTTGTAGGTCTCTTCCAGGCAAGAACTCCCAGGCTGGAGGCTTGTAGGAAATACAGGCTTGGGACACTGCTCAGCTTTGGGCAGCCAAGAGCCTGTGAGGCTTTGAGTTGTCATTTGCTCCATCCCTGGCAGTGTTAAAGAATGAGGCTTGAAGCAACCTGCTCTAGTGGAAGGTGTCCCTGCCCATGGCAGGGAGTTGGAACTCTATGAGCTTTAAGGTCCCTTCCAACCCAAACCATTCCATAATTCTATGATTTAGAGGCCTGCCTACAAGTAATTAAGCTTTCTTGCATTAAACAGCAGCCATTCTGTTGCCTTCAGACAGGGAAAGAATGTTTGAGACCTCTTCCTTAGGCAGTGCAATGTGTTTACCCTAGAACAAGAGGCTTTTACTCTGGGGAGCCTGCTTCCACCCTGCTTTTCCTCTGAGAAAGCAGCATGTTGCCTTTCTCAGCTTGCCACCTAGGTAGCAGCAAATAATACTGATTTAAAGCTAGCTGATTCTGACAGTGATCCAGCAGATGAATAAGTACATCCTGAGCCGGATTCAGCACTGGAGTTTGAGGAAGTTCCATTTAAAGAGACAGCTATTGAGATGTTTGGATGAGTGCAAACTCTTTTCAGCTGCTTTGAGAGAGCTTCAGGGCTGGAGTTTTGAGAGAGCTGGGGGAAAGGAATTTATGAAAGTGGCCTTTGTGCTATCAGGAGCGTGACAAATGTACTCTGGGGATCTGGGGTTAGCTTTAGGATGTTTATTCCTAGTGGAATAGATTCTTTGGAGTCCATCAGACTTTACTTGACAGTTAGTTTGTTCTGATATCTTCTTTATCTGCACTGTACTTACATGATACTGTTAATTTAAGTGTATATCTGCCAGAACGAACACACATGGCACATGGTTCACAGTGGTGGGAATCCTTGTGATGCTTCTACTTAGAACTACATTTCTTCCCTTGCAAGCCAACACTTCATTTTGTGTATTTCTGAAGAGATATAAGAGGAAAAACATCTTGTATCTGTGGTGGGTGCATTATCTGTGCAGCTTTGAACTTCTGTTGGAGAAGAAACTGAAATGATCTCTTGGCTTTTGATAAGAAATGGAAAATTTTGCCTACTGAAACCCTAACATTACTGTGTATTTTAAGAGCGCAACTAGCTGGGAGTTGCTAGTTACAGGGCACAGAAATTAGAGTCTGCTTCCCTTTGTGCAACCATGTTACGTTAATCCTGCTCACTACATCTCTCTGCTTTTCAATAATGCGATATATTTCTTGTCCCCTACAGCAGCAATCACACTACTTATAATTCGACAGTGCAAGATGCGAAGACTTTTAGTCTGCTTGCTTGGGTGCATGAGTTTAAGTCGTGGTATTTGGTGTCTTGATCCTAAGTTAGTTATCAAACTGTCTATATGGACATACCCAACTGATCTGTTAAAGTCTAAAATACTGTGGAATATGAACCCTTTGAAGCATCACAACAAGCTTTAATGCATGGTAATGTGAAAATTGCTGGGTTTATTTATTAGAAGCAAGATAAAGGGGAATATTCAACTATAAAACACATCCAAAACTTGGGGTTTCAATGCAAAGCCTAATGCTGCTGTAACTTGGTCATGATTTCAAATACAAAGTAAGAATTCCTACTGAGCTTGAGGAAAAACATGCCCTCCGTCTTCAGTCCTTTCTTATTTCTGTTCTTTTCCTTCCTCCTTTTTACCCTTTTTTCTCCTCCCAGTGAAAGGGGTTTGGGTTCCTTACCTCATACGCTGGATTTCTTTGAAAAGGTGTCAAGCTAAAAGATGAAATGAAAAGGTTGTTGATTATTTTCCCCTTCCTTGCAGCAAGAGCAGAAAAATCTGCACTGCAAGCAGAGCCTTCTTGGGCAGGGAATAGTTCTGTCGTGGGCTCTTAACCCCCAAGCTTCCAGTCTGTGCTTTTGCACTGATGCTTCTTTAACTGGGCTCATGCTCCTGCAGACTTGTGCAGGCCTCTGGAATTCCCAATCCTACCCCCTCCACTGCAGCTTTTGCCTCTATTTCAGGAGACCACCTCCTTCAGGCTGACTACAGATGTCTGTAACTGTGAATTCATGGCTCTTGGAATCATAAAATCATAGAATGGTTTGAGTTGGAAAGGACCTTAAAGCTCATCCACTTCCAACCCCATGCCACAGACAGAGACACCTTCCACTGGAGCAGGGTGCTCCAAGCCCCTGTGTCCAACCTGGCCTTGAACACTGCAGGATGGGGCAGCCACAGCTTCTCTGGGCACCCTGTGCCAGCGCCTCAGCAGCCCTCCCAGGGAAGAGCTTCTGCCTAAGAGCTCATCTCAGTCTCCCCTCTGGCAGTTAAAGCCATTCCCCTTGGCCTGTCCCTACATCCCTTGTCCAAAGCCCTCTCCAGCTTTCCTGCAGCCCCTTTAGGCACTGGAGCTGCTATTGGGTCTCCCCTTCAGGAGCCTTTTCCTGTCCAGGCTGCTCCAGCCCAGCTCTCTCAGCCTGGCTCCAGAGCAGAGCTGCTCCAGCCCTCTCAGTTCTGTTCAAGTACATCAGCAGCCAGCCTGCTTTTGATTCCTGCATGTTCCCTTTATGTGAAATTCAGACGACCAGGGGATTCCTCAGTGATGTCTTTGACCTTAATAAAAATTTCTGTCTGAGAACAGGATACAAGATACACTCTAGAGTCTTTAAAATTCTAAGTTTCCTTGTTTCTTCACTTGCCTTTTCATCATGCAAAGCTGCTGTTCAGCAAGCAATGATACAAAACCCAGTGGAACTGATTTCTAGTAAGCTCATAATATGCTAAATTCTCTCTGGGTTGTTTGATCTCATTTCCATGACTTTATGCACAGATCTACATGGCTGCATTAGTGGGAACCTGGTGCTGAAGAGCCCTCTCTCCTACCAGAGGCCTGCTGGTGTGTGGTTATTATGGGAATCCTAGAGAAGGCTGTTGGGGTGGAGTTTGTGCCTAATGTGTTATGTATATTTTCTAAATGCCTGCTATTTCGTAAGGGGTTTTGTGGGCTCCTTCATCCACGTAGAGGTTTGTGCTGCTGCACTCCCATTTTCTCCCAGTCTTCCTCAGAGTGAGAATGTCCTTGTGCCCTGAGGGGGAACTCGCTGAGAAAGCTGTCCTGGAAGGGTGTCTGGGTCAGTCTGTCTTCATCCCCATGCTCCTTTCTGTCAGGCACTGGCATCTTTAAGGGTGAGTAAGCACTGAAGATCCTTTTCAGGAGCTGTGGGATAGCTTCTTTGGTACAGTTGGTGCTCTGTGACATGGGAGGCGGGAAGATTTGCTTGTAGCATCTAAATGATTTGTGGTATTCCTCAAGAGCTTGTAACTTTGTGCTGAGTGAGAGCAGAGACTGCTGATACTGAAACTGTGTGAGGTTCTTCTCTTGTGAAGACATGGTAAGATAATTTTAAACAGCATTTATGGTTACTATGAGTAATGAGCTAATGGATAAATATGAGAAGGCTGCCTTAAATGAATAGGTCCTCTAAGCATTTACCATGCCTTTTTTCCTCTGTAATGTGTTTCTTTGTGATCTGTTGGTCCAGAGATGCAATTATCAGCACAGACCGGAGAGATTCTGAGCTTAGATCCAGGCAGGCTTCTAGATTGAGTCCTTATTCTGTTCTGAAGCAAATATGCAAATAATATGGTGAATCCCTCAGACCACCTTAAACAAAATTGAACTGGATAATAGGAAGAAACGGGGAAATTCAGGCCCTGCTATTCTAGTGTCGTTGCAGTAAGTGCAATAGAAATGGCAGGACAAAAACCTGCCCGGTTCCTTTCTCCCCCGAAAGGTTTCCATTCAGATCTGTTGTGTTGCTCCTTGTTAGAAGTTGGAATTTAAACAGCTTTGCTTCTGTCGTGGCTTGTCTTCTCAGCACAGAGCTGTGTGATGTGCTTGCTGGTGTTTACGGCCGTAGATAAAGCCTTGATGTATTTTTGGAATAGAGATTCCAGCTCAAAAGTCTGAGCTTCTGGAGGTTTGTCTGTTCCTCATGTGATCTGCCAAATGATCCTGGTTTCTCTCATGGGGAATTAACCATTTCAGCTCCCAGGAAATAAAGAGAAGTCAGAAGCTGCTTGTGAGTTTGCAGCATCTCAGCCAGCCTAAGACTGCCCTGAATAAAGTGAGTCTGACCCTCTTGTGTTGTATTGCACATACAATAGTTCTTGGGCATATCAGGATCCCTTAAAAGCATTTTTCATGGAAATTAAACCTTGTGCTGTCTGTAACTTCCGTTTTTGTACAGCTTGTCTTTGTCCAAAATGTGTTTTCCTTTTGGAACATAACTCAGATTTCAGTGTTTGGAAATTCACCTGTGGGAAGTTGTAAATGAAGTGAACTCGGTGCAGATCTCCATTGCTAAATATTTCTGGACCACTTTGCTGCTTGTCTGCTATTGAACTCCAAACAAGCCTCCTTTCGAAAGGGCACCAGCCAGTCTTCAAGAACTTCAGCCTCAGACCCTCTGGAACTGTCAGGTTTTCCACCCCAGCGGCCTGTCTTTTGTTCCAGAATATCCCTGTGAAGAGGCTGTGTCCTTCCCTTTCAAGAGTCCTATGTGGGTGCTTCACCTCTCAGCCAGATTTAACCTTTTAAACCACAGTGCCCTTTCTATGACTGGCTTTGTGTCTGATTCAGTTGTTTGTCACCATTTCCATGGTACCCAAGGACAACCACTTCACTAAATGAGAGTATTTGAATAGGAACCTCTATGTATTTGCTTGGAGGGGAAGCATGTGCCTGTGACCCTGTCAGAGGAAGCAAAACCGCTCCCTTTTGCTCTGCTGAATAGTGGATAAGATTACATCCTTAAAGGAAAAGAAGCAGCAGCAATTTGCAGCTTGTCTCTTAAGCTCCTGTTGCAGTGGATACTCTGTTTCTTCCCTGAATAGAATGGAGAGTAATAACACATTGCTTTGAGAGGCTGTGTGCTGTGGCATTGCTCTTCCCTTCACCTTTGTAATTTTCACTGATTTTCCAGCAGAGAAAGAGGCTGCTCTTTCTTTTCTGAAGTCTTTCTTCCGAGGTTAATAAGGGGCTAAAATGATTTGGTGCATGAATAATGAAGCACACAGGAAGCCAGAGATGCCTTTCCTGAGATGTTACGTGTGTGTTCTAAAACTGGAAGGAGTAGAAGCCTTCCTTGAGCTAAAGTGACAGGAGAACAAAATGTGGAATTGTGTTCAGCTTCGTTCTCCAGGAAGCCACTTTTTGCCAGGAGCCCTTTCCCCTCTAGATTTCAAGCCTATTCCTGGTTCAGTCTCTTGCTTTTAGAAAACAAAACTTTTGTCCTCATTGATTTTTTTTTTTTTTTTTTTTCCGAGCAGTAAAGGACCATGTTTTCCTCCAGACCTTATGAACACCTCAGGGGCCATCATGGAATTTAACTAGATAGGAAATGGGGCCATCCACAAATGAAATGTCCTGGGTTGTTCCAAATGTTACTTGCCTGGAGGAGACTGAGATAAAGAACTTTGGGTGCATGTAGCTATTATTTACCTTCTTCTATAGGACCTGGCTCTGTGCTGGAGCCAGGCTCAGAGAGCTGGGCTGGGTCAGCCTGGACAAGAGAAGGACTCCTGAAGGGGAGACCTTAGAGAAGCTCCAGTGCCTAAAGAGGCTCCAGGAAACCTGGAGAGGGGCTTTGGACAAGGGATGTAGGGACAGGACAAGGGGAATGGCTTTAACCTGCCCCACGGGAGACTGAGATGAGCTCTGAGGCAGAAGCTCTTCCCTGGGAGGCTGCTGAGGCGCTGGCACAGGGTGCCCAGAGAAGCTGTGGCTACCCCGTCCCTGGCAGTACTCAAGGCCAGGTTGGACCCAGGGGCTTGGAGCACCCTGCTCCAGTGGAAGGTGTCCCTGCCCATGGCAGGGGTTGGAGCTGGATGAGCTTTAAGGTCCCTTCCAACCCAGACCATTCTATGAAAGACAATTATCCATTCTCCAGGGCCTTGGTCTGACTTTGTCTTTCTCTTGCCTGAGGGTGGAGGGATTAGTACAGGCGGGTTTGGAGGTGGGAACCACGTAGGATGCTGCAGAAAATGTTGTTCTGCTGTGAACCAGTAGCTGAGTAAGTGTGGTGCATCCATCTCAGTGCCTCATGGGAGCCTGCTGCTAATATTTACAGAGTGTGTGAATTTGGAGTATGCAGTGCCTGAGTTTTGTATGATGCAAGCTCAGAAGCATCAAGAGTGTTTGATTTGCCCTGGTGAAGGGGTGTGTGTGTAAGTTTGTTCAGGGAGGAGTGGGTACAAAGCCTGAAAGTCCACTTCGAGGTGGAGAGTAGGGATTTGGGGAGAAGAAAGAGAGATGAAATTACTTTATAATCTGCCATGCAAGTTGGGAGGACACCTATTTGTCTATGTGCAGGCCACATGCTTCTGAGTGATGAGGCATGCACAGAAGAGAACAGCTCCACCAGTGCCTTTCATAGCATGAGGAATCTACTTTTAGCCTTAGTTTTAGTGACTCCTTGGGTATTTGTCCCCTGGAATGGCTTGAAACCCTCTGCTTGGGAACTCCAAGGTATATTGAACTCAGCGTTCATTCTTTGAGACATCTGATGCTTATTTTGTGATGAGCTGCCTTCACCAGCTCCTCATGGAGATGATCTCACCACAGAAATAGCGGTTTTCTTCTGGGAGTGGTAAAGAGCAGAGGAACTCAGCCCACTGCTCTATGCTGTTCTTTGCCCAGAACACATCCGTCTTCTCCTCCTGTGTGTGTCTGGGTCTGCTGATGGAGGAGCTGGGGGTGGCTGGGTGAGGCTGTAGAAGGAGCTTTCAAGACTGGAGGCGTTAACAGGGACATGATGAAGGAAGTGTCCAGTATCAAGCCCAAGAAAAGGAAATGAGCCATTGCTGGAGTTGTACTTGTGGCACACTGTGAATTGAAAAGCCAGGAGGGTCTTGCTGCTGTTCTGCATTTTGAGGTTGAGCTGTAGAAGCTGGGGAGGTTGAAGCAGTTGTACGTGGAGGCTGCTTTTACTGCCTCCAAACTCTCACAAATACTTCTTGAGCCAAGAGAGTGGAAGGAAATTCCCCGTGTTCACTCTCTCAAGTGAGCATGCATGCTAATATGAAGTGCTGGGTTACTTTTTAAACTGATGTGACAGCCACTACTGGGTGTACGGGGTGCTTTTGTTACCCCCTTAGAGCTGCCCGGGAGGCAGAGGAAGAGGATGGAGTTGCCCAAGGGAATGTGAAAGTCTCTCCAGCTCTGATTTTCCCAGATTGTCCCTCTCTGAGCCACCTGAGTTGATGATTCTCTTTAAACATTGCAATGTTGTGCAATGGACCAGTCAATATCCTTCATGTCCCCAGTGCTGTTGTGTGTATCCTGTGAACAGCTGGTTTACCAACTGCTCTGTTCATCTTGTCTGTTCTAGAGAGCTTTTAATTTGTTCTAAAAAGACTTAAAAGTGGTAAAATGGATGGGCTTTGACCAAACAGAGGACAGCAAGGAACAAAGCTCTAGTCTTGCTTCCCTCATAAATGTGTTCATAAGAAATAAGACCTTTTGTTCCTATGATCACAGCACTGGATGAGGAGGAATGCTTTTTGGAAAGTAATATTAAACTGGAAGGGAATCATAGAATCGCAGACTGGTTTCGGTTGGAAGGGAGCTTAAAGCTCATTGCAGTCCCAACCCCTGCCATGGGCAGGGGCACCTTCCACTGGAGCAGGGTGCTCCAAGCCCCTGTGTCCAACCTGGCCTTGAGCACTGCAGGGATGGGGCAGCCACAGCTTCTCTGGGCACCCTGTGCCAGCGCCTCAGCAGCCCTCCCAGGGAAGGGCTTCTGCCTAAGAGCTCATCTCAGTCTCCCCTCTGGCAGTTAAAGCCATTCCCCTTGGTCTGTCCCTACATCCCTTGTCCAAAGCCCCTCTCCAGGTTCCCTGCAGCCCCTTTAGGCACTGGAGCTGCTGTTGGGTCCCCCCTTCAGGAGCCTTTTCCTGTCCAGGCTGCGCCAGCCCAGCTCTCTCAGCCTGGCTCCAGAGCAGAGCTGCTCCAGCCCTTGCAGCAGCTCCGAGGCCTCCTCTGGGCTCACTCCAACAGCTCCATGTCCCTCTCGTGCTTGTCCCCAGAGCTGGATCAGGCCTGCAGGAGGGGGTCTCCCCAGAGCAGAGCAGAGGGGGAGAATCCCCTCCCTGTGCTGCTGCTCATGCTCTGGGTGTGCCGCCCAGCACACGAGTTGGGGTTCTGGTCCGGGAGGAAGGAATCGCACTGGTTCCTGTTGCTGTAACTGCAGGTGTTTGGCATTTGGTGTCACTGCTCTGCATAATCATGGCCATGCAATGAAATCCTTTTGAGTGCAAAAGCATGAAAGGGTGCGGTTAAAGCCATCAGAACCTTTTCACTTCAAATTACCTGATTTATGAAATGCAAATCTCAGTGTTAACATAATTTCTTTTGCAAACCATTGGACTGGAAGGTACCTGGTGCTATGCCAGGGCACTCCCTCTTGACAAGCATTTGAACATACAGCTCTTGAGCCACTGGTCTCGACCACAAGGGCCAAAGGCTTCTGAAGAAAGAGTAAGTTGAACTTTCAGTTCTTTCAGCAGTAGCACACTTCATTTAATGGGAATATTTGAGTAAGTCCTTTGGCTTGAGGTGAGTGACCCCCCTTTTCTCTTCCTGTTCTGGGCTATTTTGATCATTCCAGTGTGTCTGGGCTTGCAGCTTTTGTGTTGGCATTAGTGAGCTATAGGTTGTTCTTCTGCCTTTTGCATCTGGAGGCACAGATCTCTCACCTGTACCAGTGCCAGAGGGTGAGATACCAGAACTCCTGGTTGTCCAAGCCTGGAGAAGCAGGAGATCCTGGTTCCAGAAACGCACGTCCATTTGTTTCCTTGTACTTTAGCTGAACATGTTGGTGTTTGCTCAACAGCTTTGCACCTCACTGCTGCCTCTGTGTAGGAGTTCTCCAGGAGTTTGTGTTTCATAATGGAGTTTTTGTTTAAACTCTGGGGTTTTGAAGAGGAAAAAGTGACAGATGCCAATGAGGGGAGAGAAAAAGGGAGGAATATAGGATTATCCAAAGCTTGGTGGCCCTCAGGACTGTGTGGCTGCTGCTGCTTCTTTGTAGGGAGCAGGAGTAGGAGATGAGAAAGTGTTATCTTTATCTTCTCTTCAAATATGCAGAGTGTTCCTCCTGCACAGGAGCAAGGCTACCAAGGCTTCATCAGAGATTTCTGCTCTTGGAAAAGGCAATGGGGTTGGAAGCAGTTGTGGCTCTTAACGTTCCTATGGGAACAGATAGGAGCTGCAAGGCCTTGAATTCTCAACTCTCAGGGAATTTGTCAAGAAAGGTGGGAAAAGGATTTAATTTCTGACTTGAGTGGGAAACTAATATTCATTTTTCCCTTGATTGCCTCCTGGCTGCAAGTTCTTTTTCTGCTGAAGAGGAGACAGAGTTTTGTGCAGCATCTTCAAGGCTGCTGAAGAGGAGGCAGAATCTTATGCAGTGTCTTTGAGGCTGCTGCACTGAGCCTGGCCCCAGGCTTAATTCCAAGTTGGACAATGAGATGCATGGGTCCACCCTGCTGCTGGTTTGCTTACTCAGCTTTTTGTGTGGTGTGAGGGGCAGCAAAAAATCTGCCCATACAGGATCATGGAGTGGTTTGGGTTGGAGGGGAGCTTAAAGCTGATCTACTTCAGCCCCCTGCAATGGGCAGGGACACCTTCCACTGGAGCAGGGTGCTCCAAGCCCCTGTGTCCAACCTGGCCTTCAACACTGCCAGCAATGGAGCATTCACAGCTTCTCTGGGCACCCTGTGCCAGCGCCTCAGCACCCTCACAGGGAAGAGCTTCCTTATATCCAACCTGTTTCAGTTTGAACCCATCACCCCTTGTCCTATCGCTCCAGTCCCTGATGAAGAGTCCCTCTCCAGCATCCTTGTAGCCCCCTTCAGACACTGGGAGCTGCTCTGAGGTCTCCATGGAGCTTCTCTTCTCCTGGCTCAACAGCCTCAATGTTCTCGGCCTGTCTCTGTATGGGGGGTACTCCAGCTCCCTGGTCATCCTCGTGGCCTTCCCTGGACTCGCTCCAACAGCTCCATACCATGCTGGATGAGAATGCAACCACAGCTCCATCCCATTGAGCAGTGGTGCTTGTGGAGCAGGGTTAGTTACCCAGTCTGAGTGAATGCTCCAGACTAAACTACTTCTCAATCCACTTTTACCACCCCATTTAGAGCAGATAAGATTTTGAGGGCAGAGACATCCGGGTTTGTTTCCACCACCCTAAGCTGCAGCCTGTTGTTAAAGCAGTTCCTAGCAAAGGTGGGACTTTGCCCAGCCCTGTCTAAGCTCTTCCTGGGAAGATCAGCCAACACACTGTAAGTAGGTTCTCCCTGTTCAGAAAGGTTGTGTGCTATAAGATTCCTGGTGTAGGAAGGAAAACAGCAGCATGATATGATCCAAGAGGAATTTCAATCCCAAAGTTAGGTTGCTCCGTCTGAAAACTGAAGAGGTAAATGGCAAAAAGGAGCTCGATGAATGAAGAAGCTGAGGATTGTAACAGTAAGTGTCTTGTTTCCAGCTAAATTCAGTGGAAAGCAGGCACCTGCCCAGGGGTGGTGCTTGGATGGGTGCACTTCCTGGTCACCAACAAGAGCTTTTGTTCTGTTAAAGGGAAGAGAAGAAAGCTGGTGGCTTTGGCAGCTTGTCACAGTAGCTGAAGGCTCAGGGAACAAAGGAGTGTTGGGAAAATGGGCCTTGTTGGTGAATACAAGTTGCTCTTACCTCTTAGAAAGAGCTCCTTGTAATATTCTTTAATATTCTTCTACATACATAATGTTTTAGCTGCACAACCTGGTTCTTTGACTGTTGCAAGGTCAACCCAGTGCAGCCAGTGAGTAGAACGAGGCCTGTGGCTCCTATCTGCTGATTATCTGAGCAGTTGGTGTGGTGTTTGAGTGCAGGGATGCTCTGGCAGTGCTGTGCTAAGTACTGTTTTGGTCTTAGGGTCCTGACTGAAGCAGTTGTGCATGGTAGAGCTTATCCCTTTGGGAGCTTCCAGGGCTGCTTCTGCCCTGGGTTGTGATCAGCACATCTGGGGTGGCCTGTCTGCAAGTTACAGTCTTTTATTGTATTATAAGGGGGATAACTGTCAGTTATATATCCAAAATGGTCTATGAGAAAATGAACATGAGCCGGCTGCAGTGTGCCCTCGCAGCCCAGAAAGCCAACCGTATCCTGGGCTGCATCCAGAGGAGCGTGACCAGCAGGTCGAGGGAGCTGATCCTGCCCCTCTGCTCTGTGAGACCTCACTTGAAGTATTGTGTGCAATTCTGGGGTCCTCAACATCAAAAGGACATGGAAGTGTTGGAACAAGTCCAGAAGAGGCCACGAGGATGATCAGGGGATGGAGCACCTCCCATATGAATGATAGGATGAGAAAGTTGGGGCTCTTCAGCCTGGAGAAGAGAAGGCTGCGTGGAGACCTCAGAGCAGCCTTCCAGCGCCTGAAGGGGGCCTACAGGGATGCTGGGGAGGGACTCTTCATTAGGGACTGTAGTGATAGGACAAGGGGTAATGGGTTCAAACTTAAACAGGGGAAGTTTAGATTGCATACGAGGAAGAAATTCTTTACTGTGTGGGTGGTGAGGCACTGGAATGGGTTGCCCAGGGAAGCTGTGAATGCTCCATTGCTGGCAGTGTTCAAGGCCGTGTTGGACAGAGCCTTGGGTGGCATGGTTTAGTGTGAGGTGTCCCTGCCCATGGCAGGGAAGTTGGAAGTGGATGAGCTTAAGGTCCTTTCCAACCCAAACTATTCTGTGATTCTATGATTCTAAAATCAGTGGATTTTCAGTTAATTCCTAGCTGGCCATTAAATCTGATACCTGCTACTTAAACTTCGCTGTGCTTAGGGTAGATAATATAATTTCTTTGTAGTACTTATGTGTTACCTACATTGTAGAATGCAATTTCAATTAAGATCATTAGGTGTGCATGAAAGTAAGTGCTTCGGTTGAAGAACGGCTTTGCCTTCCTTGTAGCCTTTACACTGAGGTGCTTACTGAAGACCTTCAACTATTTAGAGAACATGATTTCAGCTTCCTCACAGAGAAGGGGGGGGAACCTACCTTAGAAATAGGGGTGAGGTGGGGTTGAACTGCTGTTCTTTACTGCAAAAACTATGACATTTTATGTGATTTCCCTAAAATGGGTATGTGGCAAAGCTGTAGGTAGGTGCTTGAAGGCATACTGCCTGTTAGCTGTGTGTTTTGGTCTTTGGTTCTGTGTCCTCCAGAGATGGAGATGACAAAGGTCACTGCAGCCCTGGTTGGCAGCCTGGAGGAGGAACAGGATGCCTGGCTGCTGTCAGCTGCTGAAGGGTGTTAAAGTGCCAGGCTCTGCTTGTTCTCCTTCAGTGCCATTAACCCCTTCCCTCCTGGTTGTCTGCTTGATGCTTTGCTGCTGGATTCTTTGACTCTAATCCTGGTCATGCCTTTGTTATAGAAACCATTTCCAACTGACTCAGTTAGAAAGTTGTGAGTTTTGTTGCCAGCCCTGGTAGGCAAATGGAGGTGAGGACACTTGAGAGCTGTGGCCCAGATCCAGCCAAAAGTGAGGCTGAGCATGTTAAGTCCTATAGGCCCACACATACCTACTCAACACATACAAGAATGTATGTATATATCAAAAGGAGCATGAGCAGCAGGTTGAGGGAAGGGATTCCCTCTGCTGCACTCTGGGGAAGAGCCCCCCTACAATCCTGATCCAGCTCTGGGGCACAAACACAAGAGGGTCGTGAAGCTGTTGGACTGCGTCCAGAGGAGGCCATGGAGATGCTGCGAGTGCTGCTCTGGAGCCAGGCTGAGAGAGCTGGGCTGGGGCAGCCTGTACAGGAGAAGGCTCCTGAAGGGGAGACCTAACAGCAGCTCCAATGCCTAAAGGGGCTGCAGGAAAGCTGGAGAGGGGCTTTGGCCAAGGGATGTAGGGACAGGCCAAGGGGAATGGCTTTAACCTGCCCCAGGGGAGACTGAGATGAGCTCTCAGGCAGAAGCTCTTCCCTGGGAGGGTGCTGAGGCGCTGGCACAGGGTGCTCAGAGAAGCTGTGGCTGCCCCATCCCTGCAGTGTTGAAGGCCAGGTTGGACACAGGGGCTTGGAGTACCCTGCTCCAGTGGAAGGTGCCCCTGCCCGTGGCAGCGGTTGGAACTCAATGGGCTTTAAGCTTCCTTTCAACACAAACTATTCTATTATATACTTTCTCCTGTGACAGCCCAGAGAGGAGCCAAAGTAGAGGCTCTGCTTCCCCATCTAGATTAATGGGGTTCTTCTCTCGGCTGTAGTGTCTCTGTGCTCCTGTGTGTGTAGGTGAGCTTTTTATCTCATAACCTAAGACATTTCGGAGACCAGGCTGTCTCTCTGCCTCTCTCCTTCCATGCACAGCCTGTCCCTGATGGAAACACGTAACTTTTTCCATTTTGCTATGTTTTTCTCCTTTGTGACTTCTTGGGGTATAGCATAGAGAGAGGAGGAGGAGGAGGGAGAGAGGGAAGGAGGCTGCTGGTTTTGCAATTCCAGACCTACTTGTGGGGTCATTCTTGTGTCCTGTAGATACTTTTCCCTTTGCCATTGGCTCTGTCAGCTGGAACACCTTTAATGTTTCAGTGGTGCCAGGAGAGATCATTGTACTGCTGGTGAATTATTCATAGTATCATTCCACCAGTATTAGTATTTCTTTACTCCACAGTGATCACTTTGACCTCTTGGTATCATTCATTCAGTTAAGTTGGGTGCTGTTTGCTGGACATTCATTCTTGTGTGACTGAGGAGTGCAGAGGAGGAAGGAAGAAGCCTGTGAACATTAATTTTTTCCAGTTTAAGGAATACTGGAATTCATCATGTGCTGGGCAAGTCATTACTCAGGCGGGATGCTGCAGTAGACTCTGCTTTCTGTGTTTGTCTGCTCTGCTGTTCCCCTCTTTACAGTGGAAAGAAGGTCATAAATTACCTGTGTGGTTTCTGCCACATGATGTATTGGCTGCTGGGCAGCTGGAGATACCCAGGAAGATGAGTTGTTCATGTGAATAATAGCAACACTAATAGGGATAAATAAGAGTTCTTCATTATCTTGCTTCCAGCAGCAACCTAATCACTGACTGGTTCTCATCATGAATTCCCTGGGCAGTGCAGAAGCTGCAGGACTTTCATCAGGCACCCTTTTGTTGTGCAACTCTTTTCAAGTATCCCACTGCTGCAAGTGCTGGGTGTAGTTCTGATGTCCTCGACATCAACACATGGAACTGTTGGAGCAAGTCCAGGGGAGGCCACGAGGATGATCAGGGGCTGGAGTAGCTCCTGTATGGAGCCAGGCTGAGAACATTGGGGCTATTCAGTCTGAAGAATTGAAGCTGCGTGGAGACCTCAGAGCAGCTTCCAGTGTCTGAAGGGGGCTACAGGGATGCTGGAGAGGGACTCTTCATCAGGGACTGTAATGATAGGACAAGAGGGATGATGGGTTCAAACTGAAACAGGGGAAGTTCAGGTTACATATAAGGCAGAAGCTCTTCCCTGTGAGGGTGCTGAGGCGCTGGCACAGGGTGCCCAGAGAAGCTGTGGCTGCCCCATCCCTGCAGTGTTTGAAGGCCAGGTTGGACAGAGGGGCTTGGAGCACCCTGCTCCAGTGGAAGGTGTCCTTGCCCGTGGCAGGGGGTCGGAAGTAGATGAGCTTTAAAGCTCCCTTCCAACCCAAACCAGTCTGGGTTTCAATGAATGAACAGAGAAAACTGAACTGAATGATGGATACCTGCATAGGGGAGGGCTGGAGGGAGGAGGCGAGTACTTGGCTAAGCATGGATTCTTGAGGTCACCAAAATTTGGCTGTCCAATGTTAGAAGCATGGATTTTCTCACTGGAGAAGGTGGAATGTGAGAAATGCTGTCAGCAGGATTGCCATGAAGGTATGTGAGAAGCTACCTGGCATTTAAGTGCAGTTGTCTTGTGATCTGTTACTGAGTACTCAAGGAAATCCCCTTCTCCAAGAGATTAGTCATGGTTTAGAAAAGCCTTGGAGCCATCTGACAACTCTTCTCCAGCTTTTGGCCTTGCAAACTGTTGTGCACCCGAATCTCAGGCTATGAATTGAAGGTAACTTTGCTGGTGCTGTGGGCTGTGCTGGGTGGTCTGCAAGGTCCTTGCAGTCTAATCTAAACCCTTCTGCCAGAATGCAGACATAACTCCTAGAATTCCTTTTCCAAAGGGCTGGGAACATCTTCCCATCTTGCCTGTAGGTAAGTGTAGGCAAGTTCAGCTCCAGTGTTTGTGCCTGTGTTCAGAACTCAAGTGACTGAGGGAAGAAATTGAGGAGCAGGGGTGAAAGAAGTAGCCCGGGATTAGGATGCAGAAGGGCTCAGACCTGGGCTGGGTTTATGTCTGGTACTTGGGTGCTTGATTATGCTTTAATCAGATAGATTAATTGCAACATAATATTGCTCTGAGGCCTTTGAGCTCTAATCAAGGATGAGGCTCTGAATCAAGGACTAGAAGTGAAAAAGATGAACTAAAGATGTTTTGTTTGCAGGCTGTGAAAGTTCACTTTCAACAGCAGTGAATGCACTGGTTACCAGCACTCAGATCCTGTGCTTGGGATCTCTTCCAAGATGATTGGGGCCTGGAGCACCTCCCATGTGAATACAGGGTAAGAAAGTTGGGGCTGTTCAGCCTGGAGAAGAGAAGCTGAGTGGAGACCTCAGAGCAGCTCCCAGTTTTTGAAAGGGACCTACAAGGGTGCTGAAGAGGGACTCTGCATCAGGGACTGGAATGATAGGATGAGGGGTGAGGGGTTCAAACTGAAACAGGGGAAGTTCAGGTTGGAGGTAAGGCAGAAGCTCTTCCCTGGGAGGGTGCTGAGGTGCTGGCACAGGGTGCCCAGAGAAGCTGTGGCTGCCCCATCCCTGGCAGTGTTGAAGGCCAGGTTGGACAGAGGGGCTTGGAGCACCCTGCTCCAGTGGAAGGTGTCCTTGCCCGTGGCAGGGGGTTGGAACTGGGTGATCTTAAGATCCTTTCCAACTCAAACCATTCTATGATTCTATCAGTATAACATTCTTACCAAGGACTGTTTCTTCTGTAGCCAAATTGGAAAGCCTGAAAGGAGTGGACACCTCATGGTTAATTGTAATTTAATTAAAGGGAGAATAGTTTCCGCCAGGGCAAATCCTGCAGAATACATTGCTGCAAAGGCACTACATTTAATTACAGGGATATAATGATGCATTGCCTACAGCATAAAAGGGAAAGTACTTTCTCTTCTAATAGTCTAAAAGTGTGTCTCCCCAGAGCCAATTTCTTGACCTGGAGTATATGTGAATAAACAGCTTCTTTTTCTCTTTATAATCCTGCTTAGATTGTAAATTCAAGTGTGAAGATTCAGCATTTGAAATTGTTTCCAGATTGGCCAGAGGAAAAAATGACTTCTCTTACAGGGGTCAGTTTAAAATCCATTCTTTTCCAAGGAATAGCAACCCATCCACTGGTTGAGCAGGAGCCTGCCTCTGTTAGCGGGTTCTCTGCATGAGATTTGGGGTCAACTTCTGGTCTCATCTTCTTCATGGAACAGTCAAGTTGCTTTCTTCTACAAACACTGCTAACTTCTTGATGTCTTAATTTGCCAACGGAAAGGGATTCAGTAGGGATCTGATGTGGCTTTTGTCCTGGATGTATGGCAGGCAGGTCTGTCCTAGAGCTTTTGTATTTGACTTGGGTGCAGGTAACAAGGCTGTGTGTGGCTCTGAGGATGACCCTGCTGATGATACTCAGGAAAGAAGACCTTTTCCTTGTTCATTCACACTCCAGTGATAATCCCAGGAGCAAGTTCTGCTGTTCCACTCTCTTTCCTTGCTCCTTTGTGGCTCACTGGCACCAAGGTGGTGTTACTTAGACCTTGTACATAGGTTTTACCCACTTCTCTTTGGTAGGGAGAGGATACCTGGCTCCTTTCCCACCCCCTCTTTTATGCTTTCTGATCCCTTTCCTCTTATTTTCATGATTCTTCTCTTGCTTTTTAGTAACCATGGTTGTGATTTACGTTCTGAACAGTCTCCTGCTGCTTTCTTGTACCTCCAGCCGTAGTCCTAGCAGTCTGCAGCACTGGAGTTGATGGCCTCCTGTGTGTGGCCAGCTCATGCTTCCTGCACTCCATGAGCTTGGCAGAATTGCTCCTCATTTTGTGTCAGCACACCCAGTTGTTAGCCATAGAAACAGACAGTTGCAGGCTGTGCTTTTTGGTTCATATCTGTACAGCTGCTCAAACCCAAGGAGTGTTTTTTTCCAGGGTATTTCTCCTGCTGCAGCTCTTGTCACATGGAACGTTTGCTTCTGTCTCACCTCCTTTCACCTCAGTTTTGTCCATCTTTACTCAAGTCATTCTAGGTGCAGAGCTGGATGGGCAGCATGAGAGAGATGATGCCTTTGCATTGACAGGCTCCTGTAGCTCCTGCCAGCAGCTAATGGGAGAAAGGGAGGAGTATATGGGAATAAGGAGGATGGGGGCAACAGGGTTCTGTATGAAAATAGCAAGGCAACACTTGGGAGAGGCTGGAAACACTTTGCTTGCATTGAGTTTTTCTACAATCGGCTACAAGCTATAACACGTGTGGTTGTATGAAGGGGTATGTAGTAATCATAGAAGCCCAGACTGGTTTGAGTTGAAAGGGAGCTTAAAGCTCATCCAGTTCCAACCCCTGCCATGGGCCAGGACACCTTCCACTGGGGCAGGGTGCTCCAAGCCCCTGTGTCCAACCTGGCCTTCAACACTGCAGGGATGGGGCAGCCACAGCTTCTCTGGGCACCCTGTGCCAGCGCCTCAGCACCCTCCCAGGGAAGAGCTTCTGCCTCAGAGCTCATCTCAGTCTCCCGTGGGGCAGGTTAAAGCCATTCCCCTTGGCCTGTCCCTGCATCCCTTGGCCAAAGCCCCTCTCCAGCTTTCCTGCAGCCCCTTTAGGCGCTGGAGCTGCTGTTGGGTCTCCCCTTCAGGAGCCTTCTCCTGTACAGGCTGCCCCAGCCCAGCTCTCTCAGCCTGGCTTCAGAGCAGAGCTGCGCCAGCCCTCGCAGCATCTCCATGGCCTCCTCTGGCCTCCCTCCAACAGCTCCGTGCCCCTCTTGTGCTGTTGCTCCTGAGCTGTTTGCAGGATGCAGGGTGGTTTCAGCAAAGCAGAGGTGCACAATATTTGCTGTCTCTGTGTGCAGAAGGTGCTGTGTGTGGGTGTTGCAGAGGAGGGATGTGTGTGCTGGTGTTGACGAGTGCAGCTGATAGAGGCTCTGTCTGAAGGGAGGGGCTTTTTAGCTCTGGGTTATAGAAAGATACACATATATTAGGCTTAAATCTGACACAAGAGCAGAGGAACTTGGGCTTGATTCATCCTTGCTTTCATAAGCAAAATGAAAATAGGATTCCAGCCTTTTATCACATGCATCCAAATCTGAGATGCAGGAAGAGTCCAGCTCCTTCAGCTTGGCAAGATCAGCCTGGGGTTTCAGCTTCCTCTTGCTGTGCCATTAGGGAAACGCCAGCCAGTCAAGAATTCCTGGGAAGAGGAGGAAGCATGTGGTCTGCTTGTCCTCTGTGATCTGTACACAGAGGTATGAGACCTGTTCTGTTTGTTTGCTTGTGCCTCTTGCAGCAGTGTTGTACATGTGGGGTTACAGCATCTTTATCAGAAGCACCAGCTGGAGAGCGTGGCTCAAGGGAAAGCAAAGTAATCAGTCACAGGGGAGCTGCCTGGATTTGATTTCCACTGGGGCTGAATTTGGGACTTAATTTCCTAAACCAGGAGGGAGCTTTTCCTGCACGCACCGAGCAGTTGGTGATTCTTACTTCTTGCTGTGCTCTTTCTCAGTGATCTCCTGTGGGATCCTAATGGACAGGCCTTTTGGGCTATAGAACAGCTGTCAGCAGCTGGAAGGAGGAGCTTTGATTGTCTCAAGATACTCCAGGGCCTCTTAGCAACCAAAAGTGGAGGAATAGATGGAAAGCTGCAAAGCAATGGAGGGAAACCACAGAAAATGTGGAGAAAAAGAAAAGGGGAGAAGAGAGTGACAGAATAATGGGGGAGTGGGTTGTAGAGGAGAGAAAAAACGCATAAAAGGGAAGGGATTGGGTGAGGAGACAAGTTGTCAGTGCAGGACAGTGCTGTCACGATTGGTCTAGGATGAGGTATGGAGACCTATGAGCAGGAGAAGCACATTGGTGTGTGCAGAGCTGTGTACGGAGCAGCACAGGCTATACAGAGTGTCTCAGTGAATCATAGAATCAACCAGGTTGGAGAAGTCCAACCGTTCCCAGCACTGCAAGGCCACCACTGAGCCATGGCACTGAGGCCTCAACTCCACCCGTGTGTGAACACTGCAGGGCCGATGACTGCAGCCCTGCCCTGGGCAGTTCCAGTGCTGAGCACCCTCTGGGGCAGGAATTGCTCCTCAGCTCCATCTAAACCTGCCCTGGTGCAGCTCAAGGCCGTTTCCTCTCATCCCATCCCTTGGTCCTTGGGAGCAGAGCTCAGCCCCCTCCTGGCTCCATCCTCCTCTCAGGCAGCTGTAGGCAGCGCTCAGGTCCCCCCTGAGCCTTCTCTTCTCCATCTGAACCCCCCAGGTCCCTCAGCCCTTCCCCATCACACTGTGCTCCAGGCCCTGCACCCGCAGGTGTTTGCAGAGAAGGTGCCCTTCTCTGGCCCTGCTCCAGCACCTCAATGTCTCTCTTGCAGTGAGGGGCCCAGAGCTGAGCACAGGATTGGAGGTGCGGCCTCCCCAATGCCCAGCACATGGGCACAATCCTGCCCTGGCCCCGCTGCCGCACTGGTGCTGGTGCAGGCCGGGATGCTCGGGGCTTCCTGGCTGCCTGGGCACAAGCTGCTCCTGCTCGGCTCTGTCAGTCAGCACCCCCAGGTAAATGAGGTGATGAAGATTTGGGTTCCTGCAACACTCAGCCCTGGAGGGGGGTTATTTATAGCAGCAACCACTGAGGCAGGAAAAGTTTGCTCAAGCTGTCATTTGTGCGAGCCAGAGAGCTGGAATCTCACTCTCCCTCCTCCCTCCTGCTCTTGCTTGTTCACATTTTCACTGTAATTACCAAGCTTTACATGAGCAGGGTCAGAGCAAGCAGCTTTCTTTAGAAGACTGTGTTCTCCAGGCAGGAATCAGGCAGGATTTTTTTGTCTTCTGGGTATACTTACCCTGATCGTTTGTGTTCTTTCAAGGGCTGTTCTCGTGCACTGAGGTGGAAGCCACGAGATGGGAGGGACAGAACCACATTGCTTCTGAAGTTGCTGCAGCCAGAAGCCACCATCTGAAACTGCAGAGTTGAAATGTTCACTTTGAGTTTAGAAGGGATAGAGAACTCCCAACTACAGATTATAATCTGTGCTAATTTGGGTTTGTCTAAGATGAGAAAAGCATGTTAGTCAATACAAAGCTGTTCTCCTGTCACATACCTTCAGAAGCTGTTTCCTTTCAAATGGGAAAAGCTTCTTTTTGAGTAGCCAAAGGGATGGATTGGGACCCCCAGTGGGTCATTGTGCAGTTCCAGCTGGGTAATAGCTGTGTCTCTCTGACAGATGGTGACAGTGCTCTGCTGTCACATGCTGTAAGGCCTTGTATAGTGTATGTCGTAGAATCATAGAATGACTTGGGTTGGAAAGGACTTTAAGATATCCAATTCCAATCCCCTGCCATGGCCAGGGATGCCTTTACACTAGATCATAATGCCCAAGGCTCTGACCAGCCTGGCCTTGAACACTGCCGGGGTGGGGCATTTACCCCACTTCTTTCGGCAGCCTATTCCGGTGCCTCATCATCCTCACAGGGAAGAATGTCTTCCTTATCTCCAACCTGAACTTCCCCTGTTGCAGTCTGAACCCATCACCCCTTCTCCTCTCACTTCAGTCCCTGATGAAGAGAACCTCTCCAGCATCCTTGTAGCCTGCTTCAGACACTGGAATCTGCTCTGAGGTCTCCACGCAGCCTTCTCTTCTCCAGGCTGAACAGCCCCAATATTCTCAGCCTGGCTCCATACAGGAGCTGCTGCAGCCCCTGAGCATCCTCATGGCCTCCTCTGAGCTTGCTCCAGCGGTTCCATGTCCTTTTTATGCTGAGGACACCAGAACTGCACCCAGTGCTGCAAGTGGGGTCTCACGAGAGGAGAGCAGAGGGGCAGGATCTCCTTGATAAACCTATGAAGATAGGCTGAGAAAGTTGGGGCTGTTCAGCCTGGAGAAGAGAAGGCTGCATGGAGACCTCAGAGCAGCCTTCCAGTATCTGAAGGGGGCCTATAGGGATGCTGGGGAGGGACTGTTCATTAAGGACTGTAGTGATAGGACAAGGGGTAACGGGTTCAAACTTAAACAGGGGAAGTTTAGACTGGATATAAGGAAGAAGTTCTTTACTGTGTGGGCGGTGAGGCACTGGAATGGATTGCCCAGGGAAGCTGTGAATGCTCCATCCTTGGCAGTGCTCAAGGCCAGGTTGGAGAGAGCGTTGGGTGGCATGGTTTAGTGTGAGGTGTCCCTGCCCATGGCAGGGGGTTGGAAGTGGATGAGCTTAAGGTCCTTTCCAACCCAAACCATTCTATGATTCTATGGGGTATTATCCCAGTTAAGGAAGCTTCCAAGCTAAAATCCACAATATGACACGATTTCAGCAGTGTTTGTGGTGTGTGGGGTGTAAGTTAGTTACTGCTACGGTGACACTTGGCTTGGTGACAACACACGTGTGTTCATGTGTGCTGAGCAACACGTGTACATCCAGTAACCAGAGCTCATTACTTTGGTGTTTGATCTCTGCTTTGTTCATGCCCCAGGGGAGACTTTGAAGTGAAAGTGGATCTGTTCCATGGTACGGACACGTGGCCTGGATTGGAGCCTGGAGAAGCCCTCCTCTGGAAGCAATAGCCCTGTGCTTGTTAGGAGATTATTAGGTACACAGATCTTGTTGGGAAGAGAAGGATTCAGGGGGTTTCTTTGACGTTCTTTCTATGTAGTCAGGGTTACAGCAAGTAGAGTGAATGATGGCAATATAGAGTTAGGTTTCTAAACAGGATGCTATAAATACTGCTTTAGGTTCTGTTTTATTAAATACTGATGTTCCTCTTGCAGCAGATCCTGCTGTTAACTTGATTTTCAGTGAAGGCTCCAAGAAATCCAGAGTTGTGAGCATGGAATAGAAGAGATTCTGCTTGGTAATGGGCAAGGCTGGTACTCTCGGGAGGGATAAGCTAGGGGAAAGTGGGAAGGTTTGAGGGGTAATGGGAGAAGGCAGATGTGCACTAGGAATGAAATACAAACATGGTATTTTCAGGGAATTCATGGAATCCTAGCCTGGTTTGTGTTGAAAGGGAGCTTAAAGCTCCTCCAGTTCCAGCCCCTGCCTTGGGCAGGGACACCTTCCACTGGAGCAGGGTGCTCCAAGCCCCTGTGTCCAACCTGGCCTTGAGCACTGCAGGGATGGGGCAGCCACAGCTTCTCTGGGCACCCTGTGCCAGTGCCTCAGCACCCTCCCAGGGAAGGGCTTCTGCCTCAGAGCTCATCTCAGTCTCCCGTGGGGCAGGTTAAAGCCATTCCCTTGGCCTGTCCCTACATCCCTTGTCCGAAGCCCCTCTCCAGCTTTCCTGCAGCCCCTTTAGGCACTGGAACTGCTCTAAAGTCCCCCTTCAGGAGCCTTCTCTTGTCCAGGGTGATCCAGCCCAGCACTTGAAATACTGCTGCAGGATGAGGTGGGTCCCTGGAGTAGTGTTTTGGTGTCTGTCTACTGGGGGTTTCGTGTGAACATTGGAAGAAAACAGGTTGGGAACTGTGGGAGTCTGGATGGGCTTCCATGACTTCATGGTTTTGGCATGACCTATTGAAAGATAGCTGTGCAATATGTTGACTGCATTTATGGGGCTGTTTGTGGGAGTGGAGAATGTTCAGAAATGGGTAATTTGAACTCCTAGGAAGCAATCCTTAGTGGTAAATGACATGGAAGAACAGTGGGAACTGAATTAAGTCATTTGCAGTAACCCAGAGGGAGCTTTTACATTCAGCTCTCATTCTGGGTGACTTGAGGGCGTGACAGAGCATGCATGTCTTTGGGGTGTATGACCTCAACAACCCAATCTTTTCAGTTATGATTTCTAGGAACATAAGATACAGGCATGTCTTGCCTGAAGTCAAGAATATAAAGCAAAAGTGGCACTTGGAACCCAAGTGGAGGTACAAGCTGTCCAGAAAGATCAGCAGATGGGTTTAGTGCACATGGAGAAATCAGAGACCAGAGGAAAGAGGTAGGAGCCAGATGTTTGATTAGAAACAGAGCTGTTGGTCCAGGGTTCCATCATCAGGGCCATGATTGAGGGAAGGCGCTGAAATAAGTAGGCAGCACCAATAAGATGAGGATAGATCATATCCAGGTAAGGTTTAGACTGTTTGAAGCCCATTTCCAATGTGGTTGAGCCTGGAAGCTTTGTGGAGTCTGCATCCAGATTTAGTGAGTAAAAAGTACATTAGGGTTTAGTGTTCAAGGCCAGGTTGGACACAAGGGCTTGGAGCACCCTGCTCCAGTGGAAGGTGTTGGGGTTGGGACTGGATGAGCTTTAAGGTCCCTTCAATCGAAACCAGGCTGGGATTCTGTGGTGTCCCCAAGATGGGGAGAGAGGAGAGGCACTGCTTTTAATTCCAGAGCATCTTTCCCTTCCAGAGACTCCTTCCTGTATCAAGCACTCCATGGATGTGAGCAGATCCAGCACATTTCCTCTTTCTCTCCTGGCAGCTGCACGTGGAGGAAACCACTCTGCAGCAATTCCCTTTGCTCTGGAGCCTGGGGCTGCCTCTGTTCTGCCTGCACGGATGTGCTGCTGCTCTCCAGCATGTTTTTTGGGGAGGGAAACAGGGAAGTTCTGCCAAGGAATGGTGTTGACCACACAGTTTTCTCCAGTTTGGCACTGATCTTGCTGTTCTCCCACTTGTTTCGCTCCTCTCGTATTGGCAGCGGTGGTCCCTTTAGCTCCCGGAGAATGACTGGTGGCTTTCCCTCTCTGTGACTCATCCTCTAGGGAATTCCTGAAGCAGTGAGTCAAGTTATTGGGAAAACTGTTTGCCCACTAGTGTAAACGAAGAAGCCAAGGAGCCTGCCTGAGGTGCTGTAGAGGGGATTACTTTTCACTGTGACTGGTTGTCCTCTTGCTAAAGGCAGGTCACTTCCAGAGAAGCTATAGCAGGGATACAGTAGTGAATAGATGGATTTTCACCTTGCAGTATGCTCCTCCTGATGGTTTTCCTCTTTTTCTTTCAAGGTGGCTGATCTGATAAGCATTCCCGGGAGGAGAAAAAGTGACAGGTTTGACTTTGCCAGGATTAGAGTGAAAAATAGCTTGCCTAAAGAGATGAGGCTGTCAGATTGGCACTGCTCAGCTACAGCTGCAATACTCCTTTCGTAAGTACCATTTACCATTTCATTCTGCCCTGGCTGACTTTAATCCGGCCTTTTGTTCTTTTGACTTAAGACAAATGAATGGTTGTGTGCTTTCCAACTAGGAATTAACTAATCTAAACTATTGCCATGGGATATTACAACAAAATCAAAGCACTTGGATGCATCCAGGAGGAATTACCTAGTGTACCACATATGTAAGTGTGGATTGAGCAGGGTTGCTTGTGCTGATGCCAGTCAGACTGAGGGTGCATTTTTAAAGCAAGGTGCTTTTTGTATCTTAGTTCAACTCATCCAAACGTTCTCTTTCTCCATCCTTCCCCTGTCCCATTCAAACCCAGCTTTCCTTGTCACTGCCTATTAAACATTAGCAGATCTTATTACTCAGTAGAACAGCAAGTTCTATTTAAAATCCAGAATTAGTTTCACTTTTGAATCCATTTTTTTCCTTCCCCTTAGCAACTTGGCCATTTATTTTTGCTCAAGCTTGGAGGCTTCAGCAAAGCTCAGCTTGTGGGCTTCACTAGCACAAGCTGTAGGTGGTTGCAGATATGTCTGCATTGATACCACGACTGGGGGCTGGTTTTAACTGTCAGTAGACTTGGAGGGTGCTCCTGCTCCCCTCCCAGGTTTGCAGTCCAGGGGTTCATCTGAAGGTAAGTTCATCTCTCAACTGCTCTTGTTTCTCCTCCACTTATTCAGGAAGGCTTTGGATTTTCCCTAGTCTGACAAGTACAAAGCTTAATGTTCAGTTGTGCTCCTATTGAGGTCATGGAGCAAAGCGCTAGGAAGCTTGGAGCTGGAGGGTGAGGAGGCTCCTTCACCTCCCTCACACCATCACTCTTCCTTTAACTTGGGCACTTGAAATGTCTCACAGTGTTCATGGTCTTAATGTCCTCAATTGAAAGTGGTTTTAAGAGGACTGTGCTTATCCTTATAAGCTGCTTTTTGCCAATGGAAAAATCCTGGCCTGTGGGGTATTCCAGCTGGAAAAAACCCAGGAAGCTCTGAACTGATAACAGCTGATTAGAGGAGGTATATCCCGTACTAGAGTGTTTCTTTTTAATTCAGTGGCTCCCTTCTCCTGTTTTTACACTGGTGGCTGTGAAGTTGTGAACAAGTGCTGTGAATAGTAGCGGTTGGCTCTCAGTTAACTCTTACACTAAAACCAAGGAGATTTGCAAGATGATGCTTTCTTTCAGGAAAGAAAAGACTTCTCATCACTGTGGACAAGTCCATGCCAGGCAGATACACTGCTTGTTCCCGTGTCTCTCTAACACAAAGTAATCACTCAGAAAATGGCTTCAGCTTTGCAAAGAACTGTCACAGGCTGAAGGTGAGAATCTTACAGAATCCCAGCCTGGTTTGTGTTGGAAGGGGCCTGAAAGCTCACACAGCTCCAACTGCTGCCACGGGCAGGGACACCTTCCACTGGAGCAGGGTGCTCCAAGCCCCTGTGTCCAACCTGGCCTTCAACACTGCAGGGATGGGGCAGCCACAGCTTCTCTGGGCACCCTGTGCCAGCGCCTCAGCACCCTCCCAGGGAAAGAGCTTCCGCCTGAGAGCTCATCTCAGTCTCCCCTCTGGCAGTTAAAGCCATTCCCCTTGTCCTGTCCCTACATCCCTTGGCCAAAGCCCCTCTCCAGCTTTCCTGCAGCCCCTTTAGGCACTGGAACTGCTCTGAGGTCTCCCCTGAAGGAGCCTTCTCCTGTACAGGCTGCGCCAGCCCAGCTCTCTCAGCCTGGCTCCAGAGCAGAGCTGCTCCAGCACTCGCAGCATCTCTGTGGCCTCCCCTGGGCTCGCTCCAACAGCTCCACATCCCTCTTGGCTGTCTCCCTTTGCATATTTTATGCTTGTGTGTGTCTCCACTGAATGGAGGCAAAGGGATGTTGCCAACTTGCAGCATATTTGTTGTTTTCCTCTTAAATGATTGCTTTCATGTGGTTTTTAGACAGGGGAAATGTATTAATCCTTAGAATTGCAGAAAAATGGTTGAAAACCTGAACCCTTTGTGTGCAGAGCCTAAACCCCTGATTTAAATATTTCAGTGGGAGCATCTCATTGTAAAAATACTTGTGGATTTTGACATCTCAATTAATGCCTTAGACTGCCTGGGATTACCAATACTATTGCTCAGGAGCAGGCAGTATGTCAGCGTTGGGCCCTTTGTGGTGTGCACAGCATTGTTCTGCAGGGAAATAACCAGTTTGGAGTGAATAGCAAATGTGATACTAAATCTTCTGTGTTAGTAGGAAGGTTTTTGTGAGCTGAATGTTTTTTTCCTGTCTCAGGAGAGAAAAGGGCCCATTTAAGGAAAACCTGATAAGAGGCTTTTGAAATTCAGGGGTGGAAGTTGTAAGGCTGAAAGGTTAAAGAAGGGAACAAGTAGGAGACATTGCCTGTGTTTGGAGATAGTATGGGGCTCATGGGACCTATTTCTAGCCAAGGCAAGAGGTGTGCGGAGGAAGGCACAAAGGGGATGGATTTAAGCAAGGAGCGCATATACATAGAAAACATCTCGATGTGTTTATGCTGCCTGAGGCAATGTGGCTGTGTGAAGAAATACAGGGAGGAATAAACTGAAATGGAGATCATGGAATGGGTTGGAAGGGACCCTAAAGCTCATCCAGTTGCAACCCCCTGCCACAGGCTGGGGCACCTTCCACTAGAGCAGGTTGCTCCAAGCCCCATCCATCCTTGAACACTGCCAGGGATGGGAGTGCAAATAGCACTTCACTAATGGGTGGCGTTCGAGCCCCGTCAAGTCACCTCTACCTGAGCTCCCCATCTTTCCTCTCTTCACAAGAATGTTCCACATGGGCTTTCTACCCTGTTGGGTCATTGTCCCTGAAGCTTACAGAACCTCACTGTTTCCGTTAAATAAGCCTTTCTAAGCACTTACTGTCCTTGACGGAAATCCTCAATTAGAACTTGGATCCAACTTCATCAGTCTTCATCCAGCTATTTTTAAGAGCTTTAAATGGAACTCTTTCTGCTTGAGCCTGGTTCCTCACAATCTGGGAATTGTTCTTCCTCGCAGGGAGAAGGGAGGATGTCATTACATCCATGCAGAGTGTCCTGAAGCTGATAGGAGGCACTTGCTTCCCTGTGTCTGCCCATATGCAAAACCAGCTCTCCTCCAGCATCTCTTGCAGGACCCAGGAATTACCTACTACAGGAATTACCACCTACTACAGTGTGGACCAGAGGCTCATAACAGAAGGTGGGGCCAAATGAGACAGCACCAAAGGAAGATGACATCTTCCAAGGCAGAGCTGCCTTTTACAAGTGGCAGAGGATATCTGCTGCAAGCAATGCCCACAGGAATTGCAGGGAAAGCTCCTTCCCTGGGGGAGGATGGTACAGCAGCAGCCAGAAGGATGTGAGGATAGTTCTAGCATGACTATGATTAAGGGAACAGGTCTGTACTTCAAAGAATGCTGTATGTATTAGTGTAACATCTACTTACAACTGAGCCAAAGGTGGCTTAGCATGGAGAGGGGATGGTGGTAAAAATCAGTGGGGTCTTTAACGCTGGAATATCAATTTCACACCTGCTTTTAAGATTCTCCTTTATTTATCCCATTTTCCAAGAAGGAGGAGATATAATGAGTCAGTGCCAGAGCCTGGGGACTGAGGCATCAGGTTCAAGAAAGAAAAGGTTCAAAAAGCCTCTTGTGACTTGGCACATTTCAGATGCAGCTCGCCCAGGATAAGGCCACTGCCCCACAATCTTCTCACTACAGTGCTCTCATCACAGAGCTATATGATTAGATCTGGAGCTATAATACTGCCCATCGACACACATACCCAAAATACATCTCTGAGTAGAAGCTGACCTTCAAAACCCAGGGGACAAGAACTTCCCCATGGGTCCCACCAGCTTAAATTGTACATGCTGACAGAAATACAGCCTTGAAGTGCATGATGATGGGCACAAGAATACTGATACTAACAAGAACATACTGTTGGCCCACCACTGGCTAGAGAGAGACTTATTATAGGAGCAAGCAGGGACAGGCCAAGGGGAATGGCTTTAACTGCCAGAGGGGAGACTGAGATGAGCTCTCAGGCAGAAGCTCTTCCCTGGGAGGGTGCTGAGGCGCTGGCACAGGGTGCCCAGAGAAGCTGTGGCTGCCCCATCCCTGCAGTGTTGAAGGCCAGGTTGGACAGAGGGGCTTGGAGCACCCTGCTCCAGTGGAAGGTGTCCCTGCCCATGGCAGGGGCTGGAACTGGATGAGCTTTAAGCTCCCTTCCAACACAAAAGAGATTCTATGATAAAGAGGAAATGCAGATGTGCCAGCAAGGGACAGAACCTGTTTCTTTTGATGGGGATGAGGAGGGTTGTGCTGTGCATGAGTACTTGCAGGTGCCGTCCTGTGTGGTAAGGAGCAGAAGGCAGTTCCAGAGGAGCTAATAGGATGGAGTTGTTCTGGTGATGTTCAGACATTGTACAGAGCCTGCCTGGGCTACTTGGGTGGCTCTTGGGGCTTTCTGTTCTCCTCCTGGGGCTCTGGAGCCAGTCTGCAGCTCCAGTGCTGTGCCTGTAGGACCAGCATCTCTGGGTACCTGAGCTGAGTGACCTCAGGGAGAAGGGAAGGTGTCTGCTGTGGTAGCACAGGAGGAGCAGAGAAGAACCCTAAAGGAGATGCTGCTGTTGGAGCTGCCCTGACTCAAGCTTGTTTCCAGATGGACTTTTCTCCATCTCCATCATTTTTCTTCCTCTGCTCCAGCAGATGAGCTGTGAGGCTGTGACTTCTCAGTGGGACAGCAGGTTGGAGCTGGGATGTTCCCTTGGAACATGGTGGCATTTCATCCAGTACCACAGCAGCGTGTTGCTGGATTCCAGTGGCTTTGTCCTGCGGTGACTCCCACAACCATCTACAGTGCTAAGACCTAGACATCCCCTTTCTTTTGGGCTTCCTGTAGGCAGTGAAGATGAAGGTCTGGTCACTGGGCTTTGAACACTTACTTTAAGGAAGTTTCTCTTGGGTGAATCATATAGGAGGACTCAAGGCAGAATCTCGGGACACTGGCTCAAGGTGTGCTTCCAGATAGGAACCACAGATGAGTTGGGATCGCTTTGCCATACTTAGGCACGTGGAGTTGCAAGCAGGTCATGAGCTGAGGCTGAGGAGGAAAGGTGAGTGATGGATCAGTTGTCCTGGCAGAGCTTTCTCCTGCTGGTGCCTCCAGTGGTGTGGCAAAGTGGAAAGAAGCTTGGTACTGGTACATCCAATTTCATTGTCTTCTTGGCCCCCCCGCCTCGTTTGCTTGAGGGCCATAACAAGGGATGTTCTGAACTCCAGGAGGTTGCGTGGGCCAGGAGGAGTGTTTGGAGGATGCTGAGTGAGTGTTCAAATCCTTGTAGTTCCCCAGGGATGAGGGTTTGTAGGGGATTAGTGTGTTGGGCTGTGTGGGTGCGACTGTGCTTCAGGTGCCTGTGTGATGGGTGAGCTTAAAGCTGCTCGTGGGTTTTTAGGTGGTGGGGAGTAGCTGATGCTCTCCCTTGCTGTTGGCATGGTGTGGGTGGTCTCCTGTGGTGCAAGATCCATGCACAGCCCTTTTCCTCCCGCTCTGGCTGTGTTCAGCTTGTATTTACTTGTATCCCTTCTCCCAAGGCTAATGTCAGATGGGATGGGATGTTGGATTAGCCTAAATCTCCTTGGTTTAGCTGGAATGTTGTCTCGCTGGAGCATTTTTCTCCTTTGCTCTTTTCTCTAAGCCTTCCCCTTCCAGACAGCTAATTCTCCCCTTCCCCCACATCCTGTCATACCCCAGAGCATGTCACAAGGAATTAAGGGCTGAAAGGCCTGGGAGAGGCTGCTCCTCTTGGAACAGTCTCTCCTTTCTATGACCAGGGTGGCCCCCTCTGTGTGTCCCTTTTGTGTCCCATCCAGCTCCCCTCCCCCTGCCCATTCAGTCCGTGCCAGAGCAGAGAGCAGCGGTCCTGAGCCCTTCCCAGCCCTGCTTCCAGGACTGCAGCTGATGGGATGTATGGCTCAGACTCTCAGATGATCCCAAACCGCTGCTGCAGTGCTCCTGGTCCAGCAGCAAGAAGGGAGGAGGTTTGTGCTGCTGCAGTTGCTGCTGCTGGAGGGTTTTCCTTCTCTCCCATCTCCGTGTGGCTCTGACAGCATCACTCCCGGTCCTCCTTCCCACAATCCACATACAAGCTCCTCAGAATAGGGATGATGTCACTTCCTTCCAGAGGGTGCCGGGGGTGTGGAAAGGGGAGTCACGACCCCTGGCAGCCCTGAGGAAGAGCTGAGGTTGCTGCCTGCCTGGGAAAAGGGAGTTGCTCTGAAGATGATGCCCAGCTCTGTCAGCAGGCAGTCCCCACACCGCCCTTCCCTGTGCCGAGAGGAATTTTCAATGGCTGCAAGAAGAGTTTGCTGTTCCTTCCTTCACTCGTGATGCCTGTCTCCGTGGATATGCACTATTCCTGCAGTATCCTTACAGGAGAGAAGAATGTGCAGCAGCTGGGTAAGATTCCTGCTTCCATAGATCTTTGAGCTGAGGGTCAAGGGCTTTGGACTTCTGCGCAAAGCGGGTGCCTGCATGTGCTTCCCTTCATTCCTGTGTTGGGAGCTTGGTGCTGCTTGTACTGGGATTCAAGCTTCAAGGTCCTGGGAATTTTTCCCACTCTTTGCAGCAATTTTAGGGATGGTGCAAAGGGGTTTTTGCTGGTGCAAAACTTGGATCAGTGGTCTCAGGGCTGTTTGTGCACTGAGCTTCCACTTTTCTCCTAGTTCTTCTGCTAAATCTTATCTTCATCATCTGAAGCAACTCCTGGGATCTGCTGGGATGAAGCCAGGATTCCTTACACTGAGAGCTTTGCTTTGTTATCCTTTATGGGCTTTATTCTCAGGCCTTCTGTCATTTCCCTTCTATCCAAACTGGCCCCATCCCTCATGGGGTGGGTTTTCAATAGATGGGCTTTGGGAACTGTGATTCTTTCTGCAGTGCACTGGGAGCATGATGAGCATGGAGCCAGGAGTGACAGGCCCTCAGTGAGTGACAGGCTGCTCTGCTCCAGCCCCATCTGTTGCTGTGGGTAAAGGAATTCATGTTGGATGGTTGCTGCTCTTGCCCATTCCCTGCCTCTTCAGCTGGCAGGGAAAAGCAGGGAGAGCACAACCACTTGTGCATGGAGAGGTGGAAGAGTTGTTGGGAAAGTGGGAAATGCGTTGGTGGGATGCAGCCGTAAGGGGAGGGATGATGGGAATCAAGGTCTGAGCTTGGCTGGGAGGTGCTGTGGTGGCCAGAGCAGCATGAATGAGCGTGGTGGAAAGTGCATCCCCAAATCCTGGGCAGGGATACTGATATTCCAGGTATAAATGCTTCATGTGGGTGGGTTATTCAGGGCAGGGCTAGAAGAAGTCACCAGATGGCCAGAGGAGTGAGCAGTTTGAAGCTGCAGTGTACTGAGTGCTCTGATTGTAATGTGCTGAGGAAGTGTGAATCCAAATGGTGATGGAATTTCACATTTGCTTTGTTTGTGGAATAGAGCATTCCCTCGGTGCACTGGGAGTGTGTCAGCCTGTTAACCGTGGAATCTCCTGGGTAGCGGGGAAGGTTTGTGTAGATTTTCAATACTTAGTGACTGAAGTGGGTGGGAAGGTTTAGTCCAGTGGCTGTGAGTGGTTCAAGAGCAGTCCCTCCTCTGGTTTGAAGTGATCTGCACAGTAGGTAAGTGATGGGGTAACCACATCTGACCAGGGAATAGGTTTGGGTGCTGTTACTGCAGCAGTGAGTGCTGTGATACTTAGTGGTCTGTCACAAACCCAACACTTGTGTTGCTTTCAAGGTTCAGATGAGTTTAAATGCGATGGTGTCACTCCTCCCTGCCCTCTTTTACTCAGAGCACTAAATGAGATATATCACATACAAGTTTGATTGGGTTTTGTCCTGTGCATGAGGTGTGGTAGATGATGTTCCCTCTGAAATGCATGGGAAATCCTGAGTATATTGTAAGTAACAAATGGGAGCATTTTTATTTTTACCTCTGAGCACAACAGCATGTTGCCAGATCAGTACAAAGAGCTTTTATTACTTTGGAGATGCAGCTTTGGATCAGTGTGGTCACTGCGGGTCAGGAATGGAGCGCTCCAGCAGCAGTGCGTGAACATGAAGACTGGGAGGTTGGTGGGGTTAGAACATGCAAAGTGCTGTGATTTTGAGCTGGGATGCATCAGTTGGGAGAATCCTGGAATCACAGAATGGTTTGGGTTGGAAGGGACCTTAAGATCATCCAGTTCCACCCCCCTGCCCCTTGCAGGGACACCTTCCACTAGACCACGTTGCTCCAAGCCCCATCCAACCTGGCAGAACTTCATCATACTGTTGAGATGGTGTCTTGGGGCAGAGGGGCACAGGTCAATGTGTGGTGTCCCCTGGTCGTGGTGGGTACAGCCAAGACATGTGACAGGGGTTAGGGCACAGCAGAGAGGGACAGAACTGACCACTGCAGCCAGGAGATCACTGCTGGCAGTGGGTAGACCGCATAGACACAGTCGCAGAAACCAAAGGCTGACCAAACGAAACAGGAGTCATGGTTGAAGCATGTTGTACAACATGGGAGGGAACTGAGCCAGTCTAATGCAGTGGACTTGGGCTGGAGCAGACTGGAGTGTGTACAGCAGTGCTGGAATGGTGTGGGAGAGCTGTGTTGGGAGGAGGTGGTTGAGGAGCCCTGTGGAGTCTCGTGACTTACACCGCTGCTGTTGCTGTTCTTCAAGGGTTTATGAAGCTTTAAAAATAGGAGCACAAACAAAATGTGGGGAAGAACAGCCAGCTCTTCAGTCTTTGACCTTTTAATTGTTAGTGCCCATCCGTGTGAACACAAAGACTTGGAGCTGGCAGGGCGCTCCTGATGATGGAGCGAGAGGTCTCCTAGGAGCCTGCTCCCTCAGCTCTAAGTGCTTGCTGTTGAGAGTAGGTCAATAGCTTCCCCAAACACTCCTGCTAACTGCTAATGGGTATTTTGGCTTGCTGAGGGAGGAAGAGAAGTGTTGGACAGCAAGAGAAGAGCCTGGCAGCAGGGGTGCCTCTGGAAGGACATGGGAACAGAGCCTTCAGAGCTGAGGCTGGTATAACCAGCCCAAAGCACCCCACAGTGACTGCTACCCAGCACACAGCCCTAACAGGATTCCAGGTAATCTTATGAACTGGAGCTAGGGGAGCAGTGATTGTGTTCAGTGAGTTATACACTGGCTTCACCTAGTACTTCCCACTCTTTCAACTCTTCATTACTTGCCTGTACATCTCCTTCCCAAGCGTGCCATGCCCCCTGGTGCTGGAAGGAAGAACCTCTGCCATCTTTGGTGGAAACCAGGGCTCAGGTGCCATCCTTCTGCCGGTGTGGGGTTATGAAGCTGTTTTGAGGAGGATCAGCAGCATGTTTTGGTTCTGTTCTTTTCCAGGAGGTGAGTGTTGTGCCTGCTGAACCACCTCAGACCCACTAGCCATGCCAGGGATTGTCGTGTTCCGCCGCCGCTGGTCTGTAGGCAGCGACGACCTGGTTTTGCCAGCAGTCTTCCTCTTCCTCCTGCACACCACCTGGTAAGTGAGAAGGGCAGGATTCGCCCATCAGTTCTTTTTGTTATTCCTATTCCTTGCAGCTGTAATTCTTCCCGTGCTTATCCATGCGGCTGGAAGGCTAGTTTGGGGCATTTCTCATAGACACCAACGTATTCCCAGCTTCTTTGGATAAGTTCCATTCTAAGCTCTAGTTCCAAAGAGGGAGCCTCACCAGCTCCTTTCATACTCCTGCACTACCCAAGGATGTACTGGACTTTGGGGCTGTGTTTCTTACAGGGGCTCAGGTTAAACAATTGGAGTGGCAGATCCCAGTGGGATAATGGGACTTGACACAGGTTGTCAAATTGTTCTGACTCTGCATGGCTTGTGGGGAGGAGATTTCCAGAGCACATTAGGTAGCTGTGGGTGACTGAGGAGCCTCAGGAGCTTGGTGTGGGTTATTAAATGCAGCTTTCTTTAGCTTCCTGCTGGTAACAAGCTGGTTTGTGACTGGCAGGTTTGTGATCCTCTCTGTGGTGCTCTTTGGGCTGGTGTACAACCCCAACGAGGCCTGCTCGCTCAACCTGGTGGACCACGGCAGAGGCTACCTGGGCATCCTGCTCAGCTGTATGATCGCAGAGGTGGCAATCATCTGGCTCAGCATGAGAGGCAGTATCCTGTACACAGAGCCCCGGGACTCCATGCAGTATGTGCTCTATGTCAGACTGGGTAAGAGGCAGAGGCCTGAGGCCTCCTAATGACTCAGCCTCCACACTGCCATCTGCTAGCACAGAAGACTTCTCTCCCCACACCCTGACAAACACACAGCTTCTGAAAGGCATCCAGATGGCCACTTGTATGTGCTATGCATCTGAATACATCATATAGACAGCACCCTGTCATTGCTGTAAGACTCTCATGCAATGCCCCAAATATCTTTCTAGCAAACCTTTTAACTTGCCATCCTCATTGCAATGCAGGTACATCCTTTCCCTCGAACCAACTGTGCTCACCTTCTGGCTCACAGCGCAGATCTGCCACAGTGAGATGCATCTACACTTCTCCCCCATCTTTTTTCCACATGTTTTCCTAGGATACAGGCATGTGTCTGCGTAAATCATGGTGGGTCTGACCCTGAGGCATGTGTGTGTCCTTGCCTGTCATACAAGACGCATCTACACCCTTGAGACGTGTAGTGGATCTCTTGACTCACAGGAGGTGCATCTCCATCCAGTGCCTTAGATTCTGCCCCTGCAGGCACAGTGAGATAAATAGGTTTACCACCTGCTCACTGGTTGCATCCTCTGAGTGCGTATTTGTCTTCCTAAAAACGTTTCCTGTCTCTCTCACCCACCAAAAAGTAGATCAGAAAAGAGAGGTTGTTCCTTGATCTCTTACTCAAGGCTTCCCTTTTAGCTTGTTTTCCCTCCTCTGCTCTGTTGTCTTCCAGGTACAGAAACTTGAGCAGATTTTTTCTGTGCTGCGTGAAGATTTTAAGAGGGGGGAAAAAAAATCCTTTTGGAGCTGCAGAGTCAACCCCATTCCAAACAAAACACCTCATGGGTTCGCATCTCTGTTTTTGCTGGATTCTTTCCCTGCAGAAGTCACTGAAAGAGGGCTAGCCTTGCTTGAAAGCTCTGTCTGGGAGACGTTTCCACCTTTTGAGTGCTAAGTGCAAGTCATTAACACAAAGAGCAAACAAATCCGTCTCTTCACTTTCCCAGACACACTGCAGTCTCCCTAGGGAAGCACGTGGAGCCTGACACTGAGTTACATTGTGTTAAAACCAGACTAAATGGGGCAAGGGAGATAGAGAAAGATCCAAAAATCCATTTTCCTGCCCAAGAAACACCCATTTTTATTCCTTGTCTGCCTTAAACTATACATGGATCAGTATTTACACTGTATTTTGGGTCTTGTTTGTGGTTGTTTCATGCGGCTTTCCACTCTTAATGGCTTCATGAGTTCTGATGATAGATTAAGAAGTGTGACCAGCATGTGGGCAAGGTTCATGTGACTGTCCCAGTTGAAGCATGTGCTGTTTATTACATAGGAATCTGGGAAAGAGCTACGATGCGAACCCAGGAAAGTCTCATGCCTGCTCCTGTCCTGCAGCAGGTCATTTCAGAGGGCAGACAAGCCATGGTAGGCAAAGCCTTAGCTAAGGTTAAGCACATAGTTTGTGCTGAGCAGGAACCAGGTCCAGCCCTGGTTCCTTGCCCACTGCTCATGGGCAAGGAACTTATGTCTCTTTGTGTCTCTTTGAACTGGTTTTTCCAGGCTGGTGAGAGCCTGTAGTAAGGCACTTGTGGAAAGACACCAAGCCAACACATAGATAAGGAGGGTGGATGGTTAGCTGGCTAGGCTGGAATGTGGGTTTAGTCCAAGCTCCACCAAAGCCTTGCTAGACATTACTAAGCAAGCTATTTACTCTCCATGTCTGGATGCTGACCTGTACTTTGGGCTTGTAGTGTAGAGAGAAAGTGTGGGGGTATGCACTTCAGGGTAGTGTTTCCTAATTCTTTTGTTCCAGGAAACCATCCTAAATCCCCAGTTCCTTGTTAATTTGTAGACTGGTTTGAATTGGAAGGGTCCTTAAAGCTTATCCAGTTCCAACCTCATGCATGGGCAGGGACACCTTCCACTCGGCCAGGTTGCTCAGAGGTTAACATGCAAAACTGAGGAGCTAGTAAATGACTCCTTAAGGATTGTGTCCTGGGAACTGTTACTGAAAAGTCTGCAAAGAGCAGAGGTGCTGGGAACATTTGCTAAGTGTAATAAGCAGAATTAATCCAGGATACTCACTGCTGTTTATTTCCCATCTTTGAATCAGGCCAGCTGGCCAAGGTGGTTAAGTCCTGGGTGCTGCTACACGGTGATTACTCTGTACACATGTGGTCCTTGTATCATTTAGGAGTAGTTTTAAGGCCATATTACACTTCTGGTTCATATATTTGGAATATCACCTTCCAAAGCATGGGGCCCGATCCTGCAGTCACTAATTCTGTGCAGCCATCCTGCTAAAGAACCTTTGTGTTTCCTTTCCAGAAGCTGCGAAGAAGCAGTGGTTAATCCTTAGGGAGATGCTGCTACTCTCTATTGTGTTCCTTTTGTTACAGCTATCCTGCTGATTGAGTTTGTGTATGCTATAGTGGGCATCGTTTGGCTAACGCAGTACTACACTTCCTGCAATGATATCACAGCAAAGAGTGTCACTTTGGGTATGTATTTGGAATGTGGTTTGGGTGCATCCCTGTGGATGAGCAGACATCCTCTCGCCTCAGAGAGCTAATTCATTCCTGCATGTGGGGATTGACTGTTGGAAGTAGATTGTGGCTGTAAATGTGGTGCTTGTTTTCCTGAGACATTAGTGCTCAGAACAGTTGTTCTATTCAGTTGTTTGTGCTGTCTGTGCTGAGGCAAGAATTCATGTTCCCATGGAAGGGTCTGGCTGGGGAGTCTGGAAGACCTGGTTCTCCTTCTTCAGTTCTAAATGGCTTTGCTGTTTTCCTGGAACAACTTTTCAGTCTCAGCCAGTCTCTTGGCAGGGCTGATACTAATGTTGCAGTGACTCTAGCTACTCAGTGAGTACTTAATGGTCTTTTATGTGGGCAATATCCTAAACTAGCTGGAAACATAGAAGCTTTTCCAGAGGATTTCTTTTGCTGCAGCTGGGGTGACATGGGGGTGACTTCTCTGCCCTGCGGCAATGGAGAGATGGGTCTGATGCGTGTGATGAAAAGCAGGAAGTGTTGCTGCCATGACCTGGCAGCAGAGCACCCGATTCCTCTTCTTTCCTTACAGGAATGGTGGTGTGCAACTGGGTTGTCATCCTGAGTGTCTGCATCACCGTCCTGTGCGTCTTCGACCCCACAGGCCGGACCTTTGTCAAACTACGTGCCACGAAGCGGAGACAGCGCAACCTCAGGACATACAACTTGAGGTAAAGCAGCATTCCCGGAAGGGTATCCTGCTTTTCTCCATGCTTAGCATCCCTCCTTCAGGGAAGCATCCAGCTTCAGGCATTGCTTCCCTTTGGTGAGGGAAAGATGTAGCTCAGACTGTCAGGTGCCGTGTGTGGGCATCTGCATCCAAAGGAGGCCAAGTGATGCGCTAGCTGCCTGCGTTGTGTGTTAGTCACTGCATCTGTGAAGCCTTAGGAGCCTCTTGAGCCAGTGCTGACCACAACAGCTTCTTTTGTCCATCCTGTAGCAGCCTTTTGCCTGGTAACAGTGAGGCAGTGCTTAGATACTGCTTAGATTGAGGGAGCATCTCCTTCCAAAGCCCCTTTCATCCATTGCTTTTGCCTTCAGAATACAACCTCTTGCCCTGAGGTTTCTTCTGTATGCTTGTGGCCAAGAAGCAATTTCTTTTATGTTGGCAGGCAGGTCTTTTAATTAAGAATTGATTACATCTTGGAGCTGCCCAGATGGGGATAGGAAAGCTTTATTTCACCAAGCAAAGCATTTTTCAGAAGGGGGACGACACAAACAGCCTTTGTTTTCTTGTTCACTCTTGACATATGCAACTGTCAGCAAGGAATGTGGCTTTGTAGGACTCGAGGGCACTGGGTTTTGAACACTAGAAACTGAGGCTTTGAAAGAATACTCTGCAAATCTTGCATTTCTCATGAGGGATGTATATCCAAGAGGGCATTTTGAATACGTGCTCTTCCACTGCCTTGAAATGGGATCCTTCAAGTTGTCTTTTTGAGGGAGAAAAAGCCTTTTCCAAGGACTGTGCAAGCAAGTTTTGTTTGAAGGAGCCTGGATTTCACTGTGGAATGCAAGACATTCTTCCTGACCTCTCCAATACGTGACACTAGACTTAGTTATTTGGAGTTAGTTCCCTGTTAGCCTAATGTGTGTGACTGCTGCAGTGTGATCAGGGCATTCCCAGGGGGACTGGGATAAGAAGCTTTGATGATACTATGGATCTAGTTCCCCACACTCCCTCAAAGCTGTGTGGCTCATGGTGTTATTTTTCCAAAGGGAAACTGAGTGCCAATGGTGGCAAAGGTTTTTTGACTCTCTCTACAAGAGAGACATTGAGGTGCTGGAGCAGGGCCAGAGAAGGGCACCGGAGCGGGTGCAGGGCCTGGAGCACAGTGTGATGGGCAAGAGCTGAGGGACCTGGGGGGTTCAGATGGGGAAGAGAAGGCTCAGGGGAGACCTGAGCGCTGCCTACGACTGCCTGAGAGGAGGATGGAGCCAGGAGGGGGCTGAGCTCTGCTCCCAAGGACCAAGGGATGGGGTGAGAGGAAACGGCCTTGAGCTGCACCAGGGCAGGTTTAGATGGAGCTGAGGAGCAATTCCTGCCCCAGAGGGTGCTCAGCATTGGAACTGCCCAGGGCAGGGCTGCAGTCACCATCCCTGCAGTGTTCACATACTGTGGAGATGAAGCCTCAGTGCCATGGGTTAGTGGTGGCCTTGGCAGTGCTGGGGAGCAGTTGGACTTGGTGTTCTTCAAGGTCTTTTCCAACCTGGTTGATTCTATGTTCTATAAGTGAAGGTATTTGTCCCTTGGGCCATGGCCAGGTTTTCCCTCCAGGCCTGTACCAGTTTTGGACAGCTTGTGCCTGCTGTTTGCAGCTTCCCACTCTGCAAAGGGAGTGTGAACAGATGTGAACAAGCAAAACGCTGTGGGCTCTGATGTGAAAGGCAAACAGAAGATGTTACTACCTGTACCAGTTGTTCCCAAAGAGCACATTGTGATTCTCTGCTTGCTTCTGAATCATGATCCAGAAAAGATGTTGAGGGCCAGGACTTGCTACTGAAACCCCTTAGGCCGCAGCAATACATGCCTCTGCTGTACAGCAGGAACTTGACCTTTGCATTATACTTATCCTGAGCTATATTTTCTCTGTCTTCACTCATGAATAAGCGTGATTTGTTGCGTTAGGGAGATATCTAACTTCTGCCTTCCCTTTGGTGGTGCTTTGCTGTACGTGTTGGGCTCTTACACAGAGGTTTTCCTTCCCCAGTGGCATCGTGATGTGTGTGGGCACTTCTGTTCTTGCAGAGCTAAGAAAATAAAGCAACAAAACAAAAGGCTCAGCTGATTGTGCTGAGGCTTTGCTTGCTTCAGAGCCCACTAAACATGGGGAAGTTCAGTGTTAGGAAGCAAGAATTTGGGAAAAGTTGGAGTGAAAATAGCTCTGAGCACACTTGGCTTGTTCAGCCCCCGCTGTGAAGTTGTGAAGCTCTTTGCATTCCTGCCCAAGTACTTTGGCATTTGGTGGAGCAGAGTACTGCCAGCTCTGCCTTGGGATGATCGTATTCCTGTGCCTCTTCTAGAGTCTTCCTTGGACGTTGTGGATAGTTGAAGATTACCGGGGGCTGGAGCAGCTCTGCTCCGGAGCCAGGCTGAGAGCTGGGCTGGGGCAGCCTGGGGAAGAGAAGGCTCCTGAAGGGAAGACCTTAGAGCGGCTCCAGTGCCTAAAAGGGCTCCAGGAAAGCTGGAGAGGGGCTTTGGACAAGGGCCTGTAGGGACAGGCCAAGGGGAATGGCTTTAACCTGCCCGAGGGGAGACTGAGATGAGCTCTTAGGCAGAAGCTTTTCCCTGGGAGGGTGCTGAGGCGCTGTCAGGGGGTGCCCAGAGAAGCTGTGGCTGCCCCATCCCTGCAGTGTTGAAGGCCATGTTGGACACAGGGGCTTGGAGCACCCTGCTCCAGTGGAAGATGTTGGGGTTGGGACTGGATGAGCTTTAAGCTCCCTTCCAACCCAAACCAGGCTGGGATTGTATGATAGTGTTGTATCATAGTTGTTTTCAAACGCTCAGCTGTAAGTTGATGGATTGTCCTGTGGGATCAGCTCCTCCTATGCAGGCAAATACTCCTTTCTCAGCATCTTTTGCTTCCAGGTACAACCCACTTTCTGTGCTTCGGCTTTTCCTGATGTAAGAGCCTGCCAGAAAAACAGAAGTGGTCTTTTTGTTTTGATTGCTCTGACCTGTTTTGCCTTAGTCTGTGTCCACATTAAAGACCCTGCTTCAGGGGAGCTGTGGCCTTTGTTGGTAGCATTGCAGTCTGGCCCAGACACCCACTTCAACACCACTGAGCTCAGGGTTGTTAGCAGGTATGCTAGTCAAAAATCAGGGACTGTCACCCCGCAGAGTGTAGTAACTGGGACAAGCTGACAACAGTGGAGGCAACTCAGCTCTGCTTGGTTGAAACAGGGCTGTCCAATTAGCTCATTTTGAAGCTGGAATTGAAATGTCACGTCAACCAAATGTGGGTTGAGCTAAACCTGCTCTATTCAGCCTGTTTTAACCTTGTCTAAATGGAAAGAGACCCTTGAGCTAACTTTTCTTTCTGTTGAAAGCTAAGCACTATACTTAAATAAAGAGTGTGAATTTCTTCAGTTCTGAGCCTGTATTATGTTTTATAAATATATTTTTCCCAAATAAGCAATTTACTGGGGAGAAAAATGACCCAGCTCCTCTCATACTACGTGCTCAGGGCCTTTTGTATTGTTTGCACCCCCTTGCACTGAGGTGGAGTTTTCCTACTGAGTGGTGGGATGTGCTGGCACACGGTGCAGCTGCCAAGTTGCCAGTGGATCCTCCTTCCATCCACAGCACTGAGTGCGCTTGACCATCTTGCTTCCAGCAGATAGGTAGAGCAACAGGAGCTTCATTATGGCCTTCTCATTCAGGTGGGACACCCTGAATATAAATACAGAGGACAGTTAGATTTTTTTGACCTTGCCATCATAGACTGTTTTGTGTTGGAAAGGACCTTAAGCTCCTCCAGTTCCAACCCTCTGCCATGGGCAGGGACACCTTCCACTGGAGCAGCTTGCTCCAAGCCCCTGTGTTCAACCTGGCCTCGAACACTGCCAGGAATGGGGCAGCCACAGCTTCTCTGGGCACCCTGTGCCAGCCCCTCAGCACCCTCACAGGAAAGAACTTCTTCCTTATCTCCAACCTGAACTTCCCCTGTTCCAGTCTGAACCCATCACCCCTTGTCCTATCACTCCAGTTCCTGATGAGGAGTCCCTCTCCAGCATCCTTGTAGCCTCCTTCAGATACTGGAAGCTGCTCTGAAGTCTCCAGCAGCTTCTCTTCTCCAGGCTGAACAAGCCCAACTTTCTTAGCCTATAAAATGAGCTGAGTTGTTAGTCTTTATGTGCTCTCCTTGCCTCTGCTAGACCAGGATTCATAGAAGAATATGGTTTAGCATGTGTTTTAGCAGTGATAGTGCAGACTTTGGATCTTACTATGTGTTTGCAGATGTGTCCTCATGCTCGTACTCTACCCTTCATTCACAGACACCGCCTGGAAGAAGGACAAGCCAGCAGCTGGACACGCAGGCTCAAGGTTTTCCTTTGCTGCACAAGAACAAAAGACTCTCAGTCGGTAGGTACCAAATAGCTCTTGTCAGAGCAGCAGATAGCATCCTGCCTGCATGAGGTGTGTTTCATTACAGTGAGATTTGGAGGCACTAGGAGTCCAGGGAGCCTTGTGTACATGCAGGGGCCAGAAATCCCTTCCAAGAAGCATTCCCTCAGGATCACCAGACTTGGAGCTTTGCTGCATTGCTGATTCCTTTTCCGACCTTACAGCCCAAGTAGCCTAAAGGAGCCCTTGCCTTTTTGCAGGGGGGGACCTCGTATCCCATGCAGAAGCTGATGTAACAGCAAACGCAGATGTAACAACACTGAGTAGGGTAGCTATCAAGATGACTAGTCTTAACCCTCTGGTTTTGAGTATTAGAGAACTCTGAAGGTAAAGTCAGCACTGAAAGGCAAGGTCAGTGCTAAACTCTTCTCCTGTAGCTGATCTGTACCTCGCTGTTGCAGTGAACTGGGATAATAATGTGTAAGTGAAGATAGCAGTGGATGAAATACCTATTTTCACTATGTTTGTGCTCAACATTTGACTTTGTGATCAGTTTCAGTTTGCTCAGGCGGTTTCTCCTGGTGTTTGCGTCCGTCTCATTCACTTGAGGAGGAGAGAGACCTCTCTGAAAACAGGAAAATGTAGACCTGTCAAGCAGCTAAAGACTTCTTCTGGATTTACTGACAGTCAAACCCCACTACTTAAGCGCTAGATTCACATGGAGATCATTGGTTTGAAGTTTTCATGTGCTACAGTTGGGATTTTCCCCTCTTATCCAGCAGGAAAGGGTAAGGGGCTTGCTAGTGCTTCCCCAGAAGTTAGCAGTCCATTCCTACTGGCAGCAGTAGGAGCAGGTTTATGTCTTGGAGTGGTGTTCAACAGGATTCCTGAGGAGCTGCTGGAGATGTGAGCAATGACATGGAAAACTTTGCTGATTAAGACTCCTAATATTTAAATGGGTCAGAATTAGGAGTATTTGGGAACTCCTGGAAGACCAAACAGAACCAGGGTGTTGTTATCAGAGACAGTTGTAAAGAAAGACCAGGTGATGAATGCACACATATCCTGGCTCTGACAGTTCCAGCCTCTCAGGAGAAGAGCTTGGAGTTATCAAGGACACTTTGTCAAAGACATCAGTACACAACAGTAGCCAAAATACCACAAGAACATTTAGCATCAGTGGAAGGGCATAGAAAATGACAGAGAAACCACCAAGGGACCGACCCCATCAGTGATGTCCTTACTAAATATAGCCTGGGGTTGGGTCTCCTCAAAGGTGCAGCAGAGAAAGGAGCATATTGGAGGGGATATATGGACTTGGAAGAGAAATGAGATTGGGATTTTAACCTCAAAAAGGAAGATGGAATTAGATGAGAGCTCTATAAGAATAATGGAGTCAGGTGAAGGCTACGTGAGCATTTGTTCATCACAGATGGCAACCAGTATGAATTAGATTAAAAGAGTGTGTTAGGAAGTGCTGTGGAGTTACCCACAGGGTGCATTCCCAAAGTGTGGATGGCTGCAGGACTTGTCATAACCCTCTTGCAGAAATCCAGCAGTGTGTCCTGGCACATGGATCCTCCCAGCGGCACTGGATGCAATGCCACCGTGTTCCCAAGCTGCTGTCCCACTGAGAAGTCAGAGCCTAGGACTGGCAGTGCTCACGGCTCATCTGCTGGAGCTGCTGAGGAAAATCCATCTGGAAAACTGAAACAAAACGAGCTTTTGTGTCAGGGCAGCTCCAACAGCAGCATCTCCTTGGGGGTTCTTTGCTGCTCCTCGCATGCTGCCCTAGCACAGGCACCTTCCATTCCCCCTGGGAGCACAGCCAGGTTACCCAGGTACCCAGAGGCGTGTGTCCCATGGATGCTGCAGCCTGGCTCCAGAGCTCTGAATGGCCTGGTTTCTGAACAACTCTATTTTATTCAGGAATGTGAAATATTTCCCTGTATCAAGCTTTTTTAAAACAAGCTTCTCATTCTGCAGTGACTGTTTCTGCTTCAGATGTTTTTCTCTAGTTCAGGATAAAAGCAGATACCACAATCTTCAAATTCTTTGTGCTATTGAGTTTCCATTTTACATTCAGCTTGAGCAATTCCCAGTCTCTTTTCTTTACAGAAACAAGCTCTGACTTTGTGTGTCCTGGCATGACAGTGTGTGGAATGAATGCATGTGTAATGGATGAGAAATGAATCCATTGCTGTCTCTCCCAGTCTTCATGGAAGAAAATGTTCTAACACAGAATCATCATCCTCATCCTCTGGGCTGGAAAATAGTTCTGTGGAGTGGACATGGTGTTTGGGACATGAATGTGGGTCTGAAGTGTCAGATCTCCAACCCTGGAGCAAATCATCAGGGCTACAATTAATCCTACAATAGAATATGAGATGCTCCAGGAAAAACTCACCCTTTGGAACCAAACATAGACTCATAGAGTATTTTCAGTTGGAAAGGACATTAAGATCACCCAGTTCCAAGCCCTGTCCAACCTGGCTTTGAACATGCCAGGGATGGGGCAGCCACAGCTTCTCTGGGCAAACCTGTTCCAGCACCTCAGCGTCTTCTTCCTTATCTCCAACCTGAACTTCCCCTGTTTCAGTTTGAACCCATCACCCCTTGTCCTATCCCTACAGTCCCTGATGCAGAGTCCCTCTCCAGCATCCTTGTAGCCCCCTTCAGACACTGGAAGCTGCTCTGAGGTCTCCACACAGCTTCTCTTCTCCAGGCTAAACATCCCCAATGTTCTCAGCCTGGCTCCATAGAGGAGCTGCTCCAGTCCGTGAGCATCCTCGTGGCCTCCTCTGGACTTGCTCCAACAACTCCATGTCCTTTTTATATTGAGAGCACCAGAACTTCACACAGGGCTCCAAGTTGGGGTCTCATGAGAGCAGAGTAGAGAGGGCGTTGCTGCCCCTTTGGGTTAATAAGTGGTTTTACTTTGTGGCTGCATTTCATGTGTGCTTATAGAAGCTCAGCTAAGCTTTATGGGGTCAGTACTTGAAGGTTGCTGCAGCTGTAGTGTCACAGAGGTTACTGCCAGTCCATTTGCTCTTCAAAAGGCACAGCTGGTGTGGAAACCTGCACAATTGGCACCTGAAGCCCTGTTCTTAATGGTGATTTAACTTGCTTTTGTAGGTGAAAGTCAAAAATGAAAGAAAGTAATCTGGCACTCTAGGAGTTTATCAGAGATGAAAGAATAGAGGTCATTCCCTGCAGGACTGCTTGGGAGAGAAGGGATTTACTTTCTTCCCAGTCAAAGAAGAGACATAGAGAGATCCTGGCCTGAAATTCAGCCTTCCTGTTAGTGCACAGCTCAGGCTTTCAACAGACAAGACTGCAACTGGTGCTGAGTAAAGGATGCTCTGAAAACACAGGCTGAAAGTGCAGGGGTAAGGCTGTGACAGACCTTGGTAGGAAAGGTTACTGATGGCAGGAATCAAAATACCAATACCATTGGTGTAGTACAGCACTTGCTCAGTGATCCAACCTCAGGGTCACCCTTGTCTTTGAGCCTGCTGGTCTTAGAGATGGTCACGTCAACATTGCCTCACAGTCCAGCCCAGCTCCAGCTCCCAAACCATTCCCACTTAACATCTTTTGTCTTTGTAGTACAGAGCAAAAGGGAAAATAACACTTTTTTCCTCATAACACCTTTGTCACTCTGCTTTAGAGTCTTTGCTTGACCCTCTCAGGTCACTTCCACTTCTGTCCCTCCTATGGTGTCTTCCTTTTTTGACCACCTTCTCTTCTGGGAACTCTGCATTTAATGACTCAGATCTTTATCCAGGTTTTCCCTTTCAGGCCCTTTTGCTTGGGTGCAGTCCAAGATAAACCTGGAAAAGCCTCATAACTTGGTGTGCTCCTTCAGCACCAAGAGCTGCCATCTGTAACACTTGCTTGTTGCAATGAACTCTTTGAAATCACATAGCAAAGAGGATGATGGTGAGCAATGAGCAGCTACAGGGCAGCAAGATTCAACAGTTGTCACCTTTATCTGCTTGCAGTGGTGAGGTCTGGGTTAAATATGGGCAAAATCAGTGGGGTTTTCATCCTGAGGAGCCTTTGCTCAAATGAAATTGCTTTTGAGGAGCAAGGATGACTGAGATGATGCTGGGTTTGGATTTGCTTGGTTCTCCTCATACTTCCTCTGTCTTATTTACAGTGTAGAGATGAGACCGTTTCTCTCCCTTTCTGCCTGCTCTGTTTTGATGGCGAGGTGCTCTGCTTGCCCACACACCAGCACAAAGTGTAGTACAAACTCAGCCCCAGCTGAAGCCTCTCAGTGTGACTATGTAAAAATAAACAGGATCCTCATCTGATCAGACCAGATATGGTGTTCCCTAAAGGAATCTCGTGGATGTTTCGGAGCGTGAGCTATAGAAATGAGGCCATTGCTGCCGCAGTGGTTCTCATTCCGTGGCCTGTTTTGAAGCTCCCCATACCCAAACTCCTTCTTTTTCTCCTCAACTCTTCTGTCCTTGGATTTTGCAGGATGCCTATTCTGAAATTGCCTATCTTTTTGCTGAATTCTTCCGAGACCTTGACATCGTCCCATCTGACATCATTGCAGGCCTGGTTCTCCTGCGCCAACGGCAGCGGGCAAAGCGCAACGCTGTGCTGGATGAGGTGGGTGGAGAGGGCATCCCTCTTGGCCTCTGACTTACCTGCTGCTCTTGACTCACTCTCTGAGACTGCATGACTCTGCCCACCTCAGTTCTGGTGTGTGTGATGGGCTATTTCCAGTCACTGAGCTGGAAAATGAAGGTATTAACTGCTTGAACAGCTTTTCCCAAGGCTCCCCAAAAGCCTAGCTGACACTGAGTCAAGTTTGGGAAATCCATTATCTTTTCTAGGCAGGTGATACAGATTGAGTCGATAGTCTAACCCCAAGTGGGCTTGAAGGAGGTGGTAGGTGCTTGGGAGTGAATGGGACAATTACTCCTCTGCACAGTAATGTGGAGAAGCTTCCAGCATCTGGGAAAAGCTGTAGGAGGAACTTTAAGGACAAAATTCCTAAATTCCAAGCCATTATTGGCCTTGAGATTCATGGATTGTCAACCCTGTAGAAAATGGGGTTAGCTTTTCTCAGAAGTGGGGCTCAGACAGCAGTGATCAAGAACAGCAGAATTGGACCCAGTTAGAGGAGGCTGGTCGGGATGCTTAAGAGCATCTTATCCCAGGTTGCACAGTACTGTCTGTTTCTCGCGTGTAGCTTTGTCTTGGTGTCAGAGGGAAGAATCTTTCTGTGTGTTTGTGCTTACAGGCAAACAACGACATTTTAGCTTTTCTGTCTGGGATGCCCGTGACCAGGAACACAAAGTACCTGGATCTGAAAAATGCGGTAAGTGGCTGCATTGTGAACTTGCAAACCCATCGTGCTTCCCTCTGTTGCCTGTTTTCTCTTTCTCAGTGGCTTCTCTCACTCCTTTCTGCCCCTTTCTGGAACAATCAAAGAAAGGAAAGATTAGTACAGCAGAAGCAGACTAGTTTGGGTTGGATGGGGCCTTAGAGCTCATCCAGTTCAACCTTCCACTACAGCAAGTTACTCTAAGCCTAATCCGATGTAATAACAACACGTGCTCTCTGGAGGCTTTTAAAGCATCACTTGTAAAGCGTTCTCTCTGCCCTCTGTGTGGTGGGAGGTGGTAGGATTCCCACTTAGATGGGGGAAGGCAGCATGAGGTTTGTCCAACCCCAGAGGTATGAGTTGAGTGCTGCCCCCAGGAGCATCGTGCAGAGCTCCATATGGAAGTACTACCAGGCAGGGCTCCATCTTGGAAAGGTCAGGGAGCTGCCTGGAGTGAGGTGAAGCCTTCCTCCCTGGGGCTGCTTGTCAGCAGCTCTCAGGATGGGAATGCTGGCTGTCTGTTTTGTGTGGATTAAGCTTGGTTTTCCTTCTGGCGTGCTGCTGCTGCAGTGCTTCATGGGGCAAACTGTATTAACCCCCTCGATTAGATGATATTCATAGAATCAGAGAATAGTTAGGGTTGGAAAGGACCTTAAGATCATCTGTTTCCAACCCCCTGTAATGGGAAGGGACACCTCACACTAAACCATGCCACCCAAGGCTCTGTCCAACCCGGCCTTGAACACCACCAGGTTGTTGAGCATTCCCAACTTCCCTGGGCAACCCATTCCAGTGCCTCACCACCCTCACAGTGAAGAACTTCCTCCTTATATCCAATCTGAACTCCCCCTGTTTCAGTTTGAACCCGTTACCCCTTGTCCTATCACTACAGTCCCTAATGAAGAGTCCCTCCCCAGCATCCCTATAGGCCCCCTTCAGTCGCTGGAAGGCTGCTCTGAGGTCTCCACGCAGCCTTCTCTTCTCCAGGCTCAACAGCCCCAACTTTCTCATCCTGTCTTCATACGGGAGGTGCTCCAGTCCCCTGATCATCCTCGTGGCCTCGTCTATACCTGTTCCAACAGTTCCATGTCCCTTTTGTGTTGAGGACACCAGAACTGCACACAGTACTCCAAGTGAGGTCTCACGAGAGCAGAGTCAGTATTGCTGCAAGAGTGACCCAATCCCAGCATCTCTGATCAAGTGGTTCTGTGATTAACCTGCTTGTGGCTCTGCTGTGTTTAACGCTCACACCCTACTTGTGCTCAGCCTGTCTCTCCCGAATAGGAGAGTGTGGGGAGAGATGGAAGCAGAGCTTATAGAAGACACTGCTGAGGAATGAGTCCCCAAACTGGCTTTATAGCCCTCTCTGTGCATGCTATGGCCTGTGACTATGTGGAAGAAGTATATTTAGAGAGCTTAACTTCTTGCAACTTCACAGAATCCCAGACTGCTTTGGGCTGGAAGGGAGCTTAAAGCTCATCCAGTTCCAACCCTCTACCATGGGCAGGAACACCTTCCAGTAGAGCAGGTTGCTCCAAGCCCAGTCCTCTGCTCCAGTCCTCTGATTAAACTAGTTTATCTCCTCAACTATGAGAGCCCGAGGGCATGGCCTTCCTTTGGGCAGGGTGTTGGATGCACAGAGGAAGATTTCTCTAGAACTAACTGCTGCTTTTGTTAAAGAGCTGTGGGGGCCCCTCCATGCAGGAGAGCAGGAGTAGCTGCCCTGAGCTGTCGTTGGGAGGGGTTGGATCTCAGCCAGCACCGCCAGCTTGTGCCCTCCTGCAGGCATCTGCAAACACTGACAGTGCTGCTCTGGTGGTACTGAGAGAGCAGGTTGGTGCTCAGAAAGAAGGGTGCATGTGTCTAATCATGGTGGAAGAAGGGAACCAGCAGGAGAACTCCCTGTCTAAAAGGGAATATGGCCTTTAGCAAGTCTCTTGTCTCTTTCAGCAAGAGATGCAGCGATACAAAGAGGTGTGTTACTACATGCTGTTTGCCCTGGCTGCCTATGGCTGGCCCATATACCTGATGAGGAAGCCCACATGTGGACTCTGTCGCCTGGCCAGATCCTGCTCGTGAGTGGCCATCCTGTCTATCACTCTGCCTTTCCCCTTCTGTTTTCCCCAGATTTAGATACATCATTTCCTTCATCAGTTTACTCTCCATCACCCCTCTATTCCTTCCTCTTCCTTTTTTCTTCCTTTCCCTTCTCATGCTTTTACTTTCCATCTCCAACTCTGTCCCTTCATACTCCAGTGTCTTTCCCCTCAACCTCTTCCTTTACAGTTGCTTATCTGCTTACCTTGTTAAATAAACCAGACTGTCCTATGCTCTCTACTCTCTGGTGCACTGAGGATCATGCCAGTCCTGTGCAGTATGAACAGCCAATGGAGAGAACTCATCTGGCACAAGGCTGCTTTCGCATTGATTCAAAACAGCTGTCTGGGAGCTCTGAAATCAAATGTATCAGCAAGCCCAGATAAGCTGGGAGTTGACATTTGGGTCTCTATTAAAGCCTTGGCAAGACTTGGCCAGTTTGTGCTGTGTTCTCTGTGACTAATTGTTTTCTTCCTGCCGTGCTCCGTGGTGCTCACCTCATGGTAGTTCAGTGCAGGATATACTGGGTTTAAAGGTTTGCTTTCAGCTGCCATAATGCTAGCATCAGCTTCTCTTTGGGGCTGAGCTTTTTGCACTTAGGCAGGTGACTTCTATGCTGAACCTATGAGGAGGAATCTCCTTCCTTTTATTTGGGAAGTGTTTCATAAGGGAAAGAAGGAGACATAAATCTGTGCTTCTGTTTTTGGCCTGGGATGATGATTCTAGACCTGTTTTCTGTTTTTGTTATAAATAGACCTTGAGCTCAGTATGATTTTAGACCTGCTCCTTGTTATAAATAGATCTAGAGCTCAGTATATGCTAGCTGCTTTGTACATTGAAGCAATGTAGGACTGCACTGTGAGGCATAGTATCCCTTGAGGAGAGATCCCAGCCCCATCATGCATCGAATCCTTGAGGACTGGTGGCACTGCAGCTCTCTCTGGTGCTCAGAAGGGAAACTACATCTGCTGTCAGTGCCTCTTTTTGATGCTACATCAGTTGTGTGCTTTTTGGTGCAAGAGCCCCTACCAGGGGAGGGCATCACTGCAGGGTCTGTCTTTCCCTTATCTCTAGGAATTCTGCTCTAAAGCCAATCTCTTCCACATTCCTCTTTTCCTCAAAGCTGTTGCTCTTCTGCAGATGTTGCTGTCTGTGTCCTTCACGTCCTCGCTATGCACCTAGTGTCACCATTGAGGAGGACAACTGCTGTGGCTGCAATGCCATTGCCATCCGCCGCCACTTCTTGGATGAGAACATGACCTCGGTGGATATTGTCTACACATCGTGCCATGATGCGGTAAGAGCCTGCAACCCTTTGGGCCATGCTTCTAAGGCACTTCCTAATGGGATCTATGGGATTCCAGGTGTAGTGGTACAAAGAAGGAAACTTGAAGCCTTTTTTCTGACCTTAGAGCTTCCTATCCTATCTCTCCATCAAGGAATTCTGTCACTTGGACAGAAATATTTGCTACTGGCAAAAATCATCACTGAAAGGAGTGCTTACACCTAAGGCATAATCTGTCACACCTTGCCTCCTGAGAATAATTCAACAGGAATGTCTCACCTGATTGCTAGTCCTGGATATTTTCCAGGTTTACGAAACACCTTTCTATGTGGCTGTGGACCATGATAAGAAGAAGGTGGTCATTAGTATCCGAGGAACTCTGTCTCCAAAAGTAAGTGCCTCGCATCCCTTTTGCTACCCTGGTAAACTTTCAGGAGGGTCTCAGGCCTTCCTGCTTGGCATTTGATTTACCTGAAGGACAACAATGGCTTTTCTTCCAGGATGCCCTGACAGACCTAACTGGGGATGCAGAGCGCCTTCCAGTTGAGGGTCACCATGGCACATGGCTGGGACACAAGGTAGAACACCCCCCCCCCAAAAAAAAAGCAACCCCAAAGCCCCAAACAAACCAAATCCCAACCCAACCCCCCCAAAATAACCAACCCAACCCCAAAACCCACACTTTTCTCATGTTTTGACTTGAGAAAACAACTGGTCTGAATTGCTTGAGTACTTCTAAGGGAGTTTCATGATTGCAGTGAAATGGCTTGGAGCTGTTAATACAAAATCCTTAGTTGTAACTGTTAAAACCACTATGTGTGTAATTAAAACCTCCCATATAATTAGTGAAAACCAAGCAGTAAAAGGCATCTGTGGAGATCTAGAACAGAATTATTGGATTCATTGAGAGGCCTTCTTCTTCCAATGACCTTTTCAGAACTTGCAATCAGACCCTGAGGATGTGTTCAGAATTCTCTGGCAATGAGATGGGCACTGAACCTCATCCAAGGGAACTGGCAGGACTTGTGCCTGTGTAATGAGACTGATGCTATGGGTCTGTGTTAGCAATCAGGTCTGGGCTGATTAAATCCATTGATTCTAGAGCTGATCTTTGCCCCAGTCCAGCAAAATAGTGACATGCCCACTGAGTTTTAAGATTAGCAGGGACTTGGCAGCCTCTCAAGATGCAGGGCCAGACTGGGAGGGAAAAATCCAAACTGGAGGTTGTGTGTGTTGGAGGGAATGTGGAGGTTGTTGGAACTGCTGCTGCTCAAGGAGATGAGATGTTGCTGATCATCTGCTTGGCATCCCTTTGGAGCAGGACGTTGAGGTTGTAACTCCATGGGAGTGGGGAAGTGGGAGCTCTTGATTCCCTCATGATGTCCTGCTTGAAAGATGAACCTTTTCCATGTGCTCTGATGCTCGGCTCTGGGAAGTAGAGGGTAGTAGCTGATGGAGAACTACATACTCAAATGCTCAGTTGGGTATGGGTCTGATAAAGAAATGTTCACCTAAGAAGGCCTTGTTTGGATTCTGCAGTCTCCAAGTGTCCCAGAGTAGGTAGTCTTGAAAAGTGTTGTGTACTTCCATTTGGCTAATGGGCATTTTTCTGTGTGTCATAAAATCACAGACTCCCAGTCTGGTTTGTGTTGCAAAGGAGCTTAAAGCTCCTCCAGCTCCAACCCCTGCCATGGGCAGGGACCCCTTCCACTGGAGCAGGGTGCTCCAAGCCCCTGTGTCCAACCTGGCCTTGAGCACTGCCAGGGATGGGGCAGCCACAGCTTCTCTGGGCACCCTGTGCCAGAGGCTCAGCACCCTCCCAGGGAAGAGCTTCTGCCTAAGAGCTCATCTCAGTCTCCCCTGGGCAGGTTAAAGCCATTCCCCTTGTCCTGTCCCTACATCCCTTGTCCAAAGCCCCTCTCCAGCTTTCCTGCAGCCCCTTTAGGCACTGGAGCTGCTCTGAGATCTCCCCTTCAGGAGCCTTCTCCTGTACAGGCTGCCCCAGCCCAGCTCTCTCAGCCTGGCTTCAGGGCAGAGCTGCTTCAGCCCTCGAAGCATCCCCATGGCCTCCCCTGGGCTCACTCCAACAGCTCCACATCCCTCCTGTGCTGTTGCCCCAGAGCTGGATCAGGACTGCAGGGAGGCCTCCCCAGAGTGCAGCAGAGGGGAGAATCCCCTCCCTTGACCTGCTGCTCATGCTCTGGGGGTCAGCCCAGCACATAGGGGAATTCTGGGCTACAAGCATCCAGGAGAAAATGAATTAGAAAATGAGGAAATTAACCCAGGAATTACCCAGGGCGTGTTATGGACACAGTGAAAAGAGGTAGTATTTTGTCACATAACTGCTGTTTAGCTATGGGAATCTTTACTGTGTATCAGACATTGTTGGAGTGTTGTGTCTGCTGTGTTGATGATGTTGCTTCATTTTGTGCTAATTCATTTAGCTCAAAGTGACTTAGCACATCAGTGTGATCAACAGCTCATGCAAAGGAAGACGAAAGGAAACCAAAGGACAGTGAGGGGGAATTTGTTCTAACGTACAGAAAAGCTCCTAATGGATCCTTGCAGGAGTTGGTTTTTTTTGATCTCCATGTGAAAACGTTCATGTGCCAGTGACTTGTATGAAACATCATCAGCTCATTCCCTTGGTTCTATATGGAGGGTTTATTTGGCCTTTATGTTATTTCGTGTTTTGACTGTTGCTAGTACGGAGCTATAGCTTTATCTCAAATTATTATCACTGTGAATCTTCAGACTATAATGTCCTGCTGATTCCTGAGGGGAAACTAATGGAGATAATAGAATTTAAATCCTCCATCCTAATGCATTTTTAACGTCCAGAAGTCAACTTGAACACAAATAAATGAAGTGCTTTGCAAACACATTTAATTTGGAGCCAAGGACTTGGTCGTCCGGGAGCTTCCTGTGAGTTGGTTGCTGTCTGTTCTTGTTCTTGCTGGTTCTGTCCTGCACATCCAACAGGCCTCTTATCTCCACCTGCGGAGCTCTCCTGATGCTGGGCTTCATGTGGTGCCGATCAGACATCCCACAAGTTAAACCTCTTGATGTTCATGTGAGCCACCTTATCGCTCCACTGCTACCACAGCTCAAAGTGTTTCACTGCTTGGGTTGCTGTGAATGCCACAGTTAATATAGTGTAGAAACAGACTAGTTTGTGTTGGAAGGGAGCTTAAAGCTCATCCAGTTCCAAGCCCTGCCATGGGCAGGGGCACCTTCCACTGGAGCAGCTTGCTCCGAGTCCCGTCCAACCTGGCCTCAATCTCAGTCTCCCCTCTGGCAGGTTAAAGCCATTCCCCTTGGCCTGTCCTTACAGGCCCTTGTCCAAAGCCCCTCTCCAGGTTTCTTGTAGAGCTCTCTGAGCTATTTTGCATCAAAACTTGTAGCTGTAGCTAACATTTAGGGCTTAGCATGCCAGAAAAAAGAGGGAATTAACCACAAAAACCAATCCAGCTTCATAGTATTTGAAATAAGTCCCACTGATTTTATAACAAAATTCATTTTAAAGTAATCATAAGGCAAGAACGTCAATGAACACTTAACTCTGGTGAACTTCTATAGAACAAAACTACTAAAATGATGATGTTATGGAGGTTGATTTGTGGTGCTGAGCCAGCTGGGATGACAAGAAGTTGCCAGAAGGAAGCTCACCCAGGATGACAGCTCTTCCCATTTCCATAGAACACTCAGTAATAGCAAGAACTTCCCATTCAAGCTCTTTATCCTATCCAACACACTCCCTGTGTGGGTTTTTACCCCCAATTCAGATATCCCTGAGCAGTTTCATACCTTCAGCCTGCAAAACAATAGACTGTTTCCCTTTCCTTCCATCTCCACTGTGGTTATTTACATGTGAGCTTCCATAACTAAACCCAGATAGATTTATTCCTTGAAAACTTAGGAAAGGGGGTCCATTTAAATGGCAAGTCTACATTTAACACTGCAATGATGAAAGGCTCATTCCATTCTATAAAAATCACTGTCTGTATTAGAATATCATTATCAAACCTATCGCTATCAGCCTGACTAACAGCCCATTATTAATATCAACACAGATTTAGGTCATGCTATTCAAAAATAGCATCCTAAATTCATGTTAGGACTTTATGTAAGTACTTCTGTCATTCACTTCTCATTAGAAAGGAGCTGGAGACTCCTCTGAATGCTGCAGAGAGATGGGAACACAGGCATGGAATATCATAGCATCTGCTTTTGATGATGCTGGTGGTGTTACAGGTGTCCCATTTACAAGCTCAGCACAATCACCATGGTCTGCTCTTTCTCTTCAGGACTCACATTGGATTTGATGATGTATTTGATATTGAGGGCTTTGAATGCTCCACACTGTTTTGCTTCCTGAGAGGAGCATCAGTTCTTTTATGCCTAAAGCAGGGGGATTGGAACTGCATGATCTTAAGGTCCTTTCCAACACAAACCATTCTATGACTCTATGTCACAGAGATTAATGCATGCTCAATAGCATTCACTTTGTACTTCAACTGTTTTCAGGTAGGGGTGTAATGCAAAATAGCAGAGGAGATGATCTTCCTGGGTTTAGACCAGCCCAGGCAATGTGAATTCTTTGAGGTCTGTAATCACCACATTCAAGTAGATAATTTCTGTTAACCCATGTTCACCCTGGACTACATGACTGGTTTTCAGCCCTTGTATTTCAGGTTTGCCTAGTACTGAATTAACCTCTAGTAAGGGCATAACCAAGAATTGGTTCCAAGCAATGGCTTTAAGCTGCCCGAGGGGAGATTGAGATGAGCTCTGAGGCAGAAGCTCTTCCCTGTTGGGGTGCTGAGGCGCTGGCACAGGGTGCCCAGAGAAGCAGTGGCTGCCCCATCCCTGGCAGTGTCCAAGGCCAGGTTGGACAGAGGGGCTTGGAGCACTCTTCTCCAGTGGAAGGTGTCCCTGCCCATGGCAGGGGTTGGAGCTGAATGGGCTTTAAGCTCCCTTCTGACCCAAACCATTCTGTGGTTCTATTTATGCAATGGACTGAATTCTAGTTGCTTGTTTGTAACAGATCAGCTGCATTCGTAATTATTACAGAGGGAGAAACACATTTCAGCTGCCGCCGTCAGCAGGGAGGATAAATGTTTAGACCCAGACTGTTGGCTTGTTTCACATACTCCAGCAATTCTTAGCTTCTAGTGAATAAAAATCCTTTAATAATATGTGATAATCATAAAATCATAGAACCATGGAATGGTTTGGGTTGGAAGGGACCTCGAAGTCCATCCAGTTCCAGCCCATGTCACAACCTTGTGTTTAAGCAGTGGGTTGTTTTGCTATGGTTGTTTCATTTTCTTCCTGGACTTTGCATTGTGACCCCAGGGCTGAGCCTTTGATTGTGTCAAGTGCAGAGTCCTACACCTGGGCTGGAGCAATCCCAGGCACAGCTCCAGGTTGGGCAGAGAAGAGATTCAGAGCAGCCCAAGGAGAAGGACTTAGGGGATGTTGGGTGATGAGAAAATGAACATGAGGGGGCTGCAGTGTGCGCTTGCAGCCCAGAAGCCAACTGTATCCTGGGCTGCATCCAAAGGCACGTGACCAGCAGGTCAAGGGAGGTGATCCTGCCCCTCTACTCTGCTCTTGTGAGGCCTCACTTGGAGCATTGTGTGCAGTTCTGGTGTCCTCAACATCAAAAGGACATGGAACTGTTGGACCAAGTCCAGAGGAGGCCATGAGGATGCTCAGGGACTGGAGCACCTCCTGTATGAAGATAGGATGAGAAAGTTGGGGCTGTTGAGCCTGGAGAAGAGAAGGCTGCATGGAGACCTCAGAGCAGCCTTCCAGTATCTGAAGAGGGCTTATAGGGATGCTGGAGAGGGACTCTTCATTAGGGACTGTAGTGATAGGACAAGGGGTAACGGATTCAAACTTAAACAGGGGGAGTTTAGATTGGATATGAGGAAGAAGTTCTTTCCTGTGTGGGTGGTGAGGCACTGGAATGGGTTGCCCAGGGAAGCTGTGAATGCTCCATCGCTGGCAGTGTTCAAGGCCGGGTTGGACAGAGCCTTGGGTGGCATGGTTTAGTGTGAGGTGTCCCTTCCCATGGCAGAGGAGTTGGAAGAGGATGAGCTTAAGGTCCTTTCCAACCTAAACCATTCTCTGATTCTATTACCTTAGTTTAAGAACTGTCATTTCTTCCAAGCAGTTTGTGGCTCTGGTAATCAGTGAGGGAGGACATCTGCCTAATGAAGTCTATTCTTCACTGTGGAGTCAGTCTTCTTCCTCAAGCCTGACACATGCTGCGTGGCACTCTGGAGCTTATCCAGCTTCAGGGCAGTGTAGTGTCTGCTAAATGTTCAGATTGGGAGCTGATATGTGACCATTTACATCCTGTTCTGCCTTTGTGTTTCCTCAGGGAATGGTGCTATCTGCTGAGTACATCAAGAAGAAATTGGAACAAGAGATGGTGCTTTCTCAAGCTTTTGGAAGAGACTTAGTGAGTATTAGGTTTCTCTTATCCTTGTGGGCTATACAGAAGAAGTGATAGTGGGAGGTGTCCCTGCCCATGGCAGGGGGGTTGGAACTGGATGGTCTTAAGGTCCTTTCCAACCCTAACTATTCTATGATTCTATGATTTCCCTAAACCACTCTTTTTAGGGAAACCTCAGCGTCCCTGAATGTTGTTCGATTTCCCAAATCTTTCCATCTGTCTGGATTGCCACACAGGGAACTCGTTCATTATTCCCCCAAGGCTTCCTTATTGTGCAACCACCAATACTACAAAGCTCCTGATGATAGTTTGTGTTTTTCTCAGGCAAAGCTAAGGTCGGAAATCCCATTTGGTGGCAATGCAGGACAGGGAACACTAAAACCAAATCGACAGGAACTAAAGTCTCATTTCTGTGGAGATTCTCTTTGGAGGCAGCAAAGGGATGCCACGCTGGCTGCCTCTATGTGCACATTTCTTAGGATAGACAGCTATCAGAGGACTCAAGAGAGGTGTTAGGAAGCAGCTTACCTTAGCTTATATGTCAGTAATAGCACAGTGTGTCCCTCTTTGGGAAGGAACTTCTGAACTGCCTGATTCCCTGCTGTCAGACAGCTTTGTTCTTCCATGCCCAAAGAGTGCTTGGCCTGAGCAGTGCCCGTGGGGAAAATAGCCGTAGCTGAAGGAAGAATGAAAAGAGGGATAAAAGCCTCAATGGTTCCCCTGAACTTCAGTCAGAATCATAGAATCCCAGCCTGGTTTGTGTTGGAAGGGAGCTTAAAGCTCACCCAGTTCCAACCCCTGCCACGGGCAGGGACACCTTCCACTGGAGCAGGGTGCTCCAAGCCCCTGTGTCCAACCTGGCCTTCAACACTGCCAGGGATGGGGCAGCCGCAGCTTCTCTGGGCACCCTGTGCCAGCGCCTCAGCACCCTCCCAGGGAAGAGCTTCTGCCTAAGAGCTCATCTCAGTCTCCTCTGGGGCAGGTTAAAGCCATTCCCCTTGTCCTGTCCCTACATGCCCTTGTCCAAAGCCCCTCTCCAGCCCTTTAGGCACTGGAGCTTCTCTAAGGTCTCCCCTTCAGGAGCCTTCTCTAGGCTGAACAAGCCTAATCACATTCTGTTCAGTTTGAAGCTGGCTTTATGTATATTGACTCCAACCTCAAACTGAGGAAATCAGTGTAATGAGCTGGACCTGACCCACAAGATGGAAAGAGTTTGATTAATAGGGAGCAACCTTCTTGTGTGTGGAAATTAAGAGCTGTCTGAAGCTGAACTGGGATTGATACCTGACAAAGTGCTGTGGCCAGAACATTAATGCCATCCCAGGTCCTACCAATGGCTCATCTAGCCCAGTGCACTGTTTCTTAACAATAAACCAGCAGTTCCAGTTACCAGCAACAGATCTTCAGGGGTAAAGTATAAGTGAGGTGTATAAAGTCTTAAATCTCCCCCTGCATTCGCCTTACTGACTGTAAGAGGAGGGGTAGTGGCTTGGAGGTGGCCTTGAGAAGGAAAATGACCCAAAGATAGATTCTTCTTTTGGATTCTAAAATCAGTGGATTTTCAGTTAATTCCTAGCTGGCCATTAAATCTGATACCTGCTACTTAAACTTCGCTGTGCTTAGGGTAGATAATAATCATTCTTTGTAGTACTTATGTGTTACCTACATTGTAGAATGCAATTTCAATTAAGATCATTAGGTGTGCATGAAAGTAAGTGCTTCGGTTGAAGAACGGCTTTGCCTTCCTTGTAGCCTTTACACTGAGGTGCTTACTGAAGACCTTCAACTATTTAGAGAACATGATTTCAGCTTCCTCACAGAGAAGGGGGGGAACCTACCTTAGAAATAGGGGTGAGTGGGGTTGAACTGCTGTTCTTTACTGCAAAAACTATGACATTTTATGTGATTTCCCTAAAATGGGTATGTGGCAAAGCTGTAGGTAGGTGCTTGAAGGCAACTGCCTGTTAGCTGTGTGTTTTGGTCTTTGGTTCTGTGTCCTCCAGAGATGGAGATGACAAAGGTCACTGCAGCCCTGGTTGGCAGCCTGGAGGAGGAACAGGATGCCTGGCTGCTGTCAGCTGCTGAAGGGTGTTAAAGTGCCAGGCTCTGCTTGTTCTCCTTCAGTGCCATTAACCCCTTCCCTCCTGGTTGTCTGCTTGATGCTTTGCTGCTGGATTCTTTGACTCTAATCCTGGTCATGCCTTTGTTATAGAAACCATTTCCAACTGACTCAGTTAGAAAGTTGTGAGTTTTGTTGCCAGCCCGGGTAGGCAAATGGAGGTGAGGACACTTGAGAGCTGCGGCCCAGATCCAGCCAAAAGTGAGGCTGAGCATGTTAAGTCCTATAGGCCCACACATACCTACTCAACACATACAAGAATGTATGTATATATCAAAAGGAGCATGAGCAGCAGGTTGAGGAAGGGATTCCCTCTGCTGCACTCTGGGGAAGAGCCCCCCTACAATCCTGATCCAGCTCTGGGCACAAACACAAGAGGGTCGTGAAGCTGTTGGACTGCGTCCAGAGGAGGCCATGGAGATGCTGCGAGTGCTGCTCTGGAGCCAGGCTGAGAGAGCTGGGCTGGGGCAGCCTGTACAGGAGAAGGCTCCTGAAGGGGAGACCTAACAGCAGCTCCAATGCCTAAAGGGGCTGCAGGAAAGCTGGAGAGGGGCTTTGGCCAAGGGATGTAGGGACAGGCCAAGGGGAATGGCTTTAACCTGCCCCAGGGGAGACTGAGATGAGCTCTGAGGCAGAAGCTCTTCCCTGGGAGGGTGCTGAGGCGCTGGCAGTGGGTGCCCAGAGAAGCTGTGGCTGCCCCATCCCTGCAGTGTTGAAGGCCAGGTTGGACACAGGGGCTTGGAGTACCCTGCTCCAGTGGAAGGTGCCCCTGCCCGTGGCAGCGGTTGGAACTGGATGGGCTTTAAGCTTCCTTTCAACACAAACTATTCTATTATATACTTTCTCCTGTGACAGCCCAGAGAGGAGCCAAAGTAGAGGCTCTGCTTCCCCATCTAGATTAATGGGGTTCTTCTCTCGGCTGTAGTGTCTCTGTGCTCCTGTGTGTGTAGGTGAGCTTTTTATCTCATAACCTAAGACATTTCGGAGACCAGGCTGTCTCTCTGCCTCTCTCCTTCCATGCACAGCCTGTCCCTGATGGAAACACGTAACTTTTTCCATTTTGCTATGTTTTTCTCCTTTGTGACTTCTGGGGTATAGCATAGAGAGAGGAGGAGGAGGAGGGAGAGGGAAGGAGGCTGCTGGTTTTGCAATTCCAGACCTACTTGTGGGGTCATTCTTGTGTCCTGTAGATACTTTTCCCTTTGCCATTGGCTCTGTCAGCTGGAACACCTTTAATGTTTCAGTGGTGCCAGGAGAGATCATTGTACTGCTGGTGAATTATTCATAGTATCATTCCACCAGTATTAGTATTTCTTTACTCCACAGTGATCACTTTGACCTCTTGGTATCATTCATTCAGTTAAGTTGGGTGCTGTTTGCTGGACATTCATTCTTGTGTGACTGAGGAGTGCAGAGGAGGAAGAAGCCTGTGAACATTAATTTTTTCCAGTTTAAGGAATACTGGAATTCATCATGTGCTGGGCAAGTCATTACTCAGGCGGGATGCTGCAGTAGACTCTGCTTTCTGTGTTTGTCTGCTCTGCTGTTCCCCTCTTTACAGTGGAAAGAAGGTCATAAATTACCTGTGTGGTTTCTGCCACATGATGTATTGGCTGCTGGGCAGCTGGAGATACCAGGAAGATGAGTTGTTCATGTGAATAATAGCAACACTAATAGGGATAAATAAGAGTTCTTCATTATCTTGCTTCCAGCAGCAACCTAATCACTGACTGGTTCTCATCATGAATTCCCTGGGCAGTGCAGAAGCTGCAGGACTTTCATCAGGCACCCTTTTGTTGTGCAACTCTTTTCAAGTATCCCACTGCTGCAAGTGCTGGGTGTAGTTCTGATGTCCTCGACATCAACACATGGAACTGTTGGAGCAAGTCCAGGGGAGGCCACGAGGATGATCAGGGGCTGGAGTAGCTCCTGTATGGAGCCAGGCTGAGAACATTGGGGCTATTCAGTCTGAAGAATTGAAGCTGCGTGGAGACCTCAGAGCAGCTTCCAGTGTCTGAAGGGGGCTACAGGGATGCTGGAGAGGGACTCTTCATCAGGGACTGTAATGATAGGACAAGAGGGATGATGGGTTCAAACTGAAACAGGGGAAGTTAAGATTACATATAAGGCAGAAGCTCTTCCCTGTGAGGGTGCTGAGGCGCTGGCACAGGGTGCCCAGAGAAGCTGTGGCTGCCCCATCCCTGCAGTGTTTGAAGGCCAGGTTGGACAGAGGGGCTTGGAGCACCCTGCTCCAGTGGAAGGTGTCCTTGCCCGTGGCAGGGGGTCGGAAGTAGATGAGCTTTAAAGCTCCCTTCCAACCCAAACCAGTCTGGGTTTCAATGAATGAACAGAGAAAACTGAACTGAATGATGGATACCTGCATAGGGGAGGGCTGGAGGGAGGAGGCGAGTACTTGGCTAAGCATGGATTCTTGAGGTCACCAAAATTTGGCTGTCCAATGTTAGAAGCATGGATTTTCTCACTGGAGAAGGTGGAATGTGAGAAATGCTGTCAGCAGGATTGCCATGAAGGTATGTGAGAAGCTACCTGGCATTTAAGTGCAGTTGTCTTGTGATCTGTTACTGAGTACTCAAGGAAATCCCCTTCTCCAAGAGATTAGTCATGGTTTAAAAGCCTTGGAGCCATCTGACAACTCTTCTCCAGCTTTTGGCCTTGCAAACTGTTGTGCACCCGAATCTCAGGCTATGAATTGAAGGTAACTTTGCTGGTGCTGTGGGCTGTGCTGGGTGGTCTGCAAGGTCCTTGCAGTCTAATCTAAACCCTTCTGCCAGAATGCAGACATAACTCCTAGAATTCCTTTTCCAAAGGGCTGGGAACATCTTCCCATCTTGCCTGTAGGTAAGTGTAGGCAAGTTCAGCTCCAGTGTTGTGCCTGTGTTCAGAACTCAAGTGACTGAGGGAAGAAATTGAGGAGCAGGGTGAAAGAAGTAGCCCGGGATTAGGATGCAGAAGGGCTCAGACCTGGGCTGGGTTTATGTCTGGTACTTGGGTGCTTGATTATGCTTTAATCAGATAGATTAATTGCAACATAATATTGCTCTGAGGCCTTTGAGCTCTAATCAAGGATGAGGCTCTGAATCAAGGACTAGAAGTGAAAAAGATGAACTAAAGATGTTTTGTTTGCAGGCTGTGAAAGTTCACTTTCAACAGCAGTGAATGCACTGGTTACCAGCACTCAGATCCTGTGCTTGGGATCTCTTCCAAGATGATTGGGGCCTGGAGCACCTCCCATATGAATACAGGGTAAGAAAGTTGGGGCTGTTCAGCCTGGAGAAGAGAAGCTGCGTGGAGACCTCAGAGCAGCTCCCAGTTTTTGAAAGGGACCTACAAGGGTGCTGAAGAGGGACTCTGCATCAGGGACTGGAATGATAGGATGAGGGGTGAGGGGTTCAAACTGAAACAGGGGAAGTTCAGGTTGGAGGTAAGGCAGAAGCTCTTCCCGGGAGGGTGCTGAGGTGCTGGCACAGGGTGCCCAGAGAAGCTGTGGCTGCCCCATCCCTGGCAGTGTTGAAGGCCAGGTTGGACAGGGGCTTGGAGCACCCTGCTCCAGTGGAAGGTGTCCTTGCCCGTGGCAGGGGGTTGGAACTGGGTGATCTTAAGTCCTTTCCAACTCAAACCATTCTATGATTCTATCAGTATAACATTCTTACCAAGGACTGTTTCTTCTGTAGCCAAATTGGAAAGCCTGAAAGGAGTGGACACCTCATGGTTAATTGTAATTTAATTAAAGGGAGAATAGTTTCCGCCAGGGCAAATCCTGCAGAATACATTGCTGCAAAGGCACTACATTTAATTACAGGGATATAATGATGCATTGCCTACAGCATAAAAGGGAAAGTACTTTCTCTTCTAATAGTCTAAAAGTGTGTCTCCCCAGAGCCAATTTCTTGACCTGGAGTATATGTGAATAAACAGCTTCTTTTTCTCTTTATAATCCTGCTTAGATTGTAAATTCAAGTGTGAAGATTCAGCATTTGAAATTGTTTCCAGATTGGCCAGAGGAAAAAATGACTTCTCTTACAGGGGTCAGTTTAAAATCCATTCTTTTCCAAGGAATAGCAACCCATCCACTGGTTGAGCAGGAGCCTGCCTCTGTTAGCGGGTTCTCTGCATGAGATTTGGGGTCAACTTCTGGTCTCATCTTCTTCATGGAACAGTCAAGTTGCTTTCTTCTACAAACACTGCTAACTTCTTGATGTCTTAATTTGCCAACGGAAAGGATTCAGTAGGGATCTGATGTGGCTTTTGTCCTGGATGTATGGCAGGCAGGTCTGTCCTAGAGCTTTTGTATTTGACTTGGGTGCAGGTAACAAGGCTGTGTGTGGCTCTGAGGATGACCCTGCTGATGATACTCAGGAAAGAAGACCTTTTCCTTGTTCATTCACACTCCAGTGATAATCCAGGAGCAAGTTCTGCTGTTCCACTCTCTTTCCTTGCTCCTTTGTGGCTCACTGGCACCAAGGTGGTGTTACTTAGACCTTGTACATAGGTTTTACCCACTTCTCTTTGGTAGGGAGAGGATACCTGGCTCCTTTCCCACCCCCTCTTTATGCTTTCTGATCCCTTTCCTCTTATTTTCATGATTCTTCTCTTGCTTTTTAGTAACCATGGTTGTGATTTACGTTCTGAACAGTCTCCTGCTGCTTTCTTGTACCTCCAGCCGTAGTCCTAGCAGTCTGCAGCACTGGAGTTGATGGCCTCCTGTGTGTGGCCAGCTCATGCTTCCTGCACTCCATGAGCTTGGCAGAATTGCTCCTCATTTTGTGTCAGCACACCCAGTTGTTAGCCATAGAAACAGACAGTTGCAGGCTGTGCTTTTTGGTTCATATCTGTACAGCTGCTCAAACCCAAGGAGTGTTTTTTCCAGGGTATTTCTCCTGCTGCAGCTCTTGTCACATGGAACGTTTGCTTCTGTCTCACCTCCTTTCACCTCAGTTTTGTCCATCTTTACTCAAGTCATTCTAGGTGCAGAGCTGGATGGGCAGCATGAGAGAGATGATGCCTTTGCATTGACAGGCTCCTGTAGCTCCTGCCAGCAGCTAATGGGAGAAAGGGAGGAGTATATGGGAATAAGGAGGATGGGGGCAACAGGGTTCTGTATGAAAATAGCAAGGCAACACTTGGGAGAGGCTGGAAACACTTTGCTTGCATTGAGTTTTTCTACAATCGGCTACAAGCTATAACACGTGTGGTTGTATGAAGGGGTATGTAGTAATCATAGAAGCCCAGACTGGTTTGAGTTGAAAGGGAGCTTAAAGCTCATCCAGTTCCAGCCCCTGCCATGGGCAGGGGCACCTTCCACTGGAGCAGGGTGCTCCAAGCCCCTGTGTCCAACCTGGCCTTCAACACTGCAGGGATGGGGCAGCCACAGCTTCTCTGGGCACCCTGTGCCAGCACCTCAGCACCCTCCCAGGGAAGAGCTTCTGCCTGAGAGCTCATCTCAGTCTCCCGTGGGGCAGGTTAAAGCCATTCCCCTTGGCCTGTCCCTACATCCCTTGTCCAAAGCCCCTCTCCAGCTTTCCTGCAGCCCCTTTAGGCGCTGGAGCTGCTGTTGGGTCTCCCCTTCAGGAGCCTTCTCCTGTACAGGCTGCCCCAGCCCAGCTCTCTCAGCCTGGCTCCAGAGCAGAGCTGCGCCAGCCCTCGCAGCATCTCCATGGCCTCCTCTGGCCTCCCTCCAACAGCTCCGTGCCCCTCTTGTGCTGTTGCTCCTGAGCTGTTTGCAGGATGCAGGGTGGTTTCAGCAAAGCAGAGGTGCACAATATTTGCTGTCTCTGTGTGCAGAAGGTGCTGTGTGTGGGTGTTGCAGAGGAGGGATGTGTGTGCTGGTGTTGACGAGTGCAGCTGATAGAGGCTCTGTCTGAAGGGAGGGGCTTTTTAGCTCTGGGTTATAGAAAGATACACATATATTAGGCTTAAATCTGACACAAGAGCAGAGGAACTTGGGCTTGATTCATCCTTGCTTTCATAAGCAAAATGAAAATAGGATTCCAGCCTTTTATCACATGCATCCAAATCTGAGATGCAGGAAGAGTCCAGCTCCTTCAGCTTGGCAAGATCAGCCTGGGGTTTCAGCTTCCTCTTGCTGTGCCATTAGGGAAACGCCAGCCAGTCAAGAATTCCTGGGAAGAGGAGGAAGCATGTGGTCTGCTTGTCTGTGATCTGTACACAGAGGTATGAGACCTGTTCTGTTTGTTTGCTTGTGCCTCTTGCAGCAGTGTTGTACATGTGGGGTTACAGCATCTTTATCAGAAGCACCAGCTGGAGAGCGTGGCTCAAGGGAAAGCAAAGTAATCAGTCACAGGGGAGCTGCCTGGATTTGATTTCCACTGGGGCTGAATTTGGGACTTAATTTCCTAAACCAGGAGGGAGCTTTTCCTGCACGCACCGAGCAGTTGGTGATTCTTACTTCTTGCTGTGCTCTTTGTCAGTGATCTCCTGTGGGATCCTAATGGACAGGCCTTTTGGGCTATAGAACAGCTGTCAGCAGCTGGAAGGAGGAGCTTTGATTGTCTCAAGATACTCCAGGGCCTCTTAGCAACCAAAAGTGGAGGAATAGATGGAAAGCTGCAAAGCAATGGAGGGAAACCACAGAAAATGTGGAGAAAAAGAAAAGGGGAGAAGAGAGTGACAGAATAATGGGGAGTGGGTTGTAGAGGAGAGAAAAAACGCATAAAAGGGAAGGGATTGGGTGAGGAGACAAGTTGTCAGTGCAGGACAGTGCTGTCACGATTGGTCTAGGATGAGGTATGGAGACCTATGAGCAGGAGAAGCACATTGGTGTGTGCAGAGCTGTGTACGGAGCAGCACAGGCTATACAGAGTGTCTCAGTGAATCATAGAATCAACCAGGTTGGAGAAGTCCAACCGTTCCCAGCACTGCAAGGCCACCACTGAGCCATGGCACTGAGGCCTTAACTCCACCCGTGTGTGAACACTGCAGGGCCGATGACTGCAGCCCTGCCCTGGGCAGTTCCAGTGCTGAGCACCCTCTGGGGCAGGAATTGCTCCTCAGCTCCATCTAAACCTGCCCTGGTGCAGCTCAAGGCCGTTTCCTCTCATCCCATCTTGGTCCTTGGGAGCAGAGCTCAGCCCCCTCCTGGCTCCATCCTCCTCTCAGGCAGTTGTAGGCAGCGCTCAGGTCCCCCCTGAGCCTTCTCTTCTCCATCTGAACCCCCCAGGTCCCTCAGCCCTTCCCCATCACACTGTGCTCCAGGCCCTGCACCCGCAGGTGTTTGCAGAGAAGGTGCCCTTCTCTGGCCCTGCTCCAGCACCTCAATGTCTCTCTTGCAGTGAGGGGCCCAGAGCTGAGCACAGGATTGGAGGTGCGGCCTCCCCAGTGCCCAGCACATGAGCACAATCCTGCCCTGGCCCCGCTGCCGCACTGGTGCTGGTGCAGGCCGGGATGCTGGGGGCTTCCTGGCTGCCTGGGCACAAGCTGCTCCTGCTCAGCTCTGTCAGTCAGCACCCCCAGGTAAATGAGGTGATGAAGATTTGGGTTCCTGCAACACTCAGCCCTGGAGGGGGGTTATTTATAGCAGCAACCACTGAGGCAGGAAAAGTTTGCTCAAGCTGTCATTTGTGCGAGCCAGAGAGCTGGAATCTCACTCTCCCTCCTCCCTCCTGCTCTTGCTTGTTCACATTTTCACTGTAATTACCAAGCTTTACATGAGCAGGGTCAGAGCAAGCAGCTTTCTTTAGAAGACTGTGTTCTCCAGGCAGGAATCAGGCAGGATTTTTTGTCTTCTGGGTATACTTACCCTGATCGTTTGTGTTCTTTCAAGGGCTGTTCTCGTGCACTGAGGTGGAAGCCACGAGATGGGAGGGACAGAACCACATTGCTTCTGAAGTTGCTGCAGCCAGAAGCCACCATCTGAAACTGCAGAGTTGAAATGTTCACTTTGAGTTTAGAAGGGATAGAGAACCCAACTACAGATTATAATCTGTGCTAATTTGGGTTTGTCTAAGATGAGAAAAGCATGTTAGTCAATACAAAGCTGTTCTCCTGTCACATACCTTCAGAAGCTGTTTCCTTTCAAATGGGAAAAGCTTCTTTTTGAGTAGCCAAAGGGATGGATTGGGACCCCCAGTGGGTCATTGTGCAGTTCCAGCTGGGTAATAGCTGTGTCTCTCTGACAGATGGTGACAGTGCTCTGCTGTCACATGCTGTAAGGCCTTGTATAGTGTATGTCGTAGAATCATAGAATGACTTGGGTTGGAAAGGACTTTAAGATATCCAATTCCAATCCCCTGCCATGGCCAGGGATGCCTTTACACTAGATCATAATGCCCAAGGCTCTGACCAGCCTGGCCTTGAACACTGCCGGGGTGGGGCATTTACCCCACTTCTTTCGGCAGCCTATTCCGGTGCCTCATCATCCTCACAGGGAAGAATGTCTTCCTTATCTCCAACCTGAACTTCCCCTGTTGCAGTCTGAACCCATCACCCTTCTCCTCTCACTTCAGTCCCTGATGAAGAGAACCTCTCCAGCATCCTTGTAGCCTGCTTCAGACACTGGAATCTGCTCTGAGGTCTCCACGCAGCCTTCTCTTCTCCAGGCTGAAGAGCCCCAATATTCTCAGCCTGGCTCCATACAGGAGCTGCTGCAGCCCCTGAGCATCCTCATGGCCTCCTCTGAGCTTGCTCCAGCGGTTCCATGTCCTTTTTATGCTGAGGACACCAGAACTGCACCCAGTGCTGCAAGTGGGGTCTCACGAGAGGAGAGCAGAGGGGCAGGATCTCCTTGATAAACCTATGAAGATAGGCTGAGAAAGTTGGGGCTCTTCAGCCTGGAGAAGAGAAGGCTGCGTGGAGACCTCAGAGCAGCCTTCCAGTATCTGAAGGGGGCCTATAGGGATGCTGGGGAGGGACTGTTCGTTAAGGACTGTAGTGATAGGACAAGGGGTAACGGGTTCAAACTTAAACAGGGGAAGTTTAGACTGGATATAAGGAAGAAGTTCTTTAATGTATGGGCGGTGAGGCAGTGGAATGGATTGCCCAGGGAAGCTGTGAATGCTCCATCCTTGGCAGTGCTCAAGGCCAGGTTGGACAGAGCCTTGGGTGGCATGGTTTAGTGTGAGGTGTCCCTGCCCATGGCAGGGGGTTGGAAGTGGATGAGCTTAAGGTCCTTTCCAACCCAAACCATTCTATGATTCTGTGGGGTATTATCCCAGTTAAGGAAGCTTCCAAGCTAAAATCCACAATATGACACGATTTCAGCAGTGTTTATGGTGTGTGGGGTGTAAGTTAGTTACTGCTACGGTGACACTTGGCTTGGTGACAACACACGTGTGTTCATGTGTACTGAGCAACACGTGTACATCCAGTAACCAGAGCTCATTACTTTGGTGTTTGATCTCTGCTTTGTTCATGCCCCAGGGGAGACTTTGAAGTGAAAGTGGATCTGTTCCATGGTATGGACACGTGGCCTGGATTGGAGCCTGGAGAAGCCCTCCTCTGGAAGCAATAGCCCTGTGCTTGTTAGGAGATTATTAGGTACACAGATCTTGTTGGGAAGAGAAGGATTCAGGGGGTTTCTTTGACGTTCTTTCTATGTAGTCAGGGTTACAGCAAGTAGAGTGAATGATGGCAATATAGAGTTAGGTTTCTAAACAGGATGCTATAAATACTGCTTTAGGTTCTGTTTTATTAAATACTGATGTCCTCTTGCAGCAGATCCTGCTGTTAACTTGATTTTCAGTGAAGGCTCCAAGAAATCCAGAGTTGTGAGCATGGAATAGAAGAGATTCTGCTTGGTAATGGGCAAGGCTGGTACTCTCGGGAGGGATAAGCTAGGGGAAAGTGGGAAGGTTTGAGGGGTAATGGGAGAAGGCAGATGTGCACTAGGAATGAAATACAAACATGGTATTTTCAGGGAATTCATGGAATCCTAGCCTGGTTTGTGTTGAAAGGGAGCTTAAAGCTCCTCCAGTTCCAGCCCCTGCCATGGGCAGGGACACCTTCCACTGGAGCAGGGTGCTCCAAGCCCCTGTGTCCAACCTGGCCTTGAGCACTGCAGGGATGGGGCAGCCACAGCTTCTCTGGGCACCCTGTGCCAGCGCCTCAGCAGCCTCCCAGGGAAGGGTTTCTGCCTGAGAGCTCATCTCAGTCTCCCCTTTGCAGGTTAAAGCCATTCCCTTGTCCTGTCCCTACATCCCTTGTCCAAAGCCCCTCTCCAGGTTTCCTGGAGCCCCTTTAGGCACTGGAACTGCTCTAAAGTCCCCCTTCAGGAGCCTTCTCTTGTCCAGGGTGATCCAGCCCAGCACTTGAAATACTGCTGCAGGATGAGGTGGGTCCCTGGAGTAGTGTTTGGTGTCTGTCTACTGGGGTTTCGTGTGAACATTGGAAGAAAACAGGTTGGGAACTGTGGGAGTCTGGATGGGCTTCCATGACTTCATGGTTTTGGCATGACCTATTGAAAGATAGCTGTGCAATATGTTGACTGCATTTATGGGGCTGTTTGTGGGAGTGGAGAATGTTCAGAAATGGGTAATTTGAACTCCTAGGAAGCAATCCTTAGTGGTAAATGACATGGAAGAACAGTGGGAACTGAATTAAGTCATTTGCAGTAACCCAGAGGGAGCTTTTACATTCAGCTCTCATTCTGGGTGACTTGAGGGCGTGACAGAGCATGCATGTCTTTGGGGTGTATGACCTCAACAACCCAATCTTTTCAGTTATGATTTCTAGGAACATAAGATACAGGCATGTCTTGCCTGAAGTCAAGAATATAAAGCAAAAGTGGCACTTGGAACCCAAGTGGAGGTACAAGCTGTCCAGAAAGATCAGCAGAGGGTTTAGTGCACATGGAGAAATCAGAGACCAGAGGAAAGAGGTAGGGGCCAGATGTTTGATTAGAAACAGAGCTGTTGGTCCAGGGTTCCATCATCAGGGCCATGATTGAGGGAAGGCGCTGAAATAAGTAGGCAGCACCAATAAGATGAGGATAGATCATATCCAGGTAAGGTTTAGACTGTTTGAAGCCCATTTCCAATGTGGTTGAGCCTGGAAGCTTTGTGGAGTCTGCATCCAGATTTAGTGAGTAAAAAGTACATTAGGGTTTAGTGTTCAAGGCCAGGTTGGACACAAGGGCTTGGAGCACCCTGCTCCAGTGGAAGGTGTTGGGGTTGGGACTGGATGAGCTTTAAGGTCCCTTCAATCGAAACCAGGCTGGGATTCTGTGGTGTCCCCAAGATGGGGAGAGAGGAGAGGCACTGCTTTTAATTCCAGAGCATCTTTCCCTTCCAGAGACTCCTTCCTGTATCAAGCACTCCATGGATGTGAGCAGATCCAGCAAATTTCCTCTTTCTCTCCTGGCAGTTGCACGTGGAGGAAACCACTCTGCAGCAATTCCCTTTGCTCTGGAGCCTGGGGCTGCCTCTGTTCTGCCTGCACGGATGTGCTGCTGCTCTCCAGCATGTTTTTTGGGGAGGGAAACAGGGAAGTTCTGCCAAGGAATGGTGTTGACCACACAGTTTTCTCCAGTTTGGCACTGATCTTGCTGTTTCCCACTTGTTTCGCTCCTCTCGTATTGGCAGCGGTGGTCCCTTTAGCTCCGGAGAATGACTGGTGGCTTTCCCTCTCTGTGACTCATCCTCTAGGGAATTCCTGAAGCAGTGAGTCAAGTTATTGGGAAAACTGTTTGCCCACTAGTGTAAACGAAGAAGCCAAGGAGCCTGCCTGAGGTGTTGTAGAGGGGATTACTTTTCACTGTGACTGGTTGTCCTCTTGCTAAAGGCAGGTCACTTCCAGAGAAGCTATAGCAGGGATACAGTAGTGAATAGATGGATTTTCACCTTGCAGTATGCTCCTCCTGATGGTTTTCCTCTTTTTCTTTCAAGGTGGCTGATCTGATAAGCATTCCCGGGAGGAGAAAAAGTGACAGGTTTGACTTTGCCAGGATTAGAGTGAAAAATAGCTTGCCTAAAGAGATGAGGCTGTCAGATTGGCACTGCTCAGCTACAGCTGCAATACTCCTTTCGTAAGTACCATTTACCATTTCATTCTGCCTGGCTGACTTTAATCCGGCCTTTTGTTCTTTTGACTTAAGACAAATGAATGGTTGTGTGCTTTCCAACTAGGAATTAACTAATCTAAACTATTGCCATGGGATATTACAACAAAATCAAAGCACTTGGATGCATCCAGGAGGAATTACCTAGTGTACCACATATGTAAGTGTGGATTGAGCAGGGTTGCTTGTGCTGATGCCAGTCAGACTGAGGGTGCATTTTTAAAGCAAGGTGCTTTTTGTATCTTAGTTCAACTCATCCAAACGTTCTCTTTCTCCATCCTTCCCCTGTCCCATTCAAACCCAGCTTTCCTTGTCACTGCCTATTAAACATTAGCAGATCTTATTACTCAGTAGAACAGCAAGTTCTATTTAAAATCCAGAATTAGTTTCACTTTTGAATCCATTTTTTTCCTTCCCCTTAGCAACTTGGCCATTTATTTTTGCTCAAGCTTGGAGGCTTCAGCAAAGCTCAGCTTGTGGGCTTCACTAGCACAAGCTGTAGGTGGTTGCAGATATGTCTGCATTGATACCACGACTGGGGGCTGGTTTTAACTGTCAGTAGACTTGGAGGGTGCTCCTGCTCCCCTCCCAGGTTTGCAGTCCAGGGGTTCATCTGAAGGTAAGTTCATCTCTCAACTGCTCTTGTTTCTCCTCCACTTATTCAGGAAGGCTTTGGATTTTCCCTAGTCTGACAAGTACAAAGCTTAATGTTCAGTTGTGCTCCTATTGAGGTCATGGAGCAAAGCGCTAGGAAGCTTGGAGCTGGAGGGTGAGGAGGCTCCTTCACCTCCCTCACACCATCACTCTTCCTTTAACTTGGGCACTTGAAATGTCTCACAGTGTTCATGGTCTTAATGTCCTCAATTGAAAGTGGTTTTAAGAGGACTGTGCTATCCTTATAAGCTGCTTTTTGCCAATGGAAAAATCCTGGCCTGTGGGGTATTCCAGCTGGAAAAAACCCAGGAAGCTCTGAACTGATAACAGCTGATTAGAGGAGGTATATCCCGTACTAGAGTGTTTCTTTTTAATTCAGTGGCTCCCTTCTCCTGTTTTACACTGGTGGCTGTGAAGTTGTGAACAAGTGCTGTGAATAGTAGCGGTTGGCTCTCAGTTAACTCTTACACTAAAACCAAGGAGATTTGCAAGATGATGCTTTCTTTCAGGAAAGAAAAGACTTCTCATCACTGTGGACAAGTCCATGCCAGGCAGATACACTGCTTGTTCCCGTGTCTCTCTAACACAAAGTAATCACTCAGAAAATGGCTTCAGCTTTGCAAAGAACTGTCACAGGCTGAAGGTGAGAATCTTACAGAATCCCAGCCTGGTTTGTGTTGGAAGGGGCCTGAAAGCTCACACAGCTCCAACTGCTGCCACGGGCAGGGACACCTTCCACTGGAGCAGGGTGCTCCAAGCCCCTGTGTCCAACCTGGCCTTCAACACTGCAGGGATGGGGCAGCCACAGCTTCTCTGGGCACCCTGTGCCAGCGCCTCAGCACCCTCCCAGGGAAGAGCTTCCGCCTGAGAGCTCATCTCAGTCTCCCCTCTGGCAGTTAAAGCCATTCCCCTTGTCCTGTCCCTACATCCCTTGGCCAAAGCCCCTCTCCAGCTTTCCTGCAGCCCCTTTAGGCACTGGAACTGCTCTGAGGTCTCCCCTGAAGGAGCCTTCTCCTGTACAGGCTGCGCCAGCCCAGCTCTCTCAGCCTGGCTCCAGAGCAGAGCTGCTCCAGCACTCGCAGCATCTCTGTGGCCTCCCCTGGGCTCGCTCCAACAGCTCCACATCCCTCTTGGCTGTCTCCCTTTGCATATTTTATGCTTGTGTGTGTCTCCACTGAATGGAGGCAAAGGGATGTTGCCAACTTGCAGCATATTTGTTGTTTTCCTCTTAAATGATTGCTTTCATGTGGTTTTTAGACAGGGGAAATGTATTAATCCTTAGAATTGCAGAAAAATGGTTGAAAACCTGAACCCTTTGTGTGCAGAGCCTAAACCCATTTAAATATTTCAGTGGGAGCATCTCATTGTAAAAATACTTGTGGATTTTGACATCTCAATTAATGCCTTAGACTGCCTGGGATTACCAATACTATTGCTCAGGAGCAGGCAGTATGTCAGCGTTGGGCCCTTTGTGGTGTGCACAGCATTGTTCTGCAGGGAAATAACCAGTTTGGAGTGAATAGCAAATGTGATACTAAATCTTCTGTGTTAGTAGGAAGGTTTTTGTGAGCTGAATGTTTTTTCCTGTCTCAGGAGAGAAAAGGGCCCATTTAAGGAAAACCTGATAAGAGGCTTTTGAAATTCAGGGTGGAAGTTGTAAGGCTGAAAGGTTAAAGAAGGGAACAAGTAGGAGACATTGCCTGTGTTTGGAGATAGTATGGGGCTCATGGGACCTATTTCTAGCCAAGGCAAGAGGTGTGCGGAGGAAGGCACAAAGGGGATGGATTTAAGCAAGGAGCGCATATACATAGAAAACATCTCGATGTGTTTATGCTGCCTGAGGCAATGTGGCTGTGTGAAGAAATACAGGGAGGAATAAACTGAAATGGAGATCATGGAATGGGTTGGAAGGGACCCTAAAGCTCATCCAGTTGCAACCCCCTGCCACAGGCTGGGGCACCTTCCACTAGAGCAGGTTGCTCCAAGCCCCATCCATCCTTGAACACTGCCAGGGATGGGAGTGCAAATAGCACTTCACTAATGGGTGGCGTTCGAGCCCTCAAGTCACCTCTACCTGAGCTCCCCATCTTTCCTCTCTTCACAAGAATGTTCCACATGGGCTTTCTACCCTGTTGGGTCATTGTCCCTGAAGCTTACAGAACCTCACTGTTTCCGTTAAATAAGCCTTTCTAAGCACTTACTGTCCTTGACGGAAATCCTCAATTAGAACTTGGATCCAACTTCATCAGTCTTCATCCAGCTATTTTTAAGAGCTTTAAATGGAACTCTTTCTGCTTGAGCCTGGTTCCTCACAATCTGGAATTGTTCTTCCTCGCAGGGAGAAGGGAGATGTCATTACATCCATGCAGAGTGTCCTGAAGCTGATAGGAGGCACTTGCTTCCCTGTGTCTGCCCATATGCAAAACCAGCTCTCCTCCAGCATCTCTTGCAGGACCCAGGAATTACCTACTACAGGAATTACCACCTACTACAGTGTGGACCAGAGGCTCATAACAGAAGGTGGGGCCAAATGAGACAGCACCAAAGGAAGATGACATCTTCCAAGGCAGAGCTGCCTTTTACAAGTGGCAGAGGATATCTGCTGCAAGCAATGCCCACAGGAATTGCAGGGAAAGCTCCTTCCCTGGGGGAGGATGGTACAGCAGCAGCCAGAAGGATGTGAGGATAGTTCTAGCATGACTATGATTAAGGGAACAGGTCTGTACTTCAAAGAATGCTGTATGTATTAGTGTAACATCTACTTACAACTGAGCCAAAGGTGGCTTAGCATGGAGAGGGGATGGTGGTAAAAATCAGTGGGTCTTTAACGCTGGAATATCAATTTCACACCTGCTTTTAAGATTCTCCTTTATTTATCCCATTTTCCAAGAAGGAGGAGATATAATGAGTCAGTGCCAGAGCCTGGGGACTGAGGCATCAGGTTCAAGAAAGAAAAGGTTCAAAAGCCTCTTGTGACTTGGCACATTTCAGATGCAGCTCGCCCAGGATAAGGCCACTGCCCCACAATCTTCTCACTACAGTGCTCTCATCACAGAGCTATATGATTAGATCTGGAGCTATAATACTGCCCATCGACACACATACCCAAAATACATCTCTGAGTAGAAGCTGACCTTCAAAACCCAGGGGACAAGAACTTCCCCATGGGTCCCACCAGCTTAAATTGTACATGCTGACAGAAATACAGCCTTGAAGTGCATGATGATGGGCACAAGAATACTGATACTAACAAGAACATACTGTTGGCCCACCACTGGCTAGAGAGAGACTTATTATAGGAGCAAGCAGGGACAGGCCAAGGGGAATGGCTTTAACTGCCAGAGGGAGACTGAGATGAGCTCTCAGGCAGAAGCTCTTCCCTGGGAGGGTGCTGAGGCGCTGGCACAGGGTGCCCAGAGAAGCTGTGGCTGCCCCATCCCTGCAGTGTTGAAGGCCAGGTTGGACAGAGGGGCTTGGAGCACCCTGCTCCAGTGGAAGGTGTCCCTGCCCATGGCAGGGGCTGGAACTGGATGAGCTTTAAGCTCCCTTCCAACACAAAAGAGATTCTATGATAAAGAGGAAATGCAGATGTGCCAGCAAGGGACAGAACCTGTTTCTTTTGATGGGGATGAGGAGGGTTGTGCTGTGCATGAGTACTTGCAGGTGCCGTCCTGTGTGGTAAGGAGCAGAAGGCAGTTCCAGAGGAGCTAATAGGATGGAGTTGTTCTGGTGATGTTCAGACATTGTACAGAGCCTGCCTGGGCTACTTGGGTGGCTCTTGGGGCTTTCTGTTCTCCTCCTGGGGCTCTGGAGCCAGTCTGCAGCTCCAGTGCTGTGCCTGTAGGACCAGCATCTCTGGGTACCTGAGCTGAGTGACCTCAGGGAGAAGGGAAGGTGTCTGCTGTGGTAGCACAGGAGGAGCAGAGAAGAACCCTAAAGGAGATGCTGCTGTTGGAGCTGCCCTGACTCAAGCTTGTTTCCAGATGGACTTTTCTCCATCTCCATCATTTTTCTTCCTCTGCTCCAGCAGATGAGCTGTGAGGCTGTGACTTCTCAGTGGGACAGCAGGTTGGAGCTGGGATGTTCCCTTGGAACATGGTGGCATTTCATCCAGTACCACAGCAGCGTGTTGCTGGATTCCAGTGGCTTTGTCCTGCGGTGACTCCCACAACCATCTACAGTGCTAAGACCTAGACATCCCCTTTCTTTTGGGCTTCCTGTAGGCAGTGAAGATGAAGGTCTGGTCACTGGGCTTTGAACACTTACTTTAAGGAAGTTTCTCTTGGGTGAATCATATAGGAGGACTCAAGGCAGAATCTCGGGACACTGGCTCAAGGTGTGCTTCCAGATAGGAACCACAGATGAGTTGGGATCGCTTTGCCATACTTAGGCACGTGGAGTTGCAAGCAGGTCATGAGCTGAGGCTGAGGAGGAAAGGTGAGTGATGGATCAGTTGTCCTGGCAGAGCTTTCTCCTGCTGGTGCCTCCAGTGGTGTGGCAAAGTGGAAAGAAGCTTGGTACTGGTACATCCAATTTCATTGTCTTCTTGGCCCCCCCCCTCGTTTGCTTGAGGGCCATAACAAGGGATGTTCTGAACTCCAGGAGGTTGCGTGGGCCAGGAGGAGTGTTTGGAGGATGCTGAGTGAGTGTTCAAATCCTTGTAGTTCCCCAGGGATGAGGGTTTGTAGGGGATTAGTGTGTTGGGCTGTGTGGGTGCGACTGTGCTTCAGGTGCCTGTGTGATGGGTGAGCTTAAAGCTGCTCGTGGGTTTTTAGGTGGTGGGGAGTAGCTGATGCTCTCCCTTGCTGTTGGCATGGTGTGGGTGGTCTCCTGTGGTGCAAGATCCATGCACAGCCCTTTTCCTCCCGCTCTGGCTGTGTTCAGCTTGTATTTACTTGTATCCCTTCTCCCAAGGCTAATGTCAGATGATGGGATGTTGGATTAGCCTAAATCTCCTTGGTTTAGCTGGAATGTTGTCTCGCTGGAGCATTTTTCTCCTTTGCTCTTTTCTCTAAGCCTTCCCCTTCCAGACAGCTAATTCTCCCCTTCCCCCACATCCTGTCATACCCCAGAGCATGTCACAAGGAATTAAGGGCTGAAAGGCCTGGGAGAGGCTGCTCCTCTTGGAACAGTCTCTCCTTTCTATGACCAGGGTGGCCCCTCTGTGTGTCCCTTTTGTGTCCCATCCAGCTCCCCTCCCCCTGCCCATTCAGTCCGTGCCAGAGCAGAGAGCAGCGGTCCTGAGCCCTTCCCAGCCCTGCTTCCAGGACTGCAGCTGATGGGATGTATGGCTCAGACTCTCAGATGATCCCAAACCGCCGCTGCAGTGCTCCTGGTCCAGCAGCAAGAAGGGAGGAGGTTTGTGCTGCTGCAGTTGCTGCTGCTGGAGGGTTTTCCTTCTCTCCCATCTCCGTGTGGCTCTGACAGCATCACTCCCGGTCCTCCTTCCCACAATCCACATACAAGCTCCTCAGAATAGGGATGATGTCACTTCCTTCCAGAGGGTGCCGGGGGTGTGGAAAGGGGGAGTCACGACCCCTGGCAGCCCTGATGAAGAGCTGAGGTTGCTGCCTGCCTGGGAAAAGGGAGTTGCTCTGAAGATGATGCCCAGCTCTGTCAGCAGGCAGTCCCCACACCGCCCTTCCCTGTGCCGAGAGGAATTTTCAATGGCTGCAAGAAGAGTTTGCTGTTCCTTCCTTCACTCGTGATGCCTGTCTCCGTGGATATGCACTATTCCTGCAGTATCCTTACAGGAGAGAAGAATGTGCAGCAGCTGGGTAAGATTCCTGCTTCCATAGATCTTTGAGCTGAGGGTCAAGGGCTTTGGACTTCTGCGCAAAGCGGGTGCCTGCATGTGCTTCCCTTCATTCCTGTGTTGGGAGCTTGGTGCTGCTTGTACTGGGATTCAAGCTTCAAGGTCCTGGGAATTTTTCCCACTCTTTGCAGCAATTTTAGGGATGGTGCAAAGGGGTTTTTGCTGGTGCAAAACTTGGATCAGTGGTCTCAGGGCTGTTTGTGCACTGAGCTTCCACTTTTCTCCTAGTTCTTCTGCTAAATCTTATCTTCATCATCTGAAGCAACTCCTGGGATCTGCTGGGATGAAGCCAGGATTCCTTACACTGAGAGCTTTGCTTTGTTATCCTTTATGGGCTTTATTCTCAGGCCTTCTGTCATTTCCCTTCTATCCAAACTGGCCCCATCCCTCATGGGGTGGGTTTTCAATAGATGGGCTTTGGGAACTGTGATTCTTTCTGCAGTGCACTGGGAGCATGATGAGCATGGAGCCAGGAGTGACAGGCCCTCAGTGAGTGACAGGCTGCTCTGCTCCAGCCCCATCTGTTGCTGTGGGTAAAGGAATTCATGTTGGATGGTTGCTGCTCTTGCCCATTCCCTGCCTCTTCAGCTGGCAGGGAAAAGCAGGGAGAGCACAACCACTTGTGCATGGAGAGGTGGAAGAGTTGTTGAGAAAGTGGGAAATGCGTTGGTGGGATGCAGCCGTAAGGGGAGGGATGATGGGAATCAAGGTCTGAGCTTGGCTGGGAGGTGCTGTGGTGGCCAGAGCAGCGTGAATGAGCGTGGTGGAAAGTGCATCCCCAAATCCTGGGCAGGGATACTGATATTCCAGGTATAAATGCTTCATGTGGGTGGGTTATTCAGGGCAGGGCTAGAAGAAGTCACCAGATGGCCAGAGGAGTGAGCAGTTTGAAGCTGCAGTGTACTGAGTGCTCTGATTGTAATGTGCTGAGGAAGTGTGAATCCAAATGGTGATGGAATTTCACATTTGCTTTGTTTGTGGAATAGAGCATTCCTCGGTGCACTGGGAGTGTGTCAGCCTGTTAACCGTGGAATCTCCTGGGTAGCGGGGAAGGTTTGTGTAGGTTTTCAATACTTAGTGACTGAAGTGGGTGGGAAGGTTTAGTCCAGTGGCTGTGAGTGGTTCAAGAGCAGTCCCTCCTCTGGTTTGAAGTGATCTGCACAGTAGGTAAGTGATGGGGTAACCACATCTGACCAGGGAATAGGTTTGGGTGCTGTTACTGCAGCAGTGAGTGCTGTGATACGTAGTGGTCTGTCACAAACCCAACACTTGTGTTGCTTTCAAGGTTCAGATGAGTTTAAATGCGACGGTGTCACTCCTCCCTGCCCTCTTTTACTCAGAGCACTAAATGAGATATATCACATACAAGTTTGATTGGGTTTTGTCCTGTGCATGAGGTGTGGTAGATGATGTTCCCTCTGAAATGCATGGGAAATCCTGAGTATATCGTAAGTAACAAATGGGAGCATTTTTATTTTTACCTCTGAGCACAACAGCATGTTGCCAGATCAGTACAAAGAACTTTTATTACTTTGGAGATGCAGCTTTGGATCAGTGTGGTCACTGCGGGTCAGGAATGGAGCGCTCCAGCAGCAGTGCGTGAGCATGAAGACTGGGAGGTTGGTGGGGTTAGAACATGCAAAGTGCTGTGATTTTGAGCTGGGATGCATCAGTTGGGAGAATCCTGGAATCACAGAATGGTTTGGGTTGGAAGGGACCTTAAGATCATCCAGTTCCACCCCCCTGCCCCTTGCAGGGACACCTTCCACTAGACCACGTTGTTCCAAGCCCCATCCAACCTGGCAGAACTTCATCATACTGTTGAGATGGTGTCTTGGGGCAGAGGGGCACAGGTCAATGTGTGGTGTCCCCTGGTCGTGGTGGGTACAGCCAAGACATGTGACAGGGGTTGGGGCACAGCAGAGAGGGACAGAACTGACCACTGCAGCCAGGAGATCACTGCTGGCAGTGGGTAGACCGCATAGACACAGTCGCAGAAACCAAAGGCTGACCAAACGAAACAGGAGTCATGGTTGAAGCATGTTGTACAACATGGGAGGGAACTGAGCCAGTCTGATGCAGTGGACTTGGGCTGGAGCAGACTGGAGTGTGTACAGCAGTGCTGGAATGGTGTGGGAGAGCTGTGTTGGGAGGAGGTGGTTGAGGAGCCCTGTGGAGTCTCGTGACTTACACCGCTGCTGTTGCTGTTCTTCAAGGGTTTATGAAGCTTTAAAAATAGGAGCACAAACAAAATGTGGGGAAGAACAGCCAGCTCTTCAGTCTTTGACCTTTTAATTGTTAGTGCCCATCCGTGTGAACACAAAGACTTGGAGCTGGCAGGGCGCTCCTGATGATGGAGCGAGAGGTCTCCTAGGAGCCTGCTCCCTCAGCTCTAAGTGCTTGCTGTTGAGAGTAGGTCAATAGCTTCCCCAAACACTCCTGCTAACTGCTAATGGGTATTTTGGCTTGCTGAGGGAGGAAGAGAAGTGTTGGACAGCAAGAGAAGAGCCTGGCAGGAGGGGTGCCTCTGGAAGGACATGGGAACAGAGCCTTCAGAGCTGAGGCTGGTATAACCAGCCCAAAGCACCCCACAGTGACTGCTACCCAGCACACAGCCCTAACAGGATTCCAGGTAATCTTATGAACTGGAGCTAGGGGAGCAGTGATTGTGTTCAGTGAGTTATACACTGGCTTCACCTAGTACTTCCCACTCTTTCAACTCTTCATTACTCGCCTGTACATCTCCTTCCCGAGCGTGCCATGCCCCCTGGTGCTGGAAGGAAGAACCTCTGCCATCTTTGGTGGAAACCAGGGCTCAGGTGCCATCCTTCTGCCGGTGTGGGGTTATGAAGCTGTCTTGAGGAGGATCAGCAGCATGTTTTGGTTCTGTTCTTTTCCAGGAGGTGAGTGTTGTGCCTGCTGAACCACCTCAGACCCACTAGCCATGCCAGGGATTGTCGTGTTCCGCCGCCGCTGGTCTGTAGGCAGCGACGACCTGGTTTTGCCAGCAGTCTTCCTCTTCCTCCTGCACACCACCTGGTAAGTGAGAAGGGCAGGATTCGCCCATCAGTTCTTTTTGTTATTCCTATTCCTTGCAGCTGTAATTCTTCCCGTGCTTATCCATGTGGCTGGAAGGCTAGTTTGGGGCATTTCTCATAGACACCAACGTATTCCCAGCTTCTTTGGATAAGTTCCATTCTAAGCTCTAGTTCCAAAGAGGGAGCCTGACCAGCTCCTTTCATACTCCTGCACTACCCAAGGATGTACTGGACTTTGGGGCTGTGTTTCTTACAGGGGCTCAGGTTAAACAATTGGAGTGGCAGATCCCAGTGGGATAATGGGACTTGACACAGGTTGTCAAATTGTTCTGACTCTGCATGGCTTGTGGGGAGGAGATTTCCAGAGCACATTAGGTAGCTGTGGGTGACTGAGGAGCCTCAGGAGCTTGGTGTGGGTTATTAAATGCAGCTTTCTTTAGCTTCCTGCTGGTAACAAGCTGGTTTGTGACTGGCAGGTTTGTGATCCTCTCTGTGGTGCTCTTTGGGCTGGTGTACAACCCCAACGAGGCCTGCTCGCTCAACCTGGTGGACCACGGCAGAGGCTACCTGGGCATCCTGCTCAGCTGTATGATCGCAGAGGTGGCAATCATCTGGCTCAGCATGAGAGGCAGTATCCTGTACACAGAGCCCCGGGACTCCATGCAGTATGTGCTCTATGTCAGACTGGGTAAGAGGCAGAGGCCTGAGGCCTCCTAATGACTCAGCCTCCACACTGCCATCTGCTAGCACAGAAGACTTCTCTCCCCACACCCTGACAAACACACAGCTTCTGAAAGGCATCCAGATGGCCACTTGTATGTGCTATGCATCTGAATACATCATATAGACAGCACCCTGTCATTGCTGTAAGACTCTCATGCAATGCCCCAAATATCTTTCTAGCAAACCTTTTAACTTGCCATCCTCATTGCAATGCAGGTACATCCTTTCCCTCGAACCAACTGTGCTCACCTTCTGGCTCACAGCGCAGATCTGCCACAGTGAGATGCATCTACACTTCTCCCCCATCTTTTTTCCACATGTTTTCCTAGGATACAGGCATGTGTCTGCGTAAATCATGGTGGGTCTGACCCTGAGGCATGTGTGTGTCCTTGCCTGTCATACAAGACGCATCTACACCCACCTACCTTGAGACGTGTAGTGGATCTCTTGACTCACAGGAGGTGCATCTCCATCCAGTGCCTTAGATTCTGCCCCTGCAGGCACAGTGAGATAAATAGGTTTACCACCTGCTCACTGGTTGCATCCTCTGAGTGCGTATTTGTCTTCCTAAAAACGTTTCCTGTCTCTCTCACCCACCAAAAAGTAGATCAGACAAGAGAGGTTGTTCCTTGATCTCTTACTCAAGGCTTCCCTTTTAGCTTGTTTTCCCTCCTCTGCTCTGTTGTCTTCCAGGTACAGAAACTTGAGCAGATTTTTTCTGTGCTGCGTGAAGATTTTAAGAGGGGGGAAAAAAAATCCTTTTGGAGCTGCAGAGTCAACCCCATTCCAAACAAAACACCTCATGGGTTCGCATCTCTGTTTTTGCTGGATTCTTTCCCTGCAGAAGTCACTGAAAGAGGGCTAGCCTTGCTTGAAAGCTCTGTCTGGGAGACGTTTCCACCTTTTGAGTGCTAAGTGCAAGTCATTAACACAAAGAGCAAACAAATCCGTCTCTTCACTTTCCCAGACACACTGCAGTCTCCCTAGGGAAGCACGTGGAGCCTGTCACTGAGTTACACTGTGTTAAAACCAGACTAAATGGGGCAAGGGAGATAGAGAAAGATCCAAAAATCCATTTTCCTGCCCAAGAAACACCCATTTTTATTCCTTGTCTGCCTTAAACTATACATGGATCAGTATTTACACTGTATTTTGGGTCTTGTTTGTGGTTGTTTCATGCGGCTTTCCACTCTTAATGGCTTCATGAGTTCTGATGATAGATTAAGAAGTGTGACCAGCATTTGGGCAAGGTTCATGTGACTGTCCCAGTTGAAGCATGTGCTGTTTATTACATAGGAATCTGGGAAAGAGCTACGATGCGAACCCAGGAAAGTCTCATGCCTGCTCCTGTCCTGCAGCAGGTCATTTCAGAGGGCAGACAAGCCATGGTAGGCAAAGCCTTAGCTAAGGTTAAGCACATAGTTTGTGCTGAGCAGGAACCAGGTCCAGCCCTGGTTCCTTGCCCACTGCTCATGGGCAAGGAACTTATGTCTCTTTGTGTCTCTTTGAACTGGTTTTTCCAGGCTGGTGAGAGCCTGTAGTAAGGCACTTGTGGAAAGACACCAAGCCAACACATAGATAAGGAGGGTGGATGGTTAGCTGGCTAGGCTGGAATGTGGGTTTAGTCCAAGCTCCACCAAAGCCTTGCTAGACATTACTAAGCAAGCTATTTACTCTCCATGTCTGGATGCTGACCTGTACTTTGGGCTTGTAGTGTAGAGAGAAAGTGTGGGGGTGTGCACTTCAGAGTAGTGTTTCCTAATTCTTTTGTTCCAGGAAACCATCCTAAATCCCCAGTTCCTTGTTAATTTGTAGACTGGTTTGAATTGGAAGGGTCCTTAAAGCTTATCCAGTTCCAACCTCATGCATGGGCAGGGACACCTTCCACTCGGCCAGGTTGCTCAGAGGTTAACATGCAAAACTGAGGAGCTAGTAAATGACTCCTTAAGGATTGTGTCCTGGGAACTGTTACTGAAAAGTCTGCAAAGAGCAGAGGTGCTGGGAACATTTGCTAAGTGTAATAAGCAGAATTAATCCAGGATACTCACTGCTGTTTATTTCCCATCTTTGAATCAGGCCAGCTGGCCAAGGTGGTTTAAGTCCTGGGTGCTGCTACACGGTGATTACTCTGTACACATGTGGTCCTTGTATCATTTAGGAGTAGTTTTAAGGCCATATTACACTTCTGGTTCATATATTTGGAATATCACCTTCCAAAGCATGGGGCCCGATCCTGCAGTCACTAATTCTGTGCAGCCATCCTGCTAAAGAACCTTTCTTTGTGTTTCCTTTCCAGAAGCTGCGAAGAAGCAGTGGTTAATCCTTAGGGAGATGCTGCTACTCTCTATTGTGTTCCTTTTGTTACAGCTATCCTGCTGATTGAGTTTGTGTATGCTATAGTGGGCATCGTTTGGCTAACGCAGTACTACACTTCCTGCAATGATATCACAGCAAAGAGTGTCACTTTGGGTATGTATTTGGAATGTGGTTTGGGTGCATCCCTGTGGATGAGCAGACATCCTCTCGCCTCAGAGAGCTAATTCATTCCTGCATGTGGGGATTGACTGTTGGAAGTAGATTGTGGCTGTAAATGTGGTGCTTGTTTTCCTGAGACATTAGTGCTCAGAACAGTTGTTCTATTCAGTTGTTTGTGCTGTCTGTGCTGAGGCAAGAATTCATGTTCCCATGGAAGGGTCTGGCTGGGGAGTCTGGAAGACCTGGTTCTCCTTCTTCAGTTCTAAATGGCTTTGCTGTTTTCCTGGAACAACTTTTCAGTCTCAGCCAGTCTCTTGGCAGGGCTGATACTAATGTTGCAGTGACTCTAGCTACTCAGTGAGTACTTAATGGTCTTTTATGTGGGCAATATCCTAAACCAGCTGGAAACATAGAAGCTTTTCCAGAGGATTTCTTTTGCTGCAGCTGGGGTGACATGGGGGTGACTTCTCTGCCCTGCGGCAATGGAGAGATGGGTCTGATGCGTGTGATGAAAAGCAGGAAGTGTTGCTGCCATGACCGGGCAGCAGAGCACCCGATTCCTCTTCTTTCCTTACAGGAATGGTGGTGTGCAACTGGGTTGTCATCCTGAGTGTCTGCATCACCGTCCTGTGCGTCTTCGACCCCACAGGCCGGACCTTTGTCAAACTACGTGCCACGAAGCGGAGACAGCGCAACCTCAGGACATACAACTTGAGGTAAAGCAGCATTCCCGGAAGGGTATCCTGCTTTTCTCCATGCTTAGCATCCCTCCTTCAGGGAAGCATCCAGCTTCAGGCATTGCTTCCCTTTGGTGAGGGAAAGATGTAGCTCAGACTGTCAGGTGCTGTGTGTGGGCATCTGCATCCAAAGGAGGCCAAGTGATGCGCTAGCTGCCTGCGTTGTGTGTTAGTCACTGCATCTGTGAAGCCTTAGGAGCCTCTTGAGCCAGTGCTGACCACAACAGCTTCTTTTGTCCATCCTGTAGCAGCCTTTTGCCTGGTAACAGTGAGGCAGTGCTTAGATACTGCTTAGATTGAGGGAGCATCTCCTTCCAAAGCCCCTTTCATCCATTGCTTTTGCCTTCAGAATACAACCTCTTGCCCTGAGGTTTCTTCTGTATGCTTGTGGCCAAGAAGCAATTTCTTTTATGTTGGCAGGCAGGTCTTTTAATTAAGAATTGATTACATCTTGGAGCTGCCCAGATGGGGGTAGGAAAGCTTTATTTCACCAAGCAAAGCATTTTTCAGAAGGGGGACGACACAAACAGCCTTTGTTTTCTTGTTCACTCTTGACATATGCAACTGTCAGCAAGGAATGTGGCTTTGTAGGACTCGAGGGCACTGGGTTTTGAACACTAGAAACTGAGGCTTTGAAAGAATACTCTGCAAATCTTGCATTTCTCATGAGGGATGTATATCCAAGAGGGCATTTTGAATACGTGCTCTTCCACTGCCTTGAAATGGGATCCTTCAAGTTGTCTTTTTGAGGGAGAAAAAGCCTTTTCCAAGGACTGTGCAAGCAAGTTTTGTTTGAAGGAGCCTGGATTTCACTGTGGAATGCAAGACATTCTTCCTGACCTCTCCAATACGTGACACTAGACTTAGTTATTTGGAGTTAGTTCCCTGTTAGCCTAATGTGTGTGACTGCTGCAGTGTGATCAGGGCATTCCCAGGGGGACTGGGATAAGAAGCTTTGATGATACTATGGATCTAGTTCCCCACACTCCCTCAAAGCTGTGTGGCTCAGGGTGTTATTTTTCCAAAGGGAAACTGAGTGCCAATGATGGCAAAGGTTTTTTGACTCTCTCTACAAGAGAGACATTGAGGTGCTGGAGCAGGGCCAGAGAAGGGCACCGGAGCGGGTGCAGGGCCTGGAGCACAGTGTGATGGGGAAGGGCTGAGGGACCTGGGGGGTTCAGATGGGGAAGAGAAGGCTCAGGGGAGACCTGAGCGCTGCCTACGACTGCCTGAGAGGAGGATGGAGCCAGGAGGGGGCTGAGCTCTGCTCCCAAGGACCAAGGGATGGGGTGAGAGGAAACGGCCTCGAGCTGCACCAGGGCAGGTTTAGATGGAGCTGAGGAGCAATTCCTGCCCCAGAGGGTGCTCAGCATTGGAACTGCCCAGGGCAGGGCTGCAGTCACCATCCCTGCAGTGTTCACATACTGTGGAGATGAAGCCTCAGTGCCATGGGTTAGTGGTGGCCTTGGCAGTGCTGGGGAGCAGTTGGACTTGGTGTTCTTCAAGGTCTTTTCCAACCTGGTTGATTCTATGTTCTATAAGTGAAGGTATTTGTCCCTTGGGCCATGGCCAGGTTTTCCCTCCAGGCCTGTACCAGTTTTGGACAGCTTGTGCCTGCTGTTTGCAGCTTCCCACTCTGCAAAGGGAGTGTGAACAGATGTGAACAAGCAAAACGCTGTGGGCTCTGATGTGAAAGGCAAACAGAAGATGTTACTACCTGTACCAGTTGTTCCCAAAGAGCACATTGTGATTCTCTGCTTGCTTCTGAATCATGATCCAGAAAAGATGTTGAGGGCCAGGACTTGCTACTGAAACCCCTTAGGCCGCAGCAATACATGCCTCTGCTGTACAGCAGGAACTTGACCTTTGCATTATACTTACCCTGAGCTATATTTTCTCTGTCTTCACTCATGAATAAGCGTGATTTGTTGCGTTAGGGAGATATCTAACTTCTGCCTTCCCTTTGGTGGTGCTTTGCTGTACGTGTTGGGCTCTTACACAGAGGTTTTCCTTCCCCAGTGGCATCGTGATGTGTGTGGGCACTTCTGTTCTTGCAGAGCTAAGAAAATAAAGCAACAAAACAAAAGGCTCAGCTGATTGTGCTGAGGCTTTGCTTGCTTCAGAGCCCACTAAACATGGGGAAGTTCAGTGTTAGGAAGCAAGAATTTGGGAAAAGTTGGAGTGAAAATAGCTCTGAGCACACTTGGCTTGCTCAGCCCCCGCTGTGAAGTTGTGAAGCTCTTTGCATTCCTGCCCAAGTACTTTGGCATTTGGTGGAGCAGAGTACTGCCAGCTCTGCCTTGGGATGATCGTATTCCTGTGCCTCTTCTAGAGTCTTCCTTGGACGTTGTGGATAGTTGAAGATTACCGGGGGCTGGAGCAGCTCTGCTCCGGAGCTGGGCTGGGGCAGCCTGGGGAAGAGAAGGCTCCTGAAGGGAAGACCTTAGAGCGGCTCCAGTGCCTAAAAGGGCTCCAGGAAAGCTGGAGAGGGGCTTTGGACAAGGGCCTGTAGGGACAGGCCAAGGGGAATGGCTTTAACCTGCCCGAGGGGAGACTGAGATGAGCTCTTAGGCAGAAGCTTTTCCCTGGGAGGGTGCTGAGGCGCTGTCAGGGGGTGCCCAGAGAAGCTGTGGCTGCCCCATCCCTGCAGTGTTGAAGGCCATGTTGGACACAGGGGCTTGGAGCACCCTGCTCCAGTGGAAGATGTTGGGGTTGGGACTGGATGAGCTTTAAGCTCCCTTCCAACCCAAACTAGGCTGGGATTGTATGATAGTGTTGTATCATAGTTGTTTTCAAATGCTCAGCTGTAAGTTGATGGATTGTCCTGTGGGATCAGCTCCTCCTATGCAGGCAAATACTCCTTTCTCAGCATCTTTTGCTTCCAGGTACAACCCACTTTCTGTGCTTCGGCTTTTCCTGATGTAAGAGCCTGCCAGAAAAACAGAAGTGGTCTTTTTGTTTTGATTGCTCTGACCTGTTTTGCCTTAGTCTGTGTCCACATTAAAGACCCTGCTTCAGGGGAGCTGTGGCCTTTGTTGGTAGCATTGCAGTCTGGCCCAGACACCCACTTCAACACCACTGAGCTCAGGGTTGTTAGCAGGTATGCTAGTCAAAAATCAGGGACTGTCACCCCGCAGAGTGTAGTAACTGGGACAAGCTGACAACAGTGGAGGCAACTCAGCTCTGCTTGGTTGAAACAGGGCTGTCCAATTAGCTCATTTTGAAGCTGGAATTGAAATGTCACGTCAACCAAATGTGGGTTGAGCTAAACCTGCTCTATTCAGCCTGTTTTAACCTTGTCTAAATGGAAAGAGACCCTTGAGCTAACTTTTCTTTCTGTTGAAAGCTAAGCACTATACTTAAATAAAGAGTGTGAATTTCTTCAGTTCTGAGCCTGTATTATGTTTTATAAATATATTTTTCCCAAATAAGCAATTTACTGGGGAGAAAAATGACCCAGCTCCTCTCATACTACGTGCTCAGGGCCTTTTGTATTGTTTGCACCCCCTTGCACTGAGGTGGAGTTTTCCTACTGAGTGTTGGGATGTGCTGGCACACGGTGCAGCTGCCAAGTTGCCAGTGGATCCTCCTTCCATCCACAGCACTGAGTGCGCTTGACCATCTTGCTTCCAGCAGATAGGTAGAGCAACAGGAGCTTCATTATGGCCTTCTCATTCAGGTGGGACACCCTGAATATAAATACAGAGGACAGTTAGATTTTTTTGACCTTGCCATCATAGACTGTTTTGTGTTGGAAAGGACCTTAAGCTCCTCCAGTTCCAACCATCTGCCATGGGCAGGGACACCTTCCACTGGAGCAGCTTGCTCCAAGCCCCTGTGTTCAACCTGGCCTCGAACACTGCCAGGAATGGGGCAGCCACAGCTTCTCTGGGCACCCTGTGCCAGCGCCTCAGCACCCTCACAGGAAAGAACTTCTTCCTTATCTCCAACCTGAACTTCCCCTGTTCCAGTCTGAACCCATCACCCCTTGTCCTATCACTCCAGTTCCTGATGAGGAGTCCCTCTCCAGCATCCTTGTAGCCTCCTTCAGATACTGGAAGCTGCTCTGAAGTCTCCAGCAGCTTCTCTTCTCCAGGCTGAACAAGCCCAACTTTCTTAGCCTATAAAATGAGCTGAGTTGTTAGTCTTTATGTGCTCTCCTTGCCTCTGCTAGACCAGGATTCATAGAAGAATATGGTTTAGCATGTGTTTTAGCAGTGATAGTGCAGACTTTGGATCTTACTATGTGTTTGCAGATGTGTCCTCATGCTCGTACTCTACCCTTCATTCACAGACACCGCCTGGAAGAAGGACAAGCCAGCAGCTGGACACGCAGGCTCAAGGTTTTCCTTTGCTGCACAAGAACAAAAGACTCTCAGTCGGTAGGTACCAAATAGCTCTTGTCAGAGCAGCAGATAGCATCCTGCCTGCATGAGGTGTGTTTCATTACAGTGAGATTTGGAGGCACTAAGAGTCCAGGGAGCCTTGCGTACATGCAGGGGCCAGAAATCCCTTCCAAGAAGCATTCCCTCAGGATCACCAGACTTGGAGCTTTGCTGCATTGCTGATTCCTTTTCCAACCTTACAGCCCAAGTAGCCTAAAGGAGCCCTTGCCTTTTTGCAGGGGGGGACCTCGTATCCCATGCAGAAGCTGATGTAACAGCAAACGCAGATGTAACAACACTGAGTAGGGTAGCTATCAAGATGACTAGTCTTAACCCTCTGGTTTTGAGTATTAGAGAACTCTGAAGGTAAAGTCAGCACTGAAAGGCAAGGTCAGTGCTAAACTCTTCTCCTGTAGCTGATCTGTACCTCGCTGTTGCAGTGAACTGGGATAATAATGTGTAAGTGAAGATAGCAGTGGATGAAATACCTATTTTCACTATGTTTGTGCTCAACATTTGACTTTGTGATCAGTTTCAGTTTGCTCAGGCGGTTTCTCCTGGTGTTTGCGTCCGTCTCATTCACTTGAGGAGGAGAGAGACCTCTCTGAAAACAGGAAAATGTAGACCTGTCAAGCAGCTAAAGACTTCTTCTGGATTTACTGACAGTCAAACCCCACTACTTAAGCGCTAGATTCACATGGAGATCATTGGTTTGAAGTTTTCATGTGCTACAGTTGGGATTTTCCCCTCTTATCCAGCAGGAAAGGGTAAGGGGCTTGCTAGTGCTTCCCCAGAAGTTAGCAGTCCATTCCTACTGGCAGCAGTAGGAGCAGGTTTATGTCTTGGAGTGGTGTTCAACAGGATTCCTGAGGAGCTGCTGGAGATGTGAGCAATGACATGGAAAACTTTGCTGATTAAGACTCCTAATATTTAAATGGGTCAGAATTAGGAGTATTTGGGAACTCCTGGAAGACCAAACAGAACCAGGGTGTTGTTATCAGAGACAGTTGTAAAGAAAGACCAGGTGATGAATGCACACATATCCTGGCTCTGACAGTTCCAGCCTCTCAGGAGAAGAGCTTGGAGTTATCAAGGACACTTTGTCAAAGACATCAGTACACAACAGTAGCCAAAATACCACAAGAACATTTAGCATCAGTGGAAGGGCATAGAAAATGACAGAGAAACCACCAAGGGACCGACCCCATCAGTGATGTCCTTACTAAATATAGCCTGGGGTTGGGTCTCCTCAAAGGTGCAGCAGAGAAAGGAGCATATTGGAGGGGATATATGGACTTGGAATAGAAATGAGATTGGGATTTTAACCTCAAAAAGGAAGATGGAATTAGATGAGAGCTCTATAAGAATAATGGAGTCAGGTGAAGGCTACGTGAGCATTTGTTCATCACAGATGGCAACCAGTATGAATTAGATTAAAAGAGTGTGTTAGGAAGTGCTGTGGAGTTACCCACAGGGTGCATTCCCAAAGTGTGGATGGCTGCAGGACTTGTCATAACCCTCTTGCAGAAATCCAGCAGTGTGTCCTGGCACATGGATCCTCCCAGCGGCACTGGATGCAATGCCACCGTGTTCCCAAGCTGCTGTCCCACTGAGAAGTCAGAGCCTAGGACTGGCAGTGCTCACGGCTCATCTGCTGGAGCTGCTGAGGAAAATCCATCTGGAAAACTGAAACAAAACGAGCTTTTGTGTCAGGGCAGCTCCAACAGCAGCATCTCCTTGGGGGTTCTTTGCTGCTCCTCGCATGCTGCCCTAGCACAGGCACCTTCCATTCCCCCTGGGAGCACAGCCAGGTTACCCAGGTACCCAGAGGCGTGTGTCCCATGGATGCTGCAGCCTGGCTCCAGAGCTCTGAATGGCCTGGTTTCTGAACAACTCTATTTTATTCAGGAATGTGAAATATTTCCCTGTATCAAGCTTTTTTAAAACAAGCTTCTCATTCTGCAGTGACTGTTTCTGCTTCAGATGTTTTTCTCTAGTTCAGGATAAAAGCAGATACCACAATCTTCAAATTCTTTGTGCTATTGAGTTTCCATTTTACATTCAGCTTGAGCAATTCCCAGTCTCTTTTCTTTACAGAAACAAGCTCTGACTTTGTGTGTCCTGGCATGACAGTGTGTGGAATGAATGCATGTGTAATGGATGAGAAATGAATCCATTGCTGTCTCTCCCAGTCTTCATGGAAGAAAATGTTCTAACACAGAATCATCATCCTCATCCTCTGGGCTGGAAAATAGTTCTGTGGAGTGGACATGGTGTTTGGGACATGAATGTGGGTCTGAAGTGTCAGATCTCCAACCCTGGAGCAAATCATCAGGGCTACAATTAATCCTACAATAGAATATGAGATGCTCCAGGAAAAACTCACCCTTTGGAACCAAACATAGACTCATAGAGTATTTTCAATTGGAAAGGACATTAAGATCACCCAGTTCCAAGCCCTGTCCAACCTGGCTTTGAACATGCCAGGGATGGGGCAGCCACAGCTTCTCTGGGCAAACCTGTTCCAGCACCTCAGCGTCTTCTTCCTTATCTCCAACCTGAACTTCCCCTGTTTCAGTTTGAACCCATCACCCCTTGTCCTATCCCTACAGTCCCTGATGCAGAGTCCCTCTCCAGCATCCTTGTAGCCCCCTTCAGACACTGGAAGCTGCTCTGAGGTCTCCACACAGCTTCTCTTCTCCAGGCTAAACATCCCCAATGTTCTCAGCCTGGCTCCATAGAGGAGCTGCTCCAGTCCGTGAGCATCCTCGTGGCCTCCTCTGGACTTGCTCCAACAACTCCATGTCCTTTTTATATTGAGAGCACCAGAACTTCACACAGGGCTCCAAGTTGGGGTCTCATGAGAGCAGAGTAGAGAGGGCGTTGCTGCCCCTTTGGGTTAATAAGTGGTTTTACTTTGTGGCTGCATTTCATGTGTGCTTATAGAAGCTCAGCTAAGCTTTATGGGGTCAGTACTTGAAGGTTGCTGCAGCTGTAGTGTCACAGAGGTTACTGCCAGTCCATTTGCTCTTCAAAAGGCACAGCTGGTGTGGAAACCTGCACAATTGGCACCTGAAGCCCTGTTCTTAATGGTGATTTAACTTGCTTTTGTAGGTGAAAGTCAAAAATGAAAGAAAGTAATCTGGCACTCTAGGAGTTTATCAGAGATGAAAGAATAGAGGTCATTCCCTGCAGGACTGCTTGGGAGAGAAGGGATTTACTTTCTTCCCAGTCAAAGAAGAGACATAGAGAGATCCTGGCCTGAAATTCAGCCTTCCTGTTAGTGCACAGCTCAGGCTTTCAACAGACAAGACTGCAACTGGTGCTGAGTAAAGGATGCTCTGAAAACACAGGCTGAAAGTGCAGGGGTAAGGCTGTGACAGACCTTGGTAGGAAAGGTTACTGATGGCAGGAATCAAAATACCAATACCATTGGTGTAGTACAGCACTTGCTCAGTGATCCAACCTCAGGGTCACCCTTGTCTTTGAGCCTGCTGGTCTTAGAGATGGTCACGTCAACATTGCCTCACAGTCCAGCCCAGCTCCAGCTCCCAAACCATTCCCACTTAACATCTTTTGTCTTTGTAGTACAGAGCAAAAGGGAAAATAACACTTTTTTCCTCATAACACCTTTGTCACTCTGCTTTAGAGTCTTTGCTTGACCCTCTCAGGTCACTTCCACTTCTGTCCCTCCTATGGTGTCTTCCTTTTTTGACCACCTTCTCTTCTGGGAACTCTGCATTTAATGACTCAGATCTTTATCCAGGTTTTCCCTTTCAGGCCCTTTTGCTTGGGTGCAGTCCAAGATAAACCTGGAAAAGCCTCATAACTTGGTGTGCTCCTTCAGCACCAAGAGCTGCCATCTGTAACACTTGCTTGTTGCAATGAACTCTTTGAAATCACATAGCAAAGAGGATGATGGTGAGCAATGAGCAGCTACAGGGCAGCAAGATTCAACAGTTGTCACCTTTATCTGCTTGCAGTGGTGAGGTCTGGGTTAAATATGGGCAAAATCAGTGGGGTTTTCATCCTGAGGAGCCTTTGCTCAAATGAAATTGCTTTTGAGGAGCAAGGATGACTGAGATGATGCTGGGTTTGGATTTGCTTGGTTCTCCTCATACTTCCTCTGTCTTATTTACAGTGTAGAGATGAGACCGTTTCTCTCCCTTTCTGCCTGCTCTGTTTTGATGGCGAGGTGCTCTGCTTGCCCACACACCAGCACAAAGTGTAGTACAAACTCAGCCCCAGCTGAAGCCTCTCAGTGTGACTATGTAAAAATAAACAGGATCCTCATCTGATCAGACCAGATATGGTGTTCCCTAAAGGAATCTCGTGGATGTTTCGGAGCGTGAGCTATAGAAATGAGGCCATTGCTGCCGCAGTGGTTCTCATTCCGTGGCCTGTTTTGAAGCTCCCCATACCCAAACTCCTTCTTTTTCTCCTCAACTCTTCTGTCCTTGGATTTTGCAGGATGCCTATTCTGAAATTGCCTATCTTTTTGCTGAATTCTTCCGAGACCTTGACATCGTCCCATCTGACATCATTGCAGGCCTGGTTCTCCTGCGCCAACGGCAGCGGGCAAAGCGCAACGCTGTGCTGGATGAGGTGGGTGGAGAGGGCATCCCTCTTGGCCTCTGACTTACCTGCTGCTCTTGACTCACTCTCTGAGACTGCATGACTCTGCCCACCTCAGTTCTGGTGTGTGTGATGGGCTATTTCCAGTCACTGAGCTGGAAAATGAAGGTATTAACTGCTTGAACAGCTTTTCCCAAGGCTCCCCAAAAGCCTAGCTGACACTGAGTCAAGTTTGGGAAATCCATTATCTTTTCTAGGCAGGTGATACAGATTGAGTCGATAGTCTAACCCCAAGTGGGCTTGAAGGAGGTGGTAGGTGCTTGGGAGTGAATGGGACAATTACTCCTCTGCACAGTAATGTGGAGAAGCTTCCAGCATCTGGGAAAAGCTGTAGGAGGAACTTTAAGGACAAAATTCCTAAATTCCAAGCCATTATTGGCCTTGAGATTCATGGATTGTCAACCCTGTAGAAAATGGGGTTAGCTTTTCTCAGAAGTGGGGCTCAGACAGCAGTGATCAAGAACAGCAGAATTGGACCCAGTTAGAGGAGGCTGGTCGGGATGCTTAAGAGCATCTTATCCCAGGTTGCACAGTACTGTCTGTTTCTCGCGTGTAGCTTTGTCTTGGTGTCAGAGGGAAGAATCTTTCTGTGTGTTTGTGCTTACAGGCAAACAACGACATTTTAGCTTTTCTGTCTGGGATGCCCGTGACCAGGAACACAAAGTACCTGGATCTGAAAAATGCGGTAAGTGGCTGCATTGTGAACTTGCAAACCCATCGTGCTTCCCTCTGTTGCCTGTTTTCTCTTTCTCAGTGGCTTCTCTCACTCCTTTCTGCCCCTTTCTGGAACAATCAAAGAAAGGAAAGATTAGTACAGCAGAAGCAGACTAGTTTGGGTTGGATGGGGCCTTAGAGCTCATCCAGTTCAACCTTCCACTACAGCAAGTTACTCTAAGCCTAATCCGATGTAATAACAACACGTGCTCTCTGGAGGCTTTTAAAGCATCACTTGTAAAGCGTTCTCTCTGCCCTCTGTGTGGTGGGAGGTGGTAGGATTCCCACTTAGATGGGGGAAGGCAGCATGAGGTTTGTCCAACCCCAGAGGTATGAGTTGAGTGCTGCCCCCAGGAGCATCGTGCAGAGCTCCATATGGAAGTACTACCAGGCAGGGCTCCATCTTGGAAAGGTCAGGGAGCTGCCTGGAGTGAGGTGAAGCCTTCCTCCCTGGGGCTGCTTGTCAGCAGCTCTCAGGATGGGAATGCTGGCTGTCTGTTTTGTGTGGATTAAGCTTGGTTTTCCTTCTGGCGTGCTGCTGCTGCAGTGCTTCATGGGGCAAACTGTATTAACCCCCTCGATTAGATGATATTCATAGAATCAGAGAATAGTTAGGGTTGGAAAGGACCTTAAGATCATCTGTTTCCAACCCCCTGTAATGGGAAGGGACACCTCACACTAAACCATGCCACCCAAGGCTCTGTCCAACCCGGCCTTGAACACCACCAGGTTGTTGAGCATTCCCAACTTCCCTGGGCAACCCATTCCAGTGCCTCACCACCCTCACAGTGAAGAACTTCCTCCTTATATCCAATCTGAACTCCCCCTGTTTCAGTTTGAACCCGTTACCCCTTGTCCTATCACTACAGTCCCTAATGAAGAGTCCCTCCCCAGCATCCCTATAGGCCCCCTTCAGGCGCTGGAAGGCTGCTCTGAGGTCTCCACGCAGCCTTCTCTTCTCCAGGCTCAACAGCCCCAACTTTCTCATCCTATCTTCATACGGGAGGTGCTCCAGTCCCCTGATCATCCTCGTGGCCTCGTCTGTACCTGTTCCAACAGTTCCATGTCCCTTTTGTGTTGAGGACACCAGAACTGCACACAGTACTCCAAGTGAGGTCTCACGAGAGCAGAGTCAGTATTGCTGCAAGAGTGACCCAATCCCAGCATCTCTGATCAAGTGGTTCTGTGATTAACCTGCTTGTGGCTCTGCTGTGTTTAACGCTCACACCCTACTTGTGCTCAGCCTGTCTCTCCCGAATAGGAGAGTGTGGGGAGAGATGGAAGCAGAGCTTATAGAAGACACTGCTGAGGAATGAGTCCCCAAACTGGCTTTATAGCCCTCTCTGTGCATGCTATGGCCTGTGACTATGTGGAAGAAGTATATTTAGAGAGCTTAACTTCTTGCAACTTCACAGAATCCCAGACTGCTTTGGGCTGGAAGGGAGCTTAAAGCTCATCCAGTTCCAACCCTCTACCATGGGCAGGAACACCTTCCAGTAGAGCAGGTTGCTCCAAGCCCAGTCCTCTGCTCCAGTCCTCTGATTAAACTAGTTTATCTCCTCAACTATGAGAGCCCCGAGGGCATGGCCTTCCTTTGGGCAGGGTGTTGGATGCACAGAGGAAGATTTCTCTAGAACTAACTGCTGCTTTTGTTAAAGAGCTGTGGGGGCCCCTCCATGCAGGAGAGCAGGAGTAGCTGCCCTGAGCTGTCGTTGGGAGGGGTTGGATCTCAGCCAGCACCGCCAGCTTGTGCCCTCCTGCAGGCATCTGCAAACACTGACAGTGCTGCTCTGGTGGTACTGAGAGAGCAGGTTGGTGCTCAGAAAGAAGGGTGCATGTGTCTAATCATGGTGGAAGAAGGGAACCAGCAGGAGAACTCCCTGTCTAAAAGGGAATATGGCCTTTAGCAAGTCTCTTGTCTCTTTCAGCAAGAGATGCAGCGATACAAAGAGGTGTGTTACTACATGCTGTTTGCCCTGGCTGCCTATGGCTGGCCCATATACCTGATGAGGAAGCCCACATGTGGACTCTGTCGCCTGGCCAGATCCTGCTCGTGAGTGGCCATCCTGTCTATCACTCTGCCTTTCCCCTTCTGTTTTCCCCAGATTTAGATACATCATTTCCTTCATCAGTTTACTCTCCATCACCCCTCTATTCCTTCCTCTTCCTTTTTTCTTCCTTTCCCTTCTCATGCTTTTACTTTCCATCTCCAACTCTGTCCCTTCATACTCCAATGTCTTTCCCCTCAACCTCTTCCTTTACAGTTGCTTATCTGCTTACCTTGTTAAATAAACCAGACTGTCCTATGCTCTCTACTCTCTGGTGCACTGAGGATCATGCCAGTCCTGTGCAGTATGAACAGCCAATGGAGAGAACTCATCTGGCACAAGGCTGCTTTCGCATTGATTCAAAACAGCTGTCTGGGAGCTCTGAAATCAAATGTATCAGCAAGCCCAGATAAGCTGGGAGTTGACATTTGGGTCTCTATTAAAGCCTTGGCAAGACTTGGCCAGTTTGTGCTGTGTTCTCTGTGACTAATTGTTTTCTTCCTGCCGTGCTCCGTGGTGCTCACCTCATGGTAGTTCAGTGCAGGATATACTGGGTTTAAAGGTTTGCTTTCAGCTGCCATAATGCTAGCATCAGCTTCTCTTTGGGGCTGAGCTTTTTGCACTTAGGCAGGTGACTTCTATGCTGAACCTATGAGGAGGAATCTCCTTCCTTTTATTTGGGAAGTGTTTCATAAGGGAAAGAAGGAGACATAAATCTGTGCTTCTGTTTTTGGCCTGGGATGATGATTCTAGACCTGTTTTCTGTTTTTGTTATAAATAGACCTTGAGCTCAGTATGATTTTAGACCTGCTCCTTGTTATAAATAGATCTAGAGCTCAGTATATGCTAGCTGCTTTGTACATTGAAGCAATGTAGGACTGCACTGTGAGGCATAGTATCCCTTGAGGAGAGATCCCAGCCCCATCATGCATCGAATCCTTGAGGACTGGTGGCACTGCAGCTCTCTCTGGTGCTCAGAAGGGAAACTACATCTGCTGTCAGTGCCTCTTTTTGATGCTACATCAGTTGTGTGCTTTTTGGTGCAAGAGCCCCTACCAGGGGAGGGCATCACTGCTGGGTCTGTCTTTCCCTTATCTCTAGGAATTCTGCTCTAAAGCCAATCTCTTCCACATTCCTCTTTTCCTCAAAGCTGTTGCTCTTCTGCAGATGTTGCTGTCTGTGTCCTTCACGTCCTCGCTATGCACCTAGTGTCACCATTGAGGAGGACAACTGCTGTGGCTGCAATGCCATTGCCATCCGCCGCCACTTCTTGGATGAGAACATGACCTCGGTGGATATTGTCTACACATCGTGCCATGATGCGGTAAGAGCCTGCAACCCTTTGGGCCATGCTTCTAAGGCACTTCCTAATGGGATCTATGGGATTCCAGGTGTAGTGGTACAAAGAAGGAAACTTGAAGCCTTTTTTCTGACCTTAGAGCTTCCTATCCTATCTCTCCATCAAGGAATTCTGTCACTTGGACAGAAATATTTGCTACTGGCAAAAATCATCACTGAAAGGAGTGCTTACACCTAAGGCATAATCTGTCACACCATTGCCTCCCTGAGAATAATTCAACAGGAATGTCTCACCTGATTGCTAGTCCTGGATATTTTCCAGGTTTACGAAACACCTTTCTATGTGGCTGTGGACCATGATAAGAAGAAGGTGGTCATTAGTATCCGAGGAACTCTGTCTCCAAAAGTAAGTGCCTCGCATCCCTTTTGCTACCCTGGTAAACTTTCAGGAGGGTCTCAGGCCTTCCTGCTTGGCGTTTGATTTACCTGAAGGACAACAATGGCTTTTCTTCCAGGATGCCCTGACAGACCTAACTGGGGATGCAGAGCGCCTTCCAGTTGAGGGTCACCATGGCACATGGCTGGGACACAAGGTAGAACACCCCCCCCCCAAAAAAAAAGCAACCCCCAAAGCCCCAAACAAACCAAATCCCAACCCAACCCCCCCAAAATAACCAACCCAACCCCAAAACCCACACTTTTCTCATGTTTTGACTTGAGAAAACAACTGGTCTGAATTGCTTGAGGTACTTCTAAGGGAGTTTCATGATTGCAGTGAAATGGCTTGGAGCTGTTAATACAAAATCCTTAGTTGTAACTGTTAAAACCACTATGTGTGTAATTAAAACCTCCCATATAATTAGTGAAAACCAAGCAGTAAAAGGCATCTGTGGAGATCTAGAACAGAATTATTGGATTCATTGAGAGGCCTTCTTCTTCCAATGACCTTTTCAGAACTTGCAATCAGACCCTGAGGATGTGTTCAGAATTCTCTGGCAATGAGATGGGCACTGAACCTCATCCAAGGGAACTGGCAGGACTTGTGCCTGTGTAATGAGACTGATGCTATGGGTCTGTGTTAGCAATCAGGTCTGGGCTGATTAAATCCATTGATTCTAGAGCTGATCTTTGCCCCAGTCCAGCAAAATAGTGACATGCCCACTGAGTTTTAAGATTAGCAGGGACTTGGCAGCCTCTCAAGATGCAGGGCCAGACTGGGAGGGAAAAATCCAAACTGGAGGTTGTGTGTGTTGGAGGGAATGTGGAGGTTGTTGGAACTGCTGCTGCTCAAGGAGATGAGATGTTGCTGATCATCTGCTTGGCATCCCTTTGGAGCAGGACGTTGAGGTTGTAACTCCATGGGAGTGGGGAAGTGGGAGCTCTTGATTCCCTCATGATGTCCTGCTTGAAAGATGAACCTTTTCCATGTGCTCTGATGCTCGGCTCTGGGAAGTAGAGGGTAGTAGCTGATGGAGAACTACATACTCAAATGCTCAGTTGGGTATGGGTCTGATAAAGAAATGTTCACCTAAGAAGGCCTTGTTTGGATTCTGCAGTCTCCAAGTGTCCCAGAGTAGGTAGTCTTGAAAAGTGTTGTGTACTTCCATTTGGCTAATGGGCATTTTTCTGTGTGTCATAAAATCACAGACTCCCAGTCTGGTTTGTGTTGCAAAGGAGCTTAAAGCTCCTCCAGCTCCAACCCCTGCCATGGGCAGGGACCCCTTCCACTGGAGCAGGGTGCTCCAAGCCCCTGTGTCCAACCTGGCCTTGAGCACTGCCAGGGATGGGGCAGCCACAGCTTCTCTGGGCACCCTGTGCCAGAGGCTCAGCACCCTCCCAGGGAAGAGCTTCTGCCTAAGAGCTCATCTCAGTCTCCCCTGGGGCAGGTTAAAGCCATTCCCCTTGTCCTGTCCCTACATCCCTTGTCCAAAGCCCCTCTCCAGCTTTCCTGCAGCCCCTTTAGGCACTGGAGCTGCTCTGAGATCTCCCCTTCAGGAGCCTTCTCCTGTACAGGCTGCCCCAGCCCAGCTCTCTCAGCCTGGCTTCAGGGCAGAGCTGCTTCAGCCCTCGAAGCATCCCCATGGCCTCCCCTGGGCTCACTCCAACAGCTCCACATCCCTCCTGTGCTGTTGCCCCAGAGCTGGATCAGGACTGCAGGGAGGCCTCCCCAGAGTGCAGCAGAGGGGGAGAATCCCCTCCCTTGACCTGCTGCTCATGCTCTGGGGGTCAGCCCAGCACATAGGGGAATTCTGGGCTACAAGCATCCAGGAGAAAATGAATTAGAAAATGAGGAAATTAACCCAGGAATTACCCAGGGCGTGTTATGGACACAGTGAAAAGAGGTAGTATTTTGTCACATAACTGCTGTTTAGCTATGGGAATCTTTACTGTGTATCAGACATTGTTGGAGTGTTGTGTCTGCTGTTGTTGATGATGTTGCTTCATTTTGTGCTAATTCATTTAGCTCAAAGTGACTTAGCACATCAGTGTGATCAACAGCTCATGCAAAGGAAGACGAAAGGAAACCAAAGGACAGTGAGGGGGAATTTGTTCTAACGTACAGAAAAGCTCCTAATGGATCCTTGCAGGAGTTGGTTTTCTTTTGATCTCCATGTGAAAACGTTCATGTGCCAGTGACTTGTATGAAACATCATCAGCTCATTCCCTTGGTTCTATATGGAGGGTTTATTTGGCCTTTATGTTATTTCGTGTTTTGACTGTTGCTAGTACGGAGCTATAGCTTTATCTCAAATTATTATCACTGTGAATCTTCAGACTATAATGTCCTGCTGATTCCTGAGGGGAAACTAATGGAGATAATAGAATTTAAATCCTCCATCCTAATGCATTTTTAACGTCCAGAAGTCAACTTGAACACACAAATAAATGAAGTGCTTTGCAAACACATTTAATTTGGAGCCAAGGACTTGGTCGTCCGGGAGCTTCCTGTGAGTTGGTTGCTGTCTGTTCTTGTTCTTGCTGGTTCTGTCCTGCACATCCAACAGGCCTCTTATCTCCACCTGCGGAGCTCTCCTGATGCTGGGCTTCATGTGGTGCCGATCAGACATCCCACAAGTTAAACCTCTTGATGTTCATGTGAGCCACCTTATCGCTCCACTGCTACCACAGCTCAAAGTGTTTCACTGCTTGGGTTGCTGTGAATGCCACAGTTAATATAGTGTAGAAACAGACTAGTTTGTGTTGGAAGGGAGCTTAAAGCTCATCCAGTTCCAAGCCCTGCCATGGGCAGGGGCACCTTCCACTGGAGCAGCTTGCTCCGAGTCCCGTCCAACCTGGCCTCAATCTCAGTCTCCCCTCTGGCAGGTTAAAGCCATTCCCCTTGGCCTGTCCTTACAGGCCCTTGTCCAAAGCCCCTCTCCAGGTTTCTTGTAGAGCTCTCTGAGCTATTTTGCATCAAAACTTGTAGCTGTAGCTAACATTTAGGGCTTAGCATGCCAGAAAAAAGAGGGAATTAACCACAAAAACCAATCCAGCTTCATAGTATTTGAAATAAGTCCCACTGATTTTATAACAAAATTCATTTTAAAGTAATCATAAGGCAAGAACGTCAATGAACACTTAACTCTGGTGAACTTCTATAGAACAAAACTACTAAAATGATGATGTTATGGAGGTTGATTTGTGGTGCTGAGCCAGCTGGGATGACAAGAAGTTGCCAGAAGGAAGCTCACCCAGGATGACAGCTCTTCCCATTTCCATAGAACACTCAGTAATAGCAAGAACTTCCCATTCAAGCTCTTTATCCTATCCAACACACTCCCTGTGTGGGTTTTTACCCCCAATTCAGATATCCCTGAGCAGTTTCATACCTTCAGCCTGCAAAACAATAGACTGTTTCCCTTTCCTTCCATCTCCACTGTGGTTATTTACATGTGAGCTTCCATAACTAAACCCAGATAGATTTATTCCTTGAAAACTTAGGAAAGGGGGTCCATTTAAATGGCAAGTCTACATTTAACACTGCAATGATGAAAGGCTCATTCCATTCTATAAAAATCACTGTCTGTATTAGAATATCATTATCAAACCTATCGCTATCAGCCTGACTAACAGCCCATTATTAATATCAACACAGATTTAGGTCATGCTATTCAAAAATAGCATCCTAAATTCATGTTAGGACTTTATGTAAGTACTTCTGTCATTCACTTCTCATTAGAAAGGAGCTGGAGACTCCTCTGAATGCTGCAGAGAGATGGGAACACAGGCATGGAATATCATAGCATCTGCTTTTGATGATGCTGGTGGTGTTACAGGTGTCCCATTTACAAGCTCAGCACAATCACCATGGTCTGCTCTTTCTCTTCAGGACTCACATTGGATTTGATGATGTATTTGATATTGAGGGCTTTGAATGCTCCACACTGTTTTGCTTCCTGAGAGGAGCATCAGTTCTTTTATGCCTAAAGCAGGGGGATTGGAACTGCATGATCTTAAGGTCCTTTCCAACACAAACCATTCTATGACTCTATGTCACAGAGATTAATGCATGCTCAATAGCATTCACTTTGTACTTCAACTGTTTTCAGGTAGGGGTGTAATGCAAAATAGCAGAGGAGATGATCTTCCTGGGTTTAGACCAGCCCAGGCAATGTGAATTCTTTGAGGTCTGTAATCACCACATTCAAGTAGATAATTTCTGTTAACCCATGTTCACCCTGGACTACATGACTGGTTTTCAGCCCTTGTATTTCAGGTTTGCCTAGTACTGAATTAACCTCTAGTAAGGGCATAACCAAGAATTGGTTCCAAGCAATGGCTTTAAGCTGCCCGAGGGGAGATTGAGATGAGCTCTGAGGCAGAAGCTCTTCCCTGTTGGGGTGCTGAGGCGCTGGCACAGGGTGCCCAGAGAAGCAGTGGCTGCCCCATCCCTGGCAGTGTCCAAGGCCAGGTTGGACAGAGGGGCTTGGAGCACTCTTCTCCAGTGGAAGGTGTCCCTGCCCATGGCAGGGGTTGGAGCTGAATGGGCTTTAAGCTCCCTTCTGACCCAAACCATTCTGTGGTTCTATTTATGCAATGGACTGAATTCTAGTTGCTTGTTTGTAACAGATCAGCTGCATTCGTAATTATTACAGAGGGAGAAACACATTTCAGCTGCCGCCGTCAGCAGGGAGGATAAATGTTTAGACCCAGACTGTTGGCTTGTTTCACATACTCCAGCAATTCTTAGCTTCTAGTGAATAAAAATCCTTTAATAATATGTGATAATCATAAAATCATAGAACCATGGAATGGTTTGGGTTGGAAGGGACCTCGAAGTCCATCCAGTTCCAGCCCATGTCACAACCTTGTGTTTAAGCAGTGGGTTGTTTTGCTATGGTTGTTTCATTTTCTTCCTGGACTTTGCATTGTGACCCCAGGGCTGAGCCTTTGATTGTGTCAAGTGCAGAGTCCTACACCTGGGCTGGAGCAATCCCAGGCACAGCTCCAGGTTGGGCAGAGAAGAGATTCAGAGCAGCCCAAGGAGAAGGACTTGGGGATGTTGGGTGATGAGAAAATGAACATGAGGGGGCTGCAGTGTGCGCTTGCAGCCCAGAAGCCAACTGTATCCTGGGCTGCATCCAAAGGCACGTGACCAGCAGGTCGAGGGAGGTGATCCTGCCCCTCTACTCTGCTCTTGTGAGGCCTCACTTGGAGCATTGTGTGCAGTTCTGGTGTCCTCAACATCAAAAGGACATGGAACTGTTGGACCAAGTCCAGAGGAGGCCATGAGGATGCTCAGGGACTGGAGCACCTCCTGTATGAAGATAGGATGAGAAAGTTGGGGCTGTTGAGCCTGGAGAAGAGAAGGCTGCATGGAGACCTCAGAGCAGCCTTCCAGTATCTGAAGAGGGCTTATAGGGATGCTGGAGAGGGACTCTTCATTAGGGACTGTAGTGATAGGACAAGGGGTAACGGATTCAAACTTAAACAGGGGGAGTTTAGATTGGATATGAGGAAGAAGTTCTTTCCTGTGTGGGTGGTGAGGCACTGGAATGGGTTGCCCAGGGAAGCTGTGAATGCTCCATCGCTGGCAGTGTTCAAGGCCGGGTTGGACAGAGCCTTGGGTGGCATGGTTTAGTGTGAGGTGTCCCTGCCCATGGCAGAGGAGTTGGAAGAGGATGAGCTTAAGGTCCTTTCCAACCTAAACCATTCTCTGATTCTATTACCTTAGTTTAAGAACTGTCATTTCTTCCAAGCAGTTTGTGGCTCTGGTAATCAGTGAGGGAGGACATCTGCCTAATGAAGTCTATTCTTCACTGTGGAGTCAGTCTTCTTCCTCAAGCCTGACACATGCTGCGTGGCACTCTGGAGCTTATCCAGCCTTCAGGGCAGTGTAGTGTCTGCTAAATGTTCAGATTGGGAGCTGATATGTGACCATTTACATCCTGTTCTGCCTTTGTGTTTCCTCAGGGAATGGTGCTATCTGCTGAGTACATCAAGAAGAAATTGGAACAAGAGATGGTGCTTTCTCAAGCTTTTGGAAGAGACTTAGTGAGTATTAGGTTTCTCTTATCCTTGTGGGCTATACAGAAGAAGTGATAGTGGGAGGTGTCCCTGCCCATGGCAGGGGGGTTGGAACTGGATGGTCTTAAGGTCCTTTCCAACCCTAACTATTCTATGATTCTATGATTTCCCTAAACCACTCTTTTTAGGGAAACCTCAGCGTCCCTGAATGTTGTTCGATTTCCCAAATCTTTCCATCTGTCTGGATTGCCACACAGGGAACTCGTTCATTATTCCCCCAAGGCTTCCTTATTGTGCAACCACCAATACTACAAAGCTCCTGATGATAGTTTGTGTTTTTCTCAGGCAAAGCTAAGGTCGGAAATCCCATTTGGTGGCAATGCAGGACAGGGAACACTAAAACCAAATCGACAGGAACTAAAGTCTCATTTCTGTGGAGATTCTCTTTGGAGGCAGCAAAGGGATGCCACGCTGGCTGCCTCTATGTGCACATTTCTTAGGATAGACAGCTATCAGAGGACTCAAGAGAGGTGTTAGGAAGCAGCTTACCTTAGCTTATATGTCAGTAATAGCACAGTGTGTCCCTCTTTGGGAAGGAACTTCTGAACTGCCTGATTCCCTGCTGTCAGACAGCTTTGTTCTTCCCATGCCCAAAGAGTGCTTGGCCTGAGCAGTGCCCGTGGGGAAAATAGCCGTAGCTGAAGGAAGAATGAAAAGAGGGATAAAAGCCTCAATGGTTCCCCTGAACTTCAGTCAGAATCATAGAATCCCAGCCTGGTTTGTGTTGGAAGGGAGCTTAAAGCTCACCCAGTTCCAACCCCTGCCACGGGCAGGGACACCTTCCACTGGAGCAGGGTGCTCCAAGCCCCTGTGTCCAACCTGGCCTTCAACACTGCCAGGGATGGGGCAGCCGCAGCTTCTCTGGGCACCCTGTGCCAGCGCCTCAGCACCCTCCCAGGGAAGAGCTTCTGCCTAAGAGCTCATCTCAGTCTCCTCTGGGGCAGGTTAAAGCCATTCCCCTTGTCCTGTCCCTACATGCCCTTGTCCAAAGCCCCTCTCCAGGCCCTTTAGGCACTGGAGCTTCTCTAAGGTCTCCCCTTCAGGAGCCTTCTCTAGGCTGAACAAGCCTAATCACATTCTGTTCAGTTTGAAGCTGGCTTTATGTATATTGACTCCAACCTCAAACTGAGGAAATACAGTGTAATGAGCTGGACCTGACCCACAAAGATGGAAAGAGTTTGATTAATAGGGAGCAACCTTCTTGTGTGTGGGAAATTAAGAGCTGTCTGAAGCTGAACTGGGATTGATACCTGACAAAGTGCTGTGGCCAGAACATTAATGCCATCCCAGGTCCTACCAATGGCTCATCTAGCCCAGTGCACTGTTTCTTAACAATAAACCAGCAGTTCCAGTTACCAGCAACAGATCTTCAGGGGTAAAGTATAAGTGAGGTGTATAAAGTCTTAAATCTCCCCCTGCATTCGCCTTACTGACTGTAAGAGGAGGGGTAGTGGCTTGGAGGTGGCCTTGAGAAGGAAAATGACCCAAAGATAGATTCTTCTTTTGGGTTGGTCATATGTTCTATGTGTGCTTTGTAATCTAATGCAAGAAGTCCCAGTGTATCCCCAGGTGCTGGATAACAAGAACAGTATAAAACATTAAGGAATACTTCTGTCTCTTTATTACTTGATCAGTGTCCTGCTGGTGAGAGCATCTAGGCTTAAAAGGCTACTATCAAACTGCTGCTTGGATTCCTGCTGTTCAGTGTTGGAGTTCCTGAAAGCAGGTCATTTCTAGAACCTGGGAGACCTCAGTGTGTGGAGTCAGATGTTATCATAATAACTTGTGTGCATTCCCTTTTTCTTCCTCCCTTTTGTGTTTTAGGGAAGACTCAGTAGGTCAAACAGTGCCTGATAGGAGAGAATAACTAAGGAATGAAATCTCGCATCCCTTCGGCAACACTGCAGGGCAGGAGTGTGCCACTGTCCCTTAGCCTGGGCAGTGTAAATCAGAACTCTGCTTCCATTTCTCATCTAACATACCCTCCCTAGTTCCTGTTGATGTTGGAGCTGGTGAGCTGGGGTACTCATGTATAGGAAAGACTTAGAGCAGGGGAAAACGGACAGATTTGGGGGCTGTGGACTTACCTTTCACTCTGAGCTCAATTTCTTCTTTTGTGGCTTTTGTTTCCAGGGGAGAGGAACAAAACACTATGGCCTGATTGTGGTTGGTCATTCCCTGGGGGCTGGCACAGCTGCCATCCTGTCCTTCCTCTTGCGTCCGCAGTACCCATCACTCAAGTGCTTTGCCTATTCTCCTCCAGGTGGGCTGCTGAGGTAGGTGTTGGGATGGACTGGTGAGAGTGGAGGGGGTGTAGTTGTAGCTGGAACAGATCCTGTTTGGGATGCTCTGAGGAGCAGTAAAAGATAAGGCTCTGCTCTGAGGAGCTTGCAGGAAAATGGAAAGGCTGAAAGCTCTTGGCAACTTTTGCTCTATGATATAATTTAGGCTGTGATTGTGTATGGCCATTTTCCTAAATATCCCGATTTATGACTCAGCTGTCTGTGGCTATAGCTCTGATCTCACCCTGACTAGTGGAAAATGCGCACTGAGTGGACAAGGTGCACTTTCACAGACTCAGACTGGTTTGTGTTGGAAGGAACCTTAAAGCTCATCCAATTCCAACCCTTGCTATGGGCAGGGACACCTTCACTACACCAGGTTCCTCAGTTTTCCGTATTCTCTGCACAGTGCCAGTGTCTCCTCTCCCCACCTGCTGTGAACAGATGTACAGTAAGGGAGATATCTGACCAAGTGTAGATTTCTGCATCAGTTGATGTGGTTGGTTGGACTCCTTCGACAGCTGACAAAGAACTTGGCACTTCTGGAGGGTGATTTCTGTCATTCTAAAGTGGGTGCCTAGAACAGGTCAGAGGGGTTGTGCTTCTTGGGTGCCTGTTTCTCTCCCTTTACTGTAGGAGGGATCTAGGGTAGCTGCCATGGACATCTTTAAAGAGAAGTGTGGTGAATTCCTCCCGCTATAGATTGGGACAGACCTGCTGATCATGTTATTTATGTGGCAGCCAATCCAAACCATCCCACTTGGTTGCTGTGAAGTGACATAAAGTCTTTCTAGTTGTGGCAGACCTCGTGGGGGCACTTAAAAGCAGCTATGGATTATCAGAAGCTTCTTGTGATAGTTACTGCATCATGTTCCAGGTGCAGGCAAAGGGTTTTACACCATCCTGCTAATGAACCTGGATGCTGGCCTTGCTGTGATAGTTATCACTGGGCTTCAGCTACAGAGGAGTTGCTCTGTAGGATGTTTCTTGAGGTGTGATAGCTTTTTGCTCAGTTTCCACTCCTGACGTCCCTCAGGCCATGCTCTGCTGTGTTACCTCAACTGGTTCAGGGATGCCTTTAACTGCCACACTTCTGTTGTGCTGTGGTTCATGCCCAGGATCATCTCTAGGTCAATGATGCAGCCTCTGTCTGTGGACACTGTATAGGTTTGGAACATCTCTAAGAAGGTGGCTGATTTCAGAACCAGCTCATAGAGTGGAAGCATTAATTCCCTCTTATCTTGGTTCTCAGGTTGCTACAGAAAGTGGCCATCTTAGTTCTACAGCATCTTTGTAAAGTAGTCTCGGGAGGATGGCGTATCTTCTTACTTTCTGCTGTCCTGGCCATTCCCAAACTTGGAAAATGACTATGAAGCATCAAGTTAAAGTACTTTTCCAAGTATATTCGGAGCCGTATGCAGAATAATGTTACTTTGGACATGGGATGTGAATAATTAAGCTTTTCTTTACCAAGATGCAAGTCTCCAAAATATTGAGCATCTTGGGGTTTGGGGTTTATGGCTGTTTGGTAACCAGACAGCAGTGTCAAATGTGGGGATGAAGTGCAGTTTGCTGCTAGTGAAACACTCTTTGCTTCTTCTTGGTCCTGTTTCTCTTCCAGTGAGGATGCCATGGAGTATTCAAAAGAGTTTGTGACTGCAGTCGTGCTTGGCAAAGATCTAGTGCCCAGGCAAGTGGAGAAGTGTCTCAATATCTTGATGAGTATCTGTTCTACACACAAGTCACCTCCTTCCTGTCACAAACACCTCAATCCTATCTGTCTCCACTTTCCTCATTCACCTGTCCTTGTTACATCTTACCTGTCTTCTTCTATTGCTGCATCTTTTCACCTGGACTTCTATATTGGTGTTTCACACAGATTTTTATAGGCATATCCCTGCCCATCTCTCAGCTGCCTGTATGAAAGAAAAGGGTGAATATCCTGCCTCGAATTGCAGTATCTGACATGTCAATGCCATCTTGCCTTTGTTATCTTGGACTTCTTTATACTCTGCTCTGAACTAAGTGTCCTGTCATTTCATTTTGTGCTGTCTGTCCCTGAATACTTATTCCATATCACCTCACATCTCTGAATCAGCTCCCTCACTTCTTGTGTCTTGGCATATCTCACCTCTCCTTCTGGGATATGTTCTGCTGAATGGGGCATTGGATTAGGAGCCAGACAACTGAGTTTTCCTTTTGCTTCTGCCCCTGTTCTGTGACCTTGGATAAATGGTGACATTCGTCTGTACACATATAGAATTCAGTGGAGGAAAAGTTCTCCACAGTGCTGAATATGCCTTTGGGTAACCTATATGACAAAGTCTTTTCCATCCTATAATCTACTGGTGGCACATAACTCTGTGGCACCTTCACTTACCTGTTCTGTGTCATCCTATACTTGTCCTGGCTCACTTGTTCCTGTGATGGCATCATCTCCCTTACTTGTTCATTGACCTCTCTCATATCTGTGTTCACTGATCTCACTCTATTACATTTCGTGCTTCTTTATTGTCATGATGGTTTCCTGCAGCCTCTTAACCGTGGTTGCTGGTCCTGACTGATGCCATAACCCTCCTCTGAAATGATGTGTTGTATTCTTGTAGTAGCTTTTGTAGCAGTTTCTTGTTCTGTGCTGTGCGTTCCTATAGTCCTGTTCCCTGACACATCTTCCTCTTTTCCAGAATTGGACTCTCTCAGCTGGAGGGATTTCGCCGGCAGCTTCTGGATGTTCTTCAGAGAAGTAACAAACCAAAGGTAAGAGTAAAGATCAACAAACACCCAGAGTGTCTTTGGGCAGTGACGGTGAGCTCCTAGTGTCACACAGCAATACTGCACACTGCTCCTGCCCTCCAGCTCTCCTTAAGTCATAGAATCACTGAATCAAACAGGTTGGAAAGACCTTTAAGCTCATCACGTCCAACCATTCCCCAGCACTGCCAAGGCCACCACTAACCCATGGTACTGAGGCTTCATCTCCACAGTGTGTGAACGCTTGCAGGGCCGCTGGCTGCAGCCCTGCCCTGGGCAGTTCCAGTGCTGAGCACCCTCTGGGGAAGGAATTGCTCCTCAGCTCCATCTAAACCTGCCCTGGTGCAGCTCAAGGCCGTTTCCTCTCATCCCATCCCTTGGTCCTTGGGAGCAGAGCTCATCCCCCTCCTCGCTCCATCCTCCTCTCAGGCAGTTGTAGGCAGCGATCAGGACACCCCTGAGCCTTCTCTTCTCCAAAAGCCCAGTGTGACCACTACTTGCATGACCGGAAGAGTGATGATGAGAGCTTGAAGGCAGCTAGAAGGGTCAGGGCAAAGGCCTGTGCTTCGTTGCAGGCTGCATGATAACTCTGCCTCACACATCACAAGTTCACCATTGCAGGTCTACACTGAGCAGGATATTTTCTCCTTTAAGCCTGTTTTGAAGTCTGTGTTCCAACTGTAGCTGTTCTTGGCCAGTAGCAAATGGTGACAGGCTAGGGAGTACAACAGTTGTCTGTGTGTAGACACTGCTGATGCTGTTCTAGGATAAGCGGTCTGTTCGTGTTTTGAACATAGGATATGTGGGAAGTTGTTCCTCCCCAGGCTTCTTTACCATTAGGCTGAGGCGGAAAAAAGCCAAAGGCGTGAAGATTACTAAGGGTAAAATATTCTAGAAATGACCTGTAGAGGGAGAAAACGGAGTTACCTTTATTTTTCTTGTTAGTGTTCTGTGGGGTTTGTGTTTTGGCTTTTGGGGTTCTGGTGAATTTGGGGGGTTTTAGGATTTCTTCTGGTGCATAAAAACCTAAGCAGATTGTTTTGTCTGTGTTGTATAATCTATTGCTTATGTTTGTATGTTAAACATTCAGATTCCATCTACCTTGTTTAGCCTGGAAGATACCAAGTTATCAGTTGGGGGATAAGTTGGTGCTTGCTCTAGATCCTTAACTCTACCAAATCCTTCAGCAAAAAGAAGGAATCATAGAGTCATGGAAGGGACCTTGAAGCTCATCCAGTTCCAACCCCCTGCCATGGGCAGGGACGCCTTCCACTAGAGCAGGTTTCAAGCAAGACCTGGCCAGGAGCCAGTGTTGGGAGGACCTTTTCTGCATGCCAATAGCACTGAGCTATGTGCTCAAGTCCTACATAGAATCATAAGACTCCCAGAGTGGTTTGGGTTGGAAGGGACCTAAAAGCTCCTCCAGTTCCAACCCCTGCCATGGGCAGGGACCCTTTCCACTGGAGCAGGGTGCTCCAAGCCCCTCTGTCCAACCTGGCCTTGAGCACTGCCAGGGATGGGGGCAGCCACAGCTTCTCTGGGCCTCCTGTGCCAGAGGCTCAGCACCCTCCCAGGGAAGAGCTTCTGCCTCAGAGCTCATCTCAGTCTCCCCTGGGGCAGGTTAAAGCCATTCTCCTTGGCCGGTCCCTACAGGCCCTTGACCAAAGCCCCTCTCTAGGTTTCTTGTAGCCTCTTTACGTACTGGAAGGCTGAGATGTTGCCACTTCTGAAATTGGGGAAGGAAGAAGCAGCTCTTCCAGGCAGGATTCGCTCTCTCTCTAGGTCTGTTATTTAAGCAATTGGGTGCAAGGCCTGCTTTTTTCTGGTATCAGGTATACAGTGTAATCCTCCCAGTAGTGTCTTGAGATGACTCTGCTTTTCTGTGTTGCTTTTCTTGCCTCAACACTCTCACTTATTTCTCTTGTTGTTGGACAGTGGCGCATCATTGTGGGTGCCACAAAGTGCATCCCCAAGACAGAGCTCCCTGAAGAGACAGAAGAGAACTCAGTCACGAGTAACCGCCTCTGGACCCACCCCAGTGACCTGACTATTGCCCTGTCTGCAAGCACACCCCTGTACCCGCCAGGCCGCATCATCCACGTGGTGCACAATCACCCTGCAGAACAGTGCTGGTGAGTATCTGCAGAGCAGCACAACCAGTCCATGGTGGGGGTGGAAATTGTCCTTAGGAAAAGACTTCCCAAGACAGGAACCCATCTATGAAAGTGTTTTTTTGCCCCCCATGCACTGCCTTATAGTGACAGTGATTGTGCTGTCAGAATAAAAAGATCATAGTATGGTTTGGGCTGGGAAGGACCTTAAAGCTCATCCAGTTCCACCCCCCTGCCACGGGCAGGGACAGCTTCCACTGGAGCAGGTTGCTCCAAGCCCAGTCTGAAGATGGTCATGTCACTGTTGGCTAGTGTGGTTTGGAGCAATGGAAGGACCATGTGTACTTTAACATCTTTTCCCTCTGTTTCCCTTCCTGTTGTTTTTGTCTCTGCAACCTGCTGTTTCTTTTGCATGCCAAAATATTGGCCTGTTCTTTCCTCCGCTGCTCTCTGCCTTTCCCTCTCTTTGGATCCCAACTCCTCTTCCAGTTGCTGTGAGCAAGAGGATCCCACTTACTTTGCCATCTGGGGTGACAATAAAGCATTCAATGAAGTGATCATCTCGCCAGCAATGTTGCACGAACACCTCCCATACGTGGTCATGGAAGGGCTCAACAAGGTAATTCAAAGAATTAGGATCATAGGATCAAGAGGTTGGAAAAGATCAAGTCCAACCGTTCCCCAGCACTGCCAAGGCCACCACTAACCCATGTCACTAAGGGCCTGACGGGTGACTGGGCTGATGTATGATGGTTGTAGAGTGGGTCTCTGTCCCTAAGCTCTAGTGTTGCCAGCCGTGCGGCTCTACCATGGAGGTTTAGCCAGGTCTCCTCTGCCCTGCTGATGTGAAGGTGCCTCCCCAGCACTGAGTTCCCAGCAGGGCATTTGGACAGGATAAAGTGTATCAGAATGTATTGATCTAACCCTTTACCTCATGATCTTACCCTGTGCTTGGTAAGAAATAGGCCTTTACCTTGCAGGCTCTGGTAAGGAACAGAGGCAAATGCAGCTGTTTGAAAGCCCTGAGCTGAGAACAGTCTCCACTAAAGCATTAACTGCTCCTCTGCTTCCCCTGAATAGGTCCTGGAGAATTACAACAAGGGGAAAACAGCTTTACTTTCTGCAGCCAAAGTGATGGTGAGTCCTACAGAAGTGGATCTCACCCCAGAACTGATCTTCCAGAGTCAGCCCTTGCCCAGTGGCCCCTCAGTGCAGATCGGAACTGGAGCCATAACAGCGGACAGAAGGAACAGCAGTACTAAGTAAAGATCTCTTTGGTTTCTTGGAATGGTTGTTGGCTCTTCGTGGGTCTTCTTTCTCTTGGGGTATTGTGACTGATGGTTGTGGGAAGGGTGGATCCAAGGGCTGCCTTTTGAAGGGCTTTGCTTAGCTTCAGTGTGTCCTGTGTCATGTCGGGAGGGGGGAAATCCTTTGTGTGCTGCAAGATGAAGAGAACCTGGAAGTGCGAGGGGATGGAAGAAACTCCTTCTCCATCCTTGTCCTGGCAAATGAGAGGTGGAGAAACATCTAGAAGGTACGTCATGGAGTGACAGAGGGAAGAGCTTGTTCTTGGTGGTGTGTGTGAACAGCTTTCCTCTAGGAGCCAATGGCAGAGAGACTCCTTGCAGACTTTCAGATGACGTTTGAGGCATTGCAGGACCCCGGATTTGCAAGAAGCAAAGAAAATAAATATTAAACATGTGGGCAAAGGCTGATTTCTAAGTTGCAACACAATTTCCATCACAGAATTTCATTACACAGGGCAAATTTGCAGACAAAACAGGGGAGATGAGAGAAGAAAGATAGTTCATAGTCACAGATAGCAAATGGTGGTTGTGAGTGGAAACAAAGACAACATGGTGGGTTTGGAGAAGACTGTTTCTTTGCAAGGGAAGCACTTCTATGGAGATTACAGGTAGAGACCCAGCAAGAAGCTGTGTGTGTGTGTGGGAGAGGCAGGGTGAGGTGGTCTGTACTGAGCATCCTTGAGATGACATGAATGACGTTTAAGCTTAGAAGAAACGAAAGACAGCAAATGATATGAAATAATATGGTGAGGTTCTTGTCTCAGAGAGAGTGATAATGGCCAGAAACAGTGAAGGAGAGCTTAGAAGCAGAGCTGCAGCTGAGATGAAACAGTAGGAGAAGGGATCAGCCCATGTTGTGAAGGCTACAATAAGCCTGAGAAACTGAAGTAGGTCAGGCCGCAGGGAGAGGAGCAGGGGCTTCTGTGCACACCCAAGGAGCTGCTTCCCTTTGAGGTGAGTGAAAGCAGAAGGGCAATTCTGAGATCTGAAAGGGATGAGGGGGAGAGGGCAGAGAGGCTTCAGGGAGGTGCCAGAGTGGAAATGGTTGTAGGCTGGTTGTGTTTGATCCAAGGTTAGGACCGGTTTACTGTGACACGCTCCCTTATCTGGGGTTCTGGAAACCTGTTCTTAGATGACTATTGAAGTTAAAGGGATCTAATCTTGGCCTAACTTAAAAGCTTCTCCCTGTCCATCAGGTGCTCCTGGCAGGTGCAGCAGTCCTCTGCCAAGCTCAGGCTCTTTTCCCAAGTATTCCTTCCTTTTCCCGGGAAGCTTGGAGCACCCTGCTCTAATGAAGGTGTCCCTGCCCGTGGCAGGGGCTTGGAACTGGATGAGCTTTAAGGTCCCTCCCAGCCCAAACTATCCTGTAATTCTACGGTATTTCCTCAAGTTCTCGTCTTTAGGGCTGTTGCTTTGGCTGCAGCTCATCTCAGGCTTTGTGTGTGCCTGGTGTGGGGAGCTCTTTCCCTGTGTCTTTGACATGGTGTCTTTCTGAAGGAACCTGCCTGATCCTTTGAAGTCTTAGCGTCACTGGTGTCTTTCTAAAGATCTTCACTTGTCTTAAGCTGAGTATTGCTTTTTAACCTGTCTTAAAGCCTGCCACATGAAATGATAGAGCATTGCCCATGCCCAATTCAGCTAACAGCCTCCTGGCATTGGTGCTAGGCACACAGGGATTGCCAGCGTGGAGCGGGAGGGGAAGGCATGAGACTGGAATGGTTTCAGAGTGTGAGAAGAAAGAGTAAGAAGTTAATTGTAGGCTGATCCTTCAATCTCTCGTGCCCCAGTCCTGTCTGAATACAGAGAGTGGGGTTTGCATGTGTGGAAGCTTCAGCTGGGAGCACTGCAAGTTTTGCTGGGAGCAGAACCATGGTCCTAAGTGAAAAGGGTGCTTTAGAGGGAGCATATTTAGCCAGGAGAGAAGGGAGAAGGGCAAGAACCTGAGTTTGCAGAAGGGAGAAACTGTACCTAATACTTTCAGGTGGGAGGATGGAGACGGCGTTTCTTGCAGTTGTGAAGGGCTCTGGTTAGAGCAACCAGAGTGTATGAGGACCTCTGTGCTTGGTGCCTGTGGCTGTTGTAGCAGCTTGTGGTTGGTTCTATGGTGTGATGCAACCTCACCTTGTCTGTTTCTCATTGCAGGAGCAAATCCCATTCTGAGATCAGCTTGGAGGGCTTTTATGAGACAAAGCCACTTTCCCCTGTGCAGAAAGACCCCGTGGAGCTGCTTCTCCTGGACACAAAGGAACGTCTGTCTGTGGAGCTGCAGGACCGCCGTGCCCCTCTTGCCACCATGGAGAGCCTTTCAGACAATGAATCCCTCTACAGCTTTGATTCCAGGCGCTCCTCTGGTTTCCGGAGCATCCGGGGCTCTCCCAGCCTCCATGCTGTCATGGAGAAGGATGAGACACACTGCTTTTATATAGACCCTGCTATCCCTGAGGAAAACCCTTCCCTGAGCTCTCGGACAGAGCTGCTGGCTGCTGACAGCCTCTCCAAGCACTCCCAAGAGACTCAGCCCCCTGACAACGTGCTCAACAGTGGCGGCACTACCCCACAACGACGCTGCAGTGAGGAGGGAGCCAGCAGCGAAGGGGACCGTGTTTCCTTACCCCCTCGTGAGGAGTTGTCCCTCCAGAATGGACGTCTCACTGATGTTCCCAGTCCCCAAGTGTTGGAATTTGCTGAGTTCATAGACAGCCTCTTTAATCTGGATAGCAAAAGCAGCTCCTTCCAGGACATCTACTGCATGATGGTGTCAGACAGCTCCAGTGACTTTGCAGAGATGCCCAAATCTGTCAGTGATCAAGAGATCCTGTTGAGGGCACAATATGAACCCAACTTAGTCCCTAAGCCCCCGAGGTTGTTTGCAGGCTCAACAGATCCTTCGTCGGGCATCTCCGTGTCCCCCTCTTTCCCCCTTAGTTCATCTGGAGAACTCATGGACATCACTCCTACAGGTGTGAGCAGCCAGGAGTGCCTGGCCACTGAGAAAATCCGGACTTCTACCCCCTCTGGGCATGTAACCAGCCCTGCCAAGCAGGACGACCTCATGATTTCAGCCCTCTAGTTGCAGGGTAAAAGGGGTGCAGCTCTGAGAGCTGATCCCATAGGCTGAGTGCTGGGATAGTACTTGGAGGAGGAGGAGGTGGTCATGGGGCAGTTCATATCAGAGGAGACAGCTGGAAATGTTCCTTCTGGGGGTGACACAGTGGTGGCACAATGATGTCTGGAGGATGGGTTGGGAGAAGCAGTGTTGCCTCGCAGGGCCTGCTAGAGGTTTTGAGTCTGTAAGGTAGATGGAAGTTCCCTACCTCAGCCTGTCTCGTTGCATTTCTGAGGCAGATTCCTTGCCCCAGGGCACCTGCTAAGTTTGGGAGTGACATTTCCTGCTTCAGGGAATCCTCTGGGGTGAACGGGTGGATTCTCTGAAGCTCAAGGATTGGATAGACTGAGGGAGCCAGGCCAGATCCCCCCCCTTGGTACCATGTCAGTGGGTTTGGAAATGAATGGATTGAGACTTTGGGCCCTATTGCACTACCAGGTTGGATCTGGCCCAAGATCCAATCCATCCCACTTCCATAGGCATTGCTTTTGTAGGGGACTCTCCTGTTTTAAAGCCATTGGGGCTGTATTCTCCCCACATGCAGACTCCCCTCCCCTGGCCAGGCACAGCAAGAACAGGGCTGGCACTGTGCTCTCTCCTCTGAGTCCTTGTGTGTTCAGTGACCATCAGGCTGCTGCTGAGAGGGAAGGACACTGTTCTGAAGAGCCAAAGCCCTCTGCACGTCCCTCCTTTGCCAGAAAGAGTTCTGGATGTCACCACCATCACTTCTCAGCTCCCTGGACCACTCTGAGCTGGCCACATTCCTGCAGGCCTGACAGGATCCTCGTCTTGGAGCTGCATGGATGGATCAACTTCAAGCAACAGGCTTCTCAACACCCAGTGTTATGTGCCAGGCCCTTGTGGAGCCTGGGAGCCTCTGCTGGGTCCTCACACCACCCATATTCCATAATCACAGATCAGTGCCAGCCTCTGTCATTGGGAGTTCAGGGGAAAGATGGACTTTAACGAGAGTATGGAAAATTACGAGAGTATTGCAAAAATACTCTTTTTCAGTACAAAAATTACAAGAGTATTGAAATCTCTTGTATGTTTACAGAGCTGCTAAGCTTCTTGGAAAGTATTTATTAAGCAAACAGGGAGTCTTTCCCTCAGCTAAAAGCATGTTCATCCTCTCCTTTCCTGTGCTGTTCTCTCTGGGATCCACGGGGATGGGCAGGTGTGATTGCAAGTCCTCTGCTTTTCAAGTGGCTCAGAGCCTGGGGGGAAGCACTGTGCATCCCTCACCCACCCTCCCTTGGCTGCCTCTCCATTGCACACCACTACATTGCAAAGCTTCACCAAGGTACCAGGAGAACTCCCTGAGCGCTGCTGTGCAGAGCCTCAGGGCCTGGAGGAGCCTCCAAGACCTTTCCAGGCAGGGACTTGCCAATGATGGGAGCAGGAGAGAAACTACCTATTGAGAGAGTTTAAACGTACTGTGACCTGTGAAAAGGCCTTTCATTGACACACAACCTTCATATTCAAGCTCTGCAGTCGTCAGTCAACCTCACTGGAGCTGTGTCCTCCCTCACTGGAAAAGAAATTCCCATTTTAGCTTCCTTGTAATCACAGAGATGTTCGTTGCTCTCCTTTCCCCTCCTTAGTTGTGATCTTTCCACCGTGAGAGGATGCTGTGCTTCCCAGGCTCATGGCAAGCCTCTGGGCTCCTGTTATCCCTATCCTGGTATCCCACAGCCTTTAGCTGTGGTCACTGAGTAGTCTCTTGAAGCCCCAGCCATGGGTCAGGGCTCTTCTGTCCTGGACACCACACAAACCGTGTGGCATCAAATGCCATCAAGTCAGGACTGGAACACTTTATTTCCATCAGTGCACACTGGTTATAACCTCAGCTGCATGGAAGTGAGCTGGACTTTGTGTCCAAGTCCCACAGTTTAGCCTGGGATACTGTGTTCCTGATCCTCACACATTACAGGGCCTTCAGAAGCACAGGGGCTTTGTTCAGTGGGCAGTAAAATAACTGTCCCTGGGATATAGGTCCCAAAGGTGACCTTTTCTCTACTGTCTTGAATTAGAAGTAAGAAACACCTTTGAATTTCAAATCAGTTCTAAAAGTATAATGCTTTTAAAAGCAAAAAGCAGTTACTTTTCCTCTTTGTAGATCCTTCATGAAAGAGCAGCGTTGTTCCCTTTGCTGAGAGCTTGTTCAGGAGCTCCCCTAGAGCAGTTGTGTAAGTGCCATCGCATCACCCACTCTTGCAGAGCCCAGGGTAAGGTTGACTTGGTGCCCACACCCAAGACACACTAAAAAAGTGGTGTCCAGGAGTACACACAAGAAACTGGGGTGGTTTTGAGGGGGAAAGGGTATGTTGTAGCATAGGGAGGCTGAGGTCAGCAGGCTGGCTCTCCTCCTGATGCAGACTGCTCACATATAAGCCTTGGATGGCATGGTTTAGTGGGAGGTGTCCCTGCCCATGGCAGGGGGGTTGGAACTGGATGATCTTAAGGTCCTTTCCAACCCTAACTATTCTATGATTCTATGTTGTTAAGAATAGGGGAAAGGAGTTAATCTGCCTTTAATCATTGGCAGAAGATGGGTAGTAATCACTTAGCACTTAGGCAGAGCTTTATATCTGCAAAGCACTTTACATACACTGAGGAAAGAATCATCTCTGGCCCTAGCAGTGAGGTGGTAGGAGATGGGTATCTCTGAGACTAGGTGGAACTACTGATGCCCTACCAAGGATGGTGGGGAGACGCCTCAAGGTGAGGAAGGTGGATTATCTCCCTGTGGTGTTTCAGTGATGACCTGAGGATGTTTAATGGGTTATAATATTGCACTAGAAAGTCACTTCTGAGCTTGGGCATACATCCACTACGTCCTGGAAGACACAATCCTTGTGTGTGACTCTTTCCTTCTCTGTGTCATTGGAACTGTGTCCCAAGGGAATAGGTTTACCTTGCCTTGACCAGCTGTAGCAGGAAACAACCTGGCATGCTGCATTAGTTAGCTTTGTGCTCTGTGGTTATTAGGCTCCTACTGAAAAGCCTGGAAACACCTAATGCTTGTGACCTGTGCTTGCCTTAAATCAAGGCAGTAAAGGTGCAAAAGAGCCCTTTTAGTTAAAGGTCTTGTATCACATTATGTGTAATTCCTAGCTTTCTTTATTCTCTCTTGACAAACAGATCTGTTCCCAATCACAAGTAAATCCACGTTCCTGGCATTATTTCTTCTTTAGATGGCTTTCTGTGTCTTCATTCTTATCACTCCTTTCCTCAAAGAGTATTTGGACAGCTGATCTCCTGTTTCATCCTGGAAGAGTGTATCTGGAGAGCTAAGCATGAAGTCTATAGCTATCTCCTTTGCACTGCACATGGTTGGCTGCTTTCTCTGCCCTCACTCCACTCTGATGTGCAGCATCTTTGGAAACATGGAGTATCTTCACATTTCTTAACCTCTTGTCTTCTGGTTCCTACTCTTCAGCTTTGTGCCTTTGAATCTGTAGGTGTTCCCATGAAATTCCAATGGGATGTTCCAGCCAGCAGTGCTGGAAGCGCTGTTCATCATGCCTAACACCCCAGCTAAGCAGCAGCAGTTCATCAGCTCCATGGCACATCCTTAAAATGCCCTCCAGGAGCTTTTTGGTACAGCTGAGACCACAGCATTCGTGGAGAGCAGAGAGTGGACTTTGTGCACCTTAAAGTGATGTAAGTGAAACCTGCTCCACCAACACAGCTTTGCTGGACTCCAGCAGGGTTCTCTGTCCCTCCATGATCTGGTGTAGCAGATTCTGACACTTGCTGCTGCATCCCTCTTCAGGATGCTCTCAGCAGACTGTAGCAAAATGTAATCCTGAAGCCTTGAAGAGTTCAAGGGCAACATGGGAGGCCCTTGACTGAGTGTGTGTCGAGCTCAGTCCCACAGTTTAGCAGGGTCAGGGGCAATTCTTGTGTTCAAAGGCCAGGTTGGATGGGGCTTGGAGCAAGCTGCTCTAGTGGAAGGTGTCCCTGCCCGTGGCAAGGGTAGGAACTGGATGAACATTGAGGTCCTTTCCAACTCAAATCAGTCTGGATTCCATGATTTCCGTGGTTGACAGGAGTCTTTCTGTGTTTCCCTTTGAACTGGCTGGGCTGGAGCAATACTTGGGGCTGGGTTCACTTTGTCCTTGTGTGTGCCCACTGCTGGGGTATTCTCTTCCTTTGAAGGATTCTGGCTTTGTAGGAAGGGTCGAGTAGCATTTGATGACCATTATTTTAGGTATGGTGGTTGCAACTACCCTCTGCAGAGCATGTTAAGCCCCACAGGTCAGTCATTTGCTAATAAAGTGGGTTATAACTCATTAAATGTAACAGAAATACTGGCAGACATTTAAAATAACCTTTCTCTCTCAAGCTACCAGCTTTGCTGTGTGCTGAAAAGCTCCTTCAGCTTCCCTGCTATCTATAGCATCACATGTGTTCCTTTCTGCTCAGACAACTGAAGTCTGATCTGGCTTTTGCTGACAATCCTTCCATGCTGTCAATGTTCATCATTCCTTCTCTTTAAATTTACTCCACTAAAGCTGGATTTTTATGGAGTGCTGTTATTTCATTATGCTGCTGCAAACAGACTCTCTCAGAGCTGCTCTGCACTTTAGGAAGCTTATAGACAATCTCAGCCATCCTCTTTCTAGTTGGAATACCATTGGGTGAGTAGATTTTTCTGCCCTGTGAGGGTGCTGAGGCGCTGGCACAGGGTGCCCAGGGAAGCTGTGGCTGCCCCATCCCTGGCAGTGCTCAAGGCCAGGTTGGGCAGAGGGGCTTGGAGCACCCTGCTCCAGTGGAAGGGGTCCCAGCCCATGGCAGGGGTTGGAGCTGGAGGAGCTTTAAGGTCCCTTCCAACACAAACCACTCTGTGGTTCTTGTTGGATGAGTGCTCCCTCATTAGAGTTCTGTAGCAACAGAAGTAATGAGTTCCAGAAGTAAAGTAAAAGGGAAGTGGGTTGAACATCTAACACACTGAATCTGAAAGCTCGGTATAACAACCAAGACATTTAACATGGATGGTTGTTTCTTAGCTGTGAAATCACAGAATGGTTTGGGTTGGAAAGAATCATCCAGTTCCAACCCCTGCTATGGACAGGGACACTTCCCACTAGACCGGGTTGCTGTAGTGTGAAGATGTCACCTTCTTCCCTGCTTGCACTGAACCTGGTGCTTGTTCAGCCTGCCTGGGGAAAGGGAGGATTGGAAATCCCACAGTGCTTTAGCACAGGCTGCTCTGGTGCTATGAAGGAATATCTGGCTCTGAAGCACTGGAAAGCACTGGCTGAATCAGGCTTGTGGCACATTCTGCTTGGAGCCTGTGCAGTGCTGAAGTGGGATTTAGGGAAGAGCTGCATCTCTGGTGCCAAAGCTCCCTCTTATGGTGCTCCTGTGTGGAGGAGACGATGCTCTGTGTCGCAGGCAGAGTGCATCCTGCTGGAGGCAAACTTTCCTGGCCCTTAAGGGAAGAAAGGGACATAAAGATTGCAGCCGAGTGGTGGGACTTGAGCTGGGAATTCCTTGCTCCCAAGTCAGATGCTTATACTGCTGTTAGGCTGAAGTGTGAGAGAGAGGTGAAACAGTGTATTGCATAGTGATGTTCTTCCCCCTTGCCAGTTCCCGAGTGGGCTGTGTTTGCTCTGGTCCCTTCAAGGGAGGATTTACTGCCCCATGGAGTGAGATGTGGCAGGGACAAGCTTAAGGACCTGGGCTTGTGTGCTTCAGGGTTTTATATTCCAACTCTGAGAGTGAGGGCCTTCCCTGCTAAGATGGGCGAGTGTTTAAGGGCAGGATCTGAATCCTGACCCCTGTTTGTGAGCTCTGTGTTGTTAGAGTGGAGAAATACTTGAGGAAGGAGGTTCCTGCTGTGTGGAGGGCAGCGTGTTCCACGTGTGGCAGCACTTCTGCAAGCAGCCACACTTCTGCTGTACTGTATCTGCATCCACCACCTCCCTGAGAGCTGTTATCCTCTGCACAGGAGGATGTCGGTAGCCTAAACTTCATCTGCTTAAGGGTATAGAACTTCATAGCAATCCAGGAGAGAGCAATTCCTCCCTTTGCCGTAGGTACTTGCTGTCCTTGAAAAGCATCATCTGTCTCCAAGCCCTTTGCTGTCTCAGTTCCTGTTCATTTCTTTGCTTGTTCTCTGGAATTCATACCTGTTGTGCCTTTGCTTTCCTTTGACTTGGGACAGGACATCTGCCAGCTTCCTTTCTTCTGCATGTTATTTCTTCTCTGGGTGTGTGAAGGGGAATGCAGTGTGGCCAAGGACTGTTTCAAAGTTGCCTTTGCTGCCAGCTTTTCCCTTTCTGCCTCAGATTCCTGCCTGAGGTCATATCCGAGTGCCAACAGCAAAGCCTGACCTGAGGCAGACTCTACCCTCAAGCCCACACCACCATTGGGCCAGCACCCTCTGATCTAGAACCTCACCTTGTGCAAAGCAAGTGTTTTCCATGTGGAAGGAAGGGAAGACTTCCTGCCACTTCTTACCTTTGGTGTATGTGACCTCAGTCAGTGTTTTACATGAGTAAAGCTTCCTCTTAGGTCTATTCGTGAGTAGAATTCTTTCTCCTCTTCAAGGTCGGATTCTGGTTTTGCCAGAGCTTAGGCTGAAAGGGCCTTAGTTCTGAACTTCCCATGCTCCGTCCACTGCAGTTTTATTTAGTGATGTTTCTTTCCCTGGCTCTGCAACATTCATCTTCCAAAGGTGAGCTCTTTTAGAGATTTGGGCTTGTTTGCTGCTTTCATTGCCGTGTTGGACACCTTGGACCTCACCACATCATCGTGTGCTGTTTGTCATGTGCTGAAGTTCTCTACCTGCCCAGCCAACCTGTATGGGGGGAGCCTCTAGCTGGCTGCTTACTTCTACAAAACTCACTGAACACAGGGAGCACAGGAACAAGCCTTGGGTTTTATTGGGATTCCACTTCCCTGCTTTCCATCCCAGGCTTTATGCAGTTCTAATGGCTCAGAGATGGAGATACCTGATGCATGTGGCAGTGCCAGGAGCAACCCAAAGCGGCACAGCCATCACTCAGCCTGGCTTGGTGGCACTCTACAGTCTGTCCTCTTGATGCGCTGCTTTGGGGATGCTACTAGTGCAAGGTGATCACACCATTGGGTGTTTCCTAGTACCACACACCTTTTTGGGTCTTAACTCCTTTATCACAGCACTTGCTGATGGTCCCTGTCTGGTGGCAAAGTGGCTACTGAGGCTATGGCTTCCCAGCTTTTCCTCCACACATGCTACTGCAGACTGAAGAGGTGATGGCCAGGGAATAGTCTCAAACTCCTATTGCAGTGAATAAACTCAGTTACTCATGTCAGCACAGGGGTTATTTGATGGGCTCCCTGCCTGTGTCCATGGGGCAGCAGGAGAGGGGCACTCTGCCCTGTCCAGCCCTTTCCTTTGGCTCCGTGCTCTGCTCCCATGTCCTGCTGGGACAGCCAGTGGTCTGGCCTGTCCTCCCTTATAGCTGTGAACAAGCAGAGACAGCACGAGCAGAGGAACTGGTGGAAGCTCTTCGTGTTCTCATCTTTTGGGGCATTTTAGTGCTGGCTGCATTGGGTAGAGCCCAACTGGGTGGCCTCCTGCAACAGGAGCAGCACTGGCACACAGAAACTCATCTCCCACTTCTCTCCCTGTCAGTGGACACCAGTGCCTCTGGCAAAGCCCTTCTGCCTGCTTCTGTCACCTCTCACATCATGTGCTGGGGCAGCTCAGGGTTGGGTAGCTATGAATTAACCCCAATTGCCTCTTTCTAGCTAAAGCCTTTTGCATTAATGGGAGAAACAGTCCTTCTTAGGGAGCTCAGAGCTGCTCTGACTGCCTCTTGCAGGGCTTAGAGCGCTTGCATATGCAATCAGGGGGGAAACAGCACAGGGTCATGTGTCCCCATGCTCAACCAAGAGGTTACTGCCTGTCCTGGGAATGCTGCCCTCCGAATCCCTGCTCCGAGCTGCCCCAGCATGAAGACTACAAGGAAACTAAAGCAGTCCTCACGTGCCATTCTCATGTGACTGACTTTTTGTACCTATGTATGAAAGATTCAAACTAATATTGCTGTAAAGAAAGAGACAGATTAATATAGCATATTCTATAAAGATATATGTATATAAAAGTTTCTGTATATTATATGGCACTGTGTATAAAATGGATGTAGAAGCATGACTGGTGTATGTGACTGTTCCCACGTCTGACCTGGAGAGTGCTCGTTGTGATTTGCTTGAGGTTATGCCTTCAAGGATTGAGTGTGAGTTTGAGAGTTGGAAGGAACTGCACTGGGCTCCCTCAATGCAGAGGGATGAGGACTATGGTGTTGGTGCATTACCACAGCTCCTGGAAGGCTCTCTGGGACAATTTAGGGGCTGCTGGGGCTGATCATCACCTCACTACCTCTGTTTGTTCTGGATCTTGGCCTTTGATGGAGATATAGGGGATATATGTCTTCCTTGGGATGAGCTTGACACTTCTATGCCCTGCGCAGCCCAGGGTGGAGCTGCAGGAGACGGTTCTGAGATCTTTTGTCTTCAGTGGAGAGTTAAGGAAGAAACTCAGGCCTTTGAGTTACCAAGTACTGTGCCCAACAGCCATGCAAGAAGAACAACATCAGTGCAAACAAAGGCACTGGATTCCAAGGGGCTCTTTGGAAGGGTACAAGTGGCAGGGAGAGGATGGAGTGAAGCAAGAAGTGTGTAAGAGTTTGCCCTGTGGAAAACCAGCAAGGTGCTGGGATCCTTTGGCAAAGAAGGTGAATTCAAACTGGGGAGGAAGAGCTTCGCACCCCACAGAGCAGGACCAAGAGCCTGCTTTACAAGTTGTTGTAGGTGCTGTTTACAGCAGGCTAAGGCTGTAGCAGCTCCTGTTCTGGAAAGGGGAAGCAGCGCTTATGGTTTACAGGGTCAGAGTAAGGAGAGGAACAGGAGCTTTCTGCCAGGCCATGAGCAACACGGGCAGGAAAATGAATGCCTGGAAGAAAGTTAATCCTATTAAGGGCTATTAATGCATGGAGTAGTTTTTATGGTTGCTTCTGAAGAGACCCAGTACTATCAGGGAATTAAGGGCTTAAAGGTGGCAGAACTACTGAGTTCCTATAAAACTGCCTATAAAAAAGGCTGGTATGTGTAAGTGCTGCCTCTTGGTTGTGGTTTGTGGCTTTTTACCCTACCTATATCAGCCTCGTAAAAGGCTATTGCCTGTTCTTTAAACACTTCCTCTCATGGGGAAATCAAAGCATAAAAGTCTGGATACAACCCTTGTATAAACATGAAGTAATCCACGCTTAGGAGTGACTGCTTTAATACAGTTACTAAGGAGAATGTGTACCCAGCAGGCATGGAGGATGTTGCTTTAAACCCTGTTTTCCTATTAAAAGCCTTCACTATTGAATGTAGCTAGGGATGCTATTTCCAAGACAACTCTCCGGCTCTTTGGTATGTTGGTGGCCATAGGAGGAATTTCTGCCTTCCTGAGGAAAGTGGGATCCACCCATTGACCATAACGTATCCAGAAAACAAGGTTTCCAGTGATTCCTAAGCTCTGGAGTGATACATTCCCAAGTGAGCAAAGAAAAGGAGTGGAAACTAATGGAAATATGTAAGTACAGCTGTGATTGACTTGTTCATTCATTGTAAATAGAAATGAGCATTGCACAAACAAGCTCATATTTGGTTGTTTTTCAGGCTTTAACCTGCCCCAGGGGAGACTGAGATGAGCTCTTAGGCAGAAGCTCTTCCCTGGGAGGGTGCTGAGGCGCTGGCACAGGGTGCCCAGAGAAGCTGTGGCTGCCCCATCCCTGCAGTGTTCAAGGCGGGGCTTGGAGCACCCTGCTCCAGTGGAAGGGATCCCTGCCCATGGCAGGGGTTGGAACTGGAGGAGCTTAAGGTCCCTTCAACCCAAACCAGGCTGGGATTTCCAGTCTGATTGGTGGCTCTGCCTCTTAGTGCCTTGATGCAAGCTGACTTGGTGCTTTCAGTTAATAGTGCACTAGAGAAGTTGGCGGTGCTGCTTGCAAATACAGGGTGATGCTCACACATCTAAGGAGGTCGGATTAGCCAAAAGAGATCACGAGCTATGTCAGGCTGCTTCAGTGTAAGGAAGAACTTGGCGAACTGGTGGAAAGGTGGCATGTGGTGATATTGAGAGGGAGAGTATGGGTCAGAGCTTATGGCTGGCCACCAGGACACAACTGGAGTGTATAAGGATGCAACGTATGCAGAGCAAGTCCATGTATCAGTATTGTGTGTATCGTGAAACCACACATGTGAGATCTGTGGGCTCTTCTGACAGCATTTGGATTTCCCTTCCTGTTCAACAAGCTCTACTTAGCACTGCTCTTCTTCCATTAACAAACCTTCCCTGAGGGCAACATCAGCTTTGTGGGCTTGTCTGTTCCTCTCAGAGCCATAGAGGGGCTCAAGTGAAGCTGCGATGTCCTTGTGGGGAGATGCAATAGCAGATATAGGACACTTTTCAGCAGAGGGTGCTGTGCCCGTGCTGGCAGCACTGCTGCTGTGGGTGCTTCCATCAGTGGAATTCCCAGTGCTCGGCTGAGCATTCTGGGACTGAAGTGTTGCTGTCTGCTTCTCTGCAGCTGGGAAGGGCAGGCCTGGGGAATAATGATAACAGATGTGAGGGAATGGCCATTGGAGGGGGGGAATCTCACTGCTGGTAGGGTTCATCTGTGCCCTTGCAACCCCGAACCCCTCCATGTGCTGGGCTGCACCCCCAGAGCGTGAGCAGCAGTCGAGGAAGGGGATTCTCCCCCTCTGCTCTGCTCTGGGGAGACCCCCCTGCAGCCCTGATCCAGCTCTGGGGCAGCAGCACAAGAGGGATGTGGAGGGGTGGGAGCGAGGCCAGAGGAGGCCATGGAGCTGCTGCAGGGGCTGCAGCAGCTCTGCTCTGGAGCCAGGCCGAGAGAGCTGGGCTGGGGCAGCCTGGGAAAGAGAAGGCTCCTGAAGGGGAGACCTCAGAGCAGCTCCAGTGCCTAAAGGGGCTCCAGGAAACCTGGAGAGGGGCTTTGGACAAGGGCCTGTAAGGACAGGACAAGGGAATGGCTTTAACTGCCCAGAGGGGATACTGAGATGAGCTCTTAGGCAGAAGCTCTTCCCTGGGAGGGTGCTGAGGCGCTGGCACAGGGTGCCCAGAGAAGCTGTGCCTGCCCCATCCCTGCAGTGTTGAAGGCCAGGTTGGATACAGGGGCTTGGAGCACCCTGCTCCAGTGGCAAGGTGTCCCTGCCCATGGCAGGGGTTGGAGCTGGAGGAGCTTTAAGGTCCCTTTTCCTTAATTTCAATAGTCCACCAAGTCCACAAAGGCCACTGTGCCCATCACTTTGACATTATTATTCTGCTCTGTGCAACCGCTGGTGTTTGCACCAGAGCCAAACTGCTTTCCTGCTCAGGTGTGTGTTGATCTGGGGGTAGGACTCTTCATGAGGGACTGCAGTGATAGGACAAGGGGTAACGGGTTCAAACTGAAACAGGGGAACTTTAGATTGGATATGAGGAAGAAGTTCTTTACTGTGCGGGTGGTGAGGCACTGGAATGGGTTGCCCAGGGAAGCTGTGAATGCTCCATCACTGGCGGTGTTCAAGGCCAGGTTGGACAGAGCCTTGGGTGGCATGGTTTAGTGTGAGGTGTCCCTGCCCATGGCAGAGGGGCTGGAACTGGATGAGCTTAAGGTCCTTTCCAATCCAAACCATTCTCTGATTCTATGACTTGAGACATCTTACCACAAAGCTCCTGGTGGGTGCTGCTGGGGGGTCCCTCTCCTTGGCTTTTCGCTGCATTTTGGTTACGAACACAGCTCCTCAGAACAGAAGCTCTTCCCTGAGCATTGTCTTGCACCCTCCAGGCTGAGGATGCTCCCAGCAAGACCCCGCAGCAGTCCCTGTTTGCCTAGAAACCATCAGGAATTCCCCGTATCCAGAGTTGAGGGGCAGCCCAAGCAAACAGTGTTGTGTTCAGGAGCCTGCACCGCTTCCATGCGGAACCTCCTGAGTTCTGCACATCGGGTGGCTCTCAGAACAACCACGCTTGGTGGTAAGGGAGGAATCACAGCAGTGTTTGGGGCAAGGAGATGCTGTGGCACAGAGGTGAAAGCTTTGGGGCAGCTTGGGGGAGAGACTCACTGGGGCATGGCAGGGAGAATGAAACCTCCCGTGGTTTCACACGTTGCTGAACTGGGTGCCTCAGGGAGTGCTGGATGGAAGGATGTTGCTGTGGAAGGCCATAGGAGGATGCAGGGTAAGGAGAAAGGGTATTTAAGGTATCAAGAAGTGTATCAAGTGGCTGGACTTGCATGAGCCCTGGCTCTTCAGCTGGGCTGTGTTTAGGCTCCCTCTATCCAGTTACACAAGGAATTCAAGGGAGAACGAGTTGGAAGAGTTGGGAATTACGGAGAGTTGACAGCATCCATCAGTCCTTCATCCAGTGTGTGGGCAGGGAGGTGCTGTTGGAATGGAGGGGGGGAACCTTGGAAGAGAGGGAGAGCAAAGCCCCTCTGAGTGCCCTCCTGAGGCTGTGCAGGGGGGAGAGGGGTCATCTCCATGTTCAGCTTGTCTTTCAAAGCAGTGGAGCAGTCAAGGTGTGCTCACACATCCATGATGACAGTGTTGGTGATGCTGAAGCCAATAAGGCCAATGACCCTGGAGCGAATGACACTCGATTTACTGCACTAATGTTACCTCTTGCCTGTCTCTGTGTGCTTCCCTCTGCCTCTGTGTCCTCAGAAAAAGCCCAGTTACAAGAACAGGAGAAAGGTGCTGAGCTCCAACAGAGGGGGATTTGGTAGAGCGTGGTAACAAGAAGCAGAGCAGCACTAAGGCTTCCATCACTCTCCATTTAGCCTGGAGAAGTGCATGGAGACCTCAGAGCAGCTTCCAGTGCCTGAAAAGGGCTGCAAGGATGCTGGAGGGGGACTCTGCATTAGGGACTGCAGCGATAGGACAGGGGATGATGGGTTCAAACTGAAACAGGGGAAGTGCAGGTTGGAGATAAGGAAGTTGTTCCCTGTGAGGGTGCTGAGGCACTGGCACAGGGTGCCCAGAGAAGCTGTGGCTGCCCCATCCCTGCAGTGTTCAAGGCCAGGTTGGACACAGGGGCTTGGAGCACCCTGCTCCAGTGGAAGGTTTGCCCTGGATGATTTTAAGGTCCCTTCCCACCCAAACCATTCCATGATTCCTTGCCAGTTTGCTGCCTCCTGTCATTGTCTATGGAGTTACCCATTGAAGCCATAGTCTTCTCGTGAAGGTTTTGATCTTCCTGTGGTCCTGCTGGGTTCACTGCTGCCTCAAAGCAGCATTGTCACACCAGGTAAGAGCAACTGCTCTTCTCAGGGGAAATCAGGTGGGGTCAAGGAGAGGAGTTTCTCTGGCCTCCTCCATGGGGAATGCAAGTTCCGTAGAGGCTGAGCTGTATCAAGCCCTGACAGACACTGTAGAGCACGGACAACGCTGCATGGACCCATCCCCAAACAGCCTTTGCACAGCAGACCCTTTCTCACCCCAAACCGCAGTAACCCTCATAGAGTCCAATGCAATGTGTATGGAAGCCTTGGCAGCTCCTATAGCAGGTGGGTTGTTGACCCTGTCACCTACGCAATCGCACTGGTCAGGAAGCCAGGATGGTGTCACAGGGTGGCTGCCAGGTTTTCACCTTGCATTAACCCTGAGGGAATTCCAAAGCCCCTCACTGCAGTGCAGAACATACCAGGGTGACCATCACCTATGGGTAGGTCTGGACCCGCCAGCTCATGGAAGGGAATGGTGGGAGCGGAGGGAGGGCCCTGCTGGAATGAGGCTCTTCCAGCCCTCCTGGCATCTGTGAAGAGCAAAGGTCTGTGCTGTAGGCAGCAACTACTAATAGTTACCCCCAGAGTACCTTCTTTCTGCAGCCTTCGAGTGACAGTAGATTGGTGTTACGGTTTCTCTGCTTTTCCATGGAATCATGGAATGGTCTGGGATGAAGGGCCCTTAAAGCTCCTCCAGTTCCAACCCCTGCCATGGGCAGGGACACCTTCCACTGGAGCAGGGTGCTCCAAGACCCTGTGTCCAACCTGGCCTTGAACACTGCAGGGATGGGGCAGCCACAGCTTCTCTGGGCACCCTGTGCCAGCGCCTCAGCACCCTCATGATGAAGAAGGAGCCATCTGACATCTCTTGACCTAAGTGCCCTGCTCAGGTGAGCCTCACATGAGATGGTTCCATGGCACAGGGATGGATCCATGCTTGGTGCTGAGGAGGGAAGATAGAAGTGAAAGGCCTTCCCACCGTGCCTGAGCAGCCTGGGTGCGGGTTGGGGTGTGGGGAGGGATAGGGTGAGGGACAACAACTGCTGCATCAATTCTTTTTGTGGTTGTTTGAACCTGGACTTTGAAATCCAGCACTGGAGGGAGCAACAGCCGCGCCTCCCGTGAGTAATGTCCCTTCAGCCCTTCCCTGGCTCACATTTCCGGCCCAGTACAGGGGATGGGGACAGGGGTGTTGGCAGAGAGGAAATGAGGACGTTTGTGTGTATCCAGAGGAGGCCACGAGGATGCTCAGGGGCTGGAGCAGCTCCCGTATGGAGCCAGGCTGGGGACATTGGGGCTGCGTGGGGACCTCAGAGCAGCTTCCAGTGTGTGAAGGGGGCTACAGGGATGCTGGAGAGGGGCTCTGCATCAGGGACTGCAGCGATGGGACAAGGGGTGATGGGTTCAAACTGGAACAGGGGAAGTGCAGGTTGGAGATGAGGAAGAGGATGGTGGGGCACTGGCACAGGGTGTCCGGAGAAGCTGTGGCTGCCCCATCCCTGCAGTGTTCAAGGCCAGGTTGGACCCAGGGGCTTGGAGCACCCTGCTCCAGTGGAAGGTGTCCCTGCCCGTGGCAGGGGTTGGAACTGAAGGAGCTTTAAGCTCCTTTCCAACCCAAACCGTTCCGTGATTCTATTCTATGATTGTCCTGGGTTCAGGATCATTCCTGGATGATTCGATCCAAGGGGAAGAGATGTGGGAAATGAGGAGGATGTGGAGTGGTAGGGAGAGACAGCAGCAGAGATGGCAGAAAGGAAAGCAAATGGCACAGGGTGATAGGGGCTGGATTTCCATCTGCTGCCTTCTGTGCAGCAATAGGAGATCAAAGTGATGTACCAACTTTTCTGGGTTCAGATCTCTCTGTGTATCACTAACATGGTATATACATTACTGTGCAATCTCTGGGGATTGCACCGCGCAGCTCTGAAGTGCTGGTTTCTGAGCTCATTGCAGTCAGGGATCAGCTCTTTCCCCTTTTGGGAAGGGGTGATGTTGGGTGCAGGACTTCTTCCTTATCTCCAACCTGCACTTCCCCTGTTTCAGTTGGAACCTATTACCCCTTGTCCCATCGCTCCAGTCCCTGATGAAGAGTCCCTCTCCAGCATCCTTATAGCCCCCTTCAGATATCAGGTTAAGAGCCACAGCTTGTGTTCCGCACCCTGCTTGCTTTGGTTGGGAAGGGAGTGCCACTCCGACCTCTGCCTTCCCCATGCAAAGTGGGAGTGGGATTTATTACTTACTGATGGATCTTACTCGTGTAGTAACTTAGTACATAGGACTGTGCTAATGGTACCGTGCGGGTGGAACAGTGTTGAGTCTGGGATACCATGGCTGTGTTTTGGCTTAATGCTGTTGTTCGAAGACACTGAGTTATCCCAGAGATCATTTCTGGGACATTGCCCTGCCTGCTCCTATGCTCGCTTTGTGGCATGGATGCTAGAGATGAGAGCTGTGTTTGTCCTGTCCCCCCGCTCTGTTCTCAGGGTCTCAGGAGGATGGTTTACAGCCACTCTGCCAGGGTTTGACTTGTTAGTGGGGGGCTCTCAGAGGGGTTTTCGTGTCTCCTTAGTGGGGTCAGTGACCGGGAGGTCTGCCTGGTCCATGTTGTGGGAAGGGTGAATTTACCCCTTGGATGTTGGGAATCCCAAGCAGAGACTGATGCGATCGGTTCAGACGGTTCCACATCGGAAGCAGATCACTCCCAGGGTTATTTGCCTTTCAAATCCAATTCAAATTGATCATCTTTGGCCCCGGCTTTTGGGTCCATAACAGGGAGGAACTTGTTCTCCTGCCAGCTTGGCCTGCTCACAGGTCCTTTTGCTGGCTCGGCTGAGCACAGTGAAGTGACCCAGAATAGCCTTGGCCTTCCCTTGTTGTTTTATTGTGCTTGAGCAGCTGAAGCTTCAGCTCCCGCCTGCTGCTGCTGTGATTTATCAGCTGCCTCTGGCAGATGTGGAGGGGATGCACGGGAGGCCTGGTGCCACAACAGCAGCACTTATGGGTGGGTAACACTGCAGTGACCCAGCGGGGAGGAGAGGGGAGGTTGTGTAAGCAAGACCTGCCCAGGAACAAGTGCGGGAGGACCTTTTGTGCGTGCACTGAGCAATGTGCTCAAGTCCTACAGAAATCACAGACTCACAGAGTGGTTTGGGTAGGAAGGGAGCTTAAAGCTCCTCCAGCTCCAGCCCCTACCATGGGCAGGGACACCTTCCACTGGAGCAGGGTGCTCCAAGCCCCTGTGTCCAACCTGGCCTTGAGCACTGCAGGGATGGGGCAGCCACAGCTTCTCTGGGCACCCTGTGCCAGCGCCTCAGCACCCTCCCAGGGAAGAGCTTCTGCCAAAGAGCTCATCTCAGTCTCCCCTTTGCAGGTTAAAGCCATTCCCTTGTCCTGCCCCTACATCCCTTGTCCAAAGCCCCTCTCCAGGTTTCCTGGAGCCCCTTCAGGCACTGGAGCTGCTCTAAGGTCTCCCCTTCAGGAGCTTTCTCTTCCCCAGCCCAGCTCTCAGCCCGGCTCCAGAGCAGAGCTGCTGCAGCCCCTGCAGCATCCCCATGGCCTCCTCTGGCCTCACTCAACAGCTCCACATCCCTCCTGTGCTGTTGCCCCAGAGCTGGATCAGGGCTGCAGGGGGTTGTTCCTAGAGTGGAGTAAAGGGGAAGGATTCCCTGCGAACATCTTCTGTTGCATTCTCAGGTGTAATGCGCGTGTCGGGGCTTTGTGTCGCTGGGATCTCTGTTCCAAACACCTTCACCCAGGATGTTCCTGCTGAGCAGGGATAAGGTGGGGTTGGGAGGATGGGGAACCAAGGGTCAGGGCTTGAACTGTAGCAAGAGCCTTTAGTTCTGGGGTCTCATCTGCTCCCAGGCCTAAAGCCTGACTTGGTACTGACTGCATTTGGGGCCAGCAAGGACAAATGGACTTCCTTCCCACACAGCTTGTCTGCAGAGCTGGGGGAGGTGGGTTTGTGTGCCCAGAACAAGGGGCGTGGGGAACAGAGAATAACAATTGTCTTAATGGAAAGAGATGGGGAGAAGGAGAAGAAAAAAGGGCTGTTGAGCTCTTTCTCTCCATCCCCGACATAATAGACCTATTACTGTCCCCAAACCTCGGTCCCTCTCCCCTCCCTAGAGAAGAATTGGTCACTGCACAGCTGTGAGAGCTGGGAAAATATATTTATATATCTAAGAGAATCTGCCCTTCTGAATTGGGTTGTGGGGCCGGACAAAACCTCATTGTGTGCTTTATCTGCCCTGGAGAGAATGGCCCCACAGTGCTGGCCTGGCAGGGCCTCCGCGTTTGGTGAACTGTGGTCACATCACTGTAACTTCATTTAGATACTGCACTGTTATTTATCTGATTTCGGGGGGTATTGGGAGTGATTGTGGCCACATCTGGGCGAGAAAACACCAGCGGCCCTTCCCCCAGTGCTGGGGTGCAGGGATGGAGGGGTTTGGGTGGTTGGTGGTTGGGTTTGAGCGCTGGGGGGGTTGTAGTGGGGAAAGGCGCATTTGAGGGACAAGGACCTGATTTCTGGTGTGAGAACTGGGTGGGAAAAGGCGCTTTTTGGGGGGGGATCAAGACCCGGTTTGGGGTTTGAGAATAGAGGCTTTTATAGTGGGGAAAGGCACATTTGGGGGGATGAGAACCCAGTTTTGGGTTTGAGAACTGAGGCTTTTATAGTGGGGAAAGGCACATTTGAGGGGATGAGGACCCGGTTTGGGGTTTGAGAACTGGGTGGGAAAAGGCACTTTTTAGCGGGACAAAGACCCAGTTTCAGGTTTGAGAACTGAGACTTTTATAGCGGGAAATGGCATTTTTTGGGGGGACACACGGACCCGGTTTCGGGATTGAGAACTGAAGCTTTTATAGTGGGAAAAGGCACTTCTGGGGGACACACGGACCCGGTTTCGGACAGGCTCTCCCTGCCGGCGGGAGGAGGAAGAGGAGGAGGAGGAAGAGGAGGAGGAGCGGAGGGGAGGAGCGCCCGCAGCAGGACAAGTTTGGGGGCAGCGCCGGGCGGGGAGCGGCGGAGGCGGATGGGCTGCGCGCGGCCGCTCTCGGCGCCGGCAGCGGCACCGGGACCCCGCCGCGGGGGCTGAGGACGGCGGCGGAGCGCAGGGAGCCGGGGGATGCTCCGCTGCCGGCGCGGACACTGAGGCTGCCGCCCGGTGCATGGCACAGCCATGGAGGTGGTGGACGAGACGGAGGCTCTGCAGCGCTTCTTTGAAGGTAAGGGCTGAGCCTTGGTCCCGGTGCCGGGGTGCACCCTGCGGTGCGCAGGGTGCTGCGAGTGCGTTGTGTTGCGCGTTGTGTTGTGCGTTAGGTGCCCACCACCACCCCATTGAGGACCTCGGAGTAGCCCTCCCCGGTCCCCATAGGAGCTGGGGGGTGTGGGTTGTGGGCATCACCATGGGGTCGGGCTCCTGCTCCTCTCTCCCCTTGGCACAGCCTCGTGCCCTGAGCGATGGGCTGGGTTTCAGGGTGCTGGGAGCAGGTTCCTCACTGTGTGTTCCCTGGGGAATGCACTCCGGTGGGGAAGGTAGGTCCTCCAGCAGCAGACCGCGCACCATCAGTGTCCAACCACAGCCCAAACCCCTTTGGGTATCTCTGCAGACCAATCTCTTTCCCATCAGTGCGAACCAACAGCAGCTTGTACCTAAACCGAGGGTGGAAGAGTGCTTGTAAAGAGAGTTTACTCTCTCTCAAGCAGGAGCGAAACGTGGTTGCTCCTGGCACCTGAGGGGTTGGTGGAGCTGCACCGTGTGGCTTTAGGACCTCGATTCCCTTTGTTGTGCTTCCCTTGGTCCGTGTTTCTTCTCCCTGGTGTGGCTTTGTTGGCTCCGCTCTTCTTTATTGACTCTGTCGTTGTTTCTCCCTTGTGCCGTTGTCTTTTTTTCTCCTCTCTGGTGCTGTGCCCGCACCGTGTGCCTGTTGTTCTCTGGTGGGACGTTTGCCAGGCAGAGGTTTTGGTTGCTGTGGGTTGTGGACCTTGGTGCGAGCCCCTGGTACCCCAACCAGTTGAGTGGGGGACAACGCACCCATCTTAGCGAGGCTCCGTTGTGTCAACAGGGCCTTACTGCTGATGGGGCAGTTTGGGGTCTGCTGTGGGGGGGGGATCCTGGTCCGTGGAGTGCAGGCTGTGTGCATGGGGCAGCTCTGGAGCTTGGATCCCCTCCGGAGGCCTCATGCTGTGCTTTGTGTCCCTTCTGTTTCTTTGGCTGCTGGAAGGACTTGCCCTGGGGAGGAAGGTGAAGATGCACCACGAACAGGAGATGCTTTCGGGAGCAAACAGGGGCTCATGCTGCTCACTTCTCACTTTCCTTACTTTTGGCATCAGTGTGATGCATCAGTAATGCTCTTCCTTCAAGGGGAAAAGTGTTATGCATCAGTAATGCACCTCCTCTTCTTTGAGGGGAAAAGCATTCCCTGTTTGTCCCAGCCATGGTTTGGGATTCCCAGGAGCTCCAGGGATGGGAAGCCTCACCCACAAGGGCTCTTCTCCTGCGCTCCCAGCCTGCCTTCAGCCTGCAGAGCCTTTGTTTTGCTTTTAGGGCTCCACCTGGACCCATCTCCTAACTCCTATCCACTGGGCCCTGAGCACTCACCAAGCACCTGCACAGCCGTTGCTCAGCACCAGTTCCTCACTGCCCGTCTCTTCCTTTCCTCTGTAGAAGTGGAATTTCTCCCTCCCCAGAGCACCATCTGAAAGGGGGAAGGATTCTTTCTTCTCCTGTCTTGTTCTTGCTCTCTGGGTGCTGTGGGTGACCCTGCTGGAGATGTGGAGATGACCTCAAGAGGTCCCTGCCAACCTCAGCCATTCTGGATTCTGTCTCTCTTTTCCCTTCTTTCCCTTCCCTTCTTTCTCACTTGAGCTTTGTCTCTTTGCCTGTTTCTCCTTCTTTCTTTCTGCCTTTTTCCCTCTTTTGAATTGAAACCTCCTCATCCCTGCAAGCGAGGGAACCTGGAGGGTGTTTCTAGTTGCTCACTTGTGTAACTCCCTGTTTAGAACGTCTTGAAGCTCAAGTTTCTTATGGAGCCCGTTGTGACTGATTGCTGTGTTGGGCAGTAGATCCCTTTTGTGCTGTTATTAAGGAGCATCTGTTACAACACGTTTGAGGGTGAGAGGCGAAGAGGAGGAAGCTTTACGTGAGGGATTCCTGCTCAGTTCAGGTCGTGCAGCAGCAGGAGCAAGGTTCTGCCCTTTTGTGCACGCTCTGGTTGCGGTACTCAGAAGGAGCACGTGGCCACACTGAGCCTCTGTGATTTGGAAGGGAAGGTCGGTGCCTTGAAGTGCAGCACGGAGTGGGATTTGCCCTGGAATCTCGCTGTCCTGTGGGATTAATGGCTTCCGGATGTGTCATCTAATGGGGAACAAGCTCTGTCAGGGTTTATTCATTTATAGGCATAAATCCATGAGTAGAACCAATCCCTCACTGCCCATCACTTCTTTAGGTGCCCGATTCCCTTCCGATGGGGAACATCTTCAAACCACCTTTTCTCCTATAGGGAATCATTTTTCCTCCTCACAGATTCTGTCCTCTCCAAGGAGAGCTTTTACACTAAAGGGATCTCTTCCTGTAGATTCAGTTAATTCGGGAATTTCCATTCCTTTGCTTGCCTTTGCCCAGGATCCGAGCCTGCGGGAAGCAATCCCTCCATATATAAGAGCAACCCTTTAGTGCTCGGGTAGCACTCGGTATTTCAGTGTCAGACAAGGATTAACTGGGCTCTCCTGGCAGGCTCTTTGGGAGTGGGGGCTGTGCTGGATGAGGTGTGGAAGAGGGTTGGGGGCTGTGCTCATCCCAAAGCCTGACTCCAGCAGCAGGTCCCATCTGCAGTGCAAGGCTTGTCAGGGGCAGTGAGTGTCCCCATGATCTCAGGGCCAATTCCCTGTCTCCAGTTTCATAAAGAGAGCTCTCAGTCCTTATTGCCCTGGAACGTATCCATCTGCTCCTAGGGAGCGGGATCTGGGATGAGCAAGGATGGGGCGGCAAAACGATGTGAAAAGGCCAAGGCTTTGATCTGATCTTATTGCTCACTGCAACTGCCTGAGAGGAGGAGGAGGGAGCCAGGAGGGGGCTGCTCTCTGCTCCCAAAGACCAAGGGATGGGACAAGAGGAAACGGTCTCGAGCTGCACCAGGGCAGATTCAGATGGAGCTGAGGAGCAATTCCTGCCCCAGAGGGTGCTCAGCATTGGAACTGCCCAGGGCAGGGCTGCAGTCACCATCCCTGCAGTGTTCACACACCGTGGAGACGAGGCCTCAGTGCCATGGGTCAGTGGTGGCCTTGGCAGTGCTGGGAATGGTTGGACGTGATGAGCTTAAAGCTCTTTTCCAACATGGTTGATTCTACAGTTTGGGAAGGAGCTGGGAAAGAGATGGATTGGGCATCACTTCTCACCCTCTTGGAATGAAGATGCTGTGAGTGTGAATCTGATCGGCAGCACGACCTCTGAGCATCCTTAAGGTGGGTTTGTCCTGCATTGGGAAGACCATCACTGTCCTGGTTTACATTAGGATCACTGTTCAATGTATTTGATGATGCCCAGGACCATCCTTCCAAGGAGAGCTCGGGAAGCTCGCAGGCAGAGAGCGTGGGATGCTGATGGTTCTGGCAGCAGTTTGGTCTCTTCCATAGCATTGGGAGTGTTTACCCAGAGCATTCGTATTCTGTATCAAAGGGAAAGAAGGGAGTTGAAAGCGTCTGACCCTTGGCTGGCACCCTGCTAGAAACCTCACCTTCCTCCCTGCCTGCCCCTCGCGTCAGGGAAACAGTTACGCCAGAGCTCAGCTATTCGGGATCCCGCTCTCTCTCATGGCTAATTTATGAGATAAGAGGTTGGTAAAGAATGTATATGGGGCAGGATGTGCAGAGCAAGGCCGGGGAGCGGGGGGGTGGGGTGGGGGTGGCAGATGGCTGAGCGGGCTTAGGGCAAGAAACGGTGAAGGAATAGCTGAGGCGAAGAGATCGGGGGTGAATTGTAAGTGGGGAAAGACGGGTAAATAGGAAGGGCTGGATTCCAGGGGGGAATGGGAGCCCTAGGGAATGGAGCAGCTCTTTACAGTGTTCCACTGAGCCCAAGTGGCTGGAGCCTTCAGAGGCATGTTTATGGAGCGACCATGGGGCTGTGTGTGATGCTGGAGCAGTCGCGGGAGCTGGGAGGGAGCATCAGGCCATTGATCAGCAGCAAGGCAGACTGTTTGTGTTAGAGCCCGGGTTTGCCCGTAGCAATGTGTGTGTTAATGGTAGGAGTTACTTTCTTGGTGGGGTTTATTGTGTGTTGTGGAGTACTTTATGTACGAGGAGGAAATGCTGCCTTGCAGCCCTGCGGGGAGAGGTTTGGGCCATTGCCCCGTGTTCCTTGCATGAAGAAGTATGAAAGGATGGGGCTGAAGTAAAGAAGTAAACCCAGGGCTGCCAGGTCTGCGCCCCGTCCTCTGTGCTGCGTTGTACAGGATGGGTTCCTGTGTGCTGTGGGTCTGCAGGAGGTGGATGGGAAGGAGCAGAGAAGGATTTCACTGCTTCGGAGGGTGGAGAAGAGCGGTGCTTTCTTGAGGCTGAAGGCATTGGAAGGAGAATCACCGAATCCCGGAGTGGTTTGGGTTGAAGGGACCTTAAAGCTCCTCCAGCTCCAACCCCTGCCACGGGCAGGGACACCTTCCACTGGAGCAGAGTGCTCCAAGCCCCTGGGTCCAACCTGGCCTTGAGCACTGCAGGGATGGGGCAGCCACAGCTTTTCGGGGCACCCTGTGCCAGCGTCTCAGCACCCTCCCAGGGAAGAGCTTCTGCCTAAGAGCTCATCTCAGTCTTGCCTCTGGCAGTTAAAGCCATTCCCCTTTCCTGTCCCTACATCCCTTGGCCAAAGCCCCTCTCCAGGTTTCCTGCAGCCCCTTTAGGCACTGGAGCTGCTCTGAGGTCTCCCCTTCAGGAGCCTTCTCTCCTCCAGGCTGCCCCAGCCCCCTGCCTGGTCAGTGCCTGGCTGCCCCTTAGCCCTTTGCATCCCCTAAATGCATCCTCAAGCTCCGATGCTGTGCTGGAGAGAGGCTTTCCTGCAGCGCCTGCGTGGAGCTGTTTGAGTAAGGAGGGAGGGAAAGCAGCAGGGAAGCACTGTGGGGAACCATGGGGATGATGTGAGGAGCCCAGCGTTATCCCTGCTGCCCATCACTGGGTGCTCCCTACCTAGAGCCCGCTCCGGGGAGGTAGCTTTCCAGGGTGATGGTGTCTCCATGGCCCGGCTGGCGCAGTGGGGAAGGTAAGAGGCTTTGTGTGCAGTGCTTTGCATGGAGCCAGCCCGTGACAGAATGGTCCTGGGGAACCTGGTACAGCACAAACACATGACCATCCCTCCTGGTAATCCCCCTGCAGAGCCAAATCCCAGCGGGAAGCAGCAGCCTCCTCCCGGGCCCTCCCACTATTCCCTAAGGGAATAGGGAAGCCCACAGGCAGCAGCGCTGGGACCTGGACAGCTGAGCTAGGCAGCATGGTGACAGAAGGGGAGAGCAGGGGCACAGCAGGATCCTGACATCTGCTCTCACCATGCTCAGGATGCGCTGGATCCGAGCAGGTAACAGCACGGATCTTCCCACCCTCACTTTCCCTTCTCCATCTCTCTTTCCAATGTGACTGCTTCCTGGTCCCATTCTTTTGCCCTTCTATTTCAAGCTTCCCTTCCCACTCCATGTGGTGTGTGCCCCTGCGCAGCCCAGGCCATCAACCAGAGCAGGTAACGGGAGGATGCTGCTGAGCCCACTCCATCCTAGGGTTTAAGGAGAGGAGGGAGGAGAGGAAGATGTGACTTTGAGCTCATCACCAGTGGTCTGCAGAGCTTGGATGAGGCCATGGGGTATTCCTGGGCATGGGGGGAAGCTGCCACCTCCCTGCAACAGGACCAGCAGCAGGAGGGTCCTAAAGTCTTCAGCCAAAGCGTGGGTCCTCATCCACTGCTCAGGATGATGCTAGTGCAGAGCAATCTGCTCCTTGCAGTATGATGGTGCGACAGTGCTGGTACTTCTGTCAGGTCTTCCCTTTCTCCCTGTTTCCCCAAAACCTCCTTTTTCCTGGCTGGGAAAAGCACAGGAGCCATCCAGATGGAGCCAGACCAGGCTGCTGCTCATAGGAGGGTGGATCCTCCAGGCATCTGATAAGGGGTGGGTTGTGATTCAGAAGGAGCAACGGTGAGCACAACACCCGCAGAGGCTCCGCGGGTGGACGGAGGTACTTTGCCCATGTTCTGGTTAATGTATCTTCAACAGGTTGATGTCCTGGACATGGACCAGGACGGGCTTTGGGAGGAGGCAGCAGGAAGATGTGGCTGTCGGGGTGGATGAGAAGGGAATGGTGCTGGAGGTGTGACCAGGCCAATGGAGACGGGCACGGTGGTGACTCAGAGATCCGGGTGACCCGCGCTGCTCCCTGCACAGGGCTTGCGCAAGGGCTGCTGTGTGCCAGGGCATGGGCAGGAGATGCTGAGCAAGGAGGAGCCTTGCTGGGGTGCTGGGCAGGCAGGATTCCCCTCTGCACCCTCACCCTTGTCTAGCATTCAATAGGAATGGCTTTTGGAGCCAAAGTCATCCCAGCTGCATGTCCCTGGCCGCATAAACATGGAATAAAATGGATCCTGGGAGGATCCAGCATTGCCTGAACAACCATGGAAGGGTTTGCATGGGAAAGGACCTTAAAGCTCCTCCAGTTCCAGCCCACTGCACAGGCAGGGACCCCTTCCACTGGAGCAGAGTGCTCCAAGCCCCTGTGTCCAACCTGGCCTTCAACACTGCCAGGGATGGGGCAGCCACAGCTTCCCTGTGCCAGGCCCCCACATGGGTGCTGTGTAGGGAAGTTCTCCCCATGGACTTTCTGCTTCCTATTGTAGTTCTGTGGTCTGCTTCCTGCTTTACCCCTCTTGTTCTACTTATTGCTCTTGCTCTGTGCATGGTCACTTAGTGAGAGCCAGAAGAGGCCTTTCAAAGAGATGGGGTCCTGCTGTCCTGGAGCACTTTGGTTTAGGGACCTCATGGATTCCTCCTCCTAGAATGTGATGTGGAGCTGGGAACTGTGCTAGGGAACTGAGGAGGGTACCAGCCTATGGCCAGCAAACCCCTAAACCCCTCTCCCACCGCAGTGCTTCAGGTGTCTGTCCTTCCTCTGCGCTGCCCGAACAGGCTCCCAGACCATGGCTTGCATCCCTCCAGTGCCTCTCTCCATGGGGAATTCCCTGCCTGGGGATGGCGTTACTCTGGCAGAGCTTGTTGGGAACCCCTTTGCCTCCTTCCAGTAGTGCTGCAGATTGGACTTGGACTTTGTACCCTCTGATAAGAACCTCACCAGGCTAAATGTGTCTGAGGAATCATTAACCAGCATGTGCCTTGCCAGAGGACAGGGGAGCAGCTGGGACTGGAGACACAAACAGCCACAGCCTTGTGGCTTTGAGCCCGAGCTGGTGCCTGCAGGATGCCCCTCCTATGCGCCAGCTCATAGGGCAGCATCGTATGGGAGAGAGAACCCATGCCATGGAGTCCTTGATGCTTTCCAGGCACAATAGGGGATGGACGGAGAGGGATGAGGCTGTGTTAAATCAGCAGCAGAGGTGGAGAGTCCAAAAGAGGGTTTGCTGCTGCGTAGGGGAAATGGGTGCTATTAGAAGTTGAGGGTGGGTTGAACTGAACACCACATTTGGCTGTGTGGTGGCTCCACTTACGGCTTCATAACATCAGAGAGTGGTTTGGGTTGAAGGGACCTTAAAGCTCCTCCAGCTCCAGCCCCTACCATGGGCAGGGACACCTTCCACTGGAGCAGAGTGCTCCAAGCCCCGGAGTCCAACCTGGCCTTGAGCACTGCAGGGATGGGGCAGCCACAGCTTCTCTGGGCACTCTGTGCCAGCGCCTCAGCACCCTCCCAGAGAAGAGCTTCTGCCTAAGAGCTCATCTCAGTCTCCCCTCTGGCAGTTAAAGCCATTCCCCTTTCCTGTCCCTCCATCCCTTGGCCAAAGCCCCTCTCCAGGTTTCCTGCAGCCCCTTTAGGCACTGGAGCTGCTCTGAGGTCTCCCCTTCAGGAGCCTTCTCTTCCCCAGGCTGCCCCAGCCCAACTCTCCCAGCCTGGCTCCATGGCAGAGCTGCTGCAGCCCTTCATTGTCCCTTGTGCCCTGCACAGCGGGCACAAAGAACATCTTCAGCCTGCCTCAGTGGATGTGGATGGTGTGGTCACCCGAGAACCGTGTGCTCCCGCCGGCTTCCAGCACACCCTGGAGCATGTTCAAGGCATGTTTGAATGAAAGGCTTCCTTCCCAAGGGAAAATGGAACGTGATGCTCAGGGTCCAGCACTTATCTCACTGAACTTTGTCTGGTTTGGTGCTGTTAGAAAGGGAGATGTGGGCGCGGGGCTGGGGGGGGTGGCCAGCCCTGGCTGCAGAACCAGGATGCTGGATTTCTTATGGAGTGAGAGCCAATGCTTGTGGATTTTGCTGCCTCTTGGAGTGACAGAGAGCAGGACTGGTTGGAAAGGCCAAGGCTGGAGTTTTTAGTAGCCTCAATGTGCTCAGATCCAGGATTCAAGGGCAGAGGAAAGGGTGGACCAGGGAATGCCACGTGGCTGTGATCAGCATCCCATGGCATGGCCCGGAGCTGCAGGCAGAGGTGGGAATCATTCCCTTTGCTGCAGCACAGCATCAGTGCTTCTCCTTCACATCCCAGTTGCTGTGATAGGCCAGTGTGGACACAGGAAAGCTGGTATCGACCTCTGCAGTAGTTAAAGTCTTCTTACCCTCCTGTTACCTTTTCCCCAACAACTCTCCCTCATCCCTTTTCTCTATCCTGTCTTCTTCCCTTCATCTCATCATTTGTTGGCAGTGTGTTGAAGGAGATCATGTCCTGAGTGATTGCAAACTGCATCAGTAGGAAGAGCAGCACAAGTGGGGCTGGGATTGCAGAGCAGTGTGTGGACTGAATGGACTCGCTGAAGCAATGTGTGATGGGACCAGAAGTGACTCCGGAGCTCAGCTGTTGCAGAAGCCATGGTTTGGCTTTGGAGATATCTCTGCTTCTTTTAGAACATAGGAATTAAAGCAATTTTTCCTGAGATTGATTTTCTTTCCCCCTGTAGAGTCTTTGTCATCATCCCAACATCACAACCATGTGTTATCTCGGAAGACTCCCAAACCAAGTTGATCCCAAGGAGAAGAAGACAGTAGTTGGTGGGGAAGAGGCAATGCAGAAGACAGGGGGTGCACATGGGACGGGGTTTGTGGAACACAGGTAGGGTTGCCAGAAGGTTTGGAGGCCAAAGTCCTGCAAGCTGTCCATCTGCTTTGATGGCAGAGACCATGGAGCCACTCTTGCCTGCAGCTTTGGGAACTGAATGTAGTATAAAGAATAGATTCATCTCAATTTGGAATATGTATTCACTTCGTTTGTGTCTGACAATACTTAGTAATCCACAGCTGTCGTTTATGACATTTAATCCCATGTGCTGATTGCAGCTAGAAATGGAGATACAGAGGAAACCAAACAACTTATCAGCCTGCTTGATCTTGGCCTATTTCTGATGTTGTAAGACAAGTGATGGTTATGGACATTGATTCATTAGAGCACTAAAAAGTGTGCTTTGGCTTCATTGGAAGTAAAACACAGCTTAAAACCTGTGGGTTATAAGGGCCATGAAGCCATTTCACTGTTGGCTGCTTGCTGATAACGGGCTTTTCCCTGATGAGATCCCATCCAAATCAATACCTGAGGTCAGTGACAAGTTCTGGGTAGGGGGAAGTAAGAGGATTTGTGTCTATCTTCCCTCCCTCTGTCTGTATTAACCCAGTCTTCGGAAAGGGGTGTTGGAATGGCGAGGTGCATAGTGATGAGTTTTCACATGCAGTGTAGTGGAATGTGTAGGTGAAGAGAAGGGTGATAAATGATGTTTCAGAACTCATCTCATAGGTGTTGATGGGCTGAAGGGACACAGAAAACAGCAATGTGAGGACAAACAGGCTGTGGACAGGCTCTACAGCCCAGAATGGGAATTTTGGGTGCTGGAGGTTGTGCTGCATGCAGGGTCTTGGGAAGAGGAACTCACTGACGGTCAACCCAATCATTCCATAGACCTTAGAATCCCAGCCTGGTTTGGGTTGAAAGGGACCTTAAAGGTCCTCCAGCTCCAACCCCTACCACGGGCAGGGACACCTTCCACTGGAGCAGAGTGCTCCAAGCCCCTCTGCCCAACCTGGCCTTCAACACTGCCAGGGATGGGGCAGCCACAGCTTCTCTGGGCACTCTGTGCCAGCACCTCAGCACCCTCCCAGGGAAGAGCTTCTGCCTAAGAGCTCATCTCAGTCTCCCCTCTGGCAGTTAAAGCCATTCCCCTTTCCTGTCCCTCCATCCCTTGGCCAAAGCCCCATTCCAGGTTTCCTGCAGCCCCTTTAGGCACTGGAGCTGCTCTAAGGTCTCCCCTTCAGGAGCCTTCTCTTCTCCAGGCTGAACCAGTCCAGCTCTCCCAGCCTGGCCCCATGGCAGAGCTGCTTCAGCCCTCGTAGCATCTCCATGGCCTCCTCTGGATGGTCACCAAGAGAGATTCCTACAGAATTCTTACCATGGATTTTCAGCCCAACTTTCTTAATTCAGTGAAGGCACAAATCAATGGGTGATCCTGACATGGGGCCAAGTTTGGCTTTGGAAGAGATGAGAATGGTACCAGGGACAGTGAGCTGTGATGCGCAGTAAAGCTGATACCGGACATCACGTGTAAGTTGGAACGCTTTCCATTGGCTCATCAGTGGAGAGAAGTAGTGGGATTTACCGGGCTTTATTGCTTAAACCCTCTTCTCTGCAGCTTTGGAAGCCAAACCACACTGAGAGTAAGCTATGAGGACTCAATAGTGGGAATGGGATGCAGAAAGTTGGTGTGATGTGGCCTTGTTTTGTGCTTTAAATGTGTTTTCCTCCCTGGGGATAGGCAGTGCCTGAAGGAGCCTTGTGGAGGTCTCTGGTTTGGCAGAACTAAACCCCAAGTTGTTTCTTTGCTCAGCCTGGTGTTTGAATGGCTCATGGTGGTGGTTGTTGGCTTTAGGCCTTTGTTGGTGCAGGAGAACCATGTTTAACCTTTTATGGTGTTTCCCAAACTTGCGAGCACTCAATAGCCCCAGAAGCTTTGTCCCAGTGAGTGGTTGGGCAGTCTCACATAGTTAAGGGGTTCATCCTCATCACTGGTTACACTGCATCTGGGGTGAGGTCCAAACGTCTTTGGACTGATCTTGGACTGGTAGAGGTCTTGCCCTGAAGTCTTGATGGTTCAGGTGAAGGGTGGAAGGGTGTCTTACAGAGACAGCTAAGGACCACCTGGGACAAAGTGACCTCTCCTATCTGTTCTCATCCCTGTCTGCACCTCTTCCCTTGCTTGCTTAAAAGGCCCAGGGAGCGGCAGTAAAGATACCGAACTGAGTTTCAGGTTGGAAGGAACCATCAGATCTTCTAACCTGAGCCATAGAACAGCTTTGAGCAATGCAACCTCAACCTGAAAGTATGGAAGAACAATATGGTTGGTGAGTTTTTTACTGCCACAGAGAACCTATCTCTGAGATTGAGGTTAACTTCCATGCTTGCAAGAGCAACTGTGGGGCTTCTCATCACGTGTGGTTGTAGGTTTGTGTTTCATCTCTAAAAAGCCCAAACCAACACAAAACCCAACCAATTAATCAACCCAAACCCCATCGCTCTGGTTTGGGGCTTTGACAGGGATGAATATGTCCTGAACTGTGAGAAACGGGTCAGTCTTTGCCCTTGGATTAGCCCTCACGGTCCTTAAGGGCTGAGGACTTCTCTGAGGGACTGGAGAAGTCAAAGAGGCTTGGTGCAGAGCATCAGGAATTGTCAGCAACTCATTTGCTTCCAAAGAAGCAAATTGATGGAGCTTGGATCAAGCTGCTCCAGTGGAAGGTGTCTCTGCCCATGGCAGGGGTTGGAACTGGAGGAACTTTAAGGTCCCTTCCAATCCAAACCAGTCTGGGATTCTATGAAATAGAACGGTGTGGGTTTCCAGCTAGAGTGCAGTGTCATGGGGCTGACTCACTGGCCGGGCTCAGTGCAGGTCTCTATGAAAGAAAGGTCCTGACAGAGGCAGAGCTGAGGTCCACCAGCCTCTTCTAGCAGATCTTCAGGTCTGTGTGCTGTTCCCTGAAGGCCAAGATCCATCTTTTCCTTCCTTGTATCCTTGCACAAGCAACTACTTGGAAACAAGAGGCCAGTAATGTTGGGAACTTCTTTTGTCCCACATTGGCAGAGATGTCCCAGGGATTGGAGCTCTGGGAACAGGCACTGGCCAAATAACTGATAGAGGCTGCTGTGGTCATTCAGTAAGTGTGGATTTTCCCTCTGGGAAAGAGACTGCTCAGCAATTCCATCGGGTGTGTGCTGGCGGGAAGAGATGATGGGTACAGTGGCATGGTGGTACCTTGGACAGCAGTGCTGTCCTGCCAGGGCCTTCCCATCACCCTTCGCGGCCAGGTCAGCACCAGCCCCATGGAGAACCCCCTGGGATGCGGGGATGGCAGCATGGTCAACTTTAGCAGGATGGGAGTTGCAGCCTCTTTGCCATTTGCAGATGCAGTTGGGTGGAAGAGCTTCAGAAAGTTCACTGAGTGAGTGATGAATGAATTGTAGAATCATGGAATGGTTTGGGTTGGAAGGGACCTTAAAGCTCCTCCAGCTCCAACCCCTGCCATGGGCAAGGACACCTTCCACCGGAGCAGGGTGCTCCAAGCCCCTGTGTCCAACCTGGCCTTGAACATTGCAGGGATGGGGCGGCCACAGCTTCTCTGGGCACCCTGTGCCAGCACCTCAGCACCCTCAGCAAGGTGAACTGTGCTGTCTTGGGGGGCTTTGGATGGCTGAAGCTCTTCTTGTGCATCTTCTTGGCTCAGCTTTCCCAACCAAAACTGGTTGGAGTCACCACCACAGCCTTTTAGATGACCTTTCAGTTGTAGCTCCCAGTGTTGCTCATAGGTAGTGAGCAATTGTCCTGCAGCCTTTGGAGGGATATTAGCTCCAGAACAAATGTTAGTGCTTCTCTGCTGAGGTTAAGGGATGCTCTATCACTTGTGTGTCCAGGGAAGCTCCCTTCAGAGCTGGGGACTGGCTGGAAGACTTGGGACAAGGAACGAACCCAATGTGCTGTGCTAGTCTGGTGGGAGTGAGACAAGGTCAGGGCTTTCTTTGCTCCCTATGGTCAGCTCATGACTCCTGGAGCTGCAGTAACATGGTAACATGTGCTAGGGATGTATTTTGCCAATAGAACCCACTTGGGAGGATTGGTGGGGATATGGATATAGGAATGTATTGTCAGAAGTGTGCCTGAACTGTTGAAAAGCCCAAATCAGCTTTTAATCCCTAAGTTACCTCTGAAACCTCTGTCCATAACTGGTGATGCGGAGAACCTGAAGAACAATGGGACTGTGGTTGTGGTTTTCTGTGCTGAGAACCTTTGGTTTGTCTCCCTGAGCTTCTTTTATCTGTTGAGAGCCTGTTTGCTGCCTCGGTCTTGTATCAGAGCACAGTGGGCTCTACAGCTCAGAGGAGCCCTCAAGATACCCAAGAGGTGGAACTGCTCCTACAGCATCTCTGAGAGTTCCATCTTTATACAGCTTCCAAAAGGTGGTGACCAGGTGTGTTAATATTCATATTGCTGTCAGGCACGAGGGCCATGGGCCTGCTGGGCTGTGCTTTGCAAACACGAGGAGCAGATGGTCCTCCATTGTCTGCATGGTTCACCTCCATGGGGAAGCTGTTGCTCCCTGATGGGAGCAATGTCTTATTTCATGCTGGTGCTGGCAAATCTTCCACTCCATCTCCATATCCCATTCAAAAGGCTGAAAGTCCCTCTCAGCAGGCTGCTTATTTCAATGTGAGTTCATATACATGAGGATTCACTGCTCAGCCTCCTGATAACAAACAGGCTAGATAGGGACTTCTGTAGAGCTTCTTGTGCCCCCCACGCAGTGTTATTTTGACCTTTTCCATGGTCTTTCCAGTATTTCCATGCCCTCTTCCAGAGAAACAGTGGAGAAGAGCAATAAAAACCCCTGCATGGCTTTGCCCCAGGTGCCAGTCCCTGGGTCTATGCTTGTAACCCCTCTTTGATGTCTCTATATTAACATCTGTATTTCAGCTCCATTGGTGGCACTGTGTTTGATCTCTCTTGTTCTCCCTGCAAAGGAGGTTTCCAATCAGGATGTCATTTGGCATTGGAGAACTTCAAGGCTGTAAATGCTGCAGGGCAGGGCCTGCATGGTTGGTATTTGAATTGACACCAATCAGCGCTGCAGAGACCTCAAAGCTGTGATAGAGACACCTCAATGAGTGTATTTGGCAACCTAAAGATGCTCCAAGCACTGAATGAGAGGATGAAAAGTGGATAATGCAGGAAGATACATAGATATCCAAAGGGAGAGAGACATCCTGCCTGCTCCTGGCTGGGATGGGTGCTGGGGTTGCAATGGGAAGGAAGAGCATAAGGATTGCTGTGTCCAAAGCAGTCACAGGAGACAGTTAATGCCAGACTGATGGTAGCCAGGACAGGAGGAGTTTGCCTGTGGTTAGAAGATGGTGAATGGCCCAGCTGTGAAATCTTTGCCCTTTAGCACATGGGGACTGGGGATGAGCGGAGATAAGAAAGGCAGCATTCAGGTTAGGTTTGGAGAAGCGTGGGGCTGCAGCATCATCTCCCAAAGGGAAGTGCTGGAAGTCCAGACACCAGGCAGAGCCCCAATGAGTGAGCTGAGAATGAATGACCTTATGCTGGCCTGGACAGAAGGCTCTAAGAGGTCTTTTAATCTATAGATCTAATGACTCACACAATTGGGGTGATTTCCACTCTTCCCTCATCACTCGGCTCTTTGTCACAGTGCTGGCTGGCAGCAGGACAAGGCTGCTAACCCAGGACATACACGCTGCTCTCCCAGCAGGTGCTTTACAATAGCAGCAGCAGCAGCAGCAGTGTGTGAGCTGGTGGAAGAAGCTGCCTCAGAAACATTGGGAAGCAGCAGCAGCTCCAACCCATGGTCCTCTGTGATGGAGTGCCTGATGGAGGGATGGGTACCAGAGCTCTGCCCAGACAGGGACCAGGAGAGGACTCTCTGTCCTGATCCTCATGCATCTCTTCTGAGCTCATAGAATCCCAGCCTTGTTTGTGTTGGAAGGGAGCTTAAAGGTCCTCCAGCTCCAACCCCTGCCACAGGCAGGGACACCTTCCACTGGAGCAGGGTGCTCCAAGCCCCTGGGTCCAACCTGGCCTTGAGCACTGTAGGGATGGGGCAGCCACAGCTTCTCTGGGCACCCTGTGCCAGTGCCTCAGCACCCTCCCAGGGAAGAGCTTCTGCCTAAGAGCTCATCTCAGTCTCCCCTGGGGCAGTTAAAGCCATTCCCCTTATCCTGTCCCTACATCCCTTGGCCAAAGCCCCTCTCCAGGTTTCCTGCAGCCCCTTTAGGCACTGGAGCTGCTCTGAGGTCTCCCCTTAAGGAGCCTTCTCTTCACAGTCCTTTGTAGAGGTGTTACCACCATCCTCCATCTCTTGTGCTTCTTCACCCACAGCTCAGGCAGTACTGCCGTGGGATTAATCTCCCTTTGGACCCATCTCACCATTCTTTGTGTCCCATTTGCCTCCAGTTGTGAAACACATGGAGACACCTCATTCTGCTCATCCAGAGGAGCTGTTCTCCCTACAGGAACGTGTGCAGCTGGTGTCTCCCGCCTCCCTGTGACCTCCTCATCCTCTGTGTGCTTCCCTCCCCACTATCATCCTTGAGCAGCGTGCCAGGCTCCTTCCCCCTTGGTTTGTGCTCGCTGCTTTGAAGTGAGACCCAGAACACACAGAGAGCTCACAGGGTGGATGGGATCCAGGCAGCACGGTTGGTATCTGATTTGTATTGTCTGGTGAGTGTTTGCTAAATCCCGGGTGCAGGAGCTATGTTCCAGGGCAGGAGACAGCTCACACTTCGACAATGCAAACAGCAGGGTTGTCTTTATAAAACAAAGCCCAGTTTCAGTCTGAAACCGAGATGGGAATAGCCAGGATGGCAGTAATGCCGTGGGATAACTTATTTTAATGGCATCAGTACTTTTGGGGGCTAGAGAAGCTTTGCTTAGCTTGGGAAAAGCCAGAGCATGAAGGTGATGGAGCAGGTCCATAAACACCTTGTTGAAAAGGAGCTAATTTGGAGCAGAGGGCTCTATAGTCTGGTTGTTAAGGATATGGGGATACATGGTGCAGAGCAAGGTGAGGAACTAAAGGATGGGAATGGATTAGTGTGTCCCTTCCTCAGGAGTCAGGCTGAAGCCTAATCCCAATTGCATCTGCGCGAAGGATGGTTTGGTGGGGGACGCCCTGGGTAAAATTCTGTGGTTGTTGTGGTTTGGTGATGTAATTATTGGTGTTGTCTTAAGATGGAGATCAGGGTCCAGCTCTGGGGCAACAGCACAGAGGGACATGGAGCTGTTGGAGCGAGCCCAGAGGAGGCCATGGGGATGCTGCGAGGGCTGGAGCAGCTCTGCTCTGGAGCCAGGCTGAGAGAGCTGGGCTGGGGCAGCCTGTACAGGAGAAGGCTCCTGAAGGGGAGACCTTAGAGTAGCTCCAGTGCCTAAAGGGGCTCCAGGGAACCTGGAGAGGGGCTTTGGACAAGGGATGTAGGGACAGGACAAGGAGAATGGCTTTAACTGCCAGAGGGGAGACTGAGATGAGCTCTTAGGCAGAAGCTCTTCTCTGGGCGGGTGCTGAGGCGCTGGCACAGGGTGCCCAGAGGAGCTGTGGCTGCCCCATCCCTGCAGTGTTCAAGGCCAGGTTGGACCCAGGGGCTTGGAGTACCCTGCTCCAGTGGAAGGTGTCCCTGCCCGTGGCAGGGGTTGGAGCTGGAGGAGCTTTAAGGTCCCCTTCCAACAGAAACCAGGCTGGGATTCTCTGACTGCCCTGTACCTGTGTCCCTGGCTGGTCCACTTCTTGATTGTGTTCTGCTCTTAGATCCCTGGAAGTGGCCATGGGTCTTGGGAGGTTTGTGCTGTTAGAGGTAGATGAGGACTTACTGCAGCGATGATAGAGGAAACCCAAGGATGTAAGAAGCTTTTGATGCCTTTTGTGATATTCTAAGGAGCTGATTCTGGAGCAAACTATTGCAGTGTGGCACTGAGAGTAAGTGCTGTGCGGACGCACATCCCAGCTGTGTGAGAAGGAAAAGCCCCATGACCCGGCCCTTCTGCTTGTAAAAGCTCAGTTTTGGTTGCACAAACGTGGTGCTGGCCCTGCCCAAGTGCTGGCACAGGCCCCATCTCGATAAATCCCTCTGCTTTCTTCCACTCAGTCTCCTCTGGAGGCCGTCCAGGCTGGACAGGAGAGACCTTGTTGCCTCCCAGTTAGAAGGGAGGAACGGAGCACCCGACCTGGACGTGGTGTTCCAGGCGATGCTTGGCTGCTTGGCCTTGTGTTCTGGTGCTGTTTGATTATTAATCTTCCTGCCTAAGGATTGTTTTGTGCTGGGGAGTTCCAGGCCAGGCAGCTCAGCTCCAAGTCCCGATTCCCCTGTATGTGTGTATCATGGAATCATAGAACAGTTTGGGTTGGAAAGGACCTGAAGCTCATCCACTTCCAACCCCCTGCCATGGGCAGGGATACCTCACACTAAACCATGCTGCCCAAGGCTCTGTCCAACACGGCCTTCAACACCGCCAGCAATGGAGCATTCACAGCTTCCCTGGGCAACCCATGCCAGTGCCTCACCACCCGCACAGTAAAGAATTTCTTCCTCATATCCAATCTAAACTTCCCCTGTTTCAGTTTGAACCCGTTACCCCTTGTCCTATCACTGCAGTCCCTCATGAAGAGTCCCTCCCCAGCATCCCTATAGCCCCCTTCAGACACTGGAAGGCTGCTATGAGGTCTCCACGCAGCCTTCTCTTCTCCAGGCTCAACAGCCCCAACTTTCTCAGCCTATCTTCATATGGGAGGTGCTCCAGTCCCTGATCATCCTCGTGGCCTCTTCTGGACTTGTTTCAACAGTTCCATGTCCTTCTGATGTTGAGGACCCCAGAACTGCACACAGTACTCCAAGTGAGGTCTCACAGAGCAGAGCAGAGGGGCAGGATCACCTATCGAGTCCACATCTTCAGAACTGGGATGAAAATGGCTTCTGGAGTGGCTTCTGGATCCCCAGGTATCTCAAGACCCATTCCAGGAGCACAATCCAATGGTGTTGGTGGCCCTGCAGTGAGCTCAGTGTTTGGGGACTGTGTCCCTGGGCTCTTTCCCTGGTAGTAGCAGAACAGCAGTGCCATTGTTCAGGCATCTACCTTGAGTCTTGTCACATCCCTGTGCCTCTCTGAGTCTTCATTGTTCCCCAATAGAAAAGGTCACTTCTGTCCCCCAAAACCTTCATTCTACGTCGAGTTAGCGGTCTGCAGAGAGGAGTACACAAGAGCAGAATTAGGTCTCTTTATTTACTGTCTAGTCCTTTAAGTGCAGCCCACTAATGCATGGTGAAATGGGGTGGCTGATGTGCTGTGACCAGGTGAGGCTGTGCTGGAAAGCCTTTCCCCATTCTTCGTAGCAGCATTCCTGTGTCTCAAGGGGGCTACAAGGATGCTGGAGAGGGACTCTTCATCCGGAACGGGAGTGACAAAGCAAGGGGTGATGAGTTCAGACTGAAACAGGGGAAGTTCTGGTTGGATATGAGAAAGAAGCTCTTCCCTGGGAGGGTGCTGAGGCGCTGGCACAGGGTGCCCAGAGAAGCTGTGGCTGCCCCATCCCTGCAGTGTTGAAGGCCAGGTTGGACACAGGGGCTTGGAGCACCCTGCTCCAGTGGAAGGTGTCCTTGCCCGTGGCAGGGGGTTGGAACTGGATGAGCTTTGAGGTCCTTTCCAAGCTGTTCTGTGATTCCAGCCTTCCTCCTGCGCTGGGGAATGGAGATGTGAGGGTCACAGAGCTGGTGGTACCTCCAGCATGGGATATGCCAGCTGAAGTGACCTTCTCTGGTGCTGGTACCCCCTCCAGCACCCTCCAGAGAGGCAGATAAAGGCGTTGTCTTCTGCCTCTGTGGGACTCCAAACAAACAGGGCAATGTGCCCCCCTGGGCAGGCACCTTGGACCCCGCCGAATGGCGAGGCTTGTGTGGGTGCTGCTGTTCCTGCCATCCTAGTGCATGAATGGACAAGCAGGGCATTGACGCCTGCAGGGACAGGCACAAACGCTCCACTGTGTCCCCTCTCACACCTTCCCCTCCTCCTCCTCGGCCCCAGTGCCCCGAGGACAATGGTTCTATCCATGCCAAGGTTCACAGCTGGCAAGGGCGGAGGAAAGGCCAGGACAAGGGTGGAGAGCTGGATGGAGAAGGGACTCAGGAGGGTCTGGAGGGATAACGGCTCAGGGAGGGAAGGGATGAGGGGAGATGGAGAGATGGGACAAGGGAGAAGATGCTGAGAGGTGGCTGGTGGAGAGGACAGGAAGAAGAAGGGAGTAAGAAGAGCTCAGGAAGGTTTGGGAGGGAGGATGATGCTCACTCATCTCTTCCTCCCGGAGCTGCCTGCCTTTTCCTGCAGGGACTCACTGAGGGATATGTCCATGCCCTGCTGTGGCACGGCAGGGTGATTTCCTCTTGCTCCTCATGCCTCTTCTGTCTTGGGATGTCTCCACCACACACCTTGTCCTCCCTGAGGCCTGGGAGGTGCACAGAGAGGGCATTATTTCTCCATATATACAGCTAAAAATGGTATATATACTGATTCATATCCCCTGCTGCTAGCATGTGAGGAGCAGCAGCACTGCACACAGGTGCAGGGGTGAGGGTGGCTGTGGGCTAGAGCCAGGATGTGTTACATGGTTAAGGGCACTTCCCAGCTTATCCAAAGGCATTTTGTCACATATATTCTCCTGTGCACATAAGCTGAGGAGTTGTGGGCCTGTATGAGAGCAGGAGGGAGCCTTGCAGGAGATAGGGAGATACTGCTGTGGATGGTGATACCCGGTGTGGGCACTGGGCTGCAGGATGGGAATGGTTGTACCTGGTTCTGGTGTGGTTCATGACTCTGTTTTGCCACTGACTGCTCAGCCAGGTTTTTGGTCCGGGGTTTTCCTGGCTCTGGAGACCCTGGAATGGTTTTGACTTGGGTCCTCATGAATCTCCTTAGCCCTGTGTGGTGTTTTCCCAGGATCTTGTCCCCTGGATGCCAAGGGCTCAACCTTGGCCATGTTTCTGGTGTGCCTTTGGACCTTGGGTTTCTGCTCCAGCATGAATGAGGGATGCAGAAGCTGTTCCATTGCTTTGGAGGGGCAGGGCTGTCCTCGGTGATGGGACAGGGGTGGGACACAGGGTGGTGGCTGTACCTCTGCATCGACTGGGACAGACCTACCTTTTGTGATGGGAAACATGCTGTGTTTGTGTGTGAGTGGGAGCAGGTGGTCCTAACACGACTGAAACTACTCAGGGATAGTAGTTAGCAGTGAGTAACCAGCTGGTGTAGCTCAGCATAGCTCCATCAGCATCAGACCAAGCCAAGGTCCCTGAAGTGTGTTGACACCATGTAGAAGTTTCCCCCACCAGCAGGCTGTCCCGAAGGGGCTGAAGGAAGATGATAGAGGAGATGAGGTGAGTACCTCCTCACCCCATGGAGGAACTACACTGTGGTTCAGAGTGGGGGCCTGGGGCCCCCTTTGGGGGCCTTGGGCAATCAGGGCTTCACTCTGGGGTGGTCCTGAGAGCACTCGGGGGGGGGAGCTGGGGGAGTGGTTGATGTCCCACTCGGGTTACAGCAGCCCCTTTGCTGGAAGCGACTGGTTATTGTTACGATCAGGTAATAAAGAGCATTAATTCAGGAAGAATGCTGGGCTGGTAGCCAGGGGGAGGCAGGGGCTGCATCCGGAGGGGAGGTTTCCATCCCTCCATACCCTCTGGACAGCCCAGGGTTGGGTGCATGGAGTGATGGGGACATCATCCCAGCGTCCCTTATGCAAGCAGCATATCCCCACTGTTGGTGGCAGATGCATAGCCCAGGTCTCTGGGCAGGGTTTTGCTGTGATTCCTCACTGTATCCCACCCCGTGCATGGGAATGGAAGGATGCAATCCCCACCCAAACAGAGCAGGGATGGCTGGCGTGCTGGATGCTCGAGCTTCACCCTGCATGCAGATGAGGTCCTGCTGGTGGGGAAGGAGATCTGAAGCCAAGTGTTGGCCCTGCAGCACCCTGGGCTTAGGCAGTGTTTGGTTAACCAGCCCCAGCACAGATTCCTCCTGCTCGTGGCCAGGCCAGCAGCCAATCTGCCAGGACCAAAGGATAAACAGGGAAGGAAGGAAAAGGGGGGTGCTGAGCAGCAGGAGGCCCCGGGAATGTGCCGATGCGGCAGCCTAGCCCCATGGTTGCACAACTGCTCACTCACGGCCACAGGAACGTGCTCAGAGCTGTGTGTCAGAGCTCTGCACCTCGCTGTGGGACCAGCAGCTGCTCTGGAGTGCTGGAGAGCCATCAGGAGAGGGAATGCTGCATCTTCCCACGTGGAAACAGCAGCCAGGTCCTGCTCCACTGTACATCCACTGGGTATTCTGTTATTGCCTCCCTGTACAGTGATGGTTTTGTCACCAGGGTGCTCTGTGCCTCAGTTTCCCCATAAGCATCCTGCTTTAACGTGCTTTGTGTAGGGAAGTCCTTGGGCAGAGATGTGCTTTGCTGGAAGCTGTGGCTGCCCCATCCCTGGCAGTGTTCAAGGCCAGGTTGGACACAGGAGCTTGGAGCACCCTGCTCTAGTGGAAGGTGTCCCTTCCCATGGCAGAGGGGTTGGAACTGGAGGAGCTTCAGTGTCCCTTCCAACCCAAACCATTCTGTGAACCACTCCCAAAGCTACTGGCTCTCCATCATGCTCCAGCCGCCCTCTGCACCACCAGCACCGCATCCACGACCCTGCTCTCTGCTGTGTCTGATGGCTCTGATCCTGCTACAGACACGAGTGAGCTCCCTGCCCTTTGCACTAGGTTTCAGGTGAAGGTTTGCCTGCAGCAGATAATGAACCTGGCCCATCTGCGGGTCAAGGACTTCAAAGCCAAGCTCTGGTGCTGCTCTCACCTGCAGGTTACTCCCTCTCCTGGCTCTGCTGCACCTTGGGCACTGCTGGCAGTGGAGATGTCCTCTTCTCGCTGTCTTTCAAGCACTCAGGTCAGAGAATGGTGCTTTAATACCCTCAATAGGTCCCTGAAAGCCCAGAAGGTAAACCCCACCTTCTCTTACATGGCTTCAGCGCTATGGGGAGGCTTCGGGCTTGGCACAGCCTCTTCTTTTCCACCTCATCACTGGTGTTCCCCCACCCTCTGCTGATGCTCCCCAGTTGCCCTCATTGTCATCTCCAGGTTCCCACATCTGGTTCATGTTAGCAGATCCCAGAATGAAGTTCCTCAGCCCTCTCCCTTCCTCCCACCCCCAGGTGACCCAGGCAGGATTAGGGGTGATTAGAAGACAAGCAACAGAGCAGGAATAGAGGGGGAGGGCCTGTTATAAATAGAAATACCATAAACTTCTCAGCCTATCACTCGAGGTACATTCTGGCTTTAATCTCTCAGACCTGTAAATATGACAACTCACGGGGGCCAGACACCATTAACTCTTCCAGAGCCCATCTCTAATGGGATGCAGGATGCGCTGAAGCACCTGAAAACAGGGAGCCAAGAGGGTGTAACCGGCTGCCAGCAGAGCAGGGAGGAGCCAGTGGGAAGCACCTCTGTTTGGATGTGTTTGGAGTTTTGGGGAAGGCAGAGGAAACCAGTCCAAACATTGGGATTCCTGACATTCTCACACGTACGGGGGCCTCTGCTCGCCAGGAGGCTGCGGTGGATTTAGCAGCTTGCTCTTCACGCTGTTTGTGGATCCCTTCCATCCTTGTGCAATGGAGGGGTTGGAAAGTGGAGCAAGCAGAGGGGGCATGTGGTGCGAGAGTGGGGTGGCCAAGAGGAGGATGGGACATAGGGACGTGGGAGGTTTGGGAGATGCTTTGCAGCAGCATTAGCTGAAGGAGCTGGGAAATAGAAGGTTGGCCTGGCAGAGTCTCCATGTCTGTGCAGGGAGGTCAGTGTGTGAGAAGGGGCTGAATTACTTGGTCCCTGCCCTGGGATGTTCATTGTGTGCAAGAACATTTGGGCAGCTCTATGGGTACCTACAGCATCTCTCCCAGCTTGCTGCTGTGGGATGGAAGGCAGAATGCCTCCTGCTGAGCTCTGGGGACAGCAAAGAGGTTATGGGTGACAAGAGCCTTTGTGTCCTCTTTGGAGCAGGCACTGGTGCAGAGGTAAGGCTGTAAATGAGATGCTGTGTGTGGGTCACTGCAGTTCTTCCCACAGTAAGAGGACTAAGACCAGCAGCGCTGGGCTCCTCCATCCCTTGCTGGGGTGAGATGTGGGATCTGACTGTGGGTGTTGAACTCCCCAGGGTGGCTTCCCGCTTCCTCCTAATCCCTGCTTTGGAGGGGGAGGGAGCGTTGTTCCTGTTGTTGGGAGCTCGTGACTCTATGGAGAGGTATTAGCCTGTAATTAATCACCTAAAGCTGGCTTTAGGTAAGAGCCTGGCTTGCATGGGAGCTATGGGTGGTGGGACATTGCTCATGCAGCAGGTCCCACTGCCCTCACACCCCTGTTTCACCCCGGCTGGCACATGGAAAGTCCTTTCTTTCTAATGGGAAACCCCTATCCCATCCCACACGTGCAGCCAGACCCCAGCATGGTTGTTATCACAGCTCTGCAGCAACACAACTGACCCACCTCTCACGTCATGGTGCTTATCTCACCCTTTGTCTGGGTCTCACCTGAGGGCTCCTGAAGGTGACTTTTAAGACAAGGGAGCAAAGAAATAGGAAAGCCCAGCACAGCGCTGTCTATTGAGGGCCTCCTGTCCTCTCTGGATAGGTCTTGAGCTCCTCTTCTACCATGGAGGAGCTCCTGGAGTTTGGAGGTATGAGGAAAACTGAGGTCAGGCTTTTCTTGTACAGGTTCAGTAACTTGTGGAAATGCAGCAAAATTGATAAAGTGCCTGGTTTTGCTTCTCTGAACCTTGGTCCCAACCCTGGGACTTGGGAGAAGACAAGTTTTCTTGTAGCTTTTGTGGCCTACAAGGATGCTGGAGAGGGACTCTTCATCAGGGACTGCAGCGATAGGACAGGGGGTGGTGGGTTCAAACTGAAACAGGGGAAGTTCAGGTTGGAGGTAAGGAAGTTGTTCCCTGTGAGGGTGCTGAGGCGCTGGCACAGGGTGCCCAGAGAAGCTGTGGCTGCCCCATCACTGCAGTGTTCAAGGCCAGGTTGGACACAGGGGCTTGGAGCACCCTGCTCCAGTGGAAAGTGTCCCTGCCCATGGCAGGGGTTGGAGCTGAATGACCTTTAAGCTCCCTTCCACCACAAACCATTCCATGACTCTATGGAGCAGGACAACAGGAATAGTTGCTGCCACATCACTGCAACTTCATGAGAGGATGTGACTGTCACAAAGGAGTACCCCTGTGCTGACCTGTGGTGCTGGCACAGCTTGGGACCGCATAGGCTCTGCCTGCCTTGTCCTCTTCTCTCCACAGTGCTACCTAGCAGCAGCATCACATATCCCTGCTCTAGATCATAGAATGGTTTGGATTGGAAAGGACCTTACAAGCATCCAGTTCTACCCCCCTGCCGTGGGCAGAAATACATTCCACTATACATCCTTCCATAGCGAGACTTACATTGGAGAGCATTCCCACCTTCTCCTCCATGTCCCTTGGCTCTGCTGTGGAGGCATGTGGTGCACAAAGGGTTAGGTGCCTCGCAAGCAAACAGCTACCCAGGTTTTCCCCCTCTAGCCCGGGTTTCTAAGGCAGAGATCCCTCCATCCGCACACACACCCTGTCCGTTGGCAGAATTCCTAGCTGGATTTATTTCTGCCCATTTGCTTGTCTTGGTATGAAAGGGATTTACAGAGGGGAAAGCTGCCATTGGCTGGGGCTGGGATGAAACCCCCCAGCCGGGGCTTTGTGGTTCAGCGGGTGACCTTTCCCAATGCATGGTTCCAGGGGGGAGGTGGGGGTCAGGGTCTTCTCCTGGGCAAGGGATGTGCTTTAACGTGGTGCTATGGGGTCTTTCAGGAAGGGGCCGTCTCTGTTATCTGAGGTGGGGGGGAGCTGGACCTTCTCTTCCACTCTCTTGGCAGTGGTTTTGGCACCCGCCCCAGAGGGCTGCAGCCTCCCACTTGAGAGCCACAGATAAAGAAAGCACTTTCTGTCAACAAACCCCAACCCAGCTTCCCCAGAACAGGGGAGGGAGGAGGAATCCTGCAGGAGAAAGGAGAGGGAAGTCCATTGCTTGCCCATGAGGAAGAGGAGAGGATGGAAAGGAGGGGTCCTGTGGGGTTGGGACCTCATCCAGAGCTGTTATGGCAGCAGCGGCAGAGAAATTCCAGCCCAAAGATCCAAAGGAATGGAAACCAGCTTTCCCAGCACCCCCAGAGCCTCTGCAGGATTGTGCTGTCTTGTGGCCTGCTAAGGGGAGCCCTTCAATCAATCCCAGTGAGGCCAGCGGGTCCTGCAGCTTCGCGGATAAAGCTGTTGTGGTGGTTGGGCAAGACCTGGCTCTTGCGTGCTGTGGAGCCATGTGTCTTGCATAGCCTAGCCCTGACCCCAAGATCTCCCTTCTTCCATGTGTCCTGAGCCTGGTCCTGGGAAGTCCGCGTGTCCCACAGCCAGAACATGGCTGTAGAAAAGCCCCACTTGTGACAAGCATCCCAGGTAGTGTCACCACCTTGGCTTGTCTCAAGGACCTCATTCTCTGTCTGGCCTTACGCTGGGATGCAGATGGGTATGGACAGATGACAGTCCTCAAATCGGTGTTCTCAGATGAGTTTCTTGACTCTGCAAAGGTCTGGTGGTGTTTCTGAAACAAGGATCTTCTGTGTCCTTCTCATGGCTCATGCTTCCACCTCCTCTCCCTTTGCAGGCCATGACATTAATGGAGCTCTGGAACCATCGAACATTGACACCAGCATCCTGGAAGAGTACATCAGCAAGGAGGACTCACCAGATATGTAAGTTCTTCACTTGCTCCACAGCAGGAACTCTGTTTTCTGTTGTTTTCTGTGTGAGATGTTGAGCAATGTCCAGCCCTGCAACTCGAGGAATCACTGAGCAGCAATGTCCCTCCTGGAATCCTCCTTTATTGTTCTTTGCTCTCATTTCCACTTCTTCCTCTTGTCCCTTCCTGGCTTCTTGCCTTTGAATGTCCTGAGTCTGATCTGGTTCTTCTCCTTCCTCTCCCTGAGGGCGCCACAAAAGGCTTTTCCTTAATTTGAGCAATGGGAAAGCAAGAACTAGGAGCTCAGTGGGAAGCGTGGAGCTCCATGAGTGTGGAGCAGTGATGTGTGCCAACATCAAGGCCAGGTTGGACAGAGGGGCTTGGAGCAAGCTGCTCCAGTGGAAGGTGTCCCTGCCCATGACAGGGGGTTGGAACTGGAGGAGCTTTAAGGTCCCTTCCAACCCAACCCATTCAACCATTCTATGATTGGCAAAGAGGTGGGAACACATCTGGATAGCTACCAAGAAGATCTTCAGGGTGGGAGCAGGATCTTTGGGGCTTATGTGCCGAAGCACCTTCCCTGGGTAAGCTGCAGCACAGTGAGCAGGTCCTGCCGTCTCCCACTGTCTCTGGCCTTTAACACCTCCCTGGGCTGCATCAGTCCCACCAACCCAGGTGACTGACCTGCCTCCCTGTACGCTCCTGCTGGTGCCACCACAACGCTGCCTGGTTTTAGGTGTCCCACAGCACCATGAGAAGCTCCATCCCCATTGCTGCATGGCTGGGCAGGGGTGGGCTGAGCAGCAAGTACCATCTACCTGTCCCTCTGCTGAGGTTGTCCCCTTCTCTTCCTCAGCTGCTTCCCTGACATCCCTGCTTCAGCCAGCTATGCACACCCCCAGCCCTCCAGCTCAACCACCATCAACGCGCCTCTTCCCAGCTCCATCGCCAATGTGACCAACCCCACTTCCAGTGGTTCCCTCCACCTTCCACCCCCGGGCAGCCAGATCCCAATGCGGCATGGTCCTCTTCTGGCCAACCCTTGCGGACCGGGCTACGGTGCTCACCTCAACTGCAATAACAACAATGGCATGGTGGTACCCAAGGGTTATCTTGGTGGCCACTGCCTAAACAACGTGGTCCCTCCAATCAAATCAGAGCCTAAGGCTTCCTACGCACCTGGGTAAGTGGGGTTGGGGTGGTAGCACAAGGACAATTGGTGGGACAAGTGTTACTCCAGGCTCTTGGGGCCTGGAGGGTTGGTGATGGTTGGTTCCATTGCTACAGCATCAGTCCTGGCTTCACAGAGAGATGCTTTATGGTAAGGGTAGGTCCTGAAAGGTTGTTTGGTGGATCTTGTCTGTATGCATTGAGTTAGAGAGGATCAGTGGTGCCTCCCAGGTGGTGGTAGAGCTCCTGGGTGAGCAGGATATCAGTGCTGCACATCTACAAGTGTGTGGTGGGAGAATGTTTTAGCGGGGGGGGGGAGGGGTTAAGAAGGAAGAGACATGGAACAAGACAAAATTCAGTCTCCAGGATGTTGCCATGACCATCCATAGGGAAGATATAAACTGAACAGGGAAGAGAGATGCACCTTTCATGGCCTGATGTTGTAGATACTCCACTCAAGAGAAGAAAAAGCTGGCATCTGAGCTGGATTTGTACTCCTTTGCAATGAGTTCTGCACGCAGACCTGGTGGAGGGGAAGAGGATGACTGGGATTTAGCATTGTTGGACAATCAATCTGGGAGAAAACACGTGCTTCCTGCTCTCTGGAATGGCCTTGCCTGGAACAGGCAGGAAGGGAATGACCTTGGCAGGCTGGGAAAGCCCAGCAGCATGGCCCAGCATCATCTGGAGTGGCCAGAGAGTCCATGTCAGTAGAGACAGGTCAGGCAGGCATGGCGTGGTGAAAGGGTATGGTCCTGCAGTGGTGTCTGGGATATGAGCTGGAATGTATAAAGCTTGGAGACCCAAAGGGACCCATGGTCTATGCTGCTCTCCTCCAGCCATAGGGGTGTGAAGCAAGAAGGTGGTTGAAGCCGGGCAGATGGAAATCCAAGTGTTCAGCAGCATGTTCATCAGCAGGAGGCCTTGGTCATACCATGAGGGCCTGTGCCATGGTCCAGCCTGCCTTGGTGGCAGAGGTGATGGGTGGCCCTGAGGTGCTCTCTGCACAGCCCATCTCTGTGCCTTCTCCAGTGGAGATGGTGGATGTAAGGACCAAGGAGGCTGGGTGGCCCCAGGACTGCTCATCCCTGCAAGCCCCTGCCTGGCTCTTCTCCCTCTGCTTTGTGCCCTCTAGTGTTGCCAGCAAGTACAACGTGGTGATTCCCCGGTTTGGAAACCTTCCTCCAGCGCACCAAGGATTCAGCAGCCTCATTGGGATGACATTGGCCCTTTGGATGAACATGGATGGAACTTCCAGAAAGAGACATCTCAAAAAAACCTGCTCTTATTTTATTCCCAAACTGGGGAATTCTCCCTTGCTGTGTTCCCAGAGGCAGCTTAGGGTAAACCATGCCCGTGTCATGTCTCTTTCTTCCGCATGCATCTGGCATTCTTCAGGATGTGGAGACCATAGCTTGCTATTAGAGGAGGAAACCGTGGTTTGGATGTAGATGAACTGGATCAGCTCTAATGGCAACATTTCTTCAGCATCCCAGAATGACTTTTCCCTGTTATATTAGGGTTTTCCTGGAGGAATGATGTCTCACATGTTGGATTCCAACAAACCCTTCCCTTGGACTGAGCACATCCACACTGCCTCTGTGTGTGAGCCCTGCAGTGTCCACCTTTCTGCTGCAAGACCTTTTCCAGCACCCAGGATTCCCTGAATTGTCTGAGACCCTTTTGTTATTGGCCAGAACTTGGCTTTGCAGGGCACAAACTCTGATAAATCCATAGGAAATACAGTCTGAAGTCATGGCCAGCGCAGCAAGGAGCCTGGAGATAAGGCTGGAGATAAGGCTGGAGATAGATGCTCCAGACCCAGTGTAAGAGGAGAGTGGTGGGAAGGTGCTGTAAGTGAAGGAGGAGGATGAGGGAACTATGGTGAGGGCTTTTTGAGGTTACCCTTCCTCATCCCTCTCCACCTGCTGCTAGGATTGAAGGCCAACCCCAGCTGTCACTGACTATGAGCCTATTGACTGGGTCTTGGGCTCCTCCGGTGCAGGAAGGTCCTGACGGGAACCGAGTTTGAGGTGTGTGTGATGCACTGCCCATTCCTTCCCCATAGCCCCAAGCACCTCCTTGCTTTTGGCCAGCTTCCATTGAAAAAGCACTGGCTTGCCCGGAGTTATTCTACAGCCACAAAGCTGATATTTAAGACAGGAAAAGGATCCCCATTGAAAATCCAGTTGTGATGAGGAATGGGGGGTCAGGAGATGGGGAGGAAAACAGTGTTTGTTTTAGATGAAGCAGCTTTGGCTTGAGGTTCTGGGCTGCTGGAATCTGCTGGGGCTTTGCTGAGGTGATGGAGAGGGTGTGAATGGGCTGAGAAGGTAGTTCCCTGCCAGAGATCTCCACCATATTGTGAATGCTAAGGTGAAGTGATCCTTCGTCTAAAGCATGGATCACGGCTGCTCCAGCCACCAGAGCCACCATCTCCCTGCCCATCTCTGCTGCAGTTTGGCTTCAGTGACCATGGTTTGGTCTAGCTGGGAGTAGGACCTCAGCTCTTTCTGTCCGCTGCATCTCCAAGCTGTTGCTAGAGAAGAAGCAGTGTCTGAGACAGGCACAGCCTTTACTTGTGCACCAGGGAGGTGGAAATGTTACCCTGGCCTGAAGATGTGTGAGCCCCAAGGTTCTGCTGCGGTGGGATGTGTGTTGAGGAGAAGCTGCAAAAAGGGAAAAGGGGCATTGGTTCAAATGACTTTCCAAGGAAAAATTGCTTTGGAAGTGGCTGAAGAGCCCAGGTACCTGGAATCTGTGCTAGCTTGAGGTGGAATAAGGAGGGATGCAGGAGCTAACCAGCTCCCTGCAGTGGGAAGTGGTGGATGCTCCATCCTTGGAGATACCCAAGGCCAGGCTGGATGTGCTTCTGGGCAACCTGATGTACTTCAAGATATCCCTGCTTATTGCAGGGGGATTGGACTAGATAAGCTTTGAAGGTCCCTTCCAATCCATTCTATGATTCTATACAATGGGGCTGGTGCTCAACCCCCCAGCCATGGGTTTGTGCTGGAGAATGACTGGGCCATCAGAGCCCAATCCTGCTCCTGGTGATAATGGAGTAGAGCCAGAGTGTTAAGCCAGCAGCTGTGGTGGTGCTCAGGTTCGTACAGGTCACAAGGCCAAATCCATCCCATGGCCTTCCCAGCATCAGATCCCAGATCCCAGCTTCTCCCCCCAGCCCCTTCCCCCCCCCCCCCCCCCCCAGTCTTTCTCTGGGGAATGGTTAGGTTCCTGTTTGGCTTCTTCTACTGGAGGTCTCATTGGCAGGTCAATGTGTCTATCCCTGCTCCTGAGGTCCAGGGAGACACTGTGGGGTGGCAGTCACAGTCACCGTGACCCACTTGGAGTGATGGGAATCTGCTGTGGGAGCAGCTGGGAATTCCACCCAGAGCCTGGAGGGTGCTTTGATCCAAGTGGCCCTCTCAGTTGTGCTGGAAGCTGCTTTCAAATGACTTTCCCTTCTCTTTCCCCATTATTCTGCAGCACTTTGCCTGACTCTCCCCCGGATTCTGGATCAGAAGCTTACTCCCCTCAGCAGGTGAATGGTAAGTGCTTCAAAGAGAGAGTAAAGGGGAGGTGGAAATCCAAACCCCAATCCCAACATCCTCCCCCTCTTTGTTCTGGGAAAGTGGTTGGCTCTGCAACCTTTATCAGACGGGAGAAAACAGGCGGCTGCAGTACGTGGGGAGATTATCAGTTAGTAAATATCCCTCCACTTTCCCTATTGTTCTGCTCCTGGGCTTTGCCAGGGAACAAGGGAAGGAACGGGAGAGCAGGAGGTAAGGTGGGAACCCACTCGCCTGGGGACAGCTTCACCCTGCGCAGGGTGGGATGTGGAGCCCACAGACCTCCTTGTCCTACCTTATCCCTGCACCTCGGGTGAGCCAAAGGGAAGGAATGTCAGCGCGTCCCTGACATGAAGCCCGGCTCCAGGAGGCAGGAATGAACCCGCCGTTGAGCAGTAAGTTCCTTCCCAGCCTTTCCCTCCCCTCCAGTGGGACCAGCTTGATCCAGGGTGGGGGTGTCTTCTGCTCCCAATGCAAAGGGCACAGGGAGCTGGTGTCGGCGGCAGGGTCATTGCCAGGCTCTCCTTGGGGAAGCCACCGAGTGCTGTTTGGTTCCTGTGGTGACCTTCAGTGCTCTTTGATGGAAGGAAGGTTGCTTTGGTCTCCCTTCCCCCTCGGCAGCAGTACCCTCTTCGCCAGGCTCCAGCCCATTCCCCAGCAGGAACAACGCCTGCTCTCCTGGGTTTTGATGGAAGAGGTCAAGAGTTCTGTTTATCTTGCTAAAAAAAAATCCCTGGAATTCCTCCTGGCCCTTCCTTAAATATAACAAAGAGGCCAGGTTGCTTTCCACAGGGAGAGCTGCTCTGACGGGGAAGAGAGGAAGCTCTGGAGAGCACCCACAAAGCAGCTCCTTCCTCAGGAGGGAAGGGTTGGTTTGCCAGACCTGTTTTTTCCCTGGAGCTGGGAAGCACGGAGCATGGGTCCTGTATTTGGTAAATGCATCCCTGTCTCAGTTAGAAGCCTGTGGAAATGGTGATGCGCTGTGGTGGTGTGGAGATGGACGCTGTGAAGATGCAGTGTCTGCTGTGAGGATACGTGTGTTCTCGAACACTCGTGCATGGGTTGTCCTTTGGGAGCTGCAGCCACCAGTTGACTATCGTGACCATGCTCGGGAGCAGAATGTTCACTTAAGATGCTGTAAAGATGCATTTCTTGCAGTGTTCCTCAGGGGAGGACACGAGGCTCCTCTCCCAGTCCTGACGCCACTGTCCTATGCAGGATGGGTCTCCAAGGGTTGTTCTGAGGCTGTTGGATCTGTATCCATCATTGGGATGAGCAGTGCCAAAGCTGCCTGGCTGGTTCTGCTGTTGAGCTGTGCTAGTCTTTGCTCCAAGGTGGAAGTTGAGTGTTAGGATGGCAGCAGCGGAGCTGGAGAAGGGGGATGTTGTTCCCCATCACTTCTCACCAGCTGGAAAGCAGAGAAATACTCTATCCCAGGAATGATTCTCAGCCTTGGTCCTCATCTCCAAACTCCTCAGGATGGAGACCTCCCCTCCTCCTTGGAGCCCTAGTGCTGGTCCCTGGGACAGCTCCAGAAGGCAGAGGAATCCATTCCATGTGGGCTGGAGAAGGGCATTGAGAGAGCTTGGCAGGGAGCAGAGCGGGTGGAAGCAGCCCTGTCCCAGCAGTAGGAGGGCTCAGTGACATAAATACAGGTCACTTCTCCAGCCCTTGCAACAGGAGGAGTTTAGTGGTTCCTGGTCAAGTGCTTCGGCCTCATTAGTCAACCAGTGACTGGTTGTTCTGAGGACAAAGTCCATCCAGACCAGTGTCTGACTCAGGGCTGGTTGGTGGTACCTCCTTAGGGATGCAGCCTGGCAAAGACCCAGCAGGTATCTCCCTGCCATCCCCCTCTGTGTCTCTGTAACAGCCTTGGCAGGTCCCTGGATGTGCGGGTTCTCCAGTCCTTAGGTAGAGGCTGTGGAAACAGATGAGCTTTGTCCTGCTGAAGAGAAGGTGGGTGAAGGTCTGCTCTGTGGGGCTGAGGCCCAGGTTGTGTGTTTCCCACAGCAGAAAACCCAGCAGAGAGCTCCTGATCAGAGCCTGGGGCTGCACTTTTGTCACTCCCTTGGTCTTTCAGTTCCATTTCCTCTTAGGTGATGGGCTTCCACCAGGTTTTGACCCAACCTGAATTTGTTTCGTCAGCATGGACGTGGTACCGGGGAGGTCTCAGGAGGGTAACTGGTCGTTGTGCCGCTTTAAAAGGTCCCTGCTCTCCTGGACTCCTTACCAAGATCAAGCTTTGGGAGTGGTGTTGAAATCTTCCCTGTGAGGGTGCTGAGGCGCTGGCACAGGGTGCCCAGAGCAGCTGTGGCTGCCCCATTCCTGGCAGTGCTCAAGGCCGGGTTGGACACAGGGGCTTGGAGCACCCTGCTCCAGTGGAAGGTGTCCCTACCTGTGGCAGGGGGTTGGAACTGGATGAGCTTTAAGGTCCCTTCCAACCCAAACCAGGCTCGGATTCTATTCCATGATTCTATGGCTACAGAGGAGACGAGGCAACACACCAAGCTGGGACCCCAAGCTCTGAGCTGAGCAGTGCTGGGTGGGGTGAAGCCCACCTTTGCCTTTTCAGGGCTCTTTCAGTAGGTGATAGTCTGATTTCTTGGCAGGGTGCTGTGGTCCACAGCTATGAGGAGCTCTGGCATCATGAAGTGGGTTGTCTTTGCTGTGTCCAGAATCAGTAAAACCAGGCCAAGTTCAGGTGCTTTCTCTGTAGTTCTGTGTTTCCAGGCACAGGATTCAGATGCTGTCCCTGACTCTTGGATCATTTGCTCCCCATTGTGCTTTAATGTAGTTCCTACAGGAATGTCATGGTTGACGGCTTTTCTATTTGAGGGGAAATACAAAGCTAACACGAAAGCTCCCTGGGAATGCCTAAAGGCATTCTTCCACTTCATCCACATGATACCTGGGTTTAGCAAATACCAGGAGCATTTGTGGGCATCTTCCCTGTCCTTCAGCCCAAGGACCTGATTGCACTTCGGGTTTTGGTCCTTTGAGCTTCAAGATACTGGGCCCTGCCTGCTTCCCTGTGTCTCACCTCTCCTCAGAAGGCGTATCGTGCAACTGGTTTCATAGTGTTGATGTCCCTTTACCAGCCGGCCAGGACCCTGCTGTGTCCTTGCTCTGTAGATACCGCTTGGACACAGCCTGTGTCTGCAGCTGACAGCCAAGGCTGCTGACATGAGAAGGAAATCCCTGCAGGGCAGATGGGGTGGCTAAGGAGACAGCCATGCTGAGGCTAGGTGGAAGAGCAGCGAGATATGGACTCATGAGGATCATGATGGTTTGGGTTCAAGGGAGCTTAAAGCTCATCCAGTTCCTCCCCCAGGCCCCAGGCAGGGACACCTTCCACGAGAGCAGGTTGCTTCAAGCCCCATCCAACCTGGCCCTGAAGATAACCAGAATGGTTCAGGGGTAGAGGAGCGCTGTGTCTGTGCTGGACCTGACTTTACGACGCAGTGCACATCCCTACCTGCTGCTCTAACACCTTTGACTCTTTCTCTCTTTCAAGATCCTCACCTGCTCCGGACCATGACTCCCGAGAACATGTGCCACATGACTCCCCCTTCTCGCCTGGAGCATCCTCCTCCTCCTCCTCCTCCTCCACCACCACCACCCCATCTGCCAGGTCCTCCTCCTCCTCCTCCTCACCCACACCAGCAGCAGCACACCCCGCACTACCCCAGCCTGCAGCGGGACATGTACATGAAGGCTGAGCCCCTGCTGCCACCATATGGCATCGGGCAGGGTATGGCCCCTCCTGACCTCCACCATGCCCAGCAGTCGCAGATGCTGCACCAGCTTCTCCAGCAACACGGAGCAGAGTAAGGACTCGGGGCACTGGGGCTTTGCAAAGCTATTGGTGGGGTTTGGGGAATGGGGAGGATGAGGGAGGCTTGGAGATGCATGAGCAGAATGACTGCGTTTAACTCCAAGTTAAGGATCTTGCCCTGGTTCTGTGGGAGCAAGATGGGGAGCCATTGAGGTGGAGATGACCTAAAGTGTGGGGCATGGGCATGGCTTAGGGGTGGGTGGTAGGGACAAGAGGAAAGCAAAGATGTGGCTCAGTGCATGGCTGGCACCAAGCTTGGGGGTTGGCAGAGCCACTGAGCTTGGGACTAGTGCTGCAGGAGCAGCTTTGGTGGTAGGTGAGCAGCTCCTCAGACCTCGGTCTGTGATGGAGGGTTGTATTGACAAATACATGCCCTGAGCATGGTTTGGACCAGCAGCTCCCTTTCCTGCTGGCCAGGCTTAGCAAGGACCTGGGGTCTGAATGAAGTGTTAGGCTTTCCAAGAGAATGGGAGAAGATGCTGATAGAGCTGAACGAGCCTATGGGCTCCCTGCGTGCAGGTTCCTATGTGAGATCCCAGCTTTGTGCCTGGTCAGGGGCTGTTTTCTGCCCACCTCTTGCTTCCCTGCTCAGCTGTTGCTTTCCCATGGTCCCTGCAGCCTCCCGGTGCATCCCGCCAAGAAGAGGAAACACTCTGAGTCTCCCCCCAACACCCTCAATGCTCAGATGCTCAATGGGCTGATAAAGCAGGAGCCAGGGATGGGGTCGGTGCCACTGAACCCTGATAGAGTCCAAACACCTCCCTGGCACCAGCCAGGAGCACTCTCACCAGGTATGTGAGTGCCGGTGACTTCCTTGTGCTCTTCCCAGCTGGACACTGTCTCAGAGGGATTGGAATAAGTGTTTTCCCCTCATTCCAGGCCTGATCCAAGATAACGACAGCTTGAATGGCTCCTACTTGGATCCCAACTACCAGTCTATAAAGTGGCAGCCACATCAACAGAACAAGTGGGCAACTCTGTATGATGCCAACTACAAGGAACTGTGAGTAATTCATCCACCTTAGGAGGCAAGGGAGTGAAGATGGGGGCACCATACTCACAAGATGGGACAAGGATCAACCTGGACACCCCATTGTCCTCTCCTATCACCTCCTGATCTCTGCTTGCCTGCGTTGTGGTGGAGACACTCTCCCCACAGTACCTTTGAAATTGGGAAAGTTACTCCTCTGTAATTCCACAGGGCTGATGGAGGATTTAAGACATGGGTTGGTGCTGTAGGTTTGGCAGCTACTCAAACCTTGGTCTTCCATGGAGGGTTGTATTGGCTATCCAAACCTTGCTCTGAGCATGGCCGGGACCAGCAGCTCCCTTTCCTCCTGCCCAAGGACCTGGAGTTGAAGTGTTAGGATTTCCTAGACAATGCATAGCAGGGATGGCTGGAGGTAATCTAGAGCCACTTCAGCACAGCTTGAGGGCAGCATGGAGAGGAGCCTGAGAGGGAGGAGTGGGAGTGGTTGATGGGCAGAGGAGAGAAGGGAAGGAAGAGAGAGGGGGTTGAGGAAAGCTGGGAACCCAGGAGGGATGGCAGAGGGGCAAAGGGAGAGGGTGGAGAGGAAGGAGGTGGCAGAGGTAGGTGGGGAGCAGAGAGCAGTTGAGGGGCTGGGAACTGGAAGGTTGTGAAGGGTGGAGGCAGTGCAAGGACAAGCTGCATAGGGAAGGAGGAGTACTCAGGAGGAAACCACCCTGGATCCTCCCCGCATTCCTTGGAGGTGACAGAGAGCTGGCAGGCTGCAGGCTGGCTTCCAGGAAGCTCTCTGGGAGCAAATGAACCTCCCCCTGTTTCCCCTCCTCTTTGTGCTCAGCCAGGGGCTGGTAGGGGTCCTCTTGGGGGACATGGAGGAAGGGGGGCTCTGTTGTTGACACCGAATGACCCAAGGCTCTTATCACACCTTGCCTGAATGGTGCTCAGGATGGGAGCCAGGACCCAAGTCGTGGAGGCAGAGCAGGACCTGGGATGTGCAGGGATGTGCTGCTGCAAGCCTTCATGTATCCCCAGCCTCCGTCCTTGCTCCAGTCTGTAACACAGACCTGAGGTGACTGAGCCATGCTGGGGGTTGTTCCCTATGAGAGGGGGCTGTTGGAGTTGGTTGCTTCACTGGGGACACCCAGTCATTGGCAAACACTGTATTTGTGGCTCTTTCTCAACCACAGCAGGAGAGGGTTGATTTGCAGAGGGGGTTACTCGTGGTTTACCAACCTGTTTCCATAAAGGAAGCATCTTCCACCTTCAGGAGGAATATCAGCTGCTTCCGGGCAGTTGTGACACTGATTTCCTCCCTGTCAAAGCGACCTTTGCCTATTGCTGCTGTTCCCGCTTCTCCCAGACTCTCTTTTTGTGCCAATAGTGCCTCTAGCCTTGCGCCTCACTCCCTTTGCCCTGTGTCCAGGTGCTCCTGAGAAGTGGAGGTCCCAGGAGGAGCAAACCCCTCTTCTCTGAAGCAGGCTGTACTTGGTCTCAGCCTGTCACTCCCTGGACTGGCCTCTCTTCCACCATCAGTCTCCACAGGGCTTTCACTACTACAGCAGCACCCTGTGTAGTCATCAGGGTCCAAAGAGCTCTGTGCATCCTGGAGCAGACCTTTTGCATGGCCTTGCTTTTGTCTCGGACATAATGAGTCCCCTTTTCCTTCCATCTCACTATTTACCTGCGCTGGGTAAATGGTTTCTCATCTGGAACACAGTCACAACCCTTCCAGTTTGTCACAGACCATCTGCAAGTGTTCCAGCCCCTGTTATATTCCTTGTTCCAGAGATTCTCCATGGACTCCAGCATCATACAGGCAGATTGACAGAGCAAACTACACTCTACTGGCAGCAGAGAAGCTGCTGAAGGGCTGCAAACCCCAGCTTTTAACTTCTGCAAACCCAGCCCACCTTCTTTGGACCACTTGGGCTCACCTCCTCAATACCTGCTTTTAGGCTTTAGCCAGAGCAAACGCACTTCAGTGGCATTTAGGTCATTGTCCTGTTGTGTAATGAGAAAATTCCTTTTACCTGACTTCATGTAGATTTGAGGAACCCGTGTGCACTTTGTTGTGGCACTGGATTTGACCGGAATTAAGGGTTAAGGTCAAGGCTGATTGATAATTTTCAGTTTACACACTGCCTCAGTGGACTGGTCCTCCTTTGTGGTGGGTTTGAGGACAGGTAGCTCTAAGAGAGCCTCTCTGCAAGCTGAACCTACATCCGCTTCTACATGGAAGATCTCTCTGATCTCCTGGGAGAGCGCTGCACCAGAATGTATCATAGAATCATGGAATGGTTTGGGTTGGAAGGGAGCCTAAAGCTCATCCAGTTCCAACCCCTGCCCCGGGCAGGGACACCTTCCACTGGAGCAGGGTGCTCCAAGCCCCTGTGCCCAACCTGGCCTTGAGCACTGCCAGGGATGAGGCAGCCACAGCTTCTCTGGGCACCCTGTGCCAGCGCCTCAGCACCCTCCCAGGGAAGAGCTTCTGCCTAAGAGCTCATCTCAGCCTCCCCTGGAGCAGGTTAAAGCCATTCCCCTTGGCCTGTCCCTGCAGGCCCTTGTCCAAAGCCCCTCTCCAGGTTTCCTGCAGCCCCTTCAGACACTGGAGCTGCTCTAAGGTCTCCCCTTCAGGAGCTTTCTCTTCCCCAGGCTGCCCCAGCCCAGCTCTCTCAGCCTGGCTCCATATGGGAGCTGCTCCAGCCCTTGCAGCATCCTGTTCTCCTCCTCTTGCTCACACAAAATTAGGTCTTTTGATATAGAATCATTTAGGTTGGAAAAGATGCTTCAGATCATCGAGTCCACTGGTGACCATCACTGCACGTTATTTGTTCCTTGGAAGAGTTTCTTCTAGGGTTTTCAATGATCAGTAGCCCTATGAGAGCTTCTTCCAGCTTGTCTCAGCCCCATTTGAGCCCATTTAACAGCTCTCTCTTCTTATGCAGTGAGCGTAGCTGTCACATCTGATCATATCTGTATCTTGTGCCTGTGAATAGTGGACAATTTCATCTCTGGTCAATCATCTCCCTGGCAAAAAGCTACAGAGAAGTGGCCCATCACCCACTACTCTTTTCCTGCTCTTCTGTATCTTGGAGCTCTATCTCCTCACCTATTGCCATGGGTCAGCGAGATGGGGATGGCATGGGGGGGATCTGAACTAATTCTGCAGTTCTTAAGTAGCTTTTCTTAGAGACCTGTACAGTGAATGTGAATGACAACTGATTCCCTGTCCCTAGGGATCCCCATGGAGCAGCCCTGCAGCAGCCTTCTGCCAGGAAAAGAAGGAATCATATGAACTACCTGGATTTAGGTTTAACACAGACTTCTTGGAATGAGGCTGGATTCAGAAAATGGAGGGAAGGAAAGGAGGGTTGCTACATGGATTCAATTGGAGGTGCCTGGAAATCTGTGCCTTAGCTTGCTGGGCTTGCATCTCAGCCTTTGGCTTATATTTGGCTGAGGGTTCTCAGCGTTGGGTGAAGGAACCCAACGTCTGTGGATTACTGTTATTGATAATATAGTTCTCCTTGCCTTTTGCACTGAGTTTGTGGTTGGAGGCTCGCTGAACCATCAGAAGGGTTCACTGGTTTCCAGCAGCGGTGCCGAGGAGGTCTGGAACCAGGCAGTTGAGTAATTCACTCCTGGGAGCAGGAGTAATTCATCTCCCTGACAGCGTGCTCTGATAAATGCCAGCAGGCGCCCTCCTCCCTCCCCACCTTTGTTTAGTTTGAGGGAAGGCAGCTGGGGAAGGGTAGAGCAGCTCTCAACAGAAACCTTCCATGCGGAGCCCAGAGCTCCTCTGCTCTGGCCCTGGGAACGGGTGCTGCTCTCTTCCCATCAAGCAAACTGGTGCTCTCCATGTTCAGGCTAAACATGAGCTTGTGCTCCTTGCTTGGAAGCAGTGTTCTTATGACCAGCACCAAACCCTGTTGCAGATACTGATCTCACCAAGGGGATGGAGACCAGCGTGATGTGGTCCAGTCCTGCTGGATGCGTTTTGGGTTAGTGACATGGTCTGTTGGCCCTCTTGGCCAGCTTGGTTAGTCCTATGGTGATGGATCGCTGAGGTCTCATGGTGTGAGTGTATTTGAGGTAGCTGAAGGGACCATGTAGGGTGCTGAGTCTGGAGAAGAGAAGGCTCTGGGGAGACCTTAGAACAGCTCCAGTACCTAAAGGGGCTACAGGAAACCTGGAGAGGGGCTTTGGCCAAGGGCCTTGTAGGGACAGGCCAAGGGCAATGGCTTTAACCTGCCCCAGGGGAGGCTGAGATGAGCTCTGAGGCAGAAGCTCTTCCCTGGGAGGGTGCTGAGGTGCTGGCACAGGGTGCCCAGAGAAGCTGTGGCTGCCCCATCCCTGCAGTGTTGAAGGCCAGGTTGGACCCAGGGGCTTGGAGCACTCTGCTCCAGTGGAAGGTGTCCCTGCCTGTGGAGGGGGCTGGGACTGGATGAGATTTAGGGTCCCTTCCAGCACAAACCAGTCTGATTCTATCAGTGCATGGAATTAGTGAGTGCTCCTTGAGTTAAGGAGTCTCCAGACGTTACATTGTCGGACCGGTTGAGATATTTGGGAACCTGGAAGGAAGGAGGAGGGAAATGGGGGAGGCTTTTCTTCCAGAGAGGAAGCAGTTGAGGCATGCAAGCATCCCTCTGAAATCCTGCTCTCGCTCACAGATCCCAGTGCAGATCCTTTTAACCTAGAGACATTTCTCCTTGCAGTGTCTTTCCCTTTGCACTTCATTGCAGAGGACGAGGTTGCACGGTGCTCCACTAAGTGTGATGCCAGACATGGCTGTGGGGAGTTTGCAACCTCTCACCTTCACTTGCATTAGGAAAAACCTCCTCTCCTCTGCTCCTGGCCTTAATCTGCTTTTGTCAGTGGGGGTGTTTTGGCTAAACCAATCCATTTGACCCCAGCCCTTGATTCCTGACACTTTGCCCTCTGACTCTCCCTGGGAAAAGCCAGCATGGTTTTAGCTGCCCCTGGGATGTTGCCTTGTCAGCAGCTGGTGTCATCCCTATATCCAGGATCAGGGATGCCTCAGGGTCACCTGCCCTTCCTTCTCCTATCACCCCATTTACTGCAGCCACCCATCAGAGAGGGGCACTTGCTGCCCAAGGACTGGGTCCAGGGCAGGGTGACAGTCACTGAGATCCCTTTGGGTTAACACATAGGGAAGGAATGGTTTTATAAGTGTAACCAGAGTCCTGACAGTACCACAGGCAGCACATGGTGGTGAGAGAGTGGATTTGCTGCTTCCATATGGGATATACAATGTGAGAGTGAAAAACCACTGCAATAGGAGATCCAAGGGATACCCCATCCTGCAGTGGGGGTGAGCTGGGAGCAGCTCCTTGGCTTAGTGATGGCCAGAAGGCTGGGGGGATCCCTGGGCTCTCTGACACCTGGAAAGCAGCTTCTTGCCTCCCATCTATCCCAGTGCAGGATCCCACTTTGGGGAATGCTCCAGCCATAAGGAAAACTCAGAGGAAAGGAACCTCTGAGATGGGGATTTCGGCATTTCTAGAAGACAGAGGAGGGGGAGCCTGGCTATCCCGTCTGTTGGCACGTGTTTTGCAGCCATCGGTTTGATGTTAACCAGAGCATGTTTTGGAAGCATCCATGGTTTGGAATTTCAGTCAGACCCTCCCTCTCCTCATCTTTCTCTGTTAAAATACAGCAGGGCAAGTGGTGAACACTCAGGGTGCTGGGAAGACATAGGCAGAGGCAGGAAAAGCAGTTGGGAATGGCCCCACCATCCTTGGAGGGAGCACAGGGGGTGCTTGAGCCAATCCCAGCCACTGCTCCCCATCAGGAAGAGCCAGATGGAGAACTGAGGGCTGAGGTTAGGAGGAGGGTGAGAGCATAGAGGGGAATTCCTCTCGTGCTTCGGGGCTAAGGTAGTGCTCTGCTCCCACCGTCTGGTTTGTGTTTGGGACACTGCACGACAGCCTCAGGTCCCTGGGGTGCAAGTAATGAGTAGCTGCTCATGGTCATCCCAGCGTCATTCCAGGTTTCATGCACATTAACCCCTCAAGCATGTGTGGGGGGAGGATGGCTTTATTCCCAGAAGAAAGGTAGGGATAACAGGGGAGGGAGAGTGACCTTTCCCTATCTCCTGCTTCCCAGTCCCCTCCCATTGCTCTGGGCAGTATCTGTCTGTAATAAGGTGGAAGCCACAAGTGGTTTGCTTTTGTGGAAGAGCATTCAGAGTCTTTAAGCCTGATGTCAAGGCTGAGCTCCCCTTTACCTCATCCACAGCTCTTTAGTTACAGTGGGATCAGGGTGCGCTGCTGGAGCTGCTTGACGGGGAGGTGGGAGAAGAGGCATCTCCTTCCCCACCACCTAGGGCAAGCGGTGCCCCAGGGGCCCAGCAGCCCAGCGCTGGGGTTTTGGATGGTGAGAGAAAAGGGACTTGCTGCAGAGGCCACATATTTCCCTTGTTCCCATAGGAACCAGCCCATTAAAGAGATGTAGATTAAACCTCCCCAGCTGGTGTGTGTTCACCGGGCAGCCAGGGCCCCCTCCTCCTCCTCCTTCTTCTCCTCTGGACCTGCAGGAGCTGGAAGCTTTTGGCAGCAGCTGGAGCAGGGGTGTGAGTTTGGGAATCCAGCATGCAGGCGGCAGCAGGGATTAGGGCAGGCAACGTTGGGAATGTGATGGATGAAGCAAGCAGAGGTGTGGGACACCCCTTCAGGTGAGCTGCTTCTCCCAGTGAGCAGCACTAAAGGATCTGCTCCAGGCCTTGGGCAGGCTGTGGAGGTTGAGCCAGGGCTGAGCAGCACTCAGAAAGGAGACAGTAACATGTAGGGGTTCCTATTATGCTATGCTTATAGTATTAGTGCTATAATGTGGCTGTAGAGGGGTGGTTGCCCCACATCCTCACCAAACCCTAGTCATAGATCCCAGACTGGTTTGTGTTGAAAGGGAGCTTAAAGCTCCTCCAGCTCCAACCCCTGCCATGGGCAGGGACCCCTTCCACTGGAGCAGGGTGCTCCAAGCCCCTGGGTCCAACCTGGCCTTGAACACTGCAGGGATGGGGCAGCCACAGCTTCTCTGGGCACCCTGTGCCAGTGCCTCAGCACCCTCCCAGGGAAGAGCTTCTGCCTCAGAGCTCATCTCAGCCTCCCCTGGGGCAGGTTAAAGCCATTCCCCTTGGCCTGTCCTTACAGGCCCCCAGAGCTGGATCAGGATCCCAAGGGGGTCTTTCCAGAGCACAGCAGAGGGGGACAGTCCCCTCCCTTGACTGCTGCTCATGCTCTGGGGGTGCAGCCCAGCCCATGGGGGGGTTCTGGCTGCAGACTCACACTGCCACAGTCACAGGAACCATGTTCCCTTCCAGGTAAAGACCCACCTAAAGCAAATCTTGCAGCTTCAAGGAGCTATGGACCTTCTCTGAGCTCTCACCCCTACACAGCAGGGTCTGTTGCTGTGTGGGCTTAGACTAGGTGTTGGGCTCATGTTGGGCAGGGTCTACCTGTGCCTATCATCCCTGAGAGCAGCATCAGTACAATTCAGGAGGGACAGCACCAGAGGCCATCTCTTTTGCCCCAACACAGCCCTCCTTTCCCTACCATGTGCCTCCTGTGCCTCAGGATTGCTTTGTGGCTGTATGTGTGATGTGGTCTCTGCTATCTGTGGCAGTGGGAGTGTTCATGTGTGGTGGGACATAGAGGTGAGCGGTCCGCCCAGCCCTTCCCATGCACATCCATAACCCAGAACATGGCCATGTACTATGCACCATGCACCCTTCCTTGCCTCTGCTTTGGGTGCCCATCCTTCCCCCGCCCCAACATTACCGTCTGTGGGGCACACAGGGCTCTGCTCTAACCCCCGTTGCCTTCTCCACAGCCCGATGCTCACGTATCGCGTAGATGCTGACAAAGGGTTCAACTTCTCTGTGGGTGACGATGCCTTTGTGTGCCAGAAGAAGAATCACTTCCAGGTCACGGTCTACATCGGCATGCTTGGAGATCCGAAGTATGTGAAGACCCCCGAGGGCCTGAAACCCTTAGAGTGCTTCTACCTGAAGCTGCACGGAGTGAAGGCAAGCGGGAGCTAAGGGCCAGCAGCAAATCTAGAAGGGAGAAAGGGGTGCTCAGCAAGCTGGGATCAAGCAACACCTCATCTTCATGTGCTAAGTCATAGAGGAGTGTGTAGGAGAGTGCCGACGGCCAGAACAAGGCAGATCTTGATTATTGAGTGCTAAGATGGACTCAGGTCCATGGACACACCATGCCTGGGTGTCTTCAGGGTTGCCTTTCACTCACCTTTGACTCTGGATGTATATAGGGACTTTGGGAAGGTCCTTTCACCCTCAGACACCCCATTGTCCAAGCCATGCTTGGCCAATGATCATGCTCAAGCTGGGTGTTGCAAGTCAGTTGTACTGAGTGATAGGAGGGCTGGGCAGACAGCTACCCTGTGCTGGGGTGAAGGAGGTGGGATGGGGAGGTCTCACTCTGCTCTTTGTCACATGCCCCAATCTTTGTCTCCAGCTAGAGGCCTTGAATCAATCGATCAACATAGAACAGTCACAGTCTGATCGCAGCAAACGGCCCTTCAACCCTGTGACGTGAGTACTGTTCATGTAGAAGAAGTGATGTTGGGGCATAAGCAACAGCAGAAGAGGGTGAAAGGGGCTGAGCTGTAGGTCTCAGGATCATGCTGTGAGTGTCAAACTTTCCAGTTTGTTCCAATGCTTCCCACAGCAACGTTTTCCTCTCTTTACATACCCTTTACATGCCCAGTTCATAGACCTACCTTGATAGAGCAGGCCAGGAGATGGCCATAGAATCATAGAATAGTTAGGGTTGGAAAGGTCCTTAAGCTCATCCAGTTCCAACCCCCTGCCATGGACAGGGACACCTCCCACTAAACCATGCCACCCAAGGCTCTGTCCAACCCAGCCTTGAACACCGCCAGCAATGGAGCATTCACAACTTCATGGGCAACCCATTCCCGTGCCTCACCACCATCACAGGGAAGAACTTCTTTATATCTAACCTGAACTTCCCCTGTTTCTGTTTGAACCCATCACCCATTGTCCTATCACTCCAGTCCCTGATGAAGCATCCCTGTAGCCCTCTTCATATACTGGAAGCTGCTCCAAGGTCTCCATGCATCCTTTCCCCAATCACCTCCTCTTCAGCAGTGCCATCACTCCCTCCTCTCTTTCCTTTCCTTCCCTCAGGGTCACCCTGCCTCCAGAGCAGGTCACCAAAGTCACCGTGGGGCGGCTGCACTTCAGCGAGACCACAGCCAACAACATGAGGAAGAAAGGCAAACCCAACCCAGACCAGAGGTGAGGAGCACAGATGGCTCCTCCAAGCCATTCTGAGTGCTCAATCTTGTGGATGTGCCAGTCCCCTGGCTTGGGCAGTGTGGCTGGAGGGAGGGAGACATGGGAGACAGTCCTGGATGGGCCAGCCTTGTCTGTGTGGAGGAGAGGAGGTGTCTGCTGTGGCCACAAGAAGGGTCACCAACTCTGTGAGAGGTTGGGGCCAGTGCTTGTGCCCAACAGCACATGGAGAGGGGATGTTCCAAGCCCACCTCAGCCTCCAGAGGGGGAGCAGGCCCAGCAGTACGCAGTGCAGGATGGCACCCTGAGCTGTTTTCCCTCTTGGCAGGTACTTCATGCTCGTGGTGGCCTTGCAGGCACACGCACAGAACCAGAACTACACGCTGGCTGCCCACATTTCAGAGCGCATCATTGTCAGGGTAAGTCCCTTTCTCCTCCCTCAACCTCTGCCGGTACCCAGTACTCCATTGCTGGATGTCCTGGGTGATCCTCCTTCCTTCCTCTGGCTTTTCAGTGCTTTCCCCACCCATCCCTTTCCCACCTTCTCCAAACTGTTAGTTTTCCTTCTCTCTGTCCATGCCTGCCTTCTGGCTCCATCCTTTCCACACATGCTTCATCAGAGCAGCCTCAGGACATGCAAAAACTCTCAGCCTCCTTGTTACCCATCACAGGGAATTGCAGGCAGCCTGGGCTGCCCCATCTCTTGTGGGTCACAGAACCACAGCAGCAGGGCAGAACCCCAGAATTTGGGACCCAGGAGCAGCAGCCATGTCACTTGGTCTCCTGCTGTCCTGTATGGTTCTGATTGGGATTGTTGGAACAGCTCTGATAGCTGATATAACAGATAGCTCAAGAAAGCAGGGGTGTTCCTTTAGGGAGACGAGCAGAACAGGCATAGCTTTGGTATCTGCAAGTTTAGACAGAGGCTGCCTCTGTTGTCAGCGCAGGCTGGGATCTGTTCCCGGGGGTAGCAGCAGATCCCTGTCCCTGTCACCTTGCCTTGTGCTGCTGCAAAGCTCTGTCTCAGACCTTGCTCTTGCTCTACGGGCTCTGTCCTGGCTATCCCCAGCTCCTTGCTGTCCCTGCAAGGCTGGAACTGCCTCAGCTCAATCTCAAGGCTTCCTAGGGCTGTAATTCAATGTGCTGCAGGCTGGAGTGGGCACCCGTGCCAGGATCTCATGACCTAGAGACGTTCATCCCAACATACTGTTCATCCCAACAGCCCCTTCTTATTTCTCAGGATCCTGGATGAACATGCCCCAGGTTCAGCCAAGATCTTCCCCATTTTTGTGGAGCAAGAGCACCCTTGTTGGGTGTTTCTGCTTATGCCAAGCTGTGTTTTGGAGCTGTTTCACATCCATACTAATGGAGACAGCGGCATCCAGGCCACCACAGCAGCCTGGAGCTCTCTGATGCCCATCTGTTGCCCTCAGCCCCTCCTGCTATACAGTCCTGCAACATGCATGGAGGGATGTGTCTGTGGGGCTGTCCTGACCACCTTACTCTGTCTGCACCTCCAAGTGCCTCTGTCCAGCACCACTGCAGCGTTCCTCCCCCTGGATCTGCTACTTCTCAGTCCCCACTTCCCTGTCTGTCCATAGGCCTCCAACCCTGGCCAGTTTGAGAGTGACAGCGATGTGCTCTGGCAGCGGGCACAGCTCCCTGACACTGTGTTCCACCACGGCCGGGTTGGCATCAACACAGGACCGCCCTGATGAAGCCCTCGTGGTCCATGGCAACGTGAAGGTCATGGGTTCGCTGATGCACCCTTCAGATGCCCGAGTGAAGGAGGACATCCAGGAGGTAAGAGGCAGGGAGAGCAGATCAGGGACCGGAGGCACCACAGAAGGTGTGAGTGTCCTTGTGAGCCTGTTTCAGCTGCTGATTTGACATGATCCTTATGGGCAACCTGAGCTCCTATTGACTAGGCTTTGACATAGTCCTTGAACCCCAGTGCAGATGCTCTTTGCCCTGATGCTGGTCTGAGCAGGTCCAGAGCTGTCTCACAGAGGTATTACTGTGAGCTGCAGTGGGTTTTGCTGCTTGGAGCCAGAACGATGGGAACTGAAGGAGCAACATTCCATTTAGGAGTTGCATGTGTCTATCTCACCCAGGTGGACACCACAGAGCAGCTGAAAAGGATCTCCCGGATGCGGCTGGTGCATTACAACTACAAGCCTGAGTTTGCAGCCACAGTGGGCATTGAGAACACCTCTGAGACAGGTATGGGCCCTGTGTCACACCACAGTCACCTGCTTGTGTCTCTAGTGCGGGACCTCATGTTCCATAACCCACATTTTGTTCACGGTGCCAAGCCCTGCCTTTCCCTGCAGCTCTACCCAAGCATGGGGTAGGTAAGAGGGGGCTTCTCACTACCTGAAGTTTGGTCATCTAATGGAACTCCCTCAGTAATGAGTGGGAAAGAGGATGGCACTTCACACAGTGGCTTATAGGGTTTCTATGGTAGTGACTACATAGGCCAGAGTAAAAGCTGTGCCAACAGGAACCATGCCCAGCACACCTTGACCCTCCACTGTGCTGTTTCCATGCAGGTGTCATTGCTCAGGAGGTAAAGGAGATCCTCCCTGAAGCTGTGAAGGACACCGGGGACTTGGTCTTTTCCAATGGGAAAACCCTTGAGAACTTCTTGGTGGTGAACAAGGTTGGTGACAGGGGAGGCTGTTGAACTTGTGGGGCTGGAAATGGAAGAGGGAAACCGATGTCTGGGAAGTGTTTCTAAGCCAGATGAGTTTGAATCCTGGCTGGTCTTTCAGATGATGGACAGCAGACATCAGCAGGGAGGAATTAGCCTGATGCTGGTGAAAGTTGGCAGCATCTCCCTCGGGAAGGGAGAATCTCCTTGTTGGCAGCCTCCTGTAGGGAGGCTCTTAGTCATAATCTCTCCTTTCTAGATAAGATAAGGTGCTTATGTCAAGATAACCCAGAGCACCTGGCTGCCTGACCTCTCTGTAACCTGTTTGCTGCTCAGGGCAGCAAGGGCACAGCTTCCCAAAGCTGCCAGCTCTCTCCTGCATCACTGTCCAGAGTGGGAATGGCCAGGAGTGACCTTAGTGCCTTGTTTTCCCTTGGTGGAAGCCTAAATCCCTGCAGTTACATCACCAGCTAACAGATGTGAACCTGACCTTTTCTGTCCCATCTGCATGTGAGGAGGAAGGATGCTCTCCAGAGGCATCTGTATTTGGGCTCTCCATTGATCTGGATCAATTCTCTGTTGGATAATGCTGCAGAATGACTCCAACAGCTTGTGACGTAGAGCAAGAGACAGACTTAGGAGGCTGGAGAGGGGCAGAGAAGGGGTAGATGGGGAGTGTTGCTCACTTGGTTTGACCAAGAGCTCCTTGGAGACCCTGTGTATGTCTTCTGTGAGTGAGAAGGACTCTGACTTAGCACCAGTAGGAGAGTTCTCAGGGATCCTGCACGTAACATTCATTGTTTTGGCTGCATTCAAAGAGAATATAGAGTCACAGAACGGTTTGGGTTGGAAAGGACCTAAAGATCATCCAGTTTCAACCCCCTGCTGTGGGCAGGGACACCTTCCACTAGAGCAGGTTGCTCCAAGCCCTGTCCAACCTGGCCTTGAACACTGACAGGGATGGAGCATTTACCACTTCTTCTTGCATCCAGGGGCTGTAGAGACCTAGATATGATAGTGTTGTGTAGCCTTTCCCTTGGGACAGGGCATGGCAGAGCAGTCAGGGCTGCCAGATCCATTGGAGCAGGAGTGTCTCCATGTTCCAGGCCACTCACACTGTGACGTGTTCCCTGCAGGAGCGCATCTTCATGGAGAACGTGGGAGCTGTGAAGGAGCTGTGCAAGCTGACAGACAACCTGGAGACCCGCATCGATGAGCTGGAGAGGTGGAGCCACAAGCTGGCCAAGCTGAAGCGCCTGGACAGCATGAAGTCAACTGTGAGCTCTGGGGCATTCAGGTATGGACATCCTAAGGGCACAGGAGCTAGGTAGGATGTGCTTTTGAGCCTAGGCAACCCTGAGTGACAGCTTGGTTTGGGACAGGGGAGATGGGGAGGAGTGGTGGGGGGGTGGTAGTTGTCATTTGGCCTGGGGTAGATTGAAGGTGTTGAGATTGATCAGACAGGTTTGGCAAACACATAGCAACAGCCTGCTAGCTGCTATAACCAACAGCCCTAACTACTCTATGATTCTATGATTCTTAGACCAGCCCAAAACCCCTGGTGTGACATTGTCTCCACATTGCCCTAGAGTAAGTGGATGGCTTTCTCAGGGCAAAGAGTTTCTCATGCTTCCAAAATCATCATACTGACCCTGGTGAGCTTATCCAGGTTTGGGGGCAGAATTCAGGTGCTCTGGGCAATGGGACAGCACTGCACTTACCCCTGAGCAGACTGAAGTGACAAGGGCTTGTGACTGTCATAGAATCATCATAGAATCCCAGCCTGGTGTGGGTTGGAAGGGAGCTTAAAGCTCCTCCAGTTCCAACCCCTCCCACGGGCAGGGACACCTTCCACTGGAGCAGAGTGCTCCAAGCCCCTGTATCCAACCCGGCCTTCAACACTGCCAGGGATGGGGCAGCCACAGCTTCTCTGGGCACCCTGTGCCAGTGCCTTAGCACCCTCCCAGGGAAAGAAGAGCTTCTGCCTAAGAGCTCATCTCAGTCTCCCCTGGGGCAGGTTAAAGCCATTCCCCTTGGCCTGTCCCTCCATCCCTTGTCCAAAGCCCCTCTCCAGGTTCTCTGCAGCCCCTTTAGGCACTGGAGCTGCTCTCAGGTCTCCCCTTCAGGAGCCTTCTCTTCCCCAGGTTGCCCCAGCCCAGCTCTCTCAGCCTGGCTCCAGGGCAGAGCTGCTCCAGAGCAGAGCATCTCCATGGCCTCCTCTGGGCTCACTCCAACAGTTCCATGTCCCTCTTGTGCTGCTGCCCCACTCATGCCACACATAAGATCACATTTTCACCTTTGAGCGCTGTCCCTGCACAGCTCAACTCTGTTCCTCCTTTCTCCTTGCAGCCAAACTGGAAGCCAGTTCAGCCGTGCAGGAAGCATGCCCCACAAAAAGAGGCCCCACAAAGTAGCCAGCAAGGTAAAGAGGAAGTGGCCTCTCTAAGAATAGTCATCTGCATGGTCCTCATGTGTTCTCTTGCACGTGCTGCAGAGGGAGAGACCTTGTCTCCCATGAAATGTCTCATTTCCATTCTCTCTCTTTGCTTTGTCCACGCCTTATGAAGATGTTATTTGGCTTCTGTACTGAGGGGGTTTGGGGCTTGCAGGGGAAACAGGAAGAAAGCTTGGGATGGGCAGGATGAGATCTTGAGTGAGGACCAGAGCAATAAGGAGTCCTGAGCTGATCTTGGGATCCATCTCTTGCAGTCACCATCAGTTGTCCCAGAGCAGGCATGCATCAGCCAGCGCTTCCTGCAGGGCACCATCATCGCCCTGGTCATCATAATGGCATTCAGGTGAGATCCACTTTTCCAGTGTCTCTAGCTCATCAGCAAGAGGCTGTGGACCTATAGCTTCTTCCATGGGCTGGAATCCCTTGGAGGGAGATCAGTACCGTGACATGTCCCTTGACCCATGCTTGTCCTTTCTTTCCAGTGTGGTGTCCATGTCCACGCTCTATGTGCTGAGCTTGCGCAGTGAAGAGGACCTTGTGGATATTGATGGGTAGGTTCTTCTGGCTCAATGGGAGGGATGTGGTGACCAGGGGAGTCTGAAGCACAAAATATAGCCGCTGTGGGGCTACTGAGCACAGTTCCAGTGAGTCAATGTGTAAAGCCAACCACGCACATCCACACATCCCAGGCTGGTGTCAGTTAAATTATCTGGAGCAAGAAGTGAGGAACAGAGAATTAAAAAGGAAATACCCTCTTGTCTGGTTGTTCATATATCCACTTGTGGCTGGTCTGAATGTTCTTTGGATGCCTCTTCAGCTGTATTAAACAACATCATCCCTCTTATTACAGTGGGCCTGGATCAAGCAGGAGTGTTTAGAGTATCACGGAATCATAGAATGGTTTGGGTTGAAGGGGCCTTAAAGCTCATCCAGTTCCAACCCCTGCCACGGGCAGGGACCCCTTCCACTGGAGCAGAGTGCTCCAAGCCCCTGTGTCAAATCTGGCCTTGAACACTGCAGGGATGGGGCAGCCACAGCTTCTCTGGGCACCCTGTGCCAGCGCCTCAGCACCCTCCCAGGGAAGAGCTTCTGCCTAAGAGCTCATCTCAGTCTCCCCTGGGGCAGGTTAAAGCCATTCCCTTTGCCCTGTCCCTCCATCCCTTGGCCAAAGCCCCTCTCCAGGTTTCCTGCAGCCCCTTTAGGCACTGGAGCCGCTGTTGGGTCTCCCCTTCAGGAGCCTTCTCTTCCCCAGGCTGCCCCAGCCCAGCTCGCTCGGCCTGGCTCCAGAGCAGAGCTGCTCCAGCTCTTGCAGCATCCCCATGGCCTCCTCTGGCCTCACTCCAGCAGCTCCATGTCCCTTTTGTGCTGTTGACCCAGAGCTGTTTCTCTGCAGACAATGTTCTTAGTGTTGAGAGAGCATCAAGGGAACAGCCCGAGCCCTGCAAGCATGAGCAGCCTGTGCTGGGCAGTATTTTATCTCACTTCCCTCCTTTGGGACCTCCCATTTCCAGATAATGAGTCTCTTTTTCTCTTTCTCCTCCATATCCTGTTCCTCTTCCTCCTGTTCTGGTTCCATCACATCCCATCCATTTTCTTCCCACTTTGTCTTTCATTTTCCCATTGTCTTTTCATTGCCATTATCATCCATATCCTGTTCCGTATCCTCCACCTCTTTCCTTTCCCATCTCCCCTCACTGTCCTGTAGCTCCTTTGCTGTACCCACTGCCTGTCTCCTGGCCCTCTTTCGGTACAGGGGTCCTGTGGTCCCGGTTGCTCTGTGTCCACGGTATGTTACTCTTTCATTATGCTCCTATTGAATTGCTGCATCCCTCAATTCCTCTTCTTTCTTCCATCTGCACCACAGAAGGCCAGGAAACATTGAAAGCAAATGAAGGGAGATGAGTATACATCAGCAAGTCTAAGAGGAAAGATTATGGATTCTGTGAGGAAGGGAATGAGTAGGAGATTGAAGAACCAATTCATCAAAGGCTAAATAAAGACATTACATACTACAGGTAGAGCAGGAGCAGTTTGAAAGGAGTAAAGGGAGTATGTAGAAAGGATGAAGACTTGGAAGGATTAGCCCAAAAGCTGTTCCTACCTTCTCTTCATATGGGAGTACCTTTATTATGGAGGTTCACTCTCAAGTACAACCCATTTCACTGTGTGAAAGGATAGACAGAATCCCTAAATGGCTTCTTTTCATGAGCCATCACCTCTGAGTGTTTGGAAGGGTGCTGACAGAGGGAAAGGTGCTGAGTTACTCATTAGTCCTTGTAAAGCACATTGGTTAATGAGATCTGCAGGGCTGCTGGAAAGTACTTTGGTTAAGTGGAATTCAGGTCCTATCTGTCCATGAGCACCCTTTGAACAAAGCACTGCATGAAGAGCAGGGGAAGGCACAGTTATTTGTTCTTTAGGAACTCCATATCTGGGTGTTTCATAGGAAGCTGTTAAAACCAGCATCTGCTTGTGGGTGCAAGATAAAGCCAAGCATGGGAAGTGTTGATGATGTAGGGGATGAAGATGAGGGATGCATCTTTGGCTTGTGCCCATATTCCCGCCAGGAGAACATCACTACATCTCCTTTCACCAGGAAAAGAAAGACATGTAATAAGCTAAGTCCTGCAGTGACAATATGGTATTTTGATGTCTCTAATGAGTGAAAGCTCCATTTACCTTTGAGAAACCTTAAGCAATGCAAAAGGAACAGGCAAGATGTGGGTGCAGTGTGGGATGGGTAGAACTGAACTGCTCCTGGGCAGGCTGGACAGGTAAAAACTTGAGTATCTTCGTTAGGAGCTCAGTAAACTTCCTGTTTAGTGGACAGCTACAGTGTGTGAAGGCAAGAGCTTGAGTTATCCCATATCTCCATATGTGATGTGCCCATGTAATGGTGTTACTCTGGGCTCCTTGCATAGCATGAGGCAGTGGTTCCTCCCCTTTCACATCTGCCTTACTCGCAGGAGGTGCCTGTGGTATCCTCAGCTCAGGTCTTGGTAGCTTCAGTGGAACACCTGACATTACCTGGGATGAATCGAGATGGGATTGTGCGTGTTTATAACAAACAAGGGGAGGAACAGTCTGTCTCCAAGACATAAGGGGCAGTTCCCTTAAGGAATGGTGAGAGCTTGGAGCCTGTTATGGCCAAATACGTTGAGACCTGAGCACGTAAATCCACCTAGGAGAACACCGTTGGAAATGAAGTCCTCTGAGCACACCCTGTTCCGCAGTGAGCATCAAAGGATCATCACTGTGGTCTCCTGAACCAGCTGGGATTAGGCCTTGGCAGACATGGGACTGCCATTGAATCTGCTGTGGCCTTTCCATGCTCTGCTTGCTGTCTCCATGGCTTGCATTCTTCTCTCCTGCCTCTCCTTTCCCACATGGTTCCAGTCTGTGCTTCTCCTCACCCTTGCGCTCTCTGCATCGGCTCTTGCTCCATGTACCCGGTACCATCACCCCACTAACTGCTACAGCCGCTTCTCTCTTCACATACAGTGACACTGTTGTCCTTGCGGTCGATGTCTTCACCATGGTTTGCCCATTTCAGGTCAAGCCAGAACCTTGATAAAACACAGACAGTGCGATCCACAGCTGCATCGAGTGGAGCCGGCAGCAGGATCCTCACACACCACGGTAGGTCACAGCAGGGCAGAGGGTCTGGTGGATGTACATGATGATGCGTTGTGGTGCAGGGTGGTGTATGTGGCTGGTCCTCCATGCCAGTGGCTTGCTGGCACTGGGAGGTCATAGAATCCCAGCCTGGTTTGTGTTGAAAGGGAGATTAAAGCTCCTCCAGCTCCAACCCCTGCCACAGGGCAGGGACCCCTTCCACTGGAGCAGGGTGCTCCAAGCCCCTGGGTCCAACCGGGCCTTCAACACTGCAGGGATGGGGCAGCCACAGCTTCTCTGGGCACCCTGTGCCAGCGCCTCAGCACCCTCCCAGGGAAAGAAGAGCTTCTGCCTCAGAGCTCATCTCAGTCTCCCCTCAGGGCAGGTTAAAGCCATTCCCTTGTTCTGTCCCTCCATCCCTTGGCCAAAGCCCCTCTCCAGGTTTCCTGTAGCCCTTTAGGCACTGGAGCTGCTGTTGGGTCTCCCCTGCAGGAGCCTTCTCTCCTCCAGGCTGCCCCAGCCCAGCTCTCAGCCTGGCTCCAGAGCAGAGCTGCTCCCACCCTCGCAGCAGCTCCATGGCCTCCTCTGGGCTCACTCCAACAGCTCCATGTCCCTCTTATGCTGCTGCCCCAGAGCTGGATCAGGACTGCAGGGGGAGGTCTCCCCTGAGCACAGCAGAGGGGGAGATCCCCTCCCTGAGCTGCTGCTCACAGCTCTGGGTGTGCAGCCCAACACATGGGGGGGTTCTGGGCTGCGAGGTCCTGGGGATCTGGTTCTGTGGAAGGGACGCTGGGGGCACTTGGTGCTGCTCCTGTTGGCTGCCTCTCCGTTTGACTTACTCCTCCTGTCCCTGCTGTTTGCCCTGCAGCCACAGAGGACACACATGACCTGCTCCTCAGCTCACCTGGTCCCAGCGTATTAGCCTGCTTCAGCCCACCCTGTTTCTCCATGTGCTGCTCTGCTGTTCCCACCAATGCCTCCTCTGTTACCCTCTCTGAGACCAGCCCCACTCATGCCACCAACCGGACAGGTAAGAACCAGCCCAGGCACCCAGGAGGAGCTGGGACAACACCAAGGTCTGCCTCCCCGTTGCATCATGTCCCCAGCCCTGTCTCACCTTGTGTCTTACATTATGAAAAGGATGTGCCTGGTTCCCATCACACCCCTGCCTGGGTTGGGACCTGCCAGGACCCAATGACTGGGACAAAGCAGCACTGCCAGCCTGAACCCACGTGGCATGGTTCAGACATCCATGGTCGTGTGACTGGGGTGAGGGCTGGAAGGACTTTGGAGCTGATGCATTGCCAGCACCAAGCCATGAGAGGCTATTACCAGGAGACCAACGTGCCACAGCAGCCATACATTGAATCTGACCTCCTCCCTCTGTTGGCTTCAAGCAGGGTTCTGGCATTCCAGGGCTGGGATGCCTCTTGGCTGCCCAAGCAGGGCTTTTGCAGGCTCATTTGCTCCATCATCACCATTGCAGGAGAAACAGCACCTTGGGCAGTCACTGCAGAGCTGAAAGACCCCTGGAGACCTGGCCTTAAGCACGGTGCCCTACCGAGCACAGAGCTGTGTCCCTGCTTTGTCCCTCTCTAGCTTCCCTTTGCTGCAAGGATCCCATCAAGGAAGAGGCTCCCAGCCTCCCTCTGCCTCTCACCACAGCCTTTCTCTCCCTTTCCTTTACAGACCAAAGCCAACCCTCCCTCCTGCCAGTGACAAACATCAAAGGCAAATCCAGGGGCATCCCAGGGAAAGCGACTTCCTACGCCAAGTGGCCAAAGACACCAGACAGGTCTCAGAGCTTCGGCAGCCCCAATGCCAGCCCCTCTTCCCCCTTCACCCACAGCAAAGCCAAGGACATCTCCAACCTCTCGCTGGGGCAGCCTCGGCAGCAGCGCAGCATCAAGCAGCCGCTGAGCCAGTGGCCCCATGCGGAGGAGCCAAGCATGGGTGGTAGGTGGATTCTGTCATCTCTCCCTGCATTGACACCACGGTCTTGGGGTATCCTCAAGCAACTTTTGAATGTTAATGTTTTATACATACATTATTTAATGGTTTTAATGGTTTTTCTTTAAATTTATTTCATGTAATTAATTAAATCTTATTTATTTAATTAATTTTATTTAATTTAAGGTTTATACATATATTTATATATCTTGATAAGCAAAACAAGCGATATCTGACCTGCTGTGGAATGGAAACTATTGAGATGGGTTAATAGTTGGACTTGATGATCTTAAAGGTCCTCTCCAACCTAAATGATTCTATGATTCTTCTGCACAGCCCTCGCTGTGCCTCTCTCCATCCTGCTGCTTGTTTGCCCCTCAGTGCAGCCAGATTCCACCTCCAGCCCTGGATGGAGCTCTTCCTCCCCTGTGCTGCCCTATGCTTTCTGGCCATGTTGCCCTGTTGTTAGTTCCCTTCTGAGGCTGCCATAGCAGCATCTCCATTCATAACCCCATCTGGGTGTGCTATAGGTAAATCAGATAGAAAGGAAGAAACATGCAGATTCAGTGATGCTGGCAGCTAAGAGAAAGGCGTGCTGATGACCAGCCATTGGTATAGCCTGGAGCATCCCTTCTCCTGGCTCTCCTTGGCTGGATGTGGTGTTACACAGCCCTGCAGCAGTCTGACTCCCTCTCTGATTACACAGTGATAAGAAAAGGTGGTCTGGGTGCCAGGCATCCCTCAGGGTACCCCAGCACCATCCCTTTGCTGTTCCTCAATAGCCTGTTCTCTATCCCGCAGGATCAAGCCCCGTGCTGCTCTCCATCCGGATCCTGGAGATCAATATGGCCATTGAGTCCCAGCACTGTGCGGCTGCTGACACATGCAGGTAAGTGAAGTCAGGCTGGTGGCATCACTTCTGGGAGCTCCCCTCTAAAGCTTCACCCAACAGAGACTTTGGGTCCTGTTCTGGCCATCCCACAGCCACCACGGTGAGATCGAATGCTCTCTCTGTGTCCCTAGGACTGGAAACTTCACCTACCGCATCCCCGTCAGCCAGCTCACAGCAGTGAACACCAACCTAACCCTGGAGATGAAGTGAGTGCACAGGGCTCATCTCTTTGGTGTTTTGGTCCCCCTGAAGCTGGGGAAGAGGTGGCAGAGACTGCTCCTTTCAGGGTCTTACTAAGTCTTGTCTCCTCAGCTCCTCCTCTGCTGTGTCCATCTCCCTTTGTGGCCTTGTCTCCAGCGACCCCTGCCAGGATGCGGCGAGCAGGAGCAGCTCCACCGATGCCACAGGCGCACAGGTAGGGAGGGAACAGCCCAAATTCCATACATGTCACCCCAGCACTAGAGGGAATTCATGCTCAAATAAAGCTGTACTCTGCACCGGCTAACATCAGACATCCACCAGAGGTGTTTGGATACCTGATACATGTGCTCACTCACGGAATCATCCCATCCAATGCCTGTGCATGAGCCCCAGGAATGTGGGAAGAGTCCAGGGTGTACCACATCCTAATGAAATCCCTCCAGGGGGATTTCGAGGTCTGCAAATGCAGAGCTGCAGCAAACCCTTCATACCCTCCTTGTCCCTCTCAGTCCAGCTCAATTGCTGACCCTGGAGACATTGCTCCTCCAGAGGCAGCATTTAACAGCACAGGGTTGTGTTTCCTTGCTAGTCTGGCCCAGGAGGACATTCCCAGATGCTCAGCCCCAGCCTCATCCCAGCTCTTCTCCTTTCTTCCCCAGGAAACCACGCACCGTTGGCCTCTCGTGATGATGTCTTTCCGGGAGTTCACCTATCACTTCAGGGTAGCACAGCCTGTGAGTACCAGGAGTTGCCTTGGCCAGGGCTGAGCAGGAGGAGAGCAATGGGACCATGGCAGGTGTAGCAGCTACACTGCACCGAGAGCCTTAGAACCATAGAATCAACCAGGTTGGGAAAGACCTATAAGATCATCAGGTCCAACCCTTACCCCAGCGCTGCCAAGGCCACCACTAACCCATGGCACTGAGGACCTTGTCTGCTCAGTTTGGGTACACATCTACTTCCAGCGATGGTGACTCCAGCACTTTCCTGGGAAGCCTGTTCCACTGCCTGATTACCCTCTTTGAATCAGGTTTAGCACTGAGGCCCTTCTAACAGCCCTCTCCATCATGGCTGTTGCCTTCTACAGCTACCTGGGTGGTTGGGGGATGACTTTTCTTTACCTAACACATAATTCAGGCACAGTTCCCCTTGGATCATGTATCCTCCCTTTACCAGCTCTTTCTCTTGCTCTCTCACAGGGCCAAGCCAACTGCAGCACAGCTCTTGAGCAGATGGGCCACCTTTTCACTGACTATTACCTTCAGTTTTACTGGCTCTGTGGGTGAGTCCTGGCAGCACCAGTGCCCTCTGCTTGGAGAGAAGGGGGACTGGTGACACCGGGGAAGACTCCTGTATGCCCTCCTCTGCTAGCCCTCAGCCCCACATCACCCCCAGCTCCTGTGGGGGGCTGGTTTGGCTGTGGCTGGTGCCACAGGCACTGAAGCACATGCAGAACATGGGACCTAAGCCGCAGAAACACAGCCAGCCCCTTGGTATCTCCTGGGCTCACCTCACCCCTGACTTCTACCATCCCAAACCTGTATCTCCATCCCTTATGGGGATGCTTGTGTCCTCCATCACTTCCCCTTGCAACACTGGATTTGAAAGCATTACACTGGACAGGTCTGCCCATGGATGGGAACTCCATCCTGTGCTGGCCCTTATGTACCACATCACTTCTCCACAACACTGGAATTGCTCAACACTGGAGCCCTTTCCAAGAGCACAACGCTGGAGTTTGGCTTGGAAAGGCAGGCTGTGCCTGGACTTACTGAAGTCATACACTGGAGATGCTGTTCCTTCTGGTTGGCCCAGAGCCACCCTTCCATAGCCCCCTGACCCCTGGACCTGGAATGGACTCTCTATGGACAATGAGAGAAGGTGCAGCTTCATCTTTAGCCCCTTCTGTCCCCCTCCTTGCTGGACTCTTTCACCTCACCCGGGTCTGGCTGGATGAACCCCACTAAAGCTGCTGCTGAGGCTGTGCCCAGGCCAAACCACGTGTGAGGACACTTCCCATCAACCCACAGAAGATAAATGGCCCTGAGTCACCTGCATTAAATGTGGTGGGACCCCTTCTTATTGTCATTTGGCAGCAGTGTGTGGCCTCTTGTAGTGTGTGAAGCTGCCAGGTCAACCCAGCCAACCAGATGTGCATTAGAGACCCCTAGCAAAGCCTGGTGGCACCATGCAGAGCAAGGGTGAGTCTCTGGGGCATTCTTCGCTGGCTACCAGCTCCTTGCCAGGCACTGAAGAGGCTGTTTGTCACCCCCAAAGGGGTGGTGGCAGTGACTGTGTGTCCTCGCTGTCACTGTTGGCTGAAAGCAGACAAGTGTATTTTGGGTATTTTACTGTTACAAGTTCTTAACTTGCTAAACTACTGAATTAGTTTGGGTTTAAACTGTATAAAAATGGGTCTTTTATTTCTGTCCCTGTTGAGCTATGTGTGTCCTGCATAGGAAGCCAAAGGGGGTCACTGCAAAGCTCCACGTTAAAGCTACAGCAGTGCTGGGATGCATCAGACCAACCAACCAGTGCCTGCGTCCTCCCCTCGTCCTGCTCCAGCACCTCTTGCTAAGGAAACACCTGAGTTCCTGGAGGGTGAACTCTTTCCCAAAGGAAAGCTCAGCCACTGCTGGGAACAGGCAGTGAGAGGGGAGTGTCACTGACCCATCCTGAAGCTCACTCTAAGCTGGCTTCAGAGAGGAGCACATCCTGCCCCTTGCAGCCCTGCCATTGGACATCACTTGAACCAAACTGGCTTTGGGAATCACCATCAGGCTCTGGCTGCTGCATTTTGTTGCCTTCAGTGGAGATGGACACAGCAATCCCTCCTTCCCTTCACCAGCACTGAGGAGTACGCGGATGGCTCTGCTGCTCTGGAGAAACAAGCTGCAAAGACTCTGCACATTCTCCCCTTCCCAGTCCAGGGAGCAGTTTTCATCTCCTGTCACTCACCTTGGTGCTTCTTTCCAAGCACGTCCCAGGAAGGCAGCCATAGCCCTGCAATTCCATGCGACATCAACAGGAGTTGGTGTCTCTGCCACTATAGGCTCCTTATTTGCAGCTCAGGGCTGCATTCCCACAGGCACCAAACACAACTATACACTGGTTATGCTCTCCAGTTACTAAAATCCATGGAAAGCTGAGCAGGCTGGATCCAGTGGGTAAGCAGGGAATGTTGGGCAGTCAAGCAGGAGCAGAGCTAAGGGACTACCTGATTTTGGGAAGCTCAGTGGGAACACAAGGGACCCCAAGGGTGGGAGCACCTACGCACAAGCAGCTCAGCTCCATGAAATCCTAGAGTGGTTTGTATTGGAAGGGACCTTAAAGCTCATCCAGTTCCAACCCCTGCCACGGGTAGGGACACCTTCCACTAGAGCAGCTTGCTCCAACCCCCTGTGTCCAACCTGGCCTTGAACGCTGCCAGGGATGGGGCAGCCACAGCTTCTCTGGGCACCCTGTGCCATGCCCAGCAGGATTCTTTGTTTCTCCCTATGAGCAGGAAAGACACCCCATGGTGTAGCTCTGGAGAAGCCACACAGAACCCTTCCCTCCATCCACCCTCTTTTTGCTTGGCCTTAAACTGGGAAGTTACTTTCTTGGCAGCTTTTATTCTCCACTTGGCAATCAGTGGCCCAGTCTGACATGTCCTCAGTGGTGGCTGACACTGTGTGCTCTTTGAATTCTGCCAATCTTAGAGGTAACCATCTCAGACCTGCTGTTTCCCTTGTTTCCTCAAGCTGAGTTAGATGCCCATGTGCTCATTCAGTTCCTGAAGAGGTGATGGGGGCGTTGTGATGGCCAGGGCTGAAAGTACTGCCTGTAATCACTCCCTCACTGGTGTTCCTGGCTGAGGACAGCTAAGAACCATGAGTGCAGCTCTAAAGCCACTCCTGAAGGGAAGGAATCAATCACTAGATATGTGCAGTGGCCCAAGAACAGGAGGAGTCTCTCAGGTATCCCTGTGATGCTGAACCCTGGGGTTCATGAGGGCTCCCAGCACCCCAAGTGCCTAAGGGCTATGGAAACATCTCTAGTGCCTTTTTTCTGATGCCAGGACAGCACAAGCGAACAGAGGTTCCCCACATGTACATAAACCACTGAGTGCCTCAAAACCAGGGGTAAATAGCTTAAAAAAGGCAACACCTGAAGTGCCAAGGCTGGTCCTACCCACATACAGCTGTGTCACAGCAGAGCAGCACCGGGCTGAAGCAATCCATGGTGTCAGGAGAGGGATCCAGAATGCAGGGTTTAGTAGCTTGTCTTCAAGTGTATCACAAAGTGTCTGGCAGCTGCTGCAGAGCAAAGCAGAAATGAGCTCCAAAGGGGTTTGTCATTACTGAAGTTCACAGGATTGCTTCAAAGCCCAAGGAAACAACTATATAGAGTCCCCCCAAAAGCGTCTGTGCCCTAACAGATGTGTTCCCCATCCCCAATCAGTAAGAAAAGAGTTAACAATCAGGCCTTGCCCTGCACAAGAGGAGGGAGCTCCGAGCTGCTGCCTCCAGCCCTCCAGTTTAGGGAAAACCCCTCTCTTCCCGCTGGACACACTTCATCCCTCCAGACATCCTCAGCAGGAAGGAAAACAAGGTGGAAATGAGGCCGCTTGCCAAAGTTTGGCTGTTTCAGAGTTTGTTTCAAAAGCAAATTCACAAACATTCTATCCTACCAATGGAGCTTAAAAGCCTGTAAATAGAGACTCTGCCACCACTGCACGAATTAAGGAAGAAAACAAGTAAAGCACTAATTTGTTTGGTTTTAAATGTTGCTGTCACAGCTTTAATCACTGTATATTGCCAGCAAGTTTGTAGAGTTGCATTCTTTAGCAGGTATTATCATGCTCAGTTTTTATTTGTGGGGAACAAAGGTGGTTTCCCTCCTTTCTTTCTGATTTATATTTATATTTTGCTGAATTTGAGTGCTGAATCTCTGGATTCCCCTTTTTTTTTTTTTTTGTTGTTGGTCGGCTTATTTAGACTTTGTTTTATGCTGGAGGTAAAAATACCCATATAAATAAATATATAAATACTGCCTTGTATCCAAGGATGGCTCTTGGCACATCCTCCCTTGCTGGGAAATAACTGGGTTTTGGTTCAGTAGCTATAAAACTGCTTCCCACAAGATGGAGGAACCCCCACGTCATTCATCAGTGGGATTTGCAGACCTAAATGCTTTGAAAACTGGGTTATAAATTCAAAACTACCTATAAGAATATAGTTATATCCCATAAATAAACTACTCTGAGTGGCCAAAGAGTGGGGGCCATAAAGCCACTGGCTCAGGATTAGAAAGAGCATGGCCATCACGTGAGACGGTGAGGAGATGTGATGGTAGAAAGCTTAAAAGCTATAAAACCAGGCTTAGGATGAAGCAGGAAACACTGATTTTCTGGAGTCTTGCCGCACTGAAACACTTCTGGGCACAAACAGCTTTGGAAATCCATAAATAACCATACCAGCCCAAGGTAAGTGGATCTTGTGCCAAAATCTAAGTGGTCTGGAAAACCACAACATCATTTAAAAGACAAACCATAAGTGCAAAGGCAGAGGCATCACAGAGCCAGTTTTATTCAGGGTTGGTTTGTTGGGTTGGTAGAAGTCACTCGAGGGAGCACAGCCCATGTCTGCTATGGGATGTGGTGTTGAAGTAGAAAAGAAATACAAAAGGAGCTTCTATAGGGCATCCCACCTAGAACCAAAGAAGAGATAAAAGAGGTTGGTGGGACCATGTTCCTCAGATCCAGGCTCTGAGGCCACAGAGCGCCAGCAACACCCAGCCCAGGGGCTGCTGCTGCAAGGAGGCATAGCCCTTTGCACATCCCAGCTCTATAGGAGGACAGGCGGCTTTTACAGAGATCAGATATCTGCCTCCCCCCAAGCGCTCAGGAGCTTACAGCTGCAGGGGTTCACAAGGTGGTCCCAGTGTTCTGCTGTCTGTGCCTCAGACGTAGATACCGACCCACAGCAGCAGGAAGAGGACCCCAAAGCCCATGAAGAGCGAGGCCACCAGCGAGATCAACAGCTCCTTGTAGATGTCCCGTGTGTACTTGGTAGAGGTCACCTCATAGCTGCAGCCCCAGGGTTAAGGTGATAACAAGAGGTGGGGTGAGAAGACCCCCTGTCCACTCCCTGACTCCCCCCCCCAACACATTCCCACACCCCCAGCCAGGGGATACACGAAGAACCAGGCGGTGAAGAACATGCCAATGGCCAGCAGCACCACGGTGAGGTGCGGGAACACAGCGGGGTTCACCGGGCTGGTGTATCTGCTCATCGCCTCCAGCTCCTGCAGGGACAAAGCAAAGGTGAGCGGGAAGAAGTAAACAGGCTGGGGGCAATGGTGGAAATGGTGCCCTGGGTTCAGCTGGAGCAGTTATTTTGCTCCTTCTTAGTAGCTGATGCAGTGCTGGGTTTTGACTTTAGTCTGAGAGCAGTGCTGATAACACACTGATGTTTTAGTTGCTGCTCAGTAATGTTTACTCCAATCAAGGGCTTTTCAGTTCCATGCTCTGCCAGGGAGGAGGAGCACGAGAAACCAGGAGGAAGCAGAGACAGGACTCCTGACCCAAACTGACCAAATAGGTATTCCATACCACAGCACGTCATTCCCAGTATATAAACTGGGGGGAGTCACCCACAAGGCCCAGATCGCTGCTTGGGTCGGGCTGGGTATCGGTCGATGGGTGGTGAGCGGTTGTATTCTCTTCCCTTGTTATTTCCCTTATTATTATTGGTGGTAGCAGCAGTGGTTTGTGCTATACCTTAGTTATGGGACTGTTCTTATCTTAACCCGTGGCAGTTGCATTCTTTCCATTCTCCTCCCCATCCCTCCGGGAGCAGAGGGGAAGAAAGAGGGGAGTGAGAAAGCGGCTGAGCTTAAACCACGACAAATGGCAACCAGGGAATGGGCCCAGTGGGGTCTAAATGGTTATAACGGTGCCAGTGAGAAGTGACAGAGAGAGGGACTGAGCTGGGAGGGACTGAGAGAGAAAGGCAGCGATAACGGGTCCAGGAACGGGGGTAATGAAGGTGGCTCCCTGCCCTCAGCGCGAACCCCGGCGCGGCTCCCAGGCCCTGGCCTCGGCCCTCACCATGGTCTCCTGCCCGGTCCTCGCTCCGTTACGGACACGTCGCCTCCGGCCCCGCCGCTACCCAGGGGAAGCGGAAGGGGGAGCGAGGCATGCCGGGACAGTAGGCGGGGCCAGCGGGAGCCGCTCGCTATTGGCTCCGCCGGCTCCCAGAGGGCTTTGCGGCGGAGCGCGGGAGCCGCGGCGGGAGAGAGGTGCAGGGTAATGGTGGTTGAGGAGGGAGCGGGGAGGGGGTAATGGTGTCTGGGGTGGGCTGAGGAGGGAGCGGGGAGGGGGTAATGGTGTCTGGGGTGGGCTGGGGAGGGAGCGGGGAGGGGGCAGTGGTGTCTGGGGTGGGCTGAGGAGGGAGCGGGGAGGGGGCAGTGGTGTCTGGGGTGGGCTGAGGAGGGAGCGGGGAAGGGGTAATGGTGTCTGGGGTGGGCTGGGGAGGGAGCGGGGAGGGGGCAGTGGTGTCTGGGGTGGGCTGAGGAGGGAGCGGGGAGGGGGTAATGGTGTCTGGGGTGGGCTGAGGAGGGAGCGGGGAGGGGGCAGTGGTGTCTGGGGTGGGCTGAGGAGGGAACGGGGAGGGGATAATGGTGGCTGAGGGAGGCTGAAGAGGGAACGGGGAGGGGGTAATGGCGGTCGGGACAGGGTGAGGTGAGAGTGGGTGCGGATAATAATATCTGGGACAGGCTGAGGTGGGCCCCGAGGGGAGTTAATGGCCTTCTGAGGAGGGGATAATGGTGGTTGGGGCAGACTGAGGGGGGAATGGGGGGGGATAATGGCTGATAGAGCAGGCTGAGGAGGGAACAGGAGGGTAATGGCGGCTGTAGGAGGCTGAGCTGGAGCGAGGGGTACCTGGGGGCTGGGGAGGCCGCATGGAAAGTGGGGTGACACGGGGTGTGGGACCGGTGGGCTGGAAGAGGATAAGGCAGAAAGAGGCGGATAATGGAAGGGGGGCAGGTAAGGGCATGCTGAAGGAGAGGGAACGGGGTTCACAGCAGCAGCCAGGAGAAGTAATGGTAGGTAAGGGGTTGATGGGGAGGGACTCTTCATTAGGGACTGTAGTGGTAGGACAAGAGGTAATGGGTTCAAACTGAAACAGGGGAAGTTTAGATTGGCTATAAGGAAGAAACTCTTTATTGTGAGGGTGGTGAGGCACTGGAATGGGTTGCCCAGGGAAGTTGTGAATGCTCCATTGCTGGTGGTGTTCAAGGCCAGGTTGGACAGAGCCTTGGGTGGCATGGTTTAGTGGGAGGTTTCCCTGCCCATGACAGGGGGGTTGGAACTGGATGAGCTTAAGGTCCTTTCCAACCCTAAGTATTCTATGATTCTATGATGGTGGAGGTGGGAATGGGCGTAAAGGGGCCTGCACTGTTATAAGGGTGGGATGGGTGGAGGCATGATAGAGAAAGGGGCTGAGCTGGGAGAAGCCAAGGTAGGAAGTGGGGTAACAATGAGCTTAGGCAGGGGGTTAATGGACAGCTGGGGAGGCCGAGGTGGGGTGTAATGGTGGGTAGGAAATGATGCTGAGGCTGGAGGTTACAGCCTATGGGGTAGTGGTTTGCAGGGGAAGCATTCACAGCACTTTGGTCCTCCTGGCTTGGGGGTGCACCACGTCCTAGCCCATCTCCTAACCCCAAGCACCATGCATGTGCAGAGGCTGATCCCAGCATTTCCTTTTCTGTTCCTTAGGATGGGAATCCATGGCCTGGCCAAGCTTATTGCGGATGTGGCACCTGCTGCCATCCGGGAGAATGACATCAAGGCTTACTTTGGCCGGAAGGTGGCTATAGATGCCTCCATGAGCATCTACCAGTTCCTGATCGCCGTGCGGCAAGGAGCTGATGTCCTTCAGAACGAGGAGGGTGAGACCACGAGCCACCTGATGGGCATGTTCTACAGGACCATCCGCATGGTGGAGAATGGCATCAAGCCGGTTTATGTCTTCGATGGCAAACCCCCTCAGCTGAAGTCAGGGGAGCTGGCAAAGAGAACCTGAGCGCCGGGCTGAGGCTGAGAAACACCTTCAGGAGGCTCAGGAGGCTGGAGAGGAGAACAACATTGAGAAATACAGCAAGAGGTTGGTCAAGGTGACCCAGCAGCACAATGATGAGTGCAAGAAGTTGCTAACCCTGATGGGAATCCCCTATGTGGAGGCACCAGGGGAGGCTGAAGCAAGTTGTGCTACCTTGGTGAAGGCTGGGAAGGTCTATGCAGCTGCTACAGAAGATATGGATTGTCTGACGTTTGGCAGTCCTGTGCTGATGAGGCATCTCACTGCCAGTGAGACAAAGAAGCTGCCCATCCAGGAGTTCCACCTGAACCGTATTCTGCAGGATATGGAGCTCACCTGGGAGCAGTTTGTGGATCTGTGCATCCTCCTGGGCTGTGACTACTGCGCAAGCATCCGTGGCATCGGGCCCAAGCGTGCTGTTGAGCTCATCAAGGAGCATAAAACCATCGAGAAGATCATTCAGCAGATAGACACCAAGAAGTACCCTCTGCCTGAGAACTGGTTGCACAAAGAGGCCCAGAAGCTCTTCTTAGAGCCTGATGTGGTCAACCCTGACACTATTGAGCTGAAGTGGACCGAGCCAGATGAGGAGCAGATCGTCCAGTTCATGTGTGGGGAGAAGCAGTTTAATGAGGAACGGATCCGTAACGGGGTGAAGAGGCTGAGCAAGAGCCGTCAGGGCAGCACACAGGGCAGGCTGGATGACTTCTTCAAGGTGACAGGCTCCATCACATCAGCCAAACGCAAAGAGCCAGAGACCAAGGGGTCAGCAAAGAAGAAAGCCAAGACCAACAACGCCACAGCCTTAAAGGCCAAAAAGGGCAAATAGCCAGAGTGGATCTTCACACCCCCCTGAGATCGGTTTTTATGTTCACCCAGGGAATTGTAGGCCAATAACAAACTGCAGTTTCTCTGTCCTGTGTGTTAGAGCTAAGAATGATGCTGGCAAAGCACTTCCTGACAAAGCTAGGTTAGTGAATCAAACGCTGCAGCAGCAGTAATGCATGAGAGCTGAAACAACCACAGCAGGGGAACTGGAGGGGAGGAATTGTTGCTGGAGTAACAGCATTTTGGAACTTCTGATAAAGCCACCAGGACTGGAAGTGATACCCAGGCTGTGGAGATAAAGGGAGGTGCTGGTGGTAAGCACCCTCTGTGAGATAAGAAATAGAGAGTTAAACACTTAGAGAGGAAACTGGGTCCAAATGATGGAGATTTTCTGACACAATCCATCAGAATGAGGTAGGTGCAAGCAGCAGAGGCTGAAGAAGAAACCTTAGATATGAACTGAAGGCAGGCTGGGTTTGGGAAGGAGAGCTGAAATAACAAAGTGAGCTTCTCTCTTTAATGAGGTTTGGGTACAGGTTCCCTTCTTTGTTTAATATGAGACTGGAATCCCAATTCCAGCAACATTCTGTCCCCCTCTTAGTGTCTAAACTGAGGACAAGCTGAGGCTGCAGCTCTTCTGGCCTGAATTCTGCTGCCAAGTTCTGATTTATGTTTAGAAAGAAAAATGTCAATTAACCTAGAATAGAAACCTGCTCATTCCCTGGTTCTATGAGGCATCCTTCCACGATGTACACACAGAGACAGGTCCCAGGCTAAGAAAAAGATAGTGCTGCTTTCTTGCCTTGTTTTATTTTATTCTCTATTTTGCATAGTTCCTTGCCCCTGGGGTTTGTTTTCAGAATAAAATTTATACACAAACACCATGTTTCTCATTCTCTGGGGATGTGGCTTTAACGTCCTTGCTGAAGGTTCTACAGGTAAAGAAAAATCCCACTTTCAGAGGGAAACCAAGAGCAAACATAAAGCACAGGCCTGAATACAGGAAATCCCAACTTCTAGGCTTTTGGATGCTGTGTAGGCATCAAAAGTCTGTGGGGCAACTGCCAAGTTGTAAAGTAAAAATCTCAGGAATCATAGTGGTAGGACAGGGGGTGATGGGTTCAAACTGAAACGGGAAGTTGAGATTGGATACAAGGAAGAAGTTCTTTACAGGTTGCTCAAAGAAGTGGTAAATGCTCCATCCCTTGGCAGTGTTCAGGGCCAAGCTGGACAGAGTGTGACATGGTCTAGGGTGAGGCATCCCTGCCCATGGCAGGAGGATTGGAACTGGATGATCTTAATGTCCTTTCCAACCCAAACGGTTCTATGTTTCTATAAAATGAGCTCATTTCACAGGGGAATTCCATCAATACTGCTATAATAACCTGGATTTTAAACCACCTCAGAACTTTTCTTAGATGTAAAATGAAGTGTAGCAACAGGCACTGTGCATGGAGCTCTAGAGTTGGATCCTGCCTAGGAAGAGGCACCTGTAACAGAGCACCCAAAAACTTTAATCTGCTTCTCTTATCTGGTGGGTTTTCACAGGGTCTTGGCGTAACCTTAATCCCAAACCTTAAAATGGAGATATTCTGGCAAGAGGAAGCCTTAATGCTTCAGACAATTGCAGATAATTGGTGTGGTGTGTTATCCCCAGCATATTACGTGTGGAATCTGCTGCCAGGAAAGTGCTGGAGGGAAAATCAGAGCTTAAAAGCAACACAAGGGATGATGTTTATCACTTGTTCTGTGTATTTATGTGTTTAACAAAGCTTCTGCCTGTGAGTGTGTTTTCAGCCCTGAATCCTTGTCATCAAACCACAAGGTTTTTTTCCTTCAGCTGGAAAAACGTGCTCAGATGCTTTGAACAACTTGTCCTGGTTTGTCTTTTCTAATGGAGAAGAGGAGCCTGGACTAAGTCCTTGGTGCACTTTTCCCAGGAGGTTTTAAGGTGAAAGCCTGGCTTTTCTGGGGTGTTGTAGTGTCTACTACATCCTGCTCCCTCTACCATTCCTCTCCCTTTTCCATTTTCCCCTTCCATGCACCCAGCTCCTTACATCCAGATTCACTTGTTCACCAGGGTAAGTTATCCCTACGCTATTATAACAATAGTAGACTGTACTACTGATATGGTATGATACATAGTAGGCAATATTATATAGTAGGCTTAGCACTTATAAACTCTGAGTTTCAAATGATGAAGATACTTGTCTTTTGAAGCATGTTTATTACATGTATTAAGCTATTTTCCTATGGTGTTGCCATGATCTGTCATCCTTAAATGATACTTACCTGGTCGTCACAGTGGTTCAGGCATTTTATCTACTCAGAGTTCATTACTTACTTACATTACTTCATTTCAAAATGCACTAAAGACAAAAAACTGGGGTTGTTTTTCCTGATATTAAATGTTTCAAATCCATACTTTGCCCTAACAGGAGATTTTTAATTCAGTATTCCTGGTTTATTTCTGAACACTGTTGTGTCCACATGGAAAGGTAACAGTGAAATGGGGTTTTGGTGAGGGGATGAATGATTAAAGAAGTAGTCATAGGTGGAAGTAGGAGGTGAGGAAATGCTTGTAGCAGGGAAGTAGAATCAGCAGAAAGAAGAAGCTGCAGAGTCTTCAACCCTGCCCACTTTTTGCTGGCCTGAGTATCATTGTAGTAGTAGCAGTAGTACATTATGATGTATCACACTGTGACAGTGCCACAAACAGCTCAAGGAGTGAGGCAGAAATGACAAAACATTTCTAATAAAGTTGAACTGCCCTTTCATGTACCTTTAATTGACTTAAACGAACATTCAAGTTTGCTGCCATTGTGTCAGTTGATGCACACAAAACTCAAAGAGCCTCAAGTAAAATGGTAAGTATGATCACAGAAACCAGGTTTGGTGTTTGTACACTTGGCTTGTGCTGAAGTACACGTTGTGCTTCATACCTTTGGGTTGGAGGTACCTCTCCTCTGCCTCCATGGTTCTCTGGGTGCAGTTGCAGTGGTGATCTCCAGGCACAGAGTGATCAGTGGGAGAGATCAGGGGGATTTAAGTTCAAGCTATAAAAACCATTGCATATGCAGGGAGATAAAGTGATTCACGTGCACGTTTGACTTTGGTTACAGCACTTGGTGCTTCCAGCTGCCTTAAACTATGGTTTAGGTGAAGCTTTAGACTTGCACAGTTCAAAGAGCACAATAAATTCCAAGACCTGGCATCCCATTAAACACACTCCTATGGCTTCTTTCCCACCTCTGCCTCAGCAGAGATCAACTCCCCCCCGTCACCACTGAGGTTAATGAGCCTTGCACCATTACCGGGGGTGCAGGACCCAGGTCCAAACCTCTTCCAGGCTCTGCTGGGAGTCTCTAACGATCTCCTCTTTGCTCAGCTAAGCTTTACTTCAGGGATTTTATCCATCAGGACCAAGGAAGTAAATAAACCCAGAGGCTGCCCCCTGTGGGACAGTGTCATCCCCTGCTCTGGGTAAAAAGCTTCTTGCTGACAGAGCTGCTGCATTCCTGGCACTCATCATCCATGCTCATCATCATCCTGGCTCACTTCATCCATGAGCTGCTGCTTCCCCCTCCTATAGCATTAGAGCCCCCTGAAGAATGAAGGAAAACAGGTCATGGATCTTCCTTCTGCCTTAGGATAGCACACACGCAGTGTGTGTAGATCCCAGAAAGCCGCATAAGGATGCTAGGTAAGGATCTGGTATATAAAAGGGTCTGGCAGGCAAGCAGGATCATAGGCTTCTAATGTAGAGCTACATTAAACCCCACAGCTTTCAAGCTTGTAGATTTACTCATTTGGGGCAAAAAGCTCAACAAGAATATACCTGCACTGTGTATTTGCCATAGGTGTGAGTTTCTAGGAATTATCTTCACACTCTAAGTGTGTGTCACCATCTGATGGTGATGGAACCTTAGGGAAAGCGTTGAAGAAAAGTTGCTTTTCTGCCCTGACCATGAACTGAAGAGGACAAGAACTGTACCACACTATGCAGTGGCACAGGAAGACCCGGGAGTGTCACACAGGGCACATTCCATGAGGAAACCTTCCAGGTAGTTGTCTAAGAAGACTAAAGCATGCTGCAGATCCTCAAGCAACCTTCTGAAAGGTTATTCCTCAATGGCAGAAGGTTGGTGCTTTCTCCCAGCCATAAGGTTGGGTTGGACAGAGCCTTGGGTGGCATGGTTTAGTGGGGGGTGTCCCTGTCCATGGCAGGGGGGTTGGAACTGGATGATCTTGAGGTCCTTTCCAACTTGAACTATTCTATGATTCTATGATTTCTGTGGATAAGGATGTTGGAGTGTTCTCAAAAGATGTTCATTTAATGGAAGGTAAAAGCAGCTGCAACCAACACCTAGAAATCTATATACATTTCTGGCTATTTCTGGTATGTTGGAAGCTTATGGGTATGTAAAAAGTGCAAACGCCTAAAGAGATAGAAATAACAATGTGGGGTTGCCCCAGGAAAGTGGAGAACAGCCACCCCAATGGGAAGCACTAAACCAAACCTGATGTGCTGGGGCGATCCAAAGATCGTTTTGGGCATTTGCCTTCTCACCTCTTTTCCTCCCTCTACCCTGTTCTGGGGACACCCCCCACCCTGCAGTCCTGATCCAGCTCTGGGGTAGCAGCAGAGGGACATGGAGCTGTTGGAGGGAGGCCAGAGGAGGCCATGGGGATGCTGTGAGGGTGGGAGCAGCTCTGCTCTGGAGCCGGGCTGAGAGAGCTGGGCTGGGGCAGCCTAGAGGAGAGAAGGCTCCTGAAGGGAAGGTCTTAGAGCAGCTCCAGTGCTTAAAGGGGCTGCAGGAAACCTGGAGAGGGGCTTTGGACAAGGGATGTAGGGACAGGAAAGGGGAATGTCTTTAACCTGCAGAGGGGAGACTGAGATGAGCTCTGAGGCAGAAGGTCTTCCCTGGGAGGGTGCTGGCACAGGGTGCCCAGAGAAATTGTGGCTGCCCCATCCCTGCAGTGCTCAAGGCCAGGTTGGACACAGGTTAGGACTGGATGAGCTTTAAGCTCCCTTTCAAAACAAACCATTCTGGGATTCTATGACCTCTCTCAAATACAGCTAACATCATTCTGTTACATATAGAACATTATGTCCAGTTCATTTCTTAGTCTCAGCGTTGTGAGGAGCAGCCTACCAATGCCTTCCTGACACTGAGTGCAGAAAACCATGGAAAGAATACCTGAGCTGGAGCAGGTAACAGAAGTTAAGTGCACTGACTCTCTGTTAGACTCATTTGCCACACTGAGGGGAATATTTCATAGAATCATAGAATCATAGAATCATAGAATAGTTTGGGCTGGAAAGGACCTTAAGCTCATCCACTTCCAACCCCCTGCCATGGGCAGGGACACCTCCCACTAAACCATGCCACCCAAGGCTCTGTCCAACCCGGCCTTGAACACCGCCAGGGATGGAGCGTTCACATTTCCCTCTGTGCTGGAACCTGACCAAAACTACTGACAGCAATGTGGCAGCTCAGCCTATTTTGGCTCTCTAGGACAGGACTCTGCCTCAGGCTGCCAGGAAAATCTCCTGAGTCTCATATCCCACTCAATGAGTCATTATGGGCAGCTGGGGATCCAGCAAAGCTGTATCAGACCCAATGTGGTAGATTCAAGGCTCCTTGGGCATCATACTCAGATATGTTTAGTCTTTGCCATGGAACAAATGAAATGCAGTCCCTTTTTCTGCCTCCTTAAGGAAATCTGATGACAAGTTTGCAAGTTCTTCACCCCTTCTCCAGTTTTCAAATAGTTGAAGATTGGGCTTGGGTTTCTAAAAGGAAAAGGTCTGATTCAGCCTCATGATTAAGGGATAAAATGCCATTTCTGAAGGGGTTTGGGTGTGTTTCTCTGCCTGTGAAGATTCACCAAGAACCACAGTTAGATGTTACCCCAACTATCAAATCTTTCCTGTTTTCATGTCCTGCCTAACAGAGTACATGCAAGCCACATGGCATTGCTCTTCCCTATTTCACTCTGTCTTTCCTCTTTCCCACAGGGATGCTGCCATGCAATACAGCAACAGGGCTGAAGGCAACCACACCACAGTGACCTTCTTCATCCTCCTCGGCCTGACAAGCGACGCCAAGCTGCAGATTCCTCTCTTTGTAATCTTCTTCATGATTTACCTCATCACTCTCACAGGCAACCTCGGGCTGATGGCACTGATCAAGACAAGCCCCCAGCTGCACACCCCCATGTACTTCTTCCTCTGCAATCTCTCTGTTGTTGATCTTTGCTACTCCTCTGTCTTTGCTCCAAAGCTGCTTCTTGGCTTCTTGGTGGAAAAGAAAACCATCTCTTACCCTGCCTGCTTCCTGCAGCATTTCTTCTTCCTCATGTTTGTGACCACAGAGGTGTTCTTGCTGGCTGTGATGGCTTATGACCGCTATGTAGCCATCTGCAACCCACTGCTCTACACGGTTTCCATGCCCAAGGGGGTCTGTGTTCAACTGGTGGCTGTATCATACATGGGGGGCATTTTGAACTCCCTAATCCAAACCTGTTGCTTGCTGCTGTTGCCTTTCTGTGGTCCAAACACCATCAACCATTACTTCTGTGACACTAACCCTTTGCTGAAGCTCTCCTGCTCCAACAACCACCTCAATGAGCTTTTGCTTGTAATTCTTAATGGGAGCATTTCCATGTCTGTGCTCTTCCTCATCATCACTTCTTATGTATACATCCTCTTTTCCATCCTGAGGATTCGGTCTGCTGAAGGAAGGCACAAAGCCTTCTCTACTTGTGCCTCCCACCTCCTGACTGTTACCTTGTTCTATGTCCCTGCTGGGCTCAGCCACATGCAATCAGCTTCCAAATACTCCCTGGAGATGGAGAAAGTCACCGCTGTGTTATACACCCTCATTGTCCCTATGCTCAACCCTCTGATCTACAGCTTGAGGAACAAGGATGTTAAAGATGCACTTAGAAAAGCAACAGCAAATAACCTCATTGAGAGCTGCTTATTGACCAGACCAGTCCCAATCAGTTGATAGAACTCCTACTCTTTCTCTTTTTAACTCATTTTCTGGCAGCTGTCTGGAGGAGGAAGGAACTGAATGTATTCACAGGAGCAGGTACCGCACATTCTAACCATGCTTTAAACACTGCAGAGACTCAATGATATAAAGCATCCCCTCAGTATAGGTCCCTGATAAATATTCTCTTGTCATCTCTTGGGTTTTTTTTTTGGGGGGGGGGGGAAATAATGTGATATCATAGGAGGTGGTAAAAATAAGCCCATGAGGAGTTTTCCTCTTCAGTTGAGCTTTAGAAGTTGCACTGATTCAAACAGTGATTCATCCAGAGGCAAGTTCAAGGAGGGATGAAGGATTTTGAGGAGGTACATCCAAAACCCATCACTTCCCTTTTGGCTAATGCAAAGAAATGCATAAAATCTCATTTTCTTCCAAGAGGATGTGCAGTGCAAAGTAAGGAAAAGGGAGAAGAAGCAGAGCCACTGAGCTGCCAGAGCATGAGCATGGTACGTGCTGTGATTGAGCACTGGGAAGCAGCTAAACCATTGTGTGACCAGAACATCCCAGCCTGGAGGCAGCAGAGCTGTGTCTGCCATCCTGCACCTTCATGCCTACCACTGCAAACATCCAGCTCAGCCAAAGAGGTTTCACAGCATGGTGTGGGTTGGAGGGACCTTAAAGTCCATCTATTTCTAACTAACGTCCTTGCTGTGGGCTTCATCTTACATATGGTTTAGGAGAAGTAGCAGCTGAGAGTAGAATTCTTCCCTATTGCCAAGGATTTTAGTATGATTGAATGTAATGACTTTAGGGAGAAGTATGGCTTTCCCCTATTTTCTTGTCGTGGGGCTGCTGTAAGTGATATTTCCTCCCACCCAACTCTTCCCCAACACAACCTGTTACCAAGAAGGTACCACGGAGGAATGCTGCAGAACTTCATGCCCTGCAAAGCAGAAATAACCACCTGCAACATGCTAGAGACCTTTAGCAACGAGCTGTTTATGTAGCAAAGAGAGACCTGGATGCATTACAGGAGAGGGGGGTTCATCTGTTACTTCATGTTACTTTGCACATGGCTGCACCCAAGTTAGTTCAGGCATAGTGTTTTTCATAGCTAGAAATACAAGATAAAGACTCCCAGCATCATTTCTGCTAGTTGGGCATAGAAATCATGACTAAGCATACCCACCGTATGTTATACATGGAATTCTAACTTTTTCTTTCCCCCTCAGATATAGGAGTTTGCATTTGGATGCCTGATGCAGAGTAAACCAAAATCAGCCTGAGCACACAGTTGAACAGGGGTCATTTTCCCTAAGAGACAGACACAGACAAGAAGGGGGAGATGTTTATAACAGCTTCCATTAGAGCTTGCGCTATCCCTAGCTTGGACACTGGAGGGTCATGCCTCTCGTTAAGAGTTGTTTGTGCTGTTTGCATGATGCCAGGTGCCTCGGGGGAGCAGCCAGGACCAATTATTCCCAATGGTAAGGGGACCTGGGAGCTGAAAGTGGCCTCAGAGCAGAGCATGGTCCCCCTGTGCCTCAGCACAGCAGCAGCTTCCATTGACAGCCCAGGGGAAATGAAGAGTCAAGTCATGCTTGCTACAGGACCAGGAGCAAGTGCAGTTACAGCATACCCCTGGAAGAGGTCCCAGCTCCAGGACTGAGCTTAAATAGAGCCTGAGCCTATGGCAGAGAGTGTGGGTGAAGGACCCAGGTGATGCTGGCCATGGCAATTACTGTGGCTGCACTCCCTGATGTCTTGAGGACAGGGGAACTGAGTTTGCCACTGCCCAATGTTCTAAATACAGCAGCAGCTCTGCCTCCAGCCTCCTCTGATGCATTCCTGTGCACAGAGGATGAAAGGATGGAGCAGAAAGGAGCAAAGAGCTCTGTTTTTGTGTTAAAGATTCTCATCCCTCCTCAGTTATGCAAGATCACGGAATCATGGAATGGTTTGGGTTGGGAGGGAGCTTAAAGCTCATCCAGTTCCACCCCCTGCCACGGGCAGGGACACCTTCCACTGGAGCAGGGTGCTCCAAGCCCCTCTGCCCAACCTGGCCTTCAACACTGCAGGGATGGGGCAGCCACAGCTTCTCTGGGCACCCTGTGCCAGCGCCTCAGCACCCTCACAGGGAAGAGCTTCTGCCTCAGAGCTCATCTCAGTCTCCCTTCTGGCAGGTCAAAGCCATTCCCCTTGGTCTGTCCCTACAGCCCCTGATGAAAAGTCCCTCTCTTATTCTATCTGAATAAGTTCCTTCACATGTCGTGTTCTATTTTCTTAAGGAAATTGTCCAAATGTCTTTATTTTTCATGAAAACTCCATCAGAAACTTTGATTCAAGCTTATAAAGTGAACATTTCACTTCACACCAACTTGAATTAGATTTTGACTGGTTGCCATTGCATTCATCCATTATTCATCACAGTTCTTTGCAGAAGACCATGGTTTCCAAAGATGCTTATTTTAAACCATATATTTATTCAGTTTGTCATTATACAAGTACATGTTCTTCCAGCAACTGTATACTTCATTAAGCAGAAATCGTGTGTTTCTATTAAATGTTAAAACCCCTCCATCTACTGTTACATTTAGAGCATCTTCCACCTCAATGAGATAACATACAGAAGGGATGTGATATGGTCAAATCCACAAAGCATGGACCTGGTACTGAGCATCCAAAAAGGAAAAGATGTGAAGACCACACATCTCAGGAAGATTTCAGTTGGGACACACTTCTGGTCATGTGCTAACCTACGTGTGCCTATCAGAAGTACTTAACACTGCTCCAGCTCACTTACACTGGATAAATATACTGGATGCTCATATCAGGTGTCATAGAATCCCAGGCTGGTTTATGTTGGAAGGGAACTGAAAGCTCTCCAGATCCAGCCCCCTGCCACAGGCAGGGACACCTTCCACTGGAGCAGAGTGCTCCAAGCCCCTGTGTCCAACCTGGCCTTGAACATTGCCAGGGATGGGGCAGCCACAGCTTCTCTGGGCACCCTGTGCCAGCGCCTCAGCACCCTCACAGGGAAAAACTTCTTTATCTCCAACCTGAACTTGCCCTGTTTCAGTTTGAACCCATCACTCCCTCTCCTATCACTACAGCCCCTCATAAAGAGTCCCTATCCAGCATCCTTGTAGGCCCCTTCAGGCACTGGAAGCTGCTCTGAGGTCTCCATGTGTCCTGTGTTCAGCAGCAGCAGTCATTTTTCTCCTTCTTGGTAGCTGGTGCAGCGCTGTGTTTTTGATTTTGGGCCTGGGAGCAGCGCTGATAACACCAGTGTTTTCAGTTACTGCTTGGTGATGTTTTGTCTGGCCAAGGACCTTCTGAGTCTCATGCTCTGCCAGGGAGGAGGGGAAGTCGGGAGGAAGCAGAGACAGACACCTGACCCAAACTGACCAAAGAGGTTACTCCATACCACAGCACATCATGTCCAGGATGTGAACACAGAGAGCAGAGACCCGGAAGGGTGTGGTGGTGGACTGGGAGTGCATGGCATGGTCAGGTTTTTGGTACTGGGGTGTGCACTGGCTGGGTCGGGCTTGGTGAGCAGTTGTATTCTCTTTCCTTGTACTTCTCCTGTCATTATTATTATTGATGGTAGCAGCAGTGATTTGTGTTATACCTTAGTTACTAAACTGTTCTTATCTCAGCCTGTGAGAGTTGAATTCTTTTGACTCTCCTCCCCATCCCCCCGGGATTGGGGGAAGAAAAAGAGGGGAGTGAGTGAGTGAGTAAAACTTTGTGAGTTATAAGCCTGGGTGGGGCTTAAACCACGACACCATGCAGCTGCTCTTCTCCAGGATAAACAGCACCAATGTTCTCAGCATGGCTCCATATGGGAGCTGCTACAGCCCATGAGCATCCTCATGGCCTTCCCTGGACTTTCTTTAGCAGCTCCATGTTCTCCTTATGTTAAAGACACCAGAACTGTACCAGAACGCTGGGGATACAAGAGCTGTATCGAAGCTTTTGTCCTTCCCTCAGGTCTTCAAGCACGTTTTGGATGAATGCTTATCAAGCAGGCAATGGAGACAGTGGTCACTGCCTTACCTCAAGGCTGAGCCTCCCTTTTGAGGGCACTACTGTCATTTAGCACAGTTTAGACACAAACCACCATGGCGCTGTCTCAGTCTTGCTAGGAAAGAGCTGATACTTATCTGGATGAATTATTGAAGGCTCAGGCCATGCTTAAAACCACCTGAAGCTGTTTGATGAGAACCACTCCTTGTGCTGGTTCTCCACAGCCTGCACTTGCTGCGTGATCTCCTTATCTACAATAATGACCAATAGTGAGCAACAATGGGCAAAACAGGCCAGCAATGATCAATTGCATGAACACATATTCCTTCCTTACCTGCAAAGTAGTGAAGAGCTCCAAATGTGCTTTCAAAAGCGGGATAGATGTGGCACCAGCTTCCGCTCCCACAGCCTCCTCAGAGCCCCCTTCACCTCCTTGTTCCTCAGGCTGTAGATGAGGGGGTTGAGGGTTGGGGTCAGGATGGAGTAACACACCGACACCAGCTTTGCCTGATCCCATGAGGACCCCTCATGAGGCAGGACATAGGTGAGGAGCGCGGGCGCGTAGAAGATGGTGACAGCAGCCAAGTGGGAGGCACAGGTAGAGAAGACCTTCATCCTCCTCCTGCCCAAAGGGATCTGCAGGACGGTGTGCAGGATGTAGGCGTACGACACCAGGATCATCAGGAGAGAGACCGTGATGTTAAATGCAGCATTGTAAACCTGCAGGACCTTGTTTGTGCTTGTGTCAGAGCAGGAGAGCTGCAGGAGGGTGGGCAGCTCGCAGAAGAAGTGGTTGATGCTCCTGGCCTGACAGAAGGACAACCTCCCCGCCAGCGTGGTGTGCACCAGGGAGGTGAGGAACCCCGTGGTGTACACCAGCACCACCATGCCATAGCAACGCTCCCTGCTCATGGTAGTGCTGTAGAGCAGGGGCTTGCACACAGCTGTGTATCGGTCAAAAGCCATTACCCCAAGGAGGAAGTTCTCAGAGACAGCCAGAGCCATGAAAATATACATCTGGGCAAAGCAAGCCCAAAAGGTGATGTGGCTTCTCCCCAGCAGGAAGGTCTCCAGAGCTTTTGGGATGATAGCAGAGGAAAGGCAGAAATCGATGCAAGATAAGTGGGTCAGGAAGAAGTACATGGGGATGTGGAGGTGGGGGTCAGTGTGGATCAGCAGGATCATCATCAGGTTCCCCAGCACCATTACGACATAGAGGGATAAGAAGACTGTGAAGATGGGGGTTTGTAGCTGTGGGGCATCAGAGAAACCCAAGAGGATGAAGCTGGAGAGAGCAGTGAGGTTTCCTCCTTCCGTCATTTTGAGAAGTTGATGGATTTGGATAGAAATGAAAGGAATGAGTGAAATACATCCCTAAGAGAGAAATAATGCGGAAGTTTAGTTGGAGTCTAATCCATAAAGTAAATGCAATAGAAAACGGTGCATTTTTAACGGTGTATTTGTGTCTGTAGCCCAAGATCTGGAGTCAAAGAGGTGAAGGAGCCCATTACACAGCCTGAAATTAAAAGGGAATAATTCTACCATGATTGATGTACACAGCACTAATGATACTCAGAGAAACACCATGTCTATCCAAGCGTAAGACAATAAAATCAAATAAATACATCCCAAAAAGTGGAAAACAGAGAAGATTCATATTCTCTTCAGAGATTTCTTGGAATTTTAAGGACTTCGTTCCCTCTTTTGTGTTTTATTGTCTGGATGAGTGCTCTTCTGTAGCTTCATTAGTTGTGGTGTAGCCTTTTCCTCACAACAGAAAGCCATGTACTTGGAATTTCCTGTGACTTCAGATCTAAGCTTGTTTGCTTATGAAGAACCCCCACCCTGCAGAAGGTTAAGGGATAGCAGAGGTCTTGGCTCCAGCAGAGCTTCTCTGTGGTTGCAGTGAGCTTCCTATGAGCAACCCAAATATCCACCTTAGGGTGTTTAAATACAAAATATACAATATAGATACCAAATTTTAAGGCTTTGGCTTGGATGTTCGCATGTCCCCCATTCAGTCCCTCTGCAGATAAATTATCTGATGGAAAATCTCTCTATGAATGGTCACATCGCTGCTAAAATATCCCTAAATCAGTTGTAGATGGGGCCAGGAACGTTGGTTTTTTTAAAGCAAACCCACCCCTACTGGGGCACTTTTAGTCACACCATGGGTTATCCTGGAATGTTTTGGGTTGAAGGGACCTTAAGGCTCATCCAGCTCCAAATCAATGCCACAGCCAGGGACACGTTCCACTGGAGCAGAGTGCTCCAAGCCCCTGTGTCCAACCTGGCCTTGAACACTGCCAGGGATGGGGCAGCCACAGCTTCTCTGGCCACCCTGTGCCAGCACCTCAGCACCCTCACAGGGAAGAAGAGCTTCTTCGTTACATCCAATCATCTGAACTTCCCTGTTTCACTTTAAACCTATTGCCTATTGCTACAGCCCCTGATGAAGACTGAAATTCAACACGCCATCGAGCATGGGAGAGGCTGCACGACCAAGGTCAAACTGGACCCACCACCCATCAAACCCTTTGGTACCTGCTTGGTTAAAGAGGAAGGTGCTGGTGGATGCAGTGCCCGCAGCTCCTTTTGGAGCCCATCCGATGGGTTGCAGGAGAGATGCTTGGAGCAGGATGCTCCCGGCTGGCTGGTGGAGGGGTTTTATCTCACACGAGGCATTACCTCAGAGGTTTGCGTTGTGCAAAGTGTTCTCCCAAAGGACTCTCCTCCAGCAGATAATTACTTTGACTTGATCAGCAAAATAACCTTTCAACTCCTCTCTCCCCAAACTCCTTCTGACTGCATCAACACCTCCAAGACCTGTTCTCCTGCAGAGACCTACCCAGGAAGGCAGGCCCAGGACAGTTTGCTCTGTATTTCTCATCCATCACATACCTCTTTCTTTCAGTGTGTCCCTGAGGAAGCCCCTTACATCCGCAGGGGTCATCTAATGTTGCATTGAAGGGAGCCAAAAAGAAACACAAGAGAGCATCGCCTGTGTGGGTGGTTTCAGGTGGTCACAGAGAGTCCTTTTCATCAGATGGATTTATTTCCATACACTTTACTAGCGATTGTACAACACTTTGCTCAAAAGCATCCTTCTACGTGGCTGCTTTGAGGCTATAAGAGGATGAAGTCAGGTTTCCCAGTCTTAAACTGAAGAATCCTGAGTGCTGGTGTGTCCCGAAAGCTTCTCCTGGAAGAAGAGACATTATGGAACCCTTAGTAGAAATATTAAATGATAACCTTGTCCCTGACATTGAGAAAACACAAAGGAAGGGACAACCAGGGGAGAAAACCGAGCCATGAAAGTGTGGGGAAGCAATAAAGAGAAGGATACAGGTGGCTGTAGATGTATTTAATGTAAAGCTGGTTTTCTGCTGGGAGGCACCAGACTTACAGTCCGGGAGATGCGCTGGAGGAGGGGAGAGAAGGGTTTCCCTGTAGTTTTGAATGTCTTTCTTCCCCATTGGGTACTGGGCTCATTTGAAGGCTCGTGAGATGGGAAAATGAGTATAAGGGAGAGAGGAATAACCCTCAATGTAATTTAGGAAAGAAGAAAAATGAATAATTCAAAGATTCTTGAAAAGAAGTGCATGAAGGCAAAAAGAGCCACTAACAATACCTGGGTGCACTTGTGCAGGGTGGATAATGCAGCTTGAAGTTCCAGGTGCAGACAGCTCGGTACTGCCCTTGCTCCATCAGCTTCGTCAGGGGACCCAGGCCAGCAGCAGCAGCACCGTGGCTGTTCAGCGGGGAGGAAGAGCCCAGATCCTCCCTCCCTCCCTCCCTCCCTCCCCCCAGCACTCAGGCTCTTTACCCCCCTACTTCAATTCACAGCAGAGCAGAGGCTCAGGTAGCACTTGTCCCCTTCTAGCACAAGGGCTTTGTTGACCAACAAACAGACTGTCACAGCTTTATTTCAGAGTAACCCAGAGTTGTTTGGGTTGGAAGGGACCTGAAAGCCCCTCCAGCTCCAACCCCTGCCATGGGCAGGGACACCTTCCACTGGAGCAGGGTGCTCCAAGCCCCTGTGTCCAACCTGGCCTTCAACACTGCAGGGATGGGGCAGCCACAGCTTCTCTGGGCACCCTGTGCCAGTGCCTCAGCACCCTCCCAGGGAAGAGCTTCTGCCTCAGAGCTCATCTCAGTCTCCCCTGGGGCAGGTTAAAGCCATTCCCCTTGGCCTGTCCCTACAGGGTCTTGGCCAAAGCACTCCTGAAGGTTTCGTGTAGCCCCCTTCAGACACTGGAAGCTGCTCTGAGGTCTCCACGCAGTTTCTCTTCTCCAGGATGAACAGCACCAGTGTTCTCGGCATGGCTCCATATGGGAGCTGCTCCAGCCCCTGAGCATCCTCATGGCCTCCTCTGGACTTGCTCCAGCAGCTCCATGTCTTCTGTGTGTTGTGGACACCAGAGCTGTATCAAACCCTCTGGTCCTTCCCTCAGTTCTTCAGTGAGAAAGTGCTCATCAAGCAGGCAATGGAGACAGTGGTCACTGCCTTACCTCAAGGCTGAGCCTCCCTTTTGAGGGCACTACTGTCATTTAGCACAGTTTAGACACAAACCACCATGGCGCTGTCTCAGTCTTGCTAGGAAAGAGCTGATACTTATGTGGATGAATTATTGAAGGCTCAGGCCATGCTTAAAACCACCTGAAGCTGTTTGATGAGAACCACTCCTTGTGCTGGTTCTCCACAGCCTGCGCTTGCTGCGTGATCTCCTTATCTACAATAATGACCAATAGTGAGCAACAATGAGCAAAACAGGCCAGCAATGATCAATTGCATGAACACATATTCCTTCCTTACCTGCAAAGTAGTGAAGAGCTCCAAATGTGCTTTCAAAAGCGGGATAGATGTGGCACCAGCTTCCGCTCCCACAGCCTCCTCAGAGCCCCCTTCACCTCCTTGTTCCTCAGGCTGTAGATGAGGGGGTTGAGGGTTGGGGTCAGGATGGAGTAACACACCGACACCAGCTTTGCCTGATCCCATGAGGACCCCTCATGAGGCAGGACATAGGTGAGGAGCGCGGGCGCGTAGAAGATGGTGACAGCAGCCAAGTGGGAGGCACAGGTAGAGAAGACCTTCATCCTCCTCCTGCCCAAAGGGATCTGCAGGACGGTGTGCAGGATGTAGGCGTACGACACCAGGATCATCAGGAGAGAGACCGTGATGTTAAATGCAGCATTGTAAACCTGCAGGACCTTGTTTGTGCTTGTGTCAGAGCAGGAGAGCTGCAGGAGGGTGGGCAGCTCGCAGAAGAAGTGGTTGATGCTCCTGGCCTGACAGAAGGACAACCTCCCCGCCAGCGTGGTGTGCACCAGGGAGGTGAGGAACCCCGTGGTGTACACCAGCACCACCATGCCATAGCAACGCTCCCTGCTCATGGTAGTGCTGTAGAGCAGGGGCTTGCACACAGCTGTGTATCGGTCAAAAGCCATTACCCCAAGGAGGAAGTTCTCAGAGACAGCCAGAGCCATGAAAATATACATCTGGGCAAAGCAAGCCCAAAAGGTGATGTGGCTTCTCCCCAGCAGGAAGGTCTCCAGAGCTTTTGGGATGATAGCAGAGGAAAGGCAGAAATCGATGCAAGATAAGTGGGTCAGGAAGAAGTACATGGGGATGTGGAGGTGGGGGTCAGTGTGGATCAGCAGGATCATCATCAGGTTCCCCAGCACCATTACGACATAGAGGGATAAGAAGACTGTGAAGATGGGGGTTTGTAGCTGTGGGGCATCAGAGAAACCCAAGAGGATGAAGCTGGAGAGAGCAGTGAGGTTTCCTCCTTCCGTCATTTTGAGAAGTTGATGGATTTGGATAGAAATGAAAGGAATGAGTGAAATACATCCCTAAGAGAGAAATAATGCGGAAGTTTAGTTGGAGTCTAATCCATAAAGTAAATGCAATAGAAAACGGTGCATTTTTAACGGTGTATTTGTGTCTGTAGCCCAAGATCTGGAGTCAAAGAGGTGAAGGAGCCCATTACACAGCCTGAAATTAAAAGGGAATAATTCTACCATGATTGATGTACACAGCACTAATGATACTCAGAGAAACACCATGTCTATCCAAGCGTAAGACAATAAAATCAAATAAATACATCCCAAAAAGTGGAAAACAGAGAAGATTCATATTCTCTTCAGAGATTTCTTGGAATTTTAAGGACTTCGTTCCCTCTTTTGTGTTTTATTGTCTGGATGAGTGCTCTTCTGTAGCTTCATTAGTTGTGGTGTAGCCTTTTCCTCACAACAGAAAGCCATGTACTTGGAATTTCCTGTGACTTCAGATCTAAGCTTGTTTGCTTATGAAGAACCCCCACCCTGCAGAAGGTTAAGGGATAGCAGAGGTCTTGGCTCCAGCAGAGCTTCTCTGTGGTTGCAGTGAGCTTCCTATGAGCAACCCAAATATCCACCTTAGGGTGTTTAAATACAAAATATACAATATAGATACCAAATTTTAAGGCTTTGGCTTGGATGTTCGCATGTCCCCCATTCAGTCCCTCTGCAGATAAATTATCTGATGGAAAATCTCTCTATGAATGGTCACATCGCTGCTAAAATATCCCTAAATCAGTTGTAGATGGGGCCAGGAACGTTGGTTTTTTTAAAGCAAACCCACCCCTACTGGGGCACTTTTAGTCACACCATGGGTTATCCTGGAATGTTTTGGGTTGAAGGGACCTTAAGGCTCATCCAGCTCCAAATCAATGCCACAGCCAGGGACACGTTCCACTGGAGCAGAGTGCTCCAAGCCCCTGTGTCCAACCTGGCCTTGAACACTGCCAGGGATGGGGCAGCCACAGCTTCTCTGGCCACCCTGTGCCAGCACCTCAGCACCCTCACAGGGAAGAAGAGCTTCTTCGTTACATCCAATCATCTGAACTTCCCTGTTTCACTTTAAACCTATTGCCTATTGCTACAGCCCCTGATGAAGACTGAAATTCAACACGCCATCGAGCATGGGAGAGGCTGCACGACCAAGGTCAAACTGGACCCATCACCCATCAAACCCTTTGGTACCTGCTTGGTTAAAGAGGAAGGTGCTGGTGGATGCAGTGCCCGCAGCTCCTTTTGGAGCCCATCCGATGGGTTGCAGGAGAGATGCTTGGAGCAGGATGCTCCCGGCTGGCTGGTGGAGGGGTTTTATCTCACACGAGGCATTACCTCAGAGGTTTGCGTTGTGCAAAGTGTTCTCCCAAAGGACTCTCCTCCAGCAGATAATTACTTTGACTTGATCAGCAAAATAACCTTTCAACTCCTCTCCCCCCAAACTCCTTCTGACTGCATCAACACCTCCAAGACCTGTTCTCCTGCAGAGACCTACCCAGGAAGGCAGGCCCAGGACAGTTTGCTCTGTATTTCTCATCCATCACATACCTCTTTCTTTCAGTGTGTCCCTGAGGAAGCCCCTTACATCCGCAGGGGTCATCTAATGTTGCATTGAAGGGAGCCAAAAAGAAACACAAGAGAGCATCGCCTGTGTGGGTGGTTTCAGGTGGTCACAGAGAGTCCTTTTCATCAGATGGATTTATTTCCATACACTTTACTAGCGATTGTACAACACTTTGCTCAAAAGCATCCTTCTACGTGGCTGCTTAGAGGCTATAAGAGGATGAAGTCAGGTTTCCCAGTCTTAAACTGAAGAATCCTGAGTGCTGGTGTGTCCCGAAAGCTTCTCCTGGAAGAAGAGAAATTATGGAACCCTCAGTAGAAATATTAAATGATAACCTTGTCCCTGACATTGAGAAAACACAAAGGAAGGGACAACCAGGGGAGAAAACCGAGCCATGAAAGTGTGGGGAAGCAATAAAGAGAAGGATACAGGTGGCTGTAGATGTATTTAATGTAAAGCTGGTTTTCTGCTGGGAGGCACCAGACTTACAGTCCGGGAGATGCGCTGGAGGAGGGGAGAGAAGGGTTTCCCTGTAGTTTTGAATGTCTTTCTTCCCCATTGGGTACTGGGCTCATTTGAAGGCTCGTGAGATGGGAAAATGAGTATAAGGGAGAGAGGAATAACCCTCAATGTAATTTAGGAAAGAAGAAAAATGAATAATTCAAAGATTCTTGAAAAGAAGTGCATGAAGGCAAAAAGAGCCACTAACAATACCTGGGTGCACTTGTGCAGGGTGGATAATGCAGCTTGAAGTTCCAGGTGCAGACAGCTCGGTACTGCCCTTGCTCCATCAGCATCGTCAGGGGACCCAGGCCAGCAGCAGCAGCACCGTGGCTGTTCAGCGGGGAGGAAGAGCCCAGATCCTCCCTCCCTCCCTCCCTCCCCCCAGCACTCAGGCTCTTTACCCCCCTACTTCAATTCACAGCAGAGCAGAGGCTCAGGTAGCACTTGTCCCCTTCTAGCACAAGGGCTTTGTTGACCAACAAACAGACTGTCACAGCTTTATTTCAGAGTAACCCAGAGTTGTTTGGGTTGGAAGGGACCTGAAAGCCCCTCCAGCTCCAACCCCTGCCATGGGCAGGGACACCTTCCACTGGAGCAGGGTGCTCCAAGCCCCTGTGTCCAACCTGGCCTTCAACACTGCAGGGATGGGGCAGCCACAGCTTCTCTGGGCACCCTGTGCCAGTGCCTCAGCACCCTCCCAGGGAAGAGCTTCTGCCTCAGAGCTCATCTCAGTCTCCCCTGGGGCAGGTTAAAGCCATTCCCCTTGGTCTGTCCCTACAGGGTCTTGGCCAAAGCACTCCTGAAGGTTTCATGTAGCCCCCTTCAGACACTGGAAGCTGCTCTGAGGTCTCCACGCAGTTTCTCTTCTCCAGGATGAACAGCACCAGTGTTCTCGGCATGGCTCCATATGGGAGCTGCTCCAGCCCCTGAGCATCCTCATGGCCTCCTCTGGACTTGCTCCAGCAGCTCCATGTCTTCTGTGTGTTGTGGACACCAGAGCTGTATCAAACCCTCTGGTCCTTCCCTCAGTTCTTCAGTGAGAAAGTGCTCATCAAGCAGGCAATGGAGACAGTGGTCACTGCCTTACCTCAAGGCTGAGCCTCCCTTTTGAGGGCACTACTGTCATTTAGCACAGTTTAGACACAAACCACCATGGCGCTGTCTCAGTCTTGCTAGGAAAGAGCTGATACTTATCTGGATGAATTATTGAAGGCTCAGGCCATGCTTAAAACCACCTGAAGCTGTTTGATGAGAACCACTCCTTGTGCTGGTTCTCCACAGCCTGCGCTTGCTGCGTGATCTCCTTATCTACAATAATGACCAATAGTGAGCAACAATGAGCAAAACAGGCCAGCAATGATCAATTGCATGAACACATATTCCTTCCTTACCTGCAAAGTAGTGAAGAGCTCCAAATGTGCTTTCAAAAGCGGGATAGATGTGGCACCAGCTTCCGCTCCCACAGCCTCCTCAGAGCCCCCTTCACCTCCTTGTTCCTCAGGCTGTAGATGAGGGGGTTGAGGGTTGGGGTCAGGATGGAGTAACACACCGACACCAGCTTTGCCTGATCCCATGAGGACCCCTCATGAGGCTGGACATAGGTGAGGAGCGCGGGTGCGTAGAAGATGGTGACAGCAGCCAAGTGGGAGGCACAGGTAGAGAAGACCTTCATCCTCCTCCTGCCCAAAGGGATCTGCAGGACGGTGTGCAGGATGTAGGCGTATGACACCAGGATCATCAGGAGAGAGACCGTGATGTTAAATGCAGCACTGGACTCCAACACAACCTTGTTTGTGCTTGTGTCAGAGCAGGAGAGCTGCAGGAGGGTGGGCAGCTCGCAGAAGAAGTGGTTGATGCTCCTGGCCTGACAGAAGGACAACCTCCCCGCCAGCGTGGTGTGCACCAGGGAGGTGAGGAACCCCGTGGTGTACACCAGCACCACCATGCCATAGCAACGCTCCCTGCTCATGGTAGTGCTGTAGAGCAGGGGCTTGCACACAGCAGTGTATCGGTCAAAAGCCATTACCCCAAGGAGGAAGTTCTCAGAGACAGCCAGAGCCATGAAAATATACATCTGGGCAAAGCAAGCCCAAAAGGTGATGTGGCTTCTCCCCAGCAGGAAGGTCTCCAGAGCTTTTGGGATGATAGCAGAGGAAAGGCAGAAATCGATGCAAGATAAGTGGGTCAGGAAGAAGTACATGGGGATGTGGAGGTGGGGGTCAGTGTGGATCAGCAGGATCATCATCAGGTTCCCCAGCACCATTACGACATAGAGGGATAAGAAGACTGTGAAGATGGGGGTTTGTAGCTGTGGGGCATCAGAGAAACCCAAGAGGATGAAGCTGGAGAGAGCAGTGAGGTTTCCTCCTTCCGTCATTTTGAGAAGTTGATGGATTTGGATAGAAATGAAAGGAATGAGTGAAATACATCCCTAAGAGAGAAATAATGCGGAAGTTTAGTTGGAGTCTAATCCATAAAGTAAATGCAATAGAAAACGGTGCATTTTTAACGGTGTATTTGTGTCTGTAGCCCAAGATCTGGAGTCAAAGAGGTGAAGGAGCCCATTACACAGCCTGAAATTAAAAGGGAATAATTCTACCATGATTGATGTACACAGCACTAATGATACTCAGAGAAACACCATGTCTATCCAAGCGTAAGACAATAAAATCAAATAAATACATCCCAAAAAGTGGAAAACAGAGAAGATTCATATTCTCTTCAGAGATTTCTTGGAATTTTAAGGACTTCGTTCCCTCTTTTGTGTTTTATTGTCTGGATGAGTGCTCTTCTGTAGCTTCATTAGTTGTGGTGTAGCCTTTTCCTCACAACAGAAAGCCATGTACTTGGAATTTCCTGTGACTTCAGATCTAAGCTTGTTTGCTTATGAAGAACCCCCACCCTGCAGAAGGTTAAGGGATAGCAGAGGTCTTGGCTCCAGCAGAGCTTCTCTGTGGTTGCAGTGAGCTTCCTATGAGCAACCCAAATATCCACCTTAGGGTGTTTAAATACAAAATATACAATATAGATACCAAATTTTAAGGCTTTGGCTTGGATGTTCGCATGTCCCCCATTCAGTCCCTCTGCAGATAAATTATCTGATGGAAAATCTCTCTATGAATGGTCACATCGCTGCTAAAATATCCCTAAATCAGTTGTAGATGGGGCCAGGAACGTTGGTTTTTTTAAAGCAAACCCACCCCTACTGGGGCACTTTTAGTCACACCATGGGTTATCCTGGAATGTTTTGGGTTGAAGGGACCTTAAGGCTCATCCAGCTCCAAATCAATGCCACAGCCAGGGACACGTTCCACTGGAGCAGAGTGCTCCAAGCCCCTGTGTCCAACCTGGCCTTGAACACTGCCAGGGATGGGGCAGCCACAGCTTCTCTGGCCACCCTGTGCCAGCACCTCAGCACCCTCACAGGGAAGAAGAGCTTCTTCGTTACATCCAATCATCTGAACTTCCCTGTTTCACTTTAAACCTACTTGCCTATTGCTACAGCCCCTGATGAAGACTGAAATTCAACACGCCATCGAGCATGGGAGAGGCTGCACGACCAAGGTCAAACTGGACCCACCACCCATCAAACCCTTTGGTACCTGCTTGGTTAAAGAGGAAGGTGCTGGTGGATGCAGTGCCCGCAGCTCCTTTTGGAGCCCATCCGATGGGTTGCAGGAGAGATGCTTGGAGCAGGATGCTCCCGGCTGGCTGGTGGAGGGGTTTTATCTCACACGAGGCATTACCTCAGAGGTTTGCGTTGTGCAAAGTGTTCTCCCAAAGGACTCTCCTCCAGCAGATAATTACTTTGACTTGATCAGCAAAATAACCTTTCAACTCCTCTCTCCCCAAACTCCTTCTGACTGCATCAACACCTCCAAGACCTGTTCTCCTGCAGAGACCTACCCAGGAAGGCAGGCCCAGGACAGTTTGCTCTGTATTTCTCATCCATCACATACCTCTTTCTTTCAGTGTGTCCCTGAGGAAGCCCCTTACATCCGCAGGGGTCATCTAATGTTGCATTGAAGGGAGCCAAAAAGAAACACAAGAGAGCATCGCCTGTGTGGGTGGTTTCAGGTGGTCACAGAGAGTCCTTTTCATCAGATGGATTTATTTCCATACACTTTACTAGCGATTGTACAACACTTTGCTCAAAAGCATCCTTCTACGTGGCTGCTTTGAGGCTATAAGAGGATGAAGTCAGGTTTCCCAGTCTTAAACTGAAGAATCCTGAGTGCTGGTGTGTCCCGAAAGCTTCTCCTGGAAGAAGAGACATTATGGAACCCTTAGTAGAAATATTAAATGATAACCTTGTCCCTGACATTGAGAAAACACAAAGGAAGGGACAACCAGGGGAGAAAACCGAGCCATGAAAGTGTGGGGAAGCAATAAAGAGAAGGATACAGGTGGCTGTAGATGTATTTAATGTAAAGCTGGTTTTCTGCTGGGAGGCACCAGACTTACAGTCCGGGAGATGCGCTGGAGGAGGGGAGAGAAGGGTTTCCCTGTAGTTTTGAATGTCTTTCTTCCCCATTGGGTACTGGGCTCATTTGAAGGCTCGTGAGATGGGAAAATGAGTATAAGGGAGAGAGGAATAACCCTCAATGTAATTTAGGAAAGAAGAAAAATGAATAATTCAAAGATTCTTGAAAAGAAGTGCATGAAGGCAAAAAGAGCCACTAACAATACCTGGGTGCACTTGTGCAGGGTGGATAATGCAGCTTGAAGTTCCAGGTGCAGACAGCTCGGTACTGCCCTTGCTCCATCAGCTTCGTCAGGGGACCCAGGCCAGCAGCAGCAGCACCGTGGCTGTTCAGCGGGGAGGAAGAGCCCAGATCCTCCCTCCCTCCCTCCCTCCCTCCCCCCAGCACTCAGGCTCTTTACCCCCCTACTTCAATTCACAGCAGAGCAGAGGCTCAGGTAGCACTTGTCCCCTTCTAGCACAAGGGCTTTGTTGACCAACAAACAGACTGTCACAGCTTTATTTCAGAGTAACCCAGAGTTGTTTGGGTTGGAAGGGACCTGAAAGCCCCTCCAGCTCCAACCCCTGCCATGGGCAGGGACACCTTCCACTGGAGCAGGGTGCTCCAAGCCCCTGTGTCCAACCTGGCCTTCAACACTGCAGGGATGGGGCAGCCACAGCTTCTCTGGGCACCCTGTGCCAGTGCCTCAGCACCCTCCCAGGGAAGAGCTTCTGCCTCAGAGCTCATCTCAGTCTCCCCTGGGGCAGGTTAAAGCCATTCCCCTTGGCCTGTCCCTACAGGGTCTTGGCCAAAGCACTCCTGAAGGTTTCGTGTAGCCCCCTTCAGACACTGGAAGCTGCTCTGAGGTCTCCACGCAGTTTCTCTTCTCCAGGATGAACAGCACCAGTGTTCTCGGCATGGCTCCATATGGGAGCTGCTCCAGCCCCTGAGCATCCTCATGGCCTCCTCTGGACTTGCTCCAGCAGCTCCATGTCTTCTGTGTGTTGTGGACACCAGAGCTGTATCAAACCCTCTGGTCCTTCCCTCAGTTCTTCAGTGAGAAAGTGCTCATCAAGCAGGCAATGGAGACAGTGGTCACTGCCTTACCTCAAGGCTGAGCCTCCCTTTTGAGGGCACTACTGTCATTTAGCACAGTTTAGACACAAACCACCATGGCGCTGTCTCAGTCTTGCTAGGAAAGAGCTGATACTTATCTGGATGAATTATTGAAGGCTCAGGCCATGCTTAAAACCACCTGAAGCTGTTTGATGAGAACCACTCCTTGTGCTGGTTCTCCACAGCCTGCGCTTGCTGCGTGATCTCCTTATCTACAATAATGACCAATAGTGAGCAACAATGAGCAAAACAGGCCAGCAATGATCAATTGCATGAACACATATTCCTTCCTTACCTGCAAAGTAGTGAAGAGCTCCAAATGTGCTTTCAAAAGCGGGATAGATGTGGCACCAGCTTCCGCTCCCACAGCCTCCTCAGAGCCCCCTTCACCTCCTTGTTCCTCAGGCTGTAGATGAGGGGGTTGAGGGTTGGGGTCAGGATGGAGTAACACACCGACACCAGCTTTGCCTGATCCCATGAGGACCCCTCATGAGGCTGGACATAGGTGAGGAGCGCGGGTGCGTAGAAGATGGTGACAGCAGCCAAGTGGGAGGCACAGGTAGAGAAGACCTTCATCCTCCTCCTGCCCAAAGGGATCTGCAGGACGGTGTGCAGGATGTAGGCGTATGACACCAGGATCATCAGGAGAGAGACCGTGATGTTAAATGCAGCACTGGACTCCAACACAACCTTGTTTGTGCTTGTGTCAGAGCAGGAGAGCTGCAGGAGGGTGGGCAGCTCGCAGAAGAAGTGGTTGATGCTCCTGGCCTGACAGAAGGACAACCTCCCCGCCAGCGTGGTGTGCACCAGGGAGGTGAGGAACCCCGTGGTGTACACCAGCACCACCATGCCATAGCAACGCTCCCTGCTCATGGTAGTGCTGTAGAGCAGGGGCTTGCACACAGCAGTGTATCGGTCAAAAGCCATTACCCCAAGGAGGAAGTTCTCAGAGACAGCCAGAGCCATGAAAATATACATCTGGGCAAAGCAAGCCCAAAAGGTGATGTGGCTTCTCCCCAGCAGGAAGGTCTCCAGAGCTTTTGGGATGATAGCAGAGGAAAGGCAGAAATCGATGCAAGATAAGTGGGTCAGGAAGAAGTACATGGGGATGTGGAGGTGGGGGTCAGTGTGGATCAGCAGGATCATCATCAGGTTCCCCAGCACCATTACGACATAGAGGGATAAGAAGACTGTGAAGATGGGGGTTTGTAGCTGTGGGGCATCAGAGAAACCCAAGAGGATGAAGCTGGAGAGAGCAGTGAGGTTTCCTCCTTCCGTCATTTTGAGAAGCTGATGGATTTGGATAGAAATGAAAGGAATGAGTGAAATACATCCCTAAGAGAGAAATAATGCGGAAGTTTAGTTGGAGTCTAATCCATAAAGTAAATGCAATAGAAAACGGTGCATTTTTAACAGTGTGTTTGTGTCTGTAGCCCAAGATCTGAAGTCAAAGAGGTGAAGGAGCCCATTACACAGCCTGAAATTAAAAGGGAATAATTCTACCATGATTGATGTACACAGCACTAATGATACTCAGAGAAACACCATGTCTATCCAAGCGTAAGACAATAAAATCAAATAAATACATCCCAAAAAGTGGAAAACAGAGAAGATTCATATTCTCATCAGAGATTTCTTGGAATTTTAAGGACTTTTTTCTCTCTTTGTATTTTATTGTCTGGATGAGTGCTCTTCTGTAGCTTCATTAGTTGTGGTGTAGCCTTTTCCTCACAACAGAAAGCCATGTACTTGGAATTTCCTGTGACTTCAGACCTAAGCTTGTTTGCTTTTGAAGAACCCCCACCCTGCAGAAGGTTAAGGGATAGCAGAGGTCTTGGCTCCAGCAGAGCTTTGCTGTGGTTGAAGTGAGCTTCCTATGAGCAACCCAAATATCCACCTTAGGGTGTTTAAATACAAAATATACAATATAGATAACAAATTTTAAGGCTTTGGCTTGGATGTTCGCATGTCCCCCATTCAGTCCCTCTGCAGATAAATTATCTGATGGAAAATCTCTCTATGAATGGTCACATCGCTGCTAAAATATCCCTAAATCAGTTGTAGATGGGGCCAGGAACGTTGGTTTTTTTAAGCAAACCCACCCCTACTGGGGCACTTTTAGTCACACCATGGGTTATCCTGGAATGTTTTGGGTTGAAGGGACCTTAAGGCTCATCCAGCTCCAAATCAATGCCACAGCCAGGGACACGTTCCACTGGAGCAGAGTGCTCCAAGCCCCTGTGTCCAACCTGGCCTTGAACACTGCCAGGGATGGGGCAGCCACAGCTTCTCTGGCCACCCTGTGCCAGCACCTCAGCACCCTCACAGGGAAGAAGAGCTTCTTCGTTACATCCAATCATCTGAACTTCCCTGTTTCACTTTAAACCTATTGCCTATTGCTACAGCCCCTGATGAAGACTGAAATTCAACACGCCATCGAGCATGGGAGAGGCTGCACGACCAAGGTCAAACTGGACCCACCACCCATCAAACCCTTTGGTACCTGCTTGGTTAAAGAGGAAGGTGCTGGTGGATGCAGTGCCCGCAGCTCCTTTTGGAGCCCATCCGATGGGTTGCAGGAGAGATGCTTGGAGCAGGATGCTCCCGGCTGGCTGGTGGAGGGGTTTTATCTCACACGAGGCATTACCTCAGAGGTTTGCGTTGTGCAAAGTGTTCTCCCAAAGGACTCTCCTCCAGCAGATAATTACTTTGACTTGATCAGCAAAATAACCTTTCAACTCCTCTCCCCCCAAACTCCTTCTGACTGCATCAACACCTCCAAGACCTGTTCTCCTGCAGAGACCTACCCAGGAAGGCAGGCCCAGGACAGTTTGCTCTGTATTTCTCATCCATCACATACCTCTTTCTTTCAGTGTGTCCCTGAGGAAGCCCCTTACATCCGCAGGGGTCATCTAATGTTGCATTGAAGGGAGCCAAAAAGAAACACAAGAGAGCATCGCCTGTGTGGGTGGTTTCAGGTGGTCACAGAGAGTCCTTTTCATCAGATGGATTTATTTCCATACACTTTACTAGCGATTGTACAACACTTTGCTCAAAAGCATCCTTCTACGTGGCTGCTTAGAGGCTATAAGAGGATGAAGTCAGGTTTCCCAGTCTTAAACTGAAGAATCCTGAGTGCTGGTGTGTCCCGAAAGCTTCTCCTGGAAGAAGAGAAATTATGGAACCCTCAGTAGAAATATTAAATGATAACCTTGTCCCTGACATTGAGAAAACACAAAGGAAGGGACAACCAGGGGAGAAAACCGAGCCATGAAAGTGTGGGGAAGCAATAAAGAGAAGGATACAGGTGGCTGTAGATGTATTTAATGTAAAGCTGGTTTTCTGCTGGGAGGCACCAGACTTACAGTCCGGGAGATGCGCTGGAGGAGGGGAGAGAAGGGTTTCCCTGTAGTTTTGAATGTCTTTCTTCCCCATTGGGTACTGGGCTCATTTGAAGGCTCGTGAGATGGGAAAATGAGTATAAGGGAGAGAGGAATAACCCTCAATGTAATTTAGGAAAGAAGAAAAATGAATAATTCAAAGATTCTTGAAAAGAAGTGCATGAAGGCAAAAAGAGCCACTAACAATACCTGGGTGCACTTGTGCAGGGTGGATAATGCAGCTTGAAGTTCCAGGTGCAGACAGCTCGGTACTGCCCTTGCTCCATCAGCATCGTCAGGGGACCCAGGCCAGCAGCAGCAGCACCGTGGCTGTTCAGCGGGGAGGAAGAGCCCAGATCCTCCCTCCCTCCCTCCCTCCCCCCAGCACTCAGGCTCTTTACCCCCCTACTTCAATTCACAGCAGAGCAGAGGCTCAGGTAGCACTTGTCCCCTTCTAGCACAAGGGCTTTGTTGACCAACAAACAGACTGTCACAGCTTTATTTCAGAGTAACCCAGAGTTGTTTGGGTTGGAAGGGACCTGAAAGCCCCTCCAGCTCCAACCCCTGCCATGGGCAGGGACACCTTCCACTGGAGCAGGGTGCTCCAAGCCCCTGTGTCCAACCTGGCCTTCAACACTGCAGGGATGGGGCAGCCACAGCTTCTCTGGGCACCCTGTGCCAGTGCCTCAGCACCCTCCCAGGGAAGAGCTTCTGCCTCAGAGCTCATCTCAGTCTCCCCTGGGGCAGGTTAAAGCCATTCCCCTTGGTCTGTCCCTACAGGGTCTTGGCCAAAGCACTCCTGAAGGTTTCATGTAGCCCCCTTCAGACACTGGAAGCTGCTCTGAGGTCTCCACGCAGTTTCTCTTCTCCAGGATGAACAGCACCAGTGTTCTCGGCATGGCTCCATATGGGAGCTGCTCCAGCCCCTGAGCATCCTCATGGCCTCCTCTGGACTTGCTCCAGCAGCTCCATGTCTTCTGTGTGTTGTGGACACCAGAGCTGTATCAAACCCTCTGGTCCTTCCCTCAGTTCTTCAGTGAGAAAGTGCTCATCAAGCAGGCAATGGAGACAGTGGTCACTGCCTTACCTCAAGGCTGAGCCTCCCTTTTGAGGGCACTACTGTCATTTAGCACAGTTTAGACACAAACCACCATGGCGCTGTCTCAGTCTTGCTAGGAAAGAGCTGATACTTATCTGGATGAATTATTGAAGGCTCAGGCCATGCTTAAAACCACCTGAAGCTGTTTGATGAGAACCACTCCTTGTGCTGGTTCTCCACAGCCTGCGCTTGCTGCGTGATCTCCTTATCTACAATAATGACCAATAGTGAGCAACAATGAGCAAAACAGGCCAGCAATGATCAATTGCATGAACACATATTCCTTCCTTACCTGCAAAGTAGTGAAGAGCTCCAAATGTGCTTTCAAAAGCGGGATAGATGTGGCACCAGCTTCCGCTCCCACAGCCTCCTCAGAGCCCCCTTCACCTCCTTGTTCCTCAGGCTGTAGATGAGGGGGTTGAGGGTTGGGGTCAGGATGGAGTAACACACCGACACCAGCTTTGCCTGATCCCATGAGGACCCCTCATGAGGCTGGACATAGGTGAGGAGCGCGGGTGCGTAGAAGATGGTGACAGCAGCCAAGTGGGAGGCACAGGTAGAGAAGACCTTCATCCTCCTCCTGCCCAAAGGGATCTGCAGGACGGTGTGCAGGATGTAGGCGTATGACACCAGGATCATCAGGAGAGAGACCGTGATGTTAAATGCAGCACTGGACTCCAACACAACCTTGTTTGTGCTTGTGTCAGAGCAGGAGAGCTGCAGGAGGGTGGGCAGCTCGCAGAAGAAGTGGTTGATGCTCCTGGCCTGACAGAAGGACAACCTCCCCGCCAGCGTGGTGTGCACCAGGGAGGTGAGGAACCCCGTGGTGTACACCAGCACCACCATGCCATAGCAACGCTCCCTGCTCATGGTAGTGCTGTAGAGCAGGGGCTTGCACACAGCAGTGTATCGGTCAAAAGCCATTACCCCAAGGAGGAAGTTCTCAGAGACAGCCAGAGCCATGAAAATATACATCTGGGCAAAGCAAGCCCAAAAGGTGATGTGGCTTCTCCCCAGCAGGAAGGTCTCCAGAGCTTTTGGGATGATAGCAGAGGAAAGGCAGAAATCGATGCAAGATAAGTGGGTCAGGAAGAAGTACATGGGGATGTGGAGGTGGGGGTCAGTGTGGATCAGCAGGATCATCATCAGGTTCCCCAGCACCATTACGACATAGAGGGATAAGAAGACTGTGAAGATGGGGGTTTGTAGCTGTGGGGCATCAGAGAAACCCAAGAGGATGAAGCTGGAGAGAGCAGTGAGGTTTCCTCCTTCCGTCATTTTGAGAAGTTGATGGATTTGGATAGAAATGAAAGGAATGAGTGAAATACATCCCTAAGAGAGAAATAATGCGGAAGTTTAGTTGGAGTCTAATCCATAAAGTAAATGCAATAGAAAACGGTGCATTTTTAACGGTGTATTTGTGTCTGTAGCCCAAGATCTGAAGTCAAAGAGGTGAAGGAGCCCATTACACAGCCTGAAATTAAAAGGGAATAATTCTACCATGATTGATGTACACAGCACTAATGATACTCAGAGAAACACCATGTCTATCCAAGCGTAAGACAATAAAATCAAATAAATACATCCCAAAAAGTGGAAAACAGAGAAGATTCATATTCTCATCAGAGATTTCTTGGAATTTTAAGGACTTCGTTCCCTCTTTTGTGTTTTATTGTCTGGATGAGTGCTCTTCTGTAGCTTCATTAGTTGTGGTGTAGCCTTTTCCTCACAACAGAAAGCCATGTACTTGGAATTTCCTGTGACTTCAGATCTAAGCTTGTTTGCTTTTGAAGAACCCCCACCCTGCAGAAGGTTAAGGGATAGCAGAGGTCTTGGCTCCAGCAGAGCTTTGCTGTGGTTGAAGTGAGCTTCCTATGAGCAACCCAAATATCCACCTTAGGGTGTTTAAATACAAAATATACAATATAGATACCAAATTTTAAGGCTTTGGCTTGGATGTTCGCATGTCCCCCATTCAGTCCCTCTGCAGATAAATTATCTGATGGAAAATCTCTCTATGAATGGTCACATCGCTGCTAAAATATCCCTAAATCAGTTGTAGATGGGGCCAGGAACGTTGGTTTTTTTAAAGCAAACCCACCCCTACTGGGGCACTTTTAGTCACACCATGGGTTATCCTGGAATGTTTTGGGTTGAAGGGACCTTAAGGCTCATCCAGCTCCAAATCAATGCCACAGCCAGGGACACGTTCCACTGGAGCAGAGTGCTCCAAGCCCCTGTGTCCAACCTGGCCTTGAACACTGCCAGGGATGGGGCAGCCACAGCTTCTCTGGCCACCCTGTGCCAGCACCTCAGCACCCTCACAGGGAAGAAGAGCTTCTTCGTCACATCCAATCATCTGAACTTCCCTGTTTCACTTTAAACCTATTGCCTATTGCTACAGCCCCTGATGAAGACTGAAATTCAACACGCCATCGAGCATGGGAGAGGCTGCACGACCAAGGTCAAACTGGACCCACCACCCATCAAACCCTTTGGTACCTGCTTGGTTAAAGAGGAAGGTGCTGGTGGATGCAGTGCCCGCAGCTCCTTTTGGAGCCCATCCGATGGGTTGCAGGAGAGATGCTTGGAGCAGGATGCTCCCAGCTGGCTGGTGGAGGGGTTTTATCTCACACGAGGCATTACCTCAGAGGTTTGCGTTGTGCAAAGTGTTCTCCCAAAGGACTCTCCTCCAGCAGATAATTACTTTGACTTGATCAGCAAAATAACCTTTCAACTCCTCTCCCCCCAAACTCCTTCTGACTGCATCAACACCTCCAAGACCTGTTCTCCTGCAGAGACCTACCCAGGAAGGCAGGCCCAGGACAGTTTGCTCTGTATTTCTCATCCATCACATACCTCTTTCTTTCAGTGTGTCCCTGAGGAAGCCCCTTACATCCGCAGGGGTCATCTAATGTTGCATTGAAGGGAGCCAAAAAGAAACACAAGAGAGCATCGCCTGTGTGGGTGGTTTCAGGTGGTCACAGAGAGTCCTTTTCATCAGATGGATTTATTTCCATACACTTTACTAGCGATTGTACAACACTTTGCTCAAAAGCATCCTTCTACGTGGCTGCTTTGAGGCTATAAGAGGATGAAGTCAGGTTTCCCAGTCTTAAACTGAAGAATCCTGAGTGCTGGTGTGTCCCGAAAGCTTCTCCTGGAAGAAGAGAAATTATGGAACCCTCAGTAGAAATATTAAATGATAGCCTTGTCCCTGACATTGAGAAAACACAAAGGAAGGGACAACCAGGGGAGAAAACCGAGCCATGAAAGTGTGGGGAAGCAATAAAGAGAAGGATACAGGTGGCTGTAGATGTATTTAATGTAAAGCTGGTTTTCTGCTGGGAGGCACCAGACTTACAGTCCGGGAGATGCGCTGGAGGAGGGGAGAGAAGGGTTTCCCTGTAGTTTTGAATGTCTTTCTTCCCCATTGGGTACTGGGCTCATTTGAAGGCTCGTGAGATGGGAAAATGAGTATAAGGGAGAGAGGAATAACCCTCAATGTAATTTAGGAAAGAAGAAAAATGAATAATTCAAAGATTCTTGAAAAGAAGTGCATGAAGGCAAAAAGAGCCACTAACAATACCTGGGTGCACTTGTGCAGGGTGGATAATGCAGCTTGAAGTTCCAGGTGCAGACAGCTCGGTACTGCCCTTGCTCCATCAGCATCGTCAGGGGACCCAGGCCAGCAGCAGCAGCACCGTGGCTGTTCAGCGGGGAGGAAGAGCCCAGATCCTCCCTCCCTCCCTCCCTCCCCCCAGCACTCAGGCTCTTTACCCCCCTACTTCAATTCACAGCAGAGCAGAGGCTCAGGTAGCACTTGTCCCCTTCTAGCACAAGGGCTTTGTTGACCAACAAACAGACTGTCACAGCTTTATTTCAGAGTAACCCAGAGTTGTTTGGGTTGGAAGGGACCTGAAAGCCCCTCCAGCTCCAACCCCTGCCATGGGCAGGGACACCTTCCACTGAAGCAGGGTGCTCCAAGCCCCTGTGTCCAACCTGGCCTTCAACACTGCAGGGATGGGGCAGCCACAGCTTCTCTGGGCACCCTGTGCCAGTGCCTCAGCACCCTCCCAGGGAAGAGCTTCTGCCTCAGAGCTCATCTCAGTCTCCCCTGGGGCAGGTTAAAGCCATTCCCCTTGGTCTGTCCCTACAGGGTCTTGGCCAAAGCACTCCTGAAGGTTTCATGTAGCCCCCTTCAGACACTGGAAGCTGCTCTGAGGTCTCCACGCAGTTTCTCTTCTCCAGGATGAACAGCACCAGTGTTCTCGGCATGGCTCCATATGGGAGCTGCTCCAGCCCCTGAGCATCCTCATGGCCTCCTCTGGACTTGCTCCAGCAGCTCCATGTCTTCTGTGTGTTGTGGACACCAGAGCTGTATCAAACCCTCTGGTCCTTCCCTCAGTTCTTCAGTGAGAAAGTGCTCATCAAGCAGGCAATGGAGACAGTGGTCACTGCCTTACCTCAAGGCTGAGCCTCCCTTTTGAGGGCACTACTGTCATTTAGCACAGTTTAGACACAAACCACCATGGCGCTGTCTCAGTCTTGCTAGGAAAGAGCTGATACTTATCTGGATGAATTATTGAAGGCTCAGGCCATGCTTAAAACCACCTGAAGCTGTTTGATGAGAACCACTCCTTGTGCTGGTTCTCCACAGCCTGCGCTTGCTGCGTGATCTCCTTATCTACAATAATGACCAATAGTGAGCAACAATGAGCAAAACAGGCCAGCAATGATCAATTGCATGAACACATATTCCTTCCTTACCTGCAAAGTAGTGAAGAGCTCCAAATGTGCTTTCAAAAGCGGGATAGATGTGGCACCAGCTTCCGCTCCCACAGCCTCCTCAGAGCCCCCTTCACCTCCTTGTTCCTCAGGCTGTAGATGAGGGGGTTGAGGGTTGGGGTCAGGATGGAGTAACACACCGACACCAGCTTTGCCTGATCCCATGAGGACCCCTCATGAGGCTGGACATAGGTGAGGAGCGCGGGTGCGTAGAAGATGGTGACAGCAGCCAAGTGGGAGGCACAGGTAGAGAAGACCTTCATCCTCCTCCTGCCCAAAGGGATCTGCAGGACGGTGTGCAGGATGTAGGCGTATGACACCAGGATCATCAGGAGAGAGACCGTGATGTTAAATGCAGCACTGGACTCCAACACAACCTTGTTTGTGCTTGTGTCAGAGCAGGAGAGCTGCAGGAGGGTGGGCAGCTCGCAGAAGAAGTGGTTGATGCTCCTGGCCTGACAGAAGGACAACCTCCCCGCCAGCGTGGTGTGCACCAGGGAGGTGAGGAACCCCGTGGTGTACACCAGCACCACCATGCCATAGCAACGCTCCCTGCTCATGGTAGTGCTGTAGAGCAGGGGCTTGCACACAGCAGTGTATCGGTCAAAAGCCATTACCCCAAGGAGGAAGTTCTCAGAGACAGCCAGAGCCATGAAAATATACATCTGGGCAAAGCAAGCCCAAAAGGTGATGTGGCTTCTCCCCAGCAGGAAGGTCTCCAGAGCTTTTGGGATGATAGCAGAGGAAAGGCAGAAATCGATGCAAGATAAGTGGGTCAGGAAGAAGTACATGGGGATGTGGAGGTGGGGGTCAGTGTGGATCAGCAGGATCATCATCAGGTTCCCCAGCACCATTACGACATAGAGGGATAAGAAGACTGTGAAGATGGGGGTTTGTAGCTGTGGGGCATCAGAGAAACCCAAGAGGATGAAGCTGGAGAGAGCAGTGAGGTTTCCTCCTTCCGTCATTTTGAGAAGTTGATGGATTTGGATAGAAATGAAAGGAATGAGTGAAATACATCCCTAAGAGAGAAATAATGCGGAAGTTTAGTTGGAGTCTAATCCATAAAGTAAATGCAATAGAAAACGGTGCATTTTTAACGGTGTATTTGTGTCTGTAGCCCAAGATCTGAAGTCAAAGAGGTGAAGGAGCCCATTACACAGCCTGAAATTAAAAGGGAATAATTCTACCATGATTGATGTACACAGCACTAATGATACTCAGAGAAACACCATGTCTATCCAAGCGTAAGACAATAAAATCAAATAAATACATCCCAAAAAGTGGAAAACAGAGAAGATTCATATTCTCATCAGAGATTTCTTGGAATTTTAAGGACTTTTTTCTCTCTTGTATTTTATTGTCTGGATGAGTGCTCTTCTGTAGCTTCATTAGTTGTGGTGTAGCCTTTTCCTCACAACAGAAAGCCATGTACTTGGAATTTCCTGTGACTTCAGATCTAAGCTTGTTTGCTTTTGAAGAACCCCCACCCTGCAGAAGGTTAAGGGATAGCAGAGGTCTTGGCTCCAGCAGAGCTTTGCTGTGGTTGCAGTGAGCTTCCTATGAGCAACCCAAATATCCACCTTAGGGTGTTTAAATACAAAATATACAATATAGATACCAAATTTTAAGGCTTTGGCTTGGATGTTCGCATGTCCCCCATTCAGTCCCTCTGCAGATAAATTATCTGATGGAAAATCTCTCTATGAATGGTCACATCGCTGCTAAAATATCCCTAAATCAGTTGTAGATGGGGCCAGGAACGTTGGTTTTTTTAAAGCAAACCCACCCCTACTGGGGCACTTTTAGTCACACCATGGGTTATCCTGGAATGTTTTGGGTTGAAGGGACCTTAAGGCTCATCCAGCTCCAAATCAATGCCACAGCCAGGGACACGTTCCACTGGAGCAGAGTGCTCCAAGCCCCTGTGTCCAACCTGGCCTTGAACACTGCCAGGGATGGGGCAGCCACAGCTTCTCTGGCCACCCTGTGCCAGCACCTCAGCACCCTCACAGGGAAGAAGAGCTTCTTCGTTACATCCAATCATCTGAACTTCCCTGTTTCACTTTAAACCTATTGCCTATTGCTACAGCCCCTGATGAAGACTGAAATTCAACACGCCATCGAGCATGGGAGAGGCTGCACGACCAAGGTCAAACTGGACCCACCACCCATCAAACCCTTTGGTACCTGCTTGGTTAAAGAGGAAGGTGCTGGTGGATGCAGTGCCCGCAGCTCCTTTTGGAGCCCATCCGATGGGTTGCAGGAGAGATGCTTGGAGCAGGATGCTCCCGGCTGGCTGGTGGAGGGGTTTTATCTCACACGAGGCATTACCTCAGAGGTTTGCGTTGTGCAAAGTGTTCTCCCAAAGGACTCTCCTCCAGCAGATAATTACTTTGACTTGATCAGCAAAATAACCTTTCAACTCCTCTCTCCCCAAACTCCTTCTGACTGCATCAACACCTCCAAGACCTGTTCTCCTGCAGAGACCTACCCAGGAAGGCAGGCCCAGGACAGTTTGCTCTGTATTTCTCATCCATCACATACCTCTTTCTTTCAGTGTGTCCCTGAGGAAGCCCCTTACATCCGCAGGGGTCATCTAATGTTGCATTGAAGGGAGCCAAAAAGAAACACAAGAGAGCATCGCCTGTGTGGGTGGTTTCAGGTGGTCACAGAGAGTCCTTTTCATCAGATGGATTTATTTCCATACACTTTACTAGCGATTGTACAACACTTTGCTCAAAAGCATCCTTCTACGTGGCTGCTTTGAGGCTATAAGAGGATGAAGTCAGGTTTCCCAGTCTTAAACTGAAGAATCCTGAGTGCTGGTGTGTCCCGAAAGCTTCTCCTGGAAGAAGAGACATTATGGAACCCTTAGTAGAAATATTAAATGATAACCTTGTCCCTGACATTGAGAAAACACAAAGGAAGGGACAACCAGGGGAGAAAACCGAGCCATGAAAGTGTGGGGAAGCAATAAAGAGAAGGATACAGGTGGCTGTAGATGTATTTAATGTAAAGCTGGTTTTCTGCTGGGAGGCACCAGACTTACAGTCCGGGAGATGCGCTGGAGGAGGGGAGAGAAGGGTTTCCCTGTAGTTTTGAATGTCTTTCTTCCCCATTGGGTACTGGGCTCATTTGAAGGCTCGTGAGATGGGAAAATGAGTATAAGGGAGAGAGGAATAACCCTCAATGTAATTTAGGAAAGAAGAAAAATGAATAATTCAAAGATTCTTGAAAAGAAGTGCATGAAGGCAAAAAGAGCCACTAACAATACCTGGGTGCACTTGTGCAGGGTGGATAATGCAGCTTGAAGTTCCAGGTGCAGACAGCTCGGTACTGCCCTTGCTCCATCAGCTTCGTCAGGGGACCCAGGCCAGCAGCAGCAGCACCGTGGCTGTTCAGCAGGGAGGAAGAGCCCAGATCCTCCCTCCCTCCCTCCCTCCCCCCAGCACTCAGGCTCTTTACCCCCCTACTTCAATTCACAGCAGAGCAGAGGCTCAGGTAGCACTTGTCCCCTTCTAGCACAAGGGCTTTGTTGACCAACAAACAGACTGTCACAGCTTTATTTCAGAGTAACCCAGAGTTGTTTGGGTTGGAAGGGACCTGAAAGCCCCTCCAGCTCCAACCCCTGCCATGGGCAGGGACACCTTCCACTGGAGCAGGGTGCTCCAAGCCCCTGTGTCCAACCTGGCCTTCAACACTGCAGGGATGGGGCAGCCACAGCTTCTCTGGGCACCCTGTGCCAGCGCCTCAGCACCCTCCCAGGGAAGAGCTTCTGCCTCAGAGCTCATCTCAGTCTCCCCTCTGTCATTTCACGTTACCAAACCTTGTTGTCTGGGGCTGAAATTCCTGGTTATATCAGTTAATATCCCCTTAAAATCAGAAATAACACCAGAAGTCATTTGTTAATAAAAAACATAAGCTCAGATACCAGCTGGTTTTATGCCAGCAGGGCAAAGCCACCACCTGCATTCTCACTTTTGCTCTCTGAAGCCTGAAATAAGGTTTATTGTTATGTTTAATATATTTAAATAATAAAATAAATTAATTTCAAGTCATATTTGCATAAGAACCATGTTGGACAACAACTTCCTTTCCAAAACACAGTTACTGCCAGGTCTCAGGCTGTAGTTAGAGAAAGCCCTGTCCATCCCATTACAGCATATAGCCTTAGTTTAAGAAGAGTGTTTTCCAGGTGTCGTCCTTCCAAGTGTGTTTAGTCCCTGCTTTTTGAAGGTGCTGTATCCAACCATCCTATTCAAGGTGCAATATCAAACCATCCTTCTTGAAGGTGCAATATCAAACCATTCTTCTTGAAGTTGTTATATCCAGCTGTCCTTGAACGTACACTAACCAACCATCCTTGAAGGTACAATATCCAATCTGCTGCTTCTCCTCACCAGGGCAGGGTAGCCCTCTCCTTTCAGCTGATTAGGAACCGTAAATGGACAAAGAGGAGAGGACTCTACTTTTTGCTTTCCTCATGGCGTTCTTCATATCTGCATTTCTTAGGCTGTAGATGAATGGGTTCAGCATGGGGACAGCTACAGAGTACATCATGGAGACCACCTCATCATGCTTCGAGGACTGTCTGGAGCTGGGGAGCAGGTACATGAAGAGGGAGCTGCCATAATACAGAGCAATGGAGATGAAATGGGAGGCACAGGTGGAGAGAGCTTTGCGTCGACTGGCTACAGACCGCATCCGTATGACAGTGGAAAGGACTGAGAAGTAGGAGATGAGGATGAAGACCGTGGTGCTCAGTACATTGAACCCCACCACGGCAGAAACCATCACCTCGATGGCATGGGTGTCAGAGCAGGAGAGGGCTAGCAGTGGTGGTCCATCACAGAAGAAGTGATTGATTGTCTTGGACCGACAGAATGGGAGACGAAATATGGAAACCGTGTGTATGGTGGAGCTGATCACCCCAGCTAAGTAGGCACCAGCCAACATCCCAATGCAAAGCCTCTGGGACATGACTGTGGAGTAGAGAAGGGGGTTACAAATGGCCATGTAGCGATCGTAAGCCATAGCAGCCAGCACATAGCACTCAGTGGTGGCACAGGTTGCAAAGGAGAAGAGCTGAGTGGCACACCTAATGAAGGAAATCACCTTCTTCTCCACTAGAACATTCTGCAAGGCTTGAGGGATGATGGCAGAGGAGTAGCAGACATCCAGGAGGGACAAGTGGCTTAGGAAAAAGTACATGGGGGTGTGTAGGCACGAATCCATCCTGATTAATAAAATTACTCCCAGGTTTCCTATGAAGGTAACCACATAGATGGCAAGGAATAAGACAAAGCACATCACCAGCAGGTCTTCCTGGTTTGTGAAGCCCACAAGAATAAACTCAGAGGGGGATGTATAATTATCTTCAACCATAGTGAAGCTATAAGCAGTTTACCAGCTTTACATCTTTACATTGAAGTGCTGAATAGGCCCAAATCCCTCAATAATGGTAAGAATGTCAGGTTTTGTCTATCAACCAGTTACACCACTTTAAGTCAATATAAGTTGTGTACACACACACACACACACACACGCACACACACATATATATATGTCAATATAAGGTAAATTCTCTATGAGAGAGGAAAACACCGAGTTTCCAAGGCCAGTCTTGGCTAAACACCACAACCACCAACATACTTGGAAGCAAGTGGATATTTTAAGGCAAGGAGGGAGGGCAACACCAGAATGAATAAACTGCAGGGTTCCTCATGATTCCTCTCAAGCCATTGTCACATGGAAGTCTTTGAATTCCCCAGTAACTGCTGGGAAAAGGGAATTATTTCTCATCTTTCTAGTGCTGCCAGTCCAGTATGAGTACATGAGGAATAAATAGCTGTTCTCTGTGTCCCAGGAGCATTTTGAGGGCAAATGTGGCTTTCCTTAGGGTGGGAGGGTGCAGAGCCAGGATTTCTCTCCTCACTTTTCTTTAGACACGATGCCAAACTTTAAGATAAAAGATATATTCAGGCTTGATCAAAGATAAATTCTTCCTGGGAGAAATCAGCAGCTCCTAAAATCACAGCTTGCGACAGGTAGAATAAATCCTCATTGACTTTTCCTGCCTAGCATTAATCATCACTGGACAGAGCTACACCAGAGAGCAAAGCAGGAGTGCGCGCTGCCTGGTATCCGACAAGCAGAGCCCTATCTAAGAGTCATCATTATTTGATGACCCTTTGCTGAAGGGGTGAGGTCCACCTCCAGAGCCAGACTCTCATTTCAGATGTCCTGTGAGCAACGTGTGTGGTCCCCTGGTGTTACTAATGGGGATTTCGAGCTGCTTTTCACTGCTCACACAGAGATGCCGGAGGCAAAGCAGCTCCTGAGACATCAGCACAGAGCTGGAAGATGTGACCCAAGTAATGAAAATCGAACTGTTTGGGTCTGGGGCTCAATCCTCCCCCTGAGGCAGCATCCACCTACCCACACACACATCCACTGCCATTGGAGAATTGACCTGAAGCTCACAATTAACAAAGGCTCACCCTCAATTTTTCATGCTTGACAAACCAACTGCTTGGTATGAAGCGATCCAAGGTGCAGATATAAAACCTGGGATGTTTATAAGGCTGCAGCTTGCGCTATACGCGAAAGCTTCCCCTGGCAATCACATCTCACTGCAGCTTGAGCACACTCACTGGAATGGAGATAAATTAAACTAAAAACCCATACCTTGCTGCCTTCGTTTAGATATTATCCATGCAGGTTGCGGGTCCACACTCTGCTGAAGAGTTTACTGAATATTTATCCCTGTACTCCTGGGGAAGGACCTCCATTTGTGGCTTTCCTACTCCGATTTGGTAAGATCTTGTTTTTTGGCCAAGCTTTCAACAAGCTGCCCTAGGACTCACCAAGCAGACTGTTGCTCATGTTATCCAAGATGTGACTCTTGACATTACGGACAGGAGAACGTCCAGCTGCTGTTGAGACCGTACAGCCAAGCAAAACCTTGCAGCACAACCTCCTGGTTAGGTAGCAGTTAGCTTGCTCTTATAGAACCATAGAATCCCAGAGTGATTTGTGTTGGAAGGTATCTTAAAGCTCATCCAGTTCCGACTCCCCACCACGGGCAGAGACGCCTTCCACTAGAGCAGGTTGCTCCAAGCCCCTGTGTCCAACAGTGCCAGGGATGGGGCAGCCACAGCTTCTCTGGGCACCCTGTGCCAGCGCCTCAGCACCCTCACAGGGAAGAACTTCAGCCTAAGAACTCATCTCAATCTCCCCTTGGGCAGTCCAAAGCCATCATAGCGGATGCTATCCTCAAGAACTTAGTACAGGAAAAAGGGGAAGGTGCCAGCTCTGTAGAGCTATAACACACTGTTTGGCTAGCTGCTGTTTCGAGAGTCTTACAGCTCAAACTATCTAATGAGTGAAGAAAAGGATAGTTTAAAATAGGAGGCAAAAGAGCCCCATGCTCACACCACCAGCATCCCTCTGGTTCCTCAGGGTGATGGTTTCTGCTGCCATGAAATAAAGCAGAGGGGGTAAGGTTTGCTACAAGTCCTGGGGATCCTGTGGATGCCACAGGACAAAGCAGGGGTTTCATATCAAGGATTTCTTCCTCTTTGCTCTCGGGTCCAGTTGAAATGGGTTTTGATACTCACAGCTTCTCCAGGCTCCAGCTAGAAAGGTAATGCTGCTCTGTCTTCTCCCATGCAACATCTACCCATCCTTCCAGAGCATTGTCCTTTGTGGTATTCACAGAGCCGGGGTAAAATGAGTCAGGGAATTACGCATTACCACCAGGGAGCTGTCAGACCAGGCGAGTGTCAGCCCAAAGTGCTCCCAAGGGCCAGGTTCTAAACTTGATGGCACCAGTAGGTGTTATTTGAACAATACCAGCCCAAAATTGTTGCCTTTAAGACTTTCATACAGCCATCAAAAATCCCCAAAGGTGGTTTAGTACATAGTGGTATGCAGTGTGTCGTGTGTCATATCCGTATTCAAAACCAGGATTACCCCTTGGGAAGCACTCTTAGAAGCATTCAGCCCTCAGTGGAGGAGAAATCCAGCTCTCCTTTATCTCAGTTTATGCTGCTACTTGGAATGAAAATATAAAAGCACAACTTCCTTTTCATTTTGATGTATCTACCTTTATTTTTTCAATCAGAAATGCTTCCTTTACTGTGCTCCCAAAGATGAGAAGGGGCTGCAGGGCCTTCCAGGAAAGGACAGAAGTCACCTCTTTGCTCTCAAGAAGCCCTAATAGGGAATGATCCTGGTTTTTGCAGCCTAGCACTTAATGTTCCATAAAAAAAGGCGGGTTTCCTACTCCATGCAGGTTACCAGGATGGATCCACCACAAACCCAGGAACTTGGTTACTATATAGGCATCCTCACCCATTTAATTCAGCATCAGAGAGAACCTAAGTAATCCCAGCTCCTCACCTGGGATTTTTTAGGTGATGATGGGTGTGATTTGCATACATCAACAACAAGGAATTAAATCCTTCACCTACATGGGATAAAAGTTAAGACCTTACCTGTTTTAAGATCTGATGTATTTTCATTTGCTTTCATTATAAAATCTGGGATGGCTTTGTCAGGAGTAAAGATGTGCAATGGGGATACTTTCTGAGAGGGATCTCTGGATCTATAGGAAACAACTGATGTAGAAGGGAATAATTTAAAACACCAGGAATTAGCACTTCAAATTGTGAATGGATAGCCCAGACTATTTAAGAGAAAAATCATTTATAAGGCAGAGTGAATTTGATGTCCTCAACATCAGAAGGACATAGAGCTGTTGGAGCAAGTCCAGAGCAGGCCAAAAGGATGCTCAGGGGCTGGAGCAGCTCCCATATGGAGCCAGGCTGAGAACATTGGGGCTGTTCACCCTGAAGAAGAGAAGCTGCGTGGAGACCTCAGAGCAGCTTCCAGTGTCTGAAGGGGGCTACAAGGATGCTGGAGAGGGACTCTTCCTCAGGGACTGTAGTGATAGGACAAGGGGTGATGGGTTCAAACTGAAACAGGGGAAGTTCAGGTTGGATGTAAAGCAGAAGCCCTTCCCTGGGAGGGTGCTGAGGCGCTGGCACAGGGTGCCCAGAGAAGCTGTGGCTGCCCCATCCCTGGCAGTGTTCAAGGCCAGGTTGGACAGAGTCTTGGGTGACACAGTCTAAAGTGTGGTGTCCCTGAGCACTGCAGGGGGTTAGGACCAAGGTCCTTTCCAACCCCACCCACGCTATGATTCTATGATAAACTACATTTCATACAACCTGAAGCCTCAGCCAAACATTGCATTAGGAAAAGTGTGGTTTAAAGCATCATTTCTAAATGTGAGGGGACTTTGAAGCTGTTAAACCATCTGACATTGTTTTAACAGGGTCAGAAAATAAACTATCTACATAGGATCGGCCAACTGTAGCGGCAACATGATGGCATTAGTTTATTTATCTCCTATTTCTCAGTTTCCTTGGCAAGAACGAGCCACGTGGCTACCCAAAGCTTCCCAGCACGTTAAGAAAATGGTTTTATCTTAACTAAAAAGAAGTGGATATTCCCAACAATGCCCAGTAGGTGGTGGTGATGTATAAGAAAACCTGTTCCATGTTTTTCTAGCCACTTCAAATTCTTTCCCCTTCCGTACCAAAAGGGACTCCTATGACTATTTTGCACCTCTTGGAAGTGACCACAGAGAGCAATAGTACCAAGAAGGAACAAAAATCACACATGAAAAAGAATGGATTTTGTTCAGAAGTAGATGAAATGCAGCCTTTGAAGGGGAAATGGGCATCTACAGAGCAGGAATATCTGGATACTGTCATGTCCTGCTGGTAGCAGTCAGCTGTAGGCTGATAACTTCAGTAAAGAGTAAGACTGAAGAGTAGAGACTGAAGAGTAGAGACTGAAGAGTAGAGACTGAAGAGTAGAGACTGAAGAGTAGAGACTGAAGAGTAGAGACTGAAGAGTAGAGACTGAAGAGTAGAGACTGAAGAGTAGAGACTGAAGAGTAGAGACTGAAGAGTAGAGACTGAAGAGTAGAGACTGAAGAGTAGAGACTGAAGAGTAGAGACTGAAGAGTAGAGACTGAAGAGTAGAGACTGAAGAGTAGAGACTTATTTCTTGGTGCTGGCAAGGGTCACATCCCTGTTTGGGTTATTTCCCCCTGTATTAAAGGGTGTTTTTCCCACTGGGGATGCCACAGCTCAAGTGACCACAGGCGGAAAATCCCTATTCAGGACCCAACCAAGCCTTCTCCTTCCTATCATCCCATCAGCTCCAAATGCTTTCCCGGAGGAGCTTGTTAGCACAATTGGATCAGGGACATCTCTCATCTTTGAGTGAGGAGCTGCTAAAGAAAGAGAGAAGTTTGGGGTGTGTGGGGAAACCGGTGGTGACTGTTCCCCCCGGTGGCATTGAGATTTTATAGCAACCAGGATATGGGGGAGCTGCAATTTGTGCCAGAAATTACTTCTTGCATAGGAAATAAAGACTTTTGGTTGGGTTTTCTCATTACCTTCAATTTTCCTGTTGTTTCAGGATGTTTGTGTGTTTCCATGTTTGCTCTGGATTTCTTTAATTCCTTTTCCCCATTGCCTCAAACCAAAGTGCAAATCTCCTGCGGCAAACTCTACTGATAACATTCTTGCCTTTGTTTTTAACAAACCATTGTGGGTATAAATTAGAAAACTCATTAGAGCTTCGATTAAAGGCTTTGAGAAAGGAGGAAAAATGAAAGGGTGAAGTTCTACAGCTGCCTGAAAAGAGGTGACAAAGCCCAATTTGAATGGGATTTAACTCAGCAGCCTGGTTCCAAACACAGACCTGCTGAAGAACTCGCACTTCGCTCGCTTGGCTCATGCACACTATCCCATTGCTCCATATCTGCATTAAAACATCAGTTCATCCATTTAGATCTTGGGTTTCCATCCTTCCTGGGAAAAGGTTTTTACAGGAGCTGCCTCCCCCACCCAGCCCATAAATCACTGAGACCCCAACTAAACTGAGCCAAGGAAACCAGTATCATGTGTGGGGATGGTCACATTTAGCACAAGAATATATTGTGTTATATATAAATGTATAGTTTAAGATGCATTTAGTATTGTGGTTTTATGTATATACACACATACATATGTATTTATATGTATAATTTGCCAGTTATAGGAACAGAGACCTCCTAGATGTCCTTTCTGAACAATAACTATGTCCTGCTGACTTCATGGTCACATCAGATTGCTCCTGGCCTCATTCAGGCAACTTCTGAGCATGTCCATGGTTGGAGGCTCCACAGCCTCTGGGACAAATGCTCATGTTACCCACATCCCTAGATCAGGGTTTTCAAAGCCTGACTATGATTCTTTCTGCTGTTCTCCTCAGAGCATCCTTCATCTCTTTGTTCCTCAAGCTGTAGATGAGGGGGTTGAGCATGGGGATCACCACCGTGTAGAAGACAGACACCACTTTGTCAGTGTTCAGGGAGTAACTAGAGCTAGGGCGTAAATACATGAAGATGGTTGTTCCATACAGCATGGTCACCACAATCAGGTGGGACACGCAGGTGGAGAAGGCTTTTTGCCTGCCCTCAACTGAACGGATCCTCAGGATGGCAAAGAAGATGAAGATGTAGGAGACCAGAATGGCAGAGATGGTGCTGAGCTCAATGACGCCAGCCAAGGAGAAGAGGATGACCTCATTGATATATGTGCTGGAACAGGACACAGCCAGGAGAGGAGGAACATCACAGAAGAAGTGGTTGATGACATTGGAGCTGCAGAAGGGCAGCCTGATGATGAAGGTCATCTGAATGATGGAGTTCAGGACACCCCCGATATAGCAGCCCACCACCAGCCCCACACATAACCTCCGAGTCATGACAGAGGAGTAGAGCAAGGGGTTGCAGATGGCCACATACCGGTCATAGGCCATGACAGCCAGCAGGAAACACTCACTTGTCACAAAGACAATGTAGAAGAAAGCTTGACCCATACAGCCAGCAAAGGAAATGGTCTTCTTCTCTAATAGGAAGTTCATCAAAGTCCTGGGGGCTACCACAGAGGAGAAGCAGATGTCAACAACGGAGAGGCTGCCCAGGAAGAAGTACATGGACGTGTGGAGCCGTGGGTGACCTCGGATGGCTACAATTATCCCTGCATTGCCCAGAAGGGTGGTGGTGTAGATGAGCAACAACAGCACAAAAAGGGCTGCCTTCATCTCCGCTTGGTCACTGAGACCCTTGAGGATGAACTCTGCTGCTGAGGTGTGATTCTGCTCTGCCATTCAGGACTTCTGTGTCTGCCAAGGAAGGAGAAAGTCTGGAAAATACAGGGCAGTGGAAACCATGTCTTTATTTGAACTGCAATGGGATAACTGGACAATTAACACCCTATGCAACAAGGGCATCCCCACTCTTCATTTCCAGGGAGCTACAGTGGACTACAATGGACTGCTCTGTAGCCATCTGCTCCAAGCTTGCCCTCCTGTACAGCCCAATCCAAGGACAGAGGAGGCCCCTTCTGAAGTGAGCACATCCCAGCTTCCCCAGACACCTTTGAGCAGGTTCATTTTTGTCACTGAGTCCCATTTTGGTACCTACAGTTCGATGAGACCAATGGCTACAGCAGCAGAGAGGGACTGATGTGACACAGACCAAGCCATCAGCTCTGCCCTTCATCTCCTGTGATTAAGTTTCTCTGAAGACAGCTCCGATTTTGGCAGAAGCTTCTGGCTATAACTAATATAAGCCTAAAAATACTGTAGCTTTCCTTTGGTGGTTATGGAAAAGTCACTGAGATGAAGGAAAAAGAACCTTTAATTTGTTGGGAATTAAGGAAGGAGGAGGGAAGGGGTGCTGCATGACCCTAAAACTCATTCTGGACATGAAGAGTTTAATACTACAGTCTTGGAAACCCTGGGGAGGTGAAGCCAGGAGACCATGAGCAAAATCTGGGTCTGAAGATGTTTTTCTCTTGGTACAATCGAGAGAATATACAATTAAGAGGAGTCAAAACCATGATGAGACCATTGAGCTGTGCTAAGCCAAACTCGCTCAACTCCAGTTGCTTAAGTTTAGGCACTAACTTAAGCTACTCACCCTCATGAAAGTGTGAATTACAGGTTTCTGTCCATGATAACATAAAGATTCAGAGTAAACCAACTAAATCTTTACAGGCTTAAAGATGAGGATAAAAATCTTACCCCACCAGATGAGTGTCAGGACCAGAAAATTCAGTGAAGATCCATCAGCAGAATATTTCTTTATAGAAATACTCATTACATTTTAAAGTGAGTATCACTGTATTTCAGGGTCAGTGGCTGGGTTAATCTTTCCTCGAGGGGTTTCTCCTCTCTTGTTCTCCAAGGCTCCTTAAACATACCATAAGCACCATGATAAGCGCCAGTGCCTAAATGGGCTACAAGAAAGATGGAGAGGGGCTTTGGACAAGTGCCTGTAGGGACAAGCCAAGGGGAATGGCTTTAACCTGCCCCAGGAGACTGAGATGAGCTCTGAGGCAGAAACTCTTCCCTGGGAGGGTGCTGAGGTGCTGGCACAGGGTGCCCAGAGAAGCTGTGGCTGCCCCATCCCTGCAGTGTTCAAGGCCAGGTTGGACACAGGGGCTTGGATCAAGCTGCTCCAGTGGAAGGTGTCCCTGCCCATGGCAGGGGTTGGAACTGGATGGGCTTTAAGCTCCCTTCCAACCCAAACCAGTCTGGGATTCTATGAGTACATCACAGCAGGAATATTTAATCTCTTTAAACCAACACAGAGGAGCAAATCTTTACCTGGCATAAATCTGAGCAGCCTCCCCAGTTGCTGCAATGATTTCTACCAGAGCAGAGCTAACCTGGACCTTTCATAGTATGGTCTCACATACCTGTGGATGGGGGGTCACCTCTTGCAGCTTCAAGGTCTCTTCCACATTAGATGACATTGGATATCTGTAGAGCAAATCGAGGAGATTATCTCTTAAAGCCATCCTGGTAGCTTCCAAACAAGAATGTCTCTGCTGAACCTTCAAGAGCTTCCAGCCTATCTTCAGCAGATGAAGTTCTTCACTTGCAGCAAAGTGCTGCTTTTAGATCTCTCCCTGCAGGTCTTCACAGACAATAGACACAAGCACTTGGGGAACAAGTGTTTGTCATGGTGTCGGCTATAGTTCAGGTCTCTAAAACAAGCGAATCCTGATTGTATGTTGCTGGCCCCTGAATGAGAACCTATGAGTCACAACAGCCTAAAATACTAATAAAGGCTTAGCTATGCACACAGGCTGATGTAAAATCTCTGCTAATTATTGTCACAAAGATCTTTCACCTCTTACAACACTCAGCAGCCTCCAGGGACAGGAAAAGTGGAGATACAAACAAGCACAGGTTGTTCTTCACAAGGGCTTGTGAAGAATCAAGGGGGAAGTGAGAAGGTGCAGCCAAAGGGCAGTTTATTTCAATTACCTTAAACACCTGCTGCAAGCAGCTTAGGGAATTACCTCTGGATGGATGCCTGGAGCAGACAGCTGAGATTATAGAAGATGAAGGCTGACCCAAGCCTCCAAGCACTAAATGAGCCTGAAAGGCTACTGATAATTAAGAACAGGGGGGTCTATCCAGGACCAACTTGTCAGAACATGACTGATGGTCCATTAGACCTTTGTACTATGCTCCAGATACTCCCAGGAGTATCTCAGATACCCATTTTTGTCTCCTTTTTGCACAGGGCCAGGTCATTCCACTGCTCCACCTCTGTTGCAAGACCAAACCCATTTCATTACAGCCTGTTTTGAAAAGGGGTGATGTTAAACCAGTTCTTTCTACAAACATTTTTGGAGGGGTGTAGCAGGAAATTGACAGTATATTCATGGTAACTTCAGTGTCATTTGTCTCTGCTCAGCACACTCAATAAACACCAGATTCTTCCAGTGTCTGGAACATTTTGGGGGGTTTACAGTTCACACTCTTTCTTTCAGTATAACTGAGCTTTCCCTTTAAATAATAGAAGCCCATGCTTTGAGATTAGACTGACAGCATGAACAGAGTCATATTTGGATCAGATTTGATCCATAAGTGGGATTTATTCATCCATCAGTTGCCAACAGCATTAAGCATTGGTATACGAGCCAACCGCCAAGACCCTCTTTGCAGTCAGTAGAAATGAATGTGGTGGCTCAGCTGCTCAGACATGCATGTCCAGGACTATCAGAGGCCCACCATACATCCCTCTGGCTCCCCTAAAGGGCACAAGCCATGCCTGACAGGCCTGTGTCCATACATCCTGTGGTATCTCAGGGGGAATTGAATGGATCAATGGACTCTGTGTAGCCCAAAGGAGGATTTGCCATGTCCAGAGAAGACCCGCACATGGTCACATGAACAGACTAAGTGCTCCAGACCCAGAGAACGCCAGGTTGGAAGGGACCCCAAGGATCATCTGGTCAAATCTTTCTAGGCAAAGCATGATCTAAACTAGATGTTCCAGCACCTTCTCCAGCTGAAGCTTAAGTGCCCAATGTTAGGGAATCCCACACTTCCCTGGGAAGACTGTCACTACTGATTTGTATCACTGAGAGCCTAGAGGACTGGCTGAGAGATGGACGCATGGGATGGGCTTGGGCTCACCTCACTTCAAGTCAGCGTGGCATACAGACAGACACATGAGCTATATGTGTCCCAGGTTATCTTCCAGGCTGTGAACTCCGGTGGTGCCATTCAGTTGGCCAAAGGAATGGCTGAGAAATACTGCAGGACTCACTGGAACCCATGAGCTTCTGGAGGAAACCATCAATGGCACCAGCACAACCAGTAACAGAGCAGTACATGCACCAACAAACCCAAATACAGATGGAGAAGAGCAATGCAGACAGCTGTGTTGACCCCAGATGAATGTTTGGTTGGGTTTAGCTTCTACAAATGGCAATATTTTGACAGCAGGGTTTATATTTGGGAAGTTCCTGTACCAACACTTTCACCCATGGTTCCTTTTTGTTCCCACTTTATCACCAATCCTCCAGGCACGGCTCAAAACACCCTCCCGATCCTTGAAAAGGTGAATAAAAACACATATTCCAGTTGTTGCCAGAATAAACTTATTTTGCTTCTTACAATGGCATGACAAGGAGGAAAAACAACTTGTAGAAAGCAGGTACACAGTAATCAGGTTATTAGGTATAAACCTTCAAAGTGTTTATCACTGAATTCCTCATCTTCTATCAGCTCTGTTGTGTCTAAGGATGTTTTGAGCCTATTAATTTTCCTCTTATAATGAAGGTGGAAATGGAATGGAGGAGTTTCAAATAAAAAATACATTAAATTTGTATATAACTGAAATCTGACATAAGGAAGTACCATGGCCCATAGGCTGGGTGGGACTCAGTCACCTGAAATTCAGATGTCCTGAAGTTAAATATAAGTCAGAATCATGATACATGTTCTATATGCAGCTGATATCTTTATATATCATTTTTATATCTTTATGCACTATCATTCACTCAAGCCATTTCCCATGATGATTTTGCAAGGTCTTTAGTTTCTTCTAAGGAGGGAGACTGAGATCAGACGTAATGTCTACTTATTAAACTTCACTTTTGACCAGTCAAACCCCACAACTAATGGTCTTGTAGATACAGAGAACTACATGCTTAGAGGAAAAAGAGAGAATAAAAGTAGAAATAAGAGTTTTATTACAACTAATGCAGCATGGCTTTACTGTATGTTAAGTTTGAATATATGTACTGAAAAACTCCACTCTACATTTGGGAACAATCACTTTCCAATACTTTATACTGTATATTAACAAAGTCATTCAAAGTGTTTATTCACTATAAAAAGCACTTTGAAGGATTAAAGTGCAGCAGAAAAATCTTCAAATACCTTTGAACATTCTTTGATGGGTCATTGATTGGTCTGTGATTATGGAAGAAGATTCCAAGAAGTTCCTCTCAAACTTCTCTGTTTCCTGCAGCTTTAGAGAACTTTTCTCCCTCCTCTCTCATCCAAGCCTCCTTGGTCTGCTCCGTGTGTTCTCCTGCATGCTCCCGTCTGTCATGGGGATTACCTGGAAGCACTGAAATTCACCTTAAATCCATAGATTACATCTCATGGCTGGAAGAGGTACAGCACTTGGTAGGGATATAGCCCATCACACTGGTGGATATGTCCAAGCTGTAAGAGACCACAAGTGAGCTCTCACGAAAGACCGCTGAGAAAATAGTCCAAGTCCCCAGCAGAAATCTCACAAATGGGTTATTTTAAGAGAACTGAGCTTTGTCATCATATTTCCCTTCAAGAAAGAGGCAATTTGGGGTTGCTTAAGCAATGGCAGGTACATAAGAAAACCCAACACATTCTTGCCTCCAAATATTCAGAAACAAGCTGGACATTCTAGCATGTTTCATCACAAGTCAACCTTTGGTGGTTCTTCAATGGTGATGTGTTTCTCCTGTTATGAAATACACTATCAAGAGGCAAATGTATAGAAAATTAATCCCACATCAATAGAGCTGATCTACAAAATGGACAATAATATATAGAATTATTATCACAGCTTTTCTCCAACCTCAAAAAAGACACCAAAACACCAACCCCATTCCCATCACTGCCTAAGTGTCAAACTGTTCACCACTTTGGCAGGGAAATAATCACTCTCCCCGCTGTTCTTTTCAGAGCATTCTTTAACTCCTTGTTCCTCAGGCTGTAGATGAAAGGGTTCAACACGGGTGTCACCACTGTGTAAAAGACAGAAACTATTTTGTCCCTGCCCAGGCTGGAGCTGGAGCTGGGCCGTAGGTGCATGAAGATGAGGGTCCCATAGAAGATGCTGACAACCACTAGGTAGGATGCACAGGTACCAAAAGCTTTGCCCAGCACAGAGCCTGTTCTCAGGATGGTGAAGAGGATGTGGCCATAGGAGATAAGGATGAGTGATACTGTGGTGACCTCATTGAAGCCACCAAAAGCAAATAGCAACACTTGGTTGAGGGAAGTATCAGAGCAAGCCAACTTTGAGAGTGGTGGCCCATCACAGAAGAAGTGGTCAATGACATTGAGGCCACAGAAGGACACCCTCAATGCAAAGCCTGTGAAGACCACTGAATTAAAGAGCCCAACTGCATAGGACCCAGCTAAGAGGGAAACACAGACCCTCTTGGACATGAGGACGGGGTAACACAAGGGGTTGCAGATGGCAACATAGCGGTCATATGCCATCCCAGCCAGGAGGTAGCACTCTGTGATTGCAAAAGCAACATAGAAATAGAGCTGTAGGAAGCAGCCAGCAAAAGAAATAGTTTTCCTTTCAGACAAGAGGATCAGCAGCATTTTGGGTGTCACCACAGAGGAATAGCACAGATCCAAGAAGGACAAGTGGCCGAGGAAGAAGTACATGGGGGTTTGAAGCTGGGAATCGAGCCAGACTGCAGCAGTGATGCCAAGGTTTCCTATCACAGTGATGACATAGATGAGCAGGAAAAGCACAAAGAGGGTAAGCTGGAAGTCGAGGCAATCTGTGAACCCCTTGAAAACAAACTCTGTTACCGTAGTCCAGTTTTCCCAAGCCATCAATGTCCACGGGGCTCTCAGTTCCCAGGCAGGGGTGTGGTTTCCATGAGTTTGGTTATGATGGCTTAATCCCTTGCTTAATTATTAGTGGGGTTTAATCCTGTACTCTGTAGATAACGAAGACATTCTCTAATGAAACACTGCCAGGCACCTTGGCAGGATGCTTAGATGGTCCACAACCACCTGCCCATGCAGGGAGTCACTGACTATGTCTATCACTCAAGGTCTTAAACCAAGCTTTGAATATATCTTCTACCTTCACATACTGATTTCAAAGGAATTTTGAAGCCAACAAAACAAGTTTTCCCTTGGACATCACTGTGGTCTTCACTATGTTTCTATCTGCCTGCAGTTTTCTCCACATTCAGGGAAGAGCAGCTCATACGAACTGTTCTGATAATATACAGACTAAAGGAATATTAGCTTTCATGCTGCTTTTCATGTTGATGGTGTCCCAGAGACTCTTTTCATTACCCCAGGTAGCTCAGGCTCTGAATTAGCAGCTCTTCAGTCTAAGTGCTCAGAAACAAAAGCAATATGTTGGGTTTTCATTGAAAACAACTGATTAATAACAAGGTTAGTGGCTACTTCAGGGGCCAAACTGCATTTCAATAACTGCTTTTATCTCATAAGAACAAACACATAGAATGTACAGAAGGGCATATGCATTTATCCTTCCTTCTCCAGTATCTTCCAGCTTCACTGGTGACTTGTTAAAAATGCGCTTTCCCCTTTAATTTCTATCATTCAACATTTTAAGCAAACAGCAAATACTTTCAAGCAACTGATTTCATGCCAGATTAAGAAGTAAAACTTCCTTTTAGAAAGGATTTATAACATAACCATGTGTCGCAAACACAGACAGTTGAGAGGAGTTTAAATGTAGTTCCATCACTGTCCCCCAAAACAGTACCTGAGATGCCACTTGTCATTTCCTGTTGAAGACCCAGCCTCTTTCAGGCTGAACTATCATTGTGCCTGTCTCTTATTCCTTTCTCCAAGGAAACCATTTAAAGACAGAACCTGCACCTTATCATTGCTGAGTGGAACTAGAAAGGCAGCAGTACAGACAAATAGACCATATCCTATTAAATTCACTTGAAATTGTGTATGCTTATCTCATAAATAGGATAAAACACATCCCCCAAAAGGATTGTGTCAGGAGAGAGGGTAAATACATAAGACACTAAACATTTCTTCTGTACATGTTTATATTTGTCCCAGTATAACCATTACCAGTAAGCAAGGAGATGTTTGCAAAGAGAAAAGGCAATTTAAGCTCCTGTGATAATCACTGCTACATTCCTTTGGCATTGCCTCTAAGCAGATCTTCCTTGCCCATTTACGTGACTATTGCACAGAAGCATCTCTATCTTGATAGAAAATGTATTTTTCCACCTTCTACTTTGCTTTATGAATCAGAGCTTTGGAGAAGAAATTTCGTGATTCTATGATGCTGTGCTTCACCATTCCATTAAATCCTCCAAGTCTCCTTTCCTTCTTCCTTTAGTTCCACATGGTGTCGGCTGTCCATGTATGGCTGCGCCTCCCAGAAGCTTCTGTCTTCACTATTTATTGCTTTCCAGCTTAGATGATTGAGATAAACTGCCAACAACCTCATTGGGCACATCTCTCCATGCAAATCTTATTTTCTCCCCCCTTCAAATATAATTGGAAGTTCCCTTAGTGCCTTCACAAGTTGGACACCTGGAGCTATTACTTCGTCAGCCCCTGAGATGGGTTGTCTTCTTGACAACCAAGAATACACTGAAATCAGAAATTGCTGTGAGGTTATTGACAATGAGCATCACTCAGTGACAACATCTCAGCACCTTATAACTACAGAAACACTCAAGCTGGACAGCTTTATGAGCTTTTACTAAGACTTGAAACCCATTTCCAAACCACAGTGTTCCCCACCCACTCAAAACCATATTTCTACAATTGTATTTGGAAAACGGAGGAGATACTAATGAGCAAAGAATAACACTTGAATATAAAGCTCAATTGATTACTCTATTTCCCTCACAGAATAGATTATCTCCTATTTTGCCCACACAGGGATATGGTCTGGAGGGAGCAGTGAGCGCTGGCTGGGCTGTTGGTTGCAGAGGGTGATGGGTTCTACTCTGCAGGAGCCTGGAGAGTACCACAGGGGTTTATCTCTTTAAACAAAGCCAAAGGGGAAAACCATGGTGTGCAGGGACCATCCCACAGTACCAGAGCAAGAGAAGTAGAGCAGGAACAGAGACCAGGGCCAAGTTCAGTCAAGATTCCAGAGCATCCAGCAAGTGGGGGATTATGAGGCAGGTCCAAGACCAAGCTAAACCAAGCCAAAACAGGCCAAGTCAATCCCCTGATCAGGGTCAGGTCCAGCAATTGCTAGAGAAGTCCATGAGCAACCTCAGATCACCATCAAAGGATTCCATACATGTGCACACCTCCTGCGAAACTGGGAACCAGAACTCCTCAAACACAGCCCAACTTCCCTGGGCTGAGATTAAATAGAGATGGGGAGCAAATGGGCAGAGGGTGAGGATGGGCCCCCAGCCAAGGCTGTTCAGGGGAATAAAGGCCTATTAGTTCCCCCTGGGACAATTCATCATTGCGTCAAAATGCCCCTTTCTCACCCTTGAATACAGCAGAAGCCCTTAAAGCACCAGCTCAGGTGCTGGACATCCAGGCACCACATGTGGATGATTCCACTGAGGCTGGAAATCTGGGCTCTCAAATATGCACAGAGGGACATCAGCTGCTCCAGAGATGGAGTCACTTGTGCATCATGTCCTGTTTCAGGACCCTCTGCAAGATCTGAAATTACTCTAAATCCATTCTCATTCTGTTGCTAGGGTCAGATCAAAACCTTTGCAGGTCCACAAGAATGTCAGAAGCATCCTATGAACTGCTGTCACTGCTGCTGTGTAGCTGTGTTCAGGCATGGCTTATCCATGCCGTGTCTTTCACGTGCCCAGCTACCACAATGCTTTTCAGAGTCGATTTCACACCTTTTGCTTTTCCTTCTCTTTCTTTTCCTCGGGGAAAGCATGAGCAGCCCTGCAGGCTTCCTCCCAGGGGACCACATGCAACTGTATTTACAGCCCCAGCATCACAAGCTGCACTCTTGGAGTCTGGCAGGAGATCACCTCTCTTCACAGCAGGTGCTTAACGGAGCTGATGACGGTGCATGGATGTCCTCTGCTGCATTGGGGATAACCTTTGGCTCCCATCACTCAGTGGCAGAGGGAAGGCACAGGAGGTAACACCAACACAAAGCAGAGCCTCACCTGCACTGAGGCAGTGGGCTTGCTTCTGCATGTCTTCGTGTCCTCTTTAGTAGAGCTGTGTCAGAAAACAGCTTTACCAGCATGGGTTTTCTTTATAGTAAGGGGGAGCAATGGTTTATGCAGGTTGTTTGCTTTTACATAAGCAGCTAAATCAAGATGCATTGATTTATTCAAGAGTTAAATGAGGATGAATTTTAATCTGTTATAAAGAATTTCAGCATTTCAGACTGTCAGCAGAACACAGTCACTAACAAATCAGCCTTTGGAATCAGCACGTTTTAACATCACCTCAGTATTCTAGGAAGAGACTTCACGTCCACGGGTTTAGGATGCTTCAGGGTGCTGGAGCTCAGAAAGGTATAAATTTTGTGTTTCCTAATGTGAATATTATCTATTGGGAATGATCATAAATAGCTTGATAAATGGGATTTGGTGATTGGAATGATAATCAAAAGCCAAGGGAAAATGTGTGCCGGTCATTAATGTCTAAGATGGGATTTCACTGGGAATGTGACTTTCTCTTGCTCCAGGTTTACATGCACTCCTATGAGGTCCCTCTGAGGTGTCTTCTGACACAAATTGCCTCCAAACTGAAAGTGCATAAAGATCTGATTCTTTTCTTATATCTCAAAGCACAAGTGTTGAAAGAAATCCATAGTTTTTAATGTCCCAGGCAGAAAAACAAAACTACCGTTTGTTGCTTCAACAAACTCCTTGTTCTTTCCTAAATAACTCAACTGAAAAACCAAGGTATATAAAATTGTGGTTAGAAAATATAGTAGAACATACTGAAACGTGGCAGATAAACTGCTCATTGGAGTAAGAAAAGTCCAAAAGCGAATCTCCACTTTTTAAAAGTGTCATGTTCTCTTCTTTTTCCTTCAGCAGGTAACAGAAGGACATGGGAGGAAATCAAACACAGACTGAATTCATCCTGTTGGGAATTGCAGACAGTCCTCGTGCGCAGACCCCACTTTTTGTCTTCTTTCTATTGATTTACATTGTCACGCTGGTGGGGAACGTTGGCATTATCGTCTTGGTGCAAGTGTCTCCCAGCCTCCACACCCCCATGTACTTCTTCCTCACCCATTTTGCTTTCATTGACATCTGCTATTCCACAGTTGTCTCCCCCAGGATGCTGGCAGACCTGTTATCAGAGGACAAAACCATTACTTTCACTGGCTGCATGATGCAGTCTCAAAGCTTTACACACTTTGCTATTGTTGAGTGTCACCTGCTGGCCATGATGGCCTATGATCGGCACGTGGCTATCTGCCAGCCCCTGCATTATATAACTGTCATCTCCAGCCATGTCTGCTGGCAGCTGGTAGCATCATCCTACCTCTTTGCCTTCCTCAGTGCTATCATCTGCACATGGTGCACATTTGGAGGTTCCTTCTGTGGTCCCAACCACATTGACCACTTCTTCTGCGACGTTGTCCCTGTGCTAAACCTTGTGTGCTCTGACACGCACAGCAGCGTGGTGGTCATCTTTGCCTTCGTCACCATCAACGTGGTGGGCACAAGCATGGTCATTTTGCTCTCCTACATCTCTATCCTCCACACTGTGCTGAGGATGTGCTCAGCACAGAGCAGGGCCAGAGCCTTCCACACCTGTGCCTCCCATTTGACGGCTGTTGCCTTGTTATATGGGTCAGCATTCTTCATGTACCTACAACCTCCATCTAGCCACAGGAGACTGGATAAGGTGGCTTCCATCCTCTATGCTGTGGTCAATCCCATGCTTAACCCATTCATCTACAGCCTGAGGAACAAGGAGGTGAAGGCAGCACTGGCCAAGTGTGGGAAGAAGTTCTTCAACCGCTGGCAACACAAAAGTGTTGTATCACCCAGGACATGAGATTTCATGTCAAGTGAGAAAGCCTATGGGCACTGAAACAATGGGATTTTCCACTAATCCTCAGGACTTTATGTAGGTTCTTATACAGCTCCTGCACAAAAGCCAATGACAGTATTTAATGAGAAAGAGAACTCCCCAGATCACATAGAATCAGAGAACAGTTTGGGCTGGAAAGGACCTTAAGCTCATCCAGTTCCAACCCCCTGCCATGGGCAGGGACATCTCACACTAAACCATGCCACCCAAGGCTCTGTCCAACCTGGCCTTGAACACCGCCAGCGATGGAGCATTCACAGCTTCCCTGGGCAACCCATTCCAGTGCCTCACCACCTGCACAGGAAAGAACTTCTTCCTCATATCCAATCTAAACTTCCCCTGTTTCAGTTTGAACCCGTTACCCCTTGTCCTGTCACTATAGTCCTAATGAAGAGTCCCTCCCCTGCATCCCCATAGGCCCCCTTCAGATACTGGAAGGCTGCTCTGAGGTCTCCACACAGCCTTCTCTTCTCCAGGCTGAACAGCCCCATCTTTCTCATCCTGTCTTCAAACAGGAGGTGCTCCAGTCCCCTGAGCAACCTCATGGCCCTCCTTCGGACTTGTTCCAACAGTTCCATGTCCTTTTTAATTTGAGGACACCAGATCCCAGGATTGCTCCAACCCAGGTGTAGGACCTTGCACTTGGCATGGTTAAACTTTACCCTCAATTATCCCAGGACACTTCTCCTCACAGGAAACACCAATCAGCTTTATTTAGCTATAGCCTTTGTCACTTCTAAATATGTATTTTTCTTGCAAGATTCTTGACATTGTCCCTCAGCTCCAATAAAATTCCTCACTCTTACCTGCAAGTCCTTTATTAAAGCTGCAGGGGTGGGAGGGAAGAGAAAGTGTGGCTTTACATTTGCTTGCTGAAAAAGTCAGAGGAAAGGTTCCAAAAGATTCAGTGCATTGGTTTGTGCCTTTCAAAGAGAAGAAGCTGGTGGGAATCCAGATTTCAAGCTGCACCTTTGAATATCAAAGGCAATCCCTCCCCAGGCTGCAGCTTCACAAGAGAGTTCAAATCAAGGAAGAAATTGTAGACTTAATTTAACTAATGTCAGTATAATTAATTAATCTGTTTCATTTTTGTTATATAAGCACCCACATCCCATGTCCATGCCCAGCTCATGCTAAAGCACACCAGGAAAAACTAATGGCGTATGTCACTGCAAATGCAGCATGTGTCTTGTTTCCATGTGTCTTGTTCCACCCATTCCAGTGCCTCACCAACCCCCACAGTAAAGAACTTCCTCCTCATATCCAATCTAAACTTCCCCTGTTTCAGTTTGAACCCATCACCCCTTGTCCTATCACTACAGTCCCTCATGAAGAGTCCCTCCCCAGCATCCCTATAGGCCCCCTGAGATAGTTCATGTCCTTCTTATGTAGAGGACATAAGAACTGCACACAATACTCCAAGTGAGGTCACAACGAGAGCAGAGTAGAGGGGCAAGATCACCTCCCTCGAATGGCTGGTCATACTCCTTTTGATGCTGCCCAGGATACGGTTGCCTTTCTGTGCTGTGAGTGCACACTGCTGCCTCATGTTCAATTACTCATCAGCCAAGATCCAGGGGTTCAACGTGGGGGTTATGATGGTGTAGAACAACGTGGCTGTTTTCTTCTCATCCAACGCAAAGGTGGAGCTGGGGTGCAGGTACATGAACAGGATTGCCCCATAGATCATGGTGACAACCATCAGGTGGGATGGGCAAGTGGAGAAGGCTTTTCTCCTGCCCTTCTTTGAGCACATACTCAGGACAGTGGGAAGGATAGAAGCATAGGATATAAAGATGATGGTCACGGTGCTGAGAAAATTTATGCTGACGAGAGCAAGGATGACCACCTCGTAGGAGTGGGTGTTGGAGCAGGAGAGAACTAAGAGTGGGGCAATGGCACAGAAGTAGTGGTTGATAACACTGGAGTGGCAGAAGGAGATGGTAAAGATGAAAGTGGTGTGGGCCACCACATGGAAGACACCAACAGCATAAGAACCAGCCACAAGCCACCAGCACATCCATCCACACATGATGGTGGGCTACAGGAGGGGTTTGCAGGCAGCCACGTAGTTGTCATCGGCCGTCACAGCCAGCAAGAGGCACTCGGTGACCCCAAAAGCGGCAAAGAAGCAGAGCTGGGCTGAACACCCCGAGAAGCTGATGGTTTTCTCCAGGGTTAAAATCTGCATTTTGGGAAGGATGATGGAGGAGCAGCAGATGTCAAGAAAAGCCGAGTGGCTGAGGAAGTAGCACACAGGGGTGTGAAGCTGAAGATCATTCCTGATTAATACAATGATCCCAAAGTTCCCTAAGAGGGTCATCATGTACATGGCCAGGAAAGCCATGAAAGGGGGACCTGGAGGTCTGGGCAGGTGGTCAGCCCCAAAAGAATGAACTCAAGCACATCAGTGTGATTGATGGGTGTCATCCTCTCTGGTGCATCAACCTGCAGGAGATAGGTAAAATGGCAGACAATGATTTGTGCCCCTCAACAGGACCCTCAGCTTCCTCGGAGGAAGGTCAGTAACTGAGCAATTCTTGGAAGTTGGGTCGGAACTGAATGATCTTAAGGTCCTCACCAACCCTCACTATTCTATGGTCGAGGCTTAACCCCAGATGGCAACTAAGCCCCACACAGCTCAGCAATAACTAAAACATCCTGGGGTTATCAACACCATTCAGCACCAATCCAAACCGTAGCCCCATAGTAGCTACTATGAAGACAATTTGCTCTATCCCAGCCCAAACCAGCACAGACATGGAATGTACTTGGGTTTTCCTTAGGAAATGACAGGTACATTTGGAAAATAAGTGTTGTTTTCTAAAATAAACCAACAGGGAACAATTCCACTTCAAGAAATCTTTGTCCTCTTGATTTTCCTTTCCTTTGGCAAAGCAGAGCAGAGCAGAAGTGTGGGCATTTTGAAGCTGAGATGAACACACAGTTTTCAGCATACACAGTCCATAAGAAAGGAAATTAAAGGTGGCACAGTGATGATGGAGAAACCTGAATGATCCCTGCAGCTCCTTCAGCAACTGGGATGAGTTGGGCTGCTCCTCCAGATGATGACTGAGGTAACATTCATCTCCAAACAGATGTTGGGAGTAGGTTTTAGCACTCTTATGAGCTACCTTGAGGGTGATTTGCTGCTGCATCTTCCAAGGGCAGACAAGTGCCCTCTGTAGTTTCTAGTGTTCTAGATGTATTCATACTGAATTCTGTGACCTCGGAGGTGTTCCAGTCAATGGGGAATAGAGGCTTGACAACAAGCAAAGCCCACCTGCAGCATCAATCTCTTCATCTCCAGGCTCGCTAAGAAAGACTAGGAACAATTGGCTGTAAATGTGCAGATTTAAGGAGATGCCTTCCCCCTTCACCCACGTTGAGAGGGAGTGGGTGACAAGTGAATGCCTATGTGGTTCTCCCGTGATTATTCTCATAACTTCCTCAACTGGCTTTCCTCATGCTACTTAAAGGGGATTTCAGCAGTCAGAGTTCCTGCAACTATTTCTGCTCTTATAGTTGCCCCTTGTTAACATCTTCTTGTAAAACCAACCCCAAATGTTGATTCTTGCCTTGGCTGACTTCACTTAGACAGTAATTGTCCCCACACCAAGTTTTTAGCATTTCCTTGGGGTTCTTCTTCCATTTTGCTATGACCAGTGATGAGAAGAGCAAGGAAACAGCAACCACCTGAACTCAAATCAATACCAGAACTGCAGTAGTACCTAAACAAACTTCTGTCCACTGATATCTGCCCAGTAGGTCCAAGTGTTGTGACGCGTATTATCCACCACACTGCGGTCTTGGCATATGGATTCATGAAACACTTCCCTGTCACCCTTCTTCAAGAGATTTTAGTTTATGGAGTGGGAGATGTCCCTGTATTAGTTTGTTTCACAGAACCCCAGACTGGTTTGGGTCAGAAAGAAACCAAAAGCTCATCCAGACCAACTCCCTGCCACAGGCAGGGACATCTTCCACTGGAGCAGGGTGCTCCAAGCCCGTGTCCAGCCTGGCCTTGAACACTGCCAGGGATGGGGCAGCCACAGCTTCCCTGGGCACCCTCTGCCAGCACATGGCTCTCTACATGCAGTTGTCTTCAGCCTCTATCTCAACTTTCTCTATATGAAATTCAAATTAAAATGACTTAAGGTATGAGCAATGCAATGTGACACCAAGATTGAGACTTCCCATTCACAGAAGTCAGGGAATGCAAGGAAGTGTTCCAGGCCAGGCTGGACAGGGCTTCGAGCAACCTGCTCTGGTAGAATATGTCCCTGCCTTGTACAGAGGGTTGCAAACGGATGAGCTTTAGGGACCTCTCCAAACCATTCCATGATTCTATGATAAAAAAGCACAACCAAAACCATAGCAGTGCAGCTCTTCTCAATACAAAATTTACTCTGCTTTTCTCTTTTGTGTGTTTATCTGTGCTTTAGTACAGAGAACAATGCCAGCACCATGGAAGCCCCTCTCTTAGCCCATGATCAAGACCCCACACTGCAGCTATGAAATAGCCACTGTGATCCATGTCTCCAGTTCCTTCACCATGGAAGAGAAGAACCACAGTTCAGTCACCACCATCATCCTCCTGAGGCTCACCACTGACCCAAAGCTGCAGCTTCTCTTGCTCATGGTGTTCACGTTGGCCTACACCTCCACCCTCATCAGCAGCATCACCCTCATAGCAGTGATCTGCCATAGTTCACACCTCCATACCCCAATGTACTTCTTCACTGGCAACTTATCCTTCATGGACCTCTCGTGTTCCTCCGTCTACACCCCCAAGATCCTTCTGAACCACATCTCCGAGGACAAGAGCATCTCCTTTGCTGGCTGTGCTGCTCAGTTCTTTGTCTCCGGTGGCTTGGCCTGCACCAAGTGCTACCTGCTGGCAGTGATGGCCTATGACAGAGACGTGGCCATCTCCAACCGACTGCACTATGCTGCTGCCATGTCCAAGAGGCTCTGCATAGGGCTGGTGGCCACCTCCTACCTCAGTGGCTTTGCCAGCTCTACCCTCATTACCAGCTACACATTCAACCCTCAGCTTTTGTGACTCCAGCGTCATCAATGACTTCTTCTGTGACCTGCTCCCACTGGTGATGCTCTCCTGTGATGTGGCAGACAGCTACCAGTCCCTCCTCTACTTCATCCTGACCTTCAACATCATCCTCCCCTCTGCACTCATCCTCATCTCCTACATCTCCATCCTGGATGTTATCCTGAAGATGCGCTCAACCGAGGGGCAGCTCAAAGCCTTCTCCACCTCTGCCACCCACCTCACCACCATCACCCTTTTCTATGGCTCCATCCTCTTCATTTACACTTGGCCCAGCTCCTCCTATGTCCTGGAGAGGAACAAGGTGGTCTCTGTGCTTTACACAGTGCTGACTCCCATGCCCAACCCCTTCATCTACAGTCTGAGGAACCAGGACATGAAGGAGGCACTGAAGACATGTCTGAAGACACCCACGGCTTCCTAACAGAAGAAACTCAGGGGTTATGTCCCCAGAGGCGCACACAGCAAGAAGTGCACCGACCTTGTCTTGCTGTGTTTTCCTTTGCTGCTTCTACCAGTACATGCAGGAGCATAAGCTCTTCTGATCCTGAAGTGCATCAGGACGGACAAGAGATAGCACTGTGCAGACAGACCTCCTCTCCTTCCCACCTCTCTCCATATACAGTTTAAACCTCTTATAAAATGAAATGTTACCTGTAGCTGGCCTTGTTAACATCATCTTCACACTGTGCTTTATCGGAATTAAGCCTTCATTACTTATGCCCAAACCAGTAACTCGGATGGAGCTCCATGTTTTATATAAACCTAGAGTGCTTCAGGTTCAAAAGTACATTAAGATCATTCAGTCCCAACCCTTGCCATGGTGGGGGACACCTCCCACTAGAGCAGATTGCTCCAAACCCCTGTGAACAACCTGGCCTTCAACACTGCCAGGGATGGAGCATTTAACACTGCTTTGGGCAATCAGAAGTCATGAAGTAATGTGTGTCTCTTCCTGAGCTCTCCCAGTTATTCCTTCACAATGCTGTATTGCACCACACAGACATAGTTCCATAATCCTAGGCCATTATCCCAATGATACATGTGCATGAGCAAGGGTAGAGAGGTTCAGATTGGATGAACCAATGTCAAGAAGCACACAGGCATCTGGGACTGAGTTCAGTTGCCTGAACATTGACTATGAACACCCTGGAGATGCTCCTCGGTCTCCCTCTGAGCTTTCAGATGTTGCTCCAGAACGACCCAACCCTTCTGAAGATAGCACGATGTACATGTCAAGTACATGACAATGTCCCGGGCCCTTCAGAACAGAGCAAATGGCACCACATTTTTCTAGGAGTGCAACCAAACCTGACTGGGGAATTTCGCTTCATCTGTCTCCTTCCCTGCAACTTAAGGGATAGTTTCCACCACCACTTATAGGGAAACATGCAAAAAAAAGGGGGTCCTTAGTTCTTAAATTACCTTCTTTTTTTTCTTTATAAAGTTTCAGTCCAACTGCAAGGAAAACTGAAATAAAGCTTTGAAGACTGCTGGGAGGAGGGATGAGGAGATCTGAAGGAGTTTCATTAACTTCAACTTTAGATAAATAAAGTTGAATCATTAAATCAGAGTTTTGTTTCTCCATCTGTGATCACTGAAGGTGCATTACTGTATCTCTTGTATTTGTTCGGAGAAAGAATGCAGTTTCAACAGCTCAAGTTTGAGGACACACACACATACACAGACACAGACACACAGAGCTTTCTCCCTCCACTGTGTTTCCATTCTCATCCAAGGCAGGGGTCAGGCTGCATGATCCAGGCTCCTTTTAGACTCCCAGAATCAACCAGGCTGGAAAAGACCTTTAAGCTCATCCAGTCCAACCATTATCCAGCACTGCCAAGGCCACCACTGACCCATGGCACTGAGGCCTCGTGTCCACAGTGTGTGAACACTTGCAGGGCCTGGCTCTCCAGCACTGCCCTGGGCACCCTGCTCCAATGCCTGGGCACCCCTTGGGGAAGAGTTGCTCCTCATCTCCATCTGAACCTGCCCTGGTGCAGCTTGAGGCTGTTTCCTGTGGGCCCCTCTTTTGGGTTAAACCAAACTGAAATTAGGTTTGAGGGGGGCAGCTAATCCAGGTTGACCTCCAGTAGGCCTTCAGATCCTGACTGGATTTTCTTTAATCCAGAGAAGACTATTCTGAGATGCATATACCATAGACAGAGGGTCCATGGTACAAGTCCTTCTGATGTTCAGACCTGCTCTGGACCACATCCATTCAACCTGACTATCTCATATGTAGACAATGAATTTTAGATCTTGAGTCAGGTGACCCCATTCCCATGATTATTCTCCAGTCCCAAACTCATAATGGTAGAAAAACTACATTTATGAAAACCAGTCAGACATGGAGGATGAACGCAGTGGACTTCAACTTGCCTCACAGCTTAAGAGACACAAGCAAATCCAGCACAAGGCAAATAATGACAAGAAGGTTAAACTATGAGGAGTCCTTGAGGAGGCCCAAAGGTGAGGAGAAAAGCAATGAGCTTCCCCAGCTCCCTTTATTAAGGGTCCCAAGCAGGAAGGGACAAAGCACCCCATTAACAAGAACCACATTATCTGCACATATCATGAAGACAGGGATGTTCCTCTAAAGAGAGAGTAGGACCAAGCTTGTATGGGCACAGGAAGCCCTCCAGCAGGCCCCAGATCCAGGCTTTCACAATACAAGCAGCCACAGCTATTGCCATCACAAGTGATGCTGCTCACTTCCCCAAAGCAAGAAGTGGTCCTTGGGGACCAACCACCCTTCCAGCACTCATCAGCTTTAACAAGACCTTCTGGGGTTTGCCAAGGAAGTTTCCTGATCACCACAAAAGCTCCTCAGGAGGCTTGGAGGTGACTTAGCTCATTCTTCATAACAAGCCATCAGAGATTAATTAGATGGGAAGAACAAGACAGAAACTTTCCTCTTTGTTAACAAAGTTCACTTCTCGAGCAGCCTTGCTTGACAGAGATTCTTCATGCTCAAAGGCAGTGAGTGAGTTGGAGGGTCAGTGTGTTGTCATGTTTCTGTGTAAAGAACAATTTCATGGGCCTGGAACAGAGAATCCCAGCCTCGTTTGTGTTGGAAGGGACCTTCAAACTCATCCAGCTCCAACCCCTGCCACGCACAGGGACACCTTCCACTGGAGCAGAGTGCTCCAAGCCCTGTGTCCAACCTGGCCTTGAACACTGCCAGGGATGGGGCAGCCACAGCTTCTCTGGGCACCCTGTGCCAGTGCCTCAGCACCCTCCCAGGGAAGAGCTTCTGCCTCAGAGCCCATCTCACTCTCCCCTCGGGCAGCTTAAAGCCATTTCCTTAGTCCTGTCCCTACAGGCCCTTGTCCAAAGCCCCTCTCCTGCTTCCCTGAAGACCCTTTAGGCACAGCCAGGTTTATGGAGGAAAGATTCTCTCTTATTGCTCTTAAAAGAACAAACCAACACTAGCAGTTTCTAAGGAATAATTTCCTATCCATCTATGGAGAATATAAACCCTTCTTCAGGAAGTTAATAGCTGCTATTAGCAACCTTTCTAAAAGCAAGCACACAGGCAGGACACTGCATACATCCATTTTGCTTTCCTATTCCATCCAGAAACTGCTGGTTTTAAATAAAACTCTGAGCATTGAGAAATTATGGATCAATAGAATTGATCGAGGCCAGGTTGGACGGGGCTTGGGGCAACCTGCTCTAGTGGAATGTGGTCCTGCCTGTGGCAGGGGGCTGGAACTGGGTGAGCTTTAAGCTCCCTTCCAACACAAACCATTCCATGGCTGTATGAAAAGCTGCTTTCACCTTCTCACTTTTGAGTGGGGTTTCTGATGGACCCCAAACCATCAGCATGGGGACCTCATGTTTCCCCTTAGGCTTAAACTGACTCTTCAGGCTATGGCCTGTGTCTGCTCTGAACACAACCCACATTGTAGCTGTCTCTGCCCATCACCCTTCACTGCAACTGCAGAGAACCATCCACTTTTTCCACAAGAAACCCCTGGGAGAGATGTTTAAAATAGATCCAAGGTGAATCAAAGCCCCCAGATGCATCCTTGTCTCCAGAAGAGGAACCTTCAGTGACTAGTTCACATGTGGAAACCTACAATTAGATAGGATGACTCCTTGGACCAATGTGACTCAACCCTCAAAACCTGGAACAAGAAATCATGAGTAAGCTGCAGCTGGGATGGAAAATATGCTCTCCTGGATGGAGGAACATAAGGAGAGAAAGATGGGACGGGGGAGTTCTGGACAATCTTGAGAGTCTTTGAGCCCAAGTTGGGCACATCTGGATAGAACATAAGGCCAGAAGCATGGAGCATCTGTGTCGTCAGCATCAGATAACATCCAAGGAAAAGCCAACACTGCTCAGACAGTGCCTTGAAAGGCTGTTTCTGGAGCAAGCTGGGTGACTGCATATCACAAGGGATGAAATTCCACCCTGCTCCTGGGTCAGCATGGTGGTAACTACCCATGGGGAAGGCCCATCCAGGAAAGCGAGACACCCAGCTGCATCCTATGGAGGAAATAAGTACCTATCCTATGAGGAAATAAGTAGATGAGCACATGAAGGTGAGACTTGGTCTTGATAAGGTTCCCCACCACCATGGTGATGGAGATGAGTAAAACAGTCACAAGGAGCAGCTTCTACAGGTTGGTGAAGCCCAAGAGGACAAATGTGGTCACACTCAAGTGCTTGCCTCCAGCCACTCCCTTGGCAGCAGGAAACAAATATGGGAAGAGGTTAAATCACTTCTCCCAGCTCACGGGAACACACAGTGCATGAGGTTAATGCAGGATTTGGGGTTTCCTTTATGAAAGCACCCAATTACTTGGAGATAAAAACATGATGGGTGAAGGTAAAAATGTATTAAAAATAATACCTTGACAAAGCAACGGTCAAACATTTCTATATGGAGAAAAATAACACTAAAGTTTAAATCCTAAAGCTCTGTCTGATTGGCCTCTTACGGAAGGAATTCTGTCATGTTTTAAGTCTCTAATGCCCCCACGCAGTTCTCTCACTCACTCACTCTGCTCTCTTACCCCAGAATGGGCAAAACCTGCTACAGCTCTGGAGCATAGCCTATATCAAGAGTCATAGCAGGTTGTCGTGGGCTGATTGGCCTCTTATGGAAAGCATCCTTCCTGCAAAACATAAGTACCTTCTCATGAACATCCAAATTCTTTTCAAGAAGTAAGCAAGCTTGGGATGGTTTCTTTCCTGTTTGGGGGGTTTTGTTCTTATTTAAGGACAAGTCAATACAATAATATCATGCCTTAATTTGCCACGTCAATTAGAGTTGCATTAAATAGAGAAGAGATTACATTGCAGTGATTTTCTGACTCTGTAGAGATGTTCGGGTCAATTTAGTGTGACCAGAATCCCTGACTGCAATTCCATGTACATGCAGTTTCAAGGGAAAATAAAAATCCCTTCTCATATCAATTACACTTGCATATATTTCTTCCTCTGTTCTTACTTACATTTAAGGGACTTGTTTGTACATAAATCTATATAAAAAGATGACTGCTGCTCATCTTATCCTTAAATAAGCATTAAACTTAAAATTATGAGAGGACCTTAAAATGTGCACATTGCTGATGGGAAATGAGCATTACTCCTCCTTCCCCTCCCACTTCCCTCTTCCCATCAGCCCCTTTCCAAGCACGATGACCATGTCTTCAGCACAATACACCTCCCCCCACCCTTCCCAAAGCAGCTTTTACTTCCCCATTCCCCAGCCCGTGGTCAGATGTTCATTGCAGAAAGGCCCTTGACCCACTGCCAAGGCTCTTCTCAGGGTGCTGGGGGTGCCTTTGCTGCAAGGACACACTGATGGCTCATTTCAACTCAGCAGCCACCACGACCACCATGTCCCTCCCTGCAAAGCTGCCCCCCAGCCTGTCTTGGTGCTTAGAGCACCTCTTCCCCAAGGGCAGGACTCAGCATTTTCCCTTTTTGAAGTCTGTCTGATTCCACCTGCACATTTAACACACAAATTTTGCCTTTGAAAAGCCATTTTGCATCATATGCCTCCAAATTTAAATAGCCTCAGGTGGCTCTTTGGTACTTGCAAAAGGAGGAAACAAAACCAGGAGTGGGACTTGTTCCTTGTAGAGAGAAGCAGCTGACAGCAGACAAAGTTATGCTAAAGCCTTAACACCTTTAAACGGGTTAGGAAGATCCAGCTGAAGCTGTCTACACCCACCTCAGGCAGGGGGGTGAAGGCAACTGCTGTTTCCCATTGTTAATGGCTCACAAACTCAATGGTCATCTCCTCACCCTCATTCATCTCCTTCACCTTGTGTAGAACTGATATAACTAAGTCATAGTTACATAAAAAGCAGACATCTCAAACACACACCTTGCATCTCACAACACCCAAACCAACCATTCTCAATACCACTGTTTGCCTAAACAGTGCAAAACATCACCCATCCCACACCAAAACCCCACATATTATCACACACAGAAACATCCCTTTCTCTATACTGCCTGCTTTAGACACACATGCTGACACTGCCAGGTGTCCAAAGCCAGCTGAGATCAGTCCTGCCCACAGCTTCTCTGGGCACCCTGTGCCAGCACCTCAGCACCCTCCCAGGGAAGAGCTTCTGCCTAAGAGCTCATCTCAATCCCTCCTCATGTCTTTCCAAGCTATGAACAGTGGTAAAGGCAAATACACAGAGGAACTCACCATCAGTAAGACCAAACTGAGACTCTGCCTTTCATTTCTGCACTAAAGGGAACTAAGGTAGCTCATTTTCCAGCTTCCCTAGAGAAAAGCTGGTACTCCATGTTCCTGGCTCTTCCCACACACCTACATTTCACACAGTGGAGAGGAGTCACCACCCCAGGGCAGGATCTACACATTTGGAGCCCAAGTCTTCAAAACCTTTCTGACCAAAGAGGAAAAAACCCCCACATCTCTCTTGCTTCTGGGTCTTTATGGACCCACCAGCTGAAGGAGACATAGCAGAGACACCAAAGGGGCCTTGTTTCACCCTCTTCTGGCTACAGCACATATGAAGAGGCAAATCTGAGACTCTCTCCTTACCTATTTATGAGCCAAGGTGCCATTACAGTTAAGGAGACTCAGGCCAATGCCATCAGCAGAGTTCATTCAGATCTCTTCAGCTGGAGCAATGGAGGTGTCTGCCTTGCAGTGAGATGCAGGAACCCCACCAAATCTCCCCCAACAATAAAGAGAGCTGATGGACCTCAGAAAACACATAGAGGTGTCATAGGTGCACACAAATATAAGGAAGGTAAGTCCTTGACTAGAGACACTTGAAGGTGATTCCTATATCCAATCACTAAGTACTCAAAGAAGAGGAGGTAGCTCCTACCCAGCATTTGCTCAGCTGCCTTTAAACCAGATTTAACTACAATGAAAGCAGCTCCACCTGAAAGTGGAGAGCTAAAGCCATTAGGAGCTCATCAGCAGGAATGCAAGAAGCCAGCCACCTCATTGCCTGTTCATCTTGACCCACCAGGAAGATGCATTGCAATGTTGGCTGCTGCTTCTGCTTCCTAGATCTTCCTCTTGTGTTTCCTTTACTCTCATAGAATCACATAATAGTTTGAGTTGGAAAGGGCCTTAAAATCATCTACTTCCAACCCCCCTGCCATGGGCAGGGAAACCTCCCACTAAACCATGCCACCCAAGGCTCTGTCCAACCCAGCCTTGAACACTGCCAGCAATGGAGCATTCACAGCTTCCCTGGGTAACCCATTCCAGTGCCTCACCACCCACACAGTAAAGAATTTCTTCCCCATATCCAATCTAAACTTCCCCTGTTTAAGTCTTAGCCCTTTACCCCTTGTCCTATCACTACATTCCCTAATGAAGAGTCCCTCCCCAACATCCCTATATACCCTTCTGATACCTTGTTTTCTTCCTTCTATTTTGTAGGATATTTTGCTTAGACTATACATACAGAATCTTAGGCCCACAAAAAGCCCACATGGGTCCAAGCTTTTGTGGGAAAGGCAGTCTAGCTGAGCAGTGTCATGTATAGGGTTCATCACTGCTTGATGAATAACCCCACCCTGGTGTCCTTATTTCCTCCTGGCTTTAATAAAGCTTCCAAAGCAGAGACAGCTGAAATGCTCAAACATTTACCCAGACTTGATGCTATGTTCCTAAGAGAGGTCTGGATTGCCATAGTCTTGTATGGAGTGCATTCAACTTGGTGAATGTCCAAGAGGAACCTCAGTCTAACATGCAGGAAACACAGAATTGTGAATTCCAGCAAGACAAGAAAGAGTCCTGCGGTTACGGAAATGCACTGAATACTGAGAGCATCATTGCATGATTCTGCTCCAATCTTTGCAGAGAAAGCGCCTACATAATGCAGAAACTCCTGGCTGTAGATAGACACAAAATTCCCACACCAAATACATAACAGAGGTCCAGCCATGGAAGTCTAATGCCATGCTTGGTAAAAGAGAAGGAACTAAAGACCAGAGAAAAATACTGGGAAATAAAGTTCCCCTTAAAACTCTATTTCCCTCACTGAGAAGAATAACCCCTTCTTTACCCATGCAGGGACATGGTCTGGATGGAGAGGGACTGCCAGAGCAGTGAGCACTGGCTGGGCTGTTGGGTGCAGAGGGTGATGGCTTCTACTCTGCAGGAGCATGGGGACTGCCATGGCAGTTTGTTTCCTTAATCTCTTTAAACAGAGACAAAGGAGAGCACCACAGTGTGCAGAGACCATCCCACAATACCTGAGCAAGGGAAGTCATGCAGGAACAGAGACCTGGGCCATACTCAGCCAAGACTCCAGAGCATCAGGAAAGTTGGTGATCATAAAGCAGATGCAAGACTAAGCCAAGTTAATCCCCTGGTCAGCCTCCAGTCCAGAATTGGCTAAACAGATCCATGATGAAGCCAACATCACCATCAAAGTACTCCAACGATAGGCATACCTCCTGCTAAACTGGAAACCAGAACTCCCCTAACATAGCCCAACCTCCCCAGGACAAGCTTAAATAGAGCTGGGGGCAAATGGGCAGAGGGTGGGGATGGAGCAGCAGCTGAGGCTGCTCAGGAGGATAAAAACCCATTAGCTCACCCTGGGACTAATTCATCCCAGCCTCAAAATGCCCGTTTCTCACCCTTCAATACAGGGGTAAGCCCAGAGGCACCAGGTCAAGTGTTGGACATCCAGGCAATAAATGTGGATAACCCACTGGGGATGGAAAACTGGGCTCTCAAGTGTCCACAGACAGCCATCAGCAGCTCCGGAGATGGAGTCACTTGTGTTTCATGTAGCATCTGGGGACTGTCATGGGTTCAGCAGTAGCAGTCATTTTTCTCCTTCTTGGTAGCTGGTGCAGTGCTGTGTTTTTAATTTCGTGCCTGGGAACTGTGCTGATAACCCCAGTGTTTTCAGCTACTGCTTGGTGATGTTTTGGTCTGGCCAAGGACTTTCTCAGCCTCGTGCTATGCCAGGGAGGAGGGGGAGCTGGGAGGAAGCAGAGACAGACACCTGACCCAAACTGACCAAAGAGGTTATTCCATACCACAGCACGTCATGTCCAGGATGTGAAAACAGAAAGCAGAGACCTGGAAGGGTGTGGTTGTGGACTGGGAGTGCACGGCATGGTCAGGTTTTTGGTAGTAGGGGGTTCGCTGCTGGGGGGTGCACTGGCTGGGTCGGGCTTGGTGAGCAGTTGTATTCTCTTTCCTTGTATTTCTCTTGTATTACTCCTGGTGGCAGCAGCAGTGATTTGTGTTGTACCTTAGTTACTAAACTGTTCTTATCTCAACCTGTGAGAGTTGAATTCTTTTGATTCTCCTCCCCATCCCCCTGGGACTGGGGGAAGAAAGAGGGGGAGTGAGTGAGTGAGTAAACCTGCGTGAGTGGGGGGCTTAAATCACGACAGGGACCCTCTGCAAGATCTGAGATTTCTCTAAACCCATTCTCATTCTGTTGCCAAGGTCAAACTGAAACCTTTGCATGGTCCACAAGTACATCAGAAGCATTCTATGAGTGGCTCATTGCTGCTGCTGTGTAGCTGAGATGCTCTCAGCTGATGAGCTCAGGGATGCCTCATCCATGCCATGATTTTCAGATGCCCAAGCACCACAATGCCTCTCAGAGGTGATTTCACACCCTTTGCTTTTCCTTCTCTTTCTTTTCCTTGGGGAAAGCATGAGCAGCCCTGCAGGCTTCCTCCCAGGGGACCACATGCAACTGTATTTACAGCCCCAGCACCACAAACTGTGCCTCTTGGAGTCTGGCAGGAGATCACCTCTCTTCACATCAGGTGCTTAACAGAGCTGATGCCAGTGCGTGGATATTCTCTTCTGTGTTGGGGATAAACCCTTGATTCCCATCACTCGTTGGCAGAGGGAAGGCACAGGAGGTAACACCAGCACAAAGCAGAGCCTCACCTGCACTGAGGCAGTGCGCTTGCTTCTCCATGTCCTCGCATCCTCTTTGGGAAATCTGTGTCTGAAAACAGCCTTACCAGCGTGGGTTTTCTTTATAAGAAGAGGGAGCACTGACTGATGCAGGTTGTGTTTCTATTACATAGGCACTGATTTATTCCAGAGTTAAATGAGGATGATTCTTATTTTGTTGTAAAGAAATGCAACATTTCATATTGTCAGCAAAATATAGTCATTAACAAATCAGCCTTCAGAATCAGCCTGTTATAACATCAACTCCTTTTGAAAGCAAGCAACTGAATACCCATAAGTTTAGGATGCTTCAGCGTGCTGGAGCTCAGAAAGGTATAAGTCATGAATTTAACAATGTCAGTTTCATCGGTTGTGAATGATCTCAAATAGTTTGTTAAATGTGATTTGGTGACTGGGATGACAATCAAAAGGCAAGGGAAAATGGCTGGAGTTAATGCATGTGTAAGATGGGATTTCAATGAGACTGGAAATTTCTCTGGCTCCACGTTTATGTGCTATCCTATGAGGTTCCTCTGAGGTGTCTTCTGATACAAATTTCCTTCAACTTGAAAGTGATTAAAGAGCTGATTCTTTGCTCAAACCTGAAAACGCACGTGCTTGACTAAATCCAGAGTTTGGTTGTCCCAGCATAGAAAAATAAGAATGTCCTTTCCTGCTTCAACAAACTCCCTGTTCTTTTCTGAATACTTCATCTGAAAAACATAAAATATATACATCATTTTGGTTAGAAAATATATTGGAATATTCTAAAATGTGGAAGTTAAAATTGTCATTGATTTGAGTTAGATATGTTCCAAATCTAAATCTCTTTTTTTCATCAGTTTGATGTTACTCTTGTTTTTGCCTCAGCAGGTAACAGCAGGTCATGGGAGGCAATCACACACAGACTAAATTCATCCTGTTGGGAATTACAGACAGACCATATGCGCAGACCCCTCTTTTTGTCTTTTTTCTATTGATTTACATTGTCACGCTGGTGGGGAACGTTGGCATTATCGTCTTGGTGCGAGTGTCTCCCAGCCTCCACACACCCATGTACTTCTTCCTCACCCACTTTGCTTTCATTGACATCTGCTACTCCACAGTCATCTCCCCCAGGATGCTGGCAGACCTGTTATCAGAGGACAAAACCATTTCTTTCACTGGCTGCATGATGCAGTTCCTCACCTTTGCTTTTTTTAGCACTATTGAGTGTCACCTGCTGGCCATGATGGCCTATGACAGGCACGTGGCTATCTGCCAGCCTCTGCTTCATGTGACTATCATCTCCAGCCGCGTCTGCTGGCAGCTGGTGGCATCATCCTACATCTTTGCCTTCTTCAGTGCCATCATCTACACATGGTGCGTGTTTGGAGGCTCCTTCTGTGGTCCCAACCACATTGACCACTTCTTTTGTGACGAAGTTCCTGTGCTGAAGCTTGTGTGCTCTGACACCCACAGCAACGTGGTGGTCATCTTTGCCTTCATCACCATCAACGTGGTTGGCACGAGCATAATCATTTTGCTCTCTTACAGTCTCTATTCTCCACACTGTGCTGAGGATGTGCTCAGCACAGAGCAGGGCCAGAGCCTTCCACACCTGCGCCTCCCATTTGATGGCTGTTGCCTCCTTCTTAGGTACAAAGTTCTTCATGTACCTACAACCTCCATCTAGCCACAGGAGCCTGGATAAAGTGGTCTCCATCACCTACACCATGGTCACCCCCATGCTCAACCCATTTATCTACACCCTGAGGAACAAGGAGGTGAAGGGAGCTCTGATCAAGTGCAGGAGCAGGTTCTTCAACCACTGGCAACGTAGGAAATTCCTTTCATCTAGCACATGCACGGTTCATGCCAACTGAGAATCCCTATCATACACTCAAACATTTTTTCCAATAATCCCCATGATTTGATGTAGCTTCTTCCAGAGTTCCTGCACAAAAGTCAATGACAGTATTGAAGGAGTAATAGACCCCCCATATCACATCTTCCTTGAAGGAAACCAAGAGGAGACAAGCCTCAAACTTCATTTCACTTCTCAGTCCCCAGCCTGGAGGAAGAAATTGCCCTCTAATTATTCCAGCAATCTTTTCCTCACAGGAAACACCAATCAGGTCTATTCATTTATAACTCTTGTCACTAGTAAATATCTCTTTTTCTTGCAAGACTCTTGACCTTGTCCCTCAGCTCCAATAAAATTCCTCACTCTTTCCTGTGAGTTCTTCATTAAGGCCGCTGGGGTGGGAGGGAAGAGGAAGTGTGGTTTTACATTTGCTTGCTGAAAAATAAAGAGTAAGAGAAAAGGCTTTAAAAGATTCATTGCATTTGTTTGTACCTTTCAAAGAGAAGAAGCTGGTGAGAATCAAGGTCTCAAGTTGGACCTTTGAACATCAAGGGGAATCCCTCCCCAGGCTTCAGCTTCACAGTAGATTTCACTTCAAAGAAGAAATTGTAGACAATATAATTCATAATACAGGATGAGGAACTGTGCTGAGACCACCCAGTGTTGAGGACAATTTGGGCACATCAAGGGCTCCCCCCATTCCTTTTAAGGGGTGTTTTATATTCATCTGAAGTACCAGTTACTTAAATGGTGAGGTAAATGGAATTCCAGCTGGAGATAAGCACCCACACCCCAAGTCCATGCCCAGATCATACTTAAGCACACCAGGAAACCAAATTGTGGATTTCTCATAAAAGTTACAAATCTGGCTACTTTTCATAGATGAAAGACAAACCTGAGCACAGAACTGATGGTACCTGAGAGATGCCTGGCTCTCGAAGCCAAAACACACTGGTGTGGGAAAATATCATTCTCTTAGCTGTTGTGAGTGAGAAGTAACTTATATTTGTAAAGTATATGGATGGCGAACAGTGTGTGCTCTGGCAAACAGCAAGCTAGACAGGAGATATTGTCTTAAGTCTGGGGAAAGTGGCTTCAATATTTGTGAACAAATGAGCCAGAATTGGTATGATTAATTGCTAAAGAGCTTGGCAGCACAGAGAACTTTGCTACTCAGTATGTGGCACATATAGACCTGAGCATTTAAGACTTTCTTCTTCAATATATAGAACCTATATATACATAAAATATATAGAATCTTTAGAAAACTTACTTAGCTTTATCAGTTAGAGAAGAGAGCTGAGAGAAATTACAGAGCAGGGGTAACATAAATGAGAGAAATGTATCCTTCATTGTAAAATAATCTACTTCATTAAATAATACCATTGCAATTCCTGTACTTCACTAGAAGAACAACAAGCCCCTGTAAAGCAGAGGACCTAATGCAGGTTTTAAGCTATCACCTGGAGATGCTGAAAGCTGTGGAAGTTATTTTTGACAAGGCTAGCAAGGAGCCTGGTGCTAATGTCACGTGTACATCAGAAAAGACCAAGATGGAAGGGAAAAATAACACCGTGGGCAAGAAAGTAGAGCAGAAAAATAAGGTTGTCTGTGGTCTTGTTGCACAAACCACAAGGAGAAAAGGGAGGGAGAAACAAGACTTTGAAATGGCTCCAAACCAAGCCTGAAAGCCTAAGGAAGAGGCTGGGGAAAACAAAATCCTTGGTGTCAGGAAAGCTCTGGTGTCCTTTGTCACAAAACCAGCAGGTAAACATCGTGACAAAGCCACTTCCAAAACAAAGTGTTGCCAATCTACTGAAGAATTAAAGTCAAATGTTATGCTCGGTAAAGGAGAAGGCACAAATGTGAAGATTATAAACCTTGAATATAAGGATGAATTTATTACTCTGCTTTCCTCATTGAGAAGACTATGTCCTAATTTGCCCATACAGGGATATGGTCCGGATGGAGAGGGACTGCCAGAGCAGTGAGCACTGGCTAGGCTATTGAGTGCAGCCGGTGATAGGTTCTAATCTGCAGGAGCCTGGAGGCTGCCGCAGGGGTTTGTCTCTTGAACCTCTCTAAACACAGCCAAAGGGGAACACCATGGTGTGCAGGGCCCATCCCACAGTACCTGAGCAAGAGAATTAGAGCAGAAATAGAGATCTGGGCCAACTTCAGCCAAGACTCCAAAGCGTCAGGCAGTTGGTGATGAGAAGGCAGAGCCAGCACCAAGCCTAGTGAGCTCAAGTCAATCCCTTGCTCAGGAACAGATCCAAAACTTTCTAGGAAGACATCTGAGAAAGCCAAGATCACCATTAAAGGATTCCAAAGGTGTGCTGAACTCCTGCTAAGCTAGAAAAAAAAACTCCTCTAAAACCCCTCAGTCTTCCTGAGCTTTAATAAAGATGGGGGAGAACAGGCAAAGTGCCCAGATGGAACCCCAGCTGAGACTGCTCAGGGGGATAAAGGCCTATTAGTTCACCCTGGGACAATTCATCATTGCCTCAAAATGCCCATTTCTCACCCTTCAGTACAGGGGAAGCCCAGAAGTACCAGCTCAGCTGCTGGACATCCAGGCACTGCATGTGGATAAGGCCACTGGGGATGGAAAACTGGGCTCTCAAGTATCCACAGAGGAACATCAGCAGCTCCAGAGATGGAGTCACTTGTGTTTCAGGGCCCGTTTGGGGATCCTCTGCAAGATGTGAGATGTCTCTAAACCCATTCTCATTCTGCTGCCAAGGTCAAACTGAAACCTTTGCATGGTCCACAAGTACATCAGAAGCATTCTATGAGTGGCTCATTGCTGCTGCTGTGTAGCTGTTCTTGGGCATGGCTCATCCATGCCATGATTTTCAGATGCCCAACCACCACAATGCCTCTCAGAGGTGATTTCACACCCTTTGCTTTTCCTTCTCTTTCTTTTCCTCTGGGAAAGCATGAGCAGCCCTGCAGGCTTCCTCCCAGGGGACCACATGCAACTGTATTTACAGCCCTGGCATCACAAGCTGCACTCTTGGAGTCTGGCAGGAGATCACCTCTCTTCATATCAGGTGCTTAACAGAGCTGATGCCAGTGCGTGGATATTCTCTTCTGTGTTGGGGATAAACCCTTTGCTCCCATCACTCGGTGGCAGAGGGAAGGCACAGGAGGTAACACCAACACAATGCAGAGCCTCAACTGCTCTTTGACAGTGTGCTTGCTTCTGCATGTCTTCTGGTGGTCTTTTTTGGGAAAAGCTCTGCTCCAAAAACAGCCTTACCGAAATGGGTTTTCCTTATGAGAAGAGGGAGCAATGACTGATGCAGGTTGTGTTTCTATTACATAGGCACTGATTTATTCAAGTGTTAAATGAGGATGATTCTTATTTTGTTGTAAAGAAATGCAACCTTTTATATTGTCAGCAAAATATAGTCATTAACAAATCAGCCTTCGGAATCAGCCTGTTATAACATCAACTCCTTTTGAAAGCAAGCAACTGAATACCCATGGGTTTAGCATTCTTCAGCGTGCTGGAGCTCAGAAAGGTATAAGTCATGAATTTAACAATGTCAGTTTCATCGGTTGTGAATGATCTCAAATAATTTGATTAATGTGATTTGGTAACTGGAATGAAAGCCAAGGGAAAAATATCTGGAGTTAATGCATGTGTAAGATGGGATTTCACTAGTACTGGGACTTTCTCTTGATTCATGTTAACATGCACTCTTATGAGGTTCCTCTGAGGTGTCCTCTGACACAAATTGCCTCTGAACTTAAAGTGATCGAAGATCTGATTCTTTTCTACAATCTGAAAAACCCACGTCCTTGAATAAATCCATAGTTTTGAGTGTCCCAGCATAGAAATCTAGCAATGACGTTTGTTGCTGCAATGTGCTCCTAGTTCTTTTTGAAATACATCAACTTAAATCCATTAAGTATATATAATGTGAGTTACAAAATGTAGTAGAATACACTGAAATATAGTGTTTAAAAAGGTCACGGACTGGAGTTACATACGGTCCAGATATGAACCTCTATTTTTGATCAGCTTGATGTTTCTCTTGCTTTTGTCACAGCAGGTAACAGAAGGACATGGGAGGAAATCACACCCAGACTAAATTCATCCTGTTGGGAATTACAGACAGACCATATGCTCAAACCCCTCTTTTTGTCTTCTTTCTATTGATTTACATTGTCACCCTGGTGGGGAACGTTGGCATTATCATCTTGGTACAGGTTTCTCCCAACCTCCACACCCCCATGTACTTCTTCCTCACCCATTTTGCATTCATTGACATCTGCTATTCCACAGTCATCTCCCTCAGGATGCTGGCAGACCTGTTATCAGAGGACAAAACCATTTCTTTCTCTGAATGCATGATGCAGTTCCTCATCTTTGCTTTCTTTGGTACTGCTGAGTTCCACCTGCTGGCCATGATGGCCTATGACAGGCACGTTGCTATCTGCCAACCCCTGCTTTATGTGTCCATCATCTCCAGCCGCGTCTGCTGGCAGCTGGTAGCATCATCCTACCTCTTCGCATTCCTCAGTGCTATCATCTACACATGGTGTGTGTTTGGAGGCTCCTTTTGTGGTCCCAACCACATTGACCACTTCTTCTGCGACGAAGTTCCTGTGCTAAAGCTTGTGTGCTCTGACACGCACAGCAGAGAAATGGTCATCTTTGCCTTTGTCACCATCAATGAGGTGGGTGCAATTGTGGTCATTTTGCTCTCTTACATCTCTATAATCCGCACTGTGCTGAGGATTTGCTCAGCACAGAGCAGGGCCAGAGCCTTCCACACCTGTGCCTCCCATTTGACGGTTGTTTCATTGTTCTTCGGGACAGCATTCTTCATGTACCTACAACCTCCATCTAGCCACAGGAGCCTGGATAAGGTGGCCTCCATCTTCTACACTGTGGTCACCCCCATGCTCAACCCATTCATCTACAGCCTGAGGAACAAGGAGGTGAAAGGGGCTCTGGTCAGGTCCGGGAGGAGATTCTTCAACCACTGGCAACATAGAAGAGTTCTGTCATTCAGGACATGAACAGTTCATGTCCAGTGTGAAAGCCTATGAGGCACTGAAATATTGGGATCTTCCACCAATACTCATGACTTTATGGAAGTTCTTCCACAGTTTCTGCACAAAAGTCAATGACAGTACTGAATGAGAAACAGACACCCAAAATCACATCCTTCTTGGAAGAAAACAAGAGGAGACTGAGTCTCAAACTTCATTTCACTTCACGGTCCCCAGCCTTTAGGAAGAAATTACCCTCAATTATCCCAGCACTCTTTGCCTCACAGGAAACACCCATCACCTTTATTCAGTTACAGACTTTGTCACTAGTAAATATGTATTTTTCCTGCAAGATTCTTGACCTTATCCCTCAGCTTCAATAAAATTCCTCCCTCTTACCTGAGAGCTCTTTATTAAAGCTGCTGGGGTGGGAGAGAAGAGGAAGTGTGGTTTTACATTTGCTTGCTGAAAAAGACAAAGAGAAAAAGTTTCAAAAGATTCCTTGAATTTGTTTGTGCCTTTCAAAGAGAAGAAGCTGCTGGGAATCAAGGTCTCCAGCTGCACTTTGACTATAGAGGGAATGCCTCCCCAGGCTGCAGCTTCAGACCAGATTTCACTTCAAGTAAGGAAGTGTAGGATATATAATTCATACTACAGATAGATGAAATGTGCTGAGGCTACCCAGTGTTAAGGACAAACTGGGAACATCAAGAGGTCCTCCTATTCATTTTAAGTGGTGTTTTACACTCATTTGAAGTGCCCTTTACTTAAATGGTGAGATAAATGGAATTCCAGCTGGAGATAAGCACCCACATCCCATGTTCATGCCCACCTCACACTAAAACACACCAGGAAACACCAAGTGCTGCGTTGCACTCATAAATGCAGCATGAGGCAAGTGTCCATAGGTGAAAGTCAGTCCTGAACCCGGAATCAATGGTCACTGAGAGCTGTCTGGGTCAGAAAGAAGCAAAAAAACAGTGGTGTGGGAAAATATTTTTCCTTTAGCTGCTGTGAGTGAGAATTAACTTCTATTTGGAAAGCATACGGGGACTGAGCAGTGTCCTTTGTTGCTCTGGAAAACAGCAGTGAGAGATCTGAGGAAAAGCAGCTTCTATCTGTGGTCAGTGAGGGACCCGCAATTGATGTAATTACTTGATGATGAGCTTGGCAGGGCAGAGACTTTGATATCAGAGAGCTTCTTGAAAACCTTCACCACATCGTGTTTTCTTCTTCTATTTTGTTGCATATTGTAGCTGAGACATGTAGAATATATACAAATAGAGCATAGAAAGGCCAAGTTTCACCTCAAGAGACCATCCGGTCCAAGCTTAGGTGGGGAAGGGAGCCTAGATGAGAAGTGTCACGTGTAGGGCTCATCACTGCTTGATGAATTACCCCACTCCGGTGTTCTTATTTCCTCTTGAGTTTAAGAAAGTTTCCAAAGCAGGGAGACAACTGAAGTACTTGAAGGTTTACCTAGACTTGGTACTACATTCCTAAGGGAGGTCGGTATTGCCTTAGTCTTGTGTGTGGTGGATTCAACTCAGGGAGCTCCCAAAAGGAACCTCTGTCTAATGGACAAGAGAGGAACAATTGTGAATTCCATCAATACAAGAAACAGTCTTGGGGCTCTGGAAATACATTGTAGGACAAAAGCATCATTGCATGTTTCTGCTTCAAACTTTGCAGAGAAGGGATCTACAAAATGCAGAATCCCCTGGCTGCAGACACAAAGTTCCCAGGTCAAATACATAATAGAGGTCCTCTCCATCAAAGTCTAATATCATACTTGGTAAAAGAGAAAGCACTAAGATGAGAAAGGAATACATTAAATTAATGGACACTTTATTGCTTAACTTCCCTCACTGAGAAGACAATCTCCTATGTTGCTCATGCAGGAACATGGTCAGGATGAAGAGGGACTGCCAAAGCAGCGAGCACTGGCTGGGCTGTTGCATGGAGAGAGTGACAGGTTCTCCTCTGCAGGAGCCTGGGAAGTACTGCAGATGTTTATCTACTACATCTCTTTAACCAAAGGCAAAGGGGAACACCACAGTGTGCAGGGACCATCTCACAGTACCTGAGCAAGAGAATTAGAGCAGGAACAGAGACCTAGGCCAAGTTCAACCGAGACTCCAGAGCATCAGGAAAGTTGGAGATGATAAAGCTGATTCAACACAATGCCAAGTCAATGCCCTGGTCAGCATCCTGTCCAACAATTTCTAAACAGGTCCATGAGGAAGCCTATGGCACCATCAAAGGATTCCAAAGATAGGCACACCTCCTGCTAAACTGGAAACCAGAACTGCTCTAAAAACAATCAAGCTCTCTGGGCAGAACTTAAATAGAGATGGGGAGTAAATGGGCAGAGGGTGGGGATGGAGCCCCAGCTGAGGCTGCTCAGGGGTATCAAGGCCTATTTGTTCACCCTGGGACAATTCATGCCTGCTTCAAAATGCCCATTTCTCACCCTTCAATACAGGGGAAGCCCAGAAGCACCAGCACAGCTGCTGGAAATCCAGGCACTACATGTGGATAACCCCACTGGGGATGGAAAACTGGGCTCTCAAGTGTCTAGAGAGGGACATCAGCAGGTCCAGAGATGGAGTCACTTGTGTTTCATGTCCAATTTGTGGACCCTCTGCAAGATCTGAAATGGCTCTAAACCCATTCTCATTCTGTTCCCAAGCTCAGACCCAAACCTTTGCATGGTCCACAAGTATGTCAGAAGCATCCTATGAGAGGATCATCACTACTGCTGTCTAGCTGTGTTCAGGGATGCCTCATCCACACCATGTCTCTCTAATGCCCAAACACCACAATGCCTCTCAGAGGTGATTTCACACCCTTTGCTTTTCCTTCTCTTTCTTTTCCTCGGGGAAAGCATGAGCAGCCCTGCAGGCTTCCTCCCAGGGGACCACATGCAACTGTATTTACAGCCCCAGCACCACAAGCTGCACTCTTGGAGTCTGGCAGGAGCTCACCTCTCTTCTCATCAAGTGCTTAACAGAGCTGGTGCTGGTGCATAGATGTTCTCTTCTGTCTTGGGGATAAACCCTTTGCTCCCATCACTCGGTGGCAGAGGGAAGGCACAGGAGGTAACACCAACACAAAGCAGAGCCTCACCTGCACTGAGGCAGTGTGCTTGCTTCTGCATGTCCTCGTGTCCTCTTTGGAAAAGCTGTCCCCGAAAACAGCCTTACCAGCATGGGTTTTCTTTATAAGAAGAGGGAGCACTGACTGATGCAGGTTGTGTTCCTTTTAAATAGGCAGCTTAAGTCAGATACGCTGATTTATTCAAGAGTTCCATGAGAATGAATCGTATTTTGTTCTACAGAAATGCAACATTTCAGACTCTCAGCAGAATATCGTAAGTAACAAATCAGTGCATTTTAACATCAACTCCTTTTCAATGCAAGCAACTGAATGCCCATGGGTTTTGGATACTTCAGTGTGCTGGATCTCAGAAAGGTAGAAATCATGGATTTACCTGCATGAATTTTATCTGTTATGAATAATCTCAAATTGTTTGGTAATTGTGATTTGGTGACTGGAAAGATAATTAAAACCAAGGGAAAATGTGTGCATTCTATTAATGTGTAAGCTGGATTTCACTGGGACTGTGACTTTCCATCCGCCTGGTTTACAGGTGCTACTATGAGGGGTTTTTTTAGGTTTCTTCTGATCAAATTAACTCTGAAGAGTGAAAAGTGAAAGTGAAGAAAGATCTGATTCTTTGCTTTAATCTGAAAGCACACGTGCTTGAATAAATCCATAGTTTTAAGAGTCCTAGCACTGAAAATACCATTTGTTCCTTGAATGTGCTCCCTGTTCTTTTCAAGATACCTCAACTGAATAACATCAAATATATATAATTTGGGTTAGAAAACAGAGTAGAACATGTAGAAATGTGGCAGTTAAACTGGTCATTGTTTGGATTAAAATATGGTCCAAATGTGCCTAAATAAATCCATTGTTTTCAGTGTCCCAGCATAGAAAACCAAGAATGCCATTTGTTGCTTCAGTGCGCTTCCTGTTCTTTTGTAAATACCTTAACTGAAAACCAAAACCCATATAATGTGGGGTTAAAAATATAGCAGAATATATGAATTGAACCAAAACACGGCAGTTAAAATGGTGATTGATTGTAGTTAAATATGGTGCAAGAGAGAATCTCCACTTCTGAAAAATGTTATGCTTCTCTTCCTTTTCCCTCAGCAGGCAACAGCAGGTCATGGGAGGAAATCAAACCCAAACTGAATTCATCCTGTTGGGAATTACAGACAGACCATATGCGCAGACCCCTCTTTTTGTCTTCTTTCTATTGATTTACATTGTCACGCTGGTGGGGAACGTTGGCATTATCGTTTTGGTGCGAGTGTCTCCCAGCCTCCACACCCCCATGTACTTCTTCCTCACCCACTTTGCTTTCATTGACATCTGCTATTCCACAGTCATCTCCCCCAGGATGCTGGCAGACCTGTTATCAGAGGACAAAACCATTTCTTTCTCTGAATGCATGATGCAGTTCCTCACCTTTGCTTTCTTTGCTACTATTGAGTGTCACCTGCTGGCCATGATGGCCTATGACCGGCACATGGCTATCTGCCAGCCCCTGACTTATATGACTGTCATCTCCAGCCGCGTCTGCTGGCAGCTGGTAGCATCATCCTACCTCTTTGCCTTCCTCAGTGCCATCGTCTGCACATGGTGCACATTTGGAGGTTCCTTTTGTGGTCCCAACCTTATCGACCACTTCTTCTGCGACGTTGTCCCTGTGCTAAAGCTCGTGTGCTCCCACACACACAGCAGCAAGATGGTCATCTTTGCCTTCGCCACCATCAATGCAGTGGTCACAAGCGCAATCATTTTGCTCTCCTACATCTCTATCCTCCACACTGTGTTAAGGATGTGCTCAGCACAGAGCAGGACCAGAGCCTTCCACACCTGCGCCTCCCATTTGACAGCTGTTTCTATATTCTTTGGGTCAATATTCTTCATGTACCTACAACCTCCATCTAGCCACAGGGGCCAGGATAAGGTGGCCTCCATCTTCTATACCGTGGTCACCCCAATGCTCAACCCATTCATCTACAGCCTGAGGAACAAGGAGGTGAAGGGGGCTCTGCTGAAGTGTGGGAGGAGGTTGTTCAACGCTGGTAACATACAAGACTTGTATCATGCAGGACATGAATACTCTACATCAAGTGACAAAGCCTAAACTAATGAGATTTTCCACTAATCCTTATAACTTTATGCAAGTTCTTTCACACTTCTGGCACAAAAGTCAGTGACAGTATTTAATGAGAAATAGAACTCCCATCATATCTTCCTTGGAAAGAAACCACAGGAGAGGAACCTCAAATTTCAGTTCACTTCTCAGCTAGCAGTGTATAGGAAGAGATTACCTTGAATTATCCCAGGCCCCTTTTTCCTCACAGGAAACACCCATCAGCTTTATTCATTTCCCACTTCGGTCACTGACAAATATCTATTTTTTCTTGCAAGATTCTTGACCATGCCCCTCAGCTCCAAGATGTGTAATACACTCACGTGTGTGTAAATGTATAAATGTGCGTGAGAAATATAAATAAAATGTATAAAACTGATATTACAAGTGACACACACAGAGTTGGACTCAATGTATGGATCTCCAATGACTGTACTGCACAGAATTATCTCTATCTTGAGAAAAACCTGATTTTCTCACCTCCCGGCTTGCTTTGTAAATCTGAGCTTTAGAGAAGTAAATCCTCCAAGTCTCCTTTTTTCCTCTGTTCAGTTCTGCATGGTGTTGGGTGTCAATGTTTGGCTGCATCTACCAAAGACTCCTGTCTTTACTATTTATTACTTTCTATCTTAGACGATTGGGATACGCTACCAGCAGCCTCACTGGGCAAATCACCCCGTGGCAATCTTGTTTTCTCTCCCTTTCAGATGTAATTGAAGAATTTCTTTAGTGATGTCTCAAGTCAGACATCTGGAGCTGTTACTTCCTCCACCTTTGAGATGGGCTGTCTTCTGGGAGGCAGAAGGAACAAGATCAGAAACTGCTCTGAAGTACTGAAAAAGCACATTTCTTAGAGATGGCACTTCAGCATCTTCAAACTAAAGAAACACTGATGCTGGAAAGATTAAAGAGTCTTTACTAAGACTTGAAACCCATTTCCAAACCAAAGTGCTGCCCAGCTACAAAAGGCGATAATTCTAATATCATATTTTCAAATGGAGGAGATACTGATGGCCAGAGAATAACACTTGAATATAATGTTCAATTGATCACTTTATTTGCCTCACTGAGAAGACAATCTCCTATTTTACCCATGCTGGGGCATGGTGTGGATGGAGAGGGACTGCCAGAGCAGTGAGAACTGGCTGGGCTGTTGGGTGAAGCCAGAGATAGGTTCTAATTTGCAGGAGCCTGGCCAGTACCACAAGGGTTTATCTCTTTAATCTCTTTAAACAGAGCCAAAGGGGAACACCATGGTGTGCAGGGACCATCCCACAGTACCCGAGCAAGAGGCGTAGGGCAGGAACAGAGACCTGGGCCAAGTTCAGCCAAGATTCCAAATCAACAGGCAAGTTGGTGATGATAAGGCAGGTACAAGACCAGGCCAAGTCAGACCAAGTCAATCCCTGAATCAGGGTCAGGTCCAGCAAATTGCTAGGAAGGTCCATGAGCAAACGTAGGTCTTCATCAAAGATTCCATAGGTGTGCACGCCGCCTACCAAACTGGGAACCAGAACTCCTCTTCTAAAGTTTAAACTCTCTGGGCTGAGATTAAATAGAGATGGTGGGCAAATAGGAAGAGGGTGGGGATGGAGCCCCAGGTGAGACTGTTCAGGGGGATAAAGGCCTATTAGTTCACCCTGGGACAATTCATCCCTGCCTCAAAATGCCCATTTCTCACCCTGGGATACAGCAGAAGCCCTAATGCACCAGCTCAGGTGCTGGACATCCAGGCACCACATGTGGATGATTCCACTGGCCTGAGCTCTCAAGTATGCGCAGAGGGACATCAGCTGCTCCAGAGATGGAGTCACTTGTGCATCATGTCCTGTTTCAGGACCCTCTGCAAGATCTGAAATTACTCTAAATCCATTCTCATTCTGTTGCTAGGGTCAGATCAAAACCTTTGCATGGTCCACAAGAATGTCAGAAGCATCCTATGAACTGCTGTCACTGCTGCTGTGTAGCTGTGTTCAGGCATGGCTTATCCATGCCGTGTCTTTCACGTGCCCAGCTACCACAATGCTTTTCAGAGTCGATTTCACACCTTTTGCTTTTCCTTCTCTTTCTTTTCCTCGGGGAAAGCATGAGCAGCCCTGCAGGCTTCCTCCCAGGGGACCACATGCAACTGTATTTACAGCCCCAGCACCACAAGCTGCACTCTTGGAGTCTGGCAGGAGATCACCTCTCTTCACAGCAGGTGCTTAACGGAGCTGATGACGGTGCATGGATGTCCTCTGCTGCATTGGGGACAACCTTTGGCTCCCATCACTCAGTGGCAGAGGGAAGGCACAGGAGGTAACACCAACACAAAGCAGAGCCTCACCTGCACTGAGGCAGTGGGCTTGCTTCTGCATGTCTTCGTGTCCTCTTTAGTAGAGCTGTGTCAGAAAACAGCTTTACCAGCATGGGTTTTCTTTATAGTAAGGGGGAGCAATGGTTTATGCAGGTTGTTTGCTTTTACATAAGCAGCTAAATCAAGATGCATTGATTTATTCAAGAGTTAAATGAGGATGAATTTTAATCTGTTATAAAGAATTTCAGCATTTCAGACTGTCAGCAGAACACAGTCACTAACAAATCAGCCTTTGGAATCAGCACGTTTTAACATCACCTCAGTATTCTAGGAAGAGACTTCACGTCCACGGGTTTAGGATGCTTCAGTGTGCTGGAGCTCAGAAAGGTATAAATTTTGTATTTCCTAATGTGAATATTATCTATTGGGAATGATCATAAATAGCTTGATAAATGGGATTTGGTGATTGGAATGATAAAAGCCAAGGGAAAATGTGTGCCGGTCATTAATGTCTAAGATGGGATTTCACTGGGAATGTGACTTTCTCTTGCTCCAGGTTTACATGCACTCCTATGAGGTCCCTCTGAGGTGTCTTCTGACACAAATTGCCTCCAAACTGAAAGTGCATAAAGATCTGATTCTTTTCTTATATCTCAAAGCACAAGTGTTGAAAGAAATCCATAGTTTTTAATGTCCCAGACAGAAAAACAAAACTACCGTTTGTTGCTTCAACAAACTCCTTGTTCTTTCCTAAATAACTCAACTGAAAAACCAAGGTATATAAAATTGTGGTTAGAAAATATAGTAGAACATACTGAAACGTGGCAGATAAACTGCTCATTGGAGTAAGAAAAGTCCAAAAGCGAATCTCCACTTTTAAAAAGTGTCATGTTCTCTTCTTTTTCCTTCAGCAGGTAACAGAAGGACATGGGAGGAAATCAAACACAGACTGAATTCATCCTGTTGGGAATTGCAGACAGTCCTCGTGCGCAGACCCCACTTTTTGTCTTCTTTCTATTGATTTACATTGTCACGCTGGTGGGGAACGTTGGCATTATCGTCTTGGTGCAAGTGTCTCCCAGCCTCCACACCCCCATGTACTTCTTCCTCACCCATTTTGCTTTCATTGACATCTGCTATTCCACAGTTGTCTCCCCCAGGATGCTGGCAGACCTGTTATCAGAGGACAAAACCATTTCTTTCACTGGCTGCATGATGCAGTCTCAAAGCTTTACACACTTTGCTATTGTTGAGTGTCACCTGCTGGCCATGATGGCCTATGATCGGCACGTGGCTATCTGCCAGCCCCTGCATTATATAACTGTCATCTCCAGCCGTGTCTGCTGGCAGCTGGTAGCATCATCCTACCTCTTTGCCTTCCTCAGTGCTATCATCTGCACATGGTGCACATTTGGAGGTTCCTTCTGTGGTCCCAACCACATTGACCACTTCTTCTGCGACGTTGTCCCTGTGCTAAACCTTGTGTGCTCTGACACGCACAGCAGCGTGGTGGTCATCTTTGCCTTCGTCACCATCAACGTGGTGGGCACAAGCATGGTCATTTTGCTCTCCTACATCTCTATCCTCCACACTGTGCTGAGGATGTGCTCAGCACAGAGCAGGGCCAGAGCCTTCCACACCTGTGCCTCCCATTTGACGGCTGTTGCCTTGTTATATGGGTCAGCATTCTTCATGTACCTACAACCTCCATCTAGCCACAGGAGACTGGATAAGGTGGCTTCCATCCTCTATGCTGTGGTCAATCCCATGCTTAACCCATTCATCTACAGCCTGAGGAACAAGGAGGTGAAGGCAGCACTGGCCAAGTGTGGGAAGAAGTTCTTCAACCGCTGGCAACACAAAAGTGTTGTATCACCCAGGACATGAGATTTCATGTCAAGTGAGAAAGCCTATGGGCACTGAAACAATGGGATTTTCCACTAATCCTCAGGACTTTATGTAGGTTCTTATACAGCTCCTGCACAAAAGCCAATGACAGTATTTAATGAGAAAGAGAACTCCCCAGATCACATAGAATCAGAGAACAGTTTGGGCTGGAAAGGACCTTAAGCTCATCCAGTTCCAACCCCCTGCCATGGGCAGGGACATGTCACACTAAACCATGCCACCCAAGGCTCTGTCCAACCTGGCCTTGAACACCGCCAGCGATGGAGCATTCACAGCTTCCCTGGGCAACCCATTCCAGTGCCTCACCACCTGCACAGGAAAGAACTTCTTCCTCATATCCAATCTAAACTTCCCCTGTTTCAGTTTGAACCCGTTACCCCTTGTCCTGTCACTATAGTCCTAATGAAGAGTCCCTCCCCTGCATCCCCATAGGCCCCCTTCAGATACTGGAAGGCTGCTCTGAGGTCTCCACACAGCCTTCTCTTCTCCAGGCTGAACAGCCCCATCTTTCTCATCCTATCTTCAAACAGGAGGTGCTCCAGTCCCCTGAGCAACCTCATGGCCCTCCTTCGGACGTGTTCCAACAGTTCCATGTCCTTTTTAATTTGAGGACACCAGATCCCAGGATTGCTCCAACCCAGGTGTAGGACCTTGCACTTGGCATGGTTAAACTTTACCCTCAATTATCCCAGGACACTTCTCCTCACAGGAAACACCAATCAGCTGTATTTAGCTATAGCCTTTGTCACTTCTAAATATGTATTTTTCTTGCAAGATTCTTGACATTGTCCCTCAGCTCCAATAAAATTCCTCACTCTTACCTGCAAGTCCTTTATTAAAGCTGCAGGGGTGGGAGGGAAGAGAAAGTGTGGGTTTACATTTGCTTGCTGAAAAAGTCAGAGGAAAGGTTCCAAAAGATTCAGTGCATTGGTTTGTGCCTTTCAAAGAGAAGAAGCTGGTGGGAATCCAGATTTCAAGCTGCACCTTTGAATATCAAAGGCAATCCCTCCCCAGGCTGCAGCTTCACAAGAGAGTTCAAATCAAGGAAGAAATTGTAGACTTAATTTAACTAATGTCAGTATAATTAATTAATCTGTTTCATTTTTGTTATATAAGCACCCACATCCCATGTCCATGCCCAGCTCATGCTAAAGCACACCAGGAAAAACTAATGGCGTATGTCACTGCAAATGCAGCATGTGTCTTGTTTCCATGTGTCTTGTTCCACCCATTCCAGTGCCTCACCAACCCCCACAGTAAAGAACTTCCTCCTCATATCCAATCTAAACTTCCCCTGTTTAAGTCTGAACCCATCACCCCTTGTCCTATCACTACAGTCCCTCATGAAGAGTCCCTCCCCAGCATCCCTATAGGCCCCCTGAGATAGTTCATGTCCTTATGTAGAGGACATAAGAACTGCACACAATACTCCAAGTGAGGTCACAACGAGAGCAGAGTAGAGGGGCAAGATCACATCCCTCGAATGGCTGGTCATACTCCTTTTGATGCTGCCCAGGATACGGTTGCCTTTCTGTGCTGTGAGTGCACACTGCTGCCTCATGTTCAATTACTCATCAACCAAGATCCAGGGGTTCAACGTGGAAGTTATGATGGTGTAGAACAACGTGGCTGTTTTCTTCTCATCCAACGCAAAGGTGGAGCTGGGGTGCAGGTACATGAACAGGATTGCCCCATAGATCATGGTGACAACCATCAGGTGGGATGGGCAAGTGGAGAAGGCTTTTCTCCTGCCCTTCTTTGAGCACATACTCAGGACAGTGGGAAGGATAGAAGCATAGGATATAAAGATGATGGTCACGGTGCTGAGAAAATTTATGCTGACGAGAGCAAGGATGACCACCTCGTAGGAGTGGGTGTTGGAGCAGGAGAGAACTAAGAGTGGGGCAATGGCACAGAAGTAGTGGTTGATAACACTGGAGTGGCAGAAGGAGATGGTAAAGATGAAAGTGGCGTGGGCCACCACATGGAAGACACCAACAGCATAAGAACCAGCCACAAGCAACCAGCACATCCATCCACACATGATGGTGGGCTACAGGAGGGGTTTGCAGGCAGCCACGTAGTTGTCATCGGCCGTCACAGCCAGCAAGAGGCACTCGGTGACCCCAAAAGCGGCAAAGAAGCAGAGCTGGGCTGAACACCCCGAGAAGCTGATGGTTTTCTCCAGGGTTAAAATCTGCATTTTGGGAAGGATGATGGAGGAGCAGCAGATGTCAAGAAAAGCCGAGTGGCTGAGGAAGTAGCACACAGGGGTGTGAAGCTGAAGATCATTCCTGATTAATACAATGATCCCAAAGTTCCCTAAGAGGGTCATCATGTACATGGCCAGGAAAGCCATGAAAGGGGGACCTGGAGGTCTGGGCAGGTGGTCAGCCCCAAAAGAATGAACTCAAGCACATCAGTGTGATTGATGGGTGTCATCCTCTCTGGTGCATCAACCTGCAGGAGATAGGTAAAATGGCAGACAATGATTTGCGCAGCTCAACAGGACTCTCAGCTTCCTCGGAGGAAGGTCAGTAACTGGGCAATTCTTGGAAGTTGGGTCGGAACTGAATGATCTTAAGGTCCTCACCAACCCTCACTATTCTATGGTAGAGGCTTAACCCCAGATGGCAACTAAGCCCCACACAGCTCAGCAATAACTAAAACATCCTGGGGTTATCAACACCATTCAGCACCAATCCAAACCGTAGCCCCATAGTAGCTACTATGAAGACAATTTGCTCTATCCCAGCCCAAACCAGCACAGACATGGAGTGTATTTGGGTTTCCCTTAGGAAATGACAGGTACATTTGGAAAATAAGTGTTGTTTTCTAAAATAAACCAACAGGGAACAATTCCACTTCAAGAAATCTTTGTCCTCTTGATTTTCCTTTCCTTTGGCAAAGCAGAGCAGAGCAGAAGTGTGGGCATTTTGAAGCTGAGATGAACACACAGTTTTCAGCATACACAGTCCATAAGAAAGGAAATTAAAGGTGGCACAGTGATGATGGAGAAACCTGAATGATCCCTGCAGCTCCTTCAGCAACTGGGATGAGTTGGGCTGCTCCTCCAGATGATGACTGAGGTAACATTCATCTCCAAGCAGATGTTGGGAGTAGGTTTTAGCACTCTTATGAGCTACCTTGAGGGTGATTTGCTGCTGCATCTTCCAAGGGCAGACAAGTGCCCTCTGTAGTTTCTAGTGTTCTAGATGTATTCATACTGAATTCTGTGACCTCGGAGGTGTTCCAGTCAATGGGGAATAGAGGCTTGACAACAAGCAAAGCCCACCTGCAGCATCAATCTCTTCATCTCCAGGCTCGCTAAGAAAGACTAGGAACAATTGGCTGTAAATGTGCAGATTTAAGGAGATGCCTTCCCCCTTCACCCACGTTGAGAGGGAGTGGGTGACAAGTGAATGCCTATGTGGTTCTCCCCTGATTATTCTCATAACTTCCTCAACTGGCTTTCCTCATGCTACTTAAAGGGGATTTCAGCAGTCAGAGTTCCTGCAACTATTTCTGCTCTTATAGTTGCCCCTTGTTAACATCTTCCTGTAAAACCAACCCCAAATGTTGATTCTTGCCTTGGCTGACTTCACTTAGACAGTAATTGTCCCCACACCAAGTTTTTAGCATTTCCTTGGGGTTCTTCTTCCATTTTGCTATGACCAGTGATGAGAAGAGCAAGGAAACAGCAACCACCTGAACTCAAATCAATACCAGAACTGCAGTAGTACCTAAACAAACTTCTGTCCACCAATATCTGCCCAGTAGGTCCAAGTGTTGTGACGCGTATTATCCACCACACTGCGGTCTTGGCATATGGATTCATGAAACACTTCCCTGTCACCCTTCTTCAAGAGATTTTAGTTTATGGAGTGGGAGATGTCCCTGTATTAGTTTGTTTCACAGAACCCCAGACTGGTTTGGGTCAGAAAGAAACCAAAAGCTCATCCAGACCAACTCCCTGCCACAGGCAGGGACATCTTCCACTGGAGCAGGGTGCTCCAAGCCCGTGTCCAGCCTGGCCTTGAACACTGCCAGGGATGGGGCAGCCACAGCTTCCCTGGGCACCCTCTGCCAGCACATGGCTCTCTACATGCAGTTGTCTTCAGCCTCTATCTCAACTTTCTCTATATGAAATTCAAATTAAAATGACTTAAGGTATGAGCAATGCAATGTGACACCAAGATTGAGACTTCCCATTCACAGAAGTCAGGGAATGCAAGGAAGTGTTCCAGGCCAGGCTGGACAGGGCTTCGAGCAACCTGCTCTGGTAGAATATGTCCCTGCCTTGTACAGAGGGTTGCAAACGGATGAGCTTTAGGGACCTCTCCAAACCATTCCATGATTCTATGATAAAAAAGCACAACCAAAACCATAGCAGTGCAGCTCTTCTCAATACAAAATTTACTCTGCTTTTCTCTTTTGTGTGTTTATCTGTGCTTTAGTACAGAGAACAATGCCAGCACCATGGAAGCCCCTCTCTTAGCCCATGATCAAGACCCCACACTGCAGCTATGAAATAGCCACTGTGATCCATGTCTCCAGTTCCTTCACCATGGAAGAGAAGAACCACAGTTCAGTCACCACCATCATCCTCCTGAGGCTCACCACTGACCCAAAGCTGCAGCTTCTCTTGCTCATGGTGTTCACGTTGGCCTACACCTCCACCCTCATCAGCAGCATCACCCTCATAGCAGTGATCTGCCATAGTTCACACCTCCATACCCCAATGTACTTCTTCACTGGCAACTTATCCGTCATGGACCTCTCGTGTTCCTCCGTCTACACCCCCAAGATCCTTCTGAACCACATCTCCGAGGACAAGAGCATCTCCTTTGCTGGCTGTGCTGCTCAGTTCTTTGTCTCCGGTGGCTTGGCCTGCACCAAGTGCTACCTGCTGGCAGTGATGGCCTATGACAGAGACATGGCCATCTCCAACCGACTGCACTATGCTGCTGCCATGTCCAAGAGGCTCTGCATAGGGCTGGTGGCCACCTCCTACCTCAGTGGCTTTGCCAGCTCTACCCTCATTACCAGCTACACATTCACCCTCAGCTTTTGTGACTCCAGCGTCATCAATGACTTCTTCTGTGACCTGCTCCCACTGGTGATGCTCTCCTGTGATGTGGCAGACAGCTACCAGTCCCTCCTCTACTTCATCCTGACCTTCAACATCATCCTCCCCTCTGCACTCATCCTCATCTCCTACATCTCCATCCTGGATGTTATCCTGAAGATGCGCTCAACCGAGGGGCAGCTCAAAGCCTTCTCCACCTCTGCCACCCACCTCACCACCATCACCCTTTACTATGGCTCCATCCTCTTCATTTACACTCGGCCCAGCTCCTCCTATGTCCTGGAGAGGAACAAGGTGGTCTCTGTGCTTTACACAGTGCTGACTCCCATGCTCAACCCCTTCATCTACAGTCTGAGGAACCAGGACGTGAAGGAGGCACTGAAGACATGTCTGAAGACACCCACGGCTTCCTAACAGAAGAAACTCAGGGGTTATGTCCCCAGAGGCGCACACAGCAAGAAGTGCACCGACCTTGTCTTGCTGTGTTTTCCTTTGCTGCTTCTACCAGTATATGCAGGAGCATAAGCTCTTCTGATCCTGAAGTGCATCAGGACGGACAAGAGATAGCACTGTGCAGACAGACCTCCTCTCCTTCCCACCTCTCTCCATATACAGTTTAAACCTCTTATAAAATGAAATGTTACCTGTAGCTGGCCTTGTTAACATCATCTTCACACTGCTTTATCAGAATTAAGCCTTCATTACTTAAGCCCAAACCAGTAACTCGGATGGAGCTCCATGTTTTATATAAACCTAGAGTGCTTCAGGTTCAAAAGTACATTAAGATCATTCAGTCCCAACCCCTGCCATGGTGGGGGACACCTCCCACTAGAGCAGATTGCTCCAAGCCCCCGTGAACAACCTGGCTTTCAACACTGCCAGGGATGGAGCATTTAACACTGCTTTGGGCAACCAGAAGTCATGAAGTAATGTGTGTCTCTTCCTGAGCTCTCCCAGTTATTCCTTCACAATGCTGTATTGCACCACACAGACATAACTCCATAGTCCTAGGCCATTATCCCAATGATACATGTGCATGAGCAAGGGTAGAGAGGTTCAGATTGGATGAACCAATGTCAAGAAGCACACAGGCATCTGGGACTGAGTTCAGTTGCCTGAACATTGACTATGAACACCCTGGAGATGCCCCTCGGTCTCCCTCTGAGCTTCCAGATGTTGCTCCAGAACGACTCAACCCTTCAGAAGGTAGCACGATGTACACGTCAAGTGCATGACAATGTCCCGGGCCCTTCAGAACAGAGCAAATGGCACCACATTTTTCTAGGAGTGCAACCAAACCTGACTGGGGAATTTCGCTTCATCTGTCTCCTTCCGTGCAACTTAAGGGATAGTTTCCACCACCACTTATAGGGAAACATGCAAAAAAAAAGGGGGTCCTTAGTTCTTAAATTACCTTCTTTTTTTTCTTTATAAAGTTTCAGTCCAACTGCAAGGAAAACTGAAATAAAGCTTTGAAGACTGTTGGGAGGAGGGATGAGGAGATCTGAAGGAGTTTCATCTGCTTCAACTTTAGATAAATAAAGTTGAATCATTAAATCAGAGTTTTGTGTCTCCATCTGTGATCACTGAAGGTGCGTTTCTGTATCTCTTGTATTTGTTCAGAGAAAGAATGCAGTTTCAACAGCTCAAGTTTGAGGACACACACACACACAGACACAGACACACAGAGCTTTCTCCCTCCACTGTGTTTCCATTCTCATCCAAGGCAGGGATCAGGCTGCATGATCCAGGCTCCTTTTAGACTCCCAGAATCAACCAGGCTGGAAAAGACCTTTAAGCTCATCCAGTCCAACCATTATCCAGCACTGCCAAGGCCACCACTGACCCATGGCACTGAGGCCTCGTGTCCACAGTGTGTGAACACTTGCAGGGCCTGGCTCTCCAGCACTGCCCTGGGCACCCTGCTTGAATGCCTGGGCACCCCTTGGGGAAGAGTTGCTCCTCATCTCCATCTGAACCTGCCCTGGTGCAGCTTGAGGCTGTTTCCTGTGGGCCCCTCTTTTGGGTTAAACCAAACTGAAGTTAGGTTTCAGGGGGGCAGCTAATCCAGGTTGACCTCCAGTAGGCCTTCAGATCCTGACTGGAATTTCTTTAATCCAGAGAAGACTATTCTGAGATGCATATACCATAGACGGAGGGTCCATGGTACAAGTCCTTCTGATGTTCAGACCTGCTCTGGACCACATCCATTCAACCTGACTATCTCATATGTAGACAATGAATTTTAGATCTTGAGTCAGGTGACCCCATTCCCATGATTGTTCTCATGTCCCAGATTGATAAGGGTAGGAAAACCACATTTATGAAAACCAGTCAGACATGGAGGATGAACGCAGTGGACTTCAACTTGCCTCACAGCTTAAGAGACACAAGCAAATCCAGCACAAGGCAAATAATGACAAGAAGGTTAAACTATGAGGAGTCCTTGAGGAGGCCCAAAGGTGAGGAGAAAAGCAGTGAGCTTCCCCAGCTCCCTTTATTAAGGGCCCCAAGCAGGAAGGGACAAAGCATGCCATTAGCAAGAACCACATTATCTGCACATATCATGAAGACAAGGAGGTCCCTCTAAAGAGAGAGTAAGACCAAGCTTGTATGGGCACAGGAAGCCCTCCAGCAGGCCCCAGATCCAGGCTTTCACAATACAAGCAGCCACAGCTATTGCCATCACAAGTGATGCTGCTCACTTCCCCAAAGCAAGAAGTGGTCCTTGGGGACCAACCACCCTTCCAGCACTCATCAGCTTTAACAAGACCTTCTGGGGTTTACCAAGGAAGTTTCCTGATCACCACAAAAGCTCCTCAGGAGGCTTGGAGGTGACTTAGCTCATTCTTCATAACAAGCCATCAGAGATTAATTAGATGGGAAGAACAAGACAGAAACTTTCCTCTTTGTTAACAAAGTTCACTTCTCGAGCAGCCTTGCTTGACAGAGATTCTTCATGCTCAAAGGCAGTGAGTGAGTTGGAGGGTCAGTGTGTTGTCATGTTTCTGTGTAAAGAACAATTTCATGGGCCTGGAACAGAGAATCCCAGCCTCGTTTGTGTTGGAAGGGACCTTAAAGCTCCTCCAGCTCCAACCCCTGCCACGCACAGGGACACCTTCCACTGGAGTAGAGTGCTCCAAGCCCTGTGTCCAACCTGGCCTTGAACACTGCAGGGATGGGGCAGCCACAGCTTCTCTGGGCACCCTGTGCCAGCGCCTCAGCACCCTCCCAGGGAAGAGCTTCTGCCTCAGAGCCCATCTCACTCTCCCCTCGGGCAGCTTAAAGCCATTTCCTTAGTCCTGTCCCTACAGGCCCTCGTCCAAAGCCCCTCTCCTGCTTCCCTGAAGACCCTTTAGGCACAGCCAGGGTTATGGAGGAAAGATTCTCTCTTATTGCTCTTAAAAGAACAAACCAACACTAGCAGTTTCTAAGGAATAATTTCCTATCCATCTATGGAGAATATAAACCCTTCTTCAGGAAGTTAATAGCTGCTATTAGCAACCTTTCTAAAAGCAAGCACACAGGCAGGACACTGCATACATCCATTTTGCTTTCCTATTCCATCCAGAAACTGCTGGTTTTAAATAAAACTCTGAGCATTGAGAAATTATGGATCAATAGAATTGATCGAGGCCAGGCTGGACGGGGCTTGGGGCAACCTGCTCTAGTGGAATGTGGTCCTGCCTGTGGCAGGGGGCTGGAACTGGGTGAGCTTTAAGCTCCCTTCCAACACAAACCATTCCATGGCTGTATGAAAAGCTGCTTTCACCTTCTCACTTTTGAGTGGGGTTTCTGATGGACCCCAAACCATCAGCATGGGGACCTCATGTTTCCCCTTAGGCTTAAACTGACTCTTCAGGCTATGGCCTGTGTCTGCTCTGAACACAACCCACATTGTAGCTGTCTCTGCCCATCACCCTTCACTGCAATTGCAGAGAACAATCCACTTTTTCCACAAGAAACCCCTGGGAGAGATGTTTAAAATAGATCCAAGGTGAATCAAAGCCCCCAGATGCATCCTTGTCTCCAGAAAAGGAACCTTCAGTGACTAGTTCACATGTGGAAACCTACAATTAGATAGGATGACTCCTTGGACCAATGTGACTCAACCCTCAAAACCTGGAACAAGAAATCATGAGTAAGCTGCAGCTGGGATGGAAAATATGCTCTCCTGGATGGAGGAACATAAGGAGAGAAAGATGGGACGGGGGAGTTCTGGACAATCTTGAGAGTCTTTGAGCCCAAGTTGGGCACATCTGGATAGAACATAAGGCCAGAAGCATGGAGCATCTGTGTCGTCAGCATCAGATAACATCCATGGAAAAACCAACACTGCTCAGACAGTGCCTTGAAAGGCTGTTTCTGGAGCAAGCTGGGTGACTGCATATCACAAGGGATGAAATTCCACCCTGCTCCTGGGTCAGCATGGTGGTAACTACCCATGGGGAAGGCCCATCCAGGAAAGCGAGACACCCAGCTGCATCCTATGGAGGAAATAAGTACCTATCCTATGAGGAAATAAGTAGATGGGCACATGAAGGTGAGACTTGGTCTTGATAAGGTTCCCCACCACCATGGTGATGGAGATGAGTAAAACAGTCACAAGGAGCAGCTTCTACAGGTTGGTGAAGCCCAAGAGGACAAATGTGGTCACACTCAAGTTCTTGCCTCCAGCCACTCCCTTGGCAGCAGGAAACAAATATGGGAAGAGGTTAAACCACTTCTCCCAGCTCACGGGAACACACAGTGCATGAGGTTAATGCAGGATTTGGGGTTTCCTTTATGAAAGCACCCAATTACTTGGAGATAAAAACATGATGGGTGAAGGTAAAAATGTATTAAAAATAATACCTTGACAAAGCAACGGTCAAACATTTCTATATGGAGAAAAATAACACTAAAGTTTAAATCCTAAAGCTCTGTCTGATTGGCCTCTTACGGAAGGAATTCTGTCATGTTTTAAGTCTCTAACGCCCCCACGCAGTTCTCTCACTCACTCACTCTGCTCTCTTACCCCAGAATGGGCAAAACCTGCTACAGCTCTGGAGCATAGCCTATATCAAGAGTCATAGCAGGTTGTCGTGGGCTGATTGGCCTCTTATGGAAAGCATCCTTCCTGCAAAACATAAGTACCTTCTCATGAACATCCAAATTCTTTTCAAGAAGTAAGCAAGCTTGGGATGGTTTCTTTCCTGTTTGGGGGGTTTTGTTCTTATTTAAGGACAAGTCAATACAATAATATCATGCCTTAATTTGCCACGTCAATTAGAGTTGCATTAAATAGAGAAGAGATTACATTGCAGTGATTTTCTGACTCTGTAGAGATGTTCGGGTCAATTTTAGTGTGACCAGAATCCCTGACTGCAATTCCATGTACATGCAGTTTCAAGGGAAAATAAAAATCCCTTCTCATATCAATTACACTTGCATATATTTCTTCCTCTGTTCTTACTTACATTTAAGGGACTTGTTTGTACATAAATCTATATAAAAAGATGACTGCTGCTCATCTTATCCTTAAATATGCATTAAACTTAAAATTATGAGAGGACCTTAAAATGTGCACATTGCTGATGGGAAATGAGCATTACTCCTCCTTCCCCTCCCACTTCCCTCTTCCCATCAGCCCCTTTCCAAGCACGATGACCATGTCTTCAGCACAATACACCTCCCCCCACCCTTCCCAAAGCAGCTTTTACTTCCCCATTCCCCAGCCCGTGGTCAGATGTTCATTGCAGAAAGGCCCTTGACCCACTGCCAAGGCTCTTCTCAGGGTGCTGGGGGTGCCTTTGCTGCAAGGACACACTGATGGCTCATTTCAACTCAGCAGCCACCACGACCACCATGTCCCTCCCTGCAAAGCTGCCCCCCAGCCTGTCTTGGTGCTTAGAGCACCTCTTCCCCAAGGGCAGGACTCAGCATTTTCCCTTTTTGAAGTCTGTCTGATTCCACCTGCACATTTAACACACAAATTTTGCCTTTGAAAAGCCATTTTGCATCATATGCCTCCAAATTTAAATAGCCTCAGGTGGCTCTTTGGTACTTGCAAAAGGAGGAAACAAAACCAGGAGTGGGACTCATTCCTTGTAGAGAAAAGCAGCTGACAGCAGACAAAGTTATGCTAAAGCCTTAACACCTTTAAATGGGTTAGGAAGATCCAGCTGAAGCTGTCTACACCCACCTCAGGCAGGGGGGTGAAGGCAACTGCTGTTTCCCATTGTTAATGGCTCACAAACTCAAGGGTCATCTCATCACCCTCATTCATCTCCTTCACCTTGTGTAGAACTGATATAACTAAGTCATAGTTACATAAAGAGCAGACATCTCAAACACACACCTTGCATCTCACAGCACCCAAACCAACCATTCTCAATACCACTGTTTGCCTAAACAGTGCAAAACATCACCCATCCCACACCAAAACCCCACATATTATCACACACAGAAACATCCCTTTCTCTATACTGCCTGCTTTAGACACACATGCTGACACTCCAGGTGTCCAAAGCCAGCTGAGATCAGTCCTGCCCACAGCTTCTCTGGGCACCCTGTGCCAGCACCTCAGCACCCTCCCAGGGAAGAGCTTCTGCCTAAGAGCTCATCTCAATCCCTCCTCATGTCTTTCCAAGCTATGAACAGTGGTAAAGGCAAACACACAGAGGAACTCACCATCAGTAAGACCAAACTGAGACTCTGCCTTTCATTTCTGCACTAAAGGGAACTAAGGTAGCTCATTTTCCAGCTTCCCTAGAGAAAAGCTGGTACTCCATGTTCCTGGCTCTTCCCACACACCTACATTTCACACAGTGGAGAGGAGTCACCACCCCAGGGCAGGATCTACACATTTGGAGCCCAAGTCTTCAAAACCTTTCTGACCAAAGAGGAAAAAACCCCCACATATCTCTTGCTTCTGGGTCTTTTTGGACCCACCAGCTGAAGGAGACAAAGCAGAGACACCAAAGGGGCCTTGTTTCACCCTCTTCTGGCTACAGCACATACTAAGAGGCAAATCTGAGACTCTTTCCTTACCTATTTATGAGCCAAGGTGCCATTACAGTTAAGGAGACTCAGGCCAATGCCATCAGCAGAGTTCATTCAGATCTCTTCAGCTGGAGCAATGGAGGTGTCTGCCTTGCAGTGAGATGCAGGAACCCCACCAAATCTCCCCCAACAATAAAGAGAGCTGATGGACCCAGAAAACACATAGAGGTGTCATGGTGCACACAAATATAAGGAAGTAAGTCCTTGACTAGAGACACTTGAAGTGATTCCTATATCCAATCACTAAGTACTCAAAGAAGAGGAGGTAGCTCCTACCCAGCATTTGCTCAGCTGCCTTTAAACCAGATTTAACTACAATGAAAGCAGCTCCACCTGAAAGTGGAGAGCTAAAGCCATTAGGAGCTCATCAGCAGGAATGCAAGAAGCCAGCCACCTCATTGCCTGTTCATCTTGACCCACCAGGAAGATGCATTGCAATGCTGGCTGCTGCTTCTGCTTCCTAGATCTTCATCTTGTGTTTCCTTTACTCTCATAGAATCACATAATAGTTTGAGTTGGAAAGGGCCTTAAAATCATCTACTTCCAACCCCCCTGCCATGGGCAGGGAAACCTCCCACTAAACCATGCCACCCAAGGCTCTGTCCAACCCAGCCTTGAACACTGCCAGCAATGGAGCATTCACAGCTTCCCTGGGCAACCCATTCCAGTGCCTCACCACCCACACAGTAAAGAATTTCTTCCCCATATCCAATCTAAACTTCCCCTGTTTAAGTCTTAGCCCTTTACCCCTTGTCCTATCACTACATTCCCTAATGAAGAGTCCCTCCCCAACATCCCTATATACCCTTCTGATACCTTGTTTTCTTCCTTCTATTTTGTAGGATATTTTGCTTAGACTATACATACAGAATCTTAGGCCCACAAAAAGCCCACATTGGGTCCAAGCTTTTGTGGGAAAGGCAGTCTAGCTGAGCAGTGTCATGTATAGGGTTCATCACTGCTTGATGAATAACCCCACCCTGGTGTCCTTATTTCCTCCTGGCTTTAATAAAGCTTCCAAAGCAGAGACAGCTGAAATGCTCAAACATTTACCCAGACTTGATGCTATGTTCCTAAGAGAGGTCTGGATTGCCATAGTCTTGTATGGAGTGCATTCAACTTGGTGAATGTCCAAGAGGAACCTCAGTCTAACATGCAGGAAACACAGAATTGTGAATTCCAGCAAGACAAGAAAGAGTCCTGCGGTTACGGAAATGCACTGAATACTGAGAGCATCATTGCATGATTCTGCTCCAATCTTTGCAGAGAAAGCGCCTACATAATGCAGAAACTCCTGGCTGTAGATAGACACAAAATTCCCACACCAAATACGTAACAGAGGTCCAGCCATGGAAGTCTAATGCCATGCTTGGTAAAAGAGAAGGAACTAAAGACCAGAGAAAAATACTGGGAAATAAAGTTCCCCTTAAAACTCTATTTCCCTCACTGAGAAGAATAACCCCTTCTTTACCCATGCAGGGACATGGTCTGGATGGAGAGGGACTGCCAGAGCAGTGAGCACTGGCTGGGCTGTTGGGTGCAGAGGGTGATGGCTTCTACTCTGCAGGAGCATGGGGACTGCCATGGCAGTTTGTTTCCTTAATCTCTTTAAACAGAGACAAAGGAGAGCACCACAGTGTGCAGAGACCATCCCACAATACCTGAGCAAGGGAAGTCATGCAGGAACAGAGACCTGGGCCATACTCAGCCAAGACTCCAGAGCATCAGGAAAGTTGGTGATCATAAAGCAGATGCAAGACTAAGCCAAGTTAATCCCCTGGTCAGCCTCCAGTCCAGAACTGGCTAAACAGATCTATGATGAAGCCAACATCACCATCAAAGTACTCCAACGATAGGCATACCTCCTGCTAAACTGGAAACCAGAACTCCCCTAACATAGCCCAACCTCCCCAGGACAAGCTTAAATAGAGCTGGGGGCAAATGGGCAGAGGGTGGGGATGGAGCAGCAGCTGAGGCTGCTCAGGGGGATAAAAACCCATTAGCTCACCCTGGGATAATTCATCCCAGCCTCAAAATGCCCGTTTCTCACCCTTCAATACAGGGGTAAGCCCAGAGGCACCAGGTCAAGTGTTGGACATCCAGGCAATAAATGTGGATAACCCACTGGGGATGGAAAACTGGGCTCTCAAGTGTCCACAGACAGCCATCAGCAGCTCCGGAGATGGAGTCACTTGTGTTTCATGTAGCATCTGGGGACTGTCATGGGTTCAGCAGTAGCAGTCATTTTTCTCCCACTTGGTAGCTGGTGCAGCGCTGTGTTTTTAGTTTCGTACCTGGGAACTGTGCTGTGTGAAAACCCCAGTGTTTTCAGCTACTGCTTGGTGATGTTTTGGTCTGGCCAAGGACTTTCTCAGCCTCATGCTACGCCAGGGAGGAGGGGGAGCTGGGAGGAAGCAGAGACAGACACCTGACCCAAACTGACCAAAGAGGTTATTCCATACCACAGCATATCATGTCCAGGATGTGAAAACAGAAAGCAGAGACCTGGAAGGGTGTGGTGGTGGACTGGGAGTGCACGGCATGGTCAGGTTTTTGGTAGTAGGGGGTTTGCTGCTGGGGGGTGCGCTGGCTGGGTCGGGCTTGGTGAGCAGTTGTATTCTCTTTCTTTGTATTTCTCTTGTATTATTACTGGTGGCAGCAGCAGTGATTTGTGTTGTACCTTAGTTACTAAACTGTTCTTATCTCAACCTGTGAGAGTTGAATTCTTTTGATTCTCCTCCCCATCCCCCTGGGACTGGGGGAAGAAAGAGGGGGAGTGAGTGAGTGAGTAAACCTGCGTGAGTGGGGGGCTTAAATCACGACAGGGACCCTCTGCAAGATCTGAGATTTCTCTAAACCCATTCTCATTCTGTTGCCAAGGTCAAACTGAAACCTTTGCATGGTCCACAAGTACATCAGAAGCATTCTATGAGTGGCTCATTGCTGCTGCTGTGTAGCTGAGATGCTCTCAGCTGATGAGCTCAGGGATGCCTCATCCATGCCATGATTTTCAGATGCCCAAGCACCACAATGCCTCTCAGAGGTGATTTCACACCCTTTGCTTTTCCTTCTCTTTCTTTTCCTCGGGGAAAGCATGAGCAGCCCTGCAGGCTTCCTCCCAGGGGACCACATGCAACTGTATTTACAGCCCCAGCACCACAAACTGTGCTCTTGGAGTCTGGCAGGAGATCACCTCTCTTCACATCAGGTGCTTAACAGAGCTGATGCCAGTGCGTGGATATTCTCTTCTGTGTTGGGGATAAACCCTTGATTCCCATCACTCGTTGGCAGAGGGAAGGCACAGGAGGTAACACCAGCACAAAGCAGAGCCTCACCTGCACTGAGGCAGTGCGCTTGCTTCTCCATGTCCTCGCATCCTCTTTGGGAAATCTGTGTCTGAAAACAGCCTTACCAACGTGGGTTTTCTTTATAAGAAGAGGGAGCACTGACTGATGCAGGTTGTGTTTCTATTACATAGGCACTGATTTATTCCAGAGTTAAATGAGGATGATTCTTATTTTGTTGTAAAGAAATGCAACATTTCATATTGTCAGCAAAATATAGTCATTAACAAATCAGCCTTCAGAATCAGCCTGTTATAACATCAACTCCTTTTGAAAGTAAGCAACTGAATACCCATAAGTTTAGGATGCTTCAGCGTGCTGGAGCTCAGAAAGGTATAAGTCATGAATTTAACAATGTCAGTTTCATCGGTTGTGAATGATCTCAAATAGTTTGTTAAATGTGATTTGGTGACTGGGATGACAATCAAAAGGCAAGGGAAAATGGCTGGAGTTAATGCATGTGTAAGATGGGATTTCAATGAGACTGGAAATTTCTCTGGCTCCACGTTTATGTGCTATCCTATGAGGTTCCTCTGAGGTGTCTTCTGATACAAATTTCCTTCAACTTGAAAGTGATTAAAGAGCTGATTCTTTGCTCAAACCTGAAAACGCACGTGCTTGACTAAATCCAGAGTTTGGTTGTCCCAGCATAGAAAAATAAGAATGTCCTTTCCTGCTTCAACAAACTCCCTGTTCTTTTCTGAATACTTCATCTGAAAAACATAAAATATATACATCATTTTGGTTAGAAAATATATTGGAATATTCTAAAATGTGGAAGTTAAAATTGTCATTGATTTGAGTTAGATATGTTCCAAATCTAAATCTCTTTTTTTCATCAGTTTGATGTTACTCTTGTTTTTGCCTCAGCAGGTAACAGCAGGTCATGGGAGGCAATCACACCCAGACTAAATTCATCCTGTTGGGAATTACAGACAGACCATATGCGCAGACCCCTCTTTTTGTCTTTTTTCTATTGATTTACATTGTCACGCTGGTGGGGAACGTTGGCATTATTGTCTTGGTGCGAGTGTCTCCCAGCCTCCACACCCCCATGTACTTCTTCCTCACCCACTTTGCTTTCATTGACATCTGCTACTCCACAGTCATCTCCCCCAGGATGCTGGCAGACCTGTTATCAGAGGACAAAACCATTTCTTTCACTGGCTGCATGATGCAGTTCCTCACCTTTGCTTTTTTTAGCACTATTGAGTGTCACCTGCTGGCCATGATGGCCTATGACAGGCACGTGGCTATCTGCCAGCCTCTGCTTCATGTGACTATCATCTCCAGCCGCGTCTGCTGGCAGCTGGTGGCATCATCCTACATCTTTGCCTTCTTCAGTGCCATCATCTACACATGGTGCGTGTTTGGAGGCTCCTTCTGTGGTCCCAACCACATTGACCACTTCTTTTGTGACGAAGTTCCTGTGCTGAAGCTTGTGTGCTCTGACACCCACAGCAACGTGGTGGTCATCTTTGCCTTCATCACCATCAACGTGGTTGGCACGAGCATAATCATTTTGCTCTCTTACGTCTCTATTCTCCACACTGTGCTGAGGATGTGCTCAGCACAGAGCAGGGCCAGAGCCTTCCACACCTGCGCCTCCCATTTGATGGCTGTTGCCTCCTTCTTAGGTACAAAGTTCTTCATGTACCTACAACCTCCATCTAGCCACAGGAGCCTGGATAAAGTGGTCTCCATCACCTACACCATGGTCACCCCCATGCTCAACCCATTTATCTACACCCTGAGGAACAAGGAGGTGAAGGGAGCTCTGATCAAGTGCAGGAGCAGGTTCTTCAACCACTGGCAACGTAGGAAATTCCTTTCATCTAGCACATGCACGGTTCATGCCAACTGAGAATCCCTATCATACACTCAAACATTTTTTCCAATAATCCCCATGATTTGATGTAGCTTCTTCCAGAGTTCCTGCACAAAAGTCAATGACAGTATTGAAGGAGTAATAGACCCCCCATATCACATCTTCCTTGAAGGAAACCAAGAGGAGACAAGCCTCAAACTTCATTTCACTTCTCAGTCCCCAGCCTGGAGGAAGAAATTGCCCTCTAATTATTCCAGCAATCTTTTCCTCATAGGAAACACCAATCAGGTCTATTCATTTATAACTCTTGTCACTAGTAAATATCTCTTTTTCTTGCAAGACTCTTGACCTTGTCCCTCAGCTCCAATAAAATTCCTCACTCTTTCCTGTGAGTTCTTCATTAAGGCCGCTGGGGTGGGAGGGAAGAGGAAGTGTGGTTTTACATTTGCTTGCTGAAAAATAAAGAGTAAGAGAAAAGGCTTTAAAAGATTCATTGCATTTGTTTGTACCTTTCAAAGAGAAGAAGCTGGTGAGAATCAAGGTCTCAAGTTGGACCTTTGAACATCAAGGGGAATCCCTCCCCAGGCTTCAGCTTCACAGTAGATTTCACTTCAAAGAAGAAATTGTAGACAATATAATTCATAATACAGGATGAGGAACTGTGCTGAGACCACCCAGTGTTGAGGACAATTTGGGCACATCAAGGGCTCCCCCCATTCCTTTTAAGGGGTGTTTTATATTCATCTGAAGTACCAGTTACTTAAATGGTGAGGTAAATGGAATTCCAGCTGGAGATAAGCACCCACACCCCAAGTCCATGCCCAGATCATACTTAAGCACACCAGGAAACCAAATTGTGGATTTCTCATAAAAGTTACAAATCTGGCTACTTTTCATAGATGAAAGACAAACCTGAGCACAGAACTGATGGTACCTGAGAGATGCCTGGCTCTCGAAGCCAAAACACACTGGTGTGGGAAAATATCATTCTCTTAGCTGTTGTGAGTGAGAAGTAACTTATATTTGTAAAGTATATGGATGGCGAACAGTGTGTGCTCTGGCAAACAGCAACTAGACAGGAGATATTGTCTTAAGTCTGGGGAAAGTGGCTTCAATATTTGTGAACAAATGAGCCAGAATTGGTATGATTAATTGCTAAAGAGCTTGGCAGCACAGAGAACTTTGCTACTCAGTATGTGGCACATATAGACCTGAGCATTTAAGACTTTCTTCTTCAATATATAGAACCTATATATACATAAAATATATAGAATCTTTAGAAAACTTACTTAGCTTTATCAGTTAGAGAAGAGAGCTGAGAGAAATTACAGAGCAGGGGTAACATAAATGAGAGAAATGTATCCTTCATTGTAAAATAATCTACTTCATTAAATAATACCATTGCAATTCCTGTACTTCACTAGAAGAACAACAAGCCCCTGTAAAGCAGAGGACCTAATGCAGGTTTTAAGCTATCACCTGGAGATGCTGAAAGCTGTGGAAGTTATTTTTGACAAGGCTAGCAAGGAGCCTGGTGCTAATGTCACGTGTACATCAGAAAAGACCAAGATGGAAGGGAAAAATAACACCGTGGGCAAGAAAGTAGAGCAGAAAAATAAGGTTGTCTGTGGTCTTGTTGCACAAACCACAAGGAGAAAAGGGAGGAAGAAACAAGACTTTGAAATGGCTCCAAACCAAGCCTGAAAGCCTAAGGAAGAGGCTGGGGAAAACAAAATCCTTGGTGTCAGGAAAGCTCTGGTGTCCTTTGTCACAAAACCAGCAGGTAAACATCGTGACAAAGCCACTTCCAAAACAAAGTGTTGCCAATCTACTGAAGAATTAAAGTCAAATGTTATGCTCGGTAAAGGAGAAGGCACAAATGTGAAGATTATAAACCTTGAATATAAGGATGAATTTATTACTCTGCTTTCCTCATTGAGAAGACTATGTCCTAATTTGCCCATACAGGGATATGGTCCGGATGGAGAGGGACTGCCAGAGCAGTGAGCACTGGCTAGGCTATTGAGTGCAGCCGGTGATAGGTTCTAATCTGCAGGAGCCTGGAGGCTGCCGCAGGGGTTTGTCTCTTGAACCTCTCTAAACACAGCCAAAGGGGAACACCATGGTGTGCAGGGCCCATCCCACAGTACCTGAGCAAGAGAATTAGAGCAGAAATAGAGATCTGGGCCAACTTCAGCCAAGACTCCAAAGCGTCAGGCAGTTGGTGATGAGAAGGCAGAGCCAGCACCAAGCCTAGTGAGCTCAAGTCAATCCCTTGCTCAGGAACAGATCCAAAACTTTTTAGGAAGACATCTGAGAAAGCCAAGATCACCATTAAAGGATTCCAAAGGTGTGCTGAACTCCTGCTAAGCTAGAAAAAAAAACTCCTCTAAAACCCCTCAGTCTTCCTGAGCTTTAATAAAGATGGGGGAGAACAGGCAAAGTGCCCAGATGGAACCCCAGCTGAGACTGCTCAGGGGGATAAAGGCCTATTAGTTCACCCTGGGACAATTCATCATTGCCTCAAAATGCCCATTTCTCACCCTTCAGTACAGGGGAAGCCCAGAAGCACCAGCTCAGCTGCTGGACATCCAGGCACTGCATGTGGATAAGGCCACTGGGGATGGAAAACTGGGCTCTCAAGTATCCACAGAGGAACATCAGCAGCTCCAGAGATGGAGTCACTTGTGTTTCAGGGCCCGTTTGGGGATCCTCTGCAAGATGTGAGATGTCTCTAAACCCATTCTCATTCTGCTGCCAAGGTCAAACTGAAACCTTTGCATGGTCCACAAGTACATCAGAAGCATTCTATGAGTGGCTCATTGCTGCTGCTGTGTAGCTGTTCTTGGGCATGGCTCATCCATGCCATGATTTTCAGATGCCCAAGCACCACAATGCCTCTCAGAGGTGATTTCACACCCTTTGCTTTTCCTTCTCTTTCTTTTCCTCGGGGAAAGCATGAGCAGCCCTGCAGGCTTCTTCCCAGGGGACCACATGCAACTGTATTTACATCCCTGGCATCACAAGCTGCACTCTTGGAGTCTGGCAGGAGCTCACCTCTCTTCATATCAGGTGCTTAACAGAGCTGATGCCAGTGCGTGGATATTCTCTTCTGTGTTGGGGATAAACCCTTTGCTCCCATCACTCGGTGGCAGAGGGAAGGCACAGGAGGTAACACCAACACAATGCAGAGCCTCAACTGCTCTTTGACAGTGTGCTTGCTTCTGCATGTCTTCTGGTGGTCTTTTTTGGGAAAAGCTGTGTCCAAAAACAGCCTTACCGAAATGGGTTTTCCTTATGAGAAGAGGGAGCAATGACTGATGCAGGTTGTTTTTCTTTTGCACATTAAGCATGATCGAGTTACACTGATTTCTTCAAGAGTTAAATGAGGATGATTCTTCTTTTGTTGTAAAGTAATGCAACATTTCATATTGTCAGCAGAATACAATCACTAACAAATCAGCCTTTGGAATCAGCCTGTTATAACATCAACTCCTTTTTAAAACAAGCAACTGAATGCCCACGGGTTTAGGATGCTTCAGTGTGCTGGAGCTCAGAAAGGTATAAATATGAATTTAACAATGTCAATTTTATCGGTTGTGAATGACCTCAAATAGTTTGTTAAATGTGATTTGGTGACTGGGATGACAATCAAAAGGCAAGGGAAAATGGCTGGAGTTAATGCATGTGTAAGATGGGCTTTCACTGGGACTGGGAATTTCTCTGGCTCCACATTTATGTGCTATCCTATGAGGTTCCTCTGAGGTGTCTTCTGATACCAATTTCCTTCAAATTGAAAGTGATTAAAGAGCTGATTCTTTTCTACAATCTGAAAAACCCACGTCCTTGAATAAATCCATAGTTTTGAGTGTCCCAGCATAGAAATCTAGCAATGACGTTTGTTGCTGCAATGTGCTCCTAGTTCTTTTTGAAATACATCAACTTAAATCCATTAAGTATATATAATGTGAGTTACAAAATGTAGTAGAATACACTGAAATATAGTGTTTAAAAAGGTCACGGACTGGAGTTACATACGGTCCAGATATGAACCTCTATTTTTGATCAGCTTGATGTTTCTCTTGCTTTTGTCACAGCAGGTAACAGAAGGACATGGGAGGAAATCACACCCAGACTAAATTCATCCTGTTGGGAATTACAGACAGACCATATGCTCAAACCCCTCTTTTTGTCTTCTTTCTATTGATTTACATTGTCACGCTGGTGGGGAACGTTGGCATTATCATCTTGGTACGGGTTTCTCCCCGCCTCCACACCCCCATGTACTTCTTCCTCACCCATTTTGCATTCATTGACATCTGCTATTCCACAGTCATCTCCCCCAGGATGCTGGCAGACCTGTTATCAGAGGACAAAACCATTTCTTTCACTGGCTGCATGATGCAGTTCCTCACCTTTGCTTTCTTTGGCAGTGCTGAGTGTCACCTGCTGGCCATGATGGCCTATGACAGGCACGTTGCTATCTGCCAGCCCCTGCTTTATGTGTCCATCATCTCCAGCCGTGTCTGCTGGCAGCTGGTAGCATCATCCTACCTCTTTGCCTTCCTCAGTGCCATCATCTACACCTGGTGCGTGTTTGGAGGCTCCTTTTGTGGTCCCAACCTCATCGACCACTTCTTCTGCGACATAGTTCCTGTGCTAAAGCTCGTGTGCTCCGACACCCACATCAGCGAAATGGTCATCTTTGTCTTTATCACTATCAATGGGATGGGTGCAATCATGGCCATTTTGCTCTCTTACATCTCTATCCTCCACACTGTGCTGAGGATGTGCTCAGCACAGAGCAGGGCCAGAGCCTTCCACACCTGTGCCTCCCATTTGACGGTTGTTTCATTGTTCTTCGGGACAGCATTCTTCATGTACCTACAACCTCCATCTAGCCACAGGAGCCTGGATAAGGTGGCCTCCATCATCTACACAGTGGTCACCCCCATGCTCAACCCATTCATCTACAGCCTGAGGAACAAGGAGGTGAAAGGGGCTCTGGTCAGGTCCGGGAGGAGATTCTTCAACCACTGGCAACATAGAAGAGTTCTGTCATTCAGGACATGAACAGTTCATGTCCAGTGTGAAACCTATGAGGCACTGAAATATTGGGATTTTCCACCAATACTCATGACTTTATGGAAGTTCTCCCACAGTTTCTGCACAAAAGTCAATGACAGTACTGAATAAGAAACAGACACCCAAAATCACATCCTTCTTGGAAGAAAACGAGACTGAGTCTCAAACTTCATTTCACTTCACAGTCCCCAGCCTTTAGGAAGAAATTACCCTCAATTATCCCAGCACTCTTTGCCTCACAGGAAACACCCATCACCTTTATTCAGTTACAGACTTTGTCACTAGTAAATATGTATTTTTCCTGCAACATTCTTGACCTTATCCCTCAGCTTCAATAAAATTCCTCCCTCTTACCTGAGAGCTCTTTATTAAAGCTGCTGGGGTGGGAGGGAAGAGGAAGTGTGGTTTTACATTTGCTTGCTGAAAAGGGGTCATAGAAAGGGTTTCGAAAGATTCCTTGCATTTGTTTGTGCCTTTCAAAGAGAAGAAGCTGGTGGGAATCAAGGTCTCCAGCTGCACTTTGACTATAGAGGGAATGCCTCCCCAGGCTGCAGCTTCAGACCAGATTTCACTTCAAGTAAGGAAGTGTAGGATATATAATTCATACTACAGATAGATGAAATGTGCTGAGGCTACCCAGTGTTAAGGACAAACTGGGAACATCAAGAGGTCCTCCTATTCATTTTAAATGGTGTTTTACACTCATTTGAAGTGCCCTTTACTTAAATGGTGAGATAAATGGAATTCCAGCTGGAGATAAGCACCCACATCCCATGTTCATGCCCACCTCACACTAAAGCACACCAGGAAACACCAAGTGCTGCGTTGCACTTACAAATGCAGCATGAGGCAAGTTTCCACAGGTGAAAGACAATCCTGAATCCTGAGGATGTGCTCAGCACAGAGCAGGGCCAGGGCCTCCCACACCTGCGCCTCCCATTTGACAGCTGTTTCCATATACTTTGGGTCACTGTTCTTCATGTACCTACAACCTCCATCTAGCCACAGGAGCCTGGATAAGGTGGCCTCCATCTTCTACACCGTGGTCACGACAATACTCAACCCATTCATCTACAGCCTGAGGAACAAGGAGGTGAAGTTGGGCTCTGCTGAAGTGCGGGAGGAGGTTGTTCAACCACTTGCAACATACAAGACTTGTATCATGCAGGACATGAATACTCTACATCAAGTGACAAAGCCTAAACTAATGAGATTTTCCACTAATCAACAGGACTTCATGTAGGTTCTTTCACAGTTCCTGCACAAAAGTCAGTGACAGTATCTAATGAGAAATAGAACCACCATCACATCTTCCTTGGAAAGAAACCACAGGAGAGGAACCTCAAATTTCAGTTCACTTCTCAGCTAGCAGTGTATAGGAAGAGATTACCTTGAATTATCCCAGGCCTCTTTTTCCTCACAGGAAACACCCATCAGCTTTATTCATTCTCACTTTGGTCACTGATAAATATCTATTTTTTCTTGCAAGATTCTTGACCATGCACCTCAGCTCCAAGATGTGTAATATGTGTGCGTGTGTGTAAATGTATATATGTGTATGAGAGAGGAATACAAATAAAATGTATAAAACTGGTATTACAAGTCAAGTGACACACACAGACTTGGACTCAATGTGCGGATCTGCAATGACTGTACTGCACAGAATCATCTCTATCTTGAGAAAAACCTGATTTTCCTACCTCCCTGCTTGCTTTATAAATCAGAGCTTCAGAGAAGTAAATCCTCCAAGTCTCCTTCCACAAACCCTCATGACTTTATGTAAGTTCTTATATAGTTCCTGCACAAAAGCCAGTGACAGTGTTTAATCGCATTGGTTTGTGCCTTTCAAAGAGAAGAAGATGGTAGGAATCCAGATTTCAAGTCGCACCCTTGAATATCAAAGGCAATCCCTCCCCAGGCTGCAGCTTCACAAGAGAGTTCAAATCAAGGAAGAAATTGTAGACTTCATATATTATAACTAATGTCAATATAATTAATTAATCTGTTTCATTTTTGTTATGTAAGCACCCACATCCCATGTCCATGCCCAGCTCATGCTAAAGCACACCAGGAAAAACTAATGGCGTATGTCACTGCAAATGCAGCATGTGTCTTGTTTCCATAGACAAAAGACAATCTTGAGCACAGAATCACTGGTAACTGAGAGCTGTCTGGGTCTGAAAGAAGCCAGAACACACAGCTGTGAGATAATAGCTTTCCTTTACCTGTTTGAGTGGGAATTAACTTGTATTGAAAAGTATACGGATGGTGAACAGTCTCTTTTGTGTGCTCTGGCAAACCAGAGCCAGAGAGGAGATGTTGTCTTAGGTCTCTGGGAAAAGTGGTTTCTACCTGTGGCCAATGATGGACACAGCAGAAACGGAATTAAATGCTGCAGACCTTAAGAGAACAGAGACTTCCAATATCAGAGATCTTCCCTCAAAACCTTCACCATAACTTGTTTTCCTCCTTCTAGTTGCTTGGATATCTCTGTTTACATTATACATATAGAGCTACAGAGTCACAGAAAGCCCAACTTGGACCTCAAAAGATCACCTGATCCAAGCTTTGGTGGGAAAGGGAGCCTACATAAGAAGTGTGATGCGTAGGGCTCATCACTGCTTGATGAATTACCTCACTCTGGTGTCCTTATTTCGCCTTGGGTTTAAGAGAGTTTCCAAAGCAGAGACAACTGAAATGCTCAAAGGTTTACTCACACTTGATGCTATGTCCCTAGGAGAGCTCTGGATTTCCATAGTCTTTTGTGGTAGACCCAACTCATTGAACAGGCAATAGGAGCCTCAGTCTAGCATGCAGGGGAGGCAGAATTGTGAATTCCAGCAAGACAGGAAAGAGGCTTGAGGTTTTGGAAATATATTCTATACTGGGAGCATCATTGCAAATTTCTGCTTCAATCTTTGCAGAGAAAGGATCTGCAAAATGCAGGAAGCCCTGGCTGTAGGCACAAACTTCCCCATACCAAATACATAAAAGAGGTGCTCTCCATTGAAGTCTAATATCATACTTGGTAAAGGAGAAAGCACGAAGGACAAGATAATAATAACTGAATTTAGAACGCGCTCAATTACTCAATTTCCCTAACTGAGAAGAGACCATCTCCAAATTTGCCCATTCAGGTACATGTTTGGAGAGAGAGAGAATGTCAGAGCAGCGAGCCCTGGCTGGGCTGTTTTGTGCACAGTGTGATGGGTTCTACTCTGCAGGAGCACGGGGAATGCCACAGGAGTTTCCTTCTTTAGTCTCTTTAAGGAGAGCCACAAAGGACCACCGTGGTGTGCCGGGAACATCCCACAGTACCTGAGCAAGAGAAGTACAGCAGGAACAGAGACCTGGGCCAAGTTCAGCCAAGACTTCCAATCATCAGCAACTTGGTGATGATATGAAAGATTCATGTCCAGGACTAAGGCAAAGAAAGTCAGATCAAGCAAAGTGAATCCCCTGTTCAGGATCAATCTGAGCAAATGATAGGGAGGTCTACGAGCAAGCCTAGATCACTATCTAAAGACTCCATAGATGTGCACACCAACTGATGATGTGGAAACCAAAGCTTCTCTTATAATCCTCAACCTCCTTGGGATGAGCTTAAATAGAGATGGTGGGCAAATGGGCAGAGGAAGGGAATGAAGCTGCAGCTGAGGCTCTCAGGGGGATAAAGGCCTATTAGTTCACCCTGGGACAATTCATCACTGCCTCAAAATGCCCATTTCTCACCCTTCAATACAGTGGAAGCCCAGAGTCACCAGCTCAAGTGTTGGACATGCAGGCACTACATGTGGATAACCCCACTGGGGATGGAAAATTGGGTTCTCAAGTGTGCACAGAGGGACATTAGCAGCTCCAGAGATGGAGTCACTTGTGTTTCATGTCCTGTCTGGGGATCTTCTGCAAGATCTGAGATGGCTCTAAACCCATTCTCATTCTGTTGACAAGGTGAGACCAAAAATTTGCATGCTCCACAAGTATGTCGGGCGCATCCTATGAGCTGGTCAGCACGGCTGCTGTGTAGCTGTGCTCAGGGATGCCTCATACACGCCATGTCTTTCAGATTCTCAAGCACCACAATGCCTTTCAGAGGTGATTTCACACCTTTTGCTGTTCCTTCTCTTTCTTTTCCTCTGGGAAAGCATGAGCAGCCCTGCAGGCTTCCTCCCAGGGGACCACACGCAACTGTATTTACAGTCCCAGCACCACAAGCTGCGTTCTTGAAGTCTGGCAGGAGATCACCTCTCTTCACATCAGGTGATTAAAGGAGCTGATGCCGGTGCATCGGTGTTCTCTGCTGTGTTAGGGGCAAACCCTTGGTTCCCATCACTTGGTGGAAGAAGGAAGGCACAGGAGGTAATGCCAACACAAAGCAGAGCCTCAGCTGCTCTGAGGCAGTGTGCTTGCTTCTGCATGTCCTCGTGTCCTCTTTGGGAAAGCTGTGCCTGGAAACAGCCTTACTAACGTGGGTTTTCTTTATAAGAAGCAGGAGCAATGTCTGATGCAGGTTGTTTTTCTTTTATATAGGCAGCGTAAGCCAGATAGACTGATTTATTCAAGAGTTCAATGAAGATGAATCTTATTTTGTTATAAAGAATTTCAGCATTTCAGATTGTCGGCAGAATGTAGTCACTAACAAATCAGCCTTCAGAATCGTCCTGTTATAACATCAACTCCTTTTTAAAGCAAGCAACTTAATGTCCATGGGTTTAGGATGCTTCAGCATGCTGGACCTCACAAAGGTGTAAGTCATGATTTTATCAATATGAGTTATTTCATCCTTTATGAATGATCTCAAATAGTTTGTTAAATGTGATTTAGTGACCGGAATGATAACCAAAGCCAAGGGAACGTATCCCAAGGTCATGCATGTGTAACTTGGGGTTTCCCTGGAGCTGGGACTTTTTCTTGCTCCAAGCTTGCACACGCTCACCATGAGTTTCCTCTCAGCTGTTGTCTGAAAAAAATTGCCTCCAAACTGAAGGTGAATAAAGATTTGATTCTTTTTTTTAAATCTCAAAACAAGTATTAAATGAAATCCATATTTTTAAGTGTCACAACTTCGAAAACCAAAAATGCCATTAGTTGCTTCTATGCTCTTGCTGTTCATTTCTAAATCCCTCAACTGAAAAACAAACTATATATCATTTGGATTAGAAAATGTAGTAGAATATTCTGAAATGTAGCAGTTACAATGGCTATTGATCGAGGTTAGATATGGTCCAAATCTGGAACTCTATTTTTAATCAGTGTGATGCTTCTCTTCCTTTTATCTCAGCAGGGAACACCTAGTTATGGGAGGAAATCACACCAAGGCTAAACTCATCCTATTGGGAATTACAGACAGACCATATTCACAGACCCCTCTTTTTGTCTTGTTTCTGCTGATTTACATTGTCACTTTGGTGGAGAACATTGGCATTATCGTCTTGGTGCGGGTGGCTCCCAGCCTCCACACCCCCATGTACTTCTTCCTCACCCATTTTGCATTCATTGAAGTCTGCTATTCCACAGTCATTTCCCCCAGGATGCTGGCAGACCTGTTATCAGAGGACAAAACCATTTCTTTCTCTGAATGCATGATGCAGTTCCTCACTTTTATTTTCTTTGGCAGTGCTGAGTGTCACCTGCTGGCCATGATGGCCTACGACCGGCATGTGGCTATCTGCCAACCCCTGCTTTATGTGTCCATCATCTCCAGCCGCATCTGTTGGCAGCTGGTAGCATCATCCTACCTCTTCGCATTCCTCACTGCTGTCATCTGCACATGGTGCACGTTTGGAGGCTCCTTTCTGTGGACCCAAACACATTGACCACTTCTTCTGCGACATTGTACCTGTGCTTAAACTCATCTGCCCTAATAAATACAGCAGCGAGATGGTCATCTTTGCCTTCATCAGCATCAATGTGGTGGGCACGAGCGTGGTCATTTTGCTCTCCTACATCTCTATCCTCCGCACCGTGCTGAGGATGTGCTCAACACAGAGCAGGACCAGAGCCTTCCACACCTGCACCTCCCATTTGACGGCTGTTGCCTTGTTCTTTGGGACAGCATTCTTCATGTACCTACAACCTCCATCTAGCCACAGGAGACTGGATAAAGTGGCTTCGATCTTCTACTCCGTGGTTACCCCCATGCTCAACCCATTTATCTACACCCTGAGGAACAGGGAGGTGAAAGGGGCTCTGGTCAACTGTGCGAGAAGGTTGCTCAGCCGATGGCAACATAAAAGAGTTGTGTCATCTACGATGCGCAGTTCATCTTAAGTGAGAAAGCCTTTGGGGCACTAAAACGATGACATTTTCCACTAATCCTTATCATTTTATATAGGTTCAACCACAATTCCTGCACATGAGTCAATGACAATATTGAATGAGAAACAGACACCCAAAATCACAAATTCCTTGGAAGGAAACCGAGAGGAGAGGAACCTCATATTTCATTTCAAATCGCAGTCACCAGCCTGTGGGAAGAGTTTAACTTGAATTATCCCAGGCCTCTTTTCCTCACAGGAAACACCAGCAGCTTTATTCACTTAAAACTTTTGGCTCACACAAGTATGTCTTCTTCTTACAACATTCTTGACCTTGTCCCTCAGCTCCAATAAAATTCCTCCCTCTTACCTGAGAGCTCTTTATTAAAGCTGCTGGGGTGGGAGGGAAAAGGAAGTGTGGTTTTACATTTGCTTGCTGAAAAAGACAAAGAGAAAAAGTTTCAAAAGATTCCTTGCATTTGTTTGTGCCTTTCAAAGAGAAGAAGCTGGTGGGAATCAAGGTCTCCAGCTGCACTTTGACTATAGAGGGAATGCCTCCCCAGGCTGCAGCTTCAGACCAGATTTCACTTCAAGTAAGGAAGTGTAGGATATATAATTCATACTACAGATAGATGAAATGTGCTGAGGCTACCCAGTGTTAAGGACAAACTGGGAACATCAAGAGGTCCTCCTATTCATTTTAAGTGGTGTTTTACACTCATTTGAAGTGCCCTTTACTTAAATGGTGAGATAAATGGAATTCCAGCTGGAGATAAGCACCCACATCCCATGTTCATGCCCACCTCACACTAAAGCACACCAGGAAACACCAAGTGCTGCGTTGCACTCATAAATGCAGCATGAGGCAAGTGTCCATAGGTGAAAGTCAGTCCTGAACCCGGAATCAATGGTCACTGAGAGCTGTCTGGGTCAGAAAGAAGCAAAAAAACAGTGGTGTGGGAAAATATTTTTCCTTTAGCTGCTGTGAGTGAGAATTAACTTCTATTTGGAAAGCATACGGGGACTGAGCAGTGTCCTTTGTTGCTCTGGAAAACAGCAGTGAGAGATCTGAGGAAAAGAATCTTCTATCTGTGGTCAGTGAGGGACCTGCAATTGATGTAATTACTTGATGATGAGCTTGGCAGGGCAGAGACTTTGATATCAGAGAGCTTCTTGAAAACCTTCACCACATCTTGATTTCTTCTTCTATTTTGTTGCATATTGTAGCTGAGACATGTAGAATATATACAAATAGAGCATAGAAAAGCCATGTTTCACCTCAAGAGACCATCCGGTCCAAGCTTAGGTAGGGGAACGGAGCCTAGATGAGAAGTGTCACGTGTATGGCTCATCACTGCTTGATGAATTACCCCACCCCGGTGTTCTTATTTCCTCTTGAGTTTAAGAAAGTTTCCAAAGCAGGGAGACAACTGAAATACTTGAAGGTTTACCTAGACTTGGTACTACAATCCTAAGGGAGGTCGGGATTGCCATAGCCTTGTGTGCGGTGGGTTCAGCTCAGGGAGCTCCCAAAAGGAACCTCTGTCTAATGGACAAGAGAGGAACAATTGTGAATTCCATCAATACAAGAAACAGGCTTGGGGCTCTGGAAATACGTTGTAGGACAAAAGCATCATTGCATGTTTCTGCTTCAAACTTTGCAGAGAAGGGATCTACAAAATGCAGAATCCCCTGGCTGCAGACACAAAGTTCCCACGTCAAATATATAATAGAGGTCCTCGCCATCAAAGTCTAATATAACACTTGGTAAAGAGAAAGCACTAAGATGAGAAAGGAATACATGAAATCACTGTGCACTTTACTGCTAAACTTCCCTCACTAAGACAATCTGCTATGTTACCCATGCAGGAATATGGTCAAGATGAAGAAGGACTGCCAAAGCAACAAGCACTGGCTGGGCTGTTGCATGGAGGGAGTGACAGGTTCTCCTCTGCAGGAGCCTGGGAAGTACTACAGATGTTTATCTATTTCATCTCTTTAACCAAAGGCAAAGGGGAACACCACAGTGTGCAGGGACCATCCCACAGTACCTGAGCAAGAGAAGCAGGGCAGGAACAGAGACTAGGCAAAGCTCAGCCAAGACTCCAGAGCATGAGGAAAGTTGGTGATAATGAGGCAGGTACAAGCCCAAGGCAAGTGAATGCCCTGGTCACCATCCAGACCACAGAATGACAAGCAGACCCGTTGTGAAGTCTAGGCCATCATCAAAGCATTCCTTAGATGTGCACACCTCCTGCTGTAGTGGAAACCACAACCACTCTAATAAAGCACAAGCTCCCTGGGCTGAACTTAAATGGAGATGGGGGACAAATGGGCAGAGGGTGGGGTAGGAGCCCCAGCTGAAACTGCTCAGGGGGATAAAGCCTATTAGTTCACCCTGGGTCAAATCATCCTTGCCTCAAAATGCCCATTTCTCACCCTGGAATACAGGAGAAGCCCAGAAACATCAGCTCAGCTGTTGGACATCCAGGCAGTACATGTGGATAACCCCCCTGCGAATGGAAAACTGGGCTCTCAAGTGTGCACAGAGGGACATCAGCAGCTCCAGAGATGGAGTCACTTCTGCTTCCCATCCCATTTGGGGACCCTCTGCAAGACCTGAAATGGCTCTGAATCAGTTCTCATTCTGTTGCCAAGGTCAAACTGAAGCCTTTGCATGGTCCACAAGTATGTCAGAAGCATTCTATGAACTGCTCATCACTGCTTCTGAGTAGCTGTGATCAGGGATGGCTCATCCACACCATGTCTTTCACATTCCCAAACACCACAATGCCTTTCAGAGGTGATCTCACACCCTTTGCTTTTCCTTCTCTTTCTTTTCCTCGGGGAAAGCATGAGCAGCCCTGCAGGCTTCTTCCCAGGGGACCACATGCAACTGTATTTACAGCCCCAGCACCACAAGCTGCGCTCTTGGAGTCTGGCAGGAGATCACCTCTCTTCACATCAGGTGCTTAACACAGCTGATGCTGGCACATGGATGTCCTCTGCTGTCTTGGAGATAAACCCTTGGCTCCCATCACTTGTTGGCAGAGGGAAGGCACAGGAGGTAACACCAACACAAAGCAGAGCCTCAGCTGCTCTGAGGCAGTGCGTTTGCTTCTGCATGTCTTCATGTCTTGTTTTTTCAGCCTTTGTCAGAGAACAGCCTTACCGAAATGGGTTTTGTTTATGAGAAGAGGGAGCAATGACTGATGCAGGTTGTGTTTCTTTTACATAGGCAGCTTAAGCAAGATGCACTGATTCATTCAAAAGTTAAATGAGGATGAATCTTATATTGTTATAAAGAATTTCAGCATTTCAGATCATCAGCAGGATATAGTCACTAACAAATCAGCCTTTTGGAATCAGGCTGGTATAACATCAACTCCTTTTGAAAGTAAGCAACTGAATGCCCACGGGTTTAGGATGCTTCAGCGTGCTGGAGCTCAGAAAGATATAAATCATGGATTTACCAGTGTGAGTGTTATCTATTGTGAATAATCTCACATAGTTTGATAAGTGTGGTTTGGTGACTGAATGATAATCAAAACAGAAGGGAAAATGTCTGGAGGTCGTTCATCTCTCAGCTGGGATTTTACTGGGATTGGGAATTTCTCTTGCTCCATGTTTATGAGCTATCCTATGAGGTCCCTCTGAGGTGTCTTCTGATACCAATTTCCTTCAGATTGAAAGTGATTAAAGAGCTGATTCTTTGCTCAAACCTGAAAACGCACGTGCTTGACTAAATCCAGAGTTTTGATTGTCCCAGCATAGAAAAGTAAGAATGTCCTTTCCTGCTTCAACAAACTCCCTGTTCTTTTCTGAATACCTCATCTGAAAAACATAAAAAATATCTATCATTTTGGTTAGAAAATATATTGGAATATTTTAAAATGTCACAGTTGAAATGGTCATTGATTGGAGTTAGATATGTTCCAAAAGCGATTCTCTACTTCTGATCAGTTTGATGTTTCTCTTGCTTTTATCACAGCAGGTAACAGAAGGACATGGGAGGAAATCACACCCAGACTGAATTCATCCTGTTGGGAATTACAGACAGCCCATATGCACAGACCCCACTTTTTGTCTTCTTTCTATTGATTTACATTGTCACGCTGGTGGGGAACATTGGCATTATCGTCTTGGTGCGAGTGTCTCCCAACCTCCACACACCCATGTACTTCTTCCTCACCCACTTTGCTTTCATTGATATCTGCTATTCCACAGTTGTCTCCCCCAGGATGCTGGCAGACCTGTTATCAGAGGACAAAACCATTTCTTTCACTGGCTGCATGATGCAGTTCCTCACCTTTGCTTTCTTTGCTACTATTGAGTGTCACCTGCTGGCCATGATGGCCTATGACAGGCACGTTGCTATCTGCCAGCCCCTGCTTTATGTGTCCATCATCTCCAGCCGCGTCTGCTGGCAGCTGGTAGCATCATCCTACCTCTTTGCCTTCCTCAGTGCCATCATCTACACATGGTGTGTGTTTGGAGGTTCCTTCTGTGGTCCCAACCTTATCGACCACTTCTTCTGTGACGAAGTTCCTGTGCTAAAGCTCGTGTGCTCTGACACCCACATCAGCGAAATGGTCATCTTTGCCTTCGTCACCATCAACATCGTGGGCACGAGTGTGATCACTGTGCTCTCTTACTTCTCTATCCTCCGCACCGTGCTGAAGATGTGCTCAACACAGAGCAGGGCCAGAGCCTTCCACACCTGTGCCTCCCATTTAATATCTATTGCCTTGTTATATGGGACAGCATTCTTCATGTACCTACAACCTCCATCTAGCCACAGGAGCCTGGATAAGGTGACCTCTGTATTCTACGCTGTGATCAACGCCATGCTCAACCCATTCATCTACAGCCTGAGGAACAAGGAGGTGAAAGAGGCTCTGGTGAAGTGTGAGAGGAGGTTCTTCAACCGCTGGCAACATAAAACAGTTCTCTCAGTGAGGGCACGAGCAATTCATCTCAAATGAGAAAGCCTTTGGACCACTAAAACAATGGGAATTTCCCAATAATCTTCATGATTTGATGTAGGTTCTTCTACAGTTCCTGCACAAAAGTCCATGACAGTATTGAATGAGATACAGACCACTCAAATCACATTGTCCTTCCTCTGAAGGAAAGCAAGAGCAGAGCAACCTCAAACTTGAATTCACTTCACAGTCACCAGCCTTTAGGAAGAAATTACTCTCAAGTATCCCAGGACTCTTTCCCTCACAGGAAACACCATTCACCTTTACTCATTTATAACTTCCATCACTCATAAATACGTCTTTTTCTTGAAAGTTTCTTGACCTTGTCCCTCAGCTCCAATAAAATTCCTCACTCCTACCTGTGAGTTCTTTATTAAAGCTGCAGGAGTGGGAGGGAAGAGGAAGTGTGGGTTTACATTTGCTTGTTGAAAAAGGGTCAGAGAATAGGTTTCAAAAGATTCCTTGCAGTTGTTTGTGCCTTTCAAGGAGAAGAAGCTGGTGGGAATCAAGGACTCAAGCTGCACTTTTGAATATCAAGGGGAATCCCCCTGCAGCTGCAGCTTCACAGTAGATTTCACTTAAAGGAAGAAACTGCAGGCAATATCATTCATACTACAGAATGATGAATGTGCTGAGGCTATCCAGTGTGAAGGACAATTTGGGCACATTAAGGGGTCATCCCATTCATTTCAAGGGGTGTTTTACATTCACCTTACCTGCCATTTACTTAAATGGTGCGATACATAGAATTCCAGCTGGAGATAAGCACCCACATTCCATGTCCATGCTTAACTCTTGCTAAAGCACACCAGGAAACACCAAATGGTCTATTTCACATTAAAGTTAAGACTGTGGCTCATTTCCATAGCAGAAAGTCTGTCCTGAACACAGAATCCATGGTAACTGAGAGCTGTCTGGGTCTCAAAGAAGCCAAAACACACTGACAGAGGAAAATAGCTTTCCTTTACTGGCTGTGAGTGGGAACTAACTGATATTTTGAACAGAATATGGATGGTGAACAGTCTCTTGTGTGTGCTCTGGCAAACAGCAGCAAGAGATGAGATGTTGTCTTTTGTCTGTGGGAAAGTGGCTTCAACCTCTGCTCAATGAAGGAGGCAGAACTGATATAATCAGGTGCTAAGGAGCTTGGCAGGACAGAGACATTTGATATGAGAGTGCTTCCTTTAAAAACTTCACCACACCTTATCTTCTTCCTCTATTTTGTTGGATTTTGGTGCTTTGACTATACATATGGAATCTTAGAGCAAAAAGATGCCCAAGTTTGGCCTCAAAAGATCATCTGGCCCAAGCTTTTGTGGGAAAGGGAGCCTAGAAGTGTCATGTGTAGGGCTCATCGCTGCTTGATGAACTACCCCACGCTGGTGTCTTTATTTCTTCTTGGCTTTGATAAAGTTCTCAAAGCAGAGACAGCTGAAATGCTCAAACATTTATCCAGACTTTTTGCTAAGAGAGGTCTGGATCGCCATAGTCTTGTATGTAGTGGATTCAACTCAGGGAACTGTCAAGAAGAGCCTCAGTCTAACGTGCAGGGGAGGCGCAATTGTCAAATCCAGAACTACAAGAAACAGGTCTGAGGTTTTGGAATACATTTTGTACTGAGAGCATCACTGCATGATTCTGCTTCAATCACTGCAGAAGTAAGTGTCTACATAATGCAGAAACTTCTGGCTCCACACACAAAATTCCCACACCAAATACGTACCAGATTTCCTCTCCATCCAAGTCTAATATTATACTTGGTAAAGTAGAAGGCACTATGGACCAGAGAATGACACTTGTGTATACCGTTTAATTCAATGTTCTCACTGAGAACACTATCTCCTGTTTTGCCCATGCAGGGACATGGTCCAGATAGAGAGGGACAGTCAGAGCAGAGAGCATTGCTGAGTGCAAAGGACAATGGGTTCTACTCTGCAGGAGCCTGGGGACTGCCACAGGAGTTGTCACATTCATCTCTTTAAACAAAGCCAAAGGGGACATCATGGCATGCAGGGACCATCCCACAGGACCTGAGCAAGAGAACTAGGGCAGGAAAGGACCTGAGCAAGAGAACTAGGGCAGGAACAGAGACCTGGGCCATGTTCAGGCAGGACTCCAGAGCATCAGGCAAGTTGGTGACAATAAGCCAGGTCCAAGACCAAAACAAGTCAATCCAGATGAAGTAAAGCCGCTGGTCAGCATCAGGTTCAGCAGTGCCTAGGCAAATCCATTAGCAAGCCTAGGGCACCACCAACGGGTTTCATAAGTGTGCACAAGTCCTGCTAAACAGGAAACCACAATGCCTCTACTAAAACTCAAGCTCCCTGGAGTGAGCTTAAAGGGAGGTGGGGGACAAATGGGCAGAGGGTGGGGATGGAGCAGCAGCTGAGGCTGCTCAGGGGGATAAAGGCCTATTAATTCAGCCTGGCACAACTCATCACTGACTCAAAATGCCCATTTCTCACCCTTGAAAACAATGGAAGCCCAGAGTCACCAGGTCAGCTATTAAACATCCAGGCAGTACATGTGGGTAAGTCCACCGGGGATGGAAAACTGGGCTCTCAAGTGTGCACAGAAGAACATCAGCAGCTCCAGAGATGGAGTCACTTGTGCATCATGTCCTGTTTGGTCACTCTTCGCAATATCTGAGATGTCTCTAAACCCATTTTCATTCGGTTTGCAAGGTCAGACTAAATTCTTTGCATGGTGCACAAGTATGTCAGAAGCATCATATGAGCTGCTCATCACTGCTGCTGTGTAGCTGTGATCAGGGATGGCTCATTCAGTTCATACCTTTCACATTCCCAAACACCACAATGCCTTTCAGAGGTGATCTCACACCCTTTGCTTTTCCTTCTCTTTCTTTTCCTCGGGGAAAGCATGAGCAGCCCTGCAGGCTTCCTCCCAGGGGACCACATGCATCTGTATTTACAGCCCCAGCACCACAAGCTGCGCTCTTGGAGTCTGGCAGGAGATCACCTCTCTTCACATCAGGTGCTTAACACAGCTGATGCTGGCACATGGATGTCCTCTGCTGTCTTGGAGATAAACCCTTGGCTCCCATCACTTGTTGGCAGAGGGAAGGCACAGGAGGTAACACCAACACAAAGCAGAGCCTCAGCTGCTCTGAGGCAGTGCGTTTGCTTCTGCATGTCTTCATGTCTTGTTTTTTCAGCCTTTGTCAGAGAACAGCCTTACCGAAATGGGTTTTGTTTATGAGAAGAGGGAGCAATGACTGATGCAGGTTGTGTTTCTTTTACATAGGCAGCTTAAGCAAGATGCACTGATTCATTCAAAAGTTAAATGAGGATGAATCTTATATTGTTATAAAGAATTTCAGCATTTCAGATCATCAGCAGGATATAGTCACTAACAAATCAGCCTTTTGGAATCAGGCTGGTATAACATCAACTCCTTTTGAAAGTAAGCAACTGAATGCCCACGGGTTAGGATGCTTCAGTGTGCTGGAGCTCAGAAAGATATAAATCATGGATTTACCAGTGTGAGTGTTATCTATTGTGAATAATCTCACATAGTTTGATAAGTGTGGTTTGGTGACTGAATGATAATCAAAACAGAAGGGAAAATGTCTGGAGGTCATTCATCTCTCAGCTGGGATTTTACTGGGATTGGGAATTTCTCTTGCTCCATGTTTATGAGCTATCCTATGAGGTCCCTCTGAGGTGTCTTCTGATACCAATTTCCTTCAGATTGAAAGTGATTAAAGAGCTGATTCTTTGCTCAAACCTGAAAACGCATGTGCTTGACTAAATCCAGAGTTTTGATTGTCCCAGCATAGAAAAGTAAGAATGTCCTTTCCTGCTTCAACAAACTCCCTGTTCTTTTCTGAATACTTCATCTGAAAAACATAAAATATATCTATCATTTTGGTTAGAAAATATATTGGAATATTTTAAAATGTCACAGTTGAAATGGTCATTGATTGGAGTTAGATATGGTCCAAAAGCGATTCTCTACTTCTGATCAGTTTGATGTTTCTCTTGCTTTCATCACAGCAGGTAACAGAAGGACATGGGAGGAAATCACACCCAGACTGAATTCATCCTGTTGGGAATTACAGACAGCCCATATGCACAGACCCCACTTTTTGTCTTCTTTCTATTGATTTACATTGTCACGCTGGTGGGGAACATTGGCATTATCGTCTTGGTGCGAGTGTCTCCCAACCTCCACACACCCATGTACTTCTTCCTCACCCACTTTGCTTTCATTGATATCTGCTATTCCACAGTTGTCTCCCCCAGGATGCTGGCAGACCTGTTATCAGAGGACAAAACCATTTCTTTCACTGGCTGCATGATGCAGTTCCTCACCTTTGCTTTCTTTGGCAGTGATGAGTGTCACCTGCTGGCCATGATGGCCTATGACAGGCACGTGGCTATCTGCCAACCCCTGCTTTATGTGTCCATCATCTCCAGCCGCGTCTGCTGGCAGCTGGTAGCATCATCCTACCTCTTTGCCTTCCTCAGTGCCATCATCTGCACATGGTGTGTGTTTGGAGGTTCCTTCTGTGGTCCCAGCCTTATCGACCACTTCTTCTGCGACATAGTTCCTGTGCTAAAGCTCGTGTGCTCTGACACCCACATCAGCGAAATGGTCATCTTTGTCTTTATCACTATCAACGGGGTGGGTGCAATCGTGGCCATTTTGCTCTCCTACATCTCTATCCTCCACACTGTGCTGAGGATGTGCTCAGCACAGAGCAGGGCCAGAGCCTTCCACACCTGTGCCTCCCATTTGATGGCCATTATCATATTCTTTGGGACAGGATTCTTCATGTACCTACAACCTCCATTTAGCCACAGGAGCCTCGATAAGGTGGCCTCCATCTTCTACACTGTGGTCACCCCCATGATCAATCCATTCATCTACAGCCTGAGGAACAAGGAGGCGAAGAGGGCTCTGCTGAAGTGCAGGAGGAGGTTCTTCAATCACTGGCAACACAGAAGAGTTCTGTCATCCAGGACACGAGCAGTTCATGTCAAGTGAGAAAGCCTATGGGACATCAAAACAATGGGATTTTCCATTAATCCTCCTGATTTGATGTAGGCTCTTCTAGAGTTCCTGCACAAAAGTCCATGACAGTATTGAATGAGATACAGACCACTCAAATCACATCCTCCTTCAAAGCAAACCAAGGGGAAGAGGAACCTCAAACTTCATTTCACTTAAGATCCCCCAGCCTGGAGGAAGAATCTACCCTCAAGTATCCCAGGACTATTCTCACAGAAAACATCAATGAGGTCTATTCATTTATAACTCTTGTCACTAGTAAATATCTCTTTTTCTTGCAAGACTCTTGACCTTGTCCCTCAGCTCCAATAAAATTCCTCACTCTTACCTGTGAGTTCTTTATTAAAGCTGCAGGGGTGGGAGGGAAGGGGAAGTGTGGTTTTACATTTGCTTGCTGAAAAAGAGTCAGAGAAAAGGTTTCAAAGGATGAATTGCATTTATTTGTGCCTTTCAAGGAGAAGAAGCTGCTGGGAATCAAGGTCTCAAGTTGCATCTTTGAATATCAACGTACATCCCTCCCCAGGCTGCAGCTTCACAAGGGATTTCACTTACAGGGCAAAATTGTGGACAATATAATTCACAATACAGCATGAAGTGCTGTGCTGAGGCTACCCAGTGCTAGGGACAGTTCGGGCACATCACGTTCTCCTCCCATTCAATTTAAATGGTGTTTTACATTCATCTGAAATGACCTTTTACCTAAATGGTGAGAAAAATGGAATTCCACTTGGAGATAAGCAGCCATATCCCATGCCCATGCCCAGCTCATGCTCAAGCACACCGGGAAAACCAAATAGTCTATTTCATATATGTAGTGAGTTTGTAGGAAGCTTCCATAGATGAAAGACAAACCTGAACACAGAATCATAGAATCAGATAGTTTGGGTTGGAAAGGACCTTGAGATCATCCAGTTCCAACCCCCCTGCCATGGGCAGGGACACCTCCCACTGAACCATGCCACCCAAGGCTCTGTCCAGCTGTCTGCATCTCAAAGAAGCCAAAACACATTGATGGGGGAAAATATCTTTCCTTGAGCTGTTGTGAGTGTTAACTTATATTTGGAAAGTATATGGATGGTGAACACTCTTGTTATGTGCTCAGAAAAGCACAAGGATGAAAGCATATGCTGTCCTAGGTGCAGAGGCAACGTGGCTTCCACCTGTGGTCAGTGAAGGAGCCAGAATCTATCTAATTAAATGCTAAAGAGCTTGGCAGAAGACAGATGATATCAGAGATATCCGAGAGCTTCCTTCAATACCTTCACCACACCTTGTTTTCTTCCATTTTGTTGGCTATCTTGGCTTAGACTATACCTATGGAATCCTAGAGCCAGAGAAAATCCAGGCTGGACCTCAAAAGATCATCTGGTCTGAGGTTCTGTGAAAAAGGAATCTCGATGAGCAGTGTCATGTGTAAGGTTCATCTCTGCTTGATGAATTACCCCACTCTGATGCCCTTGTTTCCTCTTAGGTTTAAGAAAGTTTCCAAAGCAGAGACAACTGAAATGTTCAAACATTAACCTCCAGCGAGGAGCTGACACAGAAAGCACCATCCAGACCATGGCACAAAGCAATTGCACCCAAGCGACCAAGTTCAGCCTGGCGGGGTTCACAGAGGACCCGGTGACTCAGGTGAACTTGTTCCTGCTCTTCCTGCTCACCTACCTTGTCACCATCCTGGGCAACCTCGGCATCATCATCTTAATCAGGGCCAGCCCCCACCTCCGCACCCCCATGTATTATTTCCTGGGCAACCTGGCCTTTGTAGACCTCTCTTTCTCCACCATCATCACCCCCAAGATGTTGGTTGACTTGCTGTCGGAGAAGAAGAGCATTGCTTATGCTGGGTGCGTGGCTCAGCTCTTCCTCTTTCAACTATTGGGGATAACTGAATGCTTCCTGCTGGCTTCAATGGCCTATGACCGCTATGTGGCCATTTGCCATCCCCTGGCGTACCCCACTGTCATGTCCTCACAGTGCTGTTTCCAGCTGGTGACTGGCTCCTACCTCATGGGGCTGACCAATGGCGTGGGACAGACCATCAGCATGTCCACCCTGTCCTTCTGCAGCTCCAGCACCATCGACCTCTTCTTCTGTGACATTCCCCCTCTCATCTTGCTCTCCACCTCTGACACCACCCTCAGCCACATCATCCTGACCACTGCAGCATCTCTCTTTGGTGTGTCCAGCAGCCTGGTTATCCTGCTCTCCTACATGGCCATCATCACCACCATCCTCAGCATCAATTCAGCCGAGGGCAAGCGCAAAGCCTTCTCCACCTGCACATCTCACCTCACCACTGTCAGCATCTTCTATGGGGCATCCTTCTTCACATACTTGAACCCCAGCTCAGGCAGCTCAAGAGGGACACATAAATGGGCTGTGGTGCTCTACACCGTGGTGACTCCCATGCTGAACCCCTTGATCTACAGCCTGAGGAACAAAGAGGTGAAGGAGGCTTTGAGGAGACTCAGGAAAATAAAATGATCTTGAACACCCTAAATATGGGGCCAGATAGAATGGAGATGTGGGGGCAATGCTCAGCCATTTCTGAAGTGTCTGAGATAGACAACATATGGGGGGGTCTTCTGCATCTGAACCTAGGTGATAAAGCGCCTGCTTTCATATCACCACCTGAGAAAACAAATAAGAACACTGCAAAAGCTTTTACAATTGCCCTGACTCGTGGTATGGGCTGCAGTGTGTGTTGCTATCCTTTTTCTTGGCAAATCAGAATAAACAGAGAATGAATTCTGCTGCTCCACTAAATCAAACTCCATTTCTACACATGATGTGAGGTCATTTGGGGCCATAAGAAAAATACACCAACATTTCTAGCAAGATAAACGGAGAGGACCGCAAGTAACTGGCGCACTGTGCAGAATGTATTTATAAGTTTTGACTCTCAAACCTCACTACATGATTTGCAGCTCCATTCATTTCATTTCAGACAGCAAAGATTTCAAGTTAAATACGGTACTTGTATGACCTCTGTTACTAATGAAGGCACTTTGAAAGCACTGTAAGATGTGGTAGTGATGAATCCCCACCAAAGGACAGATACTATCAAGGAACCCTCATCCCATAATCCACACCTTTGCTTTCCATCTCCCTGCTGGCAGCAATAAAAGCTATGATCTCCAGGGCAGCCCCACCAGAACAGTGCACTGGAGTTATGGTGTTGCTCAGCAACATTCAGAACTGATACATCACAGCCCATGGCAGCCCGGAGCGATGGCATTTACTGCCCTGATGTCTCTCCTGTTGCTTTCCTCCACAGAGAGCTGGCGGGTGATGGGCAAACCTTGTATACATAAAACACCCCAAAGTGCTCTAATGTGTGCATTACCTCAGCCCATAGAGCTGCAGCCTTTGCCAGGACCATGTTGAAACCTGGAGCCATGGCTGAGCCTTACGGCTATCCTAGAGACAGACAATAACCAGGGTTGGAGGGAGAAGCTCCATGGTTGGATTGAATCCAGGCAGGATCAAAGCGGTTTGCTCATTCCTTAACAACGCACCACTAACAGGCACCCAGGGTCAATCAGCTAAATCCTGCTTTGCTCTCAAAGCCTCCTGATAATTCCCCGGTTATTATTTAACCCAGATGATGGTTGTTGTCCTCCTGAGCCTTGGGGACAACCAAGGACAGAGGTTTCACACTCTCCCGGGCCCCTATTTCAGTGCTTGACTGCTCTTACAGTGGGGTTTTCCCCCTCCTTTTGTTTCTAGCTGGCATTTCCCATGCTGCACATTCACAATAGGAAATCTCAGATTTATCCTCATTTGCATTATAAGAGACACAGAGCACTGGCTGGTTGCATCAAGTCAAAAAGAATGTGACACCATTAATGCTTCCATGCATCCCTTCTGTGTCTCTGAGATCATAGAAGCATAGAATGGTTTGGGTTGGAAGGGAGCTTAAAGATCATCAAGTCCCAATGCCCTGCCACGGGCAGGGACACCTTCTGCTGGAGCAGAGTGCTCCAAACCCCTGTGAACAACCTGGCCTTCAACACTGCCAGGGATGGAGCATTTAACACTGCTTTGGGCAACCAGAAGTCATGAAGTAATGTGTGTCTCTTCCCGAGCTCTCCCAGTTATTCCTTCACAATGCTGTATTGCACCACACAGACATAGTTCCATAATCCTAGGCCATTATCCCAATGACACATGCGCATGAGCAAGGGTAGAGCAGGTCAGATTGGATGAACCAATGTCAAGAAGCACACAGGCATCTGGGACTGAGTTCAGTTGCCTGAACATTGACTATGAACACCCTGGAGATGCCCCTCGGTCTCTCTCTGAGCTTTCAGATGTTGCTCCAGAACAACCCAACCCTTCAGAAGGTAGCACGATGTACACGTCAAGTGCATGACAATGTCCCGGGCCCTTCAGAACAGAGCAAATGGCATCACATTTCTGTAGGAGGGCAACCAAACCTGACTGGGGAATTTCGCTTCATCTGTCTCCTTCCCTGCAACTTAAGGGATAGTTTCCACCACCACTTATAGGGAAACATGCAAAAAAAAGGGGGTCCTTAGTTCTTAAATTACCTTCTTTTTTTTCTTTATAAAGTTTCAGTCCAACTGCAAGGAAAACTGAAATAAAGCTTTGAAGACTGCTGGGAGGAGGGATGAGGAGACCTGAAGGAGTTTCATCTGCTTCAACTTAAGATAAATAAAGTTGAATAATTAAATCAGAGTTTTGTTTCTCCATCTGTGATCACTGAAGGTGCATTACTGTATCTCTCATATTTGTTCAGATAAGGAGTGTAGATTCAAGAGTTCAAGATTGAAGACACACACACACAGAGTTTCCTCCCTCCACTGTGTTTCCATTCTCATCCAAGGCAGGGATCAGGCTGCATGATCCAGGCTCCTTTTAGACTCCTAGAATCAACCAGGCTGGAAAAGACCTTTAAGCTCATCCAGTCCAACTGCTGCCCAGCACTGCCAAGGCCACCACTGACCCATGGCACTGAGGCCTCGTGTCCACGGTATGCGAACACTTGCAGATCTGGTGACTCCAGCACTGCCCTGGGCACCCTGCTCCAATGCCTGAGCACCCCTTGGGGAAGAGTTGCTCCTCATCTCCATCTGAACCTGCCCTGGTGCAGCTTGAGGCTGTTTCCTGTGGGCCCCTCTTTTGGGTTAAACCAAACTGAAGTTAGGTTTCAGGGGGGCAGCTAATCCAGGTTGACCTCCAGTAGGCCTTCAGATCCTGACTGGAATTTCTTTAATCCAGAGAAGACTATTCTGAGATGCATATACCATAGACAGAGGGTCCATGGTACAAGTCCTTCTGATGTTCAGACCTGCTCTGGACCACATCCATTCAACCTGACTATCTCATATCTAGGCAATGAATTTTAGATCTTGAGTCAGGTGACCCCATTCCCATGATTGTTCTCATGTCCCAGATTGATAAGGGTAGGAAAACCACATTTATGAAAACCAGTCAGACATGGAGGATGAACGCAGTGGACTTCAACTTGCCCCACAGCTTAAGAGACACAAGCAAATCCAGCACAAGGCAAATAATGACAAGAAGGTTAAACTATGAGGAGTCCTTGAGGAGGCCCAAAGGTGAGGAGAAAAGCAATGAGCTTCCCCAGCTCCCTTTATTAGGGATCGAAAGCAGGAAGGGACAAAGCACCCCATTAGCAAGAACCACATTATCTGCACATATCATGAAGACAGGGATGTTCCTTTAAAGAGACAGTAGGACCAAGCTTGTATGGGCACAGGAAGCCCTCCAGCAGGCCCCAGATCCAGGCTTTCACAATACAAGCAGCCACAGCTATTGCCATCACAAGTGATGCTGCTCACTTCCCCAAAGCAAGAAGTGGTCCTTGGGGACCAACCACCCTTCCAGCACTCATCAGCTTTAACAAGACCTTTTGGGGTTTACCAAGGAAGTTTCCTGATCACCACAAAAGCTCCTCAGGAGGCTTGGAGGTGACTTAGCTCATTCTTCATAACAAGCCATCAGAGATTAATTAGATGGGAAGAACAAGACAGAAACTTTCCTCTTTGTTAACAAAGTTCACTTCTCGAGCAGCCTTGCTTGACAGAGATTCTTCATGCTCAAAGGCAGTGAGTGAGTTGGAGGGTCAGTGTGTTGTCATGTTTCTGTGTAAAGAACAATTTCATGGGCCTGGAACAGAGAATCCCAGCCTCGTTTGTGTTGGAAGGGACCTTCAAACTCATCCAGCTCCAACCCCTGCCACGCACAGGGACACCTTCCACTGGAGTAGAGTGCTCCAAGCCCTGTGTCCAACCTGGCCTTGAACACTGCAGGGATGGGGCAGCCACAGCTTCTCTGGGCACCCTGTGCCCCTCTGGCAGCTTAAAGCCATTTCCTTAGTCCTGTCCCTACAGGCCCTTGTCCGAAGCCCCTCTCCTGCTTCCCTGAAGACCCTTTAGGCACAGCCAGGTTTATGGAGGAAAGATTCTCTCTTATTGCTCTTAAAAGAACAAACCAACACTAGCAGTTTCTAAGGAATAATTTCCTATCCATCTATGGAGAATATAAACCCTTCTTCAGGAAGTTAATAGCTGCTATTAGCAACCTTTCTAAAAGCAAGCACACAGGCAGGACACTGCATACATCCATTTTGCTTTCCTATTCCATCCAGAAACTGCTTTATGGATGCTGAGCATTGAGAAATTATGGATCAATAGAACTGATCGAGGCCAGGTTGGACGGGGCTTGAGGCAACCTGCTCTAGTGGAATGTGGTCCTGCCTGTGGCAGGGGGCTGGAACTGGGTGAGCTTTAAGCTCCCTTCCAACACAAACCATTCCATGGCTGTATGAAAAGCTGCTTTCACCTTCTCACTTTTGAGTGGGGTTTCTGATGGACCCCAAACCATCAGCATGGGGACCTCATGTTTCCCCTTAGGCTTAAACTGACTCTTCAGGCTATGGCCTGTGTCTGCTCTGAACACAACCCACATTGTAGCTGTCTCTGCCCATCACCCTTCACTGCAATTGCAGAGAACCATCCACTTTTTCCACAAGAAACCCCTGGGAGAGATGTTTAAAATAGATCCAAGGTGAATCAAAGCCCCCAGATGCATCCTTGTCTCCAGAAGAGGAACCTTCAGTGACTAGTTCACATGTGGAAACCTACAATTAGATAGGATGACTCCTTGGACCAATGTGACTCAACCCTCAAAACCTGGAACAAGAAATCATGAGTAAGCTGCAGCTGGGATGGAAAATATGCTCTCCTGGATGGAGGAACATAAGGAGAGAAAGATGGGATGGGGGAGTTCTGGACAATCTTGAGAGTCTTTGAGCCCAAGTTGGGCACATCTGGATAGAACATAAGGCCAGAAGCATGGAGCATCTGTGTTGTCAGCATCAGATAACATCCAAGGAAAAACCAACACTGCTCAGACAGTGCCTTGAAAGGCTGTTTCTGGAGCAAGCTGGGTGACTGCATATCACAAGGGATGAAATTCCACCCTGCTCCTGGGTCAGCATGGTGGTAACTACCCATGGGGAAGGCCCATCCAGGAAAGCGAGACACCCAGCTGCATCCTATGGAGGAAATAAGTACCTTTCCTATGAGGCAAATAAGCACATGAAGGTGAGACTTGGTCTTGATAAGGTTCCCCACCACCATGGTGATGGAGATGAGTAAAACAGTCACAAAGAACAGCTTCTACAGGTTGGTGAAGCCCAAGAGGACAAATGTGGTCAACACTCAAGTGGTTGCCTCCAGCCACCCTCTAGGCAGCAGGAGACAAAGAAACATGGGAAGAGGTTAAACCACTTCTCCCAGCTCACAGGAACACACAGTGCATGAGGTTAATGCAGGATTTGGGGTTTCCTTTATGAATGCACCCAATTACTTTGAGATAAAAAAAATAATGGGTGAAGGCAAAAAATAATATATTAAAAATAATACCTTGACAAAATAATGGTCAAACGTTTCTATATGGAGAAAACTATTGTTAAAGCTTAAATCCTAAAGCTCTGTCTGATTGGCCTCTTATGGAAAGAATTGCTCCTGCAAAACATAAGCATCTTCTCATGAACATCCAAATTCTTTTCAAGAAGTAAGCAAGTTTGGGATGGTTTCTTTTCTGATTTTGGGGGGTTTTGTTCTTATTTAAGGACACGTCAATACAATAATATCATGTCTTAATTTGCCACGTCAATTAGTGTTGCATTAAATAGAGAAGTGATTACATTGCAGTGATTGTCTGACCTTGTAGTGATGTTCGGGTCAATTACAGTGTGACCAGAATCCCTGACGGCAATTCCATGTACATGCAGCTCCAAGGGAAAATAAAAATCCCTTCTCATCTCAATTATACCTGCATTTATTTCTTCCTCTGTTCTTACTTATAATTAAAGAACATACGTATATATAAATCTATATAAAAAGATGTCTGCCGCTCCTCTTATCCTTAAAAATGCATTAAACTTAAAATTATGAGATGACCTTAAAATGGGCATATTGCCTGTTGAGAAATGAGCATTACTCCTCCTTCCCCTTTCACTTCCCTCTTCCCATCAGCCCCTTTCCAAGCAAGATGACCATGTCTTCAGCACAATCCACCTCCCCCCACCCTTCCCAAAGCAGCTTTTACTTCCCCATTCCCCAGCCCATGGTCAGATGTTCATTGCAGAAAGGCCCTTGACCCACTGCCAAGGCTCTTCTCAGGGTGCTGGGGGTGCCGTTGCTGCAAGGACACACTGATGGCTCATTTCAACTCAGCAGCCACCACGACCACCATGTCCCTCTCTGCAAAGCTGCCCCCCAGCCTGTCTTGGTGCTTAGAGCACCTCTTCCCCAATGGGCAGGACTCAGCATTTTCCCTTTTTGAAGTCTGTCTGATTCCACCTGCACATTTTCAACCCAAAATTGGCCTTTGAAAAGCCATTTTGCATCATATGCCTCCAAATTTAAATAGCCTCAGGTGGCTCTTTGATGCTTGCAAAAGAAGGAAATAAGACCAGGAGTGGGACTTGTTCCTTGTAGAGAAAAGCAGCTGACAGCAGACAGTTATGCTAAAGCTTTAACACCTTTAAATAATTGAAGAAAATGCAGCTGAAGTTCTCTACACCACCTCAGGCAGGGGGGTGAAAGCAACTGCTTGTTTCCCATTGCTTATGGTTCACAAACTCAATGGTCATCTCCTCATCCTCATTCATCTCCTTCACCTTGTGTAGAACTGATATAACTAAGTCATAGTTACATAAAGAGCAGACATCTCAAACACACACCTTGCATCTCACAGCACCCAAACCAGCCATTCTCAAAACCACTGCTTGCCTAAACAGTGCAAAACATCACCCATCCCACACCAAATACCCACATCTTATCACACACAGTAGCATCCCTTTCTCTGTACTGCCTGCTTTAGACACACATGCTGACTCTGCAGGTGTCCAAAGCCAGTTGAGATCAGTCCTACCCATGGGTCTGTCTATCTTTGCTCAACCCAACCTTCCCCTTCTCACTTCCACCCTTTCTCAAGATATGGAAAGCTCAAATTTCTCTCTTTCTTGGGTTCAAAAATCATTAATCAGATTCCCAGACTGGTTCGGGATGAAGACCTTAAAGCCCATCCAGACCCAACCCCTGCCACGGGCACAGACCCCTTCCACTGGAGCAGAGTGCTCCAAGCCCCTGGGTCCAACCTGGCCTTGAACACTGCAGGGATGGGGCAGCCACAGCTTCTCTGGGCACCCTGTGCCAGCACCTCAGCACCCTCCCAGGGAAGAGCTTCTGCCTAAGAGCTCATCTCAATCCCTCCTCATGAATTTCCAAGCTATGAACAGTGGTAAAGGCAAACACACAGAGGAACTCACCATCAGTAAGACCAAACTGAGACTCTGCCTTTCATTTCTGCACTAAAGGGAACTAAGGTAGCTCATTTTCCAGCTTCCCTAGAGAAAAGCTGGTACTCCATGTTCCTGGCTCTTCCCACACACCTACATTTCACACAGTGGAGAGGAGTCACCACCCCAGGGCAGGATCTACACATTTGGAGCCCAAGTCTTCAAAACCTTTCTGACCAAAGAGGAAAAAACCCCCACATATCTCTTGCTTCTGGGTCTTTTTGGACCCACCAGCTGAAGGAGACAAAGCAGAGACACCAAAGGGGCCTTGTTTCACCCTCTTCTGGCTACAGCACATACTAAGAGGCAAATCTGAGACTCTCTCCTTACCTATTTATGAGCCAAGGTGCCATTACAGTTAAGGAGACTCAGGCCAATGCCATCAGCAGAGTTCATTCAGATCTCGTCAGCTGGAGCAATGGAGGTGTCTGCCTTGCAGTGAGATGCAGGAACCCCACCAAATCTCCCCCAACAATAAAGAGAGCTGATGGACCCAGAAAACACATAAAGGTGACATGCTGCATTCAAATATAAGGAGATAAGTCCTTGACTAAAGACACTTGAGGTGATTCCTATATCCAATCACTAAGTACTCAAAGAAGAGGAGGTAGCTCCTACCCAGCATTTGCTCAGCTGCCTTTAAACCAGATTCAACTACAATGAAAGCAGCTCCACCTGAAAGTGGAGAGCTAAAGCCATTAGGAGCTCATCAGCAGGAATGCAAGAAGCCAGCCACCTCATTGCCTGTTCATCTTGACCCACCAGGAAGATGCATTGCAATGTTGGCTGCTGCTTCTGCTTCCTAGATCTTCATCTGGTGTTTCCTCTGCCCTCATGGTCAGATGATAACCCCACTGAAAGCAGTGGCAGCCCTTAGACACAGCAAACCACTGGTTTCCTTAAACACACACAGGAAGGAGCAAAAAGCTTTCAGTTTTGAGAGCAGCAGCTCCAACAGGAAACCATAATGAGCAGAGTGATAGGGTTGTAGCCACAGAGCTGTGTTTTTAAGACACTAAGGGCTCTTGTTCCTGTTCAAACACTTGGTGATGGTGAAGGAGAGACCAGCTGGACATAAAGTCGTTGAATATTGTTGGAGAAGGACCCAGAGAGACCTTATTGTGGCCTTTCAGTACCTTATGCGGGGCTACAAGAAAGCTGGAGAGGGGCTTTGGCCAAGGGCCTGTAGGGACAGGCCAAGGGGAATGGCTTTAATCTGCCAGAGAGGAGGCTGAGATAAGCTCTTAGGCAGAAGCTCTTTCCCTGGGAGGGTGCTGAGGTGCTGGCACAGGGTGCCCAGAGAAGCTGTGGCTGCCCCATCCCTGCAGTGTTCAAGGCCAGGTTGGACACAGGGGCTTTGGAGCACTCTGCTCCAGCAGAAGGTGTCCCTGCCCGTGGCAGGGCATTGGGACTTGATGATCTTTAAGCTCCCTTCCAACCCAAACCATTCTATGCTTCTATGATCTCAGAGACACAGAAGGGATGCATGGAAGCATTAATGGTGTCACATTCTTTTTGACTTGATGCAACCAGCCAGTGCTCTGTGTCTCTCATAATGCAAATTAGGATAAATCTGAGATTTCCTATTGTGAATGTGCAGCATGGGAAATGCCAGCTAGAAACAAAAGGAGGGGGAAAACCCCACTGTAAGAGCAGTCAAGCACTGAAATAGGGGCCCGGGAGAGTGTGAGACCTCTGTCCTTGGTTGTCCCCAAGGCTCAGGAGGACAACAACCATCATCTGGGTTAAATAATAACCGGGGAATTATCAGGAGGCTTTGAGAGCAAAGCAGGATTTAGCTGATTGACCCTGGGTGCCTGTTAGTGGTGCGTTGTTAAGGAATGAGCAAACCGCTTTGATCCTGCCTGGATTCAATCCAACCATGGAGCTTCTCCCTCCAACCCTGGTTATTGTCTGTCTCTAGGATAGCCGTAAGGCTCAGCCATGGCTCCAGGTTTCAACATGGTCCTGGCAAAGGCTGCAGCTCTATGGGCTGAGGTAATGTACACATTGGAAAGTTTGGGAGTTTTCTTATGTATGCAATGTTTGCCTATCACCCGCCAGCTCTCTGTGGAGGAAAGCAACAGGAGAGATATCAGGGCAGTAAATGCCATCGCTCCAGACTGCCATGGGCTGCCGCATAGCAGGTCTGAATGCTGCTGAGCAACACCATAACTCCAGTGCACTGTTCTGGTGGGGCTGCCATGGAGATTATGGCTTTTATTGCTGCCAGCAGGGGGATGGAAAGCAAAGGTGTGGAGCAGTGGACAGGGATTCCTTGATAGTGTATGCGCTTTTGTGGGGAGTCATCACTACCATGTCTTGAAACACTTTCAAAGCACCTTTATTCATAATAGAGGTCACACAATTACCCTCTGAACTTCAATTCTGGAGTATCTGAAATGAAATGAGCTGAATGGTTCTGGAAATCATTTCATGAGTTTGAGTAACAAAACCTGAAAATATTTCAAGCACATTGTGCCATTTATTTGCTGTCTTCTCTATTTACCTTGCTCAAGGTGATGACATCCTTTTAATATGGCCCTTCATGACTTTACAACACTGTCTGGAAGTGGAACAGTCAAATTCACTCTCCATTTATAATGATTTGCCAAACAAAAGTGAGACCAAACTGGAAAAGAGCTTTAAGCTCATCACATTCAACTGTTCCCCAGCACTGCCAAGGCCACCACTAACCCATGGCACCGAGGGCCTCATCTACATGGTGTGTGAACACTTGCAGGGCAGGTGTCTGCAGCCCTGCCCTGGGCAGTTCCAATGCCTGAGCACCCCTTGGGGAAGAATTGTTCCTCAGCTCTATCTGAGCCTCCCCTGGTGTAGCTCGAGGCCATTTCCTTTTGTCCCATCCCTTGGTCCTTGGGAGCAGAGCCCAGCCCCCTCCTTGCTCCATTCTCCTGTCAGGCAGTTGTAGGGAGTGGTAAGGTCCCCTTCATCCTAGTATGAAGAGAAGTGCATGCTTGTAGTTGTCAACCTGTGTCTTCATTAGGTGAAATTAACTACTAAATATAATTATCAATGTTTGGACACTGAAATTATTTGTATTCTCAACCAGATCAACCAGTGTTTCATGTAACTCCAAGTGTAGAAGAGCAACAACATGTTGTCCATCTGAGATACTTAACCAAAAGCTGAGAATATCCCCCACATCTCCATTCTATCTGGCCCTAAACTTACAACATTCAATATCACTTTATCTTCATGAGTCTCCTCAAAGCCTCCTTCACCTCCTTATTCCTCAGGCTGTAGATCAAGGGGTTCAGCATGGGAGTCACCACGGTGTAGAGCACCACAGCCCATTTATGTGTCCCTCTTGAGCTGCCTGAGCTGGGGTTCAAGTATGTGAAGAAGGATGCCCCATAGAAGATGCTGACAGTGGTGAGGTGAGATGTGCAGGTGGAGAAGGCTTTGCGCTTGCCCTCGGCTGAATTGATGCTGAGGATGGTGGTGATGATGGCCATGTAGGAGAGCAGGATAACCAGGCTGCTGGACACACCAAAGAGAGATGCTGCAGTGGTCAGGATGATGTGGCTGAGGGTGGTGTCAGAGGTGGAGAGCAAGATGAGAGGGGGAATGTCACAGAAGAAGAGGTCGATGGTGCTGGAGCTGCAGAAGGACAGGGTGGACATGCTGATGGTCTGTCCCACGCCATTGGTCAGCCCCATGAGGTAGGAGCCAGTCACCAGCTGGAAACAGCACTGTGAGGACATGACAGTGGGGTACGCCAGGGGATGGCAAATGGCCACATAGCGGTCATAGGCCATTGAAGCCAGCAGGAAGCATTCAGTTATCCCCAATAGTTGAAAGAGGAAGAGCCTGAGCCACGCACCCAGCATAAGCAATGCTCTTCTTCTCCGACAGCAAGTCAACCAACATCTTGGGGGTGATGATGGTGGAGAAAGAGAGGTCTACAAAGGCCAGGTTGCCCAGGAAATAATACATGGGGGTGCGGAGGTGGGGGCTGGCCCTGATTAAGATGATGATGCCGAGGTTGCCCAGGATGGTGACAAGGTAGGTGAGCAGGAAGAGCAGGAACAAGTTCACCTGAGTCACCGGGTCCTCTGTGAACCCCGCCAGGCTGAACTTGGTCGCTTGGGTGCAATTGCTCTGTGCCATGGTCTGGATGGTGCTTTCTGTGTCAGCTCCTCGCTGGAGGTTTCTTCTGCAGCAGGCAGGGATGTGCCAGGTGGAAAAGGCTCTGTGTGGTGGGAGCTGCTCAGAGACAGTCCTGCAGGATGTAAAGGGAAAGTTCAGGCACAGGTCAATCAGGAACAGCTCAGTGAAAGTGCTGTCCCAGCACAGGTAGAACAAAGGGTGCTCAAGCAGTTAAACACCACGGCACAACGTAGTGCCTGCTCCTCTGGTTCACTCCTGGATGCTGAGCAATGAGCTCTGTGGAAAGCAGTGGGGAGGTTCCACACCCGAGTAGCTTTACCTTAGTGCTGTACTTCATCGCCTGCGTTAGTGCTGAGCCTGAGGCTTGGAGACCATGCTGCTCAACCTGGAAGACAGAGAACCATGGTGCTTTCACAGTGCAGAGTTGATCCTTCATGCTTTCATGAGCATTTCTCAACCATCCACTTCTTCCTTCTCTGCTGGGACTTCATCTTAACTGGGATGAATTGCAGACCTATGGAAAGTGCAGGTTGGACAGGGCAACCTGCTCTAGTGGAAGGTGTCCCTGCCCATGACAGGGCACTGGAACTGGGTGAGATTTAAGGTCTCTTCCAACACAAGCCGTACTATGATCCTGAGCAACCTTACACAACGGTTAACATTGGTTTCCCCTCCCTCCTGACACACTCTTTCAGCCATAAAAGCTTTTCATGGTTCTTTCACCTGTTCCTTGAGCCTCCAATACAAATGGGCAAACCCCTGAGCTCAGCAATCTTTTCCTGAATGTATGCTTTGGGGGAAAAAAGTCGTCTTTTGGACTGGCCTCATCTCAGCAATGGGGAGCACCCTGAATGTCCTGTACAGGAAAGCTTCTGGTGCTCATCCAGGAGCCCTTTGTGATCAGTGAGGAAAGAAGCCTCCAGAGAGTGTTCCCTACCAGGGTGATCTCCAAAGCTGCCTTCTCAGCAGCTGCATGGGGAGGACACAGCACAAGCAGCTCCCTGGGATGCCCAGAGCATCATGACCAGCTGGAGCCCAGGACCCTGCAGTAGAGCAGGAGATGAAGACAGGAGCTGCTGCATATTGGCAAGAAAGAACCGCAGGAGACAATGGCTCAGCACACACTGTCCTTGCACAGAGAGCTCAGCTTGGGCTGCCAGGTGCTGCCACTCACTTACACCTCAGCTGTGTGTCTGCTGCCCTCCTGATGCTCTTGGAGATGGATGTGAAGATGAACGCGGCTGGAGCTGTGCAGGGAGCCTGGGAATGAAGCAGCATCAGCAAAGCCCCTTCCTATTTCATGGGATGTGTGGATGTGGGGGCTGTGAATCTCTTTGTGCCCCAGGAGGTGGCAAAGCCCACAGCAGGTCATTATCTCTTCCCTGTGCTGCTTGGTTTGGAAACCAAGTGTTCCCAGAGGAGATGACCTCAGCTTGAGCGAGCCGCAGGGCTTTGGGCTCCCTTAGAGCAAACCACAGAACAACCCCTCCTTTCACATCCACTTTGGGAGCATTTCCAAGGCACTTCCAGCTCTACATGGGCCTTGGTTGACATTATCATGGCAGGGATCTGAGGGGGGCCTCATCAATGGGAGCTGAGCCAGCACTGGTACCAGGGTCCCTCAGCAATATCAGGCACCGTGTGCAATGAACCCGCTTTCCACCCATCTTCAATTCCTTGTACTCAAACCATCGCTCACAAGTCTGGCTGCAAAGATCCAACAGAAGACCATGGTGACCTTGCTAACAGGTGAGGTAAATGCTGTCCACTACCTCTTGTCCATGCAAACATCAGTGCTCACATCACCCAAGGCACTCAGATTGGTCAGGCATGACTTAGCCTTGGTACCTCCATGCTTGGTACTCATAGTCACCCTCCTGTCCTTCCTCTGCCTGGAGAGGGCTTCCTGGGGTATTTGGTTCTTATCCTCAGTGGGGACTGAGGCAGCCCCAGACCTTGAGCTCTCCTTGATGATGACATTGACGTTTTTCCACCCAATGTGCTGGAAAGGCAAGGCAGAAAGAGAGCTTGAGGGAGAGGTGCCCACCAGTGGAAGTAAGAAGATGTTAAGGATCACATGCGGAGAGTGATAAAGGATTGAAAGGGGCAGGAAGATGGAAAAAAGACTCCAGGAGGGATATTTTTGTTGGCTTTCAATACATTAAGGGGCACTGCAGGAAACCTGGAGAGGGGCTTTGGACAAGGGAATGTACAGACAGGACAAGGGGAAAGGCTTTAACCTGCCCAAGGGGAGACTGAGATGAGCTCTGAGGCAGAAGCTCTTCCCTGGGAGGGTGCTGAGGCGCTGGCACAGGGTGCCCAGAGAAGCTGTGGCTGCCCCATCCCTGCAGTGCTCAAGGCCAGGTTGGACCCAGGGGCTTGGAGCACCCTGCTCCAGTGGAAGGTGTCCCTGCCCGTGGCAGGGAGTTGGACTGGATGAGTTTTAGGGTTCTTTCCAACCTAAACCAGCCTGGGATTGTATGAAACAAACTAATACAGGGACATCTCCAGCTCTATAAACTAAAATCTCTTGAAGAAAGTAGACAGGGAAATGTTTCATGAATCCATACACCAAGACCACAGTGTGGTGGAAAATACGTGTCACAACACTTGGACCTGATGGACATATATCAGTGGAAAGACTTTTGTTTAGGTACTACTGAAGTTCAGGTATTGATTTGGTTCTTAATCCCACTTCAGACCGAGGCAGCACTGTGCTCTCGTGGTTGATGACATTGACCTTCTTCCACCCATTGTGCAGGAAGTGCAAGAGACAAAGGAGAGCTTGAGGGAGGAAAAGTGGAAGAGAAGGGGAGCCCTGAAGTGGAAAGGAAGAGGATGGGAAAATCAGAGTGGAGTGTGATAAAGGAAGGGACGAAAGAAAGCTTTATGGTTGCCCTTGTCTCTGGTGGCTCTGATGGATGTCCCCCAAGCCCATCACAGAATCCTGGAGTGGTTTGTGTTGGAAGGGACCTTAAAGCTCCTCCAGCTCCAGCCCCTGCCACGGACAGGGACACCTTCCTACTGGAGCAGAGTGCTCCAAGCCCCTCTGCCCAACCTGGCCTTGAACGCTGCAGGGATGGGGCAGCCACAGCTTCTCTGGGCACCCTGTGCCAGTGCCTCAGCACCCTCCCAGGGAAGAGCTTCTGCCTAAGAGCTCATCTCAGTCTCCCCTCTGGCAGGTTAAAGCCTTCATGGAGGTTGTGGGGAACCTCCTTCTGCAGCCAAACATGAAAGGAAAGTGCATGTCACACGGATTCCCACCAGAGATCAGACAGATCCCCTCACAGTGCACACTGTGAGCAAACCCCCACAATCTGGGCATCATTTGGGGTTCCAACCCCTCCCAGAGCCACATCCTCCCCTTTCCTTCTCTCTCCAGCAGTAAAACTATTCACAGGAGCTGCAGGACACAGTGTGATGCTGCGGATGAGCCCCCTCCATCCTCCTCCTGCTGTCGGCTCTGCCTCTCTCACCTCCTCATCTCCCTGCTCAATATCAGCCCTGCAGCCAGAGCCCGGTTGACAGCAGGAGATGGATGGGGCCGAGCCGGCTCCGCAGGGCATGGGGTATGTGTATGGATGTGTAGGGATGTGATGGACACAGGGGGGCTGGGAGGAGATGGTCCCTCCGTGCTTTGCATCAGTCCTGGTCCCAAATCCTTGCACTGTTCACAGCCCCCGTGGCCACCCTGCAGCTCATGGGGGGATGAGGGTCTCCTCTCCGTTATGATGGCCATAGGAAGGATTTAAGCACTGATCCCAAAGAAGTGAAAGCTGAGTCCCAGTTTGGAGCCAGCTCCATGCAGAACAGGGAGGGCTTTCAGCTCTTGCCCAGTGCCTCCATCACCAGGCTACCACCAGGGGCAGAAACCATCAGCATCCCTATGAGAATGTTCCCTCTTCCCTGCAGAGCCCCAGCATCCATCATCCTGCCCCGTGCTGTGCAGTGAGGTGCTGGAGTTTGCAGTTTGGAGGGGACTATGGAGCAGCCCCTTTGCTCTCTGCCCCCCCACCCCAGCTTTTATCCCTGTGTCAGTGACCTCACTGCACACATCCCGTGTGCCTGCGGCCATGGCTTCTCCCCATCCATCTTCTGCTGTCAGGCTCAGATTGAGCATGGAGATGGGAGGTGGGGGACAAGATGGGGGGTTCTGGGTGCCAGCACAGAGACAAGAACAGCGTTTGGGATGGGTGCAAGGGGAGAGGGGACCACATTCCACATTTCTCTTCCCTATTCCAGAGCTGTACGGGCTTTGCATGAGCAGCCACAACACCGTGGATGCTTCAACACCTCCCTGTGCTTTTTAATATCAGGTGTTGATGGCTGAGCTGATGGTACCCAGAGGGGCTTTGACGAGGGGAGGGAGTCAGAGCAACCCCTATGTCCCTTCAATCAGATGTAGACATGAAGGAGACCCCAAGAGTTGACCCTCCCCAGCCCAATGTACCCCGAGATCCATCTGGGGATCAGCAGTGGTCCCAGCAGCCCCATGGCCATCGCTCACCGCCCGTCCATCATCACCATCACATCATGGCCGTGCAGACAGGCTGGGAAGGGGCTGTGTTCCAGCCCCTGGGGACCACTGTGTTGTCTCCACCCCCAAACTGGGGCCATAAAACCCCCGGCAGGATGCAGGGGACAGCCCAGAGCTGTGTTGCTCCATTGGGGTCCGCACTGCCACCATGCCAGGGGATGGAGACACGGATGCTGCACCCATAGCAGGTAAAGCCCACCCATGGCTGTGCTCCCCTGGATGCAGAAGTGGGTCCCAGAGTGGTTTTGGGGTGTGGGGAGGTCCTCCAGCCCCACAATAATAGGGCAGCAATGGGGAGGGGGATAAACCCCTCTGTGGGATGGATGGTGATGGGGTGGCTAATGGTGCATGGGGTCTGCTCCCGTATGTGAGGCACAGGATGAGGATCCATCAAGACCCCCTTCATCCCTCCACAGCCTTCCTGGGGGGCCCGGGCGAGGGGCCCCTGTGCACCCCCAGCCTAGGGTGGGCAGCAGAGGGGCCGGGGAGCAGCGGCAAGAACCGGCGCGTGTCCCATGCCATGGCACGGCTGGAGATGGGCAGCCTCTGGGAGGAGTTCAACCGCCTGGGCACCGAGATGATCGTCACCAAGGCGGGGAGGTGGGGACCACAATGGGGCAAGGGGGGCACCATCAATAGGGGGCACCCCCTTCCCATCCCCTGTCCTTGCAGGAGGATGTTCCCCACCTTCCAAGTGAAGCTGTCGGGGCTGGACCCGCTCTCTGACTATGTCCTGCTCATGGACTTCATCCCGCTGGATGACAAGAGATACAGGTGGGGATGGGACGAGGGGGATGCTGTGGGGCTGGGTCTGAGCCCCCCATCTCTTCAGATACGCTTTCCACAGCTCCTCCTGGCTGGCAGCAGGACGGGCAGAGCCGGCAGCACCCGGCCGGGTCCACTTCCACCCCGACTCCCCAGCCAAGGGCGCCCAATGGATGCGGCAGATCGTCTCCTTCGACAAGCTCAAGTTGACCAACAACCTCTTGGATGACAACGGCCACGTGAGGACCCGACCCTGGGGTGGGGAATGCACCCCTCCATAGTGGGGTCCTGCCCATCTCCCCTCTCTGTGCCCCCCCAGATCATCCTCAACTCCATGCACCGCTATCAGCCCCGCTTCCACGTGGTGCTGGTGGACCCCCGCCGGGACAGCGAGCGCTTCGCCCACCAGAACTTCAAGTCCTTCAGCTTCCCCGAAACCCAGTTCATGGCGGTGACGGCTTATCAGAACCACCGGGTGAGCCCCGGGGCGGGGGGACATTGGGGTGCCCCCCCCAGGGACACCCCATGACCCCAATCGCATCCGTAGATCACCCAGTTGAAGATCGCCAGCAACCCCTTCGCCAAGGGCTTTCGGGATGGGGACCCTGAGCCATGGTAAGACCCAACCCCAACGCCACCCCAACACCATGATGAGGGGCTCCATGGCACCCCTCTGAGGCCCTCATCTCTCTTGCAGGTGTGGGGTGGCAACAGGGTCCCTATTGAGTGCAATGGGACCCAATGCCCGGGCCATGGCGCTGCCCTCCCACCAGGAGAGGCAGGACAAAGGTAGGGGGGCAAGAGAGGGGGCTGATCCCCTGGTGCTGTCCCTGCCCCCTCCAGGGGCTCTCCGCAGCTGTGGGGCACTGGCCACTGCTGGACCCCCACAACCAGCCCCACCAGTGGCTACCCCCGGCTTCCCTGAGCTGCCTGTGCCCCCCTTCCAGCCCCTCGCCTGCCCCCCAAGTGTCTTTGTGGGGTCCAAGCCCCACACTCTGCCCTACCCCTTGCTCAGCACCTACAGCACCACCGCGGCCCCCACCTTTGGCTATGGGCAGCAGTGACGGAGGGCACCCCCCAAACCCCTCGGGACCCCGACCATGGCAGAAGGAACAGAGGTGCAGAGCTGGGGACAAGCCATGGGGCTTTATTCACGGCAAGCAGGGGATGGGAGGCTGCAGCCAGACCCCCAGCTGCCCCCCCCCAGCCCTGGGGTTTTGGGGGGCATCCCCCAACTGAGCTCCCATCAGTGGGGAAGGGCTTTGGCTCCAAACCTCCAGCATCCACACGGCTATTCCCAAGTGTCAGGCGCAAAGGCGAAGGGACAGAGCTTGTATCCAGCACCCACATAGAACTTGTTCTGGAATTCCACCCTGCCAAGGAGAGGGGTGGGGTGAGGAGCAGCATTGGGGGACCCCATTCCACCAGCACCCCCTCACCGGGCTCACCAGTGCAGGCGCAGGGCATGGAGGAAGGCAGAGAGCCCCTCCATCACCAGCAGGATGGCCACGGTCAGCACGGCGAAGGCAGCGAAGACGGGTACCAGCACCGCGCCGCCAGCGTAGCTCAGGCGCACGAAGCCGTTGCGCATCACCATGGTCCACAGCACCTCTGAGAGCTCTGTGGGACACAGAGGGGGTGAAGAGAGACACAGAGGGGGTGAAGATGTGCCTGAGCCTCTGGGGACGTGGGGACACTCACGGGCATGGGCCAGGCTGAGCGCCCAGAGCCGCAGGTAGGATGCGGTGTTGGAGACGCAGCCCAGGCAGTACTCGATGGTGTGGATCGCCTGGTGCATGAAGATCTCAGCGAAGTCCAGGTGCTGAAGGGATGGAGGGGACACGGGACAAAGGTGAGGACATGGGACACCAGTGAGGGACACGGGACATCAGGGAGGTATGCAGGATAACAGTGAGGGGCACGGGACATCAGTGAGGGGCACAGGATGAAGATGAGGGTTGCGGGACAAAGATGAGGGACCTATGGTGAGGGACATGGGACATGAGTGAGGGACATGATACAGCAGTGAGGGACACGGGGCATCAGTGAGGGACACGGGACATCAGTGAGGGACACGGGACATCAATGAGGGACACGGGACATCAGTGAGGGACACAGGACATCAGTGAGGGAAATGGGACATCAATGAGGGACATAGGACATCAGTGAGGGACATGGGACATCAATGAGGGACCAGTGGTAATGGACGTGGGACAGCAGTGAGGGATGTGGGGCATCAATAAGTGACACAGGGAATCAGTGAAGGAGACAGGACAGCAGTGGGTGACACAGGGCATGAATGACAGACCAAAGGTGAAGGACATGGGGCAATGGTGAGGATGCAGGACATCAATGAGGGATGCAGCCACCCAAACCCCACCACCCAATTCCACTAGTCCGGTGCCTCTCACCTCAGCATCAGGGCTGTGCCCGCCGCTCTCCACGTCCTCCTTGGTGACATTGACGGAGTTCCCGGCCTCCTGCCCCTCCAGCAGCGGCTCCTGCTCCCCGGTGCCCACCGCCTGCACCAGGACATCACCGGCGGTAAGACCCCACAGCGCCCACCCCACTGAGCCCCTCACTGTGGCCCTGGCCTCACCATGGGGTGCCCCATCCTTGTCGTGCGCCGCCGGCACCACAGGTACAGCGGGGTCCCCAGGAGCAGGATGGGCACCGATGCCAATGCCAGCACCACCAGCACAGTCTGCACCGGCACCTGTGGCATATGGGACATGGCTTTAGGGTCCCAGCCATGCCAGACCCATGTTGCCCCCAGCCTGGGCAAGGGGATGGGTATGGGGTGGTGGTCCCCTATCTCTGTTACCTGTCCTGGGTAGAGAGGGAGGTTCTCGGCGTTGGAGGTGAAGAGGAACATGTCAATGAAGTGGATGAGGATGCTGGGGGCCACCAAGGAGTCGGCGGCGCTGAACTTGATCCACTTGTAGAAGATGAGGAAGACGAGGTAGCCAAAGAGAGCCAGGAGGAAAATCATCTCGGGCAGGAGCTCCAGCACCAGCCGGTGCCGCTGCTTGAAGTGCCTCGGCAGAGGGACATGAACCACACTCAGCATCATGGGTCCTGGGCTCCCAATGTAGGGACACAGGACACAGAGCTGCTGCGAGGGCTGGAGCAGCTCTGCTCTGGAGCCAGGCTGAGAGAGCTGGGCTGGGGCAGCCTGGATGAGCTTTAAGGGCCCTTCCAACACAAACCATTCCATGATGACCCCAGGCACTCACCCAGCACCCTAAGCACGACTATGGGTGGCCAGCACCCATGGGTGCAGCCATGAAGACTCACAGATGGTTGAAGACCCCCAGCAGGACACCAAAGCCCATGTGCACGATGCCCAGCACCACGGACATCTTCATCTTGAAGGAGTTGAGGAAGTTGAGGTGGTTGGTGGCCAAACTCCAGATCTATCATGGACAAGGGGGGTGAGACTCCGGGGCCACCCCACCGAGGGTCCCACCACATCCTCTCCCCCATGGGACACTCACTGGGTCTATCCCAAAGGGATAAGGCCCTTGGAAGACACCGGTGACGTTGGGGTCCAGGGTGAGGAGCTGGTGGGTGGCGAGGTAGGCAGAGCTGTGGGCAGAGCAGGGGGTGTCAATGAAGGCAGGACCCAAGAAGGGCTCAAAGAGGGGGTTTGGGGTCCCACCTCCAGGAGGAGTGGTTGGCCATGGTGGCCACGCTCCAGGCAGAGGGGAAGATGACGGTGGCTTTGCTGAAGCACTCGTTGTAGATGAAGCCGGTGTAGATGGAGAAGGCCCCCATGAGCAGGATGAGGTAGCGGCCCTCAAAGAACATCAGCCAGATCTGGTGGCGGAAACATGGCGCTGGTGTCCCATAACAGCAACCCTGCCCCACACTGTCCCTGTCCCATACCACCAACACCCCATCCCATGCCCCCAGAGCCCATCCTATGCCTTCAACCCCATCCCATACCATCAACTTCATCGCATGTCTCCAAGCATGTCCCATACCACCAACCCCATCCCATACCACCATGTCCCACACCATCAACTTCATCCCATGTCTCCAAGCATGTCCCATACCACCAACCCCATCCCATACCACCATGTCCCACACCACCAATCCCATCCCATGCCCCCAACCATGTCCTACACCTCCAAGCCCATCCCATACCTCCAAGCCCACCCCATGCCCCCAAGCCCCATAGGATGCCCCAAACCCCATCCCATGTCCTACACTACCAAGCCCATCCTATGCCTCCAAGCCCATCCCACACCTCCAAGGTCATCCCACACTTCCCAGCCTGGTCCCCCACCTCCAAGCCTGGCCCCCCACAGATCCCACTGACCTCATTGCTGGCCTGCCGCAAGCTGGGGCTGTTCTCATACAGCACCATCCAGAGAGCGAAGAGGAACATGATGAGCCCGTGCCCCACGTCCCCAAACATGATGGCAAAGATGAAGGGGAAGGTGATGATGGCGTAGGGCGCTATGTGGCACAGGGAACATGTCATACGGGCCTCATACGGGCCCCATCAGCCAACCCTGGCCCATGCAGTGGTCTGGGGGGGGCCTTACCAGGGTTCACCTCCTGGTAACTGGCCACCCCATAGGCGTCCACGATGCTCTGGAAGCCGGCGGTGAACTTGTTGGTGCGGATGAGGGTGGGGGGACTCTCGGTGGTGGGGATGCGCTGCACGAAGCACTCCACGCTCGAGCCACTCTTGTACTGTGGGGAGAGCACCCAGGGCATGACCCACAGCACCCCCCTGCCAGAACCCCCCCCAACATGTGGGACATGGGGACACCTCTGGAATGGAGATATGGGGACACCAAGTGACCACTGGAATGAAGATATGGGGACGTGAAGCAACCCCTGGTATGAGGACATGGGGACAACAAACAACCACAACAAAAGGACATGGGGACACCGAGCAAACTCCATCACCAGAACTTGAGAACACCAAACAAATCTCAGCATGAGGACACAGGGACACCAGGTAAACCCTGGCATGAATACACAGGCACAAGCAAACCCCAACACAAGGACATGGTGACACCAAGCTACGCACCGATCCCTGGCGCAGCGCGTCCTGCACTTGGGTGAGGTCCCTCACAGGGCACCAGACCTCAGCAATGAGGCACTTCTCGGTGACATCGAAGCTGCACTGGTTGAGCACGAGGTAGATGGCCTTCATCTTCTGTACCTGGACCTGCCAGGTAGGCAACGCCAGCACCACCTTGTCCAGTACCTGCGCCAGGTACTGCTCCGTCTCCTCCAGCACCTATGGGTGCCCACTGTAGGTCAGGGATGGGGGTCCCACCATGGTGCCCCCGGTACCCACCACGGTGCCCAGCTCACCACGCTGAGGTCCTGGATCTGGCTCTGCAGCCCGCTCATGGTGTCCATGCGGCCGGCTTCACTCTCCGGATAGGGATACACATGACAGTGGAAGCTGGGATAGATAGACACCGATGTCCTGGGGGGGCCCAGCACATCCCTGTGGGGGGGTCCGTGGTGCTAAATAAACCCATGTGTGGCCAGACACTGTCTCACCAGTCTGAGATCTTGCGGATCTTCTGCCCGATCTGCTCGCCCCAGTAGGAGATGAGGAAGATGACCCAGGTGATGCTCTCGCCCTGGGTACAGCACAGTCCATGTCACCCTGGCTCTCCTGGCCCGTGCCAGACCCCAGCACCCGGTGTCGTCCCCTCACCGTGGCTGGGTCCTCCATGGGCTCGGGCATCTCCACGAAGGTGGCCACCAGGTATCCACGGCATGCACGCCACAGCAGCCGCTCGAAGGCGCTCACCCGCCACGGGTGGATGACGCCGGCCACGAAGCTGCGGGAACATGGGGAGGGTTGGGATGGGCACGGCTCTGCTGCGGCTCCTGCCCCATGGTCAGGATCCTGCTCCATGGCCCATCTCCAGCCCTTACCCTACAGCCACACACATTGCTCCATGGGTCATCTCCAACCCTTACCCTACAGCTATAGCCAATGCCCCACGGTCATCTCCAACCCTTACCCTACAGCTATACCCAATGCCCCACAGTCATCTCCAACCCTTATCCTACAGCCATGCCCCAGCTCATGGCCATGCCACTAACCCATGGCCCATCTCAAATCCTTATCCTACCCTGCAGCCATACCCACTGTTCCACGACCATGCCATTGCTCCATGGCCCATCTCCAACCCTTACCCTAAACCCTTACCCTATACCCAAACCCCACTCTTCCTGTCCCATGGACAAGCTATTTCCCCAAAGCCCTTCTTCAGCCCTTACCTACAGCAATGTCCATTACCACTTGGCCAAGCCACTGCCCACTGGCCCACCTCCAACTCTTACCCTACAACCTTCCCAGTTGACCCATGGCCAAGCCACTGTCCTATGGCACATCCCCATTGCTTAGCCTACAGCAATGTCCATCACCCCTTTGGCAGGCCACTGCACCATGACCAATCTCCAACCCTTATCCTTCAGCCATGCCCAATGCCCCACGGCCATGCCATTGCTCCATAGCCCATCACCAACCCTTACCCTACAGCCATGTCCACGGCCCAATGGCCACCGCTCCATGGCCCACCTCCAATGCTTACTCTACAGCAATGTGCATTACACCATGGCCATGCCGCTGCCCCATGGCTCACCTCCAACCCTGACCCTCCATCCATGCCCATTGCCCCACGGCCCCTCTTACTTGATCTTGCGCTCCAGGTGCTGGTGCACCGAGGGGTCGAGGATGGGCTCATGCTCCGAGAGCGCCCGCGGCCGCACCGGCGAGCCCAGGGCTGCCTATGGTGATGGACACCAGGGAGGTGAGGCCGTGGCGGGGGGAAAACCCAACACAGCACCCCCAGAACCTCCCCCAGCACCACCAGTATCCACCAGGACCCCCCAGCACCCCCAGGACCCCCAGCACCCTGAGAACCCCCCAGCATCTCCAGCATGCTCAGCACCCTCCAGGACACCCCCAGCACCCCTCAGCAGCCCCAAGGCCCCCTGAGACCCTGCAGCACCCCCCAGCACCTGCAGGACACCCCAGGACTCTGCAGCACCCCCAGCACCCCGCCAGCACCCCCAGAACACCCCCAGCACCCCCATGACCCCGCAGCCCCCCCAACACCCCCAGCACACCCCCATGACCCCGCACCCCCCCACCCCCCCACGCACCGCGGGGCAGGTGATGCGCTGCCCCTCCCGCAGCACGTGCAGGTACCGGCGCAGGTCCCGCAGGCGGCTCCGCAGCGATGCGCGGTTGCGGGAGACCTCGCGCAGCTCCCGCGCCAACTGCTCCGCCTGCTCCTGCAGCCGCAGCGCCTCCCGCGCCAGCGGCGCCCGCGGGCAGCCCCGCACCGCGCACGGCTCCCGGCCCGCGTCGCGCAGCTCCTGGCGCAGGAACGCTGCGGGGCAGGGGAGGGGAGAGCTGCTGAGGGCCCCGGCAATGGCAGCGCTCGGGGCCGGGTTGGACACAGGGGCTTGGAGCACCGGGCTCCGGAGGAAGGGGTCCCTGCCCTTGGCACGGGTTGGAGCTGGAGGAGCTTTCAGGTCCCTTCCGCCCAACCCAGTCCATGATCCCATGAGGTTGGATGGGGTTTGGGGGGTGCACACGCACACACACACCTCCCCATGCAGCATCCCCATCACTTACTGAAGGTCTTCTCCATCTCCTCGCAGCGCCGCACCTCACCCACGAAGCGGCGCTGGAAGGGGCTCACGTGGGGGTTCAGCTGCGGGGACATGGTCACGGCATGGCCCCAGAGGGACACAGGGGTTGGTGGCACCAGCACCCCCCACCCAGCGCCCGGCACCCCAGACCACCAAAAACATGGCCCTTTGCACCCAGGGCATCCCGAAGTATGGACCCCCGTGTCGCTGTATGCGCGGCATCCAAACCACACACCCCAACCTCACCGCACCCAGGGCACCCTGAACCACCCAAACCCAGCTGCTGGCAAGCAGGGTACCCCAAACCATGCACCCCAATGCGCCTGCATCCATGGCATCCGAACAACCCACCCCAACTTCACTGCACCCAGGGCACCCCAAACCCACTGCAACCAAGCCCCTGCCCACAGGGCACCCAAACCCACCCAGACCAAGCCCTGCACCTGGGGTACCCGAAGCCATGCATGCCAAATCCCCTGTCCCCAGGGCACCAAAACCAACCTCTCTGCACCCAGAGCACCCCAGTTCATCCACACCAATGCCCCTGCACCCAGAGTACCCCAAATCACCCCAACCAAATGCACTGCACCCAGAGCATCCCAAACCAAAACCATTGCACCCAGAGCATCCCAAACCACCCACCCCAAACCCACTCCGACCAACCTCCTTTATCCAGAACACCTCAAACCATCACCCCAACCTCCATGCACGCAGGACACCCAAACCCAGTGCAACCAACCCCCCTGCAGCCAGAGCACCCCAAACCAAACCCAGAGCACCCCAAACCACCCCAACCAAACCCAAAACACCCCAACCAAACCCCTGCACCCAGAGCATCCCAAACCAAACCCACTGCACCCAGAGCACCCCAAACCAAACCCCTGCAACCAGAGCATCCCAAACCAAACCCACTGCACCCAGAGCATCCCAAACCAAACCCCTGCACCCAGAGCATCCCAAACCACCCCAACCAAACCCCTGCACCCAGAGCATCCCAAACCAAACCCCTGCACCCAGAGCATTCCAAACCAAACCCACTGCACCCAGAGCATCCCAAACCAAACCCCTGCACCCAGAGCATCCCAAACCACCCCAACCAAACCCCTGCACCCAGAGCATTCCAAACTAAACCCACTGCACCCAGAGCATCCCAAACCAAACCCCTGCAACCAGTGCATCCCAAACCACCCCAACCAAACCCCTGCACCCAGAGCATCCCAAACCACCCCAATCAAACCCCTGCACCCAGAGCATCCCAAACCAAACCCCTGCACCCAGAGCATCCCAAACCACCCCAACCAAACCCACTGCACCCAGAGCACCCAAAACCAAACCCACTGCACACAGAGCATCCCAAATCAAACCCACTGCACCCAGAGCATCCCAAACCAAACCCCTGCACCCAGAGCATCCCAAACCACCCCAACCAAACCCACTGCACCCAAAGCATCCCAAACCAAACCCACTGCACCCAGAGCATCCCAAACCAAACCCCTGCACCCAGAGCACCCCAAACAACCCCAACCAAACCCACTGCACCCAGAGCACCCCAAACCAAACCCACTGCACACAGAGCATCCCAAATCAAACCCACTGCACCCAGAGCATCCCAAACCAAACCCCTCTGTGCCCAGAGCATCCCAAATCCCCCCTGGTCCTCCCTCCTCCGCTGCCTGCACGCACATCCCTGAACTCGAGCAGCCCGCGCTCTCCCAGCTCGCTGACGCAGCTGTAGGCTGAGGCGGACTGGAGGAAGAGCTGGGCTAGGCAGATCTCCTCGCTGCGGAACAGGGACCCCATCGCGGCCCCACACCGGGCCGCGGGGCTGCGCTGCCACCAGACACGGCACCCGCCTGCGGGGGGCAGCAGTGGGGGACAGCACTAAGGGGCGGGTACAGAGGGATGGAGATGGGTGAGTGTTGGGGTGTAAGGGGGCACCACACAGCGGGGACAGAGATGGGGGTGGGATGTAAATGGGGTATCAGCAGGGTGGGGATGCTAACAGGGGGGTATCAGGAGGGGTTGGGATGTGAACGGGGGGGTATCAGCAGGGTTGGGATGTAAATAGGGTATCAGCAAGGCTGGGATGTTAGCAGGGTATTAGGAGGGGTTGGATGTTAATGGGGTACCAGCAGGGTTAATATGTTAACAGGGGGGTATCAGCAGGGTTGGGATGTTAACAGGGGGGGTATCAGCAGGGTTAATATGTTAACAGGGGGGTATCAGCAGGGTTGGGATGTTAACGGGGGAGGTATCAGCAGGGTGGGGGTGTTAACAGGGGGGGTATCAGCAGGGTTGGGATGTTAACAGGGGGGTATCAGTAGGATTGGGATGTTAACAGGGGGGTATCAGTAGGGTTGGGATGTTAACAGGGGGGTACCAGCAAGGTTGGATGCTAACAGGGTACCGGCAAGGTTAGATGTTATCGGGGTACCGGCAGGGTTGGATGTTAACAGGGTACCGGCAGGGATGGATGTTAACAGGGTATCGGCAGGGTTGGATGTTAACAGGGTACCGGCAGGGATGGATGTTAACAGGGTATCGGCAGGGTTGGATGTTAACAGGGTACCGGCAGGGATGGATGTTATTGGGGTATCAGCAGGGTTGGATGTTATCCGGGTGTCGGCAGGGTTGGATGTTAACAGGGTACCGGCAGGGATGGATGTTAACAGGGTATCGGCAGGGTTGGATGTTAACAGGGTACCGGCAGGGATGGATGTTATCGGGGTATCGGCAGGGTTGGATGTTATCGGGGTATCGGCAGGGATGGATGTTAACAGGGTACCGGCAGGGTTGGATGTTAACAGGGTACCGGCAGGGTTGGATGTTATCGGGGTACCGGCAGGGATGGATGTTATCGGGGTATCGGCAGGGTTGGATGTTAACAGGGTACCGGCAGGGTTGGATGTTATCGGGGTATCAGCAGGGTTGGATGTTATCGGGGTATCGGCAGGGTTGGATGTTAACAGGGTACCGGCAGGGTTGGATGTTATCAGGGTACCGGCAGGGTTGGATGTTATCGGGGTACCGGCAGGGTCTGGAGGCGCCGAACGGAGCCGTCCCAGCGCGGATCCCTCGGGAAGCGCAGGGACGCGCGCGGCTCCGCATTGCAAAACACTTCCCGTTCCCGACCCACTCCGCTCCCCCCCCCCCCCCCCCGTGAGTCAGGGCCACGGGGACCGAGACCCCCCCGGAGAGAGGGGGGACCCGGGACCCCCCTCACCCGGACCCGGAGCGGACCGGAGGCACCTCTCGGGCACTGCGCTGTCGCCCGCCCGCCCCTACCCGGCAGCGCGGGGCCACGGCGGGCTCCGCACTTCCTCTTCCCCAGGAAGGGCCCTGCAGTGGGGAGGGACCGGACTCGGGGGCGGGGAAGCGACCCCGGTGCTCTCCGCCCCCCCCCCCACACACACACCGCGACCCTCCGGAGACGGGAGCCCGAGGGGAACGGAACAGGAAAGCGGCCCCGCTCCGGAACAGGAGAACCCTCCCTGGGATCCTCCTCTGAAGAAGGTTGGGAACAACTCTGGCTGCAGGCAGGGGCATCCCCTCCCACTGAGCACGCCCCCACCAGCCCCATTCCTCCTTATACCTCCCCTCCATCCCTAAGTCCCCACGACGAGGTGGGGAACCATGGAATCAACCAGCTTGGAAAAGACCTTTGGGATCCTCAGGTCCAGCACTGCCAGGGCCACCACAAACCCATGGCCCCAACAGCCACATCCACACACCCTGTTAAACACCCCCAGGGCCGGTGACTGCAGCCCTGCCCTGGGCAGTTCCAATGCTGAGCACCCTCTGGGGCAGGAATTGCTCCTCAGCTCCATCTGAACCTGCCCTGGTGCAGCTCGAGGCCGTTTCCTCTCATCCCATCCCTTGGTCCTTGGGAGCAGAGCTCAGCCCCCTCCTGGCTCCATCCTCCTCTCAGGCAGTTGTAGGCAGCGCTCAGGTCCCCCCTGAGCCTTCTCTTCTCCATCTGAACCCCTCAGGTCCTCAGTCCTTCCCCATCACACTGTGCTCCAGGCCCTTCACCAGCAATGATCCCCAGGACCCATGGGGGGTCCCGATCCCTTTTGTGTGCAGGAGAGGTTCCCCCCATTCCCTGCTCCAGTGCTGGGAATGAACAGAGAAAAGCAGAGCTCTGGGTCAGGAAAGGGCTGGAGGCCCCAGTGCTGGGGGGTGGCAGATCCCCCCCAGACCCTTTATTTGGGAGCAGGGAGGAGGCTCTGCTGTCACCGGTACAGGTAATCAGCCTGGATGTTGGCAGCGATCTCGGCCTCCCACTTGTCGCCATTGTTGAGCAGCTTCTCCTTGTTGTAGAGCAGTTCCTCATGCGTCTCCGTGGAGAACTCAAAGTTGGGACCCTGCAGGGTGGGAGATCATGGAATGGTTTGGGTTGGAAGGGAACTTAAAGCTCCTCCAGCTCCAACCCCTGCCATGGGCAGGGACACCTTCCACTGGAGCAGAGTGCTCCGAGCCCCTGCGTCCAACCTGGCCTTGAACACTGCAGGGATGGGGCAGCCACAGCTTCTCTGGGCACCCTGTGCCAGCGCCTCAGCACCCTCCCAGGGAAGAGCTTCTGCCTCAGAGCTCATCTCAGTCTCCCCTTGGGCTGGCCCTCCATCCCTTGGCCATAGCCCCTCTCCAGGTTTCCTGCAGCCCCTTTAGGCACTGGAGCTGCTCCAAGGAGATGCTGGCTCTGATGGCATCCCAGACCCCAGGCAGGGAGTCCTCAGCCCCGCTCTCACCTCCACGATGGCATCCACAGGACAGGCCTCCTGGCAGAACCCGCAGTAGATGCACTTGGTCATGTCAATGTCATAGCGGGTGGTGCGGCGGCTGCCGTCAGCGCGGGGCTCAGCCTCGATGGTGATGGCCTGCGGTGGATGACGGGGACACGGTGTCACCCCCGAGGGGGACTCCCAGCGCCCCATGGGGAGGGTGAGGTGGAGGGTGGCTGTACCTGTGCCGGGCAGATGGCCTCGCAGAGCTTGCAGGCGATGCATCTCTCCTCCCCGGAGGGGTAGCGGCGCAGCGCATGCTCCCCCCGGAACCGGGGGCTCAGGGGGCCCTTCTCAAAAGGGTAGTTGATGGTGGCTGGCTCCCGGAAAAGGTAACTCAGAGTCATGGAGAGGCCTGGGAGAGGAAGAGATGGGTTATGGCATGCACGGGGGGGGCTGTACAGAGCATCATAGAAACATCCCTCAAGCACCATCTGTTCAGCCTGGAGAAGGCTCCTGAAGGGGAGACCTTAGGGCAGCTCCAGTGCCTAAAGGGGCTGCAGGAAACCTGGAGAGGGGCTTTGGACAAGGGATGGAGGGACAGGCCAAGGGGAATGGCTTTAATCTGCCAGAAAGGAGGCTGAGATGAGCTCTTAGGCAGAAGCTCCTCCGTGTGAGGGTGCGGAGGCACTGGCCCAGGGTGCCCAGAGAAGCTGTGGCTGCCCCATCCCTGCAGTACTCAAGGCCAGGTTGGACACAGGGGCTTGGAGCACTCTGCTCCAGTGGAAGGTGTCCCTGCCTGTGGCAGGGGGTTGGAACTGGAGGAGCTTTAAGGTCCCTTCCAACACAAACCATTCCAGGACTCTATGATTCCATTTGGGCATCCACCTGGACCACCTCTATGGTCCCTTTTAGAGCCCTTTCTTGGAAAGCTTGGCTATGGCCAGCTCTCCCCTTGACGCTGGTGTTAGAAAGCAACAGGATGAAGATGTGCTGCGGACACAATGTCCATCTTAGAGGGGAGATGGAAGCTTAATTTTCATTGGATCATTGCCTCCACACAGCTTCCCTTTTCCAGGCTCCATGTTCCCAGCCTGGCTCCATACGGGAGCTGCTCCAGCCCCTGAGCATCCTCGTGGCCTCCTCTGGATTCGCCCCACAATGAGGAGGCTCGGAGGGATCTGTTCCTATGCAGGCAGCTCCAGGCCTCACCTCGAATGAGCTCAGTCCAGAGCAGGGTCTGTGCAGCGCGGTCGGTGATGGAGCGCATGTCCATGGCCGGCTCCTGGACATTGACGTACTCTGTGGGGAGAAGGGAGCTGTGTCCACCCCATAGAGGGGCTGCTGTGGGGCAGGGATGGGGCAGTCTGTCCCTTACTCACTGTAGCAGCCCCTGGGGGGGGTGGTCCCAAGCAGGCGCAGGTAGCCCAGGGGGGCTGGAGGGCCTGTGGGGTGGGGGAGAGAGGAGGATCAGGTGGGGTTGGTGGGGGTGACAAGGGGGTAATAAGGGGGTGATGAGGAGTGATGGGGGCCCCGGTGGGGGGCAATAGGGGGTGATGAGGAGTGATGGGGGCCCCGGTGGGGCTAATAGGGGGGTGATGAGGAGTGAGGGGGGCCCCGGTGTAGCCTCACCTGAGCAGGCCGCCCGGGACACCAAGCGCAGCGCAGCCATGTCCGGTCCTGCAGCCACAGAGGGGCCTGGCCTGGTGCTCACTACTCACTATGACCCTCCCCAATTCTCACAAGAGACCCAGGGGTCCTCCCCCCCCATAAGGAACAAGGTATTCCCCCCCCCACCAGGGGTTCCAGGGGCCCCAATATCCAACCCCTCCCCAAGAGACCCAGAGATCTTGTCCCCCCACCCATGCTCCCCAAGGGATCCAAGAGTCCTGACACCCCCCACGGCACTGAGGGTTCCCAATACCCCCCCCCAAAGGATCCAAGGGTCCTGCCCCCCATAAGGTACTGAGGTACCCCATCAACCATGGGTCCTGACACCCCCCCAAGGGTCCTGACACCCCCAAACACCTCCCATAAGGGACTCAAGAGGCCCTGTACCCCCCAAAAAGGACACAGGGGTCCTAATGCCACCCCCCGGCAACCCAGGGGTCTTCTCCCCCCACAAGGGACTGAGTATCCAACACCCCCCCCCCCATAACGAACCCAGTGGTCTTCCCCCCCACCCAGGGCACTCAGGGCCCTGTCACCCCTCCACAAAGCCTCCCCAAGGGATACGGGGGTCCTGCCCCCCCCCCCACCTCCCATAGGGGACTCAGGGGTCCTGACACCCCCACACACCCTCCCTAATGGACCAAAGGATCCCAACACCCTCCCAAAGGGACCCAGGGGTCTTCCCCCCCCCCCCCCCCAAAGACTGAGGTACCCCCGCCACGGGTCCTGATACCCCCACCTCCTAGAAAGGAGCCGGACGTCCCTGCCCCCCCCCCGTACCCCTTTAATGCCCCCATTCAGCCTCCCCTGGCCCACAGCGCTCCATGTCTGCCCCCGCTGGGACCAGGCCCGTGCGCCCCATGTCTGAGTGTCCCTGGGGGGGCCCATCCACCCCCTGCCCTAAGCGGGTTCCGGAGCCCTCCATGGGGCGCAATGGACCATCGGGGGCTCCACGAGCGCCCGATCCCGGTCCCAGCCCCCGCCGAGCCCCCCCCGCTCACCTCCCGCAAGGACCCCACCGTCCTGACCCCGGCCGCCCCCGGGCCGCACTGCGCAGGCGCGGAGCGGCGGCGAAGGACATTGGGCGGTGCCTCAGCGGGAATTGCTGAGATAAACTCGCTTCCCATTGGCTGAGCTCCGCCGCGGAAGGGAGGAGGGAGTCGTGGATTGGGCTGTGAGGCGGCGGGGCGAGGCGGTGATTGGCTGGGGGTGAGGAGGGGCGGGGCTAAGCCTACGGCGGGTGTCGATGGCGGCGGCGGTCGGTGTCGGGGGTGGCGGTTTCGATACCGGGGCCCGGAGCTCCGGGGGCAGCCCCGGAGGAGGGCCCCGAGCGCTGCCCCCAGTGCAGCCCCTGCGGGCGGGGCGGTGGCATCGGTACCCCCGGAGCAGCGTCCCGAGCCCTGCGGTGCGGGTGCCGCCGGTGTAGGGACACGGAGCTGCAGGAGGGAGTCCGGAGGAGCCGCCGGGATGCTCAGGGGCTGGAGCAGCTCCCGGATGGAGCCAGGCTGGGAACAGTGGTGCTGGGGAAGGGAAGCTGCGTGGAGACCTCACAGGCAGTGTCTGAATGGGATACAAGGATGCTGGGGAGGGACCTTCATCAGGGACTGGAGCAATGGGACAGGGGGTGATGGGTTCAGACTGGAACAGAGAGGATCCAGATTGGATGTAAGGAAGGAATTCTTCACCATGAGGGTGCTGAGGCGCTGGCAAATGGGGCCCAGAGAAGCTGTGGCTGCCCCATCCCTGGCAGTGTTCAAGGCCAGGTTGAACACAGGGGCTTGGAGCACTCTGCTCCAGTGGAAGGGGTCCCTGCCCGTGGCAGAGGCTGGAAGTGGATGAGCTTTAAGCTCCCTTCATCCCAAACCCTTCTATGGTTCCATGATCCCAGCATCAGTGCAGGGCTGGGCTTTGGCCTTGATAACAGACCTGTCATTGGTTGGTGCTCAGCACCACTTACCCTGATCAAGGAGGTTTCAGTCTCTGGTGCTGTGCCAGGGAGGCGGGAGCAGAGACAGGAACCTGCCCGGAGCTATCCATGGGGACATTCCATACCACAGCACGTCCTGCCCAGTATATAAACTGGGGGGGGACTGGCTGGGAGCTGCCTGGGGATGTCAGTCAGTACCTGTGCTGTGCATCTCTTGGTGTGTTTATTGCGTTTCTCTGTTTCCTTTTATCCTTAGATTTACGGTGTTTCCTTACTAAACTTTTCTCTCATCCTTTGGTTTTCCCATTCTCCTCCCATCCCACCATTGGGAAGTGAGTGCTTAGTTCGGACTTAAACCACTCCACCCTCCTAGCAGGATGGGACCTGAGGGTGCTGCTGCTGCTCCCAGCCCAGCTCTGCACCCTCCTGCAGGAGGAGAGGACCCAGCGGCTGCTCCTGGGTGCAGATGGAGGCGGTGGCAGCATCTGTGATGGACACTGTGAGGATGGGCCTGAAGATCCCTCCTCCCGGATGATGGGGTTATCCCATTGCATCTCCATCAGCTCCCGGGCCATATTCTGCACATCACAGGGGTCCTGTCCTCCACTGGGCAAGCTGGCACCATGATTCTCCCCACAGGGGTGCTGTCCGAGGGCAGCATGAGCCCAAGATGGTCAAAACCACCCCATGAATCACCATCAGGCTCACAGGAACAGCCCCGTGATGTGTTCTGCCATGGAAAGGATGGGATGGGACAGGAGCATCCCTGTGGGATGCACTCATAAAGCCCCTTTAGGTCCAGTCTTCCAGTGCCTAAAGGGGCTACAAGAAACCTGGAGAGGGGCTTTGGGCAAGGGCCTGCAGGGACAGGCCAAGGGCAATGGCTTTAACCTGTGCAACCCATGCGAGACAAGGGGCAAAGGGAACTGGGATCAGCCCAGCTCCAGGATATGGGAGGAGAATGTTGTTATGGACCTTCCCAGAGGCTGAATTGCCAAAGGGCATCACCCAGAGCCCTTCCACCCCATCTGCCATGGCCAGCAGTGATGGAGAGGAAACAGGGACCTGGGGGACCCTTCCATTCCTCCCTGCAACTCCACCAGCTCCCAGTGCGCCCTCCCACGTTCCTCCCTCTTGTTGACCCCCATCTCCATCCCATACCCAAATGGAATGGAGTGGAACGGGACGGAATGGAGTGGAATGGAATGGGATGGAGTGGAATGGAATGGAACGGGATGTAATGGAGTGGAATGGAATGGAGTGGAATAGAATGGAATGGAGTGGGATGGAATGGAACCGAATTGAATGGAGTGGAATAGAATGGAACAGGATGGAATGGAGTGGAACGGAATGGAACGGGATGGGATGGGATGGAAGCAAACAGGTGCTCACCGGATGGAAGGAAACACCTTTCATTGCCCACGGGCACCCGTTCCACCAGGGAGGGAGGAAACAGGAGAGGGGGATGCTCAGAGCAGGGTGCATGTGCCCTTGTGCTTCACCCCGGTGGCAGTGCAGACGATGCCCACGCTGTGCTGGCTGTAGGGGGGGTAGCGCAGGGCATTGAGGGCCTCCAGGCCCATGTTGCGGTGCAGGCACCCGCGCTGGTGGGTGAAGGTGTCGAAGGTGAACTTGCCGTGGTACTTCCCCAGCCCGCTGCACCCTGGAACACACAGCACAGGGCTCTGGTTGGTGGCTGCATGAGGACATCGTTCATCCCATCCTTCCTCACCACATGGTACAAGACCCTCTGTGAGGGTGCTGAGGTGCTGGCACAGGGTGCCCAGAGGAGCTGTGGCTGCCCCATCCCTGCAGTATTCAAGGCCAGGTTGGACACAGGGGCTTGGAGCACCCTGCTCCAGTGGAAGGTGACCCTGCCCATGGCAGGGGTTTGAGGTGGAGGAGCTTCAAGGTCCCTTCCTTCCCAAACCAGGCTGTGGTTCTATGATAAGTAAGCTCCCCTCTTAAGGCAGCAGGTGATGGACATTGTGTCTGCACCACGTCTTCACCCAGCTGCTTTCCACCACCAGCATCATGGGGAGGGCTGTCCATGGCCAAGCTTCCCAAAAAAGTGATCTAAAAGAGGATGATGGAGGTGGTCTACATGGATGCCCAAGTGGAATCATGGAATGGTTTGGGTTGGAAGGGACCTTAAAGCTCATCCAGTCCCAACCCCAACACCTTCCACTGGAGCAGCTTGCTCCAAGGCCCTGTGTCCAACCTGACCTTGAACACTGCCAGGAATGGTCTCACGCTCAGCTCACAGCGACCAGGGATGGGGCTTTGCACCCACCGATGCCACCAAAGGGCAGCGAGGTCAGGATCATGTGCATGAGGGTGTCATTGCTGCAGAAGCCACCACTGCTCGTGCGCTCCAAGACCTGGGCCACCACCTGGGAAGCAAGCAGAGAAGGTGGATGTGAGGCTTGGAGCCCCGTTCCAGCTCCAATCCTTCCCCACAACCAGGCCTGGCTGCTCCGAACCAAAGCTTTGGAGGATGCACCTGGTTTAATACCATAGAATCAGCCAGGTTGGACAAGACCTTTAAGATCATCAGGTCCAACCTTTAAGCATGGGGTGAGCACAGCCTCTAGGCCATACCTTGTCATCAGAGGAGAAGACATACACGGCCAGTGGCCGCTCGCGGTTGTTGATGAAGTCAATGGCTTCATCCACACTGGCCACAACGACAATGGGCAAGATGGGGCCGAGGATGATCTCCTGCATGATGGGATCCGAGGGCTGCACGTCCACCAGAACAGTTGGAGCTGCAGAGAAACCAACCCAAAGGCATCAGAGATTGGAGGTGACGCCTTGGCCCTCTCCCCAAAACCCATGGCTCCTCTATGGTAGGACAAGGTGTCCAGCTCCATGATTCCCATGAGACGCTTCCCTGAATGTCCCCTCCATCCGGAACCTCCCCATCACTTATGGGACCCTCCCCAAAACCCAAGTGCAAGGATGCAGATGCAGCCCTCACCTATGTACAGGTCCTTCTCATCTGTCTGCCCCCCGATGGCCACCCTCCCGCTGCGCAGCAGCATCTGCAGCCTATGGAATTCCTTCTCGTCCACGATGCGCCCAAAATCAGACGATTCCCGAGGGTTGGAGCCATAGAACTCGGTGATGACTTTCTGCAGGGCGGGCAGCAGCTTCTCCTGCATCTCCAGGGTGCAGAGCACGTAGTCGGGTGCCACGCAGGTCTGCCCCGCGTTGAAGAAGCGGCCCCAGGCCACCCGCCGGGCCACGCTGCGCACGTCGCACATGTTCGATATGTAACAGGGGTTCTTGCCCCCCAGCTCCAGCATCACCGGGGTGAGGTGCTGGGCAGCGGCTGCCATCACCATCCTCCCCATGGACGGGCTGCCTGAGGGCAGGGGTTGATGCAGCAGGGTCAGGACCCCACCATGGTCAAAACCCAGGGTCCCCAAACCGTGTACTCAGTGCCATGGGTTAGTGGTGCTCCTGGCAGTGCTGGGGTAAGGGTTGGACTTGATGGTCTTAAAGGTCTTTTCCAACCTGGTGGATTCTATGGTTCTATGCTACAGCGCAACCCACATCCTTCACTTCATTGGAATGGGATGATCTTAAGGTCCTTTCCAACCCAAACCATTCGATGAGGAGCCAGGAGAGATGTGTCAAGCCCCACTCCTGTCCTGCACCCACCCAAGGTGGAGGCTGAGCCCTCACCTCCATCTCCAGCATGGTATCCCCCAGTACATCCATTACAAACCCCAGTTATGGCTGTGAGATGCTCAGACATCCTGACACCAGATCCCCAACACAGTAAGCCAAATATTCACAGTGGACCAGTAAGGGGATGCTGCCCACCAAGTCACATGGATGGGAAAGGTAAGGAACAGCGAGGGGATCAGTGGGAACTCCATTCCACATTGCACTAACCCCACACCAGGCTCTGCTCTGGACATACCTGTGAAGAAGATGTAGTCAAACTTGTTCTCCAGCAGCCTGCTGGTCTCCTCAACACCAGCGGGCACCACAGCAAAGCAGTCCTGCAATGCAAGAGGAAGGGTCCCCCATGGTCAGCATCACCCACATCTATTGTGTCCCCATCCCCTCCAACAGCAGCCCAGACATGTGGCCACCAGAGGAAGGAGGTACAGCAGCACCTCAGACCAGTGCTGGTGAGGGTAAGGAAGGGTTGGGAACACCATGGCCCTGCTGCAGGGACAGGGATAAGGCCTGGAATTGCGCCTTACTCTATCCAGGTAACTGGGCAGTGCTTCAGCCATGAGTTTCTCAACGTTCTTGGTCATCTCTGAGGGCTTGATGACAGCACAGTTACCTGGGGGGAGATGGAGAGGACATCAGAGCAGTGACATGGTGACAACCAGCCCTTGTGGCACCCAGCCTGGATCCTCAGCTCACCAGCAGCGATGGCCCCAATGAGAGGCCCCAGGAGGAGGTTGACGGGGCAGTTCCAAGGCCCAATGATGAGCACCACGCCATAGGGGTCCTTGCGGATGAAGGCAGAGTCCAGCCGCGTGGCCTGCAGGACACCCACCACATGGGGACCCCACCTCCTCACTGCAGGTCCCATCCCCATGCCCTGTCCCACCCAGCTCTGCGCAGGACACGGGTCCTCACCCCATCCTCTCCCTGCTCTCACCATGTTCCTCTCCACATGCTCATCCTTCATCCACCAGCAGAGGCTGTTCAGGGCCTCGTGGAGCTCGTTCTTGCACAGGAGGATCTCGGTCAGTTCGGCTTCGAAGGGGGGCTGAGGACAAGGAGCCATTATCCCTACATACACAGTTTCCCTATATTTACCTTATCCCTAGATATATACCTTATCCCTACTTATGTACTTTATCCCTATATACACCTTATCCCTATATATACACCTTATCCCTATATACACAGTATCCCTATATATACCGTATCCCTAGATATATACCTTATCCCTATTTATGTACCTAATCCCTATATACACCTTATCCCTATATATACCTTATCCCTACTTATGTACCTTATCCCTATATATACCTTATCCCTACATACACAGTATCCCTATATATACCTTATCCCTATATATATACCCTATCCCTATATATAACTTATCCCTATTTATGTACCTCATCCCTATATACACAGTATCCCTATATATACCTTATCCCTATATATATACCATATCCCTATATACACCTTACCTCTATATGTGCACCTTATCTCTCTCCATATCTTATCCCTATATACACAGTATCCCTATATATACCCTATCCCTATATATACCTTACCCCTGTTTATGTACCTCATCCCTATATACACCTTATTCCTATACATATACACCTTATCTCTCTATATACCTTATCTGTATATATACCTTACCCCTATATACACCTTATCTCCATATACACCTTTATATACACAGTACCCCTATACCTTATCCCTATATATATATACCTTATCCCTATTTATATACCTTCTCCCTATATACACCTTATCTCTCTATATACCTTATCCCTATATACACCTTACCCCTATATACACCTTATCCCCATATACACCTTACCCCTATATACACCTTATCCCCATATACACAGTATCCCTATACCTTATCCCTATATATATACCTTATCCCCATATACATACCTTATCCCTATATACATCTTATCTGTCCATATACCTTATCCCTATATACACCTTACCCCTATATACACCTTATCCATATACCTTATCCCTATATATACACCTTATCCCTATATATATACCTTACCCTTATATACACCTTATCTCTCTATATACCTTCTCCCTATATATGCCTTACCCCCATATATACCTTACCCCATACACACCTTATCCCTATATGTACCTTTTCCCTATATACACCTTATCCCCATATACACCTTAACCCTATATACACCTTTTTCCCTACATACACCTTACCCCCATATACACCTTTGAAGGCTAAAACCAGCCGGTCCTGAGGGATACCCACCACTCAGGAGGCAAGACTTGGGAGGAAATAGGGTGGAAAAGGGAATATCCAGCTTTTGGAGCCTGTTTTATACGGGGTTTGGCAGAGTGAGCTGAGAAAGCATGGAGAAGATCCACTATGGAGGCTGCAGGAGGGAGAGCAGGAAGCAAAGGATGCCAGAGGTCCTCTGCAAGATGGGATGAGGGATGGCCACAGAATCACGGAATGGTTTGGGTTGGAAGGGACCTCAAAGCTCACCCAGCTCCAACCCCTGCCTCGTGGAGAGGGAACCTGAAGGACAGAGGAGTCTGGGAGCGGAGCGGGAATGCGGCTTGGCACAACATCAGGAGAAGGAAGATCGAAGAAGCTGTGCAGCTCTTCCAGGGAGGGAGAAGGGAGACAGCACGAGAACACCACTTCCAAGGAAAAGGGAACCTCAGGCCAATGAGGAAGCAATGAGGCTGATCCTAAGGACATCCATCACCACTGCGGTGGTGCCGCGGGGGGGATGAGCCAGGAGATGCCAACCAAGAGAAGGCAGAGCCCACACGGGGCTTTCCAAGGTGAGGGCAGGGAAGAGGAACCTGGGAGCTCACCGCAGGGTAGAAAGAAGAGGAAGCAGAGACCCAGCAATGAGGGAGGATGAAGGAGGTGTCCAATGTGCCCCACGAAGTGGGGCGAACCACAGGCAGGAGGATGCTATTGACAGAGTTAGAGAGGGCTTGGGGGGAAGAGACCTTGAAGCTCCTTCAGCTCCAATCCCTGCCACGGGCAGGGACACCTTCCACTGGAGCAGGGTGCTCCAAGCCCTCCCCTTACCCAGGGCACCACTTCAACCCCCTGCACACTGCGCAGTCCCTCGGCTCCTGCAGCCCCCGGTCCCCCATTCCCTGGTCCCCTTCCCCTCACCTTGCCCATGTCCAGCGCCACCGCCTCCAGGATCTCCTGCTTCTTCTCCTCCAGGAAGCGCCCCAGGGCCTCCAGCTGTGCCACCCGGTACTCCAAGGGCCGCGTCTTCCCCGAGAGCCAGGCTGCCCGCAGCAGGGCCACCAGCCCCGCAAAGGGGTTCTCACTGCAGGGATGGGGGGGGCACAGGGACCCTGGGCTCATCACAGCCCCCAGAGAAGATCCATGTCCCCCCCAGCCCCACATCGCCCCAAACTGCAGCCCAGAGTCCCTGGGGACAGGGCATGGAGTCCTCCTTGTGCCCCCTCCATGGCACTGATCCCAGCATTCCTTTGGCCCATGGACCCCAAACCTGTCCCCCAGCACCCTTCATCAGCACCCAGCTCTGCATCACCCCAACCCAGCATCACCCAGCACCCTGGGGTGAAGGCAGAGCACCCAGACCATTCCTGCTCCCCTCCATCCCAGCCTCATTTCCTTACCTCATGCCATTGCCATCCATGCTCCCCTTCCCATCACCACCATCATCCTCAGGAGCATTCCCAGCCCTGCTGCCTGGAAGCTGCTGCAGGACAGGCTCTGGGAAGATGCTGCTGGATTCCATGATCCCAAGGGAGTAGCGCTGAGGCTGGAGCTTCACAGCAAAGGATTCCAAAGGATGGAAACCACAAGTTCCCCACCCCAGATAACTAACAGGGTGCTCTGCCCAGAGGAGGTGGCTTTGGGGTGCCAGGGGCCTGGTGAGCTGTGGGGCAGGCTGGGTGCAGGCTGGGTGCTGTTACAGCCTGTGGAGGGAGCCTGCCCGCTTCCTCCTCTGCCCTACCGCATGTCAGCGCTGGCTCCGCTCCAGCCTAAACTACTCGAGATGCAAAACATGCCCCAAATCCATCCCTGGAGCACCTCAACATCAGGCACCGGGTACGGGATGATCATGGAATCATGGAATCAGCCAGGTTGGGAAAGACCTTTAAGCTCATCCAGTCCAACCATTGCCCAGCGCTGCCGAGGCCACCACTGAGCCATGGCACTGAGGACCTCATCTAGGGGGTCTGAGAACACCCTCAGGGGTGGCGCTCCGGAGCAGGGGAACCCTCCCTGGGATCCTCCTCTGAGCCTATCCCGGGAAAGAGAAGGTTGGGAACAACTCTGGCTGCAGGCAGGGGCATCCCCGCCCCCACCAGCCCCATTCCTCCTTATACCTCCCCTCCATCCCTAAGTCCCCACGACGAGGTGGGGAACCATGGAATCAACCAGCTTGGAAAAGACCTTTGGGATCCTCAGGTCCAGCACTGCCAGGGCCACCACAAACCCATGGCCCCAACAGCCACATCCACACCCCCTGTTAAACAGCCCCAGGGCCGGGGGCTCCAGCCCTGCCCTGGGCAGTTCCAATGCTGAGCACCTTCTGGGGCAGAAATTGCTCCTCAGCTCCATCTGAACCTGCCCTGGTGCAGTTCAAGGCCAGTTTCCTCTCATCCCATCCCTTGGTCCTTGGGAGCAGAGCTCAGCCCCCTCCTGGCTCCATCCTCTCAGGCAGCTGTAGGCAGCGCTCAGGTCCCCCCTGAGCCTTCTCTTCTCCATCTGAACCCCCCAGGTCCCTCAGCCCTTCCCCATCACACTGTGCTCCAGGCCCTGCACCCGGCTCCAGTGCCCTTCTCTGGCCCCGCTCCAGCACCTCAGTGTCTCTCTTGCAGTGAGGGGCCCAGCGCTGAGCACAGGATTGGAGGTGCGGCCTCCCCAGTGCCCAGCACAGGGGCTGATGGAGCTCAGCAGGGTGCAATTCTGTGGCTGGGGGTGACCGTGATGGATGGGGGCACTGGAGCTCTGAGCACCCATCTTTGGGCCCCAACTGATGGATTCCTGCCCCAAAGCTGGGTGACGAAGCAAGGTGAGGCCAGGCAGCAGAGCTCAATGCAAAGTCTTTACTACAGGCAAGGTAAAGACTTGCCTTTACTACAGGCAAGGTTATGCAGAGGAGGAAAGCAGCAGCCAGCACTGAGAGAAGGCAGAGCGGTTCATGCCGAAGAAGAGGCCCATCTAAGAGGAGATGGGGTGAACTGCTGGTCCTCATCCTCCTGGGGACCATTTCTTTCCTGGGAAGGGAAGTTTGGGGCGAAAAGAAGAACTTTTGGCCATTCCGTATGTGTCCATGCAGAGGATGCAGAAGAGAGTCCACTGTGGAGGTAGGATGGGTGTAGGACGAGGTGTCCATCCCGCTGTCCAAGCCAAAGGATGTGGAAAGGGAGGAGAGGAGGACACCAACGGTGCCCCTGAGGCCATGAACTGTTCCCATCCCGAGTCCATGAGGGTGCAGAGCAGCATCAGAGCAGGGTGCAGGTGCCCTTGCGCTTGATCTCAAAGGCAGCCGTGAGGAAGCCCAGCTTCTGCTGGCTGTAGGGGGGGTAGCGCAGGGCGTTGAGGGCCTCCAGGCCCATGTTGCGGTGCAGGCACCCGCGCTGGTGGGTGAAGGTGTCGAAGGTGAACTTGCCGTGGTACTTCCCCAGCCCGCTGCACCCTGGAACACACAGCAAGGTCCACACCTGCCATGGGGCTCTGCTCCTGCCTGCTCCAAGTGCAACACAGGGAAAGCTTTCCTCACGGAAGCGCTCCTGCTGCTGAGGAGGGATGTGGTGATGGAGATCTCACCTTTCCCTCAGCCTTTTCCAGCTCTACAGCTCCTCAATCACAGAATCATAGAATAGTTTGGGGTGGAAAGGACCTTAAGATCACCTACTTCCAACCCCCTGCCATGGGCAGGGATACCTCACACTAAACCATGACACCCAAGGCTCTGTCCAACCCGGCCTTGAACACCGCCAGCGATGGAGCATTCACAGCTTCCCTGGGCAACCCATGCCAGTGCCTCACCACCCTCACAGTAAAGAACTTCTTCCTCATATCCAATATAAACTTCCCCTGTTTCAGTTTGAACCCGTTACCCCTTGTCCTCTCACTACAGTCCCTAATGAAGAGTCCCTCCCCAGCATCCCTATAGGCCCCCTTCAGACACTGGAAGGCTGCTATGAGGTCTCCACGCAGCCTTCTCTTCTCCAGGCTGAACAGCCCCAACTTTCTCATCCTATCTTCATACAGGAGGTGCTCCAGTCCCTGATCATCCTCTTGGCCTCCTCTGGACTTGTTCCAACAGTTCCATGTCCTTTTGATGTTGAGGACACCAGAACTGCACACAGTACTCCAAGTGAGGTCTCACAGAGCAGAGCAGAGGGGCAGGATCACCTCCCTCGACCTGCTGGTCACACTCCTGTTGATGCAGCCCAGGATACGGTTGGTTTCTGGGCTCAGGCACACACTGCAGCTCCCTCGTGTCCATTTTCTCATTGCCCAACACCCCCAAGTCCTTCTCCTCAGGGCTGCTCTGAATCTCTTCCCTGCCCAACCTGGAGCTGTGCCTGGGATTGCTCCGACCCAGGGGTAGGACCTTGCACTTGGCATGGTTAATCCAGCAAATCCTTTTGCAGGTCAACGTGTGAGGTGCAAGTGCCTCATTTTAGATGGGCTTGGAGCAAGCTGGTCTTACCCATGGCTGGAACCAGATGAGCTTTAAGGTCCCTTCCAACCCAAACTGTTCCATGATTCCATATGATTTCTACTGGCCTTCATTTCTCTACACAAGTTTTGCTGGATCTACAAGGCTCCATTTCCCTCTACAACCTCTATCTACCCATGGTTAGGAGCTACCAGTGTGACCTCTATGAAGGTCAGCTTCTTCCCAGAGTATTTCCAATTGGGAAGCCCCACTATCAACACCAGTTCTCCCAATTCCTGGGGCTGGTTTCAATCTGAGGTTGGCACATGGTGGTTAAAAGCCCAATGACTGCTATGGTGTGGAAGCTTTGACAAATGCCATCTCACCCGGATGACATGAGGCCCTGCTATGAAATGGCTTCACCTCCTCATCCGAGGCAGTTTGTCTGAATCACTTCCATAAAGATAAGTTCCGGAATGGGAACCACCAAGGATTGTTCCTGAGCCACAGGCAGGTGAGGAATTAATTGTGGTTGGCTCGTGGGGTGTCCCATTATGTCTGATTCAAGCTGCTGAGCACAGGCAGCAGGGGACTGAGGTGGTTCCTCCAGAGAATACACCAGGAGATTGGGAAAGTATCACGAAAGGATTCCTGTTTTCCCTGGATAATGCAACAGGCAGAGCCCAGGGCAGAGCAGACCACACATTCCACCTGAGAATACAACGTTGTGGCCTCTGGAGACCAGAAACTCTTTGTCTTTCCCATCTCCAAGGTATCATAGAAGGTTCTCCAGATGCTTACAAGAGTTTTGCTCCTACTACTTGGTCCTAAAAGGCAGAATGAAGGCACAAGCCTGCTCCTCAATGATGCTGAGGGCTCTAATCCAGCACCAGGATGGCTGGAGGAGGAAAAGCAATCCACCTCTCCATCACCTATCCAAGAGCACAATGAGTCAATGTGCTCCACAGAGGAGAGACCAAAGGGAGCAACACTTGAGCACCTCCCACTTGAGCAAGGCAGGAACCCAACCCTGGCACAAAACTCACAGTGCCCACACTGCTCAGAAATAGCAGGGAAATAACCAAGGGGTAGAGAATTCCCATCTTCTATATGGAACATCTCCACATACACAGGGAATGTGGTGGTTGGGACGGCAAACATGGACAGGAGACTCTCACAGAGCTCCACACACGCAAAGCCAGAGAGCTCAGCCCTTCTGCAGTGAAGCCAAAGGCTTCTGGTGAAGTCCTAGAGGTGCAGAAGCAGTTTTCCTGCACACCATGGAGCTCAGGGGCCATCAGGACCCTTCCTCACTCGTGGCCAGTGTGGTTCAGGCTCACAGTGACCAGGGACAGGCAGGTTGGGGTTTGCACCTACCGATGCCACCGAAGGGCAGCGAGGTCAGTGTCATGTGTGTCAGGGTGTCATTGCCACAGAAGCCACCGCTCCTTGTGCGCTCCAGGACCTGGGCCACAACCTGGGATAGAAGCAGAGAAGATGGACGTGGGTCTCACACCTTGGCTCCACAGGCAACGCTTGGACCTTAAAGCTCCTCCAGCTCCAACCCCTGTCATGGGCAGGGACACCTTCCACTGGAGCAGGGTGCTCCAAGCCCTGTGTCCAACCTGGCCTTGAGTACTGCAGGGATGAAGCAGCCACAGCTTCTCTGGGCACCCTGGGCCAGCGCCTCAGCACCCTCCCAGGGAAGAGCTTCTGCCTAAGAGCTCATCTCAGTGTCCCCTCGGGCAGGTTAAAGCCATTCCCCCTTGGCCTGTCCCTCCATCCCTTGGCCAAAGCCCCTCTCCAGCTTTCCTGCAGCCCCTTTAGGCACTGGAGCTGCTCTAAGGTCTCCCCTTCAGGAGCCTTCTCTTCCCCAGGCTGCCCCAGCCCAGCTCTCTCAGCCTGGCTCCAGAGCAGAGCTGCTCCAGCCCTCGCAGCAGCTCCATGGCCTCCTCTGGACTCGCTCCAACAGCTCCACATCCCTCTTGTGTTGCTGCCTCAGAGCTGAACACAGTACTCCAGAGTGGAGTCTCACAAGAACATCACCCACCTCAACCACCAGTCCCACGTGCTTAGAGCAGCGCTCAGAAGACCCCTCAGAGCATGCCCCGGGGCTTCAGTGAGGTGAGCACAAGCCCTAAAGCCCTATTTCCTCACCCCCTTTTCTGTTCCATGCCCCCCCCACACCTTGCAATCACTGGAGAAGGCATAGACGGCCAATGGCCATGGCCTCTCGTTGATGAAGTCAATGGCTTCATCCATGCTGGCCACAACAACAATGGGCAGGATGGGACCGAAGATCTCCTCCTGCATGATGGGATCAGAGGGCAGCACATCCGCCAGCACCGTGGGAGCTGTGGAGAAGGGTTATGGCACCACATCACCCAGTGCTCAAGCAAAGGAGCTCCCAACATCCCCAAGCCCCACACCCTCACCTATGTACAGGTCCTTCTCATCCGTCTGCCCCCCGATGGCCACTCTCCCGCTGCACAGCAGCGCCCGGATGCGCTGGAATTCCTTCTGCCCCATGATGCGGCCAAAGTCCGGCGATTCCTGAGGGTTGGAGCCATAGAACTCGGTGATGGCCTCACGCAGAGCAGGCATCAGCTTCTCCTGCATCTCCAGGGTGCAGAGCACGTAGTCGGGTGCCACACAGGTCTGCCCCGCGTTGAAGAAGCGGCCCCAGGCCACCCGCCGGGCCACGCTGCGCACGTCGCATGTGTCCGACACGTAACAGGGGTTCTTGCCCCCCAGCTCCAGCGTCACTGGGGTAAGGTGCTGGGCAGCGGCTGCCATCACCACCTTCCCCACGGAGGGGCTGCCTGTGGGCAGGGGAAGAGCTGTGTCAAGGCTGGGAACACACCAGGTACAGCCCAGCTCTGGGCTGAAGCACTCAGGGAGCCAGGTCCCACCAAACCTCAGATACAAGCATAGGAATGGTTTGGGCTGGAAGGGACCCTAACGCTCATCCAGCTCCAACCCCTGCCATGGGCAGGAACACCTTCCACTGGAGCAGGGTGCTCCAAGCCCCTGGGTCCAACCTGGCCTTCAACACTGCAGGGATGGGGCAGCCACAGCTCCTCTGGGCACCCTGTGCCAGCACCTCAGCACCCTCCCAGGGAAGAGCTTCTGCCTAAGAGCTCATCTCAGCCTCCCCTCAGGCAGGTTAAAGCCATTCCCCTTGGCCTGTCCCTACAGGCTCTCATGTTCTCCCCTGTTACAACATGCCGGATCCTCCAACACATCCTGAAACCGCATCTCTAGCACAATGAGCTCTGATTTCTTAGAGGGCAGGCAAGCGCCAGCTGTCTGGGCAGGGTAAGGAACAGTGGGGTATCCAGAGGGAATCCCTCTTCCTACATTGCACTAACCCCACACCAGGCTCTGCTCTGGACATACCTGTGAAGAAGATGTAGTCAAACTTGTTCTCCAGCAGCCTGCTGGTCTCCTCAACACCAGCAGGCACCACGGCAAAGCAGTCCTGCAATGCAAGAGGAAGGGTCCCCCATGGTCAGCATCACCCACATCTATTGTGTCCCCATCCCCTCCAACAGCAGCCCAGACATGTGGCCACCAGAGGAAGGAGGTACAGCAGCACCTCAGACCAGTGCTGGTGAGGGTAAGGAAGGGTTGGGAACACCATGGCCCTGCGGCAGGGACAGGGATAAGGCCTGGAATTGCTCCTTACACTGTCCAGGTAGCAGCCCAGCGATTCAGCAAGGAGCCTCCCAGTGTTCTTGGCCTTCTCTGAGGGCTTGATGACAGCACAGTTACCTAGGGGGAGATGGAGAGGACATCAGAGCAGTGACATGGTGACAACCAGCCCTTGTGGCACCCAGCCTGGATCCTCAGCTCACCAGCAGCGATGGCCCCAATGAGAGGCCCCAGGAGGAGGTGGACGGGGTAGTTCCAAGGCCCAATGATGAGCACCACGCCATAGGGGTCCTTGCGGATGAAGACAGAGTCCAGCTGTGTCATCTGCAAGAAGACCATGACCTCAGTGCTGTCCCCTCCCTGAGCTGCTCTGCCCCATGAGCGTCCCCCCTCTTCCCTTCCCAGCCCAGAGCTTCTGCCTCACCAGGTTCTTGTCCACGTGCTCATCCTTCATCCAGTGGCACAGGTTGTTCAGGGTGTTGTTGAGCTCATTCTTGCACAGGAGGATCTCAATGAGATAAGCCTCAAAAGATGGCTGGGGATAGATGTCATGTATCATAATGTTTCACCATGACAAACATCATCCCAACACCGACCCCGTCATCTGCCCTTCCACAGGAGGCATCTCTCCCCTCTTCTGCCCATGAAGAGGAGAAGACATTAAGTAGAAGCTATTAGGCAGGACCACAGAAGGTGTGGGTTCAAGGGACGTTAAAGCTCATCCAGTTCCAACCCCCTGCCATGGACAGGGGCACCTTCCACTCACTTCAGTCTCCTCTCTGGCAGTTTAAAGCCACTTCCCTTGGCCTGTCCCTACAGGCCCTTGGCCAAAGCCCCTCTCCAGGTTTCCTGGAGCCCCTTTAACATCTCCACAACATTAATCCTTCTCCTGAGACCACATCTGCGACCTGAGCCAAGAAGGGACCAAGCAATGTCCCCAGGAGCTCCACACAAGCTGGTGCTGGTGTCCAAGGAAGCTCCATGCTGCAGACATCAGATGGGACAATGCTCTTGCACTGTTGTGCTCATGTCCTGACCACCAGACCCCTGGTGCAGACAGAACCCCCCATAGCTCCCAGTGCTCCTGCAGTGACATGGGAAAGGCAGGTGGGATGAGATGCCACAGTTTGGGAATTAAACCCAACATACAGCATCCCAATGGGCAATGGACACAATGCCCACATGGACAGCGACCGGAAATGGTGGTGGGACACCAGAGCTGGGATCACAGTGGCTTCTAAGACACATCCTGCCCATGGTAGGTCCTCTCCACTGCTGTAACCATGAAGCACAGCTCAGGATGTCCTTGCAGAAGCATGAAGACACAAGAAGATACTCAGCAGGCTCAGTAAAGCCCCTCCAAAGTCCTGGAGAGCAGGAAGAGCAAAGCTCCTGCACTGCAAAGCACATCCCAACATCCTTCAGACTCCTCCAACCCACCCAAAGGGTGGGAGCCTTCCTCCATCACCACAACACTTTGGCGTTGGGGAGGTTTGGAGGTAGCAACTTCTGATGTTCCACCACCAAACCCCACTCAGGAGACCTTCAGGTGCCCAATGCCACTGGATGTGTCACTGCCAGGAGGAGCTGCACAGGAGGGCTCAGCAAGCCCATGAGATGTCCGGTGAAGCAATGGGGATGTTCTCAGCCCTGTCTGAGAGTTGCATCACTGGAAGGATGAGGAAACTGCTGCTGCAGATTAGGGGTTCCAAGGAGACATCAAGGATAGAAGATGGGACATTAAAGCTGAGGTCATCCAAGTGCCTTCCAAGATCAATGGGGAGCAAGTGGCATCGCTGGAGGTGAGGCACCCACCTCAGATATGTAAGAGCAGATGAATTGTCCATCTAACTATGAAGGTCCAGCTGCATAACAAACGTGTTAGTGGACAACAGGAACTAATTACACACAATTAGGAGAGATGAAGGACACACTTGGAGCTCTGCTGCCCATCTGATGCTGAAGGAGAAGGTCCTCACCTCACACAAACAAGGCAATTACAAACCCTGGGAGATGTCAGGATGTTGAAGGCTGGGTCTGATACACCCATAGATGTAAGTCCTTTAGGTCTGAGTGATCCCTCTACATGATAAGAGCTGTTATCCCTCTGAGAACATCTCCTGATGATCCATGAGGGAAGCATAGGGTGGGCTGCAGCACATCTCAGGGAGGGAAAAAGGGTCCTGAAGCAACCAGGCAGAGATGAGCTCAAACCACAAGACAGAGCCATGGCGGGGATGCTCCTGCTGTGTCAGCATGCTGCAATACCCTGAGCCACATCCAGGAGGGACCTAGATGCAGATCCCAGTGGAACCAGTCCCCGCAAGGAGCCCTGGGAGGAATGTGCAACCCCAGCACCTTGCACAACACCATCGGTAATCCCGGGTGCGACCCTGCTGGTGAGGAGCACCCCAAGACATCCCCTCTGCAGAGGTCACCTGAAGCCACCACTGACTCCACGTGTGGGACAAAGCTTGGTGACACCGAGGGTCCCCCCTTGCATTGGCCACTGGGGGCCTGGCCTGGTTTAATGCTCTAGGGAGGGTGTTAATGGCATGGAGCCTGCCCAGCAGCATGGTCCCTATGTACAAAGAGCTCTGTGGGGACGCAGCACCTATGGGTGCACCACAGCAGCCCTGAAGCACAGCAAGGGGGATGTAGGACCCCAGTGAGGATACGCACAGAGCTCCACACGTGCAAGACCCAGATGAAGGGGTACAAATGGTCCCAAAGGTGTGATCAGCACCCGGCTCCCCTTCCCCTCACCTTGCCCATGTCCAGCGCCACCGCCTCCAGGATCTCCTGCTTCTTCTCCTCCAGGAAGCGCCCCAGGGCCTCCAGCTGTGCCACCCGGTACTCCAAGGGCCGCGTCTTCCCCGAGAGCCAGGCTGCCCGCAGCAGGGCCACCAGCCCCGCAAAGGGGTTCTCACTGCAGGGATGGGGGGGGCACAGGGACCCTGGGCTCATCACAGCCCCATCACAGCCCCCAGAGAAGATCCATGTCCTCCCCAGCCCCACATCTCCCCAAACTGCAGCCCAGAGTCCCTGGGGACAGGGCACGGAGTCCTCCTCGTGCCCCCTCCATGGCACTGATCCCGGCATTCCCTTGCCTCATCCCTTGGCCCATGGACCCCAAACCTGTCCCCCAGCACCCTTCATCAGCACCCAGCTCTGCATCACCCCAACCCAGCATCACCCAGCACCCTGGGGTGAAGGCAGAGCACCCAGACCACTCCTGCTCCCATTCATCCCAGCCTCATACGTTCCCATCACCATTCATGCTCCCCTTCCCATCACCATCATCCTCAGGAGCATTCCCAGTCCCGGGAGTGCTGGGATGTGGTGGTCCCTGGACCCCAAACCCATGCCCCCCTCATCAGCACCAACATGGGGACCCATCACCCTACGTCTCCCTTCTGTCCCCCAGCCCCTCGCTCTCACCATCCAGCACTGCACATCACTGGCCCCTTTCTGACGCTCCTAATGCTACTCTCACTTCCTCCACAGCATCCAGCAGCATTCCCGGGATCACTGCACACAGGGATGCACTTCCCACAGCCTTGCAGCTGCTGCCCAGAGAGCTCAAGGGGTTGCTGCATGCCAAGGGCTTGGAAGGAGCTGCTGGTCTGCACCAAGAGCGAGGCGGCCCTGGGGACAGACACAGGGATGGAAGCGCCAGAATGCCAGAGCTGGAAGTCCTGGAATGCCGGCTGGATCCCAGGAGTCACGTGTCCCCAAGCTGCCTGTGGCACTTCTGGAGGGTGAAGCTTTGCTGCTTGGGGCTGCCCTGGAATGATTCATCCCAGAAGAGCTCCGGTGTGCCTGGCGGGACATGCCTGGCATTCCCGGGATCACCACCAGCCTATGGCCCTGCTGCTGTGGGGTCACCCCATGGGAACCTCAAGGACCCACACTGACCCATAGGGACCCCCCAAGGACCTCAGTATGGGCCAACACTGGGACTTTCCCAGACCACTTGGGTCCACCAGCACCCCAGGAGCTGCAGCCCCATATCTGCTCCTCTCTGTGCCCAATGCACCCACTTTCCCTCAAGGAAGCCCACCCAGAGGGGTGCCCCACAAGCTCCATGGGACCCCAGAGTTCTTACCTGCGGGGCAGAGCGGTGGCCAGAGGAGCTGGAGGTGCTGCTGAAGCTCAGACGGATGCTCCTAAATGCTGTGGGGTTGGTGGCCAGGCCCCATGGCCAATGATGGGCAGGATTGGGCCCCGCCTCTCTGGGGCTGGCAATGGGGCCAAGGCCTGGGATTGGACCTCCCCTCCATGGACAGTGGTCCTGGGGATCTCCTGTGGTCCCCAGCACCACCATGAACTATGGGGACCCCATAAACACCCATGGACCTGGGACCCAGGGCCACCCTGACCCATGGGGACCCCACAGGCACCCCACAGGACTCCTGCCCCACACAGCCCCAGCACCACGGGGCTCACCCGCAGCACCCCAATGGCAGCACCCAAACTGGCACCGTGGAGGGTGATGCAGTTGTCCCCAGGCAGCCACTGTCCCCATGGAGGATGCCTCATGTCACCGGAGACCTAAAGGGACAGCGTGGATCAGAGACTGGAATGGGACAATGGATTACACTGCACCCCCCAGAACCCTGACACCCCCCCAGCACCCTGACCCCTGTACAGCACCCACTGAGCACTCAGCACCCTGATCCCCGTACAGCACCCACTGAGCCCCCAGCACCCTGACCCCTGTACAGCACCCATTGAGCCCCCAGTACCCTGACCTCTGTACAGCACCTACTGAGCCCTCCATGTGCTGGTGGCTCCTTCTCCTCACTCTAGGCATCCCCCTGTACCGGCTGGGCAGGATCCTGTCCCGCTCCCCGTGACCATGCTGAGGCGTCACCTTCGGTGCCTCCCTGCCCCCTGGCACCCTGGCCTGGCCACGCACCCATGGGTGCTCCCGGCACCGGGTTCGGGTGCAGCAGGGACCTGCACGTGTCTGGTCACCCCAAAACCGGCCCCATACCCACAAACGGCCCCAGGGTTGGGAAGGGGAAGCGAGAGCAGAGGGACCCAGCAGCACCCAGGGCTGGAGCACCCACACTTGGGCCTGGTGCAAGAGCTGGGGGTGATGGGGATGGGGTCAGGGTGCTGGGGGGGCTCAGTGGGTGCTGTGCAGGGGTCAGGGTGCTGGGGGGTTCAATGGGTGCTGTGCAGGGGCAGGGTTTTGGGGGGGTTCAATGGGTGCTGTGCAGGGGTCAGGGTGCTGGGGGTATTCAATAGGTGCTATGCAGGGATTATGGTGCTGGGGGGTTCAATGGGTGCTGTGCAGGGGTCAGGGTGCTGGGGGGGTTCAATGGGTGCTGTGCAGGGGCAGGGTATTGGGGGGGTTCAATGGGTGCTGTGGAGGGGTCAGGGTGCTGGGGGTGTTCAATAGGTGCTATGCAGGGATTATGGTGCTGGGGGGTTCAATGGGTGCTGTGCAGGGGTCAGGGTGCTGGGAGGGTTCAATGGGTGCTATGCAGTGGTCAGGATGTTGGGGGCTGAATGAGTGCTGTGCAGGGGTCAGGGTGCTGGGAGGGTTCAATAGGTGCTGTGCAGGGATTATGGTGCTGGGGGTTCAATGGGCGCTGTGCAGGGGTCAGGGTGCTGGGGGGGTTCAAGGGGTGCTGTACAGGGGTCAGGGTGCTGGGGGTGCGGGATCGGCCCCTTTAAGCGTCCCCGTCCCGCCCGCCCCATCCGAAAGAGGAAGCGGCGCCGGCCCCGCCCAGCCCTGAGCTCCGGTACCGGGGAAGCACAGGGGTGCGGGGAATGGGGATGCAGGGTGCAAAGCACATGGGTGCAGGGGCTGAGGGTGCAGGGGCTGGGGGCGCAGGGTGCAAAGCGCATGGGTGCAGGGTCCAGGGGTGCTGGGTGCAGGGTGCAAAGCACATGGGTGCAGGGGATGAGGGTGCTGGCCGCAGGGGCTGGGGGTGCTGGGTGCAGGGTGCAAAGCACATGGGTGCAGCGGATGAGGGTGCTGGGTGCAGGGTGCAAAGCGCATGGGTGCAGGTCTGGGGGTGCTGGGTCCATCTCTGGGGGCACACAACACATGGGTGCAGTGCTCGATGGTTGCCAACAGCACCCCCCCACCCTGCCCCATGCAGGCCCTCCCCAGAGGCAGGATGCAGAAGGACCCCAGCGTGTACCAGGCGGCACCCACAGCAGTGGCGGGTGACAGGCTGGGTGCTGAGGGGACAGAGACGCAGGTGAGGTCCCTATGAGTACCCCCACATAGGGTACCAGTGGTGGCCGCCCCCCGGGGCTGACAGCCACTGTCACTCCCAGCTGGATGACTTTGTGGGTGCTCACCCTGACTACAACGAGGAGGAGGAGGAGCACAAGTTCTTCCGCCGCAAGCGCCTTGGGGTCATCAAGAACGTGTTGGCCGCCAGCCTGGCCGGCACCCTCACCTATGGGGTGTACCTGGGTACGGTCCTGCTGCTCCTCAGGAACCCCCACTGTGGTTTGGGGGGTCAGGGTGGGGGGTGACAGGCTCTGGACCCCCCCCCCAGGCCTGCTGCAGATGCAGCTGATCCTGCACTATGATGAGACGTACCGGGAGGTGAAGTACAGCAACATCCAACTGGAGGACATCGACCGCAAGGTGTTGATGGGCATCAACATCACCCCCATCGCAGCGGTGCTCTATACACCCCTCCTCATCAGGTACAGCACTCTCCATGCTGCCCAACAGCGTTCCCAATGGGAATCCATGCTTCCCTCTCCAATCCCTGGCAGGTTTTTTGGCATCAAGTGGGCCATGTTCCTCGCAGTGGGTATCTACGCCTTCTTCGTCTCCAGCAACTACTGGGAGCGCTACTACACGTTGGTGCCCTCCGCCGTGGCCATTGGGGTGGCCATCGTGCCCCTCTGGGCTTCCATGGGCAACTACATCACCAGGTAGGCAGTGGTGGGGTGGGTCTGAGGTCCTGGGTGACACCAGCTGACCCATCATGCCATGTAGGATGGCCCAGAAGTACTATGAGCACGTCAACTACAAGGAGAAGCAGCGGGCACCACGAGGGGCCAGTGATACCTACATCATCATCTTCCAGACCATCTTCTACACCTTTTTCCATGTGAGTGCCAGCACAGGGAATGGGATATGGTGGGCAACGTGATGCTGAGCATCTCCTGCTCTCTGTGTTGCAGTTGAGCTTCGTCTGTGCCCAGATGCCCATGCTCTTCTTCCTCAACAACTACCTCTACCAGCTCAACCACACGCTCTTCGGGGTCAAGCACTGCGGTGAGGACGGGGCGGTGAGGACGGGGTGGTGAGGTGGGGTGGCATTGGGACCTCCTGATGGGGAGGAACCATGGTGTGTGCCCCCCAACAGGGACCCTGAGCCATGGCACACTGCCTGGCTTCAACAACACGGTGCTGCAGAGCCTGCCCCGCAGCGTCAACCTCATTGTGGTGGACAGCGTGCTGATGGCAGCCGCCTTCCTCGCCATGCTGGTGGTGAGTGAGCTGGGGTGGGCAGAGACAGGGCTCCAGCAGGGCCAACATCACCCTTATGGACTCATGGAATCAACTGGGTTGGAAAAGACCTTTAAGATCATCCAGTCCAACCACTGCCCAGCACTGCCAAGGTTCATGTCCCCAGGAGCCACATCCACACCTCTTCTAAACACCTCTAGGGCCAGTGACTGCAGCCCTGCCCTGGGCAACCTCTTCCAATGCCTGGATACCCTCTGGGGCAGGAACTGGTCCTCAGCTTCATCTAAACCTGCCCTGGTGCAGCTCGAGGCCATTTCCTCTCATCCCATCCCTTGGTCCTTGGGAGCAGAGCGCAGCCCCCTCCTGGCTCCATCCTCCTCTCAGGCAGCTGTAGGCAGTGCTCAGGTCCCCCCTGAGCCTTCTCTTCTCCATCTGAACCCCCCAGGTCCCTCAGCCCTTCCCCATCACACTGTGCTCCAGGACCTGCACCCGCTCCGGTGCCCTTCTCTGGCCCCGCTCCAGCACCTCAGTGTCTCTCTTGCAGTGAGGGGCCCAGAACTGAGCACAGGATTGGAGGTGCGGCCTCCCCAGTGCCCAGCACAGGGGCACAGTCCTGCCCTGGCCCTGCTGCCGCACTGGTGCTGGTGCCGTCCAGGACGCTGGGGACCTCCTGGCTGCCTGGGCACAAGCTGCTCCTGTTCAGCTCCATCAGCTCCTTTTCCATAAGCAGTTTCCAGCCACTCTTCCCAAGCCTGGAGCGTTCCATGGGGTTGTTGTGGCCCAAGTGCAGGACCTGGCTCTGAGCCTGGTTGAATCACACCATTGACCACAACCCATGGATCCAGCCTCGCCACATCCTCCCTGCAGAGCCTCACTATCCTCCAGCAGATCAACTCCCACCCTTGGTGTCATCTGAAGTGACTCAGGGTGCCCTCCATGCCCTCATCCAGATCATCAGTGAAGATATTAAACAGCACCGGCCCCCATCCCAAGCCCTGAGGGCCACCACCAGTGACTTGTCACCATCTAGATGTGACACCATTCACCAGCACTCTTTGGGCTCTGCCATCCTGCCAGTCTTTTACCCAGCAAAGATTCCACCCATCCAGGCCATGAGCAGCCAGTTGCTCCAGAAGATCACTGTGGGACACCATATCAATGCTTTACTAAGGTCCAAAGAGACAGTGCCCACAGTCTTTCCCTCACTCACCAGGCAGGTCAATTGTTGTAGGAGATGAGGTTGTTGATGCCAAGCAGAACCTGCCCTTCTGGTGCTGACTGGGCTGATCCCCCTGTTGTCCTGCATGTGCTTTGTGATCCGTGGCAGACGGGTTGCAACCGGATGATCCTATGGTCCTTTGCAACCCAAACCATCTCATTTGGGATGATGTGCTCCATGACCTTCCCCACACGCAGGTCCTGGTGCTCTGTGGCGCAGCCTATCGACCCACGGAGGAGATCGACCTGCGCAGCATTGGCTGGGGGAATATCTTCCAGCTGCCCTTCAAGCACATGAGGGACTATCGCCTGCGCCACCTCTTCCCCATCTTCATCTACAGCGGCTTCGAGGTGCTCTTTGTCTGCACCGGCTTCTCTCTGGTAGGGATGGATGGGGACAGAGGGGAGGTGACAAAGCAGGGACAACCCAAGTAACACTGAGCCCATCCTCCCTGCAGAACTATGGGGTGTGTGCCCTGGGGCTGGAGAAGCTGGCCTATCTCCTCATGGCCTATGGGTTGTCCGCCTCAGCCTGCTCCAGCCTGGCCCTGTGCATGCTGCGCCTGCAGCGGCACATCCCGCTGCTGGCTGGAGCCTTCATCCACGCTGCCCTCCTGGTGACACTGTTCTGCTGGGCACCAGAGCCCCGGCTCGTGGGCCAGGCTCCTCTGCTCTACACCATCGCTGCACTCTGGGGCATGGGGAGCGCCCTCAACAAGACCAGCATCAGCAGTGAGTAGCAGGGAGGTCCCCAACACAGCCTCTCTTGTTCCCATCTTCCTCCTGCAGCATCTCCTCACACCATAACCTGGTTGTCCCCAGCTCCTTGGACACGCTGACAAGGAGCAGGACAGACCCACAGTGTTCCCATAGTGTCCCCACAGGGGGACACTGACAACAGTTTTCCTCCATCGCAGTCCTCCTGGGCATGTTGTACAAGAGCAAGGAGCGCCAAGACTTCATCTTCACCATCTACCACTGGTGGCAAGCCCTGGCCATCTTCACCGTCTACCTGTGGTCAGAGCTACCCATGAAGGTGACCACAGTGGGCTGGGCAGAATCCCATGGTGGGACCTGGCAGTTTAGGGGGTGCAGCCCCACACTGACCCCCTCTTGGCCCTGCTGCAGGCCAAGCTTTCCATCCTGCTGGTGACACTGGTGGTGGCGGTGGGGACATACCTGCGGATGGAGCAGCAGCTGGGGCAGCACGTGGAGTACCGCCTGCCCCGCATCCCACGCCCACGCCACAAGATGCATGGGTACCGCTACCTGGAGGAGGACAACTCGGACCAGACTGGCTCCGAGGGGGACGGAGACGGGGAGGAGGAGCAGGAGGAGCACCCAGAAGAGGCCACCAGCAGTGAGGAGCTGCACAGAGAGGATGAGGAGCAGCGGGGTTAGAGCAGCCTGGCCTGCTCCAGCACTGAGGTGGCCCCCACTTTGTTCTCCATAGCAGAAAGGGGGTCCTCAATCCACCCTGGAGCTGCCCAATGACTCGTGAGCAGGCTCAAGCTTCCATAGGTCACTCTCAAGCCAGGCTTGCAGCTCCCCCCAAGGCAGGCCTAAAGATCCCACTGCGAAGCCTGCAGCCCCAAGAGAGACCCGCAACCCCTCAGGCCAGGCCTGCGCCCCATAGCCCCCCCCCCATGCAGGCCTGCAGACCCCCTAACCAAGCCAAAGCCCCGTAGGCCAGACCCACAGCCCCTCAAGCCAGGCCTACCGACCCCCATAGCCCAGATCCACAGCCACAGACCCCCATAGCCCAGACGCATAGACAGACCCACCGCCCTTCAAACCAGACCCACAGCCCCCTAACCCCATTCTCAGCCCCTTTTAACCCCCCTATACCTCAATAAAGACTCTCCCACCTCCACCTCCGTTCTCTGCCTTCGCCTCGCCGCTGTCTCTCCTCCCTCCAAGAGGGGCATCGACCCTCGGCACCACCCTGAGGCGGGGACTACAGCTCCCGGCGTGCATCGCGCCTGGCGCGATGCACGCCGGGAGCTGTAGTCCCCACCTCAGGGTGGTGCCCTACCCGCTTCCCTCAGCGAACTACATCCCCCACAATCCCCCGCGCTGGATGGGGAGGGCGGGTGCGCTCTCTCCCTTCGCGCGCCTGCGCGCTGCGGGCTGTTGTTGTGGCGGCGCGGCCCGGCCGGTAGCGATGAGCGACAACGATGACATCGAGGTGGAGAGCGACGTGAGTCGGGCCCCGCTATCGCGACAGAGCGATAGGAACCCCCCCCCTCCCCAACGCTATCGCTTCCCTATGGACACCGGGAGCGGGTAGCGCCGGTAACGTTTGGTTTCTGTTCCCTCTTCCTCATCGTGGCGGCGTTTCCTGGTGCCTTCCTCCTCCTCTTCCTCGTCCCGTTCGTGCCCCCCTACCCCCATCACCACCACCGGCCCCCATCAGGAGGAGCAGCCAAGGTTCCAGTCCGCGGTAAGCGCCGGGACCCGAGCACGTGGGGGGGGCGGGGAGGGTCTGATGGGGGGGGATTTTGGGGGGGAAATGGGGGTTGGGGGATTTTGGGGGGGAAATGGGGGTTTGGGGGTGTCTTGCGGGGATGGGGTCTTTGGGGGGGGAAGCTGGGGGTCTACTTAGGGGGATCTGTGGGGCTGGGGGTGTCCCGGGGGGGATTTATGGGGTTGGGGGTGTTCTTAGGGGTTCCTATGGGGCTTGGGGTCGTCTTGAGGGGGGAACCGGTAGGGCTAAGGCTTCTGGGGGGCACCCGTGGGGCTGGGGATGTCCTGGGAGGGGTATCTGTGGGGTTGGGGTGTCCTTGGGGAGATCTGTGGGGCTGCGGGTGTCCTGGGAGGGGGGATCTGTGGGGCTGGGGTGTATTCTGGGGATGGGGTCTTGGGGGAGGGGGGGAAGCTGTGGGGCTGGGGTGACACCTGTGGGGCTGGGGGCCCTCATAGGGGTTCATTTAGGGATGGGATCCTTTTGGGAATACCCATGGGGCTGGGGGCCTTCTTAGGGGGGTATGTGTGGGGCTGGGAGGGGGGTGTTTGGGGAGAGGGGGCACATATGGGGTGAGGGTCTTCTGGAGGAGGGGGGGAGCTGTGAGGTTGGGGGTCTTGCAGGAGGGAAATCTGTGGGGCTGGGGTCTTCTGGGGAGGGGACACTTATGGGCTTGGGGGGCCTCTTAGGAGGGGACCTGTGGGGCTGGGGATGGGAGCGCGCTTCTGGGGTTGTGGATCTTGAGGGAGATGGGGCTGGGGGGTTGTGGGACTGGGGCACCAAGCCCCCCCCACGCAGGTGCTCACGTCTCCTGTGGGGCTGCCTGTGGGGGGTGACACATGGGGTTTGCGGCTGTTGGGTGCCCCAGGGCTGGGGGTGCTTTTGGGGCAACAGGAACCTGCAAAGGAGAAACTGAAAGCAACAGGAACCAAAAGCCCCAGGAGCCACATCCTTCCCACCGGGAGAGGGCTCCGGGTGCTGAGGCACCAACGAGGCTCTTCCCATCTGTACTGGGCCCCAAAGGGCTGTCCCGCAGCAGGACTGGGAGCAGGGCATGGATTCCCCCCCCCTCCATGGTGCCACCCTCATGGTCCCTTGTCCCCTCCACCCCAGGCTGACAAACGCGCCCATCACAACGCGCTGGAGCGCAAGCGCAGGGACCACATCAAGGACAGCTTCCACAGCCTGCGGGACTCTGTCCCCTCCCTGCAGGGGGAGAAGGTGAGTTTGGGGAGTGTGGTGGGAGCTTGGATGGGCACTGAGGAGGTGCTGGGGTTCCTGCCGGCATTCCCAAGGGCAGGACGGGTGTCCGGAGCAGTGCAGGTCCAGCCTGAGGCAATGCTGGTGGAATCCATGGTGTTGTGGCTGGAGTGGAGACCTCAGAGCAGCTCCAGTGCCTAAAAGGGCTGCAGGAAAGCTGGAGAGGGGCTTTGGCCAAGGGATGGAGGGACAGGCCAAGAGGAATGGCTTTAACCTGCCCAGGGGAGACTGAGATGAGCTCATGAGGCAGAAGCTCTTCCCTGGGAGGGTGCTGAGGCGCTGGCACAGGGTGCCCAGAGAAGCTGTGGCTGCCCCATCCCTGCAGTGTTCAAGGTCAGGTTGGACCCAGGGGCTTGGAGCACCCTGCTCCAGTGGAAGGTGTCCCTGCCCATGGCAGCGGTTAGAACTGGATGGGCTTTAAGCTCCAATCATCCCAAACCATTCCATGATTCCATGTTTAGTTCTCAGCCTAATCCAGCACCATCAGGAGCTCTCAAACAACCCTTCTCAGCCCTCACCACAGGGGTCCCAAGACAAGAGCTGTGCTTCAGTGCCATCAGCACAGCAAAGCGACTAGCAAACTCCTCCCTGCTGTGCTGCAGGTGGGATGGGATGGACAAAATCCCATTGGATCCTCCCTGGACTAGGTCTTTATCTCGCCTCTTGCCTTTTCCCACTATTGCAACAGGCATCCCGGGCCCAAATCCTGGACAAAGCCACAGAGTACATCCAGTACATGCGCCGGAAAAACCACACGCACCAGCAGGACATCGACGACCTCAAGCGCCAGAACGCACTCCTGGAGCAGCAAGGTGAGGAGAGGGGAATCCTGTGGGATACGGGGCGGGATACCCACGGGGTATACACGTGGTGGCTCTGACTTGCAGTGCGCGCGCTGGAGAAGGCCAGGTCGAGCGCTCAGCTTCAAGCCAACTACCCCTCGACGGACAACAGCCTCTACACCAACCCCAAGGGCAGCACCATCTCCGCCTTTGATGGTGGATCCGATTCCAGCTCCGACTCGGAGCCTGAGGAGCCTCAGAACAGGAAGAAGCTGCGCATGGAGGCCAGTTAGGCCGCCCCCCGGGCCCCCCGCTGCCCTTGGCCGCCTAAGGACTCTCTCCCTTCTCTCGTAGAGGCTCTTGGACTGCAGCTTCCCAGCCCTTCCCGGCCCTTTCCCCGCTCTAACCGCACCGGCCCCGGAGGGAGCCGGCCAGGCAGGGCCCCGACAGACTTGGGGGGGGTGCTCCAAGGAGACGTCCCCATTGCCCCCCAGCAACCAGCGAGCCCCTCGCCCTCCTCCTTTCTGGTTTTATATGAGCATTTCTATTTATACCCGGGGACCACAGCAGTCCTGAGCTGAAGGCGGAGGCTGTGCAGCTCCCCCCCTCCCCGTGTGTGTGTGCCCCCCAGAAGGCCAGGCCCCACACAGGGGAGCTGCTCCTGCCCCCATCAGGCAAGCACTGGAGGGAAGGGGGGGGTCTCGCTATTTATTCTCTGCGTGTGCAATTCCAACTGCCCCCAATGCCTGTGGGAGCTTTAAGGGGGGGACACACACAATGCCTGCACCCCTTCTTTCCACAGCACAGAGCCAGGCTGGGTGCTCTCTGTGTGCATCCTGTCCCCCCCTTTCCTTTCCTCTGTCACCCTCCCCATAGCCCTTCCCCACCTCTGTGGCATTCTATGATCTCTAGTGTCCCCTCCCTGCCCCATAGGTGCAACCCCCGCCCCAGTCCCCATTTTGATGCCAATTCATTCCATGGATCTAAGGTATGTTGTACATACTGCCCAGAGTTGTCTTGCAAGTTGAGGCTTCCCTTTACTATAAGACTCTAAAGAATAAAATGGGACAAAAAAAGCCTTATTTCAACTTCCTGATATTCCCGGAGCAGGAGGGGACACCAGGATTGGAGCCAAGCATCACCTCCTGGCCCCAAAGAGTGCCACAGAGCTGGTGGCAGCTCTTCCCCACTGCACACACCCACCCACACACACCATGGGGCAGCTCGTACTTGGGGCTTTTATTCATTCCAAACAGCTCTGCCAATGGCCCGGGTTCCCCCCGGGGCCAGCTCGGCTCCCACCAGGATCAGCACCGGGAATGGCGGCAGGAAGCTGGCGGCCACGGGAGCAGGTTTTTGGTATTGCTAGCACCCTGAGGACCTCGCTCTGCACCAAACCACCCGGGACAGGGCTGCTCCGCACAGTCCTGGGGGGGGGGGGGGGCACAGCAGGGACACCCCCCCTATTCAGCTGTTGGCTCCAGGCTGGGCACGGGCTGCTGCAGGAAATGCATCACCGCTCGCACCACCTTCTCTGGGGTGATGTTGTACACGGGGTGCGTGGCCTGCTGCGGGGAAGCAAGAGGAGAAGGTGCTCAGAGCCCGCTGGTGGTGCTGGGGAGGACGCAGAGAGCTCAGCAGTGATGCTCAGCACCTACCAAGCGGTTCTCAGGGGCACCCAGGACCACTTCGTGGTGGAGGTCACCGCTGCCGAAGTGCTGCGCTATGGCCAGGCCGCTCAGGCAGTAGCACGTGTGGTAGAAATCCCGGGATCTGGCAATGGGAAAGGGGATGTTAGGGTGCTGAGTAAGGGGGCCAGGGCACCAGGCAGTGCTCCCCCCCCCCATAAGCCTGGTACTCACTTGCCAGGCTTGTCCAGCAGCCCCCCGGCCGGGCACTGACAGCACAGGAGGATGTATTCCTGCAGCGCTGACTGGTCGAACATCCAGTGGGTCATGCTCAGGGCTGGGTCGCCTGGAAGGGAAGGGAAGGCGGTGAAATCCATGGAATGTGGGAATTTCCCCTTCCTCAGGGCTTCCTCCACACCACCAAGCCTCAAAACTCCCCCTGGTGCAGCAGCTCCCGCTTGGGACAGGGACACAAAATCACTGCGCTTCATTCCCTTCCTGTAACACCTTCATCCCTCCCCACATAGCTGCTGTTTTGGGGGGCAGAGGAAGGCAGGGCCCCCCCCAAAAGCCAACTCACCCTTGGCATGGAGGGCTCGGTGCAGCAGGGGCAGGAGCCCAGCTTGCCAGAAGGAATAGCATCCATCCACCAGCTTGTTGCAGCGGCCTTGGAAGCCGCCCTCGAAGCGCATCTGCCGGCTGGTCACCCAGTGCTGAGCAGGACAGAGCAGCATGAGGCCACGGTGGGGGGAAACAGAGCCCCCCCATCCCAGTAAGGAAGGGGCTGGAGGTGCTCACCAACAAGCTCCGGAGGTTCAGGAGATGCTCCTGCTTGAGGATGACCAAGGCTGCAACGCCACAGAAGGTGTAACCACCGTGAGCTTCCATCCCCGGCACGCCGCCGATGCCGCCCTCCCAGTTCTGGCACCTGCATGGGAAGAGAGGACAGGATGGGACCCATATCCCAACATAAGGATGTGGAGTTGTCGGAGCGAGCCCAGAGGAGGCCATGGGGATGCTGTGAGGGCTGGAGCAGCTCTGCTCTGAAGCCAGGCTGAGAGAGCTGGGCTGGGGCAGCCTGGGGAAGAGAAGGCTCCTGAAGGGGAGACCTCAGAGCAGCTCCAGTGCCTAAAGGGGCTGCAGGAAAGCTGGAGAGGGGCTTTGGCCAAGGGATGGAGGGACAGGAAAGGGGAATGGCTTTAACTGCCAGAGGGGAGACTGAGACGAGCTCTTCCGGCAGAAGCTCTTCCCTGGGAGGGCGCTGAGGCGCTGGCACAGGGTGCCCAGAGAAGCTGTGGCTGCCCCATCCCTGGCAGCGTTCAAGGCCAGGTTGGACACAGGGGCTTGGAGCACCCTGCTCCAGTGGAAGGTGTCCCTGCCCATGGCAGGGGGTGGAACTGGAGGAGCTTTAAGCTCCCTTCATCCCATGCCATGCCATGCACTGCCCCATTCCCATTCCTCACCTCGCTATCCACTCAGCCGTGCCAGCAAAGAGTGCGGGGGTCAGGATGTTGGTCAGGGAGGCCACGGATGCAGCACAATAGGCGCTCCTGTGGGACACCGGGAGTTGGGGTCAGGGAGGTGACCCCAGCCCCGTGCTGGTACCCAGGGCAATGCCATTCACCCACCTCACATCCACCTCGCCCCCAACGTGCATGAGGAAGGAGCCATCGGGCTGCTTCAGGGAGTGCAGGTACTGCAGCAGCTTCTCCCTGTGAGAGCCATTGTGCTGCGGGGGGGGACACACATGTCCTGTGTCCCCCCCCGCCAGCCCCGTGCCAGCAGCCTGGGACCCCCCCTGCGCCCCCCCCCACCAGCCCTACCTGTCAATGATACCGAATGCCTCCTCCGTGCCGATGATGCAGAGCGCGTTGACAGCAGCATAGGTGGGGGCAAGGTGGGGGTGCTGGCCAGGACCCCCCCCGAAACCCCCTTGGGGGCTCTGGCAGCGGCTCAGGAACTGGCAGACACTAAAGGAGAGGTGACAGCGCCCCACTGAAGCAATGGGGACACCCCATAACCCCCAAGGGGCCAGGGGCTAGCACTGTTAGACCCCCCCCCCAAACTCCCCCCCCCAGGGTCAAGGCTGGGGTTATCTCATCCCTCTGCCCCCCCCCCCATCTCCATGCATCACGAGGCGCTGGCAGCAAGAAAGGCCCCATTGATGGTGACAAGGGGAGGAACAAAGCTCCTTTGGTGCAGGGACAGCAGGAGGTGGCACCTCCAGCATCACATGGGGCTGTAGCTGCAGCCAGGATGCAGCGTGGGGGGGGGTCCCCAGGCTGCCACCATAGGGCAGAATGGGGGGGGGGTGTCCCCCCAAGTTATTGGGATGCTGCTGGTACTTACTCAGAGGCAACCGAGTGGGGAATGGGCTCATCCAGCAGCTCCAAGCTGTGCAGGATCCAATAGCAGAGCCAGGGGCGGCTGGCATCCAGGCACTAAGGGATAAGGGGGATAGAGGGGGACCATGGAGGGTTTGGGGGTGCAGGAAACCCCCTGTTTCATTCTGCTCTCTGGTACCCTCCTTCTTATGCTGAGGACACCAGAACCGCACACAGTGTGTTCCGCACTGTGTGCGGTTCTGGTGTCCTCAGCTTAAGAAGGACATGGAGCTGATGGAGCCTAAAGGAGGCCACAAGGATGCTCAGGAGCTGGAGCAGCTCCCACATGGACTCTCCATCAGGGATTGTAGGACAAGGGGTGATGGGTTCCAACTGGAACAGGGGGGATCCAGATTGGATGTAAGGATGGAATCCTGCACTATGAGGATGCTGAGGCGCTGGCACAGAGAAGCTGTGGTCGCCCCATCCCTGGGGATCAAGGCCAGGTCGGATGGGGCTTGGAGCACTCTGCTCTAGTGGAAGGTGTTAGGGTTGGAAGTGGATGGGATTTAAGGTCCTTTCATTCCAACTCATCCCATGTCTCCCATGGAGCAGCAGCTCCAGTACCTCATAGGCTTCAGTGAGCTGCCGGAGGCCTCTCTTCAGGTAATGAAAGTGCTTCTCCCGCTGCAGGATGAACCTGGAACACAAGGCAGGGACAGGGAGCTGATGCCACCGCATCCAGGGCTTGGGGCCGCATCCCATTGGAGGCCCCCAAGTGCGGGACCAGCTCCCATAGGAACTCACTGTGGGATGTGATGGTTCGCCTTGTAGGCATCAAACACCTCCTGCACGATGTCTTCCACCTTGGTCTGCATCCGGCACCGGGGTGGAAACAAAGCCCATGTGAGCTCTGGAAAGCTCCTGCCCCATTCCCAAGGGTTTATCCAGCAATGAACAGTGGGAAAACCAATGCAACCAAAGCCACTCGATCCCATTCTGCCTATGGGAGACTTAACAGGAGCTGAGGAGGAGCTCTGAGCTGGGATTAGAAGGGAATCACGCACTGGGGCTGCTTTCACAACGCTTAAAGACGGAGCTGGGCTCATCCCCATGGAAAACATGGGATTTGTGACACTGCTTTCGAGCCCAGTTTAACACCCAGCGCCCAGCATCGGGGCTGTCCCAAACCGGGATAATCCTCATGGAAAACACCAGTGTGAGGACTGGTAGCACCGGACACCCCCCCCCCCCATCCATGGGCACCGAGTGCTGCCAGGCTGGGGCGAGTGGGAATGCCATATGGATTGGGAAACACAGCAGTGCCTTTTGCACCACTGGGGCCCATCCCAGCACCAGGGGCTGGATCAGAACCACATGGAGCAGAGGTAACCCGGCACCCCCTCGCTCACCCAAAGCTGGGAATGGGGACACATCATAGCCCCCCATGGGTGCCCCGGCTGCCGTCATGGGTGAGTGGGGAGGAAGTGGGGCAGGGATCACCCAGCCCCATGGCACCCCATAGCCCAGCCCCACTGCACCCTCAGGGCAAGCTTCATAGCACCCCATAGTGCAGCCCTACAGCAGCCAGCCCCAGGGCAGCTTCACAGTCCGGCCCCAGGGCACCATGACCCTACAGCACCCCATAGTCCGGCCCCACATCCCAGCCTTACAGCACCCTCAGGGCCAGCCCCGTAGCACCCCATAGCCCGGCCTTAAGGCAGCCTGGCAGCACCAGGGTCAGCCCCAGGGCACCATGACCCTACAGCACGCCACAGCCCAGCCTTACAGCACCCTCAGGCCCAGCCCCACAGCACCCCATAGCCGGGCCTTAAGGCAGCCTGGCAGCACCAGGTCCGGCACCAGGGCAGCTCCAAAGCCGGCCCCACAGCACCATGACCTTGCAGCACCCCATAGCTCCGCACCCTCGGAGCCAGCCCCAGCGCACCCCATAGCCCAGCCCTATGGCGCAGCCCATGGCACCTATAGCCCGGCCCCATAGCACCCCATGTGCCCCGCACGTGCCCCGCACCTGCTCCGCGGAGGTCGCGGTCCGAACCCCATCGTCCCGCAGCCGCCGCCTCCCGCTCGGAGACCCGCGCGGGACCGGGACCGCTCCCGCCATGCTGCGGGCGGGGACACGTGACCCCGCCCCGCGCCCCGCCCCGCCCCGCGCCCCGCCGGCCGCCCGCCAGGGGGCGCGCCGCGTCACAGCGGGCTGTGACGTCAGCGCATTCCCACAGGGAATGGTTCGGGATGGGGTCTCTGGGGCGGTTAAAGCCATTCCCCTTTCCTGTCCCTACATCCCTTGGCCAAAGCCCCTCTCCAGGCTCCCTGCAGCCCCTTTAGGCACTGGAGCTGCTCCGAGGTCTCCCCTTAAGGAGCCTTCTCAGAGCGGCTCTCTGAGCCTGGCTCCAGGGCAAAGCTGCTCCAGCTCCAGCGCTATTCCCGAAGGGAATCTCCTTTTATTCGGGGCAGATCGAAGGAATTCCATCCCTGCTGTTTATTTCTAATCACTTCCGAGCACATCCAGTGCATCCTCAGCCAGGTTCGGTACACAGAGATGGGAGCAGGGAGCCCTCAGCAGTGTATTTATCCCAAGAAGTCCATTCCCAAAGGGATCTACAGGTAGGAATTCTGTGTATGTATACACATCTAAATCCAACCAATAACCTTTAATGCACACTGCTTGGGTGCTGGTGCTCCAGCACCCACACACGGGAGCCACAGCAGCCACCAGGAACAGGCTGATGGGTCACTTGCACCCAACACTGCACCCAACCTGCACCCATCACTGTGCCCAGCACCCAGCACTGCACCCAGCACCCAACCTGCACCCATCGCTGTTCAGCACCCAACCTGCACCCATCACTGTGTCCAGCACTCATCACTGCACCCAACATACAATACTGCACCCATCACTGCATCCAACGTGCATCCAGCACCCATCACTGCACCCACCACAGTACCCATCACCACACCCCAGCACTCAACACCCATCACAGCACCCAGCACCCAACCCTGCATCCAACACCCAATACTGCACCCATCACTGCACCCAGCACCCATCCTACACCCAACACCCATCACAGCACCCAGCACCCAACACCCCACCCAACACTGCATCCCCACACCCAAAGCTGCCCCCAGCACCCATCACTGCCCCCACCCAATACGGCTGCAGCCCCCCCGTGCTCCTTGTGTCCTGCTGCCCTCCTGGTGTTCCCCGGGGCCGCCGCTGTCCCTCCGTGGGTTCCCCCTGTGCAGCCCCGTGGGTCACCCCCTGTCCCCGCTTCACCCCCGGCCCCTGCCCTTTGTCACACATCGCTCCCTGGGTGCTGAACCCACCACAGGGGGGTCCTGGGGTGTCCCCGAGTGGCCCCTCCCCACATTCCCCCTCCTGCCCCTTGGTGCCCCGGAGCATCCCCCGGTGCATCCCTGGCGCTCCCTCCCCTGCGTCCCCGATCCACCCCCGGTGCCCCCCTCCCAGACCATTCCCGGTGTCCCTCCCGGTGTATCCCTCATCCCTTCCCGATGTTCTTCCCCTGTATCCCCCGGTATTCCCGGGGCTCTCGCGGTGCATCCCCAGTATCCCCCTCCCAGTACCCCAGACCATCCCCTGTGCATCCCCCACTCCATTCCCACTGTCGCTTCCCCCTGTTCCCCAAAGCATCCCCCGGTGCCTCCCCGGTGTCTCCTGCATTCCCCGGTTTCCTCGCCTCGTTCCCTGCAGCATCCCCCCGTAGGTGTCACCCACGGTGCATCCCCTGTGTCCCCCCACCGCATCCTCCCTGGTCCATTCACGGTTTCCCCTCTCCGTTCCCTAAAGCATCCCCCGGTTCTCCCGCTGGTCCTTCCCCGGGTGTTCCCCCCTGTCCACCCCCGGTATCACTATCCCCGTTCCCCAACGCATCCTCTGGTCCATCCCCGGTGCTCTCTCCCCAACATTCCCACCCCATTCCCAGTGTTCTCCCTGTCCATTCCCGGTGTCTCCCTCCTTCATTCCCCATACCACCCCCGGTGCTTTCTCTTCTACATCCCCCGGTCCCTCCCCAGTGTCACTCCCCATTCCCCAGCGCATCCCCCGGTGCATCCCTGGTGCTCCTTCCCCTGCATCCCCCGGTTTTCCCCCCCGGTCTATTCCCGCTCCATCCCCTGCATCCCCCGGTGCATCTCCGGTCCATCCCCTGCATCCCCCGCTCTATCCTCTCTCCATCTCCGGTCCATCCCCTGCATCCCCGTCTCCATCCCCTCTCCATCCCCCCGGTGTCTCCCCCCACATCCCCTCTGCACCCGCCCCCAGCCCGCGCCCCGCCCCGGTGCCAACCCGGCGCGGTGGCGGTGGCGGCGGCGCAGCGCTCCCGGCCCCGGTACCGGCGGCGGCCCCGGCGCGGCGCGGCCCGCCATGGCCAAGCAGTACGACGTGTTGTTCCGGCTGCTGCTGCTGGGCGACTCGGGCGTGGGCAAGACCTGCCTGCTCTGCCGCTTCACCGACAACCAGTTCCACCCCGCGCACATCTCCACCATCGGTACCGGCCGCACCGGCAACGGCGACCGGACCGCGCGGGCGGCGGCACCGGGGGAGCGGGAGCGATGGGACTGGGGAACCGGGGAGCCAAGGCACCGGGGAACGGGTTGAACCGAGGAGCCATAAGCACCGGGGAACCGGGAGCAACGGCGAGATGGGGAAACGGGGGGACGAGGCACCAGGAAACGGGGAACCCGGGAAGCAGCGGCACCGGGGAACAGGGAGAGATGGAAGAGCCGTGGCACTAGGGAACGGGGAAGCGGGGAGCCGGGAGCATCGGGGAACCGGGAGCACTGGGGATCCAAGGCACCAGGAAACCGGGGACACCGGGGGAGCTGCGGGCCTGGGGAACCGGGAGCAGCGGGGAGCCGAGGCACCAGGGAACGGGAAACCGCTGGCACCGGGGAGCCGTGGGCACCGGGAGCAGCGGGGAACGGGAAAGCCGTGGGCACCGGGGATGCACCGGGAACACAGCGGGGGATGCAGGGGAGGAAGCACCGGGAAACCGAGGACACCGGGAGCGCGGGGGACCCGCAGCACCGGGGAACGTGGAGATGGGGGCAGCTGGGAACGGAAAAACCGGGGGCACTGGGGAGCTGCAGCGCCGGGGAGCCGGGAGCATCCACCGGTGCCGGGGCCTGGTGTGGGCGCGGGGTGGGCACGGGGGAGCCCCGGTACCCGGTTGGCTTCACAACGGGGCCTGGAGAGGGACCAGGACGGGGTGGGAGGAGCAGGGTAGGGGAGACCCCGGTGCCGGTAGCTCCAGGTGTATGTGTGAGGGGACCCCGAGACACCCCATAACCCCCCCCCGATCCCAGGCGTTGACTTCAAGATGAAGACCATCGAGGTGGACGGCATCAAGGTGCGGATACAGATCTGGTGAGTGCCGGCACCGGGGTTCGGGGGGGCTGAACCTCGGTCCTACCCCCTCACAGCGGGGGCTGAGGCCTGGGCACAGCTCATGCCATGGGCACTGGGGCTGAGCTCCTGTCCCGGTGCAGGGACACGGCAGGGCAGGAGCGGTACCAGACCATCACCAAGCAGTACTACCGGCGGGCGCAGGTACAGGGAGGGGGGGACCCCGTCCTGGAGCACAGAGGAGGGGAAACCGAGGCACGGGGGGGGGGGGGGGGTTAAATGGCCACATCCCCCCCCCCCCCCCCATTATTCCATAGGGCATCTTCCTGGTGTACGACATCAGCAGCGAGCGCTCCTACCAGCACATTGTGAAGTGGGCCAGCGACGTGGATGAGGTCTGGAGGGGGAGTGCAAAAGCCTGGGGGGGTCCCCCTGATGTAATGGGGGGGTCCTCACGCTGCTCCCCCCCCCCCCCCCAGTACGCACCTGATGGTGTCCAGAAGATCCTCATTGGGAACAAGGCGGACGAGGAGCACAAGAGGCAAGTGGCCAAAGAGCAAGGGCTGCAGGTGAGCGGGGGCTGCTGGGGCCCCCCCTGCGCCCCGGCATGGATGGAGTCCCCCTGCATCCACAGGGACCCCAACAGCCCTCCTGCAGCCCTATGTGTGTCCATTCCCCCCCCCCCCAGCATGACCAGGGACCCCCTCCCCAGTGCCTGTGCACCCCCAGGGCTGCTCTGACACATCCCTGTGTGTCTTCCACTTCAGTGTAACCCCAAATCCTCCCCCTGCACCCCAATGTGGACAGAGCCCCCCATGAGCCCCCACTGCACTCCATAGAGACCCCAATAACCCTCCTGCGCCCCTATTTGTGTCCATTCCCCCTCTCCAGCGTGATCAGGGATTCCTCCCCCCCAGTGCCTGTGCACCCCCAGGACCACTCTTACACCTCCCTGTCCCCCCCCACCATAACCCCAACCACACCCCAAGCACCCCAACATAGCCCCTGCACCCCCAAAGCACCCAGATCCTCCCCCCCGAGTCCCCCTTGCACCGTTGCCCAGCCCCAGTGGGTGCCCCTATTGCAGCCCCCCAGTGCCCCCATGGCCAGCACAGCCCCTCCATGTGCCTGGGGTGGGGGGGGGACTGGGGGTGCTGGTGCCCCCCCAACCCCCTCGCCTGCAGCTGGCCAGGGAGTACGGGATGGATTTCTATGAGACCAGCGCCTGCAGCAACCTCAACATCAAGGAGGTATTGGGGGGGACGGCGATGGAGGGGTCAATAAAAGGGGGTTCAGGGGGGGTCCCCCAGGCTCACACCCCCCCCCGTTCGCAGTCCTTCACGCGGCTGACGGAGCTGGTGCTGCAGGCGCATCGCAAGGAGCTGGAGGGGCTGCGGGCCCCCCCCCGCACCCCCACTTTGGCCCGCTTAGAGGAGGATGAGCAGCAGCCCCTGTGCAGCGAGGACACCCCCAAAACCTGCTGGTGTTGAAGCATGAACCCCCCTAAGGACCCCTCTTTGGATCCCACCCACCCCTGGGCTGTGCTTGGGCAGGGGGGGGACCGTGGGTGTGGGATGGGGCAGCCCCATAGAGGGGGGTGATGGGGACAGGCGTGATGGGGTGAACCCAGATTGCACCCATGGTCCCCTTGGTGGGCAGGGGGATGATGGGTGCTGGTGCCCCCCCCATGCCCATGGACCCCCCCCCCTGTTTTACACATACAATAAAGGTGATGCTAGAGGTGGCTGGGGCTTGGGGCTGCCAGGGGGTGCTCCATGGGGCTGGGGGAGTGGTCCGTGTGTGGCTGTGCCCCACCAGAGCCCTCAGCACTGTGCATGGGGCAGTGCCGGTGCACGGCAACACGAGCGGGTATCAATAATTGAGGCTATGCCGGGGCTGCTGCAGCGGTGTCCTCTTTCCAGGCCAAGGGATGGGGACATGGGGTGCTGGGTCTACGGGTGCTGTGCCCATCACCACTGCCGGCTCAGTCCTGGCTGGGGGAGCATCCCCACAGGGATGCAGGAGCTGGCCCTGGCATGCACAGGGATATCGTTGTCAGACAGCTTGGTCATGGGCAGCAGGATGATGATTGGCATTGGGGGTGGTGGGCATCGGCATGGATGGGCATTGGGATAGCAGCCGGCCCTGGGATGGTGATGGGCACTGGGATCCTGGTGGGCATTGGCATGGATGAGCACTGGGATCCTCATGGGCACTGGGATGGGTGGGCAGTAGGATGAGGACTGGCATTGGATGGTGGTGGGCATTGGCATGGATGGGCACTGGGATCCTGGTGGGCACTGGGATGGTGATGGGCACTGGGATCCTGGTAGGCACTGGCATGGATGGCACTGGGATGGTGATGGGCACCAGGATGATGCTGCACGCAAAGCAGATGGATGCCAGGCTCAACACTGGCCCTGGGACCAGTGGGCACCAGCACTGGTGGGCAGGCAGCAGGCACAGGGATGGCAAACACCGGCAGCCTACAGGTGATACCAATGCAGCCTTGGGGTGGGATCCACACTGTGCCCCCCATCCCATGTAGGTCTGAGTCACCCCTTCTCCACCCGACACACCCCCACCTCCCCCAGCTCTTCCCACCCCACAGCCCGGGGGCAGAGGGAACAGCATCCATGCCATGAATTATTGAGGTGAGTTGGAGCATCCATGGCCCCGTGCCACCACTCCCTCCCTGCGCCAGGGTGGACGGCTCCGGTTTCCAGTGGGAGAGCTCCGGATCCAGCCCATCACGTGGACACCGGGAAGCCCTTAAGGCTGCCTGCGGCCGCAGGGGAAGGGAAGGCAGCAGCGCCCGCAGCCATGAGCATCCCCATCGCCAAGTCCTTCTATGACCTGAGCGCCACCTCCTTGCAGGGGGAGAGGGTGGATTTCAACGTGTTCCGGGGCCGTGTGGTCCTCATCGAGAACGTGGCATCGCTCTGAGGCTCCACGGTGCGGGATTACACCCAGCTCAACCAGCTGCAGGCCCGCTACCCGCGGCGGCTGGTGGTGCTGGGCTTCCCCTGCAACCAGTTCGGCTTCCAGGTAAGAGCCGGCAGTCATGGAATGGATTGGAAGGGAGCTCAAAGCTCATCCGGGTCCATGGGTAGGGATGCTTTCCACTAGACCCCGTTGCTCCAAGCTCCATCCAACACTGTCGGCACATCCCTGCGCTGGTATCTCATCACCTCCATAGGGAAGCATTCTCCTTAAGGAATTCCTCCTTCCAGGAGAACAGCACCAACGAGGAGATCCTCAGCATCCTGAAGCACGTGCGGCCAGGGGGCGGCTTCGAGCCCAACTTCACCCTGTTCCAGAAGTGCCAGGTGAACGGCGCCGACACGCACCCGGTCTTTGCCTACCTGAAGCTCCATCTCCCTGCTCCAGCTGACGAGGCAGTGATCCTCATGTCGGAGCCACGGTTCCTGGCCTGGAGCCCCATCCGGCGCTCTGATATCTCCTGGAACTTCGAGAAGTTCTTGGTGGGACCCGAAGGGGAACCGTTCCGGCGCTACAGCCCCCGCACGGCCACGGCGCAGCTGGAGCCCGACATCCAGCGCCTCCTCAAGCTGGCCAAATAGATCCCTTGTCCCAGCAGCCGCTTCCCTCGGGATGCTCCCAGCTCTCTGCAGGGTGATGGTCCCCTCTGAAACCGCCGCAGGGAGGGGGCTGGATGGGGGCAGAGAGCTGGAGGCACCGGGGTGCTGTGGGCTGGTGGCAATAAAGGAGGGAGCGAACCCCAAAGTGCGCATGGTTTGTGGAGTGCTGGGGGGGGAGCAGCAGGAAAAGCCCCTAGAGGCTGGATGTGGGGCTGGATGGAGCAGTGCCCAGCCCCCTGTGGGTGCCACTGGGTACCAAGGGCAGCATCACACCCCAGGGAGTGATTTTGGGTGTCATTGGGTGCCAAGGGCACCACTGCACCCCAAGCAGTGATTTTGGGTGTCGTTGGGTGCCAAGGGCAGCATCACACCCCAGGGAGTGATTTTGGGGGCCATTGGGTGCCAAGGGCACCACTGCAGCCCAGGGAGTGATTTTGGGTGCCACTGGGTGACACATCCCAGGGAAACAGGCCCTCGGAAGTGCAGTGATCCCTAAGGAGCAGAAGGATCCCACGCAGCTTCTCAGCAGAGTTTGGGAGAGCAGGATGGGTGCTGAGGTGCTGGGAAAGGCTGGATCCACTCAGAGGGACGGAATTCCATAGCCTCACAGGAAGGAAAAGCCCCCCAGTCACTTCCTTGCCCCCCAGGCAGCGACGGGAAGCCCGTGGGGCTGAAGGCTGTAACACATCACATTTATTGCCCCACATGTGCGGGGTCCTGAGGTGGAGTGAGCATCCTTTGGGACCCCTTTTTGGGGTGACAACACACTGGGGCCCCCTTCATGTCTTCAGCACATGGGGGGCTCAGGTTGTGGTGCTCCTGCCTGTTCCTGGAGCTGGGATGTGGGCACAGGAGCATGGAAGCATCCGGCATCAGGCATCCACCACATCCAGGCTGGAAGGTTGGAGAAGAGAATCAGGTAAAGGACCACGTTATCCATAGGGATCCCAGTGCCAGGGATCTCCTGGTGCTGATGGGGAGGCGGAAGGGAGATCCTGGGACACCCAGGGATTCATACTGGGATCCAAACTGGCTTCAGAAGAGCGGAGTCATCTGCCTGGGGTCATCAGGGAGGATGCTGATGGAGTCCTCAGCCCGGCCACAGAGCAGGCACAGCATTGTGTATTCCTGGTGGGATACAGAGGGAATGAGCACAGGAGGGTGCATTCCTGGTGGGACACAGAGAGGATGAGCACAGGAGGGTGTATTCCTGGTGGGATACACAGGAAATGAACACAGGAGGGTGCATTCCTGGTGGGACACAGAGGGGATAAGCTCAGCATGGTGTATTCCTGGTGGGATATACAGGGAATGAATGCAGGAGGGTGTAATCCTGGTGGGACACAGAGGGGATGAGCACAGCATGGTGTATTCCTGGTGGGATACACAGGGAATGAGCACAGGAGGGTGTATTCCTGGTGGGACACGACACGGGGGGGGGGGTGCCACAGCAGCTCTGCCGCTCTCCTGCAGGGAAACCCAACCCGGAGCCATCACCCGATCCCCGACTGCAATCGGATCCGGTGGGATCTTGTTTCCAGCTCCCCCCAGCCCATTTTCCAGCATTTAGCAGTTGCATAGGAAATGTGCCAGGGAGGAGGTGGGAAGAGCCATGCTTTCCCGCACAGACATTCCCACTGGGCTGCACGGGAAGCACCAGGTGAGCTGGGAAGCAGGGACTAATGCCAGCAGCTCCCGGTAGCCACACACATAGGGATGGCTTCTGGAAGCATAGGGAGCGTCTGGAACACCACAGGAGCAGCCCGGGGCTCGGACTGGTGTCCCCAGAGCTGGGGGGCACAAAGTGGGGACCCTGCAGTACCTGGTAGTCATCCACCACGCTGAAGGTGTACTCATGGCGCGCAATGAGGTGGTGGCAGTTCCTGCACAGGTCTGCGGAGGGGAGAGGGCACCGGGATAAGGGGATGTGGCTGCTCCCAACCCTGGGTATTCCCACTCCAATGCCCTCAGCCCCTTGGGGACAAAGGGATGAGCCCCCCCCCACCCCGTGCTCCCAGGAGCATCCCCTGTAGCATTAACCCCCCCCCTCAGTCCCAGGAGCATCCACACCCCTAAATGCCCCCCCAGCACCTCAACCCCTCCCCAGCCATCAGCTCCCTGACACCCCCAACCCCAAACCTCGAGATCCTCCCCTAAACCCTCACCCCACCGCAAGGGGGCCCCCAACATCGGACCCCAAATTAACCCTCTCTCAGCTCCATAGGCCCCAAACTCCCCCCTCCAAGCCCCAAACCCCACAGGGTCCCCCTGAGGCCCAGACCCCAAAAGGTCTCCCCCAACCTTAGACCCCAAAGGGTCCCTCCCGAGGCCCAGACCCCAAAGGTCCCACTTAGCCCCAAAAGTCCCCCCGAGGCCCAGACCCCAAAGGTCCCCCTCAGCCCCAAAAGTCCCTCAGCCCCAAAAGTCCCCCCAGCCCCAAAGGATTCCCCCAGCCCCAAAGGGCCCCCCCGGTCCCAGCTCACGGTCGTAGGTGACGATCTCCTCCCCGCCGTGCAGCCCGGCCGCGCGGTTGCTCAACAGCACCAAGTCCCGGCGGCCGCACTGCGCGCACCCCACGAAGTTGAGGAGGAAGGAGCCGCCCTCCAGGCAGGTGGTGCCCTGCGGCGGCAGCACCACACGGTCGGTACCGGGATCACCCCGCTCCGGTCGCTCCCGGCCCCGGCCTTACCCGCTCCGGGTACTCGGTGCCCACACAGCCGCCGCACATCCCGCCGCAGCTCTCGCGAGACTTCCGTCGCGGGAGGGGGGGCTTAGCTAACGGGGCGTGGTCAATGCTATTAGCACCGCCTACAAGGCGGGATTGGTTGTGACGGTAGGTGGGCGTGGGTTAACCGCATGGAGGGGCGTGGCTTGGATGCGAACGGGCGTGGTTTACGGATGGAGGCGTGGTTTACGAATGGAGGCGTGGTTTATGAATGGAGGCGTGGCTTGTGAATGGAGGCGTGGCCAAGCGGTGCCCCCCTACGCGTCAGCGTGACCGTGGGGCAGGACCGGGACTCTCGGACCTCCCCCCACCCCACCGGAGCCGGCCCCATGCGGGTTGCAGCTCCCCCCCGGTGCTTGGGCAGCCAGCGCTGGGCTGCAGGGTCCTGGGGCCGTTGGGTGGGGGCACTCAGTGGGGCTGGCGGTGAGCAAACTGGGCTGGGGGGGGGTCAGGTCCAGCTGGGGGTCTCCTGAGCTGTCTGGGGATGCCTGGCAGTACCCGTGGAGTGCCTGGGGCTACCTGAGGGAGCCCCAGGGCCAGTGGGGGATCCTCAGGACTGGATGAGGGGGGCCTGGGATCAGCCAGGGTAGCCCCAAGACCAAGAACACCCAGGGCTGGCTGGGGGGTGCCTGGGACTAGCTGGGGGGCACCCAGGGCTAGCTGAGCGACACCTAGGGCTAGTGGGGGGTGCCTGAGTGACCCCCATGGGTAGCCAGCAGTGCCTGTGGCCAGCCAGAGCTACTCGGGTCGAGCTGGGGGCCACGTGGGCTAACGGTGGACACTCAGGGCTAGCGAGGGTACCCATAGAGCCAGCTGGGGGAGCGCTGGGACCAGCTGAGAGCCTCCCAGAGCTAATCAGGAGTGCCTGGGGCTGGCTGGGGTATACTTGGAGCTAGCTGGGGGGGACTAGCTGGGAGAGAAGCAGGGATAATGGGGGCTTCCCCAGGGCTAGCGAGGAGGGTGCCTGGGGCTGAGGGATGCCAAGGACTAGTGGGGGACAGCCGGCACTAGCCGAGGGGTGCCTGAGACTGAGTGACCCCCATGGCTAGCCAGGAGTGCCGTAGGGCTAGTAAGGGAACCCTAGGGCTAGCTGAGGAAGCGCTGGGACTAGCTGGAGGACCCCCAGGTCTAGCTGGAGGGTATCTCGGGCTAGCTGAGGGACGCCCAAAGCTAACGGGGGAGATCCAGGGCCAGCGGACGGGTGCTTTGGGCTAACTGAGAGACCCCCAGAACTAGCCAGGAGTGCCTGGGGCTTGCTGGGAGAGCCAGGGCTCGTTGGGGGACACCCATGTCTAGCTTGGGGGTGCACTACCCGAGTGCCAGCGGTGGCTGGGGGAGCACCCAGGTCTACTGGGGTCCCTGTTAGCCCCCCCCCCGACCTAACGGGGTACCCGGAGACAGCGGGGTCCCCCCGGAGCTCGGGTTCCCGAGTTACCGGTGGGGGGGGGGGGTCATCGGGGCGCTGCGCCGCTCCGTGCCCGGTAGGAGCCGGTGGCGGCGGCCGGGGGGGGCCGCTGTGCTGCATTGCGGGGCGGGCGGCTCGTCCCCGCCCGCCTCCGCCCGGCCCTCCCGGGGGGAGCGGGGCTATCGGGGCCGGGCAGCGCTCTGGCCCCGGGCAGGAATGTCCCTGCGCGCACGGATAATGTTATTTATATCGCGGCAGAGGGCGGCTCCGCTCCCCCCGCCCCGCTCCGGTCCCGGCTCCGGCCCCGGGCCCGCCGCCGCTCGTCCTCCCGCCGCCCCGCGCAGGTGAGAGCCGCGGCCGCCGGGATGCGCCGCCTCCGATGATGGTGATGGTGGTGGTGGTGATGGAGAGGGAGGGATGAAGCGGGAAGAACCGGAGCGAAGCCGAGGAGGGGGGGGGGGGTACCAGAACGCGCTGCCCGCCCCGGGGACGGCGGGTGCAGCGCTGCGGGGGCTGCGGGTAAAGTTCGGCAGGGGCTCAGCCCTCGCCGTTATCCCCCCCGCGGAAGGGGCGCCGGTGCCACCGGGGGTCCCCCGGGGCCGCTCGGGGCGGCGGGGCCACGCGGTGACGGGAAGGACGGGGCGGGCGAGCGGCGGTGACTTTCTGGGGACACCCTGGGGACGCTGTCCCTATGGAGGGGACACAACAACAAGCGGTGTGCCAGGGGCTGCCGTAGCCCCGGGTGTGTGGCGGTGGGACACGGTGGGACAGTGGGCTCCGGCGGTGACTCACGGTGGGACACATCTCCCAGCCTGTTCATAGCAACTGGGGGAAACTGGAGTTACTGGGAGGAGTTTCCTGTGCCCTTGTCCCCCCTTGTCCGGGCAGCAGGAGGATGCTCAGGGATGGGTGTTGGGATGGGGGACCTCCCCCCCAAATAAGTTAGATTCTCGTTTCAAGACGGCTTTTGCCTTTGTAAATCTCCTGCTCCTGGAGGCAGGGAATAGTGGAGCCGTTTCTCTGTTCTCTTATCCCAGTGGGATAAGCCCCGTTTTGGGAGGATATAAGGAAAGGAGACTCCCCCCAACCCCAGTGGGTGCTGGCACAGCCTCCCCCCCGAGGTGTGTTTTGTCGCTATGGGGTGGTTTTAGGGTCCTATATAGTGCTTTTGGGGTGGGTGAGGAGGCGCAGGGGAGCAGCTCCTAAGAAGGGAGCCAGGGGAGGCCTATTTATAGCCAGAAATGTCTGTGGAGCATCAGCACGTGTGCGTGTCACCGCGCCCGGGTTAGGTGACATGGGACAGCCCTGGCATGGCCGGCATCCGCGCCCATTCCAGCCTTAGGGAAACCCAAACCCTCACCCATGGGTGGGAAAGCGAGGCCCGGCACTGCCTGGAGGAGCTGTGCCATGCCATGCAGTGCCAAAGGACCCCACGCTGTGCCAGGCAGCCGTGCCGAGCGGGACCATCTGCTCCAGGCCCTTCCCATGAGCTTGGGATGCAGGAGGATGGGGGGGGGGGGATGTGGGAATACCCCTCAATTCTTGCTTCTTCCCAATGGGGCTGGAGATGGAGGTTGATGGAGGTGAAGCTTGAAGTGTTAATGGTGAAGTGAAGCAGCCGGGGTGACATTGGGTGACACCAGGACTCACCAGGCCCAGTATGGAGGTGATGGAGCAGCTATTTTGGGGTGATTTCGGGGTGGTTTGGGGTCCCCATGAGAGCTCAGGCAGCAGCAGACTGGTGTTTTGGCAGCGCATTGTGATGGTGAGGGCTGAGCCGGGGGTGCCCCAGCCACCATTGGGGTGGGGGGGGGGTGTCACCCTGTCCCCCAGGCCTGATGGGGGGACACTGGCAGAGGCACGGTACCAACCCCTCCCCGGGAAGTGCTGATTCACGGCGCTGCCCTGGCTCTGGCCGCAGGATGCTCATGCTGGGGATGGCGTCCCGGAATTCCCGGGGTGGGAGTACCGGGATGGGGGTGGCTTTGCCAACGAGGCCGTTTGAAAGGCACTGGGGAAGCAGAGGGAGATTTAAAGGCCGTGTGAGCGCCCGCGCTTGATGCACAGCTGGCAGCTCCCTTGGGTCCCATCTCCTCCTCCTCTTCCTCCTCCTTGGATGCTCGCTGCCTCGCTGCTGTGGTGATGATGGTGGGGGAAAGGCTCAGCGAAGACCGGGGGCTCCTGCCAGCACGACAGAGACCCCACACAACTCAGCACACTCAGTGCATCACATCCCGAGCATGCAGCTCCTGTAGGGTTGGGATTTGGGGGGGGGGGGGGTGCCCACATTTGGGCTTCCCCAGGGGTTCTGCTGCAGGACCTCAGCACTTGCATGGCCTTGTGCACTCTCCTGTGCCTTATTGCGTGTCCTTGTGTGCACTTCCATGTCCTTGCTTGCATGTGTGTGCTCTTACACGCTCTGGCAGGCTCCTGCATGTCCTTGCTCACATGTGTGTATTTTTACATGCTCTGGCACACTTCTTCATGTCCTTGCTCACATGTACATGTTCTGGCATGCTTCTCCATGTTCTTGCTCACATGTACAGTGTTCTGGCACCCTCCTGCATACCCTTGCTCACATACGCGTGCTCTTACACACACTGTCACACTTCTCCACGTCCTTTCTCCCATGTGCACGCTCTGCCATGCTCCTGCACATGCTTGCTCACATGTGCCTGCTCTTACGCACTCCAGCATGCTCTTACCCATCCTCACCCCCATGCACGCACTCTATCGCACTCATCCACGTCCCTCCTCCCCCATACAACCCCTACCCGCTCCCTGCCCAGATCAGTCCCGGGGCCAAGTCCCTGCCTGCATGGCCACGATTACGGAGCGGAGCCGGCCCCAGCCCAGGGCTGCCGGGCCCGATAACGTTCCCTGCCGGTGCCCCGGGGGGTCCCGGGTGCCGCGGGCCCGGGAGGACACGGGGGTTCGGGGATACCCATGGCCGAGGCTCCCCGCGGTGCAGGGGGGCGGATCCCTGCCGGGTGCTGCCTCCTGCTCCCCTGCGGGGCCCCAGCGCCCCCCCCCCCCCCCCCCCACCAGCTGCTCAGGGGCATTTATAGACACCAACCGTGTCCCATCCGTGTCTCAAATGTCCCCGGGGCGGTGGCCTCGGCGCTGGCAGCTGTCACCCGCTCTGTGCCACCGGTGGTGGTGAACCCCCTCCATGGTGCGGTGATGGGTGGGTGCAGCAGTACCTGCATCCCTTGGGCTATCAGGGGTGAGGGGACATCAATGGGGACCTGGGTTGGGGCCACTGTCACCCACTTTGTGCCACCAGTGATGGTCAACCCCCTCCATAACACAATGGTGGGATGGGTGCAACAGCATCCTTGTCCCTGGGGGTGCCAGGGGTGAGAGACACCCATGGGGACCTGGGCTGGGCACTGGGTGTGCTTGTCACCCACTTTGTGCCACCAGTGCCAGTGAACCCCCTTCATGGTGCAGCGTTGGGGTGGGTGCAACAGCACCAATGTCCTTAGGGTACCCAGGGGTGAGGGGACATCCATGGAGACCTGGGTTGGGGCTCTGCATATGATTGTCACCTACTTTGTGCCACCAGTGCCTGTGAACCCCCTTCATGGTGCAATGCTGGGGTGGGTGCACAAGCACCCATGTCCCTGGAGGTACCAGGGCTTGTGGGGGCACCCATGGGGACCTGCTCCATGGTGCTAGGTGTGAAATCACCACTTTGTGCCATCAATGATGAACTCCCTCCATAGCACTGGTGCTGGGGTGAGATCAGCACCCATGTGCTTGGGGGTTCCAGGAGTGACAGAACACCCATGGGGATCTGGGCTGGGGCACTGGGTGTGATTGTCACCAGTTTTGTGCCCTCAGTGCTGGGGACCCCCCTTCAGGGCACAACGTTGGTGTGCGAGCAGCATCCATGTCCCTGAGATACCCAGGGGTGAGGGGACACCCACGGGGACCAGGGTTGGGATGCTGAGTGTGATGCCAGGACCATGCATGCACTTATTGGTCCCCCCAAGCACCCAGCACCCAGGTGCCCCCAACACCTCTATGGGGACCAGGTTAAATCCCTTTGAGCTGCTTAAGCAGCTTCTAAGCCACAAATCCCCATGAGCCGCCAGCACTGCGGTGCTGCCGATGGTGATGTCCCCAGCTCCCGCTCTGTGCCAGGGGCCTCTTGCCGGCAGCCAGCAGCCACCTGGCTGGGGGACAGAGGGACCATGACCTCAGTGAACGACTACGAGCTGCAGCAGCAGTATAGCCGCATCAACGTGCGCTGGGACGCCTCTGATGATGAGCTGGACAACGACAACAGCTCCGCGCGCCTCTTCGAGCGCTCCCGCATCAAAGCCCTGGCAGGTCTGTGGTGGGGCCTCTTGGTCCTCGTGGGGGGTTCTCGCTGTCGGTGCCACCACGTCCGTTCTTGTTGCAGATGAGAGGGAGGCGGTGCAGAAGAAAACCTTCACCAAGTGGGTGAACTCACACTTGGCTCGGGTGACCTGTCGCATCTCGGACCTCTACATGGACCTCCGGGATGGCCGAGTGCTCATCAAGCTGCTGGAGGTGCTATCGGGGGAGCTTCTGGTAGGAATTCTATGCAGATAGAGATCCCAGGATCCACACTATCCCATCCCATCCCACTCCACACCCCATCAAGCCTGTTGACATTGGCGTTGACCAAGGTGCCATCTGGATTGTGGTGGTAGCCAAGGTGCAGGGGTGTCCCCGGGTAGGGAATGGGGTGTCCAGCATAGAGGAGAGGGTGCTGAGCTCTGTCGTGTCCCAGCCCAAGCCCACCAAAGGCCGGATGCGGATCCACTGCCTGGAGAACGTGGACAAGGCGCTGCAGTTCCTGAAGGAGCAGAGGGTGCACTTGGAGAACATGGGCTCACACGACATCGTGGACGGCAACCACCGCCTGGTCCTCGGCCTCATCTGGACCATCATCCTGCGCTTCCAGGTGAGGCTGGGGGAGCACATCTCCACTCAGCACCCCACGGATCATTCCAAGCAGGATCCCTCCTCTGTGGACATCCATATCCAACCATGAGATGTTCTTCTGTCCGCAGATCCAGGACATCATTGTGGAGACGCAGGAGGGCCGGGAAACGCGCTCTGCACGGGATGCGCTGCTGCTCTGGTGCCAGATGAAGACAGTGGGGTAAGTGGTGGGACACGCATCCCACCATGCTGGGGACTTGGGGTGACCAGAGGGTGACGGTGACGTCCTGTCCCCGTCACAGGTACCCCCATGTGAACATCACCAACTTCACCTCGAGCTGGAAGGATGGGCTGGCCTTCAACGCCCTCATCCACAAGCACAGGTAGGTGGGCACTGGGATGTTGGAATTGGATGATCTTCAGATCCTTTCCAACTCAAACCATTCTATGATTCGATATCCCAGGGGGGTGGTGGCACCCAGGGGGTATCCCATGGGTGCATCACCATTATCCCACCCCCTTTGTCCCTAGGCCTGAGCTGGTTGACTTCCAAAACCTGACCAAATCCAACGCACGGCACAACCTGGAGCATGCGTTCAGCGTGGCCGAGCGGCACCTTGGCATCACCTCACTGCTTGACCCTGAAGGTGAGCTCCTGCTGCCACCCCTCTTGCCTCAGTTCCCCCATCACACCCTGGGGACATGCCCAGGTCCATGTGGAAAAGACAGAGAGGCTTCCAACCTCATGGAAGGAGGGTCTGGGTGGAAGCAAGGGGGGACCTCATGAGGCAATGCTGGGCCATTGATGTTGGGTCAAGATTGATGCCTCTCGCCCTTGCCGAGCAGATGTATTCACGGAGAACCCCGATGAGAAGTCCATCATCACCTATGTGGTGGCTTTCTACCACTACTTCTCCAAGATGAAGGTGCTCGAAGTGGAGGGCAGGCGCCTGGGCAAGGTAAAGGGATGGCAATGAGGTGGTATGGGTTCTGCTGCAGTGCCAGCACCAACCCATGCTCACCACCATCCCCACCACAGGTCATCGAGCATGCCAAGGAGACTGAGAGGATGATTGAGGGCTATGGGGGGTTGGCTTCAGACCTTCTCACCTGGATCGAGCAGACCATCGCCTCCCTCAACAGCCGCAGCTTTGCCAACTCATTGGCTGGGGTTCAGCACCAGCTCCAGGCCTTCAGCACCTACCGCACTGTGGAGAAGCCCCCCAAGTGAGTGTTCCCCAGCCCCACCGTGCCTGTGTGCTGGTGTGGAGCACCCATGGGTGCTCCAGGCTCAGCTCTCTGCTCTGGGCAGGTTTCAGGAGAAGGGGAACCTGGAGGTGCTGCTCTTCACCATCCAGTCACGGATGAGAGCCAACAACCAACGCGTCTACACCCCTCACGAGGGGCGCCTGGTGTCCGACATCAACCGGGTACGGGGACATCCTGCTGCCATGGGGACATGTGGCTGCTCCCATGGCACCCTATGACCTGGGGCCAGTTCTTGCCCTGGTATCCATGGTGGCTTTGCTCTCCAGGCTGTCCCAGGGCAGGTTGGGTCCATCTCTTGGGTCAAGCTGGGTCCATCCCTTGGGTCAAGCTGGGTCCATCCCACAGCAATTCAAGTCCATCTAGGATGGGTCCAAAGGCTTGTTGGGTCTATCTCGTAGGTCAAGCTGTGCCATTCCTAGAGCAGTTCAGGCCCATCCCAGAGCAATTCAGGTCCATCCAAGCATGGGTCCCAAGGCAGGTTGGGTCCATCTCTTTGGGGCAGGTTGGATCTACCTCCTGGGCCAATCTAGGTCCATTCTAGAGCAATTCAGGTCCATCTTAGGATGGGTCCCAAAGCAGTTTGGGTCCATTACCTGGGGGCAGTTTGGGTCCATCATAGAATGGGTTTCAAGGCAGCTTGTGTCCATTTGTTGAGTCAAACTGAGTCCATCCCAGAGCAGCTCAAGTCCATCCCAGGACACGTTCAGTCCACCCTGGTGCAGTCTGGTCCATCCCAGGGCAGGTTGCGTCCCACCACCCATGTTCCACTCTGGGGCTCCCCAGCAGAACAAGCCACACGGGCAGGTGTTGGGCCATGGGGGGACACTGGCGCCATCCCTATCCACAGGCCTGGGAGCAGCTGGAGAAGGCGGAACACGAGCGGGAGCTGGCGCTGCGCAACGAGCTCATCCGGCAGGAGAAGCTGGAGCAGCTCGCGCGGCGCTTTGACCGCAAGGCAGCTATGAGGGAGGCCTGGCTGAGCGAGAACCAGCGCCTGGTGGCACAGGTAAGGCTGGGGACCAGAACGGGGACCAGACACCCAACCAGAGCCTCACCATGGGCTTTGTGATGGGCAGGACAACTTCGGCCACGACTTGCCTGCGGTGGAGGCAGCCAAGAAGAAGCATGAGGCCATTGAGACGGACACAGCTGCCTACAAGGAGAGGGTGCAGGCCATTGAGGCGGTGGCCAAGGAGCTGGAGGCGGGGGGGTACCATGACATCCAGCGCATCAACAAGCGCAAGGACAACATCCTGAGGCTCTGGGATCAGCTCCAGGAGCTTCTGGCTGCCCGGCGGCAGCGTCTGGAGATGAACCTCACCCTGCAGCACCTCTTCCAGGAGATGCTCCACTGCATTGACTGGATGGATGAGGTCAAGGTGAGCCACCAAGGGTTGGGTGCCACGGTGGGTTGGGTATCACCATGAGTGCCACTCTGGGTTGGATGCTACCATGGGTTGGATGCCACTGTGTGGGGAGACGCCATAGGCTGGATGCCACCACAGGTTGAATGCCACTGTGAGTTGGATGCCACTGTGGGTTGGGTGCTGCCATGGGCTAGATGCCACCATGGGTTGGGTGGCACTGTGAGTTGGATGCCACCTTGTGTTGGGTGCCACCATGGGTTGGATGCCACCTTGTGTTGGGTGCCACTGTGGGTTGGATACCACCTGGGGTTGGGTCCCACCATGGGCTGGATGTCACCAAGGGCTGCATGCCACCGTGGATCGGGTCCCTTGGTCTGACCAGGCAGGATGTTGCTGAGACTCATCTTGGGATGCGGATGAGATGCTGGGTGCGGCTGTTGGAACTGGAAGTGGGTGACACCTCGAGCTCTCCCATAGGTGCAGTTGGCATCACCGGAATCCGGGAAGCACCTTCTGGAGGCTGAGGAGCTGCTGCAGACCCACCGGATGCTGGAGACTGACATGGCCCTGCAGGCAGAGAAGACCCGGGCCATCAGCGCTGCCGCCCTCTGCTTTGCCGATGCCGAGGGTAGGGAAACCGGGATGCTCCGGGACCGAGGCACGGGAAAGCCGGGATGGATGCACCCTGCTGATGAGCACCCACCCCATTCCTTTCCAGGCTACCGCCCCTGCGACCCCAAAGTGATCCGTGACCGCGTGAGCCACTTGGAGATGTGCCGGCGGGAGCTGCAGGCGCTGGCAGCCCGTCGCAGAGCCTTACTGGAGCAATCCCGCTCCCTCTGGATGTGCCTGTGGGAGCTGGACGAGGCGGAAAGCTGGATCAAGGAGCAGGAGCAGCTTTACTCCTCGCTGGACTTCGGCAAGGACCTGCCGGGGGTGCTGCTGCTGCGCCGCCGCCACGACGCCTTCGAGGCGGAGCTGCGGAGCCGCGGGGCTCGGCTGGAGCGGGCGCTGGCGGCCGGGGAGGGGCAGTCGGGACCGGCTGCGGGGCAGCTGCGGGAGCGGGGGACGGCCGTGCGGGCGCTGTGGGCGCAGCTGGAGGAGTTGGCCGCGTTCCGACGGCGCGGCCTGAGCCAGGCTGAGGGCTTCTTCCAGTTCCAGGTGGAAGCGGAGGAGCTGGCAGAGGCGCTGCAGGGATGCGCGGCGCAGGGCGGGTGCCGCGGAGCTGGGGCAGGATGAGTGCCGCACCCGTGTCCTGCTGCGGCAGCACCAGGAGCTGCTGGAGGAGCTGGAGGGAGCGCGGGAGCAGCTGGAGAAGTTGTCCCAGCAAGCGGAGGGGTTCCCGGCGGAGCTGCGCTCCGGCCCTGAGGCGCAGAGCCGGCTCCTGGCGCTGCGGGAGCTGCACGCTGAGGCCACCGCGCTGGCCGAGCGCAGGGGCAGGCAGCTGAGGGATGCGCTCGACCTCTACACGGTGTTCGGGGAGAGCGATGCTTGTCACCTCTGGATGGGAGCCAAGGAGACCTGGCTGGGACAGCTGGAGGTTCCCCAGGCGCTGGAGGACCTGGATGTGGCGCAGCACAGGTAAGAGCTCCTGTGATGTGTGCTGAGTTGCTGCCTGTTCTCAGCCTGGGAGTGTTCTGGACAAGGCTTCTTATGGGGAGACCTCAGAGCAGCTCCAGTGCCTGAAGGGGCTGCAGGAAACCTGGAGAGGGGCTTTGGACAAGGGATGTAGGGACAGGCCAAGGGGAATGGCTTTAACCTGCCAGAGGGGAGACTGAGATGATAGCTCTTAGGCAGAAGCTCTTCCCTGGGAGGGTGCTGAGGTGCTGGCACAGGGTGCCCAGAGAAGCTGTGGCTGCCCCATCCCTGCAGTGTTAAAGGCCAGGTTGGACACAGGGGCTTGGAGCACCTCTGCTCCAGTGGAAGGTGTCTCTGCCTGTGGCAGGGGTTGGAGCTGGACATGCTTGAAGGTCCCTTCAACCCAAACCATTCCATGGTGTCTCTGCAGGCTGGATGGGCTGGAGCAGGAGATGCCCACTGTGGCTTCCCAAATCGCTGCCGTCAACCAAGCAGCCGATGGTCTCCTGGCAAGTGGTCATCCACGCAGCCCCCAGGTCCGGCAGTGCCAGGAGAAGCTCAATGAGAGGTATGATCATGGGTGACACTGGGATGAGTGGTTGACAACTGTGTGCAGTTCCAGTGTCCTCAGTATAAGGACATGGAGCTGTTGGAGCAAGTCAAGAGGAGATCATGAGGATGATCTGCTGAAGCAGCTCCTGTATGGAGCCAGGCTGATAGAGCCGGGCTTGATCAGCCTGGAGAAGAGAAGCCTTTGGGGAGACATTAGAGCAGTTCCAGTGCCTAAAGGGGCTACAGGAATGCTGGAGAGGGATTCTTCATCAGAGACTGGAGTGGTAGGAGACGAGGTGACAGGTTCAACCTGAAACAGGGGAGATTTAGGTTGGAGATAAGAAGTTCTTCCCTGTGAGGGTGCTGAGGCGCTGGCACAGGGTGCCCAGAGAAGCTGTGGCTGCCCCATCCCTGCAGTGTTCAAGGCCAGATTGGACCCAGGGGCTTGGAGCACCCTGCTCCACTGGAAGGTGCCCCTCCCCATGTCAGGGGTTGGAAGTGGATGAGCTTTAAGCTCCTCTCATCCCAAACCATCCCATGTCTCTATGACCCTGGGTTGCTCGGGCCGGTCCCCTCCGTCACCACCATCTCCCCTCAGGTGGGACCGGTTCCAGGCGCTGGTGTCCGAGCGCCGCCGGGCCGTGGGCTCAGCCTTGCGCTTCCTCAACTACCGCCTGGAGTGCAAGGAGACCCGGGAATGGCTGCAGTGCAAGACCCAGGTCGTGCAGGCCACTGCCGAGCTGGGCCGGGACCTGGCCGGCATCTTGGCCACCCAACGCAAGCTCTACGGCATTGAGCGGGAGTTGGCGCTCACCAAGGACCGCCTGGCTGCGCTGCACTCCGAGGCTGACCAAGTAGCCCAGGAGCGGCCCGAGGTGGCCACGGAGGTGTCAGAGCAGCTGGAAGCGGCAGTGGCAGCTTGGAATGAGCTTCAGGCAGGCCTCGGGGAGCAGGCAGCATCCCTGGGGGAAGCGGGGCAGCTCCGGCGCTTCCTGCAGGACCTGGATGACTTCCAAGCGTGGCTGTTCGGGGCTCAGAAAGCCGTGGCGGCCACCGACGAGGTACCGGCATCGCTGTTCGAGGCTGAGGAGCTGCTGCAGCGGCACGAGGCCGCGCGCAGGGATGCAGAGGAGCACGCGCCCGCCTTCAGTGCCCTGGTGGAGGCCGGGCAGAGGGTGATGGGGGAGCAGACGGACCCGCAGTATGAGGGGCTGCGGCAGCGCCTGCGCGGCGTCGAGGACGGGTGGGCTGCCCTGGGCAGGATGGCAGAGGCTCGGCAGCGCTTCCTCACCCAGTGCTGCGGCTTCCAAGAGTTCCTGCACGATGCCAAGCAGGCGGAGATCCTCCTCACCAACCAGGTGGGTGACCAAGAGGGTCCTATGGGGGTTTTCTGGCTTATGGGCATCATGAGGTGTTGACCCCATGGTGTGTCCCCACCAGGAGTACACATTGGCACATCTTGACCTGCCCAGCACGCTGGAGGGCTCGGCCACCGCACTGCGCCGCTTCCAGGAGTTCCGTGCCAGCATGGAGAGCAATGCTGAGAAGGTCCCCAAGGCGGTGAATGGTGGCACCAAGCTGGTGGCCGAGGGGAATATCTTTGCTGAGAAGATCTCTGAGAAGTGCCAAGCCCTCCAGGAGCGGTGAGTCTGGAGTGGGGTCAGTGGGCATCATGGGCTCATGGTGGTGGAGATTGTGCCACAAGCATCATTGATCCCATGGCCATCTCTGGTTGCCCTGCCAGGCATGGAGCAGTCATGGCTAAGGCAGAGGAGGCAGCAGATTTGCTGCAGGACAACCACGAGCTGCAGACCTTCCTGCAGAGCTGCCGTGAGGTAGGCACATGGCATGGCCACTGGCGCCTGGGGCTCCCACCAGCAGAGCCCTGACACCCCTTATCCACAGCTCGAAGCCTGGATGGATGAGAAGATGCTGACGGCGCAGGATGCATCCTACAGCGAAGCCCGTGGTCTCCATGGTCGGTGGCAGAAACACCAGGCGTTCATGGCTGAGCTGGAAGCCAACAAGGGCTGGTTGGAGAAGATCGAGACGGTGAGCGCCGATGGGTTGGGTGGGAGGTCCTTGTACCGCCACGAAGCATCACTGCAGTGACCAACCCCTTGGTGTTGCGGCAGGAGGGGCAGGAGCTGGCGCAGCGCAAGCCGCAGCACAGCGAGGTGGTGACGCGGCGCCTGGAGGAGCTGCGGCGGCGCTGGGACGGGCTCTGCGGGGCTGCCCAAGCCAAGGGCCGGCAGCTCTTCGAGGCCGACCGTGCGGCACTGTACACGCGGAGCTATGGGGAGCTGGAGACGTGGCTGAGCCGCGCCGAGCAGGAGCTGCGTGCCAGCGAGCACGCCGAGGACCTCACCACCACCAACATGCTGCTCAAGAGGCTGATGGTGGGTTGGGGGCACTGCCAGCGCGGTGCTGCATCATTGCCTATGGGTTGGGGTGTGCTGCGCCATGTATGGGGTGAAAGAGGGGTTGGGGGGTGATGGATGATGTCCCCAAATGGAGCCCATTGGTGCTTTGTGGGTCCCCATCCTTGTTCTTATCCCCAAACTCACATGGTTCTACCCTATGCCGCATCCCTGGCAGTGTTCAAGGTCAGGTTGGATGGAGTGTTGGGTGATGTGGTTTAGAGTGTGGTGTCCCTGCCCATGGCAGGGGGTTGGAGCTGGATCATCTTGAGGTCCTTCCCAATCCAAATGGTTCTATGACAGAGATTGGAAGAGCAAGTGGGAACGTGGATGAAGGAGCTGGAGGAACTGGGATTACAGGGTCCTTCCCCTGCTGGGGATGTGCCGGATGGTGACAGGCACGACCAGAGACTCCGGCAGCGATGCCTTGAGCTGCTGGAGCCACTGCAGAGGAGGAGGAAGGAGCTGGAGACTGCTAAGGCCATGTACCAGCTCGGGAGGGACCTGGAGGACGAGACGGTGAGCGTCCTCTTCGTGGCGGGGTACGGCGTGCTGGGGAGCACCCATGGATGCTATGCGGTGCTCATTGGGTGCTGTCACCTCCAGCTTTGGGTGCAGGAGCGGCTACCCCTGGCGAGGTCAACGGAGCATGGCACCGACCTGCCCAGCGTGCAGCGCCTGGCCAAGAGGAATGAGGTGAGTCTGGGTGCAGAGAAAGCACCCATCACCTGGTGGGTCCCATGGGATCACCCATCCTATGGATGAGCCCTCATCACCCACCCCGTGGGCTCACCATCACCACCCATCCCACTGCAGACACTGCAGAAGGAGCTGTCGGGACATGCCCCAGCGCCTGGCAGAGGTGCTGAGCAGGGCTGAGGTGGCCACGAGGGGAGAGGAGCCGAGCCCGGAGGTGGAGGCGCGGGTGCGGGAGCTGCGGGAGCAGTGGGAGAAGCTCCAGGAGGAGGTGTCCGCACGGCAGCAGCGCCTGCGGGAGGCTGGGGAGGCCCAGCAGTACTACATGGATGCAGCAGAGGCCGAGGCTTGGATCAGCGAGCAGGAGCTCTTCATGGGAGATGAGGAGAAGCCCAAGGTGAGTGGTGGCTCCGTGTGGTGTTCCTGTGTCTTGGTACATCCTATGTCAATCCAGAACACACCGTGCCATGGTGATGAACATCCATCATCTATGGAGGTGCTGAGAGGGCTGGGCTGGGGCAGCCTGGACAAGAGAAGGCTCCTGAAAGGGAGACCTTAGAGCAGCTCCAGTGCCTAAAGGGGCTGCAGGAAACCTGGAGAGGGGCTTTGAACAAGGGATGCAGGGACAGGCCAAGGGGAATGGCTTTAACCTGACCGAAGGGAAACTGAGATGAGCTCTTGGGCAGAAGCTCTTCCCTGAGAGGGTGCTGAGCCCCTGGCACAGGGTGCCCAGAGAAGCTGTGGCTGCCCCATCCCTGCAGTGTTCAAGGCCAGGTTGGACACAAGGGCTCAGAGCACCCTGCTCCAGTGGAAAGTGTCCCTGCCTGTGGCAGGGGTTGGGGCTGGATGAGCTTTAAGGTCCCTTCAACCCAAACCATTCCATGAGTCTGATCTAGTTCTGGTACCACAGTGTGCCATGCTGTTACACACCATTCCATGCCATGCTGTGCCATCACATGTCATCCATCCCATGCCATGCTCTAGCATGTCATGACATACCATCCATGCCACCGTATACCATTTCATTATAGGTCATCACATGCAATATCTTGTCATCACATGCCATTACAGGCCATCCCATGCCATGCCAGAGTTGGCCATTGTCATCTATCCTATTACCTGCCATCCCATCCTGTTCCAAGCCATGGCCATTACACACCAACCCATGCCATTCCGTACCATGCCATGCTCTCCTGAGCTCCTCACCACGCTGGATAGATGCAGGCCATGCCCACAGCATTGGGTGCTGGGGCTGGACTGATGAGTGCTGCTCTTTACCTCACCACAGGACGAGGAGAGCAGCTTGGTGATGCTCAAGAGACACGTGCGACTGCAGCGGTCCATCGAGGACTATGGCCTCACCATCAAGGAGCTGGCGGTGAGGGCTCAGCAGCTGCTTTCTGCCGGCCACCCCGAGGGGTAGGTACCACCACCGCCTGTCCCCTGTCCCTTGGGGTGTCCCCAGGGTGCCCTCAGCATCGGGATTGGTGCTTTGGCTGGAGCTCTGGTGGCATTCCTCACCCCAACGGTGGCATTGCCGCCGCGGCAACAGGGAGGTGGTGGCACAGGGACACAGAGGGGGTTACACAGTGGGTCCTTCACCCCAAACACCCCCATTTGTCCTCATGGGTGGGTTGGGGACGTGTGCTCTGGGTGCGAACCGCGGTGTCTGTGTGCGGGGCCGCGCAGGGAGCAGATCATCCGGCTGCAGGGCCAAGTGGACAAGCACTACGCGGGGCTGAAGGAGGCGGGAGAGGAGCGCCGCCGGCGCCTGGAGAACATGTCCCACCTCTTCCAGCTGAAGCGGGAGGTGGAAGACCTGGAGCAATGGATCGCTGAGCGCGACGTGGTCGCCTCCTCCCAGGAGATGGGGCAGGACCTGGACCACGTCACGGTGAGGATGCTGGGCTGGGGGCGGCGATGCTGCTGCGAGGTTTAGGGGGGATGAACTTGACTCTTTTGTGCAGCTCCTAAGGGAGAAGTTTCGGGAGTTCGCCCGGGACACGGGCAGTGTGGGGCAGGAACGTGTGGACCGGGTGAACCTGACCATCGAGGACCTCATTGATGCGGGACACACGGAGGCAGCCACCATGGCTGAATGGAAGGATGGGTTGAACGAGAGCTGGGCTGACCTCCTGGAGCTGATCGACACCCGCATGCAGCTCCTGGCCGCCTCTTACGACCTGCACAAGTACTTCTATGATGGTGCTGAGCTGCTGGCCCTCATCGGCGCCCGGCGCCAGGAGCTGCCACAGGACCTGGGCGAGGACACCAGCTCAGTGGAGGCTTTCCACCGCATGCACAGCACCTTCGAGCGTGACCTCCGGCTGCTAGAGACGCAGGTGAGGCTGCAGAGGGATGGATGGCGCTGTGCCACCATGAGCCAAGAGCATCCTCTTGTACCGGCACCAGTGCGACAGCAGGGCCAGGGCAGGATTGTATCCCCGTGCTGGGCACTGGAGGGGCCGCACCTCCAATCCTGTGCTCAGTTCTGGGCCTCTCACTCCAAGAAAGACATTGAGGTGCTGGAGCAGGGCCAGGGAAGGGCACTGGAGCGGGTGCAGGGCCGGGAGCACAGTGTGATGGGGAAGGGCTGAGGGACCTGGGGGGTTCAGATGGAGAAGAGAAGGCTCAGGGGGGGACCTGAGCGCTGCCTACAACTGCCTGAGAGGAGGATGGAGCCAGGAGGGGGCTGCGCTCTGCTCCCAAGGACCAAGGGATGGGATGAGAGGAAACGGCCTCGAGCTGCACCAGGGCAGGTTCAGATGGAGCTGAGGAGCAATTCCTGCCCCAGAGGGTGCTCAGCATTGGAACTGCCCAGGGCAGGGCTGCAGTCACCGGCCCTGGGGGTGCTTAGAGGATGTGCAGGATGTGGCTGTTGGGGCCATGGGTCAGTGGTGGCCTTGGCAGTGCTGGTGAACGGTTGGACCGGATGAGCTTGAAGCTCTTTCCCAGCCCCGTTGATTCTATGCTGTCTCTGCTGAGTAGGTGCAGCAGTTCCGGGACACAGCAGCACGTCTGCAGACCGCCTATGCCGGGGAGAAGGCAACCAGCATCCAGCAGCAGGAGCAGGAGGTGGCCCGAGCGCTGCAGGAGCTGCTGGAGGCGTGCAGCGGGCGCCGGGCACGGCTGGAGGACACAGCCGACAGACACCGGTTCTTCAGCACCGCCCGGGACCTGCTGTGCTGGATGGAGAGCATTGTGCGGCAGATCGAGACCCAGGAGAAACCCAGGTATGGCTGCATCCGATGCGGTCCTGGTGCTGTTTGGTGGGAAAATGGGCTGAGAGCTGGGCTGGGATAGCCTGGAGAAGGGAAGGCTCCTTGAGGGGAGACCTTGGAGCAGCTCCAGTGCCTAAAGGGGCTGCAGGAAACATGGAAAAGGGCTTTGGACAAGGGCCTGCAGGGACAGGCCAAGGGGAATGGCTTTAACCTGCCCCACGGGAGACTGAGATGAGCTCTGGTGCAGAATCTCTTCCCTGTGAGGGTGCTGAGGCACTGGCACAGGGTGCCCAGAGAAGCTGTGGCTGCCCCATCCCTGTAGTGTTCAAGACCAGGTTGGACACAGGGGCTTGGAGCACCCTGCTCCAGTGGAAGGTGTCCCTGCCCGTGGCAGGGGTTGGGACTGGATGAGCTTTAAGGTCTCTTCAACCCAGTCCATTCCATGTCTCTATGACCCGTCACCAATGCCATCACCTCTGTGTCTCCAGGGACGTCTCCTCAGTGGAGCTGCTCATTCAGTACCATCAGGGCATCAAGGCCGAGGTGGACGCCCGTGACAAGAACTTCAGCACCTGCATCGAGCTGGGCAAGAAGCTGCTGCAGCGCAAGCATCAGGAGTCACCCGAGGTGAGGGCAACCGGGGCTGGGGGGTGCAGTATATCCGGTTCCACCAGGGCCACCCCTGACTGTGTCCCCCATAGATCAAAGCAAAGCTGATGGAGCTGGTGGAGAAGAGGAAAACCATGATGGAAATGTGGGAGCAGCGCCGGGACCAGCTGCTGTTGTGTGAGTGGTAGCGGGGTGGTAATGGGGATGTAGTGATAGTGGTGGAGATGAGGTGATAGTGGTGGGCATGTGGTGGTGATGGGGGTGTGGTGGTGATGGGGATGTGATGGTGGTGGGGATGGGCATGGGGTGGTGGTGATGGTGGTGGGGATGTGATTGTAGTGGTGATGGGGATGTGATTTTAGTGGTGATGGGGATGTGGATGTGATGGTGGTGGGGATCGGGATGGGGTGGTGGGAATTGGGATGGGGTGCTGATGGGGATGGCGTGGTTGTAATGTGGATGTGGTGGTGGAGATGGAGGTGCACTGGTGATGGAGATGTGGTGGTGATGAGGATGTGGTAATGATGAGGATGAGGTGGTGATGGGGATGCAGTGGTGATGGAGATGTGATGGTGGTGATGGAGATATGATGGTGATGTAGATGTGGTGGGGATGGGCATGGGGTGGTGGTGATGGAGGTGGGGTGGTTGTGATGGGGATGTGATGATGGTGGTTATGGAGATATGGTGGTGATGGGGATGTGGTGGTGATGGGGATGTGGTGGTGATGGAGATGGCGTGGTGGTGATGGGGATGTGGTGGTGTTGGGAATATGGTGATGGTAGTTGTGATGGTACTGATGATTGATGACAATGATGATGGTGGGGCCGAGTGCTCAGGTGTGCCAAAAATACTGAAGTACTCCCAAGCCTGACTGAGAGATTGCTTATGGAATCCAGCAAACAGCCATGGGCAAAGCAAACCCAATCTGCTGGCTGCTCCGGCAGCCCCTGCAAGAGGCAGGTCCGAACGAATGTGTTGAACTGAAAGATCCTCATGAAAAATGAACCTTCTTAAAGTTTCATTGTGCAAATTCAGTTGTTGGATCACTGGAATCTGGGAGAGGAAAGGTTCTGTCGCTGTGCCAGTGATGGGTCGAGTGTCACACGCAGGGGTCCAGTCTGCTCGTGCAGTAACTGGGTGAAATGGTGGGAGGTCAGTGTTCCTGTGTTTAGCAAGGATGGAGCGCTGAGCTCGCCGTGCTCTCACACCCCCACTCTCTCAGGTGGTGATGGTGATGGTGATGGCGATGTGATGGTGGTGGCACGGTCTGAGCATTGCTATCCCTGTTGCAGTACAGCGCTGCACCCCAGTTCTCCTGGGTGATGATGGTTGGTGATGGGTAGTGATGATTGTGATGATGGTTATGATGCTGATGGTGATAATGGTGGTGGTGGCAGGGTCTTAGCACTGCTCTCCCTGCTTGCAGTGCTGGAGGTGTGCCAATTCTCCCAGTTCTCTGCTGGTGATGGTGATGGTGGTGATGGTGGTGATGATGGTGATGATGCTGGTGGCAGTTTTTGTTGGTGCTGGTGGTGGCAGAGTCTAAGCTCTCCCATCCCCACCCACAGTGCTGGAGGTGTGCCAGTTCTCCTGCATGATGATGGTGATAGTGAAGGTGATGATTATGCTGATGATGCTGGGGGTTGTCAGTGTTGGTGGTGACAGGGTCTAAGCGCTCCCATCCCCACTGCAGTGCTTGGAGGTGTGACAGCTTTCCTGGGTCATAGTGATGATGGTTGGCGATGATGATGGGTGGTGATGGTGGTGATGATGATGATGATGGGTGATGACGATGATGGGTGGTGATGATGATGGTGATGGTGATGGTTGGTGATGATGATGGTAGTGGTGGCAGGGTCTAAGTGCCCCCATTCCTGCCACAGTGCTGGAGGTGTGCCAGTTCTCCCTGGTCATAGTGATGATGGTTGGTGATGGTGATGGGTGGTGATGGTGGTGACAATGGTGATGATGATGGGTTGTTATGGTGGTGATGATGATGTTGATGGTTGGTGATGAGGATGGGTGGTGATGGTGGTGATGATGATGGGTGGTGATGGTAGTGATGATGATGGTGTTGTTGATGGTTGGTGATGACGATGGGTGGTGATGGTGGTGATGGTGGTGATGATGGTGATGATGATGGGTTGTGATGGTGGTGATGACGATGGTTGGTGATGACGATGGGTGGTGATGGTGGTGATGACGATGTTGATGGTTGATGATGATGATGGGTGGTGATGGTGGTGATGATGATGGTGCTGGTGGCGGGGTCTAAGCTCTCCCATCCCCGCTGCAGTGCTGGAGGTGTGCCAGTTCTCCCGCGATGCCTCGGTGGCTGAGTCGTGGCTCATGGCGCAGGAGCCCTACCTGGCCAGCAGCGACTACGGGCACACAGTGGATGCAGTGGAGAAGCTGCTCAAGCGCCATGAGGCCTTCGAGAAGTCCTCGGCCACGTGGGAGGAGCGCATCGCCGCCCTGCGGAAGCTGACCACGGTGAGCAGGGCTTGGCATGGAGCATGCTCCCCGTCCCACGTCCCCATCACCCCCTGACGTCCCTATCCCCTTCCCGGCAGCTGGAGCTCCTGGGCGGGCGGACGCTGCGTGAAGGGCTGGCGAGGGACAGGAACGACGCATTCCGAGGCTCCGGAATACCGCCTCGATCTGGATGGGGAGCTGGAGCCTGGGTAAGAGGTGCCAGCATCATCACTGAGTGGATGCAGCAGCTGCTTGGGCGGGCACATGGGTACCATCTGCAGTGTCCCTCTTCTCAGAGGAATTGGTCTGGGAGCAGTGAATCAGTGCAGGGAAAGGCGAAAGGTGAAGGTTGAGTCCCACCACTGCAGTGCTTCCATCCTTTGGTGGGGCAGGAGAGCAGCCAGTCCTGCCTGGGATGGGGATATAGAATCATGGAATGGTTTATGTTGGAAGGGACCTTAAAGCCCATCCAGTTCCAACCACTGCCATTAGACCAGGTTGCTCCAGGGCCCTTCCTCCCTGCTGCAGGTCTGAGGAGGAGGATGAGGAGAAGAGGAAGGGCACGAGCACACAGGACACCTCCGCGCCCATCACCGATGGACCAGAGCCGGTCAGTTCTCACCTTTAGCTTCCTCCTTCCCTGGCAGCATGGAAAGGTCTCCCTGCATGACCCATTGTTTCCTGGCAAACCCATCACCGTGTGGTGCCGATGGCTCCTGCACCCCCCTTGTCCTCACCTTGTTCCTTGCCTTGAGTTGAATAAATGCTATAAATCACACTATAAAGGCCGGGTGGACCCTTGGGTGCTGCACCCATGGGTACTGCACCTTCCCTTTCCCTTCCCATCACTCTTCTTCAAGACCAGGCTGTGGGAGGCTGGCACCCATGGGTGGCTCTGGGCAGAGCTGGGTTATCTGCATGGGGTGGGCAGAAGCCGGTCACCATCCTCTGCTGTTGGTGTGCATCCCTGGAGAGACTCCATGGGTCTGTGGTACTCAGCTCTGCCTCACCACGGAGGGGGCATCAGGCAATGGACACACAGCGATGGAGCTTCTGGCTCACATCATGGCTTGTGGAGCTGGGGGTGTTGTCACTCCTTGGTCATCATCACCCCAGGGGGATGTCACCCTGTAAGGCACCATCACACCAAGAGATATCATCACTGTACAGAGCATGGTCACCCCATGGGGATGTCACCTTGTGAGGCATCATCACACTAAGAGACATCATCCCCCCAAGGAGCATCATCACTGTATGTGGGCATGGTCACCCCATAGAGATGTCACCCTATGAGGCATCATCACACCAAGGAGCATCATCACTGTATGGGGCATTGTCATCCTGCAAGCCATTGTCACCCCATGGGATGTTGTCACCCTATAAGACATCAACAACCTGTAGGGCATCACTACTCCACATAGAATCATCACTTCATAGGGCAATACCACCCTCAGAGCACTGTCCCCCACATGTGATTCACCCTCATCACCCCCCACAAGAACCTTGTGCTTGCTGTCACCCCGCTCCACTCCTGCCTGCTCTGCCTGCTTGGGTACATGGGTGTCTTCTGCTCCTCCTGCCTGCTTGGGGACAGCATTGCTTTGGGGTTGCTCTGCCTGCTTGGGGACGGGAACCTCTTCTGCTTCTCCTGCCTGCCTGGGGACGTGGGCATCCTCTGGCTCCTTGGGGACAGGGTCCCCTCTGCCTGCTTGGGGACGTGGCCCTTTTCACCTGCTGGGGGACACAGTCCTGCCCTGCCTGCCTGGGGACATTATCCCTGTTCCCATCCTTCCCATCAGGACACACTGCCTGAGGCTGCGGTGCCAGCAGACACGTGCCCACCCATAGGTGCATGAGGGGATGGGCACCTCGGCATCACTGAGCCCCTCCTCTGACACCCAGTGCCTGCCCTGGACTGGGGCCCCATTCACGGGCCACCACAGCACCCAGTTACCCACCACAGCACCCAGTTACCCACCACCATCCCCTGCTGTGCCCAAGCCCCCTGGTTAGGGGACAACACCGCTGTGGCTCAGCCCCATCACTCCAGATCTTGGGGGTCCCTGACACCGCAGTGAGCCCAGGGGTGTCCGCAGGGTGCTCCTTCTCGTGTGGCTCCATCATGCCCCATGTCACTCGTGTCCCCCCCAGTACCCGCCGGCACTGGAGCTGATGGGGTCACCATCCCCAATACCCGGCACCCATCACTGGGGGACAAGGGCAGTGTGCAAGGTGCCACCATGGGAGGCACAGCCCCTCCGGCCGTGGCTATTGGTGGTGATGGGGGTGTTGCTTGGCGGCAGCTGATGCAGCCGATGGGCGATGAGGAGCCGGCATCGCCACGGCGGGAGGAGCCGGAGGAGCCGGCAACGCTCCCGGCCCGTGTCAGCAACATCCAACTGGAAGGGTACCTCGGCCGCAAGCACGACCTGGAGGCAGCCACCAAGCGGGCATCCAACCGGTAGGAATGGTGATGGTGGTGGTGATGATGGTGATGGTGGTGATAGTGATGAAGGTGATGGTGTTGGTGATGGGGATGGTAGTGGTGATGATGGTGATGGAACTAGATGATCTTATGGTCCTTTCTGATCCTAACTATTCTGTGGTTCTATGATTCTATGATGGTGATGGTGGTGATGATGGCGATGGTGATGAAGGTGATGGTGATGGTGGTGATGATGGAACTAGATGATCTTCAGGTCCTTTCCAACCCAAACTATTCTATGCTTCTATAATGATGATGATGATGGTGGTGATGATGGTGGTAATGGTGATGGTGGTGATGATGGGGATGGTGGAGATGATGGTGATGGTGGTGATGATGATGATGGTGGTAATGGTGATGGTGGTGATGATGATGGTGATGGTGGTGATGATGGTGGTGGTGATGATGGTGATGGTGATAATGGTGGTGATGATGATGATGGTGGTGGTGGTGATGGTGGTGGTGATGGCGATGGTGGTGATGATGGTGATGGAGTGCTGTGGTGCAGGTCGTGGAGCACGCGGTACTGCGTGCTGCGGGGAGGCCAGCTCGCCTTCTTCAAAGATGCCAAGAGCCGGGCACTGGGGTTGCCCTGCCATGGGGAGGAGCCCCTGGGGCTGCAGGACGCCTCCTGCGAGGTCGCCGCTGGCTACAAGAAGAAGAAGCACGTCTTCAAGCTCAGGTACAGCCCCGGCTGCTGTGGGGTGCCATAGGGTGTTATTGGATGTTAAGGGGTGTTGTGAGATGGGGTGGCACACACAGCACCTGCTCCACTGTGCTCTATCCCCAGGCTCAGCAATGGCAGTGAGTGGCTCTTCCATGGCAAGGATGAGGTGAGGGATATCTGGGGAACAAGGGGTGGTTGGTGGTGACCAGGGGGATATAGAGGGGACTGGAGATGCCCAGGGGATAGAGGGGACCGGTGGTGCCCAGGGGGATACAGGGATGGGTGGTGTTTCCCAGAGGACACTGGTGGTACCCAGGGGATATGGGGATGGCCAGAGATGCCCAGGGGGGCAGAGGGTGACCTGTAGTGCCCAGTGGCACATAGGGCAGCTGCCACTCCTTGCAGGGCTATGGAGTAATCAGGGATGCCATCAGGATATGGTATGGGGCTGGTGATGCTCGGGAGAACATAGGTGGCTGTGGTACCCAGGGGCCATGGGGTACCCAAGGATGCCATCAAGACATGGTATGGGGCTAGTGATGCTCGGGAGAACATAGGTGGCTGGTGGTACCCAGGGGCCATAGGGTACCCAAGGATGCTATCAGGACATGGGATGGGGCTAGTGATGCTCGGGAGAACATAGATGGCTGTGGTACCCTGGGGCCATGGGGTACCGAAGGATGCCATCAGGACATGGGATGGGGCTGGTGATGCTTGAGAGAACATAGGTGGATGGCGGTACCCAGGGAACCATGGGGTACCCAAGAATGCCATCAGGACATGGGATGGGGCTGCTGGTACTCACGGGGCAGCTGTGGGAGACGTGGGGCAGCCAGTACCACCCCAGGAAGGTGCAGGGGTCCCAGGGCAGCCCCAGTTACCACGGTGCCCATGTCCCCAGGAGGAGCTGCAGGCCTGGCTGCAGGGGCTGAGCACAGCCATCAGCGAATGCCAGGGCTGGCGGGGCAAGGCTCAGAGCCTGCCCCCAGCCACGGCCCCCCCCGTGGGCCCCCTGCCCCGCAGGGACAAGGAGAAACGCTTCAGCTTCTTCCCCAAGAAGAAATGACCCCCCCCGGGGTGGGGGGACGCATGTGACAGGGCCATGCGTGTACACGGACACGCATGTGACAGGGACACGTGTGTGCACTTGTATTCTCTGTGCGGCCACGTCTATGGGGGCAGCTGACGGGCTTCATGCGTGTGCTCCTGCATCCCGGGCCATCAGGGCACACACGTGTGTGGGCTCACTCCTATGTACAGCAGCACATACATGTGCTTCGAACACACGTCCGTGCGCATGTGTGTCACGTGTGTATATATATATTTCTATTTATATATATTTACATGCTTAACGGTATGCGCACACACACATGTGTGGAGGTGGGCACAGATGTACATGTATGTCCCCATGTGCACACGTGTGTGTGTACGTGTGTACCACACCCCTCCAGGCGTGTGCCCCCCCATACACACACCCAAGGGTGCACAGCAGCCCCGTGCACACGTGTCCCTGCATGCACACACGCGTGTCCCTGCATGCAGGAGCACCCACGGCCATGGCTGTAGTGCCCCCCCCCCAGCACCCATTCGGGGGGCTCCCATGGGTGCCCCCTCAAGCCATACCCCCCCCCCACTGCATGGGTGCAGAGGAGGCACCCATGGGCACCAACCAAAGAGCATCAGCGTGGGGGACACCGCTCGCCATCACCCATCTCCCCGTGTCCCCCCCATTGGGGGATGGGGGGACCCCCCCTGCACCCCACGGGCACCCCGGGGGGATGGGGGGGGGGCAGAGAGGAACTTTTGGTTCAGATTTGGGTTTTTTTGTTGGATTTTTGATAATAAAGATGTGAAAGCGAGCTGGGGCACAGCGCTGGGGGGGACATGGGGTGACCCTGCTCTTTGGGGGTCCCCAGGGTGCTGCTTCTCCCAAGCAACCTGAGGGTCCATAGGTTGTCCCTTCTCCTTGGTGGGTTGGGGTCCATGGGGTCCCCCTTCTCCTGGGCGAGTTGGGGGTCCATAGGATGCTGCTTCTCCTGGGTGAGCTGGAGGTCCGTGGGGTGTCCCTTCTCCTGGCCAAGTCGGGGATCCATTGGGTGCCCCCTTTTCCAGCTAGGATGGAGGTCCATAGGGTGTTCCTGTTCCTTGGTGAGCTGAGGTCCATGGGTGGTCCTTCTCCCAAACAAGTTGAGTGTCCATGGGGTGTCCCTTCTTCCAGGTAGGCTCAAGGCCCCTATGGTGCTCCTGGGCCAGCTGGACCTCCATGGGGTCCCCCTTCTTCCACGTCACTTAGAGGTCCATGGGCTTCCCCTGAGCATCCTCCCCAGTGGTCCAGGTTTCCTCCCACAGCTCCCCTTTTCCTCCCCTAGCTGGCAGTGTCGAGGCTCTGGAACTTCTGTCTTAGGTCCCTGACGAGGCCGTGCCTGGGGGGCTGCGGGGCACCGGGGGGCTGCGGAGCATCGGGGGGCTCGGGGCAGCGTTGTCGGTACTGCCTCGGACCCTTGGTACGCTTTGCACCGCTCCACCACCGCCTTCAAGCAGATCTTCTCCCGCGTGGTGGGCGAGCGGATCTGCACGTAGCTATGGTGCTCGGGGGGGGGCGGCACCTTCTCCAGCACCAGCACTCGCTGCCCGGCTCCCAGCGGCGCCTCCGCTGCCACCCACAGCGCCCCAGCGCTGCCGTGCCCGCTGGGTCCCCCCCCGGCTTCAGCGCTTCGGCTGCGGCCGCCGCTGCCGCCGCGCTCCTTCGCCGCCGGGCGCCCACCCCGGCACGGTCCCTCCGGTGCTGAGCGGCTCCGGGTCACCGGCGGAGGCCGCGCGGCGCCGAAGCGGGCGCGGAGCTCCCGCACGTCCGGCCAAGGGAAGGGCTCGGAGGAGCCGGGGCTGTCCCCGAGCAGGGACGGGGACGCGGGCAGCGGTCCCGGCCGCGGAGCAGCGCATGGGGCGGCCGGATCCGGCTGCGGCGGGGAGCGGCGGGTACCGGAGCGGCGGCTCTTGATGCGGAGGCTGTACTGCCGCGCTAACTGGTACACCTTGGTGCCGGCGTGCGGCGGGGGCAGCAGGAGCCGCGGGGAGGACACAACCGGTTGATCATTGCCGGTATCCAAGTCATCATCCTCCAGGATGAGGAGCGGCTCCGGGCTCTGGATCCTGTTCTCAGGGGTCTGCATCCCATGCTCAGGGTTTTGGATCCCATTCCTGGGGCTCTGGATCCTACTCTCAGGGGTCTGCATCCCATGCTCAGGGGTTTGGATCCCATTCCTGGGGCTCTGGATGCTGTTCTCAGGGGTCTGCATCCCATTCCTGGGGCTCTGGACCCCATTCTCAGCGGTCTGGATCCTGTTTTCGTGGCTCTGGATTCTGTTCTCAGGGCTCTGCATCCCATTCTCCTGGCACAGCTCATCCGGTCCCGCCCCGGGACACACCGGCGCTGGCTGAGCGCGGGGCTCCGGGCTCCCCGGGGGCCGCGGGAGGCTGTTGAAGCGGGACACAGAGCTCCTCACCAGCCCCTTGGGGATGAAGGACAGGCTCTCCCTGCGGCGGACGCTGAAGCCGCTGTCCCGGTGCTCGGCGTTCCCGTAGTAACTCTTGATCTTATCCAGGAGCAAACGGTCCCGGCTGCAGAGCAGCGACCCCCGGCGGGCTCCGGGGAAGGGCTCGGGGGAAGGAACCGCCCTGGGGGAACCCCCCCCAGGGCTCCCCGGCTTCAACGGGGGTGCCGCTTCCATCCAGGCTGAGGGCGCTGCCGCCGTGGCTGCCCGGCCGCGGCAATGGAGCCTCCATAGCCAGGCTGCTCCGCCGGGATAAGCTCCCGCCGCCTCCGAAGCGCTCGGCGATGACGCTGGCCTGGTCCAGCACCGAGGGCGGCAGGATGCTGCCCGGGGCTCCATCCTCCTCCTCCTCCTCCTCCTCGCTGCTCAGCACCTGCAAATCCTCCGCACCGCGCGGCGGCAGCGCCGGGGTCCCCATCGAGGATGGGGCTTTGGGTGCCCCCAGCACCTCGGGGTGCTCCCCGGCGCTGCCGGCCTGCGGAGGGGGCAGGGGGTGGGTGCTGGGTCCATCAGGGACCCCCGGGCCAGGGCTGTGGGGCTGCACTGACCTTCTCACAGCTCCCTGGGCCCCAGCTGCTCGGCCGCTTGGGTGGCTCCGGTACCGGTGGGTGCCCCCCGGCCTGGGGACAGCAAATGGGAGGGGGTCAGGAGACGGAGGGGGGGTCTGTCACAGCCAAACCATGGCTGAGGACACCAGAGTGGGCCCAGGAGTAATATGGGGTGCCCCAAGAGTGATGCAGGGTGCTCTGGAAGTGGTGCTGAGTACCCTAGAAGTGATACAGGATGCCCTGGGAACAATATGGGATGCCCCAGGAATGATGTGGGTGCCCTGGGGGTGATATTGGGTGCCTTGGGAGCAGTATGGAGTGCCCCAGGACTGATGTGGGGTGCCCAGAAGGGATGTAGGGTGCCCTGGGAACAATATGGGGTGCCCCAGGATTGATGCTGGGTGCCACAGGACTGATGTGGGGTGTCCCAAGAGTGGTGCTGGGTGCCCCAGGACTGATGTGGGGTGCCCAGGAGTGATGCTGGGTGCCCCAGGACTGATGTGGGGTGCCCAGGAGTGATGCTGGGTGCCCTGGGAATGATATGGGGCACCCCAAGAGTGATGCTGGGTGCCCTAGGAACAATATGGGGTGCCTCAGGAGTGATGTGGGGTGCTCTGGGAACGACGTGGGGTGCCCCAGGAGTGATGTAGGTGCCCTGTGTACCACTCCCAGTGGGTGCCCATGCTGGGTTTTGGGGTACCTGCTCCTCCTGGGGCTCCCCCAGCAGCTCCTTGGCCCCAGGCAGCTCCTCGTGGCTGTCCCTGCCTAACTCCTCCTCATTCTCCTGCTCCTCTTCCTCTTCCACCAGGCCCTCAGCCGCTGCCCAGGCTCCAGGGTGCTGGGGGGGTTCCCCCATTGCCAGCAGAGCCCCATCGCTGCCTGCGTGCTGCAAGGGGGCGAGCGCCAGGCTCAGCACCACGTCCCCGGTGTGCCAGGGCTGGGGGGCACCGTGCCCCCCAACCACCCCCTGCTGCAGCCTTACCTTGAGCCCTGCAAGAGAGAGAAAAGAGGAAGGTGGGGGGGGGCAGCACCCAAAGAGCCCCCCTGCACCCTCAACCCCACTGCCTGCACCCAAGGGTGCCCGTGCCTATGCTGCTCACCTTGCTCACCCAGGTGCTGCAGGATCTGCTTGGCCGGCTCTGCGGGGAGAGGGTGGGCATCCAAGTGAGGTGATGGTGGCATCATCCCCATGTCCCCCAACAGCAGCCCCCAACCCATCCCAAATACCATTGGAACCCTACTCCATCCAGAATGCCACCGGCATTCCATCCCAAACCCCATTGGAACCATACCCCATCCCAAACCCCACTGGATCCCACCTAATCCCAAATCCCATTGGCATCCCATCCTAAATCCCATTGCATCCCAGACCATCCCAAGCCCCATTGGCATCTCAAACACATCCCAAATCCCACTGGCATCCCATCCCGAACCCATTGGTACCCTACCCCATCCCAAACCCCATTCAGCATCCCACTCCATCTCAAATCCCATTGGATTCCATCCCATCCCAAACCCCACTGGATCCCACCTCATCCCAAATCCCATTAGCATCCCATCCCAAACCCCATTGGTATCCCTACCCCATCCCAAACCCCACTAGCATCCCACTCCATCCCGAATCCCATTGGATCCCATCCCATCCCAAACCCCGTTGGTACCCTACCCCATCCCAAACCCCATTAGCATCCCACTCCATCCCAAATCCCATTGGATCCCATCCTGAACCTCATTGGTACCCTACCCTGTCCCAAACCCCATTAGCCTCCCACTCCATCCCAAATCCCATTGGATCCCATCCCAAACCCCACTGTCACCCCAACCACCCTGCTCCCAGCCGCATCCACACCCGACTGCCTGCGCCCCATGTGCCCGTGCATCTGCTCTGGTGGCATCTCGGTGTGGTCCTGGTGCTGGAAGGGCTCTGTGGGGACAGGGCCCCCCCATCAGTGCTGGCTCCCCATGGGCATGGCTGTGACCAATGGCTTCCCCATGGGTAAGGGGTGGTGATAGGGCCATGGGGCTCACCCGACTGGCGCCGGCCCTGGCGCAGCTCAGCCACGGGCTCATCAAGGGGCTGGCAGGACCAGCTCTTCTTCAGGCGCTCGGGGCTGCAGCGGGGCAGGCGGGGGGGGTCTGCGGGGACAGGGGGTGGCGATGGGGGCCGCTGGGGACAGAGGAAGGCAGGGAGGGGAGCGCGGGGCGCTGGCGGCACTCACAGAACAGATCCATCTCCAGGATAGCTTCTTTAGCCTGGGGAGGAGGGAGGACAGAGAGGGATGGGGTGAAGATGGGGCGAAGCCATCGCATTGTGCCCTGGGGCGGGGGGACCCTCCCCTACCCCTCACCTTCTGCGGGATGGTGGCGTGGTGGTTCTCTAGGATGAGCCGCTTGATGTGGTGGGTCCACACGCGCTTCTCCTCCACGCTCTTGGCCTGGAGGGCGCAGGGAGGGCAGTGGGGTTGGGAAGAGGGTCCCAAGGGTGTCCCCCCCACCTCGCCATGCGTGCCCCTACCTGCAGGCTGTGCTGCTGCTTGATGTGCTTGTAGTGAGCCAGGCTGAAGCAGAGTGAGTCCCGGGTGCTCTCGATCAGCATCAGCGAGGAACACTGCAGGAGAGGACATCAGAGACCCAGAACAGCACCCACCAACCCAGCACCAACCAGAGACCCCCGTCCCAGTGCCCACTGGGCTCTGTATCCCCAGCACCCACCGTGGTCCCCACCACCCAGTTAGACCCCAGCATCCCCAGCACCCACCAGCATTCCCTAACCCCCTCGGGTCCCCATCTGCAGCATCCATCCTGGCTCCTCAACACCTCTCAGAGTCCCCTTCCAGCACTCATCAGTTACTCCCATCCCAGCACCCATCCTGGTCCCCAGCATTGTCAGCACCAACCAATCACCCCCTGGGCTCTCCATCCCCAGCACCCACCAGTTCTCATCCCCAGCACCCACCCGTCATCCCTATCCTCAGAATCCACCAGTCCCCACCATCCCCAGCACCTACCAATTGCCCCCATTGCAGTACCTCCTGGTTCCCCCTTCCCACACATCCCAGGCTTCCCATACCCAGCACCCACCAGTCCCCCCCATCCCAGCACCCATCCTGGTCCCTTGTCCCTGGCACCCACCAGTCCCCCCCATCCCAGCACCCATCTGGCACACACCGGTATGTGGCTCTTGTAGACGTAGTGGTCCCCACGGCGCTTGGTGATGAGCAGGGTCTTGTCGAAGAGGAACACGGCACGCTCGTGGCGTGCGCGCTGCACGCGGAATGTCCCCTCCAGCACCAGCTCCCCGTAGCTGGTCAGGTCTGGCCCCTTCCAGCCCAGCAGCAGCGATTGGATCTCCTGCAGTGGTCCATGGGCATCACCGGCTCGGCCGGCGCCGCAGTGCCGCGTGCCCAGTGCCACCAGCACCCACCTGCTGCCGGATGGCGTGCTCGTGCTTGCGCTTCATGTCGTTGATGTACCAGGCCACGCAGGTCATAGTGTCGATGGCCTCCAGCACCACCTCGTAGTCATCACCGGATTTGCGCTCGAAGTGCTTGGCGATCTCCTGCCGGCACAGGACGCGGTGTTGGATGCGCCTGTGCCGCGCTGGATGTGTGCGTAGCGCCAGGGAAATGGGCTGTGCTGGGTGTCTGTGCCATGACAGGGGAGCAGGCTGTGCCAGGAGGATGTGCTGCACTGGATGTCTGTGCCATGCCATGCACCACACTGTGCCAGGGGCCTGTGCCGTGCCATCAGCTCACAGCACGCTGGGTGCCCCGGCTATGCCAGGGGAACGTGCTGTGGCAGGAAACGTGCCGTGCTGGGTAACCGCACCACATCAGCTGCCTCAGCTGTGCCAGGAACCCATGCTCTGCCATATCCCTGTGCCATGCCAGGCTGCACAGACTGTGCTGGGTGCCCATGTCACACACCCATGCCATATAGGGTGGCTGTGTGGTGCTGGGTGCTTGTGCCATTCTATGTATCCAGATCATACCAGGCCACACAGACCAGTGCACTCATGCCATGCCATGCACTGAGACCATGCAAGGTGCCCATGCCATACCCCCATGCCACACTAAATGCCCATGCTACAACATGCACCCATGGCATATTGGGTGCCTGTGCTATGCCAGGTGCCCATGTCATGCTGGGCATCTATGCCATCTCCCCATGGTATACCAGGCACCCAGACCACACCAGGTCTCAGTGCTAAGCACCTGGGTGCTTGTGACATGCCATGCACCCATGCCACACTGCTGCCCATGCCACACTGGTGCCCATGCCATGCTGTGACCCCATGCCAGGCACCCATGCCACGCTGTGGCCTCATGACAGGCACCCATGCCACACTGCTGCCCACGCCACACTGTGTGCCCATGCCATGTCCCCATGCCATGCACCCATGCCATCTCCCCATTCCCCACTGCTGCCCATGCCATGCTGTATTCCCATGTCACGCTGTGTCCCCATGCCATACACCCATTCCTTGCTCCCATTCCCCACTGGTGCCCATGCCATGCCGTGTCCCCATGCCATGTCCCCATTCCCCACTGCTGCCCATGCCATGCTGTATCCCCATGCAAACTTGTGTCCCCATGCCATGCACCCATGTCTTGCCCCCATTCCCGCCATGCACCCATGCCATGTCCCCATTCCCCACTGCTGCCCATGCCATGCTGTATCCCCATGCCATGTCCCCATTCCCCACTGCTGCCCATGCCATGCCATGCCCCCATGCCATATCCCCATTCCCCACTGCTGCCCATGCCATGTCCACATGCCATGCCTCCATTCCCCACTGCTGCCCATGCCATGTCCTGGTGCCGCACTGGTGCCAGTGCCGCTGGCGGGGCCTCACCTGGAGCAGGAGGTGGTACTTGAGGATCCTCTGGACGGGCTTGAGCAGGTACGCTCCGAGGGGCAGCGCGTGGCGCAGCCGCTCCTGGCACTCGCGGAGGAACCGTGCCTGGGCCTTGCTCCGCATGCACTCTGCCAGCGCCGCCACTGAGCTGCGGGCAGGGAGCGGGCTCAGCCCCTGCCCACGCGCTGCCCGCCCCTGCCCAGCACTCACCTGGGGTAGTTGTTGCAGTACTGCGTGTAGATGGAGAACTCCTGGCTCTGAGGGCAACAGGAGCGCGGTGAGAGCCCGCGGGGGTCCCGGTGCCCCCCGTGGTGCCCAGCGCCGTGCCCACCCTTACCCGTGTGACGAAGCAGACGGCCACGGCCACCGGGTCACTGGCGCAGCTCTCCAGGTTCTGCAGCAGGGTGCTGGGGGCACAGAGGGGATGGAGTGGTCATGGGAGGGGTTGGGATGAAGGGACCTTAAAGCTCATTCAGTCCCAACCCCAACCCCTTCCACTGGAGCAGGGTGCTCCAAGCCCCTCTGTCCAACCTGGCCTTGAGCACTGCCAGGGATGGGGCAGCCACAGCTTCTCTGGGCACCCTGTGCCAGCGCCTCAGCACCCTCGTGGTGAGGAATTCCCTCCTTACATCTGATTTGGAACCCCCCTCTTTCAGTTTGAACCCATCACCCCATGTCCCACTGCTCCAGTCCATGATGCAGAGCCTCCCTGCAGCATCCTTGTAGTCCCCTTCACACACTGGAAGCTGCTTTGCGGATCTCCACGCAGTTTCTCTTCTCCAAGCTGAACATCCCACTGTTCTCAGCCTATCTGACAGCAGAACCCCCCTCCCAATCCACACCATCGGGTGGCCCCATCCATGCTCCCCCCCCCCAGCACCCACCTGCTGAGCTCGTAGATGTCCTCAATGTTCCCAAAGAGCTCACTGACCTGCTCCGGCCGCAGCACCGGCTCCTCGGCATCGATGATCTTACCCAGATAACCCTAATGGACAGCACAGTGACACCAACGGCACCGGCCCAACCAGCCAGGCCCCCCCATAGCCCCATCTATGGGGTGTCCCACACCCCAGCACCCACCTCCACGATGCTGCGCAGGTCACGGGCATAGGTGCGCTCCGACTCCACTATCTCCAGCACCACCCGGCCCAGGTAACTGGGCTCAGCACCAGGGCCACCAAACGGTGCCAGGGGGTGCCCAGCACAGGGCCCCGGCCACCCCCCCGGGGCAGCGTTGTTGTTGCTGTTGTGCTGCCCCTCAGCCCACGGCTCGGCCCCACTCCCAGTTGGATCCTCCATGGCGCAGCCAGGATGTGACACTGCACTCAGGGCAGGGCAGGCGGGTACCGGCATTCCGGCATCCCCCAGCACCTGCAGGGGTCTGGGGGGGAGAGTGGTGTGGTTATGGGGTGCGGAGACACCCTGAGGTCTGGGCAGTGTTTTAGGTTAAGGGGGGTTCACCCTGCGCCATAAAGCCCTTGGGCTGACCTGATGGCTGAACCCTCCAGGCTGGGCACCAGCATCCCCAAAACCACAGATTCCTCACTTATGGATCAACCAAGGCAGGACACAACCCATCCAGGTCCTGGCCAAGGCCTCCCACCCACCGTAGCACTGAGATTTGGGGTTACCCCCCCAACCGCTCACCCCAGTGAAAGATAACACATTCCAGGACGTGGTGACCGTGCTCTCAAAGGACACAGCACCTCAATGGGACCAATGCCACGGCCACACCAAACCCCCACCTGCAGCACAGCGCTGGGGCTGTGCGTCAGCACCGCGCCCAAGGACACCTTCCCGGTGAGCTCAGCACCGGCTCGCCCTTCCGGACCACCGGAGCCACCAGGATCCTGCCGCGGCACCGAAACCGCTCAGTGCCACCAGAGCTGAGGCACCCAAACCCCATCCATTGGCTGCAATGGAGCACCCAAGCCCCATCCATTGGCTGCAATGGGACTGCTGGCCAAAGGACAGTGAGTGACCAGCACGGGGTGGCCCCGGGGAATGGTGACCTTCAGCCGGGCCACGTGCCGGTGGTGGGGCAGCCCGAGCCCCCCGGCACTGGGGGTGCCAGCACCAAACCGGTCAGGCCGGTTCCCGCCAGCGCCTCCCCATCGCGCGGCATGGCTGCCGCCACTGCTGCCCTCCCCATGGCTTCCGTGTGCGAGCCCCCCACACCCCACTGCGGTGCCCCCCAAGTGGGGCCCAGCACCATAACAACCCTTTGTGCTGCAGACGGGGGTCCCCAGATGCTGGTTCTGCCATGGGGCACCCCCTCAGCACCATGGGGCTGGGGGATTTGGGGAGCAGCACCCCTCAAACCCCAAATCCTTCTGCTTTGCCCCATGGCCACCTTGACCTGGGGGCAACTGAGCCCCACATTGGGACACCAAACCTTCAGCATCACCCCATAGGGTCTGACCCCCATCACCACCTATGCTGGGGAACAGGAGGGGACACCCGGGTGGCACTGGGGGGGCACTCAGCTGCCCGTCCCCGCTATGGGGGGACACTGATGCTCCCCACGTGATGCCCAGCCAGGGATTTGCAGCCACCGCATCTCGTCCCCGATGGCCACCCCCGGCTGCCCTAATCCGCTCAGGATTACAGCACCGGCCTCACGTCACCAGCACTGCAGGCCGCTGGCCTCGGACCCTGCCGCCTCCTCCAGCAGGGATTAGCCCTGACCTTCACCCGCAGCCCCATTGCAGGGCACAGGGACCCCCCGGGGTGCTGAGCTGGATGCGGCCCCTGGGTGCTGCCACAGTAGGGGGGCTCCCATTCAGCTCCAGCGCGTTGGATCCCCAAAACGGATCCGTTTCCAGAGGGGAAACCGAGGCCGGAGCCGGGGCTGTTCCGGACGTGGGAAGCGGGATCTTCCCCGCGTTGCACATTCCAGCGGGGAACGCAGGGCACAAGGCACAGCCCACGGTGCTTTCCCAGGCCCCGGCCCAGGCAGGGCCGGGGGTGCCGAGCCGAGGCCAGCCTTGGCGGAGCCATATAAGGGCAGGCGGTTCCCCGTTTCCAGGCGTTTTCCATGGATCCCAGCGCTCCCTGGGAACGGGGAAGGTCGCCGCGGGCTCCAGTGCAGCTGCCGCGGCTCGGCGCGCCCGGCGCTCCCGGCCCCGGCTGGCACCGCGGGCACCCGCTGCTGCTGGCACCGCTGCCCGGGCCCGGGGCACCCTGGGGTCCAACGTGGCCAACGGGCGCCCGGTGCCACAGGAAGGGTGCGGGGCACCCCCCGCCCCACACGAGGATGGGGGTCCCGGGGTGGGATCCACGCCTCAGCCCTCGGGGGCATCGCACCTCTGCAGCCGCTGTCCTGCACCCCTTGGATGGGCCTGGGGTCCCCCCCCCAGCCCTGCTCTTGTGGCTCCCAGCGCCCCCAGGACCCGCTGTCCCCTGGGACCCACAGCTCTGCTCCACGGCTCACCAGGACCCTCCACCCCTTCCAGCACCCACAGCTCCTGCCCCATTGGGATTCACGGCCTCGGGCACCCTGGGACCCACGGCTCCCATCCCATGGGGACCCACAGCTCCTGCCCCACTGAGGCACACAGCAGCAGCCCCACCGGCACCCCACAGCGCAGGGCCCCACGGCTCCCCGCCGCACAGACCCACGGCAATACAACAGCTCCCGCCACACTGGGACCCACGGATCCGGTTCCACTGGGATGCGATGGATCCCACCCTACCGGCACCCACAGCACCGGGTACCGACGGGTCCCGCTCCACCGGGACTGGGACCGAAACCTCCCTCCCCACCGGGACCCCGTGTCCCGGCTCCCGCCGGCGCGCCCCAGTTCCCGCGCGCCCCGGGCCGGACTCACCGCGCGCCGCCGCCGCCCCGGCCCGTCCGTGCCCGCAGGAAGCGGCGGGAGAGCCCCGGGGGCGGGGACTGCGGCCGCCCCGCCCGGGCTGCCCCGCGCCGACCGGCACCGCTGCGCTCGGGGACCGGCCGGGACGGGCCCGGTGCGGGCCCAATAGAGCTCCGGTACGGGCCCGGTGCGGTGCCGGGTACCGTCGAGGCATTGGTCCTAGTATGGTCCTACTATGGCACCAGTATGATGCTGGGCATGGTCCCGGTATAGCGCCGAGCACAGACGTGGTGTGGTCCCGGTGTGATCCTGGTACAATGCTGGTGTGGTGCTGAGGACGGTCCCGGTATGGTCCCAGTATTGCGCTGGGCATGGTCCGGGCACTGTGCTGACATTGGCCCAGTATGGAGCTGGTACTGTCCCAGTGAGGTCCCAGTATGGTGCTGGGCATGGCCCTAGGATGATCCCGACATGTTCCCAGTGTGGTGCTGGGCACATTCCTGGTGTGGTACCGGACCAGTCCCGGGGTGTCCCGAGTGTGATGTGTGGGACCCCTGCGGGGTTCTACCGATGGCGCCGGCCACGGGGCCACCAGCACCATGGGGCACCTCAGGTGAGCCCCACACACCCAGAACCCTCTATCCCATGTCTGCCTTTTCCCTGGCCTGATCCCAGCTCCATCCCCGGCCCCTTCTCCCCATCATGACACGGGAGCCCCAAAACTTGGGTACCACCTCGTCTCCATGGCTCCCACAATGGCCCCTTGGCAGCCACCCCCGAATTCCCCCCTTTCTTCTCCCCAGACACCCTTCCCCACCCTTCTCCCTCTCCCCTTCCCCTCTTCCCATAGCTGTTCTCCCCATCTTTTCCCCAATCCACGCCATTCCCTCTCCATAGACCCCCTCCCCATACCCCCCTAAATCCACTTCCCCTTTCCACAGACCCCCCCAAATCTCCATCTGCTTTCCCTCTCCCCATATCCCCCACATTCCCATTCCCTCTCCCATATCCCTCCCATATCTTCCCAAATTCCCCCTTCCCTTCCCCATCTCTCCCCCTTCCTCCATCTCGCCCGCCCACTAGGGGGCGCCGCCACGCTGCCCCCCTCCCCCCCGTCCCTTCCTTCCCTTCCCGTGCCGCCCCGCGCGGGCGAGGCGGGAAGGCGCCTGGCAAGATGGCGGCTGCGCTGTCGGCGCGGAGCTGCCTGGAGCTGAGTGCGGCGGCGCGGGGCCCCGCGCGGCGGCTGCCGGAGCTCGGCTTCACCCCCCCGGGCACGGCCCCGCTGCCCGCCCGCCGCTACGGGGACAGCGCGGGCGGCTTCTGCTACCGGGACAGCGCGCAGCTCGCGGCCGCCACCAGGAACCGCTTCGTGAGGTGGTGAGTGAGGGACCGGCGGCCTGGGGCGCTGCCGGGAATGGGGCAGCCGCGGCTCCTCGGGGCACTCTGTGCCAGCGCCCAGGGAACAGCTTCTGCCCAAGAGCTCATCTCGGTCTCCCCTCGGGCAGTTAAAGCCATTCCTCTTGGCCTGTCCCTACAGGCCCTTGGCCAAAGCCCTCTCCAGGTTTCCTGCAGCCCCTTTAGGCACTGAAGCTGCTCTAAGGTCTCTCCTTCAGGAGCCTTCTCTTGTCCAGGCTGCCCCAGCCCAGCTCTCTCAGCCTGGCTCCAGAGCAGAGCTGCTCCAGCCCTCGCAGCATCTCTGTGGCCTCCTCTGGGCTCACTCCAACAGCTCCATGTCCCTCTTGTGCTGCTGCCCCAGAGCTGGTCCTTAGCTCCAACCTGAACTTCCCCTGCTGCAGTTGGAACCCATCACCCTGTCCCATCGCTCCAGTCCCTAATGAAGAGTTCCTCCCCAGCATCCCTGTAGCCCCTTCAGACACTGGAAGCTGCTCTGAGGTCTCCACACAGCTTCTCTTCTCCAGCCCCAATGTTCCCAGCCTAGCTCCATACGGGAGCTGCTCCAGCCCCTGAGCGTCCCTGTGGCCTCCTCTGGCCTTGCTCCAACAGCTCCATGTCCTTCTGATGCTGAGGGCGCCAGAACCAGTGTCCAAGCGGGGTCTCGCAGGGCAGAGGGGCAGGATCCCATCCTTCCCCCTTTCTCTTTTCCCAGGAAACCCTCACCCTTTCCCTTCTCTGTCCCCTCAGGACCACCTCGGGAGACACTGTGGAGCTGGTGGAGGAGTCCCTGGATGTGAACCTGCTCAACAATGCCGTGCGGCTCCGCATCCACGGCTGCCCCCTGCTCCCGGGGGGGGTGCACATCTGTGAGGTGCAGAGCCACCTGGTGATCCTGCTGCTCACGGGGCAGACCGTCCACCGCCTGCTGCTGCCGCACCCCTCCCGCTTGTACCGCAGCGTGAGTGTGGGGGAGATCCTGCCCCTCTCCTGCCCCCCCTCATGCCTGCTCTCCTACCCCCTTCCTGCCCCCTCTCCTGCCCTCTCTCCTGCCCCCTTCTCCCCAGCAGGAGCTCTCACTGAAGCCTCTGAGTGTGTTGTAAAAGAGCAACAGCCTCGATGTGCTTCTCAGCATGGGCATCAAGTGCTGCTTCCTACTGGGACAGGGTTCATTTGGGCTGGGATAGGGCCCAGACCCCACAAAGCCACCTCCCCTATCCTCATACTTCCTGCTGTGACAGGTTCATTTGGGCTGGGACACAGCCCAGACCCCCCAGAGCCTCCCCTCCTATCACATACGCCATGCTTCCTGTTGGGACAGGATTCATTTGGGCTGAGATAGGATCCAGAATCATCAAGGTCCCCTGCCCTACCCCTATACCTCCATATTTTGGGCTGGGACAGGGTTAATTTGGGTTGGGATAGGGTCCAAACTCCCCAAAGCTCCATCCCCTTCTCCATACCCCATACTTACTTTCAGGACAGTGTTCATTTGGGCCAGCACAGGGCTCAAAGCCCCCTCCCCTATCCCCATATTCCATATTTTGGGCTGGGATGGGGTTTGTTTGGGCCAGAACTGGGTTAATTTGGGCTGTGGTCGGGTCCAGACTGCAAAGTCCTCATCCCCTATTCCCATAGCCCATACTTCCTGATGGGACAGGGTTTATTTGGGCCAGGATAGGGTTCATTTAAGCCTACAAAGAGTTAACTTTCACCATAGTAGCTTGTGCGGTGCCATGTTTTGGATCTGTGACCAAACCCCTGTTGATAACACGCTAAGAATGTAGCTGTTGCTGAGCAGTGTTTGTGCAGCCTCAAGGCTGCGTCTCTTTCAGGCTCTGCCCCCTCTATGACAATAGATTTGGGGGTCTGCAGTGGTTTTGGAGAGACAAAAATGGAAACATGGCCTTAGATAACCAAAGGGATGTTCCTTGCTGTGTGATATGCTTGGGAATAAGAGGGAAAAGAGGGGTTTTGGGGGGTTGGCCATTGTTTGCTGGAGAACCGGCTGCGTGTTGAGGTATCTATCCTTTGGGAACTTCGTGTTGTTTTCCCTTCTCCTGGTCCTTCACTTACTGTTCCCTTCCCTGGGAGGTGCTGAGGCGCTGGCGCAGGTTGTCCAGAGGAGCTGTGGCTGCTGTAAAAGACAACTTGTGGGTCAAGATTAAAATGTCATTGTTTTATAGAACCCCAGCCTGGTTTGGGTTGAAGGGACCTTAAAGCTCCCCCAGGTCCAACCCTTGCCACGGGCAGGAACCCCTTCCACTGGAGCAGGGTGCTCCAATCCCCTGTGTCCAACCTGGCCTTGAACACTGCAGGAATGGGGCAGCCACAGCTTCTCTGGGCACTCTGTGTCAGCGCCTCAGCACCCTCATGGTGAAGAATTCCTTCTTTACATCCAGTCTGGATCCCCCCTGTTTCAGTTGTCCTATCGCTCCAGTCTCTGATGAAGGTCCCTCTCCAGCATCCTCATAGCCCCCTTCACACACTGGGAGCTGCTCTGAGGTCTCCACACAGCTTCTCTTCTCCAGGCTGAACAGCCCCAACTTTCATAGCTCCATGGGGGAATTTGCACCCTGGACTGGACTCCTGTGCTGCTCCAGAGATGCAGAGCTGGAGCATGTCAGGCTCTCGAGTTCTGTGCAAGGCTCTGCGCTGCAGTTGCTTTATTCTCCTAACTTTTCCGTTTGAGTGTCTTTATGGATGTTTTCAAGTCTGAACCTCCCAGCTCCTCTGATTCTTGGCCAGCTGCAGTGTGTTCGTCAGTGTGGGGTAGCTTCCTATGTGCAAGTGAAAAGTAATGGGAAAGAGTCGGATAAGGACAGGAAGCTGGAACTCTCTCACTGTGGAGCTGAATTTACTCGGAGGTTGTAGGTATCGCACTTGCAGCAGTGCTCCCATACCTGAGGCTGTTTCAGATGCCTAGATCTTGGGAAGCCAGGTTGGTTTGTAACCTGCCCTCTGCACACAGCCAGGTAGAAAATGCTCTCATTTCACTTACTAGATGGTTCCTCTGCAAAATGTACATCACATTTCCCCATTTGCTGTGGCTTTTCCCTCTGGTGTCTGTTTCTAGTGTTTCTCATCACGTCCCTTGCCTTTCTTGGAGAGCTTCTCTCTGCCTTTTGGAGTTCCAGAGCTTTCCCAAGGGCTGAGGCTGTGCTGCCACAGAGCTACTTTTCATGCTTCTCTACCAGCATTTAGCTATGAGCTGTCTTGAAGCAGCTGATGGACTCTGGGACTCCTTCTGATGGTGTTGAGTTGTATGAGGGAGGGATACACAGGGTCTGCTGCTAGAAAAAGGCAGGTTTGGCAATACCTTTCATAGCTGCTCCTAAAGAGCAGTTGTGGGTTACCAGGAGTGGTGCTGATGGGAGTTATCACTGGAACAACCCTTGTTATCACTCCACAGCATCACAGTTGCCATTCCACACGTGTCTGGTTGTAGTTTCTGTGCCTTGTGTCCATGTGTGCTCAGGATTTGTCCTCTCTGTGCTTCCCCCCTCCAGGAGCTGATAACAGAGAGCCAGATGCAGTCGGTGTTTACAGACATTGGCAAGACCAACTTCAGAGATCCTGTGAATTACTGTGTGATTCCCAATGTGCCGGGCCTGGCATCGAACTCAGTTGCCTCAGCAGCGTGGCTCAGCAGTGAGGGGGAAGCTCTCTTTGCCCTGCCCTCGGCTGCAGGAGGGATCTTTATCCTTAAGCTGCCTCCTCATGATGCCCCAGGTAAGGAGCAGGAGCGTGCTGCCTGCGCCCTGTGACACAGGGCAGTTCATCCCCACTCCTAGCTTTCAACTTTGGACAAGGCCCTGTAGGGACAGGCCAAGGGGAATAGCTTTAACCTGCCCCAGGGGAGACTGAGATGAGCTCTGAGGCAGAAGCTCTTCCCTGGGAGGGTGCTGAGGCACTGGCACAGGGTGCCCAGAGAAGCTGTGGCTGCCCCATCCCTGGCAGTGTTGAAGGCCAGGTTGGACACAGGGGCTTGGAGCACTCTGCTTCAGTGGAAGGTGTCCCTGCCCGTGGCAGGGGTTGGAGCTGGAGGAGCTTTAAGATCCCTCCCAACCCAAACCAGTCTGGGGTTCTGTGTTGGTATTTATTCCACACACAGAAGCTGTTTTCCATCGTGTCTGTGAAGCCCCTCACTGGTGGCACTAAATAGTTTGTTCATGAATATTCAATGTATTTCCTTACATCCCTTTTCTTCTGAAAGGAGCAGTTTCAGTTGTGGAGCTGAAGCAGAGCTCAGTGGTGCAGCGGTTCCTCACCGGGTGGATGCCAACAGCCATCAGGTCAGTGTCTGGCGATGCAGAAGTGGACCTTGTTTTGTCTTTCCCCTCACTGAGAACTTCCAGCTGAGCTTGAAGACAGTCAATTCACATCTATAAATACTCTGCCAAAAAAGGGAGCTGGGTCACAGGACCCATCGTGATGCGGGAGTGGGGACTTGAACACTGGATTAGCTCATCTTAACAGGGCCCTGCTGATGCGGTGTCTGTGTCTGCAAATATGTTATATCTAGTAATTGGCCTCCAAGGATTTGCCCAGGATATGGCTCATGGCCAGAAGAGATTAGGGATTACACCAGTTGTATGTCCTTGTTCTGCAATGTCAGGCTTGTTCCTGACCAGCAGAGGTTATGTGTGGATGACAGGCTTCTTGTTCAGCCTGGAGAAGAGAAGGCTCCTTAAGGGGAGACCTTAGAGCGGCTCCAGTGCCTAAAGGGGCTCCAGTAGACCTGGAGAGAGGCTTTGGACAAGGGATGTAGGGACAGGGCATGGCATGGACACAGTGTGCAGGCTGGGCTTGGGGTAGGGTTGGAATTGTTGCTATCTCAGTTGATATCTTGGAGCACACAACCAAATTCCGAGCCCCATAACTTTGAAATGGGAGCAAGTCCCCCATGCCCTGATGGACTTTGACTGTCAGTGGTGTGTTGCCTGGGGCTGTTTGGATCCTTGCTTCCCTCTGCACCCTTTGCTCACATTCTTCCAGCACTAGGCTGGGGAAGCCAAGGTTGTGCTTTGGCTCTACCAAAGCAGGTAAGGAACTGGCTGTTACTGGTGTCATGGTCTCTTCTGCACTTTGGACACTGACCTACACAGTCCTGAAGTGCTGTTCTCTCCTGGTCTCACCCCACTGATTTACTGGTGCTATAGAAACCCTGTGCCTCAGATCTCTGCGTTAGCTTTGCTTTGAAGCTGTTGAAACTACCTCTGTGTTTCAGAGGTGACTGTGGCCCCTCAGACCTGCCCATCAGCCTCTCCGTGCACTGCCTCGATCACGACGCCTTTCTCTTTGCTCTCTGCCAGGACCATAAGCTTCGGATGTGGTCCTATAAGGTGAGCAAGGCCTGGATCTGGGGGACCAGCACCTTCCATCGCCACTCAGGTGATAGCCTGAGGCTTTAGGAACAAAGGCTGAGTGGTTGGTGTAGGTTTTATCTGCTTTAAATTGTCACTGCAACTTCTACACACTCAGATTTGGGACAGGTTGAGATCTGTTGTGGTGGGGGGCTGTAGCTGGGGTGGGTTTTCTCTACGTATGTAGGGTAAAAGGCAATGTTAGGATATTTATGAGCATAGGGAAGCATGCAGGAGGGCAGGCAGGAGCTCTTTAATTGCTGAGGAGGTGCTTCCAAAGGATTTTGTACCTCTTTAGAGGTGCTAAGAGCGTCTTTGTGACATGGCTCCATGTCAACAAGAAGTTAATAGTCAGTGCCTCAGCTCCTGCGTGCCACTTGCTCCAAATGTGGGTGCCAGAGCTAATGGAGCAGCACAACTGCTTTCACGGCTCATCTGCACTGGAATGTGTGTGTTAAAGGAGGGAGGGGAAGCTTGAGCGGAGACCACGGGAGGGACCTCTGTGGATCAGGCACACGTAGGGATGTTTTGCTTGCATCCTTTAGGGGAAGATTTGGGCAGAATTTGAGGAAAACAAAGGGGGAAAAGCAGTTTTCCAGGCCTGACCCTTGCCTATGCTCTTTTCCTGCCACCTTTTCCCTGTGCAGGATCAAATGTGCCTGATGGTTGCAGATCTGCTGGAGTTTATGCCGGTGAGCAGAGACCTGAGGCTCGCAATGGGGACCAGCCACTGCCTGCGACTGGCCTTCTCCCAATCCCTGGGGCTCTACCTCGGTGTCTACATGCATGCACCCAAGTGTGGGCAGGTATGGAGTGATGGGTTCCACACTTTGTGTGCATCTTGCTTGGGCTGCATGGAAATAGATCATTCCTCCTCGGATTTGGGTCTGTGAAGCAAGAACTAGGGCAAAGTTTCACGTGTTACCCTCTGGAGAGAGCAGTGCTTTGTGAGTAAACAGTTTGGCTCTCCAAGCACTGCAGGATACACGTGCCCTCGTCCTGGGAGTGGAATTCCCTGTGTGACCGAGCTGCTCCGGGAGTGCTAGTTCACTTGTTCACCTCTATTCCAGTAGGATCCCAAAAGCACGTATGTGCCGTGGGAAAAGGGACGGTCCATGAGGAGCTCAAAGGGTGGAAATACTGGTAGGATGTTTACATCAGGCTCCTGGGAGCATGTGGACTCATCCCTGTATTGCCAGACGTTGACTTCTTATGGGGAATGATATATTTAGCCAGGCAGGAATGACAGCATGGAGCGGTCTCATCTGTCGGACAGCTTACCCTTTGCATTCCCAGGGGATTCACATACGTAGTAGAAGTGGTCATGACTTCTGGCTCTGGTAAGAACACGCAGAGCTTGGGTTGGAGCAAGCAGCCTGAGGATTTGGGGCTTTGCCACCATAGCGTCCTAAGCCAAAAGGCAGGTAGGAACCCTCCAGGTCGAGGTGTGTGTCCTGCCCTCAGCCCTGAGCGTAGCATCAGGCAAGGAAAGGGAGAGATGAGCTTCCCAGTGATGTGCTGCTTATTGATCCTTTAGCAAATGCCTCACAGGGTGTGTCTGTAGTTCTGTGTCTTCCAGCTGGTGAGCACCGAGAGCAACCGCTACAGCCTTGACCACATCTCCTCCCTGTTCTCCTCCCAGGTGAGTGCAGGGCCTGGCTCCCCGAAAGACACCAAGATGAGAGGGAACATTGATCAGTGAGGGATTGGGGCTGGGGGAGACGGGATGGAGCAGCCCTGAGGGGAAGGACTTGGGGTGTTGGGTGAGGAGCAGCTCCCCATGACCCGGCTTCAGTGTGTGCTTGAGCCCAGAACCCTCCCTGTGTGCTGGGCTGCACCCCCAGAGCGTGAGCAGCAGCTCAGGAAGAGGATCTTGCCCCTCTGCTAGTGTGAAGGAGAGACCTGAGACCAGCTCCAGTGCCTAAAGGGGTTCCAGGAAAGCTGGAGAGGGGCTTTGGCCAACGGCCTGTAGGGGCAGGCCAAGGGGAATGGCTTTAACTGCCAGAGGGGAGACTGAGATGAGCTCTTAGGCAGAAGCTCTTCCCTGTGAGGATGCTGAGGCGCTGGCACAGGGTGCCCAGAGAAGCTGTGGCTGCCCCATCCCTGCAGTGCTCATGGCCAGGTTGGACACAGGGGCTTGGAGCACCCTGCTCCAGTGGAAGGTGTCCCTGCCCGTGGCAGGGTTGGAGCTGGAGGAGCTTTAAGCTCCCTCCCAACCCAAACCAGTCTGGGATTCTGTGGTCTGAGTGTGAATAAAACCTTCCCAAGGCCTGGTTAAACAACAGGAGGGAATGTTTTGCTGTGTTTTGTTATGTCCACACATCTCTGCTGTCCTTGAATTCATGATAAGAAAGTAAATGCACTTTCCCCTCTCTTGTAGGAGACTCTCATTGACTTTGCCTTAACCTCCTCAGAGATCTGGGCGCTGTGGCACAACGAGGAGAACCAAACTGTTGTGAAATACATCAACTTTGAGCAGTGAGTTTCAGTTCTGCCCTGCTCCTGTTGGTTACATTGGTCACCCCAGAGGGGTAACTGCAGGAGCAGCTCCACGTGCTGCTCATTAAAGCGCCACTTGAGCCTCTTATCTCCTGTCCTACTGTGCTGACTGAAGTGTGTGGAGATGCAGAGGGTCCTTGCGTCCTCCTGCCATGCTGTTTGGGTCACATCTAGCACAGTGTCCTCCTGCAGTGCATATTCCCTGGATTTTTTTGTGTTCTGGGGGTTGGGCTGTGTATTAAAGCCATAGCTGAGCTGCAGGAATGTGAAACATGTGGAAAGCCAGGCAGGAGGCTTGGGGGACACGGAGGGTGCTGTGAAGGTGGCAGAGGGAGGGTTCTGCTTCATCAACACCTCCTTCAAAGCAAAACTGGCCGGTTTGTTCTGTGAAAGATGTTGTTTGGAGGAGAGCAGTGATGTGGAAGCATCATCCCTCTCTTTAGAAAGCAGAAAGGAAAGGTTTGGTGCAGGAGGATTAAATAGTGGGGGGATGGAAATGCTGTGAGTAACCAGGCTTAGGCAGAGGAATCTAATGGTCAGTGTGAGAAAGAGCCACTTGGTGAGCACGTGTGGTGGGGAGAACACTGGTGTTAGTGAAGGAATCCAACCTCTTCTGTTAACTTCGGGCTGGGGGTGCCACCGTTGAGCTCTCTGGCTCAGTCTGTCACTTGTCACTAGCCCAAGCTCCTGTTCCCAGCTTCCAAGGGTTATGATCAGTGGTGGAACTCAGAGGTTTGGTTCTGGTGGCTGCTCCTGTGTTGGAGCTGATCCTGGTTTCTATGGTTGTCTCCCAGGAATGTGGCAGGCCAATGGAACCAGGTCTTTGTGCAGCCGCTGCCTGAGGAGGAGGTGACGGTTCGACATGACCAGGACCCCAGGGTGAGCACAGTGTGAAGCAGGCAGCAAGAAGTCATGAAGCTTCTGTGCCCAGGAGAGCATTGAGCTAGCTCAAGTGGGCAAATCACATTGATAGAGACCTAAAATTAGTCCAAATTAAAGGGGACAAGCCCGAGCCTCTGTTAGCACAGCATTAAAGCCCTGAGCTTGGCGATGAAACCAGTTGAGGGATGAGGAGAATTTCAGGTCAGTCAAGAGAGAGCCTGGAGACAAGATGTGTGAATAAACAAGGTCTGGAGTGTGAGGGAAGCAGTGATCCATATGGGAACTGCCAAGGGCTTGGAGGAGGGTGTTGGTTGTGAATTGAGGCAGATCCAGGGGATGAGCTTGGGAATGGGAGGAAAGACCAAAAGCAGTGTCTTAAATGGTTTCCCGATTTGTGTGTTTCCTTAAACTGGGATCTTTTTTGCAGGAGACCTACCTGGAGTATCTCTTCACACCAGGCCGGTTCAGCAATGCAGCCATCCAGAAGGCTTTGCAGGTTAGTAGAGAGCACAGCAGGTCCCTGGGCTTCCTTTCCATTGCCTGCTCTGAACAGACTCTCAGCCCCCCCTAGAGCTGTTGCTCAGGATATATCCCCTCAGCTCTGGCTCCTCCATGACTGTTGAGGGCAGAGCAAAGCAGCACACGGTGTCCTTTCAGGATTATGACCACTCTCATCCCATAAAGCACTGGCTGGTGCTCTCACGTCTGCTGGATGTCTCTTGATGCTGCTTGAACCTCAGGGCGGCAGCTCTTTGGCTTTAAAGTGAAAGTTTCCTGTGCTGCTTTCCAGATCTTTTCTCAAGGAACAGAGAGACACATGGATCTGACGTGGGATGAGTTAAAGAAGGAGGTTACCTTGGCTGTGGAGAGCGAGGTGAGATGTCCTGGTTTGCCTCCTGGGATGTTTTGTTCTTACATCTGTTGTTGTGCTGGTTTGGTGAGGTTAAATGAGGTGCAAAGTGACCCCAGGCCTTGTTTTGTCCTTTGTGTCTCTAAATGAGGTGTGTGAAAGTACAAATCCGCATCCTTCCTGCCTGGCTTTTCCATTCCCTCTTCTGTTTTGGAGGCCTTTCTTGGTGCTCTGCTGTTGCTTTCTGTGAGTGCGCTTTGCCAGAGCCCATGCAGCTCCCTGCGTGGGGATGCTCATAGTCAGAATCCCAAACTGGTTTGGGTTGGAAGGAAGCTTAAAGCTTCCTTGGCCTGTCCCTACAGGCCCTTGACCAAAGCCCTCTCCAGGTTTCCTGGAGCCCCTTTAGGCACTGGAGCTGCTCTAAGGTCTCCCCTTCAGGAGCCTTCTCCTGTCCAGGCTGCCCCAGCCCAGCTCTCAGCCTGGCTCCATTGCAGAGCTGCTCCAGCCCTTGCAGCAGCTCCATGGCCTCCTCTGGGCTCACTCCAACAGCTCCATGTGCCTCTTGTGCTGTTCCCCAGAGCTGGATCAGGACTGCAGGGGGGGTCTCCCCTTCACACAGCAGAGGGGCAGGTCCCCTCCCTGAGCTGCTGCTCACGCTCTGGGGGCACAGCGCAGCACCCGGGGGGGTTCTGGGCTCAAGCGCACACTGAAGCTGGGTCGTGGGGAGCTGCTCCTCACCCAGCACCCCAGGTCTTTCTCCTCAGGCTGCTCCATCCCGTCTCCCCCATCCTGGGTTTGTGCTGGGAATTGCCCGAAGCCAGGGTCAGGACCTTGCCCTTGGCCTTGTTGAACTCCATGAGGGACACGTGGTCCTACCTCTGCAGCCTGTCCAGGTCCCTCTGGCTTCCATCCCTTCCCTGCAGCCTGTCAACCACACCACACAGCTTGGTGCCATCAGCAAACTCACTGAGGGGTCACTGTCCCACTTGTCTATGTCTCCAGCATAGATGTTAAACAGCACCAGCCTCAGTATCAGCCCCTGAGGAACTCCCCTTTCTCTGAGTCGTGTCAGAGTGGTTCTTGAGGGCTTTGTTCCCGTTGCTGTTTTCCCTACAGCAGTGAATAACAGAGCAATACTTATGTTTTGACAAGGAAGAGGTAGGGAAGAGAACTGTAACTGATGTTTCTAAACCTTAACCACCTAAAGATGTGACCCTGGTCATGAGGGACAACACAGCAGCTTGAGCACTACCATTTAGCTCTCTGCTTCCCTGCCTCTATTCACCTGAAGTCTCACATTGTGTCCTCTTAGTTCCAGGGCAGTGTGACAGAGTACGAGTGCTCCCTGGAGGAGTTCTGGCAGCTGCAGGTGGAATTCTGGTCCAAGTTCTACGCCTGTTGCCTTCAGTACCAAGAAGCATTGTCAGAGGCCCCTGGCCCTGCACTTGAATCCCCACACATGCATGGTGTGCCTGCTCAAGAAGGTGAGGTGGTGGTGGTGGCTCCTGGGCTGCTGTGGCCACCTTGGAGCTATGATGTCCATGGAGGGATCTGGCTGAGCTGTGGGCTTGGGGAGCTCCAAGAAGGCCTTTCTTATCTTTCTAGGGCTCGCTGTCTTTCCTCGTACCCTGCTCCTTGGTGGACCATCTCTATCTCCTCTCTAATGAGCACCTCCTCACTGAGGATGACGCTGCCATCTTTGATGGTAAGTGGGGAAACTTGAAGCTTTTCACTGTTGGAAGCTGCACACCAGGGAAGCTGCAGGCAGAGGGATGAGGGACTTTCCATAGGAGTCCCTTGAAGACTCCATAGTTGTCTATATGGAGAGAGTTGTCTTAGTTTGGCATTTGTAGGGGGTTGATTTTGTTTTGGCACTGTGTTCACAGCAGGACATAGAAAATGATGTCAAGGCTGCAGAGCTGCTGTGACTTGCTGTAGATACCTTCAGACTGGTTAATGTTACATTCCAGACTCTGTTACTGGGTGGCAGGGACCTGCATTGGTTGATCCTCTGCCCTTATAGCTTTATAAGCTACCTGTATAGGCTGTGGTTAACTGGTGCCCTCTTTGTGCCTGCTCTCTGTGGGGCTGAACATGAACCCTGCTTAACTTTAACTCATTTGGGTGCTGGCTCAGCTTTGCCATCCCCACCAAGAGCTGCAGGATCTATTCTGACTCAAGTGCAAGCAGTTTTCTTCTGTAGGATTCCTCAATCTCTGCGTCTTGGTGATGGAGTAGACTTGGAGATTAAGGATAAGGAGGAAACCTGTGATCATCTGAGCACCCTGGGTTTAACACCCCGTGCTGCAGACTTAGTTTGTCATACAATCCCAGCCTGGTTTGGGTTGGAAGGGACCTTAAAGCTCATCCGGGCCCAACCCCCTGCCACAGGCAGGGACCCCTTCCACTGGAGCAGGGAGCTCCAAGCCCCTGTGTCCAACCTGGCCCTGGGTTCAGTGTTTTGTATCAGTGTTCCTGTGTAAGCTCTGAACAGGGATTATCCCGTTTCTTCTCTCTGGGAAGTCAATACCAGAGCGTGCAAGCCCTGTTGTTAATATTGTGACCACGGTGCCCTCTGTGCTTTGCTGGCCTGGGAATGACGTTTCACCAGGAAAAAAGCAATGGAAAATGTTACCTAAGCTCCACTTCCATGCTCGAGTGCCTTTCCTAAGAGGAGTTGTCATCCATTTGCTCGAGCTATTTTGGGACCTAAGGGAAGGGAAGAGAAGCTGGCCTGGGCTGGCGCCGGGCGGCCCTTGGTGCCTGCTTTGTCTGCTTCACACTGCTCCCCAGATGCAATTGTAAATGCACATGGATGCAGGATTGCACTGCAAAACGGGGATTTAGACAGGGCCGAGTGTTCAGCTCTGCTCTAAGGAGGCAAAAGTCCTCCCTGGGCTGTTGCTGCCAGTGGGGAGCTGCTGTTATTAGAGTGTAATCTGCGTGGCAGAGCCAAGCTGAGCCCTTTGCTCTGGGCTGGTTTTTGCTCTTCCACTGCACTAATGATTTCCTTTCAACCTGTGGCTGGGAAGAAGATCCCTTGCAGGGAATTTCATTGCTTTATTGTTGCCTCACTGGCTTTTACTTTCCGAAGAATAAAGCCCCAAATCTTTCCCTTGTCAACTCCTAAGCTGTAATTTGGCCTCGTCATTAGGGAAGGGTCATTTTAACATGTGGGACTGAGACCAATGTGCTGCTGGGAGCTGAACTAACTGGTTTTTGATGGTCCTCCCACCTTCCCTTTGAAATCTCTTGTAAATATACAGTTAGATTCTTTCATTACAGATTTGGAGATGTCTCGTGATGTTGTCTGTCTTGTCCAGTGCCTTCGCCTGATCGGAGAATCAATTTCCATGGAAATGGCTTTCCTTATGGAAATGGCTTGCTCCCGCCTCCAGCCTCCAGAAAAGGCTGCAGAGCAGATCCTGGAGGACTTGATAGCTAATGACACGTAAGAAGATGCTTTTGCAGATGTTCCCCTGTGGGGACACCAGGATGCCTGAGCAGGGATTGCTCGGAGCCATCCTCCATCGGCATCAAAGCTCCTTGGAGCTGTGTGGGCTCTCCCTGTGCTACAAGGGACTGTTCCAGGTCCCCTTGGAGATGGGAATGTGGGTGTTGGTGGCATTAGCAGGGTCTTCCCTTTGGATCCCCCTTACTGCTGCTTGGAGTCCTCTAGGAAATAAATGCTGTTGATCCTCAGGTGAGATAAAGAGGAACAAGTTCCTGTTAGGTGATTATTGTAGTGTGGAAAGCAAGTGCCTGCAGACACTAGAGAGAGGTCAGAGCCTTGGTCAAGCTGTGTGGTTACTGTGCTAACCTCCTGCAATCATTCCCCTGTGGAATGCCAGCTATCTGCCTGCTATTTCCTGGTAGCCTGGGGGAGTGGAATAACTAGACCAGGCCCTTCAGGCACTGTAATGAAACTCCAAGCCAGAAGAGGTTTCCCGTCAGGAATGTCCAGGCTGATCCGATACAACCCAAGGAGGAAAGGGAGCCCTCTTAAGCTTAAGTCTCATGATGATGACGATGTTCACTTTGCAGGGAGAATGTGATGGAGGATATCCACAGCAAACTACAGGAGATCAGAAACCCCATCCATGCCATCGGCATGCTCATCCGAGAAATGGACTACGAGACGGACGCTGACATGGAAAGAGGTGACAGCTCCTCAGGTGGAAGAGCAGCAGCTCTGCAAGCCTTCTTGTTGGTCTGGTTCCTGCTCTAGAGCTGGGTGGTTTTATCTTCCAGCTCATCACCTAAGTATGCGCCTGAACCTCACCCAGCTGTACGGGAGCGCTACCGCCAGCAGCGTGGTTTGCTGGGGGGTGTGTAAGGTCGCCACCATCCGCTTCCTGATCTGTCGGGACCTGTTGGTCCTCCAGCAGCTGCTCCTTCGCCTCGGAGATCCTGTGAGTACAGCCCTTGGAGCTATTGCTCTGTGTGCTTTGAACTCGGGGATCTGGGCTCCGGCTGGTGCCAGGCTCCAAGCTCTGTCTCTTCCCACAGAGCATTGGTTTAACCAGCCCCAGGTTTGGGCAAGCCCAGTTGTCTTTTGTCATCCTAAGCAAAGCTCACGCCCCAATTCCCTCTTTCCATGCTGGGCATCCAGGAAGCAGGAATTAAACCTCTTTTGTGGGAGAAGGGCATTGTTTCCAGCCTCCCTTCTCAAGCAGCATTGCCTGAGCACATATAGTTCTCCATCTCTTCCCCATCCCTATGCCAGCGCACGCGATGGCAGCGTCACAGCATCAGTGTTTACCCACAGGCCATGGTTTTGGCCTCTGCAAGGCTGTTCCCGTCAGTGCAAACAGCCCCCATGATGATAGGCGAGTCTGTGGTCATGGAATGGGCTGGGTCCATCCTGTTGGGCATATGGCCACGTGAGGGAAGGTGCTGAGGGTTTGGGTGGAGGCAGGGATGCGGAACGAGTCCCCAGGCAAAAGGGAGCGTTGTTTAAACTAACGCTGTTTACCTTGGAAACATGGCTGCAGGAGCTGCTTGGTTGAAAACTTCTTCCTGGGTAGTTATCAGAGAGTCACAGACTGGGTTGGGTTGAAGGGACCTTAAAGCACCTCCAGTTCCAGCCCCTGCCACGGGCAGGGACCCCTTCCACTGGAGCAGAGTGCTCCAAGCCCCTGTGTCCAACCTGGCCTTGAGCACTGCAGGGATGGGGCAGCCACAGCTTCTCTGGGCACCCTGTGCCAGCGCCTCAGCACCCTCCCAGGGAAGAGCTTCTGCCTAAGAGCTCATCTCAGTCTCCCTTGGGGCAGGTTAAAGCCATTCCCCTTGGCCTGTCCCTGCAGGCCCTTGGCCAAAGCCGCTCTCCAGGTTTCCTGCAGCCCTTTTAGGCACTGGAAGACTGTTATAAGGTCCCTATAATCATAAAATGGAATCACAGTAGTTTGGACGTTCAGTGGTTTGGGATAAGGTTGCCCTGATAGCATTTGAAGCCTGTTGCAAGGTGCTCTTCTGGAGCCGGGCTCTCACACACCACATGTGCCCTGCTGCTTGCTCACTCGGGAGTTGTTGCTTTGCCACTTTGACACACTTGTGTCCTTCACAAGCCTGGATTGTTTCTCTTTGGTGTCACCAAGCTCTTGGCTGGAGCGTGCAGGGATGCAACACTGGGGCAGCAGGATTGGGCCCTTTGTGGTTTTTGCAGTACAGTGCTTTTGCTCTTGGTGATGTGATTGCACCTTTAGTGTTTGCAGGCTAGAGGAGCACTCTGTGCATGCACAGCTTTGATTGTTCACCTTTTCCCATGGGCTTTGGGCCACCAGAATAGTTAACTCACCCCTTTGTCTACAGTGATACAGGACGTTTGGGTGCTGGAGAGGGGCTCTTCATCAAAGCCTGGAGGGACAGGCCAAGGGGAATGGCTTTAACCTGCCCCAGGGGAGACTGAGATGAGCTCTTAGGCAGAAGCTCTTCCCTGGGAGGGTGCTGAGGCGCTGGCACAAGGTGCCCAGAGAAGCTGTGGCTGCCCCATTACTGCAGTGCTCAAGGCCAGGTTGGACCCAGGGGCTTGGAGCACCCTGCTCCAGTGGAAGATGTCCCTGTCTGTGGCAGGGGCTGGAGCTGGAGGAGCTTTAAGGTCTCTTTCAACCCAACCCAGGCTGGGATTCTATGAATTTGGCACTGGAACTTGTGCCTGGGTTATTCTGGTTCATACAAGAGTCCTGCTGCTCTCCTGGTGGTTCGGATCCCTACTGGGCTGGTGACCTCTGTGCTGCTTACAGGAGAGGCAAGCAGGGCCTGACTCAAACCCCATTGCCTGCCCTTGATCCTGCCATTGCTTTTGGTGTTCCAACCCCTGTGCTTTGCTCGCAGATGGTTTTGGGAGGGGGACAACTGTTCCAGTCCCAGCAGGACCTGCTGCACCGCACCTCTCCCCTGCTGCTCTCTTATTACCTGATCAGGTGGGCGAGCCAGTGCCTGGCCTCCGACATCCCTGTGGACACCCTGTAAGTCCCTCCCATGCCCATTCTGCCTTTGATTGTCGATTCCTGCTAAACCCACCTGAAATGCTCTCCCTGGTATGAAAAGCTGCTGCTTGCTGTGGGAGTATTGCTCGGGGGGTCAGGATGTGCTGGGGAGGGTGTTTTTGCTCCTGCTGTGTTTTGAGCTGACTCTTTGCCTTGTGCTCATTGTGCCTTGTGAGGTCTCCCTGTTCTGGGGCTGTTGCCTTTTCCAGCAGTAGGAGTCATCAGAGCTGAACAATGAGCACAATTAAAGCAGGAGGCGTTTTGTTGTCTCTTCACTGATGGCTTTTCTTCTTCTCTAGGGAGTCTAATCTGCAGCATCTCTCTGTGTTGGAGTTAGCAGACACCACTGCTCTAACAGCCCATAGACTGGGTAAGACAACGCTTCATCAGCTCTGGGCCTCTGTTATTTATACCTCTTGCACTCTGAAATGCTTCATGCGTTCTACAACTGCCTGAGAGGAGGGTGGAGCCAGGAGGGGGCTGGGCTCTGCTCCCAAGGAACAAGGGATGGAACAAGAGGGAACAGCCTCAAGCTGCACCAGGGCAGGTTTAGATGGAGCTGAGGAGCAATTCCTGCCCCAGAGGGTGCTCAGCATTGGAACTGCCCAGGGCAGGGCTGCAGTCACCGGCCCTGGGGTGTTCACACACCGTGGAGATGAGGCCTCAGTGCCATGGGTCAGTGGTGGCCTTGGCAGTGCTGGGGATGCTTGGACCTGATGAGCTTAAAGAGCTTTTCCAACCTGGTTGCTTCTGTGATTTATCCCACAGCAACCAGCTGAGGCAGCTCAGAGAGGCATGAGGATGTAGAAATACTTCCCCAAAACACGCTTGTGCTTCCATCTGGGTGCAGTTCAGTCCCGAGCGTTGCTTACAGCTGGTACCTCCAGGGGGAAATTGCAGCTGATAAATCATTCATGTTTCCATAGAATCACAGAATCCCGGCCTGGTATGGATTGAAAGGGACCTTAAAGCTCCTCCAGTTCCAATCCCTGCCACTGGCAGGGACAGCTTCCACTAGAGCAGCTTGCTCCAACCTATGCTGCTTTCGTAGCAGCCTTCCAGTATCTGAAGTGGGCCTATAGGGATGCTGGGGAGGGACTGTTCATTGGGGACTGCAGTGATAGGACGAGGGGTAATGGGTTCAAACTGAAACAGGGGAAGTATAGATTGGATATGAGGAAGAAATCCTTTACTGTGCGGGTGGTGAGGCACTGGCATGGGTTGCCCAGGGAAGCTGTGAGTGCTCCATCGCTGGCGGTGTTCAAGGCCGGGTTGGACAGAGCCTTGGGTGGCATGGTTTAGTGTGAGGTGTCCCTGCCCATGGCAGGGGGGTTGGAACTGGATGAGCTTAAGGTCCTTTCCACCCCAAACTATTCTATGATTCTAACCTGGTCTTAAGCACTTTTGGAAGTTTCATTGCAAAGACGTACGCTTTAGGTTACTGTTTTGGGGGCAAAATCCTAATGGGAAAGAATATAGAGCAACTTCATTGGGATGATGTGTGCTTTGAAGTGGTTACAGAGGGAGGTGGCAAGCAGGGCAGGGGAGAAGAGGCACTAGCAAGAGCCTGCTGTGACTGCTCTGCGCTTGGAGGCTGAGCAGCGAATGCCAGTGACAAACAGGCAGCAGCGCCATGTGTGAGGGGCTGGGAGCTGGGGGAGGGTTCCTTGCTCTTCATGAGAGCCCTTTGGGGCATCTTTGGGAGCAGACTGTGACCTCTTTGAGTCCAAACGTTCCCTGAATGAGCATCTCGGGCCAGGAGGCACTTTCTGCCTCCATGTAAATATCAGGGAGTGAGAGCAAGATTGAAAACATCCTTTGTGTGTGCCAGGCTCGTGGGTTTGCTCTTGGCCTGCTCATGAGGAAAGTCCTGTTTGGCTGCTGTGGCTTGGGGGGGGAAGTATGTGAAACGTAGGGAAGGCAGAGAGGAGGTGGCAGCCTGCAGAGAGGCGTCAGGAACAGTTACTAATGGGAGCTGGGAGTGCTGGAATGAGGAGGGAGGCATCTGAGCAGAGCTAGAGAGCCAAAGCAGCACTCCCTCGGTCCTGCCCTGCAGCACGCAGCAGGGAGAAGCTGGAGAGCTGCAGTTGGCTTGCGAGGGGAGCAAGGAGAGAAAGAGCAGAGCCCTTTGTTTTCATCTCGTAATGGAGTTGTGGTTAATAAACATTGCACTCTGGGGCTCTTTGATCTCCTGCTGCTCCCTCTGACTTCAGCAAGAGAAATCCAAACCCAACACCTTTGGAGCAGTGAATGTGCTTTGTTGTTTGGCTCTGACTTCATCTGCGAGCAGCAGGGTGCAGCCGGGCTCTTGGGTCCAGAGATGGGCACTGAAGCTGGTGCAGGGCCTGGAGCACAGTGTGATGGGGAATGGCTGAGGGACCTGGGGGTTCTGATGGAGAGGAGAAGGCTCAGGGGGACCTGATTGCTCTCTTAAAAGTCTTTTCCATCCTGGTTGATTCCATGATTCCATGTCTGCTTCAGGCCCTCTTCTCAGTGTTCCCTTAACCTGTTTCAGTATCCAGCCCTCAGACAATCGTGGAGCTGTTCTTCCAGGAGGTGGCCAGGAAGCACATCATATCTCGACTCTTCTTGCAACCAAACACCAACTTGGCTGAAACAAGCTTGAACTGGCCCCATCTCATCACTGCCATAGTGGCTGACTTCCTGCCGCTCCTGTATCCTTGCCTGTGCTCACTGTAACAAGGAGGAGGATCCATAAGGCATGGAAGCTCTGAGCCCTTGTGTGAAGGCTCCGTATTGTCCCATTTCTGAGGTTGGGAGCATTGGTGGGGCTGTGGAAGGAAGGTTTGGGTTAGCAGAGGGGTTAAGGTGCTGGGCTGCAGAGCTCCCAGAGGCTAAGCTGGCCACCTCTGCCATCTGCAGCTCCAAAATCCATGTTTTCCACATCCAGATTTCCAAGAGAAGCCTCCTGAAAAAGTGGCTGTTGTTGGCGTTAATGGGATTTGTGGGTATTTGAAGATTTCACAGAATCCACCCCATTTGGGTGCACAATAAAGGATTTGAGCTTTGACTTTAAGCCCCTGAGCTCTAGGAACTTGCCTTGGCCAGGGGAGATGCTGGGAGACTTGGAAGTGGGACAAGAGTTGGGCAGTTGGGGATTAGGTGTGTTAATGGTTTTGTTTCGTAGGGATAAATCTCATTACAGAATAATGACTTGTATAAAGAGAGGTTTAATCTTCTCTCCTTTTCCTCCCCAAAGTGAGCAGGAGAGTCAAGCTTTCAGGTCTGTTCTCCAAGCTCCCCAGCCTGGGTTGTCCTCTGTTCCTTAACCTCTGCTCAGATGGCCCAGCAATCCCAGCTTCCTGTTCCCGGAGTGCCTGATGGGGAACTGTCAGTACACCCAGCTCCAGGTGAGTGCATCCTGCTGGCTCTGGAGCTGAAAGGGGAAGAGCAGTGAGTGCAGTCGTGGGTGTCCATCAGTGGAATCACAGAATAGTCAGGGTTGGAAAGGACCTTAAGTTCATACAGTTCCAATCCCCTGCCTTGGGCAGGGACACCTCCCACTAAACCATGCCACCCAAGGCTCTGTCCAGCCCGGCCTTGAGCACCTCCAGCGATGGAGCATTCACAGCTTCCCTGGGCAACCCATTCCAGTGCCTCACCACCCGCACAGTAAAGAATTTCTTCCTCATATCCAATCTATACTTCCCCTGTTTCAGTTTGAGCCCGTTACCCCTTGTCCTATCACTACAGTCCCTCATGAAGAGCCCCTCCCCAGCATGCCTATAGGCCCCCCTTCAGATACTGGAAGGCTGCTCTGAGGTCATCAGTAGCAGCTCTACACCTTATGTTACCCCTCTGCATCATCCGCAGCGAGCTCTGCACAGCCACTTACCCCTCCCTGGGAGGAGCCACTCAAACCATCAGCTTCCCAGTCACTGGAGTTTATTCTGTGCTCCCCTTGGTGCTGCTCTCTGAGCTCAGACGTGAGCTGATCTTCCCAAGCGCTCCTCTCCCACATCTCCCGTTTGGAGATGATAGGCTGGAAGTTTGTCCTGCAGCTGAAACATACTGCAAGGAATGATCCTTTTGGAGAGTGGAGAATGGTTTGGATTGGAAGGGACCTAAAAGCTCACCCAGTTCCAAGCCCTGCCACGGGCAGGGACACCTTCCACTGGAGCAGCTTGCTCCAAGCCTCTGTGTCCAACCTGGCCTTGAACACTGCCAGGGATGGAGCAGTGTCTCTGTTATAGCTATCATAGCATTAGTGCAGTGAGCAAACTGCAGGTAGCAAATCTCTTCCATCTCCCTCATGCATCTGTGTGGTTCCCTGCAGTGCCCACCTCTGCTCACAGAAGGGTTTCTGCTCAGTATCACAGATCTAGACAGCCCCACAGGGGGTTTGCTGGGAATGACTGTAGATGCTTGTCTGGTGCTTTTCCTTTCTCTGTTCTCAAGACAAACCCAGGCAGAAGTGCTCCGGATTACTCTCTACCCTTCCCATGGAGGAGTTCAGCCTCCCAGGGCTTCTCTCCCTGTGTTCAAGGAACATCCTGGTGGAGCTTGGTTAACTCTCACAGTGAGCCCTTAATACAGCAGCTCCCTGGCTCCTGATGTGCCTGCATCCTTTCCTGTGCTGCCCTTCCAGATGGGTTGCTCACAAGGGCTGGGGGTTCACAAGTCTCTGTCTTCAACCCTAGTGCTGTTCCAGGAGGGGCTGAGTTATGTCTTAAATACCCTTAGTAGTAAAAACACAGCTTAAGAAGCATCCATCATCTTTCCAGCCCTCTCGGGAGCAGGAGTGAACTGCTTTGCTTCAGGTGCCTCTGTAGGCTGCTGTATTTCAGGCCACTGTTCCTCCATCTCCTGTGTGCTCCTCAGGGGCTGGGTACTCTGCTCTACTTGTGAAGCTCACGATCCCCTGTCTGCAGCTCCATGTGCCACGATGCTGAGGCCAGCCCTTGAGGCTGTGCAGCCTGCTCTTAATGAGATGCTTTCTCCTGTGCTTTACAGACCCTTTTCTTCTCCCAGCCCCTTTCCACCTGGGGGCTGAAGTACTTTCTTTTGTGCACATATTGCCACCGAGAAGAACGTCAGGTCTGCTTTGGAGGCAGCAAATGCCAGCATGATTTGGGCAGCTTCATTCTCCCTCCTTTGAATTGCCTTGCATTGCTTTCGCCTCACTTGTGGCCCGCCTCGAGGAGGTACAAGAGGCTTTTATCTCTGCAGGAGCAAGCTCTTCCTCCTCCCCACTCCCTTCTGTTACACTTGCTGATCCCACTCGGTCGCAGCAACGTGGATTAAGTGCTTTGTCCTCAGGGAGCTAACAGCAGCTTTGCAGGGAGCGCGAGCACCGTGACCCAAATAGAGGTGGCCATGCAGGAAGCACCCTGCCCAGAGAAGGTCTGATAACCAAAGCAGCGCCCTGGGACAAGGGCCAGGCCTCTCCTTGGGGCTGATTCTGTGGGACAAGCTGTTGAGCAAGCTCAGGGTGGGATTTATCTGCTGGAGCTGATAATCGGGGGGTCAGTCCGGGCTTGGAGGTGGTGTGTTGCCACGTGGCGTATGGCGGGCCTGTGGCTGGGGCAGTGAGATATGTGCTGGGGGCTTAGCGCACGTGCAGAGGTGCAGGTTGGCCTAGGAGACCTTGCCTTTGCTGCTGGGTTCTGGCCTCCCCTCCTTTCCTCTAAGCCCCCGTTAGCGGGACATTGCTGCTGCTTCACATACAAGGAGCATCCACTGCTCTCGCAGCGATACTGGCTTTGGAGTCGTCGTCGTTCCTCCTCGCTGCCTATTGATAGGTGATGACACTTGTAGCCCTTATGTTATCCTGGCAGGGCAGGCACAGGGCCAGCTTGTGTCAGCTCAGTCTGGCTGGTGCCTGTGTTGTGATTTGTGGTGCCATCAATGCTCCACCTCATCCCTGCCTGTGCTGTTGTAATCCATGGTCTTCCATGGCTGCTCTCCCTCTCCAGCCCTGCTGCAGATTCTACTCCTGTTAACACCTTCTTTGCCTGTTGTTCCCTGCCTTCACACACGTACACCCTGGTTCATGCTCTATTTCCCTGTGGCAGGTTTGCAGTGGCTGCAGAGCATCATGTGTGACACTTGGGGGCTGCTTCCGCTGCTCTTCCTATGGATGATGGAGCTATTTGGAACAGGTTGCTTCCCGGGAGCATGGGGGGGTGCCTCTGTGCACTCAAGGGACTTTGGAGCTGGAAAAACCAGCCCTCGAGCTGGAAGAGCGGGAATTTTGTGAGCACAGCAGCTAAAGGAGCCGCCAAAATAGCACTTTGGTGTTACAGACCTAACCCTTCCTCTGGTACTGGGTGCCTGCAGGCCACAAGTGAGGGCTTATCTGAATTATAGAGCCATAGGATGGGTTGGGTTGGAAGGGACCTTAAAGCTCACTCAGTTCCAACCCCCTGCCATGGACAGGGGCACCTTCCACTAGAGCAGCTTTCTCCAAGCCCCATTCAACCTGTCTCCCATTCCTCCTCTCCCATAGGAATACATTCGCCTGCTGCAGCCGTGGTGCCATGTGAACATGGGCTCCTGCTGCTTCATGATGGGCAGGTGCTACCTGGTCATGGGTGAGGGCCACAAGGTAAGGATCTCATCTCCTTCCATCCAGCTCTGCCTCCCGCTGGGATCTGGGACCGTTTCCCTTGGGAGGCAGCTGATGCGCAGGTAGGAGCAGCCTTGTTTCTGCTGCACGAATCAGGAACCATCAACCCGAGCTCTGCTGCCTTCAGGCAAAGGACGGGATTGGAGGGGGTGGTGGGACCTGCTCTGGGGGATGTTCTTGTTAGCATGAGGCCAGCAGGTCTCATAGAGTGGAGCTGGAGCAGGCAGCAGGGTCCTCTCACTGGTACAACAGGCTGGGTCAGCCCCAAGGGACACACACAAGCTGCTTTCTGGTCTGCTTCTAGGCTTTGGATTGCTTCTGCCAGGCTGCATCAGAGGTGGGGAGAGAAGAGTTCTTGGACAGGCTGATCCAGCCTGAGGAGGGGGAGTTGGTCTCCACTCCACGCCTGCAGTACTACAACAAGGTAGGGCCGAGGCAGCTCCATGTACATCATCCTGACCGAGTAAACTGGCACCAAGTCCTTCCCCACATGCACTGCTTGGGGAGGGAATTCCTGCTCAGTCCCTGGCTTCCAAGGAAGTGACTTAAGACTCAAAACCCCAAGTTTTCTGATTGGTGAAACCTCTGTTTGCTTTCCCTGGGGGAGAATGAGGAGGTGAGTGCAGTGAAAGCCAGGTACTTCCCACCTATTAGCTTCCTAATAGCAGAGGACTTTGTTATCCAGCAGGAAGAGGCAGGGTGAGCTCCAGCTGCTGGAGGCAGATGCCAAACATGTCCAGGCTCGATGGGAGATGCTGCTTAAGGGGAAGGTTATTAAGCTTTGAGGCAAATGCAAATGAACGTCTGTGAGTTGGGATAAGATCTTGCCTAATGCCGTAGTGGAGACAGGCTGCAAGCTTGGACCCAGCTCCTTGTGAGGGATTCCCTGCCTTTAGCATCCAGGAAGGGCTGTCAGGTGTCCTTGGAACCAAACCCTTTCCTATTCCATTCTAATCCCTCCAACACTGCCAAAGTCTTGCTCTCATGGTTAGCAGGGACAGGAGTAGCTCTTGTACCAGACCGAAGAAACCAAGCTAACCCAGAGGGGTGTTGTCTTCTGCAGGTTCTGTGCTTGCTGGACATGGTGGGTTTACCAGAGCTGGTCATCCAGCTGGCCACCCTGGCCATCATGGAGTCAGCGGATGACTGGAGAAGCCAGGTAGAGGGCACTGTTTTGATATTAGTTTGTCTTTTAGGGAGCTCCCAAAGGAATTCTCATCACTTTGATCCCTCAAAACGTGCTGTTTTATGTTCTTCTGATGTTTTCAGGCTACTTTGAGGACGTGCATCTTCAAACATCACTTGGATTTGGGACACAACAGTGAAGCATATGTAGCCTTAACCCAAAACCCAGATCCAGGCAGGTAGGTGATAGCTTTAGACCTTTGTGCTCACTTGTCTCAGAGGTCCATGTACCAGTTTTCCCCATCAACCTGAAAGAAGATGACACTGGAGGGCAGGATGTGGCTGCTGCAGTAAGAGGTTCCATTTAGTGTGTGTGAAGGTCTGCTCAGAAGGTTTTTAAGGATGTCTGGGATTGGCAATTTCCCAAAGGAAGAAACTGAGGGGGAAAAGGGAGGTGATTCATGGAAGAGCCACAAGAACGACTCGAGGGTTGCATGTGGGAAAGCTTCAGGAGTCCAGGCAATTCATTTGGATAAGGAAAAGAGTTGAGGTTTCAGCTTGAGTTCCATCTGAGCAGCCAAATGGGTAGAGAGGAAGCTTCACCCTGACAGGAGGATGTGCTGAGTGGGAATGGCTGGAACAGGCATTCCGAGGAGAAATAGGAATGCTTTATAACTGAGGCTGAAGACTGGATCTTACCCAAACAGAGCTGAGGGAGGGAGCCGTTTGCAGGGATCCGGGATCTCTGCTTCCAACACTGGAGGAGTCTGAAGGGATTTATTGGTTCAGAGCCAGACAAGAACCCTGTGGAGCTTGTCCCAGAGGCTCCGAGCCTGCCCATGAGATTGTTCCCGTGCTCTTCTCCCTGCAGGCAGCTGGACTGTCTACGCCAGCTAGTGGTGGTTCTGTGCGAGCGCTCCCAGCTCCAGGACCTGGTGGAATTCCCTTATGTGAACCTCCACAACGAGGTAACCGATCTGTGCGGGGAGGAATGGGGACAGAATGGCTCCTCTTTGAGGGGTTCTTAACCCATTTGAGCCTCTTGTATGCTGCAGGTCGTGAGCATCATCGAATCGCACGCTCGCGCAGTCGACCTGATGACCCACAACTACTATGAGCTGCTTTATGCTTTCCACATCTACCGCCACAACTACCGCAAGGGTGAGCTCGGGGGGGGGCACCTGGCACCTGGCATGGCCTGGCTCCAGGCTGATGCATTCCCCCTTCCCTCCTCAGCTGGAACGGTGATGTTTGAGTACGGGATGCGCCTGGGCCGGGAGGTGCGGACGCTCCGGGGGCTCCAGAAACAGGGAAACTGTTTCCTTGCTGCTGTGAACTGCCTACGGTTGATCCGGCCGGAATACGCCTGGATAGTGCAGCCCGCGCCTGGAGCTGTGGTAGGAAACCCCGAGCTTGCTGTGGCCCCTGGCAAGGGTGGGACTGGATGAGCTTTAGGTCCCTTCCAACCCGTTCCATGAATCCTCTGACCTGAGCTGTTGAATGCGGGACACTTAGAGCTGTACATTTGGGAAGGAGCTTCCAAAATCCTTTTGGATGTGAGCAAAGGCACTGACAGCCTTAACCTGCTGCTCTCCTCTTCTTGGCTAGCTTGTGCAGCGCTGCCTTGTGCTACTGCATGTGAACATCAGTTCCTGATGTCACCCTTGTGTCATTGTGTGGAAGCAGAACAACTTTTGGGAGAGGGCTGGTGTGTATGTACAATCCCAGAGTGGTTTGAGTTGGAAGGGACCTTAAAGCTCATCCAGTTCCAGCCCCTACCATGGCCAGGGACACCTTCCACCAGAGCAGGGTGCTCCAAGCCCCTGTGTCCAACCTGGCCTTGAGCACTGCCAGGGATGGGGCAGCCACAGCTTCTCTGGGCACCCTGTGCCAGCGCCTCAGCACCCTCCCAGAGAAGAGCTTCCTTACATCTAATCTGGAACCAGGCTGTGGCATAAACCTCTTTCTGCTTTCTCCTGCAAGTACGAGCGCCCTGGAGCATCCCCAAAGAGAAGCCACGATGGGGAGTGCGCGGCTGTGCCAAGTAAGTGTCCAGTCCTGCTGCTTCCTGGGTCTCTTGGGGGTGCACAGCCTCTCCTTGGCCTCAGAGCTCTGCTGCTCCTCTGTGAGTGGGGAGATGGCTCAGGGCAGCTCAGCTCAATGATATGGGGGGGTTGTAACTTAGGTGCCCCTCTCCAGGTTCCCTGCAGCCCCTTTAGGCACTGGAGCTGCTCTCAGGTCTCCCCTTCAGGAGCTTTCTCCAGGCTGATCACCTCTCTGCAGCTTTATGTCCTGCCATCCATCCCTTTTGCTTGCAGTGGTAATAACTTGTAATTAAACCCAATGGAAAAGCCTTTGAGAGGCAATTTCTGGTTGTTGAAGCCCTCGTTCCTTGGCAACCCTGGTGTTGCAGCCAGTGCCTGCTGTAAGGTCTCTGCTCTGTGTGCCGAAGCTCAGGATGCTGGTGCCAGGTTCGCTTTGCAAGCCGCAGTGCTAGAGCAGAAGTTCAGGTCAGGTATTTTTAAACAAATTCTTTCTGACTGAGCTGCTTTGTAGCAGATCCTGGCAGCCGGAGCAGGGGCTGTTCCCAGCCACCAGCTCGCATCTGGAACAGAGCAGGATTCATACCGCGGAGACAGGCCCCATTTCAGGCATCAAAACCTGACCCTTCCTTCAGCGCTTTCCCTGCTACAACTCCTCTAAGGCTGGCAGAAGGCTGCAAGCATTTAGCAGGTTGCCCAAAGAGCCCTATTTTCAGTGCTGAGAGCTTCCATGTGTTCCAGCAAGTCGCCAGATTGAGATCCTGGAGCTGGAGGACCTGGAGAAGGAATGTGTGCTCTCCCGGATCCGGTTGATGCTGGTGCAGCACGACCTGTCCACGGCAGCTGTGGCAGGTAAGAGGGACACTGCAGCCACCTCTGCTTCCCCCCGAGGTGCTTCCAGCGCTTCCAATCACAGCTCCATGTGCTTCCAACCCAGAGACAAAGGGAGGAGCTGGCAGGGACCCTTCACATCCCCTCCCTGCTATGAAACCTTGCCTCTGGGTTCAGCGGCTTAGGAGAGGCAGGGCAGGAGAACCGGTCTTAACTCTTCCCCCATCTTTTGGCTTTGGTTTGCAGCGCGGTGTTATGCTCATAAGTTGGGACAAAAAGGCTTTTAAATCTGGATGGAAATTGCCCCCAGATGAAGCAGAATTAGAAAGCGTTAGAAAACCCATTTGCTGCATGACAAATCCTTGTCCTGGGCAATTCTGCTTCACAACGGTGTTAGCATGCTCAGATGGTTCTCTTTTGGGGAGCAGAAAGCTGCAGCCCTCCCACCCTGACCCTCTAAGTGTGTTCTACCCCTCTCTGTATGAGTAACACAATATCCGTGTGGTTTTCCCTTTTAAGTATAAGGAGGAGATAACTTCCCAGGGATGGAGACACGAGGAGCTGGGTTTCATCTCACCTCCTGCCACTGCCTCTCCTGCCTGTGCTGGCAGAGCTGAGCTGATGAGCGCAGTTGGACACGGGCTATGGGGCCCATGTCCTCCTCCAGCCTGTGCCTCACCAGGGCTGGCTCCATGGGTCACTGCCGCTTATTGCAGTCCCTCCAGGGCTCACGACATGCTCCTGAGGTCAAGAAAGCCTCAATGAAGAGCACCCCTATGGAGTGTTTTACACTGGGCCTTTACTGTGGTGCTGTTGTAACTGCTGCTGAGTTGGGAGAGGTGTTTACCTGGTCCTCCTCCTCCTCCTTGCTCCCCATCCTCCTTTCCCCACAGGTAATTCCACACCTGAGGAAACGGTTGCTCTCCTGGTCCGGGCTGGGCTCTTCGACACAGCCATCACTCTGTGCCAAACCTTCAAGCTGCCCTTGACACCCATCTTTGAGGGACTCACCTTCAAGTACGTAGCAAACTTGTCCCCACTTCAGGTGATGCACACGTGCTCCATGATGCTCACAGGGTGCAGTTTGCAGCTCCCGAGCATTAAAAGCTGATACTGTCCCCACCATCTTCTTGCCATGGCTGCTAATGACTACATGGCAGCAGCCAATGTGGTGGCTTTGAGGTGGAACTTGCTGTTTCACACGTCAAAAGTCAAGCTAAGGGAGCTTTGGTGATCAGGTTGGGATGGGAGAGCTGTCTCCTTGGTCTCAGGGGTGAGAGCTGGCATCTGATGGTCGCAGTGATCCCAACCCAGCCACAACCAGTATGTGGAGCCCTTCCTGATGCATTGAGTCATGGCTCCTCCTGCTGACGGGCTGCTCACAGGAGATGCATCCAAGGTGTTGGGCAGCTCTCAAGGAGCACATGGCAGAGCACTTGCTCCTGTGCCAGGTCTCTGTGCTGCCCCTTTGTTCTCCTGCCCCATCTCAACCCGAGGATCCCTCCTCTGCCTCTCTGCAGCACCCACCTCTGCTTTGACCTGGTCCTGTGGCTGACTGCAGGGAGGACATCTCCTACCCAAGCCCTGAAGCTTGCTAATGTCATTAACTCCTCTCTGGCACTTAGAGCAGCTTGGAAATCACTCTAACATCCACCTTTTCCTGCCAAGGCAGCTCCCTCATGGCTGTTGCTTGGGAATAGCCCTGCCAAGGGATGGCTCTGCCCCTGGCAGCTGTGGCTGGGGGGCTCCGAGGGCAGCACCCCCTTTTGCATTGCTCTACCTGCAGGTGCATCAAGCTGCAGCTGGGAGGGGAAGCAGCACAGGCAGAGGCCTGGGAGTGGTTAGCAGCAAACCAGCTCTCTGCCCTGGTTACCACCAAGGAGTCCAGGTAAGGCCTTGTCTGGTGGGGGCAGAGAAGAGCTCCCAGAGCTGCTCTCTGTGGTCCAGAGGCTCACAGGTCCATAAACACACTCAAAGCAGACCCGTGGGGCTGGGACATGGGGCAATCCATGTTCTGTGCTGTCACCCCGCTCTCCTCATGGCCCTTGGGCAGCAGGCCAGGGGACAGAGGCCTCGCTGGCAGGGACCAGGAGCTGTTGGCACAGGTTCCAAGGGGAAATACTGCCCTTGCAGTGCCACAGATGAAGCCTGGCGCCTGCTCTCCTCCTATCTGGAGCGTTACCCATCCCAGAACAGCCTGTACCATCGCTGTGTCATCAACAAGCTCCTGGCGCATGGGATCCCTCTGCCCAACTGGCTCATCAACAGCTACAAGGTGAGGACAGGGATGGGGGACACTGCTCAGCACTGGTCTGCTGGCCAAAGCACCCCAGCTGCCCTCACCTCCCCTTCTGTTGGCTCCTCCTCATTGGAACTTCATTCCCAGCTCCAGGAAGCTTGGTGCTTCTTCCTGAGGCTCGGAGCAGGTTCCTCCAGCATCGTGGTGGTTCCAGGGTGCATTCCCTGGTTGATGTTTCCCCTTTTGCTCACAGGAGGTGGATGCTGCCCAGCTGCTGCGTCTCTATCTGAATTATGACCTGCTGGAGGAGGCGGTGGATTTGGTCCTGGAGTATGTAGATGCTGTGCTGGGAAAAGGGCACCGGTACTTTGGAATCGAGGTGAGGAGTTGGGATGTGGTGGAGTGGTCGCTGGGGCAGGTTCTGCTCAGGCTTGGGTGCTGCATCGTATTGGCCATGGGGATGCTGCGAGGGCTGGAGCAGCTCTGCTCTGGAGCCAGGCTGAGGGAGCTGGGCTGGGGCAGCCTGGAGAAGAGAAGGCTCCTGAAGGGGAGACCTGAGAGCAGCTCCAGTGCCTAAAGGGGCTGCAGGGAACCTGGAGAGGGGCACCTAAGTTACAACCCCCCCATATCATTGAGCTGAGCTGCCCTGAGCCATCTCCCCACTCACAGAGGAGCAGCAGAGCTCTGAGGCCAAGGAGAGGCTGTGCACCCCCAAGAGACCCAGGAAGCAGCAGGACTGGACACTTACTTGGCACAGCCGCGCACTCTCCATCGTGGCTTCTCTTTGGGGATGCTCCAGGGCGCTCGTACTTGCAGGAGAAAGCAGAAAGAGGTTTATGCCACAGCCTGGTTCCAGATTAGATGTAAGGAAGCTCTTCTCTGGGAGGGTGCTGAGGCGCTGGCACAGGGTGCCCAGAGAAGCTGTGGCTGCCCCATCCCTGGCAGTGCTCAAGGCCAGGTTGGACACAGGGGCTTGGAGCACCCTGCTCTGGTGGAAGGTGTCCCTGGCCATGGTAGGGGCTGGAACTGGATGAGCTTTAAGCTCCTTCCAACCCAAACCATTCCATGACTGTTGTGCCCATGATGGTGCTTCCAGGGCAAACGGGTGTGGAAAATCCCCCTTAGATGCAAGGGGAGCTCTTGGTGGCACCCGGGGCTGTCGGGATGCAGTGCTCAGGAACTCTTCCTCCCTGTGCCCATGGTGAGGAGCATTTCTGCTGCCATCCCACCACAAGGTTCCCTCTTCCCCCCCCCAGTTCCCACTCTCCGCCACAGCCCCCATGGTGTGGCTGCCCTACACCGCCATTGACCAACTGCTGCAGGCGCTGCGGGAGAGCACTACCAACCACCACAGCATCGTGGTAGGTCCAAGCCCTTCCCGCAGGGAACACCCCAGGGTGTCCTCTGCTCTGAGCGGGAGGTGGGAATGTGGAGCAGGACACGGGGGGAGCCCTCATCTCCTGCTCTGTTTTCTGGCCCAGCTCTATCAGAAGCTCTCTGATAAGATGGAGGACTATCAGCAGAAGGTGAGCGTGGCCACCCGGGACCGCCTGTACCGCCGCAGCTAGAGCCAGCCCCACAGCCCAGGCCTGCCGGAGGGGACGGCCCACTCAGCCCCCGAGGCTGTTTGCACTCATTCTGTGCCCATCAGGGCCCGGTTTGGGGGAGGTGGGTGTCACCTCAGGGCGTGCACTCACCCTGTCCCTCGTGGGGTGATGAGCAGGGCTCGGGGGTGCAGCCACTGCTCCCCCCACCCCGCACCATCCCCTCTTATTTATTTGGTGTGGTTTTGGATAATAAACTCCGAGTGTTGCTACAGGTTCGTGTCCTGCACCTACAGCTGCGCTGTGCCATACTGCATGGCAGAGGTATGGCTGGGCGTGGTACTGGGGCTGGGGGTGTTACCACCATGCTATAAGGTGGAGGGGGCTATAGGGTAAGGGCTGTGTAACCCCTAGGGGTTGAATTGTGCTAAAGCTCTGAGGGGCAGGCTGTGGTTATAGGGCAGGATGGAGCTATAGGCTCAAGTGGCAGTGCCATACTCTAGGGCAGGACAGGGGCTATGGGGCAGTGATGGAGCCAATAGGCTTGAGAACCAGAACTTGGGCTATAGGACAGAGATAGGACTGGAAGAGGGCTATGGGCTTGCTATAAGGTGGAGGGTGCTATATGGTAAGGGCTATACAACCCCTAGGGGTTGAATTATGCTATAGCTCTGAAGGGCAAGCTATATGGGGTTATGGGGCAGGATGGGGCTATAGGCTCAAGTGGCAGCACCATACTCTAGGGCAGGATGGGGCTATAGGCTAAGGGGAGAGGCATTGTGCTATAGGGCAATGATGGAGACAGTAGGCTTGAGCGCCAGGGGTGGGGCTATAGGACAGAGACAGGACTGGAAGAGGGCTATGGGCTTGCTGTAAGTGGAGGGTGCTATAGGGTGAGGGCTACATAACCCCTAGGGGTTGAATTGTGCTATAGCTCTGAGGGGCAGGCTGGGGTTATAGGGCAGGATGGAGCTATAGGCTCAAGTGGCAGCACCATACTCTAGGGCATGCCAGGGGCTATAGACTAAGGGGGAAGGCATTGTGCTATAGGGCAGTGGTGGAGCTGATAGGCTTGAGCACCAGGATTTGGGCTATAGGGCAGAGATAGGACTGGAAGAAGGTTATGGGCTCGTAGGTTAGCACTGCTGTAGGACAGGGATGGGGCTATAGGCTCCCAGGGTGGCACTGTGCTATAGGGCAAGACAGGCACTATAGACTCACGGGGCAGGGATGGAGCTGTAAGCTCAGGGGCCAGCACTGTGCTGCAAGATATGAACGGGGCTATAGGACTGGAGGGGGCCTATAGGGCAGGAATAGAGCTATATGCTCACCGGGTAGCACTATGTTACAGGGCATGGATGGGGCTATAGGCTCAGGGGGCCGCACTGTGCTATGGGGCAGGAGGGGGTCTATAGGACAGGGATGGGGTCTGTAAGTCAGGATGGGTTTATAGGGCAGGGCTGAGGCTATAAACCCAAGGTGCCTATAGGGCAGGACTGTATCTATAGGGCAGGGCTGAGTCTATAAACCCAAGGTGTCTATAGGGAGGGCTGTATCTATAGGGCAGGGCTGAGGCTATAAACCCAAGGTGTCTATAGAGCAGGGATGGATCTGTAGGGCAGGGCTGAGGCTATAAACCCAAGGTGTTTATAGAGCAGGGATGGATCTGTAGGGCAGGGCTGAGGCTATAAACCCAAGGTGTCTATAGGACAGGGATGGATCTATAAGGGACGCCCGTCTATAGGGCCGGAGTGGCCCTATAACCCAACGGAGTGGGGGGAGCTCCCTGAAGCCCCGCCCCTTCACGTCACGACGCATTCCGCCCCTCCCTGCGTCCCTCCCTGAGGCGCCGCTCCCGCCGCCGCCATGGGGAAGAAGTCGCGCTCGGCCCCGTGCCGCCGGCCCATCCTTCAGCTCTCCCCGCCCGGTCCCCGCCGCGACGAAGCGGCGTCTGCAGCGGCGGTCGAGGGACCGGAGTCGGGTTCGGAACCGGGTAAATGGGGACGGGACGTGAATGGTGATGGAGGCGGGGGGGCTTTGTTACCGCGGCCTATACAGGCCTCGGCGCGGCCTCCCAGCGCTGCGGCCTAAGGGCCGGGGGAAGGCGGCGGGAAGGGGGGGAACGCGGGGCCAAGCCCCGCCTTCCCCCCCCTTCCCGCCGCCTTCCCCCGGCCCCCTTTTAACCCCGTTCTCCCCTTACAGACGAACCCGAAGCAGTAACCGACCCCCCCCGCAACCCACCGCCCCCTGCGCCCGCTGCCGTTAAGCCCACAGGTAGGGGCCGTTCGTGAGGTAAAACCCACCAAAACCGGCATTTGAAACGGGTTTTCACCTTGGTCTTAACGATGGGGCAGCTCGTATTGACTTTGCTCCAAAAAGAGCGTTTTTTCGTCGTAAATGATGGGGTTTTATCTCTTTTTGGCCTTTATTTGCTATGGGGGTGTGTGTGTGGTTGTACCCTTTTAACCACCTTATTTAATAATGGGGTGAATTAACCCCTTATTATTAGGATGTGGGCATCATTTTAATCGCTTTGGGGGGTTATTTCCAAGGGGGGATCACTTCTTAACTTCGTTTTCCCGTTTATTCCAGGTTTAGGATGATGATCCAGTGTAATTCCTTTTCATTCTGGATGCTATACAATGATTCCCCCCCTGGTTTGGGGGGGGGGGGACACAGGGGTTTTACCCCCACTTTGCTGTTGCTGTGATGTGATGTGAAATCCTCTCTTTAAGCGATTTGTGATGGGGAGATGATTTCTTCCCTTTAAAATGGGGTAGTTTTCCACCCAGTGTGGTTTTCCTGCTGGGAATAACAAGTGGTGCTTTTTTCCTTACCTATTGCTGTTATCACCTATTATTAATTCTTAGATCACAGAGTTCCAGCCTGGTTTGGGATGAAGGGGCCTTAAAGCTCACACAGCTCCAAACCCTTCCACTGGAGCAGGGTGCTCCAAGCCCCTGTGTCCAGCCTGGCCTTGAACGCTGCAGGGATGGGGCAGCCACAGCTTCTCTGGGCACCCTGTGCCAGCGCCTCAGCACCCTCCCAGGGAAGAGCTTCTGCGTTGGATCCAATCTGGATTCCCCCTGTTTCAGTCTGAACCCATCACTCCTTGTCCTACCCCTCCAGTCCCTGATGAAGAACCCCTCTCCAGCATCCCATTCAACTCAATATCAGCTTAAAATGCAGTTATTTTGGGAGCAGTGACTCCCCTTCCATGGTTTTCCAGCAGGATATGATATTCCCCCCATCCTTTTATTTTTCCAGGGCTTGGGAATTCTTTTTTCCTCCCATTTTTGTTCCATTGTTGGTATTTTTACCACTCAAGGAATGTATTTCCAATTCCCAGTGTGGATGGGGGCTGTTCCCTCAGGATTTTGGGGGCAGGAGATATCCCTATGGATGCTTTAATGCAGAGGAGCCATTGAGGATCCCTCATTCTCCCTTCCCCAGGAGGTCTGTGCCTGCTTGGTGCCTATGCAGACAGTGACGATGAGGAGGGTGAGACCCCAGAGAAGTCTTCCCGTTCCATGGATGCCAATGGCAACAATTCCTCGGATATCGACAGCACCTTGGCCAATTTCCTGGCGGTGAGTGCAGCTCCGGGGGGGAGCTCCATGGTCTGGGATGCTGAGCTCTGCTTTGCCTCCACTTTCACCTCCTTTGGGATCAGAAGCTGACATGGGGCTGTTGTTTCCACAGGAGATCGATGCCATCACAGCTCCCCCGCAGCCCGCAGAGCCCGCTGCAGCCTCGGCCTCCTCCTCTTCCTCCTCTGTGCTTCCCCCCACACCTCCCCGCCCGGAGCCGAAGGACCCAGGCTCAGGCCAACCCTCAGGCACAGCCAATGGTGCTGACCCTGTGCCTGCGCAGGAGTGGCAGTACGATACCCAGTGCTCCCTGGCTGGAGGTGAGGCCCTCATCCACCCTGGGGAGCCTGGCCCTGCTGGGGGGCAAGTGGGTGTCACTGGGTAAGGGGAGGGAGACAATAGAAACATAGAACTGGAGAATGGTTTGGGATGAAGGGATCTTAAAGCTCCTCCAGCTCCAACCCCTGCCATGGGCAGGGACACCTTCCACTGGAGCAGGGTGCTCCAAGCCCCTGAGTCCAGCCTGGCCTTCAACACTGCCAGGGATGGGGCAGCCACAGCTTCCCTGGGCACCCTGTGCCAGCGCCTCAGCACCCTCACAGGGAACAGCTTCTTCCTTATCTCCAGCCTGAACTTCCCCTGTTCCAGTTTGAACCCATCACCTCTTGTCCTGTCACTCCAGTCCCTGATGAAGAGTCCCTCCCCAGCATCCCTTCAGGCACTGGGAGCTGCTCTGAGTTCTCCATGCAGCTTCTCTTCTCCAGCCCCAATGTTCCCAGCCTGGCTCCATACGGGAGCTGCTCCAGCCCCTGAGCATCCCCATGGCCTCCTCTGGCCTTGCTCCGACAGCTCCACATCCTCTTTATGCTAGGGACACCAGCACTGCACCCAGTGGGGTCTCACAGGGCAGAGGGGCAGGATCACCTCCTGGGGAGCTGATGGGGTCAGTGTTGTGCTGTGGGTCACATCCTGTCCTTGTCCCTGGCAGTGGGGGAGCTGGAGATGGGTGACTGGCAGGAGGTATGGGATGAGAACACCGGCTGCTACTACTACTGGAACACCCAGAGCAACGAGGTGACCTGGGAGCTGCCACAGTACTTGGCCACACAGGTCCAGGGCCTGCAGCACTACCAGCACAGGTAGGTGCCCCCCCAGACCCTGCGGGGGGACTTGTGGGGGTGTTGTTCCTATTCCTGCCCTTCATACCCTCTCCTCTTCCTCAGCAGCACCGTGGCAGGCGCCAATGGTGGCTTTGTAGCAGCAGCTGAAGTGTACCCCCAGGAGAAGGGGGTCAGCCGGGGGACCCCCATCACCAAGCGAGAGGTGAAGAAGGTCAGTCAGATGTGATCAGCACCAGGGTCTGGTGGTCACAGGGCTCGTAGATGCCCTTGGGGCTTGCTCAGTGGTGCTCTAAGAGGTGCCCCATCAATGCGGGCTTCTTCCTCTGTGGCCCGAGGAGTGGGAGCTGCTGGAAGCTCACTGTGGGGTTTGACCTGCAGGAGGTGAATGAGGGTGTTCAGGCCCTCTCCAACAGCGAGGAGGAGAAGAAGGGGGTGGCTGCAGCCCTCCTGGCACCGCTCGTGCCTGATGTGGTGAAGGAGGAAGAGGAGCGGTGGAGGAGGAAGGTGATCTGCAAAGAGGAAGTGGAGCCACCTCCAGAAGAGGAGGCGAAAGCAGAAGAGGCTCCGGCTGCTCCGGAAGAGCCGGCGCCCAGCAGGGATCCCTTGGAAGACACGCTCCAGGAGGAGCTGTGCAGCGTGGTGCAGTCAGGGGAGAGCGCCGAGGAGGAGGAGGAGCAGGACACCCTTGAGCTGGAGATGGTGCTGGAGAGGAAGAAGGTGAGGAGCAAGTGTTTATCATGGCAATGAGGCCTTTGCCTATGGCTGCTCCTCAGGAGGAGGGTGATGTCCTTGTGTATCCCCCACAGGCGGAGCTCCGTGCCTTGGAGGAAGGCGATGGCAGCGTGTCCGGCTCCAGCCCGCTGTCTGACGGGAGCCAGTCGGCCTCGCAGGATCCGGCCCGAAGGTTGGCCTCCAAACGGGGCAAATGGAAGCTCTTCGTAGGAGCTGCCAGCCCAGAATCTGCCAGCCGAGGCTCCAGTAAAACAGGCCGGGAAAGCCCAGAACCGGGAGAAGCAGGTAATGGGCAAAGCTCCCTTGGAAGTGGGGGGTTGCATGGGCTGCAGTTCTCTCCCAAAGGGGGTGTCCTGGAGCCCCTGGGGCACATCAAGGAGCCAGGATGGGCACTATCAGGATGGGCACTGCTGGGGTCTGTCCTTCATCCCATTAAAGAGCACGGGTGGAGAGTGCCCGAATCCAGTGCTTCTGTCAGGAAAGTGGACGGGAGAGTGCCTGTTCCCAGTGCTTTGTCATGGAAGCAGAACCTCGCTGTGAGGATGACCCAGTTTACGTGGGGTTGCTGGATCCTGGGGCTGTGTCAGCTCTACCACTCGAGCAACAACAGTCCCTCATGCTCCTGTTGGTGCTCTGCTGGCCCTGGCCTTTTAGACTGTCAGCAGATACATATTCGGAGTAGGTCAGTGGCAGCATCGAATACGTTTATTGCCTTAGAGAAAGGAAATCACACCATGGCAGCTGTAGTGCTCTGCTACACCCTGCCCTTTGCTGCCTGTACCTCGCTGCCTTTACCAGCCCTCCTGCTCCCCCTGCCAGGACACAGTGGCAGCAGCACTGGAGGGCACAGCCTGTACCTGGCAGCCCCGGTGCTCTGGGATGTGCTGGTCCCTCCCCAGCACAAGGCTTTGGTCCGGCTCCCTGCCCCATGGCACAGCTGGAGGGAAACAACTCCTGTTTCCAGGAAAAGCTGCTCCACCAGTGCCCGGAGCTGAAGTGGGGGATGGAGCCCCAAAATGGGGCTGGTGTGGCCCTAAGGAGAGTCCGCTTCAGGCAGACCCAGGATCATACCTGGCATGAGGTCCGCTCCGAGGGGTGTTTTCATTGGATGGCATTCCCTGTGCCTCGTGCAGCACATCCCAGGAGCTGGTTTCCCACTCAACAGGGGAGCAGGGAGCTGTTACTCCAAATGAATCTCTTTAAAGCTGAGCGAACACCCTGCTGCAGGGGTGAGACTGAGGGACCTCCCCTGCCCTTGAGCACCAGGACACCCTGGGAATTTGGGGGTTTGGCCACCAGGGCTTTAGGAATCCCTCACAAACTTCCCTGCTGGAATGTGGCACTTAGGCAGTGCATTGGTCAGAAGTGCCCTGCACTGCTATAGAGGCAGAACCTTGCCAAGGTTGGGCCAACTTTTGGGGAGCTCTGGTAATTCTGAACTTGCACCTGAGAATTCCCCTTGATGAAGCCACTGTGGTCACTTGGTGAGCAGCTCCCTTCATGCTTCCTTGAACTCCAGGCTCCTCCTCCTTCTGGAAGGACCACCCCACACACCAAACCCCAGGGGCAGCGACCCTCTCTCTCTCTGCCTTTTAATTCCAGGCTCTTGTCACTGGCTCCTATAGGAAAGAGGCTCCTTCCTGGCCCTCTCCAGTTCCCTGGCATGGTGTCTCCAGCTGGCTGTGTGCTGGTGGCAGAACCAACCTGTCCTTTCTTCTCCTGCAGCAGCAAGCGTGGAAACAACTGATGCCATTGCAGACAAAGAACCAGAGCCTGAGGAGCCCCAAGAGAAAGGCAAAACCCAGGGGGCACCCAGAATGGAAGAGGAGGAGCAGGACCTAAAGGTATGGACACACGGAGGTGCGGGTCGGTGAGATCCATGTCAGCGGCACCATGGAGGGACACACTGGCTCCTTTGGCTACCTTTGCCCAGGGGAGGCCACCAGCCATGGGGACACTTGAGCTTTGGGTGGTGGCTTTGTCCCATCTGCCAGTGGGATGGCATTTGTATCCCTGTGGAAGCCCTAAACCTCAGATCCCAGGGTTTAGATCCTGCTGTGAGAGCAGCCATGCAGCATTGGGCTGGCATCCCTGATGCTGATATCCTGCCAGGAGCCAGCAGCAAAGGCTTGGAAAACCCATTACATGGATTCCAAGGGGGGCTGTGGGGGGTTCAGAGCCTTGAGCCCTGGGTCTTGTGACAGAGGGGACATGTTTGTCTTGACTCTCTTTTCACCAATAACCATGTTACAGTCCGATGGCACGTCCTGTTCCCAGGCTGAAGACTCCTCGTCCGTAATCTCTCTGTTTCTGGAGGCTGCTGGTACCTGTTGCTCTTCCCTTCCTCCCAGGGTCACCTGTGGAAGTTGTCATTAGCTCCAAACCGGGGGGTTCTGCAGCAGCTGCTGTTGGTTTCACTGCCCAGCCTTGGTGTGCTCTTTGTGGCTGTGGCTGAGCAATGCCCTAAGCTGTGGCAGTGCCACACGGAGCTGCAGGCGCAGGGTGATGGGCACACAGAGCTCTCAGGGAGACCTTTGTCCTTTTAATTCCCTGCTCGCTCATTACCTGTGATGTGCAGTTTGGCTCCCGATTGTCCTTCTGGTAGGAGACATTGGCACCAACCTGTGCTGGGTGGTTTCTTGATGGGAAATCAAAAGCCAGCCTCCTCCCTTCCCTCCGTTCCTGCCACTACGTTATTTTTCCAGTGTGGAAGTAAAGGGCTTCCTGGCAGATTCATAGAACCATGGAATGCTTTGGGTTGGAAGGGACCTTAAAGCTCCTCCAGCCCCAACCCCTGCCCTGGGCAGGGACACCTTCCACTGGAGCAGAGTGCTCCAAGCCCCTGTGTCCAGCCTGGCCTTGGGCACTGCAGGGATGGGGCAGCCACAGCTTTTCTGGGCACCCTGTGCCAGCGCCTCAGCACCCTCCCAGGGAAGAGCTTCTGCCTAAGAGCTCATCTCAGTCTCCCCTGGGGAAGGTTAAAGCCATTCCCCTTGTCCTGTCCCTGCAGGCCCTTGGCCAAAGTCCCTCTCCAGGTTTCCTGCAGCCCCTTTAGGCACTGGGAGCTGCATCTCTCCTATGCAGTAACCCAGGGAGAGCTGAGATGTGATGCCCCTGCCCTGGCACAGCAGTGTCCTCATGAGGCTTGAGGCTGCTTTGAACTGAATTTTCAGTAAAATAAGGTAAAAAGTGTCCCCAGCAGACCCAGGCTCGCTGGCCCTGGAGCCTTCCCAGCCAGCCCCATGCTCTGGGCTGGGCAGTGTAGTGTAGCGCTTCCCCACACAGGATCCCTTTGGAGCCGGTGGAGGAATGCTGTCTCCTCGGGTAATCCATTAGCTTCATCGCTTTGGGGTAATCTCTTTTGCCGGCCCTGGTTTGCAAGGATCCACCAGGGCCTCCTCTGCCAGCTCATCCTCAGCACTGGGGCATTCCCTGGCTTCTCCATAGTTAACATGGGAATGTGTTCATTTCCCTGCCTCAGGCATCTGCTTCAGCTTCTTCTGCTGAAGAGCGAAGGGCAAACAACATTTTTAGAGTATTCCCATTGGGATACCCTTTCCTGGTGTAACCCCTTCCTGGCTTGTAGCTGCTTCCATGCCTCCCCTCAGCTGGGGGATGGATGTGGGGATCCCCCTGCCCCTGTGCAGTGTCCGCAGTGGGATTCGCTCCCGCTGGATGCTGCGGTTGAGTGATGGTTGTCACTGTGGGACTGAATCTCTAATGTAGAACCTGTCTCTGCTCAGGAGTGAATCCTGAAATGATATCCTAGGCCATTTCCTTTGGGGGGCAGTTGGAGGATTAGATGTAGCACTTGCTGATGTAACTCCAGAGCCAACCGAGCCTGTTCCCCTCCTTTGGGACGAGATCCACATGGAGAAGCCAGGATTCCCTGTCACCTCCCTCAGCTACAGCAGAGCTCCCATCCCTGGGGCGCAGGAGGGAGTGGGGCTGACAGGGACCGACATCCTAGCCCCACCGTGGGCTTCCCAACTCCTGTTTGCCGGGATGGCCTGGAGCGAGCTGCTGGGCCGCGGGCGCCCGGCGCCACTATGGGAGGGCAGCTTTTGACTCTGTCCCCTTTCTCCCCGGCAGTTTCAGATCGGAGAGCTGGCAAATACACTGACTAATAAATTGGAGTTCCTGGGCATCAACAGACAATCTATCTCCAACTTCCACATGTTGCTGTTGCAGACAGAGGTAACCAAGCCTTGGCCCCTCGCTCGCTCCGGCCTTCTGTTCCGAAGCGGATCAAATCCTGCCCGGTGATCCTGGGGGCGGCACCACGCTGTGTGCCCACCTTCCTTCCTTCCTTCCTTCCTTCCTTCCTTCCTTCCTCCTTCCCTCCCTCCACGTGGGGGGGGAAGAGCATGGCTTTGCACGGAGGCAGTGCCTTCCTCCTTGGCCCCCCCTGTAAGGGAGCCTCCTGAACCTCAAGTCCCATGTCCCCGGGGGGCCGTTCGCAGCATCCCTCCCACAGCTTCCCCCCTCCCCGGTTCTTGCCCTCTAGACCCGCATTGCAGACTGGCGAGAAGGTGCTCTCAATGGAAACTACCTCAAACGCAAACTCCAAGACGCAGCCGAACAGCTAAAACAATACGAAATAAACGCCACCCCTAAAGGCTGGTCCTGCCACTGGGACAGGTACGAGCTCTCCTCCCTTTCTCACCTTTCATCTCTGACATCTCAGACATGATTTGTGACCATCACCACCCGACGACGTCGGCACCGTCCCTCTCTCGGAGACTTGAGAGCAGCTTCTGTGTTAGCAATGCTGGGCAGGCAGAGCAACATCTCCCGGCACTCACATCTCGTGGGGTTTGAGCCAAGCACCCACGCTGGAAGGATCCAAAGCGGAGTGCTCAGAGACGGAGCTGATTCCCTGATCGGACAGAGCTCATGGTCACTCTCCTGAGTGGAAAGCGCTGTTGGAGGGCGGGCCTGGGGGGTCGCGCATGCGAGAGCTCTGTGAACTTTGCAGGATCTCTGGATCACCTCTTCTGACCAACAGCTCTACCCAAGGACAAACCTCAGCTCCCCGCCGGAAGGAAGAACAGGATTTGTGTCTCCTGCCAGCAGGTCAGACCCAAACATTTCTTTGTCTTTTTGGCTTTTCTGGATGGAATTGCTTTTCCTTTGTTTTGAAATCTTTGCTCTTTTGTTTTTCAGCTCCCAGATCCGCTCCCTCTCTTTAGCATTCACTGTGTTGGTTTGACACCCTATAAAGCCGCCTCCTCCGTGCACCACGGGGTAGGGGGGGGCAGCCTCTTCCTCTCCATCGGGGCTGTTCCCCCCCGGTGCCTCTTCTCGGAGGGCGACTTCCAGCCGAGGGGCAGCGCTTGCAAAGCCCCCGGGGCTGGCGACGTCGCTCCGCTGCTCCTGCACAGCCCTTCCCTTCCCTCGCAGTGGGGAGAAGGGGGGTGTTCAGGGGGCGACCTTCAGGCAGTCAGCAAATAGCTCTGAGTGAAAAGCACCTCCGGGTCTCTGATCCTCTCAAAGTTGTTATGGGAATGGTGGCAGCCCTCTGCTGCAAAGAGAAGGGGTCTGAATCCCTGCGAGAGCACGCGGCTGTCGCGGGCAGGCCCGCCTTGGAGTGTCAGTGGCGGGGAAGGGAAGCTAAAAGCTTCCTTCTGTTTCTTGTGATTTAGGGAGCATAGACGCTATTTCTATGTTAACGAGCGCTCAGGAGAGTCCCAATGGGAATTCCCCGACGGGGAGGACGAAGAGGAAGGACAGCGGACATCCGACGGGAAAGCCAACACCAGTCCTCCTAAACCACCTCCAAAGGACAAGGGAGAGCGCGCCGAGGATGCTGCCGAGCGCCCCGCAGGTACGGCTGGGCTCAGGTGGGGTCCTTGGGGGTTGGGGTTGGGGGGGGGTCCTAGCCCCAGAGCGGGGCGTTGTGTGGCCACACTGAGCACTCGAGCGATAGGGATCCATCCTTGTCACCTCGTGGTGGCTTCAGCGAAGCATCTGCGTTGTTCCATTGGATTTAAGCATTGCAGCAGTGCCGGGGAAGGCGACGTTGAGCCCAGCTCTGCCTGCAGGGCCCTGGCAGGGAGACAGGAGCAGGCAGCCCTGTCCGTAGCGTGGGTTTTCAAGCCTGTGTCAATGTGTATTCTTCAGGCTCCCTTTGTAAAGAATCCTTCTCAGGCCAAGTTCCTGCTCCGTCTCTCATGCCGCTCACTCCATTTTGGACTCTGCTTCAGTCTTCCGTCCCGGTCCTCCAGCCTCCTTTGCCTTTGGAAATGCCTCCACCGCCTCCGCCACCACCGGATTCGCCTCCACCACCCCCTCCGCCACCCCCACCGCCGGGAGAAGATGGAGAGATCCAGGAAGTGGAGATGGAAGATGAGGGGGGCGAGGAGCCGCCTGCCCCCGGCACAGAGGAAGATGCTCCCCTGAAGCCTCTACCGCGCCCAACTGCTGCCAGCAGCACCCAGGTGAGCGCTGCTGCACCAGGGCCCGGTGAGGCTGCTGGTCTGTGGCCTTGTGGCTGTCCCCCTCACCCCGTGCTCACCTCCAGGCTGCTGTGGAGCCCAGCCCGGTGCCGCTGCTCTCGATCAAGCCGCAGAAGAGGAAAGCCGTGGAGATGGCCCCGGGGCTGATGCAGCGCACGGCCACCATCGGCAGCTGCCCTGTCCTCTACAGCCAACCCCTGATGCCCACCAGCAAGTACCAACCCTCACCGGTGCCCTTGGCCTCGCTCAGGCCCCGCCAGCGGCTGCAGGGCGAACTCCAGGGTCGCCCCAACCTCCGCATGGGGCCAGGCCCCCAACCCACCCCCATGGGGCTGCAGGGGGGGTACATGAGCGTCACCACGCCCGCCGCCCCAGCCCTCATGAGCTACTCCGAGTGCGCCGCCTCTGTCAGCCTGGCCACGGCCGCTGTGCAGCCAGCACCGGTGCGAGGGGCACTGCCCACTACCAACACCAACACCAGCACCGGCACCACCGAGCAGCCACCGCCACCACCGCCCCCCCAGACGCCCCCTCCGCCTGTCCCCAAGGCTCCGCCACCGCCAGATAAGGAGAAGCCGAGGAAGGGGCGGAAGGAGAAGGTGAGCGCATCCTCTGGTACTGTTCTGGTGCCTCTCCGCCCTTCCCAACCTCCCCGCGGCTCATTGTGTGTCTGGCGCAGGGCAAGAAGGGCAAGACGAAGATGCCGTCTCTGGTGAAGAAGTGGCAGAGCATCCAGCGGGAGCTGGATGAGGAGGAGAATTCCAGCTCCAGCGAGGAGGACCGGGAGACCACGGCCCAGCGGCGCATCGAGGAGTGGAAGCAGCAGCAGCTCATGAGGTACGCACTTCCCATCTCGGCTGCTGTTGAGGGATGCTTCCTCACCCCCTGGACACTGGGAGCCCTGGAGGGGGGCGGTGGGGAGCACCCCGGGGTGCTGACAGCCCTCTTTGTCCTGCAGTGGCATGGCAGAGAGGAACGCCAACTTCGAGGCGCTGCCCGAGGACTGGCGAGCGCGGCTCAAGCGGAGGAAAACCGCGTCGAGCACATGAGGCCCCGGAGCCTTTGTCATTCCCATCCTTTTTCTTTCCTTTTTTACAGATGTACAGTTCCAAACCCTTCCCATGCCCGTTGTTCAATAAACTGTAGTAGTTTGGGATGTGCTGTCCAGTTGAAGGGGGGGGTTTGGGGCAGGTGTTGCTCACGGTGACGCTGTTGGGGCCCCGTTGTGGTGTTGGAACACTGAATCCCTCTGGCTCCTGTCCCAACACCTCCCAGGCCTCTCCCAGCGCCTCTGGTCTCTCAGCAACCGCGTTCCAGCTCCCAGCGCTGCCGGCACTGTGCCGGAGCTGTTGCCACGATGCAGACCAAGGAGGGGGAACCAGGGGGGTTTGGTGGGGGGCTGCTCCCTGACCCCTACGACAGCTTCATGCATCACCACTTGAGCTACTACGGCTACTTCCAAGGTAGGGAGATGGGGGCTGTGGCTGCCCCATTGTCCCCTCATGCCCCCCCCATGTGTGGGGCTGCAGCATTGCTCTCCCCAAGGCCACAAGATGGGGGCACACAGGAGCCCCATGTCCTCGGGGGACCTCACGGAGCAGTGTCCCACTGAGGCACTCGGCACGGGCAGCACCAATCCTGGCCACCGGTGGTGGGGTCCTGGGCAGGAGCTGAGCTGTGAGTGGGACACCCCCCCCCCGCACTGTGGCTGCCCCCGCTTTGGGGTGCGGGTGGTGTTGGGGGTGTCCCCACCCCAATGTGCCACTGGGCCCCCCCAGGTTCTCCTGCACCCCCCCGGGCCCTGCAGCGAGCCCCTGGCGGGGGCACACTGAACCCCTCGCTGCAGCACCGGGGGTCCCTGCAGGAGCCACAGGGTCTCTGTGCTGTGCCCTCACTGGGGGGGCTCCTGCCCCCTCCCCGCTGGCCTGTGGAGTGCGAGGTCATCCGGGAGAGCATCGAGCACATCGGTGAGGGGCAGCTCCTGCTGTGGCCCCCCTCCGCCAGACCCTGCTGTGCCAATGGTTACTGTCCTGTGTGTGTCCCCCACCCTAGAGTGGGTCCCCCCTGAGCCGGAGCCCTTCTGCCAGCCCACGGGCATGGAGCAGGCCCCGGCCACCCTCAGCGAGGAGCAGGGCACCGTTGTCTATAACTGCAGCCCAGGTAGTAGGGAGCGGGCAGCACCCATGGATGTCCCCTCTGCCTCCCCAAACACCCATCACCATCCCTCTGGGCCTCTCTGCAGTGCCCCACGGCGCCTGCTTCACCCGTGCCCGCGTTGGAGGGGCCCCAGGGCCCCTCTCCTCGGCAGCAGCCCCCTTGGAGGGTCCCCAGGACACAACACTGCTCTTTGAGTCCCGCTTTGAGAGTGGCAACCTGCAGAGAGCCATCAAGGTGTAAGAGAGGGGCTGGGGGGGGGGCAAGGGGGGGGCGCTGGTGGTGCTAGAGCCGGAGCATGGCCCATCCCACTGTGCAGGGGCCCCTATGAGTACGTGCTGTGGCTGCGGCCGGACCTGTTCACCACCAAACACACGCAATGGTTCTACTTCCGCGTCCAAAACACCCGCCGGGAGCCCCTGTACCGCTTCACCATTGCCAACTTCACCAAACCCAAGAGCCTCTACGGTGAGGGCATGAGGCCGCTGCTCTACTCCCAGCGGGATGCCCAGAGCCGCGGCATTGGCTGGTGCCGCGTTGGCACCGACGTCCAGTACTACCGCGGTGACGGGGATCCTGCTGCTTTCCACCTCTCCTGGAGCGTGCGCTTCCCCCACGATGGTGACACCTGCTTCTTCGCCCACTCCTACCCCTACACCTACACGGACCTCCAGCGCTACCTGCGGGCCCTGATGGGCGACCCGGTGCGGTCGCGGTACTGCACGGTGCGGGCGCTGTGCCGCAGCCTGGCCGGGAACACCGTGTACGTGCTGACCATCACCAGCACAGGCGGCTCAGCGCCCAAGCGCGCTGTGGTGCTGAGTGCCCGCGCGCATCCCTGGGGAGAGCGGCGGCTCCTGGGCCATGCGCGGCTGCCTCGACTTCCTCCTCAGCGCCAACGCCGACGCGCGGCTCCTGCGGCGCCTCTTTGTCTTCACGGTGGTGCCGATGCTCAACCCCGATGGGGTGGTGGTGGGGAATTCCCGCTGCTCCCTGTCCGGCCGGGATCCCAACAGGGCTTACGGAACAGCGATGCCTGGAGCAGTTCCCCGGAGTGTGGCACCTGCGGGCTATGGTTGAGAGGTGAGGGGTGATCTGGGAGGTGGTGGGATGCTGCTGGTCCCCCTATGGTGGCGGTGGTCACATCCGGGTGTGTGCAGGGTGCTGGCAGAGCGGGAGGTGGTGTTGTACTGTGACTTCCACGGGCACAGCCGGAAGAACAACGTCTTCATGTATGGCTGCGACGGTGGTGGGAGCGGCACCGGGCTACGGCTGCACCAACGCATCTTCCCCTTGATGTTCAGCAAGAACGCCCCTGACAAGGTGGGGGGCGATGGGATGCAGGTGCCCCTGTGAGCTACACGGGGACACCGGGGGGTGACTGCCACCACCACATCCCTCTGGGGCTGGAGACGGGGTGCTCACCCTGGGGCTGGCCCCAGTTCTCCTTCCCCAGCTGCAAGTTCAAGGTGCACAAGAGCAAACTGGGGACAGGCCGGGTTGTGATGTGGCGCTTGGGGGTCTCCAACAGCTACACCCTGGAGGCGGCCTTCGGCGGCTCCACGCTGGGTGAGGGCCCGGGGGTGATGGTGCCTCGGTGCCGGGGGGTCCCCGGGTTGCGGAGCTGCGGTGTGTTCGGTGTCTCCTTTGTGTCCCTGCAGGCGGGAGGCGATCGCACTTCACCATGCGGGACCTCATGGCGCTGGGCGAACACCTCTGTGACTCACTGCTGGACTTGTGCGACCCCGACTCCGCCAAGGTGGGCTCGAACCACAGCACTCGGGGGGATCCCGCTGCCCCCGGCGGCTGTGGTGATGCTGACTGCGTCCCACAGCTCCAGCAGTGCCTGTCGGAGCTGGATGCGCTGCTGCGGCAGCGGCTGGGCCGTGATCCAGGAGCTGGGGGCAGCTGGAGTGATGTATCTGCATCTGAGCTTGAGTCCAGGTATGGCCCGGCTGTGCCTGCTGGTGCTGGTGGTGCTGGGGCTAGTGCTGGTGTTGATACCGGTGGTGCTGGTGTTGATACCGGTGTTGGTGCCGGTAGTGCTGGTGTTGGTACCGGTGGTGCTAGTACCAGTGTTGCTGGTGCTGGTGTTGGTGCCAGTGTCGGTGCTGCTGGTGCTAGTGGTGCTGTTGTTGGTATCGGTGCTGGTGCCGGTGGTGCTGGTACCGGTGGTGCTGTTGCTGGTGCCGGCGGTGCTGTTGCTGGTGGCGCTGGCTCCGGCTGAACGCGCTCCCTCTCCCCCTCCCCCCCCCCCCCGCAGCACCAGCGGCTCCGACAGCTCCGTGTCCGACGCGCTCCCGGCTCAGCCGCCCCCGGTGAGCCCACGGTGCCGCCGGTTGGGGTCCCCGCGTGCTGCTGGGTCCTCACGGCCCCGCCCCGCTCCGCAGCTGCGGCGGCGCAGGAGGAAGCGGCTGCGGAGCCGCGGAGCGCGGAACACCGCCCCCCGGACGAGCACCGCCCCCCGGACGAGCACCGCCCCCGGACGAGCACCGCCCCCCGGAGCCGGGAGCCCGCCGGCGCTGCACTGAACTACGGCCGCGCCGCTGCCTCCGCCGCGGCGGCTCCGAGCGGATCGCTCCGCGCCCCCCGCGCCCGGCCGGAGCCGCCCCGGCCCCGCGGGCAGCCGAGCCCCGCCGGGGGAGCGGAGCCGGGACCCGGCGCTGCCGGAGGGGGCTCTCCCACCGCTGCCGCCCCGGCGGGGACTCGGCCCCTCCGCGCCGCCCCGCGCTGCTGCGCCTGCGCCCGCCATTAAAGCGCGGCCGCGGCCGGGACCGCGGCCGGAGGCGCCTCCTTCCTCCGGCACCGGCCCCGCAGCCCCGTTACCATGGCGACACCTCAGGGCCTACAGCCCGCAGCCCCCGTTGTCATGGCGACACCTCAAGGCCCGCAGCCCCCATTTAGGCCCCGTTACCACGGTGACACCCGCCCCTCGGTTGCCATGGCGACACCTCAAGGCCCACAGCCCCCCCTTAAGGCCCCGTTACCACGGTTACATGCTCTCCCCCCCCCATTACCATGGCGATAACTCGGGGCCCTCAGCCAGCAGCCCCCGTTGCCATGGCGACAGCACAGAGCCTACAGCCCGCAGCCCCCGTTGCCATGGCGACACCTCAAGGCCCACAGCCCCCCCTTATGCCCCGTTACCACGGCAACACCCGCCCCCCGTTACCATGGGGACACCTCAAGCCCCACAGCCCCCCCCCTTTATGCCCCCCCGTCCCTCCCGGAACCGGCGCTCGGGCGCGCCGGAAGCCCCGGGGCGGGGGTGCGGGGACGGAAGCGGAAGCGGCGGCGGTGTCCTCTGTGCCGTGAGGCCGGCGGCACCATGGCGGACGCGGCCTCGCAGGTGCTGCTGGGCTCGGGGCTCACCGTGCTCTCGCAGCCGCTCATGTACGTGAAGGTGCTCGTGCAGGTAAGGGGCGGTCGGGACCCGGCACCGGGCAGCAGCACGGTCCCGGCCCCGGCTGCAGCCGCCCGCTCCCGCCGCAGGTCGGGTACGAACCGCTGCCGCCCACCCTGGGGAGGAATGTGTTCGGCCGCCAGGTCTACCAACTGCCGGGGCTGTTCTCCTATGGTGAGTGCTGCTCCCGGGGGGGTCCCGGTATGCGGTGTGTTCTGACCCCCCCTTTCCGTACCGGGGCTGTTCTCCTATGGTGAGTGCTGCTCCCGGGGGGGGTCTCGGTGTGCGGTGTGTTCTGACCCCCTCCTCTTCCGTACCGGGGCTGTTCTTCTATGGTGAGTGCTGCTCCCGGGGCTCCCCGGGGGGGGTCCCGGTGTCCGGCGGGTTCTGACCCCCCACTTCTGTAGCCAAGCACATCGTGAAGGTCGATGGACGAGCGGGGCTCTTCAAGGGCCTCGTCCCGCGCCTCTGCTCCAGCGCCATCGGCACCGTGGTGCACGGCAAAGTGCTGCAGGTACTGGGGGCACCGGAGGGGGCGCACGGGGGCACCGCGGCTCGGGGCTGGGTGGCCCCGGCCCCTCTGCTGCGCTAACGCTGACCTTTGCTCTGCAGCAGTACCAGGAGGCTGAGGAAGCTGGGGTAGGTGCGGGGACACTGCTCCCTGTGAACGCTCCTCCTCCTCCATCATTCCAATCCCCTCTTCCCCTCCATTCCTCCTTCTTCTTCCCCTCCATTCCTCCTTCTTCTTCCCCTCCATTCCTCCTTCTTCTTCCCCTCCATTCCTCCTTCTTCTTCCCTCCTCCCACTCCAATCCCTCATTTCCCTCTATCCCTCCTTCTTCTTTCTCTCTATGCCTTCTTCTCCTCCATTTACTCCAGTCTCTCCTTCTCCATCATTACAGTCTCTTTTCTCTCCATCCCTTCTTCCTTTCCTTCCACTCCAATTCGTCCTTTTCCTCCATCCCTCCTTCCTGTCCTTTCCCTCTAGTGTTTCTTTCCTTCTATCCCTCCTTGTCCTTCCCCTCCATCCCTTCTTCTTTTCCTTCCCCTCTAATTCGTTCTTCCCCTCCATCCCTTCTTCTTTTCCTTCCCCTCTAATTCGTTCTTCCCCTCCATCCCTTCTTCCTTTCCTTCCCCTCTAATTCCTCCTTCCCCTCCATCCCTTCTTCCTTTCCTTCCCCACTAATTCTTCTTTCCCTCCATCCCTTCTTCCTTTCCTTCCCCTCTAATTCCTTCTTCCCCTCCATCCCTTCTTCCTTTCCTTCTCCTCCAGTCCCTCCTTCCTTCCATCCCACATGCCCCATGGCTGCAGTCAGAGCATCCCAGCATCAAGGCCTGTCCACAGGGAAAAGCTCAGGGAGCTCTTCCAGGGGGAATTGGGTCCTTCCAGGGGTGCTGGGGAGGGATCGGTGCCTTTTGGGGTCTGTTCCCTACCTGACGCCTCTTCCCCTCCCCAGCCTGGAGCCAGCAAGAAGGAGCCGGTGTCATCACTGGAGCAGGTCCTGAAGGAGGTGAGGAGGAGGAGGGTGCTGGGGGAGGGGGGCAGAGGGGCTCCATGTGTGTCCCTGACCCCCCCTTTCTCCCCAGACCTCCCGAGAGATGGTCGCTCGCTCCGCTGCCACCCTCATCACCCACCCCTTCCACGGTAGGTGCCCCACCGCCCCGGGGGATGGGCGCTGTCACATGCTGTGTCATTGGGATATCCCTGTGCCCCCCCAACCCCTCCATCTGTCTCTGCCCACAGTGATCACCCTCCGCTGCATGGTGCAGTTCATCGGCCGGGAGACCAAGTACAGGTATGGGGGGGCACACACGGTTCTGCCATGGGGCAGGTTTCTGTTGGGGGGGGGCTGCCATGGGTGCTGCCCACCCACCCATGGGGTCCCCCCGACCATGTTCCCCTCTCTCCTCTTTCTCCCAGTGGGACACTAAGCGCCTTTGCCACAATCTACCGGGAAGAAGGGATCCTGGGCTTCTTTGCGTGAGTGATGCCCATGGGCACTGGGGGGGGGGGCATGGGGTGGTGCTCCCCAAATCCATGGATGTTGCTCCCCACTCCAGCCTCAGCTCTGCCCTTTGGTCTCATTGGGCTCCGGGAGCCCTGGGGTGCTGCTGGGGATTGTGGGTTTCCATCCTTCCCTTCGCGAGGGGCTTCCCAGTGAGCCCCCCCTCACAGCCACCCTTCCCGGGTGATATCCAATGCTCTGGGTTGTTAAAAGGGAGGAAAGGGATAAAAATGGACACCAGTGGGGATGCTTCAAGTCCCTCTGCACCCGTGTCCTCTCTGTTTGTCTGAGCATCCCCGTGCCAGGAGCTCCACCTTCCCCTGGCACTGCGGGAACAGCTGCTCCAGGCTTTTCCCTGGATCCAGGCCCGTTCCGGGCTGACATTCCTGCTGCCTCTTCTCTTCCAGCGGCCTCATCCCCCGGCTGCTCGGGGACATCCTCTCGCTCTGGCTCTGCAACATGCTGGCCTACCTCATCAACACATATGCGCTGGAGAACGGGGTACGGACCCCCTGCCCCGCTCTGGGGGCGCTCCAGGGACAGTCCGGGGGGGGGACAGGGGCCTCTTTTGGGGTGGCACCAGTGCAGCTCCATGGGGTTGAAGGTGCTTTGCCTCCTTCTGCAGGTCTCAACCATGGCTGAGATGAAGAGCTACTCACAGGCAGTTACTGGAGTGAGTACAATGTGTGCGTGGGGGTAATGCTGCAGGGAGGGTGAAGGGAATGGGATCCCTTTTTCCCAAGGGAATGGGATCCCTTTTTCCCAAGGGAATGAGGTACCTCCCACCGTCCTGTGGTTGTTGGGCTGGAAGGGCAGAGCCAGGCTCCACAGGGATCAGCCCATGGGGGAAGGGGCTGCTCCATGGAGGATGTACCTGCGTCCCTGTGGGCTCCTGGCCTTGCTCCGTATGGAGCCTGGGAGGATCCCTGTGGATTTTTGCGGGCTGGGTCACTGCACATGGAGGGAAGGAGGGAGATTCCCTCTGGAGCTGCTGCCCAGCGGCCCCTCTGTGCTTTGCAGTTCTTCGCTAGCATGCTGACCTACCCCTTCGTCCTCGTCTCCAACCTGATGGCTGTCAATAACTGCGGGTGAGTCCCAACCCCACACTCTGAGGGGGCTCTCTCGGGGAGCACCGTGTCCCTCTGCCCCGGATCAGCTCCAGAACTGCCTTCCTGGCTCTCCTGGGGGGCAGAGCTGATCCAAACTCCCTGGGGGGCTGATTCCTTGTGGGTAGAGCTGTGGTCAGGGGGTGCAGTGTAGTGTCCAAAGGAATATTTTGGGGTTCAGCCCAGTGCAGGGCTTGGTCCTGGGTAGAAATAATTCCCCAGAATCATGGAATCACAGAATCAGCCGGGCTGGAAAAGCCCTTCAAGCTCATCAAACCCAACTGTTGCCAAGTGCTGCCAAGGCCACCACTGACCCATGGCACTGAGGCCTCGGCTCCATAGTGTGTGAGCACCCCAGGGCCGGTGACTGCAGCCCTGCCCTGGGCAGTTCCAATGCTGAGCACCCTCTGGGGCAGGAATTGCTCCTCAGCTCCATCTGAACCTGCCCTGGTGCAGCTCGAGGCCATTTCCTCTCATCCCATCCCTTGTTCCTTGGGAGCAGAGCGCAGCCCCCTGCTGGCTCCATCCTCCTCTCAGGCAGTTGCAGGCAGCGCTCAGGTCCCCCCTGAGCCTTCTCTTCTCCATCTGAACCCCCCAGGCCCCTCAGCCCTTCCCCATCACACTGTGCTCCAGGCCCTGCATCAGCTCCGGTGCCGTTCGCTGGCCCTGCTCCAGCACCTCAATGTCTCCCTTGCAGTGAGGGGCCCAGAACAGAACACGGGATTGGAGGTGCGGCCTCCCCAGTGCCCAGCACAGGGGCACAATCCTGCCCTGGCCCTGCTGCCGCACTGGTGCTGGTGCCGTCCAGGACGCTGGGGACCTCCTGGCTGCCTGGGCACAAGCTGCTCCTGTTCAGCTCCATCAGCTCCTTTTCCATAAGCAGTTTCCAGCCACTCTTCCCAAGCCTGGAGCGTTCCATGGGGTTGTTGTGGCCCAAGTGCAGGACCCAGCTCTGAGCCCTGGTTGAACCCTGTGGGTCTCTTCCCTTCCACAGCCTTGCTGGGGGCCTCCTTCCCTACGCACCCACCTACTCATCCTGGCTGGATTGCTGGAGCCAGCTGCGCAGGGAGGTGAGTGCCCAGCACCAGGATCACTGCCCAGCCATGGGCCAGATCCATGTGGGAATCTGGGGGTGCCAGTGCAGCACTTGGAGTCGCTCTGCCTCACCCAGCACCACTCATCTCCCTCTTCCAGGGCAACATGAGCCGAGGGAACACGCTGTTCTTCCGGAAGGTGCCCGTAGGGAAGCGATACGTGTGGGAGGAGAGGAGGTTCCGCTGAAGCTGGGAGCAGGAATTGGGTGAATCCCGCGTCGGGCTCCAGAGGCAAAAGAATTCCAAGCGAGTGGTGATTTCTATATACAGTTTTTTAAAATCATTCAGTGCTCAGAGGTGCAGGTGGATGTGAGGGTGTTCTGTCACCGGGACCGGCTCCGCCATTCTCAATCCCTCTTATTCCCTTTTCCCTGCTGTTTCTCTGACCCCTTCTCATCACTCGGACGCTGTTGCCGTGTCCCTCCTGTCTCCACAGGCTCTGGTGCCTCTGTGTGTTTTTCACCTCAAAGTGGTGTTGCTGGAGTTGGTAAATCCAGTGGGAGCAATCCCTCTCCTGCTGCCCATGGTTACATCCAGAGCCTTTTCCCAGCCTTGGACCTGTTTTGAGGCGGTTTCAACAGAGGGAATTCCCTGATGTGATGGCAGCAGCCAGAGCTGTCACCCGCTGGCGAAGGAGCGGCTGTACCCATGTCACCCGGCTTGGCCACAGCCATCCTGGCTGGCTGTGCGGGATGGGGTCACCCAGTAACAGTGGGGGGTAATGATGGGGGGGGTGGGAAGAGGTGGGATCGATCCCACCATTGGTGTTCCCAGGCTCCAGCATCCATGGAGGGGGGCACAGCACCCTCAGACCCTGATAAGAGGGAGCACGTGGCTGGTGGCACATCCCGGCTGTGGAATGAGGGGGTGTGGGGGGTGTTGTACACCCTGTCGGGGGGTTGTACACCTAATGCTGGGGTTGTGAGCTGGAATAGAGGGTGCACGTCATGGGTGCAAAGCTGGGAAGGGGGTTACATACCCAAAGCAGCGCTTGAACATCCAGTGGGGCTGTTGTACACCGAGGCAGAGGTCTGCACACCCGGAAGGGGGGATGTGAAGCTGTGATGGAGGTTACACACCTGGTAACAGGGTTTCACACCACTGAGGGGCTGTTGGCCACCCACTGGGGGCTGTTGCCTGCCCATTAGAGTTTGTTACACACCTGTTAGGGGCTGTTGCACACCCTGTAATGGGTTGCTGCTGGTTAGGAGCCATTGCCCACCCACTGGGGCTGTTACACACACATTAGGGGTCCTTGCACACCCATTAGGAGCTGTTGAATGCCCTTTGGGGGCTATTGAACACCCTTTAGGGATTGTGACATGCCCATTAGGGGTCATTGCCCACCCCTTAGGGGCTGTCACTCGCCTGTTAGGTGAGTACACCTAGTAATGGGGTTGCCCACCCATTAGGGCATGCTGCACGCCCATTGGAGGCCATTGACACTCGTTGGGAGCTGGTTCACACCCGTTAGGAGCTGGTTCACACCCGTTAGGAGCTGTCCACACCCGTTGGGAGCTGTTTCACACCCGTTGGGAGCTGTTCACACTCATTAGGGGCTGTTTCACACCCATTAGGAACTGTTAACATCCGGTAGGAGCTGTTTCACGCCCGCTGGCGGCCGCTGCGCTCGGAGTCGGCCCCGGGGGGGGGGCGGTACCAGGGCTGGGAGGGAAGGGGCCGGTCCCGGACGTCCTCCCCGCCCCGCGCCGCTCGGTGCCGGCGCCATGGCGGAGCCGGGCGCGGGGGACCCCGGGGAGCTGCTGAGCAGCGGCAGCGAGCGGCGGTGCCGGGCGCGGTTGGCGGCTGCGGGGCCCGGGGCGGCGGCGGCGGCGGCCGCGGTGTTGGTGCCGCTGTGCTCGGTGCGGGGCCGCCCCGCGATGCTCTTCACGCTGCGCTCCCGCCGCCTGGGAGGGCCCCACAGCGGCGATGTGAGGTACCGGCCCAGGGCACCGGGAACCGGCGCTGAGCGGCCCCCCGCCTACCCCCGGCTTTGGCTCTCGCAGCTTCCCCGGGGGGCGGCGGGACCCGGCGGACGGAGACGCGGTGGCCACGGCGCTGAGGGAGACGCGGGAGGAGCTGGGGCTGGCGCTGGGGGAGCCGAGCGTCTGGGGGCAGCTGCGGACGCTTCCCGACCGGGTACCGGGCACTGCGAGGCGGGGACAGGGAGAGCGGGCAAGGACGTGGGGGGGGGGGGGGGGGCGGCACGGGGTTAGCGGGACACAGAGTGACGGGGACACAGGGTGGGACATGGACAGGGGGTGGCAGGGACTTGGGTTATAGGGACATGGGGTGGGACACGGGTGACACAGACACAGGGTGCCATGGATGCAGGGTGCCAGGGACATGGGGTGGGACATGGACACGGGGTGGCAAGGACTTGGGTTATAGGGACATGGGGTGGGACACGGGTGACACAGACACAAGGTGACACAGACACAGGGTGACAGGGATATGGGTAAGAGGGACACAGGGGGCACTGGCTGCAGGCAGTGGGGTGTTGGGTGACAGACACGTGCTGGGTGCCCATGTGGGATGCAGGGGGTCATGGGTGGCGCTTTGGGGACTGGTGGGGGGGGGTCACCACCGGCACTGTGGGGATGGGGTTCCACCTCCCCACCCCTCGCTGACCCCCCCCTGCAGCAGGGGCTGATGGTGGCCCCCATCGTGGCCAACCTGGGTCCTCTGGAGAACCTGACGCTGGTGCCCAACCCGGATGAGGTGGGTGACCCCGCTCCGGCCGCGGCCCCGTGCCCATGAGCAGCACCCCCTGCCCCCGGTGCCACCATCGCCTGTGCCACAGGTAGCGGAGGTCTTCACCCTGCCCCTGGCTCATCTCCTGCGGGAGGAGAACCAGGGCTACACCCACTTCCGCACCGCCGGCCGCTACGGCTACACCCTGCCCGTGTTCCTCAACGGCCCCCACAAGGTGTGGGGGCTCACGGCCATCATCACTGAGCTGACCCTCGAGCTCCTGGCACCTGAGCACTACCGCAGGAAGACCGTGGTGCCCGCCCGGTACCGCTCCACCTGATGCCATGGGGTTCAGACAGGGGGGGTTTCGGAGGTCCCCGGACTTCGGTTGTGTGATTCTTCGGTCCATGGGGACGGGGCTGCGGCATGGAAATGGTGCTGACCCCCCCCCCACCATGGGTGCTGCTGCCCACCATGGAACACTGTGACTTAGTAAAAAGCCATGTTTGGAAGTGCTTGTGCCAGGGGCATCAGTGCCAGCACCATGGGGGGACACAGAGCTGTGCCCCCGGCACCGGGACAGGCACGAGCCACGTGGGTGCCACCATGGTGGTGGCCCTGGGGGGGGCTCTGTGGCCATGCAGCACCCTGGCTCCTTGGTGCTGCCCCATGTCCCATCCCATAGAAAGGCCACGGAGCTGATCCCCTGATCCTTAGGGATCGCAAAGACATTCCCTGGTCCCAGAGAGGCAGAACCCAGAGCCCCCATTGCCCCCTTCCCACATTCCAGACCCACAACCGCCTCCTGCTGCTCTCTTCAAGCAGAGAGAGACCCATGAGCACGGCAGCATTTATTGAGGAGCCCCCAGCAGAGCCCCAGAAGCTGCTGTGGAAGCCCCTGACCCCCACCCAGGCCGGGATCAGCCGGGCCCCCCCCTTACGCTGATGCCGCTCTGGCTTTGGCCTCCCCATAGCGCCGCATCCTCTCCTCCAGCTCGGGTCGGAAGTGGCGGATGAGGCCCTGAGCAGAGCAGAGATGAGTCAATGGGGTGGGAAAACAGCTCCCGTCCCCCCCAGCCCCACTATCCGCCCCCCGATTCCCCACCACCACCTGCACAGGCCAGGCCGCGCCGTCGCCCAGGGCGCAGATGGTGTGACCCTCAATCTGTTTGCTGATCTCCCACAGCGCATCGATCTCGGCCGGCCTGTGCGTTGCCCTGCACGAAGCGAGCCATGACCTTGTTCATCCAGTCCACGCCTGCGGGGATGGGGAGGACATGAGGGGCACCGGGGAGGGCAGAGGGGGTGACCCACACCGTGCCCCATGGCACCGTGCCCCTCCCATCCTGCCCCATGGCTCACCCTCCCGGCACGGTGTGCACTGCCCACAGCTCTCATGCTTGTAGAACTCGATGAGGCGAGCGATGGCTTTGACGACGTCGGTCTGGGGAGGAAGAGGAGGGTGAAGGCGCTGCTATAACGCGGTGGGGGGACAAAGCGGAGGCTCGTCCCTTACTGATTTATCCATGACGATGACCGCGGCCGTGCCCAGCCCGCTCTGTGCCTGCACCAGGGCGTCGAAGTCCATCAGCACGGTCTCACACACAGACTTGGGCAGCAGCGGCGTGGAGGAGCCCCCCGGGATGACGGCCAGGAGGTTATCCCAGCCTCCACGGACACCCCCTGCCAAAACAGGGGGGGGTCAGAGGGGCCAAACGGGGCCCAGCGCCAGGTGCGCCGGCGTCCCCTGTGCCACCTACCTGCGTGCTTCTCAATGAGCTCCTTCAGCGGCACCGACATCTCCTCCTCCACCGTGCAGGGGCTGTTGACGTGACCCGAGATGTTGAAGAGCTTCGTCCCCGAGTTGCGCTCCCGGCCGAAGCCGGCGAACCATGCCCCGCCGCGGCGGCAGATGGTGGGGGACACGGCCACCGTCTCCACATTGGCCACCGTGGTGGGGCAGCCGAAGACACCTAGAGGTCAGAGCACGATGGTGGCACTGGGACCGGAACGCCTCATCCCTGGCAGTGCTCAAGGGCAGGTTGGACACTGCTCTAGTGGAAGGTGTCCTGGTGGAGCTGGATGGGCTTTAAGGACCCTGCCAACCCAACCCATTCCACGCTTCCATGAGCAGAGATCGCCGTACCCACATCAGCGGGGAAGGGTGGTTTCAGCCGGGGCTTGCCCTGCTTGCCCTCAATGGACTCGATCAGCGCCGTCTCCTCCCCACAGATGTAGGCTCCGGCGCCCCTCACCACGAAGACATCGAAGGCATACCCCGACCCACAGGCGTCCCCCCCCAGCAGCCCGGCTTCATAGGCCTCCCTTATGGCAACCTGCAGCGGAGAGGGGCCTTGTCTGGGTCCTGGGGCTCCCCTCTTCACCCAGGGGGGAACCCAACGCCCCCAGCCCTCACCTGCAGGTTGGAGGCCTCGTTGTAGAACTCGCCGCGGATGTAGATGTAGGCAGCGCGGGCGCCCATGGCTCGCCCCGCCACCAGGCAGCCCTCCAGCAGCTTGTGCGGGTCGTGGCGCATGATCTCCCGGTCCTTGCACGTGCCCGGCTCCCCCTCGTCCGCGTTCACCACCAGGTACTTGGGTCTGGATGGGGACGGGCGCCGTCACCCCCCCCTGCTCTGCACAGGGCAGGGTCCCGGTGGCGCCGGTCCCGGTTCTCACCTCCCATCGGGGGGTTTGTTCATGAAGCTCCACTTGAGGCCCGTGGGGAAGCCGGCGCCGCCGCGGCCGCGCAGCCCCGAGGCCTTGATCTCACCCAGGATCCAATCCACCCCCTTGAGCAGGATCTCCTTCGTCTTGTACCAGTCCCCGCGGCGCAGCGCGCCCTGCAGCCTGCGAGCGGCACAGCACAGCCGGTGGCACCGGGAGCGGCACCGGGAGCCACCCCCCCCACCCCCCAACCTCCCATCCTCACCTCCAGTCGTGCCGCCCGTAGAGGTTGGTGAAGATGCGGTCCTCATCCTTCAGCGACCCAAACTGCGTCTTCTTGGGCGCTGTCTGCGGGGAGACACACACCGGTAACTGCAGCAGTATCGGGAACACTGATAGCACCAATAACATCGGCAGTACTGGTAACACTGGTAACCACGGTAACCGCGGCAGTGCCGGTAACACCAATAACACTGGTAACTGCAGCAGTACTGGTAACACCGATAGCATCAATAACATCAGCAGCACCGGTAACACCAGTAACCACGGCAATACTGGTAATACTGATAGCACCGGTAACACCGGCAGTACCAATAACAGCGCTGGTACAGGTAGCACCCCCGGTACCGGTAATACCCCGGTTCCGGTAACCCCCCGGTACCGGTAACACCCCCGGTTCCGGTAACAACCCGGTTCCGGTAGTCCCCTGGTTCCGGTAGTCCCCTGTTCCGACTGCACCCCCGGTTCCGGTAACACCCCGGTTCCGGTAACACCCCGGTTCCGGTAAGCCCCCGGTTCCGGTAACACCCCGGTTCCGGTAACCCCCGTTCCGGTAACCCCCGTTCCGGCCGCACCCGCGGTCCCCGCTGCCCGCGCTCTCACCGAGAACCTCGCGTTGGCCCCGCGCAGGCGGTGCAGCCCCAGCAGCTGCCGCGCGGCCATGGCGGCACCGGCACCGCCGTCACCTTCAGCCGCCCCCGCAGAGCCGTGGCGCCGTGACGTCACCAAGTGACGACGCTCCGCTCGGCTCAGCGGTGACAGCGGAGAGCTGCGCTGGGGAGGGGGCGTGGCCATGGGGAGGGGGGCGTGACCATGCGGCTGCGTGGGCGTGGTTACGTGACCGTAGGTTGGTCTGGGGGCGTGGCTTAAGGGAGGGGGCGTGGCCTCGCTGGCTCCGCGCCCGCGCCGCCACGTGCCGCTGGCGCGGGTCGGGTTTCGGGCTGTAACCGGAGGCCTCCGCTCGACCCCCCCCCGGTGCCCCCCGGGGCGCCCGGTGCCGGTTCGTTTCTCCCCCCCCCCCCCCGGTGTCCTGTGCGGGTTCTGTTGTTCAAGACCGGGCCCCTCGGTACCGCCGGTGCAGCCGGGCCCACTCTGCCCCCGCCATAGCCCTGTCTGTGCGTGTGTTCCCCCCGCGGCAGCCCTGGCCTCGTCCCGGCGAGGGAGCGGGTCCGGGGCACACACAAGGCCCCGGAGATCTGGTTTCCCCCCTGCCAAGCTCGGAGGGTGGCAGAGAGACCTGCGGGGAGCTGCGGCACAGGGCGGCTGTTGCCATGTTCTTCCTCTTCCGTGCACCGACACGGCGGGGCACCAGCGGCCCCGAGCCCCACAACCGCTCCCACAGCATTCGGGGCGGCCGCCACCTCCACCAGGCCCCACGGTTTGGGGGCCGGCGGAGCCACAGTGCCACCAGCACCTTGGGGCGGTCGAGCCCTGGCTGTGCATGTTTCCCTATGGAGCATCGTCGGGCCTCCAAGGAGCTGGGGCCCCCGCTGCCCCCCACTTCCGGGCAGGTAACCGGGGAGGTCTGGGAGCCCGTGGGGAGGGTGGGGGGCCAGGAACAGCTGGGCGGCTCCCCACATCTGGAGCAGGGCATAATCTGGGGATTAGGCGTGTGCGCGGGCACGGCCCCCCCCCTGCTGCCCTGCATATCCCCAGATATTCCATAAAAACCTCCAATCCAGGCACAGCCGTTCCCCCCCCTCCCCCCCGGGCCCTCTTCAGCCGCCCCCCCCGGGGCCGGGCATGCCCTGCGGTGCGGGCGCAGCCCCGGCCATGGGCAACTGCACCAAGACCCCCGAGCGGAGGCTCCCCAAGGTATGGCCACCCCTGGGCGCGCGGTGGGAGCAGGAGGAAGATGAGGGCCCGCCCCTCGCTGTTGACCCAGTGTTGTCCCCGCAGGACGGGAAGCCACGCTCCAGCCCTGCGCCTCCTGGGGCCGGCGACCCCGAGGAGGTGTCGGAAGGCACAGTCCCCCCCGTTGCAGGGCTACTCAGTGCTGCAGGGGCTGGTGGGGCCGGCCTGCATCTTCCTGCGGCAGAGCATCGCCATCACCCAGCGGGTACGCACGTGAGGCGGCACGGGGGGGGGGGCGGTGGGAGAAGGAGCCTTCCATTGGCTCTTCCCATGTTCTCTCTATCCCAGGACCGAGAGCTGCGGCCTGAAGAGATTGAAGGTGAGTGCTGCAAGCCCCAGGGCTGGGGGTCTGTGCTGCGGGATGCTGTGAGGTGCTGTGCGGTGACGGCCCATGATGCTCCCAGAGCTGAAGCAGGCTTTCCGGGAGTTCGACAAGGATCGCGATGGCTACATCAGCTACAAGGACCTGGGCGAGTGCATGCGGACCATGGGCTACATGCCCACCGAGATGGAGCTCATTGAGCTGTCCCAGCAGATCAGTACGTGGTGGGGATCGGGGGGGGGGGGGGTTATCACCCTGCCTGCCCCGCATCACACTGTTCCCCCCACCTTGGTCACCACATTCCTATCACAGCCGGGGGAAAAGTGGATTTTGATGACTTTGTGGAGCTGATGGGCCCCAAGATGCTGGCAGAGACAGCGGATATGATTGGGATCAAGGAGCTACGTGATGCCTTCCGCGAGGTGAGGGGATAGGGATGGGGGGGGACCTGGTGGCACCCCGAGGGTGGTGTCACCCACGGGTGCTCGCCTGCAGTTCGACACCAATGGCGACGGGCAGATCAGCATGGCAGAGCTGCGGGAGGCCATGCGCAAGCTGCTGGGGCAGCAGCTCAACTACCGTGAGGTGGATGAGATCCTCAAGGACGTGGATCTCAATGGGGACGGGCTGGTGGACTTCGAAGGTAGGACGGAGGGGCTGGGGAAGGGGGGGACACCGGGAGCATCCCCCGGGATATTTGGGATGCTCCGGATGTATTCTCCCGCTGGCAGAGTTTGTGCGGATGATGTCGCGCTGAGGGCAGCGTGTGCCAACACGGGACCCCACCGTGCCTTATGAAGAGGAGGGGGCCATGAAGACGCCCGGTGCCGGTGCCCAAGCCAGGGACAAGGCCCTCACTGACGATGCTCAGCCTCATCCTTGGCCTTGTGCCGAGGTCCCACTGCGGTGTTGGGCACCGGGGATGCCACCGGGCTGGGCTTTGGCTGCTCTCGCCCTCATCTCTGCCCTCAGCATTCCCCCTTCCTGCCCTCAGGTCATCCCAGAGGCCTCCCGGCTCATCCCTCTAGCCTCCCCCTGGCCCCCGTGCCCAACCCTGTCCCTGCACGCTGTGATTCTGGGTGTATCCCGCTGCCTGGCCCCCGTTACCTACCCCAGACGTGTCCGGGGTCAGGCATCCCGCTGCTTCCCAGGCCCGGGTGGACGTTCCTCGAGGCTTCAACTGGGACATCCTTAAGGGAAGAAGCCGGGAATGAAGCCTTCCGGTTCCACCGTGGACGGGGAGCAGCATGCGGGCAGGATTCTGCCCTGGGGGCACTTTGGGGTGAAATTTGACCTTCTGGAGTGAAATGAAATCATCTCTATGGACGCTGGTTTGTCTTTGTGTTGAATTTAAACAAGTCATGGGTCACCGCTTGTCCTGGTAAGGTGGTACCAGGGGTCACAGCAGTGGGTCCCCCTCCCCAGTCCTTTCCTATCGCCCCGCTGAGGCCATGAGGCTGTTGGGCTCATAGGGGGGGCACACAAAGGTGCCATCCAGTTGGTGACCGGTCACTGGTGGTGGCCCTCAGGGCTTGGGATGGGGGCCAGTGATGTTTGATGTCTTCACTGATGATCTGGATGAGGGCATGGAGGGCACACTGAGTCCCTTCAGATGACACCAAGGGTGGGAGTTGATCTGCTGGAGGATAGCGAGGCTTTGCAGGGAGGATGTGGCGAGGCTGGATCCATAGGTTGTGGTCAATGGTGTGATTCAACCAGGCTCAGAGCCAGGTCCTGCACTTGGGCCACAACAACCCCATGGAACGCTCCAGGCTTGGGAAGAGTGGCTGGAAACTGCTTATGGAAAAGGAGCTGATGGAGCTGAACAGGAGCAGCTTGTGCCCAGGCAGCCAGGAAGCCCCCAGCATCCCGGCCTGCACCAGCACCAGTGCGGCAGCAGGGACAAGGCAGGATTATGCCCCTGTGCTGGGCACTGGGGAGGCCGCACCTCCAATCCTGTGCTCAGCTCTGGGCCCCTCACTGCAAGAGAAACACTGAGGTGCTGGAGCGGGGCCAGAGAAGGGCACCGGAGTGGGTGCAGGGCCTGGAGCACAGTGTGATGGGGAAGGGCTGAGGGACCTGGGGGGTTCAGATGGAGAACAGAAGGCTCAGGGGAACCTGAGCGCTGCCTACAACTGCCTGAGAGGAGGATGGAGCCAGGAGGGGGCTGAGCTCTGCTCCCAAGGACCAAGGGATGGGATGAGAGGAAACGGCCTCGAGCTGCACCAGGGCAGGTTTAGATGGAGCTGAGGAGCAATTCCTGCCCCAGAGGGTGCTCAGCATTGGAACTGCCCAGGGCAGGGCTGCAGTCACTGGCCCTGGGGTGCTCGCACATCCCATAGACGAGGTCCCGTAGCCGCGGTCACGGCGCGTTCAGGACCGGATTTAACCGTTTCGGGGTCTTTTCAACCCAAACCCAAGGGGCGGGGCTGCCGCCGCACGTCTCCACGGTGACCCTGGAAAGGGGCGGGAAAGTCGGCGCGTTGACGTCAGCGCGGCGTCGCACGCAGTCTCGCGTCATCAGGGCGAGCGGCGGTGCCGGTCGGAGGCCGGGTCAGGCCAGGCCAGTACCGGGGCCGCGCATCCCCGCGCCTCCGCTCTCGCCGTGCCCGGGGCTCGGGTGTGCGCGGGGGCCCCGCGCTGAGCTGAGGAGCGGCGGGCACAGGCGGCGCAACCGGCGGGGCGAGCGCGGGGGTCGCTCCCCGCCCGCCGCCGCGCTCCCGGGCGCCGGCAGCGGCGGGCGGCCGTCGGGGATGTCCTACAAGCCCATCGCTCCCGCCCCAGCCACCCCCGGAGCCGCCAGCGCCAGCCCCGCCCCGCCGGGGCCCGGGGCACCACCCGCCGGTGAGCGCAGCCCCGCGGGGGCCGGGCCGGGCCGGGAGAATTGGGGGGGGGGGCACCCGGTAACTCTGCGTTTCTCGTAGCCACGAGTGTCCCTTCGCCCTCCGGTTCCGTCCCCGGCGCCGCCGCCCCTTTCCGGCCGCTCTTCAATGACTTCGGGCCGCCGTCCATGGGCTACGTGCAGGTGAGGCCGGGGATGGCGGGGCTGGGACCGGTGTGACAGGGGACACCGGCGCCGGTGCTCACCCTTCCGTGCGTGTCCCTTCCGCCCCTCCGCCGCAGGCGATGAAGCCCCCCGGGGCTCAGGGCTCGCAGAGCACCTACACCGACCTGCTCTCCGTCATCGAGGAGATGGGGAAGGAGATCCGGCCCACGTACGCCGGCAGCAAGAGCGCCATGGAGCGGCTGAAGCGCGGTAGGACCGGGGGGGAACGGTTCCCCCTTCCCCGCCGTTCCCGGTCCTGCGCACCCCGGGGCTGATGCGCGGTGTCCCCTCTGCTTCTCCCCGCAGGCATCATCCACGCCCGGGCGCTGGTCCGGGAGTGCCTGGCAGAGACAGAGCGAAACGCCCGCACGTAACGGCTGCTGCCCCCCGGGACCCCCCCGGGCCATGCCGCCGGGAGCCCCGGTGCCCCTGTCCCGCTGGTGGTGGTGGGGGAGCGGCCGCTCTGCCCGCGGCCCCCCCCCCGCGCTCTCCGCTCTTTATGAACGCGTGTTTTTATAAATAAAGGACGTGGTTGGTGCTCTGCCTCCGGTTACGGCTCCGAGGGGGGGCGTGCGGGAAGCCGGGCGGGGGGTTCACGGATACCGGGGGGTCTTGATGCCCTGGATGATTGCAACCGGTGACACCGGGGCAGGGCTCAGGGGGTCCCGGTGCTGTGCGGGAATGAGCAGAACCCGGGTTTAGCGCTTCAATAAAGGGCTGTGTCCAAGCAAAGCCCCGGTGTTCCCGGTCCGTGGCCGTTCCCTGCTCGCAGGATCGGGCCCGGGGAAGCGGATTGGGAGGAGGGGGGATGTGCGGATCCGGTGCTGCCTGCACGTGGGGAACCCGTGCCTCGGCCTCCCCGCCTCTGACGTCACGGGCCCCCCCGCTCGCTACGTCACGGCCGTTTCCGTGGGAACGGGCTGTGATGTCACGAGCCGGGGGGCCGGTTCGGAGCAGCGCAGGTTCGGCGGGGGGCGGCGGGAGGAGCCGAAGGAGAACGAGGGGAGCCGAAGGGGCGGGGGGGGGGGTGCGGGCGGGCGGGCGGGCGGAGCCGAAAAGTGCCGAGTGGTGCCGAAGGGGGGCGGGCGGAGCCGAGCGGGCGGGGGGCGCGTTGCCATGGGAGCGGGGCGGGCCCGGGAGCGTCGCAGCGGGCGCCGAGCGGGCCGGGCCGGGCCGGGCCGAGCCTGGCCGGGCTGAACCGGGACGGGAGCCGGGGTGAGCGGAGCCCGGCTGCCGGCCGCCCCTGCAGGCGCTGCCCCCCGCCGCCATGCTCATCAAGGAGTACCACATCGTGCTGCCCATGAGCCTGGATGAGTATCAAGTGGCTCAGCTCTACATGATCCAGGTGGGACTGGGGCCGCGGGGGCCTGCGGGGCTGAGCCTGAGGAGATGTGGGGTGTGGGGAGCGCTGGGGCTGGGTATGGAGCCTGAGGGCTATAGGGGTCTGAGGTGTTGAACCTGAGGGGGCTGTGGGGCTGAGCCTGAGGGGTGCCGAGAGCTATGAGGCAGAGCATGGAGGGTGCAGAGGGCTGTGGGGCTGAGCATGGAGCCTGTGGGGTGCAGAGGTCTACGGGGCTGAGCATGGAGCCTGTGGGGTGCAGAGGTCTACGGGGCTGAGCATGGAGCCTGTGGGGTGCAGAGGTCTACGGGGCTGAGCATGGAGCCTGTGGGGTGCAGAGGTCTACGGGGCTGAGCATGGAGCCTGTGGGGTGCAGAGGTCTACGGGGCTGAGCATGGAGCCTGTGGGGTGCAGAGGGCTACGGGGCTGAGCATGGAGCCTGTGGGGTGCAGAGGTCTACGGGGCTGAGCATGGAGCCTGTGGGGTGCAGAGGGCTACGGGGCTGAGCATGGAGCCTGTGGGGTGCAGAGGTCTGCGGGGCTGAGCATGGAGCCTGTGGGGTGCAGAGGTCTACGGGGCTGAGCATGGAGCCTGTGGGGTGCAGAGGGCTACGGGGCTGAGCATGGAGCCTGTGGGGTGCAGAGGGCTATGGGGCTGAGCATGGAGCCTGTGGGGTGCAGAGGGCTATGGGGCTGAGCATGGAGCCTGTGGGGTGCAGAGGGCTACGGGGCTGAGCATGGAGCCTGTGGGGTGCAGAGGGCTACGGGGCTGAGCATGGAGCCTATGGGGTGCAGAGGGCTATGGGGCTGAGCATGGAGCCTGGGGGCTGCAGGGAGCTCTGAGGCTGAGTATGTGGGGCTGTGGGGCTGACCATGGACCATGGACAGTACAGAGGGCTGTGGTGCTGAGCACGGGGGGGCTGTGGGGCTGAGCACAGACCATGAGGTCCTGGGGCTGTTCCCAAGGGACTAGCAGGCTGCAGGGGTGTTGGTGGGGTTGGGGTGGCTTTGTGGCCACTGCACCAAGCAGGGATCCTGGTGTAGGTGTGGGGCTGGGTTGTGTGAGCTTATGGGGACTGGGGGCTCTGGAGCATACAGGACCCCCGGTGAGGAGCCGAGGCCTCGGCGCTGTGTGCGATGGGGGGGGAGTCCATGCTCACCCCACAGTTCCCCCCCACAGAAGAAGAGCCGGGAGGAGTCGAGCGGCGAGGGCAGCGGTGTGGAGATCCTGGCCAACCGGCCCTACAGCGACGGCCCCGGCGGCAGCGGCCAGTACACGCACAAGGTCTACCATGTGGGCTCCCACATCCCCAGCTGGTTCCGGGCGCTGCTCCCCAAGGCTGCCCTGCAGGTGGAGGAGGAGTCCTGGAACGCCTATCCCTACACCCGCACCAGGTAGGACCCGGAGGGGGATGTGGGATGGGACGTGGGGCTGGCCGTGCCGTCGGGCTCAGCGCTGTCCCCATGTGTCCCCCAGGTACACGTGTCCCTTCGTGGAGAAGTTCTCCATTGAAATCGAGACCTACTACCGGCAGGACGCAGGCCAGCAGCCCAACATCTTCAACCTGAGCGCTGCGGAGAAGAGGCAGAGGATTCTGGGTGCGTAGGGCTGGCCCAGGGTGCTGGGCAGGACACAGTGCCTGCAGCATTCCCACATGGAGCTCCCAGCATGGGTGCGTGGGAGAGCCGAGGTGCCTGAGGGACTCTGCTTCACTGCTGGCTGCGGGGCTCGGGGTCTGTGCCGCGTTTGGCTTTGCTCTTTGTGCTGGATCTCCTGGGTTGGGGGTGGGTTGGGGTGATCGGGGCAGGGGAAGGTGCCTGTGCCCCAAACTCCTTGTCCTGAGCTCCCTGCCCGAGCCTTTGGCAGTGCTGCTGAACCAGGGGGGGATATTTGGGAGGCATATTGTGTTCTACCTTTTTCCCTTACCTATAGTTTGGTTTGCAGCCCTCTTTTCCTGGTCCTCCCCTCTCCTTCTATGTCCCACCCCTTGTCCCACTCAGTCTGGCACAGCTTTGTTTCCCAGCCCCATTCCGGGAGCCCACAGCAGTCTCTGCAGGGAGCAGGGGAGCTGGAAAAGCCTGTCCCCATTTCTCCAGGCCCTGTCCTGCTTTCCCTGCCCCGCAGGGCTCTGCTCCAGATCCAGGTCTAGACCCTTCCACTGCTTCCCATGGGGCCCGATGCGCATTGCCAGGAGCCTGGGGTGGGATTCCTCCCTCCCTCCCGGCAGCTTTGGCTCCGGTTGCTGTGTCCGGCCTTTCACGGTGGTGTGGATGTGGTGGGTTCAGGCACTGGAGCGCAGAGCATGACGCGCTGCTCTTAAAATGGAGGCCTAAAATAGGCACTTGGAGGAAATGATTCATCTGACCTATTTCTCTCATTGGCTCCTGCAGCATCGGGGATGTCCGGCCGGGATGCCGGAGCTTGGGGCTGGGGACGATGAATTCGGTCCCTGCCACCACCAGGGATAAGTGCATAGAGCCCCGTGCCCATTGTCCTGCCTGGTTTTCCTCCCTTCGTGCCATCTCTGGGCTTCCCACAGGGCATGTTGTGTCTTGGGTGGCTGCTGCCTCCCGTAGGGATCTGTCACCATCCCCAGCACAGATCCCACTGGGATTTGCTTTGCCTCTCACCCATAGCACAGACAGATTTAAAGCCCATCTCACGTTGCAAAGGGCAGCAGGGTGCCATGGCCTGGGTGCACTGCAGGGATAGCAGCCTCCTTGCCAAGCTCCTTGCACTTAGAAGCAAACACACCTGCTGCTTGTCACATGAGTGGCGCTGCCAGGACCTGCATGGAGCTGGCAGGTCCTGTCTGGCTCCAACCACAGCGTGCTGCCACCCGAGCTGCTCAGCCAGCCCGGCAGGCTCTGCTTTAAAGGCTCACATTCACCTTCCTGCTGTGGCCAAGCCAGGGTGCCATCATCTCAGGGCTGGGCATAGGGTTTATGGGCTTGGGGCACCCCTTCTTTCCTTGATGTGGCTGCAGAGGTGCTTTACCCTTTGCACTGACAGCAGCCCAGGCAGGGGGGGCCAGCCCTGGGGTGTCCCCTCAGCCTCTGTTGCCGCTCAGTTTGGACACCACCCATGGTGTGCTGGGGAGATGCGGAGGAGTTGTGGCACTTCGCATTTCAGCATGGGGAAAAGCACCTGCCCTGCAACATGTTCACTGCTTCTTGAGTCTTAAAAGGCCTTTTTCCCCCCTTTTTCCAGCCCAAGCTGGAGGAAGAGGCTGGCAGATACCCTGGGGGCAAATAACTGCAGGGTGATGGGGATGGCTTGGGGGCAGCTCCATGGGAAGGTCCTGGCACCCCCCAGTTTGGGCTGGAGGGAGCTGGGCTGGAGCGGCCAAACTGCAGGAAGCTTAGTGCTGGGTCTCCCCCCAAAGGTCTCTTGGATCCTGTTTTCCTGGGCGCCATCCCTTAGTTTTTGGGATGATCCCCCCTGTTTGGGGGGATGTTGCTATTGTACCCCCCCAGCTCGATGGGGGCTCAGGTGGTTTTGCTTCATGCCTTATTATTGGGGTGTAGGGGGGCAGCCGGGGGACTCCTAAGGGTGCCTTTAATGTTATAGCTGCAGGATAGAGAGTGTTTGCTACCAGTCACGTTGGGTGCATGCATTGTGGGACTAATTTTGGGGTTTCCTTCTGATTTTGGTGCATTTTTACTTGTTTTGGTGCCCGAGCACCCCCTCACAGGGTGACAGACACTGTTCTCCCCACAGACACCATTGACATTGTGCGTGACCCCATCTCCCCTGGGGAATACAAGCCTGAGGAAGACCCCAAGCTCTACCATTCAACCAAGACAGGCCGGGGCCCACTGGGGGATGATTGGCTGGAGTCCCCCAGCACCGGGCCCCTGATGTGTGCCTACAAGCTCTGCAAGGTGGAGTTTCGCTACTGGGGGATGCAGTCCAAGATCGAGCAGTTCATCCATGATGTGGGTGAGTTCGGAGTATTGGTGAGCCCTCAACTGCCCTTGGTACTGCTGGGGGGTGGCTTGGGGAGCCCCAGAGCCATAGAATCATGGAATGGTTTGTGTTGGAAAGGACCTTAAAGCTCCTCCAGCTCCAACCCCTGGCCCGGGCAGGGACTCTTCCACTGGAGCAGAGTGCTCCAAGCCCCTTTGTCCAACCTGGCCTTGAACAGGGATGGGGCAGCCACAGCTCCTCTGGGCACCCTGTGCCAGCGCCTCAGCACCCTCACAGGGAACAGCTTCTTCCTTATGTCCAACCTGAACTTCCCCTGTTGCAGTCTGAACCCACCACCCCTTGTGCTATTGCTCCAGTCCCTGATGAAGAGTCCCTCCCCAGCATCCCTGTAGCCCCCTTCAGGCACTGGGAGCTGCTCTGAGGTCTCCACGCAGCTTCTCCTCTCCAGCCCCAATGTTCCCAGCCTGGCTTCATACGGGAGCTGCTCCAGCCCCTGAGCATCCCCGTGGCCTCCTCTGGCCTCGCTCCAACAGCTCCATGTCCTTACATTGGGAACACCAGCACTGCGCACAGTGCTCCCATGGGCTCCCTCCCCACCAGGCCTGCGGAAGGTGATGCTCCGTGCCCACCGCCAGGCCTGGTGCTGGCAGGACGAGTGGACGGACCTGACGATGGAGGACATCCGCCAGCTGGAGGACGAGACAGCTCAGATGCTGGCTCAGAAGATGGGCAAGTGCAGTGGGGCCGAGGAGCCCCCCATGGCGGGGCCCAGCTCCGAGGGCCGGATGGAGCCACGACGTGCCAGTGGGCAGGAAGAGGCCGAGGCGCAGCAGGAGGCTGATGCCTCCCCTGATGATACCTTTGCCAAGCAGTGGTCCACCTCTTCCCGGTCTTCCTACTCTTCTCAGCATGGAGGTGAGAGACCAGGGCTTGCATGGGATGGGGACCTCAGCCCTATCTGCTGCTGTTGACCATTGGAGATGTTGGGGAACCCTTTCTTTCCTGTCCTGGGTCTTCTTGGGGGGGCTCTGGATGATCCAGGGGTGGCCCTGACTCTCTTGGTGTGTCTCTGGGTGACCCAGGGGTGGCTTTGGCTCTATCTGAGGGGTCTCTGGGTAGCTCTGGCTCTCCTGATGTAGCTCTGGGTGACTCAGGAGTGTCTCTGTCTCTCCTTGGGGAGGGTCTGTGAGTGGAGGAACAAGGTGGAGCTGTAGGGCAGGAGCGGGGTCCCAGGGCAAGGGGCTCTGGGTGCTGACCCCACGCCGGTGGCAGGGGGGGTGTCTCCTCAGAGTCTGTCTGAGTGGCGGATGCAGAACATCGCCCGCGACTCCGAGAACAGCTCCGAGGAGGAGTTCTTCGATGCCCACGGTACAGTTGGGGTCGGTGTTTCGGTGGCAGCAGCTCAGGGTGGGCTGGATGGGCCTGGCAGGGGGCTGTCGGGGTTGGGGGGCAGGGACAGGGGTGCTCCCCATTCCCATGGTTCCCCCTTGCCACCACAGAGGACCTGTCTGACAGCGACGAGGTCTTTGCCAAGGAGATGACCAAGTGGAGCTCCAATGACTTCTTGGACACGCTGGAGCAGCCAGTGGAGCTGGATGAGGCATTCGGTGAGTGGTGCTGGGGGGGGCTCCAGCACCAAACCCTGGAGTGGGTGCCCTGGGGTGGGGTTGACCCCACTTGGACACCCTGGTTGGGCTCACCAGAGCTGGGTGACCACAGCCAGAACCTGCCCAGGAGAGCTCAGCAAGGCTGTGTCTTCACAGGGGAAGGAACCAGCACCTCCAAGGTGGATGGAGAAGGTTTGGGGACATCCAGCTTCTCCGAGGTGCGTGTCCTGCTCATCCCAGCTCTCAGGCTGTGCTCCTGGCTCTGGGTACCATAGCAGCGCTCTCCTCCCCGCAGGGCAGCTCGTCAGACAGCACAGCCCCAGTGTGCCAGATCCACGTCCTCTTCCTCATCCTCCACAGTGGGAACATCCTGGACCAGGGCTCGGGAGAGCCAGGCTCCAAGCAGGCAGATGTGCAGACCTTGGCAGCCACCTTTGACGCTGTCACCCGTGTCCACTTCCCCGAGGCACTGGGGCACGTGGCGCTGCGCCTGGTGCCCTGTCCCCCCATCTGTGCTGCTGCCTATGCCCTTGTCTCCAGGTATGGATGTGTGCTGGTGCCGTGGGGCTGTCCACATGGAAAACCATCCCAGAGATGTGGGAGGGGACTGGGGAAGTGGTGGCCTTGGAAAGGGGGATCAAACACACCCTCAGCCACTGACACTGAGCTGTGTGGTGTGATTGATCCACTGCAGGGAAGGGATGGGATCCAGAGGTACCTGGACAGGCTGCAGAGGTAGGACCACGTGTCCCTCATGGAGTTCAACAAGGCCAAGGGCAAGGTCCTGACCCTGGCTTGGGGCAATTCCCAGCACAAACCCAGGCTGGGGGGACCGGATGGAGCAGCCTGAGGAGAAGGACCTGGGGTGCTGGGTGAGGAGCATCTCCCCATGACCCGGCTTCAGTGTGCGCTTGAGCCCAGACCCCCCTCGTGTGCTGGGCTGTGCCCCCAGACCTGTGGCTGCCCCATCCCTGGCAGTGCTCAAGGCCAGGTTGGACACAGGGGCTTGGAGCACCCTGCTCCGGTGGAAGGTGTCCCTGCGCATGGCAGGGGTTGGAGCTGGAGGACCTTTAAGGTCCCTTCCAACCCAACCCATTCCGTGATTCATTCTGCCTATGTGGCATCCAGAACACGCAATGGGATGGGGATAACTCCTGATGCAGCAACCTGTGGCGAGCAAGCATCATGTGGTGGGACGGGGACATCAGGGCAGCCCCGTTCATCCTTCCCTTTGTCCCTCTCAGGTTGAGCCCCTACAGCCACGACACGGACAGACTGTACAGCAGCCAGGACCACATCCCCTTGGCGGCCCTCCCGCTGCTGGCCACCTCCTCGGGGAGCTACCTGCACGCCCTGGGCACCGTTGTTGCTCGTGCCAACCAGGCGTATGGCACCTTCCTGCGCTCCAGGGAGGGAGCCGGCTTCTGCGGCCAGGTCAGAGGGACCTGGGGGGGAAATGGGGCTTGGCTCCACCAGGAGCCTCTTTGCCCCTCTGTGGAGGGCCTGGAGGCTCTGTCCTTCACCCCCCTTGCCATGGGTGCGTGCTGTCTGCAGGTAGTGCTGCTGGGGGACTGCGTGGGGGGCATCCTGGGCTTCGATGCGCTCTGCCAGACCCGGGTGGGCTCCGGGGGCAGCCGTGGCAGCAGCCGCCGCGGCAGCCTGGTGAGTACCATAGCCTGCCGTGGCTCAGAAGGGGGTCTGCACCTCTGGGTGCTGGTGGTGGCCAAGCAGGGCTGGGTGCTCACTGCCTTTCCCCTTGCAGAGCATGGAGCCCATCTCCCCGGAGCTGTGTGGTGGCCGGGACCCACTGGCTGATGGAGCAGATGGAGCAGCAGGATCAGACCCCGAGCCAGGGCCACAGCTGCTCTGCAGGGAACAGGGAGAGAGCCACTGTCACAGCTCCTCATGCAGGTGAGAGCAGGGAGATGGTCAGTACCTCCCTATGGGAATGCTGCTGATCTTCTCACTAACTTTGTGCTTTATGGAAAGGGTGAATTTCCCATCTGCACCAGCCTGGGATGGACCATTGCATGGGGGCAGCCCACTCTGGGGGGGTCTTGCTGGAGTTCCCCTGCTTCCAGCAGCTGTTCCAGGCTAATGAGGCCATGCCAGGCACAGCTTCGCCCCTGGGCTGATGGGAATGGGACCGTGTTTCCCCTCACCCCTCCTCATGCCCACTGGCCCTGCTGTCCCAGCCTGCAGGCCAGCGAGGCTGTGCTGGAGCCAGAGGCATCACGGAGCAGCACCATGGCACTGGATGGGGCAGAGGGTGCCAGCACCCGCCTCGACTTTAAGGTATCCGGCTTCTTCCTCTTTGGCTCCCCGCTGGGGCTGGTGCTCGCGCTACGCAAGACCGTCATGCCTGCTCTGGATGGTGAGGACCCCTGCCAGCCGTGATGCCTGCCCCCAAATCTCCCTAGGGAGCTCGAGTCCTGCTCCCTGCAAGCCTGAACCCCTCTGTGATTTCCCCAAAGAGCCCTGCTTGGGTTTGAGCCCCTTGTGCTTGTCAGCATCGGTGTGTGCCCCATCATCTGTGCCAACCCTGCCTGTCACTGATGGCTTGGGTTTGCCTTTCCTGTCGCTGGGTGTTGCTTTCTCCCCCTTGGGCATTGAGCTGTGCTGCCCCGGCCCCACCGGCCCTTGTGCCCGGTCCCAGTTGGGCTCCTCACCGTGCAGGCTGGGCAGCCCCAATGCCCCCGTTCTCTTCACCAGTGGCTCAGCTGCGTCCTGCCTGTGAGCAGATCTACAACCTCTTCCACGCGGCCGACCCCTGCGCCTCTCGCTTGGAGCCCCTCTTGACCAAGGCCTTCCACGCTGTCCCTCCGCTCAGCGTGCCCCGCTACCAGAAGTACCCCCTGGGTGATGGCACCTCCTCCCTGCTGGGTGAGCACCGCCTCACTGGGCTGGTCCTGGGCACCCTGGGGTGTGTTATGGGCTCCAGTGCCATGCTGGGGTACCCGCAGCACTGCAGGAGCCCCACTTGGGAGGGGGGAAAGTGATCCACAAGCTCTGCCCACGCCTTTGGGGCTCTGCTGGAGGGGGGTCCCAGGGTAATTGATGTCCCCAGGGGTCAGGGGGTCCTCAGCCATCTTCTCCCCACAGCGGATACCCTGCAGATGCACTCTGCCCTCTTCCTGCCCAAGGTGGATATGGCCACCCCTCCTACCCCCACCAGCAGCTTCGGGGGCTTCTGGAAGAGTAGTGAGCCTGTAGAGCCCTCTGACCCTGCTAGCACCAGTGAACTTGTCAAGAGTGAGTGCCATCCATGCCCATCCCACACCAGCACTTTGGGATGCACAAGGCAGGATAAGGTCCAAGGAGGGATTCATTCCAGCTCTCCCCACAGCCCTGGAGCGCTGGTGGGGCCGGAAGCGCATCGACTACTTGCTGTACTGCCCCGAAGCCCTGACTGCCTTCCCCACCATCACCCTGCCCCACCTCTTCCATGCCAGCTACTGGGAATCCTCCGACGTCGTGGCCTTCATCCTGCGCCAGGTATGGTGGGCACGGTGGGGTGGGCAGACAGCTCCATGGGGCTGCTGGAGCTGAGCTAGACCATGCTGCTGGGCAGGTGATGGAGAAGGAGGAGCCGCAGCCAGCAGAGAATGAGGAGGGCTCCACCTACAGCCCTGCTATCCCCAGGGAGAAGTGGCAGCGCCGGCGCACCCAGATGAAGATCCGGGTATGTGCTCCATGGCCATTGGGATCCTGATCCTTTCCCAGAGCTCCGGGCGGACCCTGGTCAGGGGGTCATGCCGCTGGTTTGCTCCCATGGGCTGGGACCAGTGGGCCTTCGTGGCACTCATGTCCCCATGTCCCTGCAGAACATGACGGCAAACCACCGGGTCTGCGACGTGATTGTGTGCGAGGGCAAAGCTCAGGTCCTCACCGGGCGCTTCATGTACGGCCCCCTGGACATGGTGACACTGACCGGGGAGAAGGTACCGCTGGGCTCATGGGTGCCACCATGGGAAAGGGCATGGGGTCAGTGTTACCCACAGCAAGGGATGGGATGTGGTGACCAGGACCCACTGTAGGGCGGTGGGAGAGGGCTGTAAGGATGTGTAGGTTGGGGATGCAGCAGGACTGGGAGGTTCAGACCCTGCTCAGCCCTTTTCCTTCTCCAGGTGGACATCTACGTCATGACACAGCCGCTGTCGGGGAAGTGGATGTACTATGGCACCGAGGTGACGAGCGGCAGCGGGCGCCTGACCTTCACCATCCCTCCAGAGAAAGCTCTGGCCATCGGCATCTACCCCGTGCGCATGGTGGTGAGGTGAGGAGCGTGTGTGTGGAGCCACCTCGGGTCCTCCTCCAGCCCTTTGGGCAGAGCTGGAGCTGAGCCCTTCCCATTCTCCCACCCCAGGGGGGATCACAGCTTCGCCGAGGCATACCTGACCGTGGTGGCCCCTGGCACTGAGTGCATCGTGTTCAGCATCGATGGCTCCTTTGCCGCCAGCGTCTCCATCATGGGCAATGACCCCAAAGTGCGGGCAGGGGCTGTCGATGTAGTACGGTGGGTGCCCTTCATGTAAAGGGGATGTTCTGCCCTCCTTTCATGGAGAGCTGACAAGAAAATTGGGGTAGTGGGGGCATCAGAGCAGGTTGATGTCCTAGGGGGGAGCTGGGGGATCTCCCACCATCCCCTTTGCGCAGCATCTCTGTGCTGATGCCTTCCTGTGGGCAAAGAGTCCTCTCCTGGGTATGGTCCTGAAGCCTGCTGTGGTACCCGCAGCTCTGCCTTGATTAACCCCCTGTGAGGAGGGTTTTGGAGGTAGCACCCATGGGTGCTGTGCTGGTAGATGCAGGAGTGTCCCCACAAGGGCTCTTGGCAGCAGCGTGCGTCCCCTCCTAGGCACTGGCAGGACTTGGGCTTCATGATCATCTACGTGACGGGGCGTCCCGACATGCAGAAGCACCGCGTGGTGGCCTGGCTCTCCCAGCACAACTTCCCCTACGGCTCCGTGTCCTTCTGCGATGGGCTCACCCACGACCCCCTGCGCCAGAAAACCGCCTTCCTCCAGGGCCTGCACACCGAGGTGGGCACAGGGACACTCTGGGGAGGGGACATGGGGCTGATGGTGGTGGTGGTGGGGGGCAGGTGTGGGGATGCTCGGTGCTCAACCATGATGGAGCTGGCACCATCTCCCAGGCACAAAGGGGAGGTCCTGGGCTGTGGGTGTTGTATCCGTCCCATAAAATAAGGGTTGTCCCTGTGGGAAGGGTTGGTCCTTGCCCTAACACTGCTGTCCTCTTCTGCATGGGCAGGCAGAGATCAACATCATCGCTGGCTATGGCTCCACCAAGGACATCTCCGTCTACAGCTCCCTGGGGCTCCCACCAACGAACATCTACATTGTGGGACGGGCCATCAAGAAGTTCAACAACCAGTGCCAGGTACAGTGCTGGGACTGGGGCCGGGTTAGAGCTGCAGGGGCCTACTGCTGACCCACGGAGGGAGCTTGCCATGTCTTGTGTCCCCCACAGTTCGTGTCCGAGGGCTACGCAGCCCACCTTGCCCAGCTCGAGGCAGCAGCCCAGGCCCACTTGCCCAAGGGCCCCTCGCGGCCCATGCTGGGCAAAGGCACCTATGGCTGCCTGGCGCCCGTCGACGTCCTCCGCAAGCAGAACCAGCTCCTGCGGTCGCGGGGCTCCAGCCAGGCTGAGTGGGATGGGGCAGGACCTTCAGCAGCAGCCCCAGGGCTGCCCAGGGCCAAGCCCCGCAGTGTCAGCCTCAAGCTGGAGGATGAGGAGTGAGGGTGGCACAAGCACTGGTCCCCCCGCCGCCACCAGACCTCGTTTCCCAGCCAGGAGCATCCGGGACCAGAGCCTGCGATGGGCACCGAGCCCATGGGAAGGAGATGAGGGCGCTGGGTCCCATGGACCGAGGGGTCCTGGGAGGTGGTGCTCCGAAGGCTGCAGTAGTCCCCTCGGGACTGAGCCACCCGAGGTCCCCCCTCCTGCTCCATCCATCCCCCTGGTCCTGTGGGGCTGCAGAGCTGCTGCTGGGCAGTGCCTGGTGGGGTTTGTCCCCTGGGGAGCTGGAGTAAGGCCTTGCAGGGTCATCTGTCCCTGGGCAGCACTGAGGGGCCCCAAGGCAAGTGGCACTTCCCTGCTTCCCTCGTATTTATTTCCGTTGGGTGCCGCAGGGCCAGGAAGGGGCAGGATTCAGAAGCGCTTTCTCTGTTCTCTTCCATTCTGGTGTGTAATAAAGCGATGTAAAGCCAAGGAGCTGGAGCCCTCATGTTTGTTCTGTACCCCTCCTCCAGCCACAGATGGCACCGGGACTACCACCCGCAAGCCTCTGACCTGGGGCCATGGTGCTGCAGTACAGAAGTTGGCTCATGAGCAACTTGGGCCACCTCATGGCAGGGAAAGGCAGCCTGGGGGGGCTCTGGGTAGATGCTGATGCCAACATCAAGCCGTAGGTCACGAGTAGTTGAACCTCTTGCACAAGAGGAGGGTTGGGCTGTTAGAGCAGGGATGGAAAAGGGAGTGTGGGGACAGGAAGGTGGGGTGAGGGCTGTGGAGCCTGCGGTGCTGCAGCAGCACAGGCTCAGCTTTGAGCTCCTGCAGCGTGGGGGACAGGCACCAACGCAGCCTCTGCGGGTGTCAGAGCTGCTTTTACACTGAGCTGTCCTGCCTCTGTGCCTGTTACACACCCATGATGGGGAAGCACTTAAGTAAGGGCTCAGCTTTGCAGTGAGTCTGCAAGGCCCCAGGGCAAGGGCTTGCCAGGCTGCCTCCCCTTGACCTGCAGCTTCGTTTTACCCCTTTTACCTCTAACAGCAACCAGGGACTGTGACTATAGTTTTACTTCGTTTTGGCACAGCACAACCAGAGTTATATATAGATATAGAGAGCAGTAACAAGCACTTATTCTATATAAAATATTTACGACGCTGACACGATGATCCAGTAGAGAGGAAACGCCAGCTTGGGATGATAGCAGCAGCCTTGGAACGTGACAACACAGGATATACAGGCACAAAGGGGGGAGAGCTGGGGCTGAGGCATGGCACCGCAGCCAGCAACAGCTCATAAAGTACAAAACCATCAAAGGAAGGATAAAATGAAGCAGCAGAGCGCAGCTGGCTTGAGCTTGTGTCACCCCACATGGCATTCCTGGCGTGGTGGTGAGCACAGTCTAGATTTGCACTTCCACTGTGTGCTGCCATGGCTTTATGCTGCTTAATACTGCCCCTAAGTGCACTGCTGGGCCACGGGTGAGCTCCAGGGCCCCTCCGACTGACTTCAAATAAGTAAGATTTGTATTAAACATTAATAAATGTCAATGAACATTCCACATGTGGAATATCTAAAGGAACCTGTGGGCTCTCCAGCGCGGGCTTCACTGCGAGAAGATGCCCTTGAAGCGGATCTTGTCCTCGGCGTCCTTCTCCCGCAGGCGAGCTTCCAGGCTCTTGAGCTGCTTGGAGACCACAGGGCGCAGCGAGGGGTCGAGGGCCAGCACTTTGGCAAAGTCAGCCTGTGCCTCCGCCACGTTCCACACCGCGGCATGGGCCTTCGCCCGCTTGAAGTAGGCCTTGACGTTGTCTGCGGGGAGAGAGATGCCGGGTTAACGGAGCACGGGGAAGGGGGACATGCTGGTTCACACCTCGGCCATGGCTCCTTACCCTCATACTTGTTGAGAATGGAAGAGCAGTGATCCAGCACCTCGTAGTACTCCTCACACTGCAGCTTGCACTGGCAGTAATTTAACAGCAGGGGTGTGATCTTCTGGTCCAGCTCAATCCAGTCTGGAGATCCAGGCTGCTCCTGGAGGATGAGATAGAGGAGGGAGAGTGAGGGGAAGCTCCCAGCCTCTCCTTGTGACATCCAGGAGGGATGTGGGAGACCCACCTTCATCTGCAGGTTTTTGAGGCAGGCGATGGCATCGTAGTACTTGGCAGCTGCCTCCTGCACCTTGCCCTGCCGGTACAGCTCGTTGCCTTCCTTGTGGATCTGGGGTACAGCCTGCAGCTTCTCCTCATCCGTCATGGCCCACGGGTCCTGCTGGTAGGAGCCGGGTGGCTCCACCTGCCAGAACCGCAGTATGAGTGCAGCGCCCCAGTACCCTCCTGCCCACAGCCTCCACCCGGGGCAGCGCTGCTGCTGGCTCCCCACAAGCAGGTGCCTCACCTTGAGCAATTCTATGTCGAAGATGAGGGGTTGGGGGTTCTTCTGGAGCTCATCGAGGTCGGGGTACCCCAGGGAGCAGTGATTGTGCAGCTGGGCCATGCTGCAGCAGTGCTGCTGCCCTTCCAGCGGGTCCTTGCCTGCCGCGATGTTCCGCAGGCTCTTGGACACCATTGGGTAGAGCACCACGTGCTGTGGGGCAGGAAGGGAGAGGGGGCGCTGGGCCGGGAATACACCGGGAATGGGGCGGGGGGAAACCGGAACAATCCCGGGCACGGAACCCTCGGCAGAGCGGAGGAACTCCGCCACGCGGCGGCGCAGCTCGGGCCACACCCCCAGGCGAAAACCACGCCCACAGCAGAACAATCCAAGCCCCCTCCGGTCTGGCCACGCCCCTTCCAATCTGACCACGCCCCCACCCTTCCGCAGCCCAGGCCACGCCCCCTATCAGGCCCCGCCATCGCCCACCTTGGTGTCACAGCGGAAGCGGGCGCGCTCGCCGGGCCTCATGGTGCGCAGCGCCGCCTCCCACACCGGCAGCTTGAACTTCTTGCCCGCGATGAGCTCCATGGGCTTCCCCTGCTCCCGGCTGCTGTCCAGAGCCCGCTCCTCATCGCCGCACCGCAGCGTCCGGTAGTGGAAAGTGGCCTGAAGGAGGTGGGGGAAAACACTCAGGCCCCGAGTAGGCCTCTGTCGTCACCATGGCAACAGGACAGGGCCGCGCATGCGTAGCTGAGGCTTTCCCCCCCCCTCCTTGCCCCCGCCGGCCCCGAAGGCGGCGGCGCGGCTCTGACCTTGGTGCCGTCGCGGAAGTCGGGCAGCGGCCCCGAGCCCTCGCGCAGCACCTCCTTGTCCACACCGTCCGCCCGCAGCCGCTCGACCTCCTGCGCCATCGGCCCCGTCCCTGCGCCCCGCCGCGGCCCGGCCTCGCCTCGGCCCCCTCCGCCGCCGATCGGCTCTTTCCGGAGAGGACGTGGACGCGCCCCCTGGCGGCGCGGGGGGGGCGCTGCGGGGGCGCTGGAGCGGGCAGTGGGCGGGGCAAGGAGGTGGGGGCGTGGCCTGTCACGGGGTGGGCGGGGTCACCCGCGGTGTTGGCGCGCCCGCCTTCCGCGATATCCCGCGCAGTGCCGCGCTCCCGTCGCTGATGTAACGGAGCGGTTCCGGAATAAACCTCTTTGTGCCGTTCGGAATGGCCGTGCAGGGGCTGCGTGTGCGAGGCGGGGCGCTCCCGGCGTCCCCGAGGCCGCGGTGAGGGTCGCAGCCTCGTTGTGCCCCCTGCACCTGCCCCCGTGCGGCCTCACACCGGGGAGCCACGTGCGGGGAGGAGGGTCAGGCAGCCTTGGCGTGGCGGTGCTGCGGCGCTGGGCACATCCCGGACGCCAGTGCTGGGACCCACCCCATGTGCTGCCCGGGGGGATAACGGGGGCGCTGAAGGCAGCAGGTTCGTGGTACGTGGTGGCCACAGCCCCTGTGCCACATCCCGCACCGCAAGGGGCCACATGGCCACCACCCGTGTTTCCTATCTGCTGTAGGTCACCCCTCGTACAGCACGTTGGCGGCTTTGCCTGGCCCATCACATCGGCAGCTCTCCAATGGGAAGCTGCCTCCACACCCTCTCCATGTGGTCCCCGGCACTGTTCAGCGCTGACGGAGTCTGCCAGGTCAACCCCAGCCTCAGGCGAGCCCTTGAGCGAGCTCCTGCTCCTTCCAGCTCCTGCAGCCGTTGGGCTTTGCTGCTGCTGGCGGCTTGGCCAGGTGGGTCCCCAGCGGCTGCGGATCGGCTCCGTGCCCCTCTGTGCGGCATCAGCAGAGGCAGATGCCGGTGCGGCGTTATCGGGAGCAGCGCAGGTGGCTGGGGAGCTGCATGTGGTCGATGCCGACAGCGGGTCCCTGCTTGGAGGGGGAAAACCGCCTCCTTCCTGCTTGCGCAGCTGCCGGCACGGCCGTGTGCCACCTGCAGGCGCCGCGGTGAGCGGGGGGGCTGCTCCCACCTCAGCCCCCCCCAGCTCAGGGTCTGCGGGCCTCCCATGGAGGGGAGCGCCCCGAGGATGGGTGCTGGTGTGCTGGGGTCTTTGGGCTTTGCTTTGTGCTGGTGCTGAGGGCGGCCCTGTGGGGGTTTTTGTAGGTTTTGGGGTGAATCCTGTTGCCATTGGGCTCTTGGCAGGCAGTGAAGCAGGGTCTGTGCCATGGGGGGACACTGGATGGGTCCCTGCGCCCGGTTGCAGGGCTGGGTGCTACGGGGAGGGAGGGCGGTGTTGTTGGTTCACGCTGGGGACATCCGGGCTCCGATGCCCCGTGCGAAGGTGTGTGACGCCAGCAGCGGAGCCGAGTCTCATATTTGGGCACGGAGCAGGTTATTGGAGGCCGGGGCCCCACCACACGGGAGATAACCCTCCTGATAACGGGCTCAAAAGGTGCTGTCGCCTCCATTGGCTCCAGCACTGCCTATAAATCACGCAGCCCAGCCCACAGGGGGGTCCGGGTGTGTGAGATGGTGGCTGTGAGGGTGCTGGGGGTTCTCCTGTGGGTGCAGCTCAGCGTGGGGCAGCCATGGAGCACCGCAGAGCCCCAGGCTGAGCTCAGCACCGCACAGGGCCCCGATGAGCTGCGGCTGGTGGGTGGTGGTGGGCGCTGTGCCGGGAGGGTGGAGGTGAAGCATGAAGGTGAATGGGGCTCCGTCTGCAGCTACGACTTTGACCGGCAAGCCCTCTGGGCCACCGTGGTGTGCAAGCAGCTGGGCTGCGGCACCGTGGCCATGTCGTCCCCGTATGCCCCGTTCGGGCAGGGCACCGGCCGCATCTGGCTCCACGTCTTCTTCTGCCGCGGTGACGAGGCGATGCTGCAGGATTGTCCCCATTTCGGATGGGGGCAACACTTCTGCAGCCATGAGCGTGACGTGGGGGTGACATGCACAGGTGAGATGGGGGGTGCCGGTTGTGCCGGGACACCTGCTGAGTGCCTGCAGCAGTGGGCATGGCTGAGGCTGTGCCGGTGCCGTGGTGCAGACGCGGTGGAGCTGAGGCTGGTGGACGGCGGCGGTCCCTGTGCCGGGAAGGTGGAGGCGAAGCTGCGGGGACGCTGGGGAGCGGTGGCAGATGACACGTGGGACATGGATGATGCAGAGGTGGTTTGCCAGCAGCTCGGCTGCGGCTCGGCCACCAGAGCCTATATCGAAAGCAGCCGCTTCGGCCTCGATGACAGCCCCATCAACATGGTGCTGGTGAACTGCCGCGGGCACGAGAAAGCACTTTGGGACTGCGAGGTGGGGGGCTGGGGGCCCTACAGCGGCATCCACGACTTCGACACCGCTGTCGCCTGCCAAGGTAGGAGCTGGGAGCTGGTGCTGGCACATCACAGAGCCCCAGGTTTGGGTTGGAGGGACCTTAATGCTCCATCAATTCCAACCCCCTGCCCCGGGCAGGAACACCTTCCACTGGAGCAGAGTGCTCCAAGCCCCTTTGTCCAACCTGGCCTTGAACACTGCAGGGATGGGGCAGCCACAGCTCCTCTGGGCACCCTGTGCCAGCGCCTCAGCAGCCTCACAGGGAACAGCTTCTTCCTTATGTCCAACCTGAACTTCCCCTGTTGCAGTCTGAACCCACCACCCCTTGTGCTATTGCTCCAGTCCCTGATGAAGAGTCCCTCCCCAGCATCCCTGTAGCCCCCTTCAGACACTGGGGGCTGCTCTGAGGTCTCCACGCAGCTTCTCTTCTCCAGCCCCAATGTTCCCAGCCTGGCTCCATACGGAGCTGCTCCAGCCCCTGAGTGTCCTCGTGGCCTCCTCTGGCCTCGCTCTAACAGCTCCACGTCCTTCTGATGTTGACAAGCGCAGCGCTGCACCCAGTGCTGAAGGGGGGGTCTCTCCTTCACACAGCAGAGGGTCAGGATCCCCTCCCTGAGCTGCTGCTGACGCTGTGGGGGTGCAGCCCCGCAGGCGGGGGGGTTGTGGGCTGAAGCGCTTCCTGAAGCCGGGTGATGGGGAGCTGCTCCTCAGCCAAGAGCCCAGGTCCTTGCCCTGAGGGCTGCTGGGATCCCTCAGCGCTGCCCCGGAGGCTCTCCCCGCAGGGTTCTCCCGGCTGGTTGGTGGCGACGGCTCCTGCGCGGGGCGGCTGGAGGTGCGGCAGGGCCGAGCCTGGGTGGGTGTCTGCGAGGATGCTGTGGACAGGAACGCTGCCCGGGTGGTGTGCCGGGAGCTGGGCTGCGGCACGGTGCTGGCTGTGCCCGGGCCCGGCCTGTTCGGGGCAGGAGCGGAGCCTCAATGGGACGCAGGGTTCGAGTGCAGCGGCGCCGAGGTCCTTCTCAGCGCCTGCAGGCGGCGCCCCCCGCGTGCCCAGGGCTGCAGCGGCCCCGCCAGCATCATCTGCTCCTGTAAGCGCCGGGGACTCCGCGGGGTGTTGGGGGTCCTCCCGCACCATTGTCACCCCCAACCCCTTTTGTGCCACAGCCTACGGCGGGTTCCGGCTGGCGAACCGCAGCTCGCGCTGTGCCGGGCGGGTGGAGGCGATGCCGGGGGGGACGTGGGGGTCCGTCTGCGCCAGCGGATGGGACCTGCCCGATGCCCATGTCCTCTGCCGCCACCTCGGCTGCGGCCCTGCCAGCGCCGTGCTCCCGGGAGGCTCCTTTCGGCAGCGGGAACGGGCCACTGTGGGTGGATGCCTTTGGCTGCAGTGGGAGCGAGCAGCACCCCAGCGAGTGCCCCGTGGCGGTGCTGGGGGAGCCAACCTGCCCCCCCGGCCACGCTGCTGCGGTCAACTGCTCAGGTGTGTATGGAAGGTGTGGGGAGAGCCTTCCGGGGCTGTGGGGACCCCCCAGGCCTTGGGAATGGAGGATGTAGGGTTCCTTTGGGCTGAGGGGAGGGCGGAGTTGGGGATCCTTAAAGCTCCTCCATCTGCCCCCCCTGCCACGGGCAGGACCCCTTCCACTGCAGCAGGGGCCCCTTCTACTGGAGCAGGATGCTCCAAGCCCCTGTGTCCCGCCTGGCCTTGAGCGCTGCCAGGCATGGGGCAGCCACAGCTCCTCTGGTCCATCCTGCAGGCGTTGCTGAGCCCCTGCGGCTGCTGGAGGGGCAGAGCCGCTGCGACGGACGTCTGGAGGTCAGCACGAGCCCCGGCGCCTGGGCCGCGGTGTCGGCGGGGCTGTGGGACAGCCGGGCCGGCACCGTGGTGTGCCGGGAGCTGGGCTGTGGCGACCTGGAGAGGGTGTACGCCGTGCCGGGCTCCAGCGCCGTGCGGCTGCGGGAGGTGCAGTGTGCGGGCAGCGAGGACGCCGTGGCGCAGTGCAACGTCTCTGCCGCGGCCGTTGTTGGCAGCGGCATTCCCGAGGCGTTGGGCGTTGTGTGCTCCGGTGAGTGCCCCGGCAAGGCCGGGGGGGGCCGCCCCCCAGAGGGCAGCCCCAGTGCATCCCCTGCGTGTCCCGCAGGCAGCCGGCGGCTGAGGCTGGCGGGGGGCCCCGGTCGCTGCGCCGGGCGCGTGGAGCTCTACGTGGAGGGCACTTGGAGCCCCGTGTGCCAGGACGCGTGGGACATCCTGGACGCCAGCGTCGTGTGCCGGCAGCTGGGCTGCGGGGCGGCGCTGGATGCGCCCGGCTCCGCTCGCTTCGGCCCCGGCGTGGCACCCCCGTGGCCGGGGGCCGGTGGCTGCGCCGGCACCGAGGCGACCCTTTGGGATTGCCCGGCCCCGGCGGAGCGCGGCTGCCGGCGCGGCGGCGGGGCCGGCGCCGTGTGCTCAGGTCGGTGGCGGGCACCCGCATAGGCACGGGGGGCGGGGGGGCCGCGGCGCAGACGGAGCGGCGCTGTGAGCCCCGCCGTGTCCCCTGCAGGGCAGCTCTCCCTGCGGCTGGCGGGCGGCAGCGGCCGCTGCAGCGGGCACTTGGAGCTCCGGTACAACGGGACGTGGGGCCGCGTGTGCGCCAGCGGCACGAGCCCGGCCACGGCGGCCGCCGCCTGCCGGCAGCTGGGCTGCGGGGACGGGGGCAGCCTCGGGGCTGTCTCTGCTCCGCAGCCGGCCCCCGCCTGGCTCGCCTGGCTGCGCTGCGAGGACGGGGCGCGCTCGCTGTGGCGCTGCCCCTCGGCTCCCTGGCGCCTGCAGCCGTGTGGCCCCGGCGGGGACGCCCACGTGGTGTGTGCTGAGGACAGCGCTGAAGGGACGCTCAGCCCGTCCCCCGGCAGCCCCTGCCTGCCTGGGGACACGTGCACAGGTAGCTCTGATGCTGAGCCCTGCGCCGGGCTGCCCGCGCTGCCTGGCCTCCCATCACCCGCTCCCGTGTTCCCACAGATGTCCCCAGTGCCCCCACCCCGCTGGCAGCCCCCGTGCCGGTGCCGACGGTGCTGTGCGTGGTGCTGGGGGTGCTGCTGTGCCTGACGCTGCCTGTCCTGGCTCTGCAGTTGTACCGTGACTGGGCTGGGCGGCGAGGTGGGTGCCGCGGTACAGCTGCTTTGGGGGTGCCGGGGCTCCCTGCCTTGGGCTGCCTCCGAGGGTGGCCAATGGCTGACCCCGCTGCTGCCCATGGGCTCCTGGTGGGCGCTGCTGTTATTGCAGAGTCTGGCAATGCCATGGATGCTGTCTATGAGGAGCTGGACTACACCGTGATGCCGGAGTACCAGGGGGTGCCCAGCCGCCCAGGTTGCTGCACGGGTCCCCATACCGGGGTAGCTCTGCCCCATGGCCTCACCACAGCGCTGGGTCCTGCTGGTGTGGCACTGGCTCATGCCATGGAGTGTTGGTGTCCCCTGTCCCACTGTGTCCTCTCCCCACCAGGCTCCCCAAGAGAGGGCTCAGAGACGAAGCTGCCCTATTTCACTGCAGAGGATGTGGAGGAGAGTGAGCCCACGGCAGCCCCAGGTAGGGGCATGGGGACAGGATCCCCGTGAGGGGATCCTTAGGCCTGGGGAGCGAAGGGAACACAGGGTCCCCTTGCCTGAATGAGCCCAGCTCAGCTGTGGCTCTGGATGAGCAGCCCCAGCGCCTCCCGATACCCCCAGCATTGTGGAAGGAGGGGGTGACAGAGGCAGCCCCCTGCCACGGCCTCTGCGTCACCCCCATCCTCTTCCCATCCCTGCCCCAGGCCCCCCTGCCCTGCCTGAGGACGGACCCCCCGATGGCTACGATGATGCCGAGGCTGTGCCAGAGGAGTCCCTTGGCACTGGGGACCCCCCCGAGGGGGTGGCATGTGCAGGTAAATGTCCCTGTCGCCTGGAGAGCCACCTCGGGGGCTTCTTGGCTGCAGTGGCCGGGGGGAGCAGCAGCAAATCCAAGGGGCTGCAGCAAGAGCCCAGGTGGGTTTGAGTAGCCCCCGCTAAGGCCCCAGCCTCTGCTGTCCCCAAGGTGGCAGCCATCCCTGCCCTGGAGACACAGGGGACCCCCTGCAGCAGCCCCCAGGGGACACGGGCTACGATGATGCTGCTGTTGGAACCTTGGGCACACTGCTGTGAGGATGCTGCGGCCGCACCGCATGAGGCCATGGGGACACAAGTGCGGGTGATGGGGCTCCGTCCCCAAGGACGGGTGGCCCTGGCCATGGATGCCAGCTCTCCCTGCCCAGGACCGCAGCACAGCAGCACAACAGCTCCGCTGTCCCTCTGCCAGCAGCGCTGCAGGCATTTGGGTTTCCTTTCCCTGTGAATTTCATGGTTTTCCCTATTAAAACTCCAAAGCTGGATGGAGACTCCCTTCCAGGGGGGCACATTGCTCCCAGGGACATCAACCATCCCTTGGGGATGTGGGGCAGGAGCTGGACCCACAGATGGGTCCCTGGGCATGACTGGGACAGGGAGAAGTGCAGAGGAAGGAAAGGGAATAAAGGCCTCAAGGCTTTTATTTGGCATCCGCCAACGCCAACATGTGTGTTCCCCCAGTAGAAGGGGATCTGTATAAATCGATATAGATCTGTTCCCCACATATGGAGAAATGGGAGAGGGAAGGATCTGGACGGGATCTGCCCTGCTCCCAGCAGATGCAGGATGCAGGATGCCTCCTCCCCTGTGCCCCCATGCGTGGGGAGGCTCCCACCCGGTGCGGGTTCCCCCGGCTCAGCAGCACCAAGCACTGCGCTGGGAATGGCTGCGGCTGCTCCAAGGGCTCTCCTAGAGGAGGGCGTCTCTGCGGAGTGAGGGGGGCACCCTCCTGCCCGGCAGCGCCCCGCGGTGGAAGGGCAGCCGGGCCATGGCCCCCGTCTGCGGCGTGTCCTGCTCCAGCAGGTACCCGACCTCCAGGCCGGGCTTCAGCTCCCGCAGGGCAGCCAGGTCCTGCAGCGCGGCCTGGGGCAGCGCGGCCGTGCTCAGCCTTTAACAGAGGAAGGGAAGGGCTGCGGGATCGCCCTGTGCTTGGTGGGGTGCTCAGGGAGACCTGAGAGCAGCTCCAGTGCCTGAAGGGGCTGCAGGAAACCTGGAGAGGGGCTTTGGCCAAGGGATGGAGGGACAGGAAAGGGGAATGGCTTTAAGCTGTCCCAGGGGAGGCTGAGATGAGCTCTGAGGCAGAAGCTCTTCCCTGGGAGGGTGCTGAGGCGCTGGCACAGGGTGCCCTGAGAAGCTGTGGCTGCCCCATCCCTGCAGTGTTCAAGGCCAGGTTGGACACAGGGCTTGGAGCACTCTGCTCCAGTGGAAGGGTCCCTGCCTGGGGCAGGGGTTGGAGCTGGAGGAGCTTTAAGGTCCCTTCCAACCCAATCCCTTCCATGGTCCCGTGCCCCTCCCTGTCCCACAGCACTGACCCCGCAGTGCTGGCACAGGGGTGGAAGGGGACCCCCAGCCCCTTACCCCAGGGCCCGCAGCGGGCAGGAGGGGCTCCGCAGCTGCCGGCAGAGCTGCCGGACACCGTCTGCTCCCAGCTCGTTGTCGCTCAGGTCCAGGCAGGTGAGGGGAGGGCTCCCCGCAGCCAGCGCTCGGCAGCAGGCGCCCGTCAGTCGGCAGCTCCCCAGCCTGCGGGATGCAGGAGCATGGCTTTGGGGCTGGAGCGGCTGAGCCGCTCCGCGTGGGGATGCGGTTGGGGATGGGGAGCCTCTTACCGCAGCGTCTGCAGCCGGCAGGAACGCTGCTGCAGCCCCTCGCACAGCAGCTCCACGCCAGCGTCCCGCAGCCCCTCGCTGAAGGACAAATCCAGCTCCTGCAGGCAGGGGCTGGTGCCCAGCACAGTGGCCAACTCCTTGCAGCAGGCGCTGCTGAGGCGGGAATACCGCAGCCTGCAGGGAAAGACCCTCAGAGGCAGCCTGTGGACCCCCAGGGCCACCCCACCGTGGTCCCCAACCCAGTGCCGCTGCCCTGAGGGAGCGGGACACAGGGATGATGCCACCCCAGGGGCCTCTGTTGGGTACTATTCCAGTGCTCCCATCCACCACAGGGGTTTGGTCGCCTGGGAAATGCCCTGTGATGCTGTGGGCTGTCAGGAGGATGCTCAGGGATGCTGGGAGGTGCCCGGGGGGGGGGGGGGGGGTTGGGGGGGAGTGGGTCGTGCCCAGGGGTGCATGGGGTTGCTTAGGGAGGCCGGGAATTCTGGAGGAATGCTCAGGGATGCTGGTGTGTGTTGGAGGGATGCTCTGGAATGCCTGTGGGTGCCAGGGGCATGCTCAGGGATGCCAGAGGGATGCTGGGGATGCCCAGGGGTGCTTCAGGGATGCTGAGGATACCCTTTGATGCCAGGGGGGTACCTGGGGGATGCTCAGGGCTGCTGGGGTGCCTAAGGGGATGCTCATGGATGCACAGGGATGACAGGGAATGCTGGGGGAATGCTCAGGGATGTCCGGGGATGTCACAGGGGTGCCTGGGGTTACCGGGGGATGCTCAGGGCTGCCTGGGGGTGCTATGGGGATGCACAGGGTGCCTGTATGTGCTATGGGGATGCTCAGGGATGCCCTGGGGGACAAGGGGGATGCTCAGGGATGCCTGTGGGTGCCAGAGGGATGCTGGGGGATGCTCAGGGCCACCCAGCGTGCCGGGGCTCTCACCGCAGCACTCGCAGGCAGCAGCCGGGCTGCCGCAGCCCCTGGCAGAGCAGGCGCACGCCGCGGTCCCCCAGCGCGGTGTCCCCCAGCTCCAGCCGCTCCAGGCTGCGGTGCTGGGCCAGCAGCGCCGCCAGCGCCGCGCAGCAGCTCTCGGGCAGCCGGCACCACTGCAGCCTGCGGGACAGCACAGGCAGCCCCCACCGGCCAATCGGCATGGGGGATCCACACCAACCCACCCCGGCAGCCAATCAGCGTCAAGGGACCGTGCCCACCCACCACATGGCCAGTCAGCATGGAGGGAACACACTCACCCTAAGCACAGCCAATCAGCATGAGGGACCTGCCCCACCCATTGCAGGGCCAATCACCATAGAGGGATCCCACCCTCTCACTCCCCAGCCAATCAGCTTCAAGGGTCCACACTCACCCATGGGCAATCAGCATGGAGCAATCACACCTGCTCTCTCCCCAGCCAATCAGCATGGAGGGACCCCACCCTCTTACCCTACAGCCAATCAGCATGGAGGGACCACCCCTCCTATGGCCTATGAAAGCCCGGCTTCACCCCCAGCTCCCACCCATCCTCCCAGAGCAGCACCCCCCCCCCAGCACCCATTGCCTCCCCCCCAGCACCCACCCACCCCGTACCAGCAGCACCCCCATGGCACAGCTCCACTCTTACCGCAGCACCCGCAGGTCACTGCCCGGCTGCCGCAGCGCCCGGCACAGCCCATCAATGGGGGAATGCAGCTCCTCGTGCTGCTGCTCAGCAATGGGACCACGATGTGCTGCAGCATCTGAGGGACCAGAGCTGCAGGGGACAGAGCCACGGGGCATGGGTGGCCTTCACCAGGAGCTCCTGCGTTTGGCACCGGCACAGCAGAGCTTGCCACCAGCCTCAGGAGGGACCTCCATGGCTTTAGAGGCACAAAGGGTCACAACCAGAGCTTGTGGGGCACTACAAGTTTCATCACCGGGGGTCTGCCCCTGGCATGTGAGAAGGGGGATGTGAAGCCAGATGAACCCCTGGGCACAGATGCCTTTGTTGAGGCCAGGGAAGCTGAGCCAGGATGCTGCGTGTCCATCCATCCCACTACATGCATGCCAATGGAAGACCCAGCATGATCCTTGTTCTCCCGCAGTTCTCCCCAACAGTAAGTGAAATCCTCTGCTCAGGAGCTAAACCCCATGGAAAGAGAGGTGATGAATGCCCCATCCCTGGAGACATTCCAGGCCAGGCTGGGTGTGGCTCTGGACAACCTGATCTAGGTGAAGATGTACCTGCTCGCTGCGGGGGTTGGACTGGCTCAGCTTTGAAGGTCCCTTCCAACCCAAACTCATTTATGATTGCACGAAAGGACAAGTTTTGGAGGGAGGAAATAAACCTCAGGAAAGGACAAGGTGTGGGAGTGGAAGGAGCTCAAATGCCTTTGGAACCATCCTTTGGGGTTAAAAAGGAGGAACCTCTGTGATTCTGGGTAGCTAGAGCAGTACTTACCGGGGCACTGACGCTGCCACCTCGTACTTGGGGTCCTGCTGGTGGAAGGAGCATCCCTGGAGGGTGACGGAGCTCAGCCCAGCCCACTGCCTGATGCAGAAGCAAAGAGCCATTTGGTCGTACAGGGTCAGCTTTGTGTCCTGCAGGTCCATGGCACTGAAACCACACAGTGCCCTTTGTGCGAAGCTTTGGTCATTCATCTCAAACAAGAAGTGGAACGTGTTCAACCGGGAAAGCTTCGTCCCTTGGCCAGGCCGGGAGGTGCTTCTGTGCCTCCCCTGAAGCCACCCCAGCAGGTCTTCCTTGTCTCGCGCCGAGGTTCTGCACCTGATGGCGTTGTCCATGTACTCTCTGCATTCTTGGCTCGCCAAACCAAACAGGAACCTCACCGTTACGTTCAAATCGGGCCTGGACTCACTGTAGCTTTCTAGCAACACATTTATGTCCTTTGGGATATCCCTTGAGTCACCAACCACCTCCACATCATCCTCCAGAACATAAAACATGGCTGCAAAGAACTCCTGGAGGTGCAGGTGGGTGAAGCTGTAGATGTTCCCATGCTCCGCTCCTTTCCTTGGGATCTCCTCATTGAGGAAGAGGGGCAGAAGGTCTGGCTGGTCCAAGCCACGGGCCTTGATCTCCTTCTCCTCAAAGAGGACATTGTGCTTCCAGATGCCCACAGCAGCCAAGGAGCAAAGCTTGCGCAGGAAGCGCTGGAGGTCCCATGGGCTGTCCCCATCTCTGTGCTTCAGCAGCCAGGAGAGGTAAAACACACACATCCGCGTGGTGGCCTTGGAGCACTCCATGAGGTCTTTCCCCTTGCGAAGCTCTTGCTTCAGGATGGTGCAGACGGTCCAGCTCATGATGGGGATGCCACACAAGCTCTAAATGATCTCATTGGCTCTGGCAAAGCCAAAATCCATGCTCGCTTCGTGGTCATTCCCAAAGTACCTGTGGAAATATTCCTCCCTTGTGGCTGTGGAAAATCCCACTATTTCCATGTAATCCTCCCCCTCCAGGCACTGCCCCAGGCCCTGCAGAGCCATCGGCCTCGTGCTGATGAGCAAGGAGGACTCGGGGAGCAGAGTCTTCTTCAGCAAGCTCCTCAGGGTGGTCTGCAGCGGCTTCACTGCCGTGGGGTCAGAGCTCAGCTCCTCTTCAGGCTGAACCAAGGCAAATCCCAGGGCCTCGAAGCCATCCAGAATGAACAGGATCCTCTTCTGCTCCTCCAGGATCTTCCCCACCGGCACCCTCTGGTGCGGGCAGCACTTGGACACCAGGTCTGCCACGCTTGCCTCCTTGGCCAGGGCCGTGCCTTTGCAGTCTATGCAGAAGATGTAGTCAAACTGCGTGTAGATGCTGCCTTCCCCCCACTCCACCATAACCTTCCTCACTGTCATCGTCTTCCCCATGCCTGGGGCTCCCACCAGCACCACGACCTGCGGTGTTTGCCCCTCTTCATCGCGGTTAAACAGTGTCTGTGTGGTGACGGTGGCTGCTCCATTGCTGCTGGCAGCGCATCCGTGGCTGATGTCTGCAGCTTCGCGCTTGCTCCGAGGCTTCCTGCTGATGGTCAGGCTGGTGAAGTGGCTCCTGATGGGCACGTTCTCCCCAGGACACGAGTTCACTTCTTTGTACCGCAGGAACCCCTGGACAACGTGCTCCTTGTATTTCTGCTTGTGCTCTGTGCCGGGGAGGAGCAGAATCAGTCCCAAGCACAACCGGATGCCCAAGGAGCTCCCAACCAGCCCAACTGCGCTCCCGATGCACCGATGGCATGCATGTTTCAATGCTCAGGGCTTTAAGTCTGGCAGAGGCAATAAGGACGTTGTCAGCCAGAATTGAGTGCCTCTGGTCACTTGGGGGGTTCTTCTCCCATCAGCCTGATCCATCAACCCCTGTTCTAACCTCCCTGCAATCCTCATCCACCTGGGAGCAAATGCAATGGCCTGGGGCCGCCTGCAGCCTCTGTCCCCCTCTGCTCATGCCCCTGGAGACATAGACACCGTCCCTGGGCTCCTGGAGATGCCTCCAGCTCCAACGCGTTACCAGGATGACCCAAAGGAGAATGGCCCAGTGCTCCCAGTGCCTAAAGGGGCTGCAGAAAAGCTGGAGAGAGGCTTTGTCCAAGGGATGGAGGGACAGGACAAGGGGAATGTCTTTAACCTGCAGAGGGGACACTGAGATGAGCTCTTAGGCAGAAGCTCTTCCGTGGGAGGATGCTGAGGCGCTGGCACAGGGTGCCCAGAGAAGCTGTGGCTGCCCTGCACCTGCAGTGCTCAAGGCCAGGTTGGACACAGAGGCTTGGAGCACCCTGCTCCAGTGGAAGGTGTCCCTGCCCGTGGTAGGGGTTGGAGCTGGAAGAGCTTTAAACTGTGTGGAGACCTCATAAGCAGCCTTCCAGTATCTGAAGGGGGCCTACAGGGATGCTGGGGAGGGACTCTTCATGAGGGACTGCAGTGATAGGACAAGGGGTGACATGGTTTAGTGGGAGGTTTCCCTGCCCACGGCAGGGGTTTGGAAATGGATGAGTTTAAGCTCCTTTCCAATCCTGACTATTCAATGATTCTATGATTCATCCCAACCCATTCCATGGTTCCAGGATTAAAGAGGAGTGCTGGTTTCTTACCTTTCACCATCTCATCCAGCAGTTCCTCAGCGAGGTCTCTCAGGTTCATCTCTCTGAACACCCCAATCGCTATGTCCATCGCCGTGTCCTTGCTGTAGTTCTCGCCCATGCAGCTGACCAATGCACAAGGGTGGGCAGCTTTTGCCAGCGAATCCTTGGGGATTTTCCAGCCTCCTTCCACAGGAACCTCCGATAACTTCGTCTTGAACTCCTGGAAGTCTTTCAGGGTGAGAGCCTGCAGCGCTCGCAAGAGGACGGGTACCGCCGGCTCTTCCTCTGCCATCCCCGGCTGCCACCTGAACACAGCAACGGGTGGAGAACACCCAAACCTCACCCTGGGGTCTGGAACCATGGCGGGGACTCGGGGCAGGGTCCCCCCAGCCCTGGGCACATTGTGGTGGGGAGGATGGTGGAAGGCGCTGCCTGAAACCCCTGTGGGGTTTTGCCTCTCAACCATGGAGAAGCTGCTGTCACCCTGCTGGGTCCCTGTCTGAGCTGCTGCTCGCTCCCCTGTGCTGGCTGAGGTGGATGTGACCCACTTGCTGCATGGGGCACATCCTGCGCTCAGTACCAGGGGATTTCTGGGTGCTGCATCCCCACTCCCCCTTCTCTCTGCAGTGGGCAGGGGGAGGTCATCGGATTTACAGCTCATTTCCTTTGCTTCCCTTTTGCCAACACAGTAAAAATGAATCTGAAATTCGAAGTCTGAGCCATGAAAGGTGAATTCCAGAAACCTGAGGCTGGGAGTGCATTGCGTGGGGCTGGTTATCCCCCCAGGGCTGAGGCAGCACATGGGTACATAGGAAATCACAGACAGACCTCCCCCGGCCTCAGCACATCCCGGCTCCAGGCACTGGAGCTGCCAATTTCCTCTTCCCCATCCTCCTGCTGTGTTGAGGGGAGATGCAGAGGCCAAGGGTGTTTCTGCATTGATGTACAAGTGGGAAAAGGGGTTGATGAGTCCTGGGAGCGTGAACGTGGGGATTTCTCCTGTATTCAATCACAGATTTCCAGAAGCTTTCCAGAAATCAGCCCCTCTCTGCTGCTCTCAGCAGCTCGGGGGGATCTTAGGAAGGGGAAGCACGCACTTCATGCTCTTGCCTGAGCCTGGCCCAAGCCCCTGAAGCAGCGGGGAGAGCTGGTGCTGCCGGTGCGGGACATCTGCATCAGCCGCGGCCAATCCCGCCTGTGCCAGCTCGTCTGAGCCACGCGGGCTCCTGGAGCCAAGGGCCGCATCGAGATCACTGCGTGCAACCCTGCTCTGAGCAGCACTGGGGCTGCACCGCTCCGGGCACAGCGCGGTCCTGGCATTCGGCCCCTTTGTTTTCTGCAGTTTCCTTCAAGCAGGTTTTTAACTTACAGAGGGGTTTAAGCAGCCTCAGTGCTCCCAAGCACATTGGCACAGCTGAGATGCACCTGGGTCTGGCTCTTGCAGGCAGAAAACATGGATATCCACTTCCAGCCCCTGCCATGGGCTGGGACACCTTCCACTGGAGCAGGGTGCTCCAAGCCCCTCTGTCCAACCTGGCCTTGAACACTGCAGGGATGGGGCAGCCACAGCTTCTCTGGGCACCCTGTGCCAGCGCCTCAGCACCCTCCCAGGGAAGAGCTTCTGCCTAAGAGCTCATCTCAGTTTCCCCTCTGGCAGTTAAAGCCATTCCCCTTGGCCTGTCACTACATCCTTTGGCCAAAGCCCCTCTGCAGCTTTCCTGGAGCCCCTTTAGGCACTGGAAGGCTGAGTGAGTTTTTCTGCATGCAGCTGACCTCAGTAAGTTGGTTTCTCATGGATTGCTGGCTGCAACCTCCTTAAGACATCTATGATTCCTACACAGTCACATGAAGCTGGTCAGTGGGTCCAAATAACCCTATGGAGGAAGATGGACAAGCATCATAGAGCTTGGTTTGCTCAGGAAATCGGCCTTCAAAGCTCTACAGTCCCAGGACCTGGCTGCAGTTTGGGGTAAGATCATGATTAGAGCTGAGTAATGTGAACTGGGGACCTGGCCTGGCCGAAGGAGGCCAGGCTGTGACAGGGAGTGCTCTTTGCTGATAATCAATGCACTTCTCCTTGGGAAGATGGATTTGTCACCCCTTAACTCACTGCCAGGGTACTGCCATGCTCAGAAATCCCTTGCGTTGCTGGGGGCAGCCCCATGCTCCTGGTTTCCCTCATCCATACACAAGTATCCAGTTTACCAGGCTCTTCCCCTCCCATTTCCCCCCGTGTGTCCCCCCAACTTGTATTCACTGCAATCCCTGCAAACCCAGGCTGGCTTTAGAGGAGCCAGTGGGGGATGCAGGCAGGGACCCAGCGCTGCAGGGACAGCCCTGAACTGCAGAGCCAGCAAACCCCAGCTCTGGCCCAGATCACAGGGGATGTGCAGATGCAGGTGGACAGCCCCAGCCCCCCCCTTGGCATCCTGTTTCCCCCCCCAAAGCCCAGCCCTTCCCTCTGGATTGGAGCACTGGGTGCCCCCCCCTTTGCTCTCCATCTTCATGCAGTCTGCAGAGGTGCATTGTGGGAAACTCCCAAGTTTCCCCCCTTCCTCTGCCTTTTCCCTCCCTCCTCTCTGCGCAAGAGCCAGCTCCCAAGGTGTGACTGCAGGACACAAGGTAAGAGCTGCTGCTTTCCTCCCCATACAACAGCACCCAGGGGGGAGAGTGCCGGGGGCCTGAGCTATGGGTGCTGCGCTCCTCTTATGGGTGATGGCGAAACAGAGACCCCCATCTACCTGGTCAAGGTGAGTGTCCCCTGCTTGCAGCAGCCTGGGATGGAGGTCAAGCGCTCAGGACCATGCATCCATACAGCTCCCCCTGTTAAACACTGCTGCTTTCAACCCAAACCAGTGAAGACGGGTGGCCCCCAGCAGCTCCCTTCCCCCCCCCCCCCAGCTCCCTGCTTCTGCTCCTTGAAGGTCAGGCAGCCGGAAAAGCCATTTCCGCATACGCAGCGCGTGGGATCCCAACTGCTCCCGGTGCTTCCGCGTACCTGCGGTCCCCTCGGCTGTGCTGGCCTGATCCCACTGCGCCGGGATGGACGCTGGGCTCTGATGCTGCAGCCGCGCTCTTCCAAGCATGGAGAAGCGGAGCCATGTGCCGGAAGCGGGGCTGCCGGGAGGGAGGAGGGGAAGCGGCAGCATCCCCATCTGCAGCCCTCCCCAGCAGGGTTTGATCTGGTTTCCAGCGCATTTCCTCTTCCTTCTGCATGGTTTGTGGTGTTGCTTTGTGCTCTGCCTGGGAGGCTGTGGGGGGTGTGTGGTGTGTGTTAATGTCTGTTCTTGCTGTGGGTGCTGAGGCAGGAGTCAAGCACGGAGAGGAGCAAACAGCATCCTGTAAATCATCTTTCCAGGGGAAGAAGGCAGGGATGGTCCTGTTAGGTTTGATATTAAAAGGATGTCCTTCGGTATCAATCCAGCTGGGGCTGGAAAGGAGCTCGCAAAGGGAAATCTGACCCCAAAACAGATTAAAATAGAGAGATGACAGAGGGAGTAATGCCTACGTTGGGCTATGGGGAGAATATTGCACTGAACGAGTGGCAGGGAGGAGGGTACCAGGGCTGTGTGCTTCCAGGGATGGAATGCATGGGGGATGTTGTGGCTTTTTCAGCCTCGAGTCCCTGCTGCTCTCTTTGCTCCCTGTCTCTTTGCAGCGACCTGTTGCTTTGGTCCCTGCTCCCGTTAGGTCCCTGCTCATCCGGCAGCTTCTGATGGGGTTCGCGGGGGGAAAAGAGGATCTTTATGCTTGGATTTTGCTCAGCCTGGGCAGACTTTGGCCCTGGGGGGAGGAGGAAGCGCTCCCATTGCAGCCCCGTTTTCCTGGGTGGGGCTTGGGCAGGATGCTGCCGGGAGAGGGAGGATGCAGCAGCCTGGATCCAGCTCCCTGCTCCGTCTCAGCGCTGACCTCCACAAGTTTGACCTTCACAGGTTTGACCTTCAGCGTTTCGCATCTTTCCTCAGCCGCAGTGCCCAGCACCAGCCTCTGGCACTGGGATAATGTGGTGGGATAGGGGAAGAAAACCAGAGTTCCCCTAAATGCGGATATTCATCCCTCGGCATCCATCCCCTCTCTGGCAGGCTGCTGGGGCTGGGGCCTGTGAGCACCCTGGCATGCTCTCCCCATCCTTGGTTCAGCGTGGGGGTAGGCAGAGGGGAGGGATGGAGCTCTCTGAGTGAGCGTTTCTGTGCTGGATGAGCCCCATTCATCCTCTCCCAGATGCTTCCCAGGTTTCTGCAGGCAGGGATTGCGCTGTGGCTCTGTCACGCAAGGTAAGTGATGGGCTTTATCCCAGAGTGTGCCAGGAGCATCCCGGGAAGGTCACTGCCCGGTGCTGTGTGGTCCCCCCAGTTCTCAGGTTGGTGCCTGCAGAGCTGCGGACCGATAGATCCAGGACCTGGCTCTGCACATGCAGAATTGTCTCTATAGTCATTTGCTGCCCACAGCAGAGCCACAAAGGAGGGTGATGCCACCAAAGCCTGGTGCGATCCTGCCATCGATCCCGAGGGATGGGGTTAGGATGGAGCTGAAGAGGGATGTTAAATTTGCTGCTGTTTCCTTCAGTGGTTGGGGCTGTTTCACCGTCTCAAATATAACCCGCATCGTCTTTGCTTGTGGATGCTGAATTTGAGATAGAGGAGCCACTGACTGTCAGGAACAGGCCTTACAAGCAGAGATCTGTTACAATCAGCCTTCTGCATGTGGGTACCAGCTCCTGGCTCCCTGGGGAGCTCTTGGACACCATTGGGTAGAGCACCACGTGCTGTGGGGCAGGAAGGGAGAGGGGGCGCTGGGCCGGGAATACACCGGGAATGGGGCGGGGGGAAACCGGAACAATCCCGGGCACGGAACCCTCGGCAGAGCGGAGGAACTCCGCCACGCGGCGGCGCAGCTCGGGCCACACCCCCAGGCGAAAACCACGCCCACGGCAGAACAATCCAAGCCCCCTCCGGTCTGGCCACGCCCCTTCCAATCTGACCACGCCCCCACCCTTCCGCAGCCCAGGCCACGCCCCCTATCAGGCCCCGCCATCGCCCACCTTGGTGTCACAGCGGAAGCGGGCGCGCTCGCCGGGCCTCATGGTGCGCAGCGCCGCCTCCCACACCGGCAGCTTGAACTTCTTGCCCGCGATGAGCTCCATGGGCTTCCCCTGCTCCCGGCTGCTGTCCAGAGCCCGCTCCTCATCGCCGCACCGCAGCGTCCGGTAGTGGAAAGTGGCCTGAAGGAGGTGGGGGAAAACACTCAGGCCCCGAGTAGGCCTCTGTCGTCACCATGGCAACAGGACAGGGCCGCGCATGCGTAGCTGAGGCTTTCCCCCCCCCCCTCCTTGCCCCCGCCGACCCCGAAGGCGGCGGCGCGGCTCTGACCTTGGTGCCGTCGCGGAAGTCGGGCAGCGGCCCCGAGCCCTCGCGCAGCACCTCCTTGTCCACACCGTCCGCCCGCAGCCGCTCGACCTCCTGCGCCATCGGCCCCGTCCCTGCGCCCCGCCGCGGCCCGGCCTCGCCTCGGCCCCCTCCGCCGCCGATCGGCTCTTTCCGGAGGGACGTGGACGCGCCCCCTGGCGGCGCGGGGGGGGCGCTGCGGGGGCGCTGGAGCGGGCAGTGGGCGGGGCAAGGAGGTGGGGGCGTGGCCTGTCACGGGGTGGGCGGGGTCACCCGCGGTGTTGGCGCGCCCGCCTTCCGCGCTATCCCGCGCAGTGCCGCGCTCCCGTCGCTGATGTAACGGAGCGGTTCCGGAATAAACCTCTTTGTGCCGTTCGGAATGGCCGTGCAGGGGCTGCGTGTGCGAGGCGGGGCGCTCCCGGCGTCCCCGAGGCCGCGGTGAGGGTCGCAGCCCCGTTGTGCCCCCTGCACCTGCCCCCGTGCGGCCTCACACCGGGGAGCCACGTGCGGGGAGGAGGGTCAGGCAGCCTTGGCGTGGCCGTGCTGCGGCGCTGGGCACATCCCGGACGCCAGTGCTGGGACCCACCCCGTGTGCTGCCCGGGGGGATAACGGGGGCGCTGAAGGCAGCAGGTTCGTGGTACGTGGTGGCCACAGCCCCTGTGCCACATCCCGCACCGCAAGGGGCCACATGGCCACCACCCGTGTTTCCTATCTGCTGTAGGTCACCCCTCGTACAGCACGTTGGCGGCTTTGCCTGGCCCATCACATCGGCAGCTCTCCAATGGGAAGCTGCCTCCACACCCTCTCCATGTGGCCCTCGGCGCTGTTCAGCGCTGACGGAGTCCGCCAGGTCAACCCCAGCCTCAGGCGAGCCCTTGAGAGAGCTCCTGCTCCTTCCAGCTCCTGCAGCCGTTGGGCTTTGCTGCTGCTGGCGGCTTGGCCAGGTGGGTCCCCAGCGGCTGCGGATCGGCTCCGTGCCCCTCTGTGCGGCATCAGCAGAGGCAGATGCCGGTGCGGCGTTATCGGGAGCAGCGCAGGTGGCTGGGGAGCTGCATGTGGTCGATGCCGACAGCGGGTCCCTGCTTGGAGGGGGAAAACCGCCTCCTTCCTGCTTGCGCAGCTGCCGGCACGGCCGTGTGCCACCTGCAGGCGCCGCGGTGAGCGGGGGGGCTGCTCCCACCTCAGCCCCCCCCAGCTCAGGGTCTGCGGGCCTCCCATGGAGGGGAGCGCCCCGAGGATGGGTGCTGGTGTGCTGGGGTCTTTGGGCTTTGCTTTGTGCTGGTGCTGAGGGCGGCCCTGTGGGGGTTTTTGTAGGTTTTGGGGTGAATCCTGTTGCCATTGGGCTCTTGGCAGGCAGTGAAGCAGGGTCTGTGCCATGGGGGGACACTGGATGGGTCCCAGCGCCCAGTTGCAGGGCTGGGTGCTACGGGGAGGGAGGGCGGTGTTGTTGGTTCACGCTGGGGACATCCGGGCTCCGATGCCCCGTGCGAAGTGTGTGACGCCAGCAGCGGAGCCGAGTCTCATATTTGGGCACGGAGCAGGTTATTGGAGGCCGGGGCCCCACCACACGGGAGATAACCCTCCTGATAACGGGCTCAAAAGGTGCTGTCGCCTCCATTGGCTCCAGCACTGCCTATAAATCACGCAGCCCAGCCCACAGGGGGGTCCGGGTGTGTGAGATGGTGGCTGTGAGGGTGCTGGGGGTTCTCCTGTGGGTGCAGCTCAGCGTGGGGCAGCCATGGAGCACCGCAGAGCCCCAGGCTGAGCTCAGCACCGCACAGGGCCCCGATGAGCTGCGGCTGGTGGGTGGTGGTGGGCGCTGTGCCGGGAGGGTGGAGGTGAAGCATGAAGGTGAATGGGGCTCCGTCTGCAGCTACGACTTTGACTGGCAAGCCCTCTGGGCCACCGTGGTGTGCAAGCAGCTGGGCTGCGGCACCGTGGCCATGTCGTCCCCGTATGCCCCGTTCGGGCAGGGCACCGGCCGCATCTGGCTCCACGTCTTCTTCTGCCGCGGTGACGAGGCGATGCTGCAGGATTGTCCCCATTTCGGATGGGGGCAACACTTCTGCAGCCATGAGCGTGACGTGGGGGTGACATGCACAGGTGAGATGGGGGGTGCCGGTTGTGCCGGGACACCTGCTGAGTGCTGCAGCAGTGGGCATGGCTGAGGCTGTGCCGGTGCCGTGGTGCAGACGCGGTGGAGCTGAGGCTGGTGGACGGCGGCGGTCCCTGTGCCGGGAAGGTGGAGGCGAAGCTGCGGGGACGCTGGGGAGCGGTGGCAGATGACACGTGGGACATGGATGATGCAGAGGTGGTTTGCCAGCAGCTCGGCTGCGGCTCGGCCACCAGAGCCTATATCGAAAGCAGCGACTTCTGCCTCGATGACAGGCCCATCAACATGGTGCTGGTGAACTGCCGCGGGCACGAGAAAGCGCTTTGGGACTGCGAGGTGAGGGGCTGGGGGCCCTACAGCGGCATCTACGACTTCAAAACCGCTGTCGTCTGCCAAGGTAGGAGCTGGGAGCTGGTGCTGGCACATCACAGAGCCCCAGGTTTGGGTTGGAGGGACCTTAAAGCTCCATCAGTTCCAACCCCTGTCATGGGCAGGAACACCTTCCACTGGAGCAGGGTGCTCCAAGCCCCTGTGTCCAACCTGGCCTTGAACAGGGATGGGGCAGCCACAGCTCCTCTGGGCACCCTGTGCCAGCGCCTCAGCAGCCTCACAGGGAACAGCTTCTTCCTTATGTCCAACCTGAACTTCCCCTGTTGCAGTCTGAACCCATCACCCCTTGTGCTATTGCTCCAGTCCCTGATGAAGAGTCCCTCCCCAGCATCCCTGTAGCCCCCTTCAGACACTGGGGGCTGCTCTGAGGTCTCCACGCAGCTTCTCTTCTCCAGCCCCAATGTTCCCAGCCTGGCTCCATACGGAGCTGCTCCAGCCCCTGAGCGTCCTCGTGGCCTCCTCTGGCCTCGCTCTAACAGCTCCACGTCCTTCTGATGTTGACGAGCGCAGCGCTGCACCCAGTGCTGAAGGGGGGGTCTCCCCTTCACACAGCAGAGGGTCAGGATCCCCTCCCTGAGCTGCTGCTGACGCTGTGGGGGTGCAGCCCCGCAGGCGGGGGGGTTGTGGGCTGAAGCGCTTCCTGAAGCCGGGTGATGGGGAGCTGCTCCTCAGCCAAGAGCCCAGGTCCTTGCCCTGAGGGCTGCTGGGATCCCTCAGCGCTGCCCCGGAGGCTCTCCCCGCAGGGTTCTCCCGGCTGGTTGGTGGCGACGGCTCCTGCGCGGGGCGGCTGGAGGTGCGGCAGGGCCGAGCCTGGGTGGGTGTCTGCGAGGATGCTGTGGACAGGAACGCTGCCCGGGTGGTGTGCCGGGAGCTGGGCTGCGGCACGGTGCTGGCTGTGCCCGGGCCCGGCCTGTTCGGGGCAGGAGCGGAGCCTCAATGGGACGCAGGGTTCGAGTGCAGCGGCGCCGAGGTCCTTCTCAGCGCCTGCAGGCGGCGCCCCCCGCGTGCCCAGGGCTGCAGCGGCCCCGCCAGCATCATCTGCTCCTGTAAGCGCCGGGGACTCCGCGGGGTGTTGGGGGTCCTCCCGCACCATTGTCACCCCTAACCCCTTTTGTGCCACAGCCTACGGCGGGTTCCGGCTGGCGAACCGCAGCTCGCGCTGTGCCGGGCGGGTGGAGGCGATGCCGGGGGGGACGTGGGGGTCCGTCTGCGCCAGCGGATGGGACCTGCCCGATGCCCATGTCCTCTGCCGCCACCTCGGCTGCGGCCCTGCCAGCGCCGTGCTCCCGGGAGGCTCCTTCGGCAGCGGGAACGGGCCACTGTGGGTGGATGCCTTTGGCTGCAGTGGGAGCGAGCAGCACCCCAGCGAGTGCCCCGTGGCGGTGCTGGGGGAGCCAACCTGCCCCCCCGGCCACGCTGCTGCGGTCAACTGCTCAGGTGTGTATGGAAGGTGTGGGGAGAGCCTTCCGGGGCTGTGGGGACCCCCCAGGCCTTGGGAATGGAGGATGTAGGGTTCCTTTGGGCTGAGGGGAGGGCGGAGTTGGGGATCCTTAAAGCTCCTCCATCTGCCCCCCCTGCCACGGGCAGGACCCCTTCCACTGCAGCAGGGGCCCCTTCTACTGGAGCAGGATGCTCCAAGCCCCTGTGTCCCGCCTGGCCTTGAGCGCTGCCAGGCATGGGGCAGCCACAGCTCCTCTGGTCCATCCTGCAGGCGTTGCTGAGCCCCTGCGGCTGCTGGAGGGGCAGAGCCGCTGCGACGGACGTCTGGAGGTCAGCACGAGCCCCGGCGCCTGGGCCGCGGTGTCGGCGGGGCTGTGGGACAGCCAGGCCGGCACCGTGGTGTGCCGGGAGCTGGGCTGTGGCGACCTGGAGAGGGTGTACACCGTGCCGGGCTCCAGCGCCGTGCGGCTGCGGGAGGTGCAGTGTGCGGGCAGCGAGGACGCCGTGGCGCAGTGCAACGTCTCTGCCGCGGCCGTTGTTGGCAGCGGCATTCCCGAGGCGTTGGGCGTTGTGTGCTCCGGTGAGTGCCCCGGCAAGGCCGGGGGGGGCCGCCCCCCAGAGGGCAGCCCCAGTGCATCCCCTGCGTGTCCCGCAGGCAGCCGGCGGCTGAGGCTGGCGGGGGGCCCCGGTCGCTGCGCGGGGCGCGTGGAGCTCTACGTGGAGGGCACTTGGAGCCCCGTGTGCCAGGACGCGTGGGACATCCTGGACGCCAGCGTCGTGTGCCGGCAGCTGGGCTGCGGGGCGGCGCTGGATGCGCCCGGCTCCGCTCGCTTCGGCCCCGGCGTGGCACCCCCGTGGCCGGGGGCCGGTGGCTGCACCGGCACCGAGGCGACCCTTTGGGATTGCCCGGCCCCGGCGGAGCGCGGCTGCCGGCGCGGCGGCGGGGCCGGCGCCGTGTGCTCAGGTCGGTGGCGGGCACCCGCATAGGCACGGGGGGCGGGGGGGCCGCGGCGCAGACGGAGCGGCGCTGTGAGCCCCGCCGTGTCCCCTGCAGGGCAGCTCTCCCTGCGGCTGGCGGGCGGCAGCGGCCGCTGCAGCGGGCACTTGGAGCTCCGGTACAACGGGACGTGGGGCCGCGTGTGCGCCAGCGGCACGAGCCCGGCCACGGCGGCCGCCGCCTGCCGGCAGCTGGGCTGCGGGGACGGGGGCAGCCTCGGGGCTGTCTCTGCTCCGCAGCCGGCCCCCGCCTGGCTCGCCTGGCTGCGCTGCGAGGACGGGGCGCGCTCGCTGTGGCGCTGCCCCTCATCTCCCTGGCGCCTGCAGCCGTGTGGCCCCGGCGGGGACGCCCACGTGGTGTGTGCTGAGGACAGCGCTGAAGGGACGCTCAGCCCGTCCCCCGGCAGCCCCTGCCTGCCTGGGGACACGTGCACAGGTAGCTCTGATGCTGAGCCCTGCGCCGGGCTGCCCGCGCTGCCTGGCCTCCCATCACCCGCTCCCGTGTTCCCACAGATGTCCCCAGTGCCCCCACCCCGCTGGCAGCCCCCGTGCCGGTGCCGACGGTGCTGTGCGTGGTGCTGGGGGTGCTGCTGTGCCTGACGCTGCCTGTCCTGGCTCTGCAGTTGTACCGTGACTGGGCTGGGCGGCGAGGTGGGTGCCGCGGTACAGCTGCTTTGGGGGTGCCGGGGCTCCCTGCCTTGGGCTGCCTCCGAGGGTGGCCAATGGCTGACCCCGCTGCTGCCCATGGGCTCCTGGTGGGCGCTGCTGTTATTGCAGAGTCTGGCAATGCCATGGATGCTATCTATGAGGAGCTGGACTACACCGTGATGCCGGAGTACCAGGGGGTGCCCAGCCGCCCAGGTTGCTGCACAGGTCCCCATACCGGGGTAGCTCTGCCCCATGGCCTCACCACAGTGCTGGGTCCTGCTGGTGTGGCACTGGCTCATGCCATGGAGCGTTGGTGTCCCCTGTCCCACTGTGTCCTCTCCCCACCAGGCTCCCCAAGAGAGGGCTCAGAGACGAAGCTGCCCTATTTCACTGCAGAGGATGTGGAGGAGAGTGAGCCCAAGGCAGCCCCAGGTAGGGGCATGGGGACAGGATCCCCGTGAGGGGATCCTTAGGCCTGGGGAGCGAAGGGAACACAGGGTCCCCTTGCCTGAATGAGCCCAGCTCAGCTGTGGCTCTGGATGAGCAGCCCCAGCGCCTCCCGACACCCCCGGCATTGTGGAAGGAGGGGGTGACAGAGGCAGCCCCCTGCCACGGCCTCTGCGTCACCCCCATCCTCTTCCCATCCCTGCCCCAGGCCCCCCTGCCCTGCCTGAGGACGGACCCCCCGATGGCTACGATGATGCCGAGGCTGTGCCAGAGGAGTCCCTTGGCACTGGGGACCCCCCCGAGGGGGTGGCATGTGCAGGTAAATGTCCCTGTTGCCTGGAGAGCCACCTCGGGGGCTTCTTGGCTGCAGTGGCCGGGGGGAGCAGCAGCAAATCCAAGGGGCTGCAGCAAGAGCCCAGGTGGGTTTGAGTAGCCCCCGCTAAGGCCCCAGCCTCTGCTGTCCCCAAGGTGGCAGCCATCCCTGCCCCGGAGACACAGGGGACCCCCTGCAGCAGCCCCCAGGGGACACGGGCTACGATGATGCTGCTGTTGGAACCTTGGGCACACTGCTGTGAGGATGCTGCGGCCGCACCGCATGAGGCCATGGGGACACAAGTGCGGGTGATGGGGCTCCGTCCCCAAGGACGGGTGGCCCTGGCCATGGATGCCAGCTCTCCCTGCCCAGGACCGCAGCACAGCAGCACAACAGCTCCGCTGTCCCTCTGCCAGCAGCGCTGCAGGCATTTGGGTTTCCTTTCCCTGTGAATTTCATGGTTTTCCCTATTAAAACTCCAAAGCTGGATGGAGACTCCCTTCCAGGGGGGCACATTGCTCCCAGGGACATCAACCATCCCTTGGGGATGTGGGGCAGGAGCTGGACCCACAGATGGGTCCCTGGGCATGACTGGGACAGGGAGAAGTGCAGAGGAAGGAAAGGGAATAAAGGCCTCAGGGCTTTTATTTGGCATCCGCCAACGCCAACATGTGTGTTCCCCCAGTAGAAGGGGATCTGTATAAATCGATATAGATCTGTTCCCCACATATGGAGAAATGGGAGAGGGAAGGATCTGGACGGGATCTGCCCTGCTCCCAGCAGATGCAGGATGCAGGATGCCTCCTCCCCTGTGCCCCCATGCGTGGGGAGGCTCCCACCCGGTGCGGGTTCCCCCGGCTCAGCAGCACCAAGCACTGTGCTGGGAATGGCTGCGGCTGCTCCAAGGGCTCTCCTAGAGGAGGGCGCCTCTGCGGAGTGAGGGGGGCACCCTCCTGCCCGGCAGCGCCCCGCGGTGGAAGGGCAGCCGGGCCATGGCCCCCGTCTGCGGCGTGTCCTGCTCCAGCAGGTACCCGACCTCCAGGCCGGGCTTCAGCTCCCGCAGGGCAGCCAGGTCCTGCAGCGCGGCCTGGGGCAGCGCGGCCGTGCTCAGCCTTTAACAGAGGAAGGGAAGGGCTGCGGGATCGCCCTGTGCTTGGTGGGGTGCTCAGGGAGACCTGAGAGCAGCTCCAGTGCCTGAAGGGGCTGCAGGAAACCTGGAGAGGGGCTTTGGCCAAGGGATGGAGGGACAGGAAAGGGGAATGGCTTTAAGCTGTCCCAGGGGAGGCTGAGATGAGCTCTGAGGCAGAAGCTCTTCCCTGGGAGGGTGCTGAGGCGCTGGCACAGGGTGCCCAGAGAAGCTGTGGCTGCCCCATCCCTGCAGTGTTCAAGGCCAGGTTGGACACAGGGCTTGGAGCACTCTGCTCCAGTGGAAGGGTCCCTGCCTGGGGCAGGGGTTGGAGCTGGAGGAGCTTTAAGGTCCCTTCCAACCCAATCCCTTCCATGGTCCCGTGCCCCTCCCTGTCCCACAGCACTGACCCCGCAGTGCTGGCACAGGGGTGGAAGGGGACCCCCAGCCCCTTACCCCAGGGCCCGCAGCGGGCAGGAGGGGCTCCGCAGCTGCCGGCAGAGCTGCCGGACACCGTCTGCTCCCAGCTCGTTGTCGCTCAGGTCCAGGCAGGTGAGGGGAGGGCTCCCCGCAGCCAGCGCTCGGCAGCAGGCGCCCGTCAGTCGGCAGCTCCCCAGCCTGCGGGATGCAGGAGCAGGGCTTTGGGGCTGGAGCGGCTGAGCCGCTCCGCGTGGGGATGCGGTTGGGGATGGGGAGCCTCTTACCGCAGCGTCTGCAGCCGGCAGGAACGCTGCTGCAGCCCCTCGCACAGCAGCTCCACGCCAGCGTCCCGCAGCCCCTCGCTGAAGGACAAATCCAGCTCCTGCAGGCAGGGGCTGGTGCCCAGCACAGTGGCCAACTCCTTGCAGCAGGCGCTGCTGAGGCGGGAATACCGCAGCCTGCAGGGAAAGACCCTCAGAGGCAGCCTGTGGACCCCCAGGGCCACCCCACCGTGGTCCCCAACCCAGTGCCGCTGCCCTGAGGGAGCGGGACACAGGGATGATGCCACCCCAGGGGCCTCTGTTGGGTACTATTCCAGTGCTCCCATCCACCACAGGGGTTTGGTCGCCTGGGAAATGCCCTGTGATGCTGTGGGCTGTCAGGAGGATGCTCAGGGATGCTGGGAGGTGCCCGGGGGGGGGGGGGGGGTTGGGGGGGAGTGGGTCGTGCCCAGGGGTGCATGGGGTTGCTTAGGGAGGCCGGGAATTCTGGAGGAATGCTCAGGGATGCTGGTGTGTGTTGGAGGGATGCTCTGGAATGCCTGTGGGTGCCAGGGGCATGCTCAGGGATGCCAGAGGGATGCTGGGGATGCCCAGGGGTGCTTCAGGGATGCTGAGGATACCCTTTGATGCCAGGGGGGTACCTGGGGGATGCTCAGGGCTGCTGGGGTGCCTAAGGGGATGCTCATGGATGCACAGGGATGACAGGGAATGCTGGGGGAATGCTCAGGGATGTCCGGGGATGTCACAGGGGTGCCTGGGGTTACCGGGGGATGCTCAGGGCTGCCTGGGGGTGCTATGGGGATGCACAGGGTGCCTGTATGTGCTATGGGGATGCTCAGGGATGCCCTGGGGGACAAGGGGGATGCTCAGGGATGCCTGTGGGTGCCAGAGGGATGCTGGGGGATGCTCAGGGCCACCCAGCGTGCCGGGGCTCTCACCGCAGCACTCGCAGGCAGCAGCCGGGCTGCCGCAGCCCCTGGCAGAGCAGGCGCACGCCGCGGTCCCCCAGCGCGGTGTCCCCCAGCTCCAGCCGCTCCAGGCTGCGGTGCTGGGCCAGCAGCGCCGCCAGCGCCGCGCAGCAGCTCTCGGGCAGCCGGCACCACTGCAGCCTGCGGGACAGCACAGGCAGCCCCCACCGGCCAATCGGCATGGGGGATCCACACCAACCCACCCCGGCAGCCAATCAGCGTCAAGGGACCGTGCCCACCCACCACATGGCCAGTCAGCATGGAGGGAACACACTCACCCTAAGCACAGCCAATCAGCATGAGGGACCTGCCCCACCCATTGCAGGGCCAATCACCATAGAGGGATCCCACCCTCTCACTCCCCAGCCAATCAGCTTCAAGGGTCCACACTCACCCATGGGCAATCAGCATGGAGCAATCACACCTGCTCTCTCCCCAGCCAATCAGCATGGAGGGACCCCACCCTCTTACCCTACAGCCAATCAGCATGGAGGGACCACCCCTCCTATGGCCTATGAAAGCCCGGCTTCACCCCCAGCTCCCACCCATCCTCCCAGAGCAGCACCCATTGCCTTCCCCCCCCCCAGCACCCATTGCCTCCCCCCCAGCACCCACCCACCCCGTACCAGCAGCACCCCCATGGCACAGCTCCACTCTTACCGCAGCACCCGCAGGTCACTGCCCGGCTGCCGCAGCGCCCGGCACAGCCCATCAATGGGGGAATGCAGCTCCTCGTGCTGCTGCTCAGCAATGGGACCACGATGTGCTGCAGCATCTGAGGGACCAGAGCTGCAGGGGACAGAGCCACGGGGCATGGGTGGCCTTCACCAGGAGCTCCTGCGTTTGGCACCGGCACAGCAGAGCTTGCCACCAGCCTCAGGAGGGACCTCCATGGCTTTGGAGGCACAAAGGGTCACAACCAGAGCTTGTGGGGCACTACAAGTTTCATCACCGGGGGTCTGCCCCTGGCATGTGAGAAGGGGGATGTGAAGCCAGATGAACCCCTGGCACAGATGCCTTTGTTGAGGCCAGGGAAGCTGAGCCAGGATGCTGCGTGTCCATCCATCCCACTACATGCATGCCAATGGAAGACCCAGCATGATCCTTGTTCTCCCGCAGTTCTCCCCAACAGTAAGTGAAATCCTCTGCTCAGGAGCTAAACCCCATGGAAAGAGAGGTGATGAATGCCCCATCCCTGGAGACATTCCAGGCCAGGCTGGGTGTGGCTCTGGACAACCTGATCTAGGTGAAGATGTACCTGCTCGCTGCGGGGGTTGGACTGGCTCAGCTTTGAAGGTCCCTTCCAACCCAAACTCATTTATGATTGCACGAAAGGACAAGTTTTGGAGGGAGGAAATAAACCTCAGGAAAGGACAAGGTGTGGGAGTGGAAGGAGCTCAAATGCCTTTGGAACCATCCTTTGGGGTGAAAAAGGAGGAACCTCTGTGATTCTGGGTCGCTAGAGCAGTACTTACCGGGGCACTGACGCTGCCACCTCGTACTTGGGGTCCTGCTGGTGGAAGGAGCATCCCTGGAGGGTGACGGAGCTCAGCCCAGCCCACTGCCTGATGCAGAAGCAAAGAGCCATTTGGTCGTACAGGGTCAGCTTTGTGTCCTGCAGGTCCATGGCACTGAAACCACCCAGTGCCCTTTGTGCGAAGCTTTGGTCATTCATCTCAAACAAGAAGTGGAACGCGTCCAACCGGGAAAGCTTCGTCCCTTGGCCAGGCCGGGAGGTGCTTCTGTGCCTCCCCTGAAGCCACCTCAGCAGGTCTTCCTTGGCTCGCGCCGAGGTTCTGCACCCGATGGTGTTGTCCATGTACTCTCTGCATTCTTGGCTCGCCAAACCAAACAGGAACCTCACCGTTACGTTCAAATCGGGCCTGGACTCACTGTAGCTTTCTAGCAACACATTTATGTCCTTTGGGATATCCCTTGAGTCACCAACCACCTCCACATCGTCCTCCAGAACATAAAACATGGCTGCAAAGAACTCCTGGAGGTGCAGGTGGGTGAAGCTGTAGATGTTCCCATGCTCCGCTCCTTTCCTTGGGATCTCCTCATTGAGGAAGAGGGGCAGAAGGTCTGGCTGGTCCAAGCCACGGGCCTTGATTTCCTTCTCCTCAAAGAGGACATTGTGCTTCCAGATGCCCGCAGCAGCCAAGGAGCAAAGCTTGAGCAGGAAGCGCTGGAGGTCCCATGGGCTGTCCCCATCTCTGTGCTTCACCAGCCAGGAGAGGTAAAACACACACATCCGCGTGGTGGCCTTGGAGCACTCCATGAGGTCTTTCCCCTTGCGAAGCTCTTGCTTCAGGACGGTGCAGACGGTCCAGCTCATGATGGGGATGCCACACAAGCTGTAAAGGATCTCATTGGCTCTGGCAAAGCCAAAGGCCATGCTCGCTTCGTGGTCATTCCCAAAGTACCTGTGGAAATATTCCTCCCTTGTGGCTGTGGAAAATCCCACTATTTCCATGTAATCCTCCCCCTCCAGGCACTGCCCCAGGCCCTGCAGAGCCATCGGCCTCGTGCTGATGAGCAAGGAGGACTCGGGGAGCAGAGTCTTCTTCAGCAAGCTCCTCAGGGTGGTCTGCAGCGGCTTCACTGCCGTGGGGTCAGAGCTCAGCTCCTCTTCAGGCTGAACCAAGGCAAATCCCAGGGCCTCGAAGCCATCCAGAATAAACAGGATCCTCTTCTGCTCCTCCAGGATCTTCCCCACCGGCACCCTCTGGTGCGGGCAGCACTTGGACACCAGGTCTGCCACGCTTGCCTCCTTGGCCAGGGCCGTGTCTTTGCAGTCTATGCAGAAGATGTAGTCAAACTGCGTGTAGATGCTGCCTTCCCCCCACTCCACCATAACCTTCCTCACTGTCATCGTCTTCCCCATGCCTGGGGCTCCCACCAGCACCACGACCTGCGGTGTTTGCCCCTCTTCATCGCGGTTAAACAGTGTCTGTGTGGTGATGGTGGCTGCTCCATTGCTGCTGGCAGCGCATCTGTGGCTGATGTCTGCAGCTTCGCGCTTGCTCTGAGGCTTCCTGCTGATGGTCAGGCTGGTGAAGTGGCTCCTGATGGGCACGTTCTCCCCAGGACACGAGTTCACTTCTTTGTACCGCAGGAACCCCTGGACAACGTGCTCCTTGTATTTCTGCTTGTGTTCTGTGCCGGGGAGGAGCAGAATCAGTCCCAAGCACAACCGGATGCCCAAGGAGCTCCCAACCAGCCCAACTGCGCTCCCAATGCACCGATGGCATGCATGTTTCAGTGCTCAGGGCTTTAAGTCTGGCAGAGGCAATAAGGACGTTGTCAGCCAGAATTGAGTGCCTCTGGTCACTTGGGGGGTTCTTCTCCCATCAGCCTGATCCATCAACCCCTGTTCTAACCTCCCTGCAATCCTCATCCACCTGGGAGCAAATGCAATGGCCTGGGGCCGCCTGCAGCCTCTGTCCCCCTCTGCTCATGCCCCTGGAGACATAGACACCGTCCCTGGTGATGCCTCCAGCTCCAAAGCGTTACCAGGATGACCCAAAGGAGAATGGCCCAGTGCTCCCAGTGCCTAAAGGGGCTGCAGAAAAGCTGGAGAGAGGCTTTGTCCAAGGGATGGAGGGACAGGAAAGGGGAATGGCTTTAACCTGCAGAGGGGAGACTGAGATGAGCTCTGAGGCAGAAGCTCTTCCCTGTGAGGGTGCTGAGGCGCTGGCACAGGGTGCCCAGAGAAGCTGTGGCTGCCCCATCCCTGCAGTGCTCAAGGCCAGGTTGGACACAGAGGCTTGGAGCACCCTGCTCCAGTGGAAGGTGTCCCTGCCCGTGGTAGGGGTTGGAGCTGGAAGAGCTTTAAACTGTGTGGAGACCTCAGAGCAGCCTTCCAGTGTCTGAAGGGGGCCTACAGGGATGCTGGGGAGGGACTCTTCATGAGGGACTGCAGTGAGAGGACAAGGGGTAATGGGTTCAAACTGAAACAGGGGAAGTTTAGATTGGATATGAGGAAGAAGTTCTTTACTGTGAGGGTGGTGAGGCACTGGAACGGGTTGCCCAGGGAAGCTGAGAGTGCTCCATTGCTGGTGGTGTTCAAGGCGGGGTTGGACAGAGCCTTGGGTGACATGGTTTAGTGGGAGGTTTCCCTGCCCACGGCAGGGGTTTGGAAATGGATGAGTTTAAGCTCCTTTCCAATCCTGACTATTCAATGATTCTATGATTCATCCCAACCCATTCCATGGTTCCAGGATTAAAGAGGAGCGCTGGTTTCTTACCTTTCACCATCTCATCCAGCAGCTCCTCAGCGAGGTCTCTCAGGTTCATCTCTCTGAACACCCCAATCGCTATGTCCATCGCCGTGTCCTTGCTGTAGTTCTCGCCCATGCAGCTGACCAATGCACAAGGGTGGGCAGCTTTTGCCAGCGAATCCTTGGGGATTTTCCAGCCTCCTTCCACAGGAACCTCCGATAACTTCGTCTTGAACTCCTGGAAGTCTTTCAGGGTGAGAGCCTGCAGCGCTCGCAAGAGGACGGGTACCGCCGGCTCTTCCTCTGCCATCCCCGGCTGCCACCTGAACACAACAACGGGTGGAGAACACCCAAACCTCACCCTGGGGTCTGGAACCATGGCGGGGACTCGGGGCAGGGTCCCCCCAGCCCTGGGCACATTGTGGTGGGGAGGATGGTGGAAGGCGCTGCCTGAAACCCCTGTGGGGTTTTGCCTCTCAACCATGGAGAAGCTGCTGTCACCCTGCTGGGTCCCTGTCTGAGCTGCTGCTCGCTCCCCTGTGCTGGCTGAGGTGGATGTGACCCACTTGCTGCATGGGGCACATCCTGCGCTCAGTACCAGGGGATTTCTGGGTGCTGCATCCCCACTCCCCCTTCTCTCTGCAGTGGGCAGGGGGAGGTCATCGGATTTACAGCTCATTTCCTTTGCTTCCCTTTTGCCAACACGGTAAAAATGAATCTGAAATTCGAAGTCTGAGCCATGAAAGGTGAATTCCAGAAACCTGAGGCTGGGAGTGCATTGCGTGGGGCTGGTTATCCCCCCAGGGCTGAGGCAGCACATGGGTACATAGGAAATCACAGACAGACCTCCCCCGGCCTCAGCACATCCCGGCTCCAGGCACTGGAGCTGCCAATTTCCTCTTCCCCATCCTCCTGCTGTGTTGAGGGGAGATGCAGAGGCCAAGGGTGTTTCTGCATTGATGTACAAGTGGGAAAAGGGGTTGATGAGTCCTGGGAGCGTGAACGTGGGGATTTCTCCTGTATTCAATCACAGATTTCCAGAAGCTTTCCAGAAATCAGCCCCTCTCTGCTGCTCTCAGCAGCTCGGGGGGATCTTAGGAAGGGGAAGCACGCACTTCATGCTCTTGCCTGAGCCTGGCCCAAGCCCCTGAAGCAGCGGGGAGAGCTGGTGCTGCCGGTGCGGGACATCTGCATCAGCCGCGGCCAATCCCGCCTGTGCCAGCTCGTCTGAGCCACGCGGGCTCCTGGAGCCAAGGGCCGCATCGAGATCACTGCGTGCAACCCTGCTCTGAGCAGCACTGGGGCTGCACCGCTCCGGGCACAGCGCGGTCCTGGCATTCGGCCCCTTTGTTTTCTGCAGTTTCCTTCAAGCAGGTTTTTAACTTACAGAGGGGTTTAAGCAGCCTCAGTGCTCCCAAGCACATTGGCACAGCTGAGATGCACCTGGGTCTGGCTCTTGCAGGCAGAAAACATGGATATCCACTTCCAGCCCCTGCCATGGGCTGGGACACCTTCCACTGGAGCAGGGTGCTCCAAGCCCCTCTGTCCAACCTGGCCTTGAACACTGCAGGGATGGGGCAGCCACAGCTTCTCTGGGCACCCTGTGCCAGCGCCTCAGCACCCTCCCAGGGAAGAGCTTCTGCCTAAGAGCTCATCTCAGTTTCCCCTCTGGCAGTTAAAGCCATTCCCCTTGGCCTGTCACTACATCCTTTGGCCAAAGCCCCTCTGCAGCTTTCCTGGAGCCCCTTTAGGCACTGGAAGGCTGAGTGAGTTTTTCTGCATGCAGCTGACCTCAGTAAGTTGGTTTCTCATGGATTGCTGGCTGCAACCTCCTTAAGACATCTATGATTCCTACACAGTCACATGAAGCTGGTCAGTGGGTCCAAATAACCCTATGGAGGAAGATGGACAAGCATCATAGAGCTTGGTTTGCTCAGGAAATCGGCCTTCAAAGCTCTACAGTCCCAGGACCTGGCTGCAGTTTGGGGTAAGATCATGATTAGAGCTGAGTAATGTGAACTGGGGACCTGGCCTGGCCGAAGGAGGCCAGGCTGTGACAGGGAGCGCTCTTTGCTGATAATCAATGCACTTCTCCTTGGGAAGATGGATTTGTCACCCCTTAACTCACTGCCAGGGTACTGCCATGCTCAGAAATCCCTTGCGTTGCTGGGGGCAGCCCCATGCTCCTGGTTTCCCTCATCCATACACAAGTATCCAGTTTACCAGGCTCTTCCCCTCCCATTTCCCCCCGTGTGTCCCCCCAACTTGTATTCACTGCAATCCCTGCAAACCCAGGCTGGCTTTAGAGGAGCCAGTGGGGGATGCAGGCAGGGACCCAGCGCTGCAGGGACAGCCCCGAACTGCAGAGCCAGCAAACCCCAGCTCTGGCCCAGATCACAGGGGATGCGCAGATGCAGGTGGACAGCCCCAGCCCCCCCTTGGCATCCTGTTCCCCCCCCCAAAGCCCAGCCCTTCCCTCTGGATTGGAGCACTGGGTGCCCCCCCCTTTGCTCTCCATCTTCATGCAGTCTGCAGAGGTGCATTGTGGGAAACTCCCAAGTTTCCCCCCTTCCTCTGCCTTTTCCCTCCCTCCTCTCTGCGCAAGAGCCAGCTCCCAAGGTGTGACTGCAGGACACAAGGTAAGAGCTGCTGCTTTCCTCCCCATACAACAGCACCCAGGGGGGAGAGTGCCGGGGGCCTGAGCTATGGGTGCTGCGTTCCTCTTATGGGTGATGGCGAAACAGAGACCCCCATCTACCTGGTCAAGGTGAGTGTCCCCTGCTTGCAGCAGCCTGGGATGGAGGTCAAGCGCTCAGGACCATGCATCCATACAGCTCCCCCTGTTAAACACTGCTGCTTTCAACCCAAACCAGTGAGGACGGGTGGCCCCCAGCAGCTCCCTTCCCCCCCCCCCCAGCTCCCTGCTTCTGCTCCTTGAAGGTCAGGCAGCCGGAAAAGCCATTTCCGCATACGCAGCGCGTGGGATCCCAACTGCTCCCGGTGCTTCCGCGTACCTGCGGTCCCCTCGGCTGTGCTGGCCTGATCCCACTGCGCCGGGATGGACGCTGGGCTCTGATGCTGCAGCCGCGCTCTTCCAAGCATGGAGAAGCGGAGCCATGTGCCGGAAGCGGGGCTGCCGGGAGGGAGGAGGGGAAGCGGCAGCATCCCCATCTGCAGCCCTCAGCCTTGGCAGGAGGCTGAGCCCTCCCCAGCAGGGTTTGATCTGGTTTCCAGCGCATTTCCTCTTCCTTCTGCATGGTTTGTGGTGTTGCTTTGTGCTCTGCCTGGGGGGCTGTGGGGGGTGTGTGGTGTGTGTTAATGTCTGTTCTTGCTGTGGGTGCTGAGGCAGGAGTCAAGCACGGAGAGGAGCAAACAGCATCCTGTAAATCATCTTTCCAGGGGAAGAAGGCAGGGATGGTCCTGTTAGGTTTGATATTAAAAGGATGTCCTTCGGTATCAATCCAGCTGGGGCTGGAAAGGAGCTCGCAAAGGGAAATCTGACCCCAAAACAGATTAAAATAGAGAGATGACAGAGGGAGTAATGCCTACGTTGGGCTATGGGGAGAATATTGCACTGAACGAGTGGCAGGGAGGAGGGTACCAGGGCTGTGTGCTTCCAGGGATGGAATGCATGGGGGATGTTGTGGCTTTTTCAGCCTCGAGTCCCTGCTGCTCTCTTTGCTCCCTGTCTCTTTGCAGCGACCTGTTGCTTTGGTCCCTGCTCCCGTTAGGTCCCTGCTCATCCGGCAGCTTCTGATGGGGTTCGCGGGGGGAAAAGAGGATCTTTATGCTTGGATTTTGCTCAGCCTGGGCAGACTTTGGCCCTGGGGGGAGGAGGAAGCGCTCCCATTGCAGCCCCGTTTTCCTGGGTGGGGCTTGGGCAGGATGCTGCCGGGAGAGGGAGGATGCAGCAGCCTGGATCCAGCTCCCTGCTCCGTCTCGGCGCTGACCTCCACAAGTTTGACCTTCACAGGTTTGACCTTCAGCGTTTCGCATCTTTCCTCAGCCGCAGTGCCCAGCACCAGCCTCTGGCACTGGGATAATGTGGTGGGATGGGGGAAGAAAACCAGAGTTCCCCTAAATGCGGATATTCATCCCTCGGCATCCATCCCCTCTCTGGCAGGCTGCTGGGGCTGGGGCCTGTGAGCACCCTGGCATGCTCTCCCCATCCTTGGTTCAGCGTGGGGGTAGGCAGAGGGGAGGGATGGAGCTCTCTGAGTGAGCGTTTCTGTGCTGGATGAGCCCCATTCATCCTCTCCCAGATGCTTCCCAGGTTTCTGCAGGCAGGGATTGCGCTGTGGCTCTGTCACGCAAGGTAAGTGATGGGCTTTATCCCAGAGTGTGCCAGGAGCATCCCGGGAAGGTCACTGCCCGGTGCTGTGTGGTCCCCCCAGTTCTCAGGTTGGTGCCTGCAGAGCTGCGGACCGATAGATCCAGGACCTGGCTCTGCACATGCAGAATTGTCTCTATAGTCATTTGCTGCCCACAGCAGAGCCACAAAGGAGGGTGATGCCACCAAAGCCTGGTGCGATCCTGCCATCGATCCCGAGGGATGGGGTTAGGATGGAGCTGAAGAGGGATGTTAAATTTGCTGCTGTTTCCTTCAGTGGTTGGGGCTGTTTCACCGTCTCAAATATAACCCGCATCGTCTTTGCTTGTGGATGCTGAATTTGAGATAGAGGAGCCACTGACTGTCAGGAACAGGCCTTACAAGCAGAGATCTGTTACAATCAGCCTTCTGCATGTGGGTACCAGCTCCTGGCTCCCTGGGGAGCAGCATCCCAAACTGGGAGCATCTGCCCCCTTGCCAAAGGCTGTTCCCAAGTGCTGGCAGGCTCAGTGTAAAGAGCAGGGCTCTGGTGGGAAGGGATGAGCTGTTCATCCTTCTCCAGCAGGCAGGGAACACTTGCTGACCCTGCCACAGTGTTATTCCAGGGATGGCACCACTGAGCCTTTGCAGAGCAGAGAACTGAGACATGGTCCCAACCATATGTTAGGATGGATGTGGTTGGGAATTGCTCATCTGCTCCCTCCTGGAACACCTCCAAGTGCTGGAGGAGGATATGTCACCGATGCTGAGCTATGAAGCTGTGCTTGGAAGGGTGACAGCTCCCTTGTCAATAGCAGAGCTGCTGCAGGAGGCTGCTGGGCCAGCTTCTTATGGGGCTTTTGGGCTCTGGTGGCCTCTCTTCTGATCGTACAGGAGATGCCAGCCTATCCCCAGGAAGGGATGTGCCACCTTTTGATGCACCAACTTGTCCCCAGTGCCCTAGGGTTGCTGGCATTGAACTGCTGGCTCTGGGAGGGCTGGAAATGTGTTATAGAGACACAAAGTGAATGGATTTGAATGCAAAGGCCAAGACGTGCAGTGTCCAGGGCAGGATGCAGGGGTGGCATAGTGGTCTGGGATGCAGGATGCACCCAGACGTGTGCCCATACCTGCCTGTGAGATGCCACTCTGGTGGGTGAAGGCTCTGTGGTTCACCTTGCTGGCTGCACATCTCCCACTGCATCTCCTGAATCACTCCCTGTTGTAAACTGCTCCAGTGCTTCCATCCAGTGTCCTGCAGAAGAGTTGCCATGGAAAACAGTCATCCCGGCTGAAAATACTTGCCTTTGTGCCCTTAAACGTGTGCTTTGGGTGAGTGATGCTCAGCCCAAGCAGGGGGAGGTTTAATGTTTCAACACCTCATTGTTTTTGATGGGTAAAGCTACAATCTTGGTCCACCACAAAATATGGAATTAGAAAGTAGGAAATCAGTACCTGATTGTGTCTGATGTGGGGCTCAAACCCAGGATGGAAGCTGGGCCAGCACAGCCGAGTGAGGGGCTCTGGAGCTGTTTGAGCTATGGCAGTGTCCCTTTGGAAGCCGTGTTATGACCCTGAGGAGCTGGGATTTGCAGCAGGAGGGTGTTTCTATCCCAACCTCTCAAAGCATTCCCAGCTTCTCTCTCATTCTAGAAGCTGTGGCTGAGACTGCAGCAGGTTCAGTTGCACCACGAGAGCTGGTGGCACTTGATGGGGGACTAGGCAGCTTGTCCAGCCTTGCCAAGCATGACTTCCCCTGCCAGCACCGTGCTGGGTACAGCTCAGTGCCTACCCCTATAGACATGAGTCAGAGCATGTGATTGGCACCGCTGGAGAGTCTGAGACAAAGATCTTCTGTTTCCCAATGCTGTTTTGGCAACGCTTTCCTGATTTCTGCTGTGTTCTGGGAGCCAAACCATGGCAAAGGGGTTTGTGCTGTGGATACCAGTGCAATGTGGGTGATGCGCTGCCCCTTTGGGACTGTGTGGGATGGACACGGATGGAGGAGTGAAGGAGCGCACTCGGTTGGGGTTCCAACCTGTGTGTGTTTGACAGGGTTGTGAGCAGGAAGCTGAAGCGAGCTGCAAGTGCCTGTCAGCCCCTGGGCTGCAGGGAAGGGGCTGGGTTTGTACCCACGAGGTGCCCTGGAAGGAGCTGGTGCAGCAGGAAGCGGTCCTGCTGATGGCAGGGTGAAATAGCAGCAAGCCCCGCTGCCCTCAGTGCTGCGGGCTGAAGAGCAGAGGGAGTCAATTCTACCACTTCTCATGGGTCTTACTGCTTTATTTTCACCTAAGGGAGAGAAGAGCACAGCACAGAAGGAGGAGCGTGGTTTTGCCATGCACGTGGCTGTGGGCAGAGTGCCTGAGCGGTGCGGGTTAGAGCTGTGCTTTGGGTGTAACAAGGGACTGAAGTAAAGCCCTTGGCAGAGTATGGTGTGTCTGCAGGGGGGGTTGGACTGGATGATCCCCAGAGGTCCCTTCCTACCCCAGCAGTGCTATGAATGCCACCTTCATCTCCCAGAGGGCGGTCAGGCCAAGCTCACTCCACTCAGGTGTGGTCACCTGCAGAGGCCATGGTGTAGAAGATGGTTTTGCCTTTCTCGGGACTCCTGCTGGTGGGGAGTGCATTTGGGGTGGTTGTGGGACCCCAAACTGCCGTGTCACCCATGCAGGAGCATGCCAGGGCAGCCTCTGGAGAGGACACTGGAACCTGGGTTGTAAGCTGGGACTTTGCCCCATCTCTTTGTAGTTGGTGCCCATTGTGGTGCTCAGGGCCTGCATCCCATAGCCATTCCCTTTGCAGATATAAGGCAGGGCTAGAGGAGACCATCCTCCTCCCGCATCCCACTTTGGTACCGGGAATAACCCCGCCTCTGAACTGATGCATCACCCAGAGAGAGGTGGGAGCGATGGGCAGGGTCCTGCGAGGCTGGATGTGCTCTGTGATGATGGATGCAGTTTGGTCACTGGGAGCAGCCACAGGACTGACGCAGCCATAGAGGTTTGCTGGCAAATCTCCCTCTGTGGCAGCGACTTGAAGTGCTGCTGCTGCCTTTAAAAAGACTTCTGGCATCTGACAGTCTGCAGGTCGAGGTGGAAAGGGTTTGTTGAAGAGGGAGACATTCAATCCAGGAGGGAGGGATGTGGGGAGCACCAAGAAACAGCCTGGGAGAAGGATCCATAAATATCCCATCAGTGAAGCGGGTCAGCAGCCTCTGGTGCTGTGTCTCTGGGGGGTCTGGTGGGCAGCAGGCTCCCTGCTCTGGTCCTGCTGCACTGAGGCTGCTCAGCAGCATCTCTGACGAGCACCCCTCTTGCCATGCTTGCCTTGTGTTTGATCCCATTTGCTGTGGATGGCATCAGGAGTGGGGGGATAAACCAGGCTGAGAGGGAGCTCAAAGCCCCCTCGGGGAGCTGAGCTCCTTATGTAAAGCTGGTTTAATATTGATGGTGGTACCGAGGCACTGCATTACCTCATCTGTCTTCGCAGCACTTCTTGGAGGTGGGGGAAAGGCTTAGTCACTATGTCATCGCTTCTCTTGGGTGCTTGCCTGGCATCTCCCTGCCTTTAAAGTGGTTATTCCCCCTCCCCAGCAGCTCAGGAAGGGGGTGAAGTGCTCTTTGTGCCCATTGGAAATGGGGAGTTGAAGTATTGAAGCACAAAATACGCTGCTCAGTCACTGGGATGGGGAGGGGACGCAACACAAATCCGGCCTGGATGGATCACTCCCTGTATGGCAGAGGAAACAGGCACAGAGCCCTGAGAATGCTTTCCGAAGGACAGTGTCTGCTCCTCCAAGCTGTGTTACCTGTGGGTTAGGCAAGAAGGCTGAGGGCTCGAGAACTGAGCTCTTGGAGCCATCAGCAACTTCCCACTTCAGTGAGGGAGAAAGTTGGGCCTTGGCTGTCATAGAATCATATCATGGGCTGGTTTGGGTTGAAGGGAGCTTCAAGCTCCTCCGGTTCCAACCCCTGCCACGAGCAGGGACACCTTCCACTGGAGCAGAGTGCTCCAAGCCCCTGTGTCCAACCTGGCCTTGAACACTGCAGGGATAGGGCAGCCACAGCTTCTCTGGGCACCCTGTGCCAGCGCCTCAGCACCCTCACAGGGAACAGCTTCTTCCTTATGTCCAACCTGAACTTCCCCTGTTGCAGTCTGAACCCATCACCCCTTGTCCTATCACTGCAGTCCCTGATGAAGAGTCCCTCCCCCGCATCCTTGCAGCCCCCTTCAGACACTGGGAGCTGCTCTGAGGTCTCCATGCAGCTTCCCTCCTCCAGGCTGAACAGTGTTTTAAGGTGAACCCCATGCAGCAAAAGCAGGGCCAGCCTGGCTGCAATCAGTAAGCTCTTTCGAACTTCTACCCTAAAATAAGTGAGGAGCGTGATTCCAGCTCTGCCTTCTGCTGTGGGGCACAAACCCCGGTTGATTTCAATGGGGTTGGATGGTTCTGTACATGATGTTCAGCTGAGCTAACCAGGACTTGCAGCTGCTCCTGCAGTCTTCTCATTGCAGCACATACGCAGTCCCTCCTTTCCTTAACTCTCTTCCAAGCCACTTTGGTACACTGGGAGATTTGGGAAAGGGAGGTGGGAATGGATTTAAGCCTCCGGATCACAGGAGAGACACCCCAAGTCCTATGTTGTGGTGCTCTGAAATAATCCTTTCTCCAAGGCAATGTGCCATGATCACAGCCTGTTTCTTTTGCCATTAAACGTCAAGTGGCAATGAACCTGCATTGCCCTCAGCCAGTAACCCTGGACCTCTTTGGAGAAGCCTTTATCTCGCTGAACAGGATGCCTTTCCATCGGCACATCATGAACTTGCTTTATCCATGTGATCCAGCTGATTTCCCTCTCACCACTTCAGTCCTATGGTAATATTCCATATGACTGTGCTGTTTTCCATCTGAAGGTCTCATGTTGGTGAGTTCAGTCTCCTGTATCGCACTGATTGGCACTGAAGAGGTTGAAATGCAGAGGTTATGTAGGAAGCCTGTGGCAGCGCTTGGTCCTCCCAGTTTCTAACAGCCTGGTCCTGGTCCTTTCAGCTCATCTCACATTGTGTAGTCACAGCACTGCTGCTCGTTTGGTTTTCCCTGTTCCCTTTCCAGGGAATTGTGTGGTTTCAGCTTCCTCTTTGAAGTGGCCCAATCCTAATTCTCCTCTTTACGCATGTTCCGCCCCAGGAACACAGTCTGCAGATGTCAGTCTGAAAGCGGCCGCTGGGGCCTGGATGTGTGGTGGTAACTCGGTCCTGGGAGCCAGAGCCAAACTGCGCTTCCCAAAGGGAAGCTGTCTGAGGAGGGCATCATTTCGTGTCCCTTAGGATGCTCATTTGCTCTTGAAAATGGCCAAATGCCAGCTGAGGCTTACAGAGCCTGCTGGAGGACCTGAAATGAATGGGGTTTGGTGTCTCTTCTTCCTCCATGGCACTGAAAACCTTTGTTATGTTGGTGTAAGGGCAATTGGCTGAAGAATATGATGGGGACTGTGTTGGGTGTTGTTCAAGGTCCCCCTTTAGCTTCAAGAAGGAGGCTCCTGCGAGGCACAAACCATGTCCTCCTGCACTGCTCGGTGCTTTCAGCTATCCTGGCTTCCAGCTATGTCCTTCCCAAGGGAACTGTGGGCAGGCTTGTTTGTACACCCCATCTCCTTGCAGATGACATCCATCCCCAGCCCATGGCTGCGCCCGTGCTTGGCTCAAGCAATTTGGAATTGCAGGATCGTCTTTGCCATGGTTCGGTTGCTTCAGGCTAAGGGGTTTGGGGGCTGACAGTGGAGATGAGGCAGGAAGAAGCATTAATGCTGGCCTAGTAATAGGAACGCAATTAATTCTCTGCCCAAAAGGCAGGAGAGACAATGCTACCTATGAGAATGGGGCTTTGGTGCTTGTAACTCTTCTCTTTGTCCCATCAAGGCAAAGCTTCCTGCCTTCTTCCCGGGCAGGTAGGAATAACAAAGAAATGGAGGGGAGGATAGGGGGTAAGGAAGAAGATTTGAGGATATATAAGGTCTTTTCTGCCATCTCTGGCTCTTTCTCCACAGCACTGGCTACAGGTCTGATGTGGTCAGCAGCTATTTCTGAGGCTGATGTTTTCAACTGGAGGAAACCCGAAGTGTCTCATACAAACCATACAGATGAGGTCCTCAGTGCCATGGGTCAGTGGTGGCCTTGGCAGTGCTGGGGAATGGTTGCACCTGATCTTAAAGGGCTTTTCCAACCTGGCTGCTTCCATGATTCGAAGTTCCTGCTTTTCCCTTCCAGCTTGAAACAGCGGGCGGGAAGGCTGTAGGGCCTGGGGCTGGTCTCTGCAGAGGGAAGCCCTTCTACTGTTGTTATGGTAAAGCTATCAGTGACTCATCTGCTCCACTCGGTGCAGATTGATGCAGCTTTCCTCTGTGCAGCGGATGAAATCGATGTATTACATATACAGGAGGCAGATGAATAGATGTATTTGCTAATTCATTGCAGGGGGGAGGCAGAAAAGGTGCCCTTCAGGGAGCCAAGGGAAGATGCTCCTCATGTCAGCCCAGTTGCACTGACCTTGAGAGCCGCACTGGCCAGAAGCATCCCAGGGGGGCTCTGGGGTTTGCGTGATGCTGCTTTTGCAGGGGCTTTTATTCCCCCCTTTTCTCCCCGATCACTGCTTCCATTACCTCTGCTCCCTCTTCCCAGCCCGGTTTAGCTGCTGGGAAGTGAACACCCCCCCCCGGCAAGGCATAGGTTGTTAAAGAAATGGCACAGGGGTGGAAAGGGAGGGAATGAAACCTCTTCCTCACAAAACCTTCCTCCCAGTGCTGCTGTCTGTGTAGGAGGCAGAGAGGGGGAGGAAGGGGGAGGCAGGCACTGAGGAGCAGAGAGAAGGGAGGAATAAATAGATGGAGGAGCTCTAAAGAAGACAGCAAAGGTAGAGAAACAGGCCATGAGAGAGCAACTTTGTGTGCTGGAATGAGGGAAGAGGGGGAGACAAAAGGCTGTGGAAAAAAACCTCACATCTGCACATGCAGGCTGAGTTTTGGGAATGAGGAAAGCACCTCTCTTCAGTCTGGGGGACACAGAAGTGCTTAAAGAGGAGCACAAGCCCCAGGGCTGGAAAGGGAAAGGAGAGGGGGTGATACCCAAGGTGGGGAATCTGTCTGGGAGGAAGGTAACAACGTACAGAAGGGGTTAAGTGCTGTGATGGGAGAGGATGTTCTGCTAAGAGGACCTTGGGTCAGGGCAGAAGTAGCAGAAAGGGAGCCTGAGCTTCTCAGATGCATCATCTCAACTGAGCCAAAGGGTCTGGAGGGCTGCTGGGCAGTTCTGTGCCTACATCCAGACATAGAAAACCACCTCAGAAAGCCCTTTCATGTGGAAACTTCAGAATTGCTGATATTGATCTTTTTGCCTTACTTTGATTTCTGCATCTTTTAAAACCTTTTCTAATCTGTGTGTGGAACTTCCATTGCTTTTAGTGGAAACTCACCTGGAAATCAAGGCATTCTCTGCTGAGCTGTTTGCAGTAGAGCAGGGCTGGGGGACAAGGCACAGAGCAAAGCCAGCCTTCCTGCTTCCAGGAGCCTGGGAGGCAGAGCTGCTCACTGAGGGGTGTGGATTAACGGTGAGGTCCTTGGTCCATGCAGAGCCCCCATTTCTCAGCAGAGAGGCCAGTTTCCCCTCTCCATGATTTACCCACCACCTCCATAGGCTGCACGTGGCTTTCCTAGGGGAAGAAGCAGGCGTTTAATGCTTGGCTTATATTGTAGAACCACAGAAATAGTGGAGAGTGTGTGAGTGGCCCAACTAATTGCTATCAAAGTGACTAAGCAGGTGATGTAATATTCATGACATGATGAATCTGGCTCTCCCTGCTCTAACCGCTGAACCCACTTCAGGCTTGGGCTCCACTTAATATTCCTTTGTGTCATCCTTGTACCAGATGTAAAATGAGGATGGATTGCTCCCAAAACGAAGGGCAGAGACCTGTGAGTGACTCTGCAGCCTCAGCCATGGATCTACATAGGGTTTCTGCTGAGCAGAGCTCTATGACTGCTTTTTGGAGGCAGTAGGAAGGAGAAGGTGGTACCTACAGGGGTATTACCAAAGGAGCAAGAAGAGGACAATATGCCTGCACTTGGCCAGGTCTATGTGTTTGTCTCCCAAGCCCCAGAGAAGGCCTTAAGCTTGGTGAGTATCTGGGATTGTGTTTGTGTGGTTACAGGATGTTCAAGTGTATGACACATCTTCAGTGAAGCACGAGGGGAGAGTGGTGGTGCTGTGGGTTCCCAAAGAGGTGTAATAGCACAGGCTCAGAAATGGAAGTATTGTTCAGCTGCAGGCAAATAGACTGTGCTCTTCTTTAACACACAAGGTGGGTTTGAACCAGGTAGAGCTGCTAGGGAAATCTGCATGCTGTTGTTTTCTCCATGGGAAGGGCATGGACTTAGATTGAGTTAAAAACCTAAGGGAAGAGTAGCTGCTATCCTGCTTAACCCTGGCTATAATAACCCTGGGGCAAGTTATCTGCCTCTCGCCTTCCAATGTGCCATCTCAAACCTGGCCAGCTTGGATCATCTAACGCCTTCTGGAGGCTTCAGGCTCCATCTCAGCAGATCTTACCCAGCTAGAATTCATCCTCTAAGGGAGGTGTGTAAGGTAAGTGCTGTGAAAAGCCTTCTGGAAGTGCCTGGCCCCATTCCCTGCTACAGAAAGAGCTGAGACCGCACTCGCAGGTAACTGCCAGCCTTTCAGACAGCCTTTTCAGTGTATGATGTCCCAGTCTATGGTCACCATGCCTGGTGCAGGATGAGAGTGATGGACTGCCATGATTTAAGTGCTACAGCTCCCTCAGTCAACTCCAGTTGAGAAGCCGGTGCCCATCAAACAATGGCTTACAAGGGAGAACAAGAGGTGGGGGGTGTTCTGTCTTACACCAAGCTTTGCTCTGGCATTTCTGCACAAAGCTTTGCTCTGGCATTTCTGCGAGCAGGTTTCCTCCAGGCCAGTGTTTCTATGGAGATGGAGGTTGGAACACCACCGTCTTAGCCTGTTTCCCAGAGGAGCCAGCAGCACTGACCATTGCTGCAACCCTGGGACCTTCTTGGCTGTCATGAAAGCAGCGATCCGCACTCTGAGCCGCTTCGGAAGGAACATTTGTCTGTGGAGGTTTTTGAGGAGCCTCTTTACATCTAAATCCAGGCAGCGAATAAGCTCCTGCTTCCCTGAGCAGGCAGAAAGCTCTAAGCAGGCTCCTGGACGTCAGCAGGAGGTAATGATGCAGGCTCGGATCCCACTGCTGCCTCCTGTTTGCTCATTACTGCCCAAGCTCCAAGCTGATGCAGTGCTTCACCGGGTGGCAGCCTGCCCAGCAGCCACCTCCTCGCCTCCTGTCACACAGAGGTGTAGCCATGGGAGCTCCATGTCCTGGCTGCCTCTGCCTATTGAGACTCGCTGGGGTGATGCTTCTGTTGTGGTTTTAGCACCTTTCTTAGCCCATTTTGTCCATTGGCTGCATTCTCTGGGTGTAGCTGTGCTGTTCACTGCTTTCACCAGAAATGGCTCCAGTTAATCCCCTGCAGCACATCTGACACCCTGCTCAGCTCTGCAAGGAGGCAGGAGTGAGATCTCTCAGTTGCTGTGAGATGCAGCGTTACAGTAAACGGATGCACTTGCACCGGAGCCAATGCAGTGGCTGGCACCAGCGGAGGATCTGCTGCTTGCCTTACTTTGTTGTGGCTGCACCAGAAATGCTGACAGCAATAATCCGTGTAGCTGCGATAACTGAGGAACTAATCCTGCTTTTTCTGCAGTATCCATCTGGAAGGAGAGGATCAGACAAGGTCACACATTAACCACTTCCTAAACTGAGCTGCTGCCGGAAAGGTAGAGGGTGAGATACAAGCAGGGGGGAGCTATCGATCCACTCTCCTATGGAACACAGTGTTCTCTCCTTGGCCAGGAGGAAGGGATCTGTGCTGAGAAATGAAAAGTAAGAGTTATGTGGTTGGACATGAGTATCGTCACTGACAAATGGCATCACATATAGAGATGGGGTGCACTTGTCTTGATTACAGATGAAGCCTGGCTGTGGCAGCAGGGATGACAGGCAGTGCAACTTGCTTGATGTTCTTGCAGGTACAGGGGCTGTAGTAGAAGCTGTGGATACGGCTCGGAGTTACTAAAAGAAGAACCAGCCTCTTCCCAGTTGTGTTTCTGTCCTCCTCTGTTACCTCGTAGGCTGGCATTGGATGATGCTCTGTCCTTCCACTCACCTCATTGCTCTGCTTCCTCTTCTAGGTGCTGTATCATGCTCAGATAGGACCCCGCCAGTGTGAGAATCATCTCAAGGCAACCACTGCAAGGGGCTGAGCTCAGGTGGTTCCTCTGCCTTCTGCAGCAGCCAGAACAGCAGCAGAGGAGAGCTGGGATAGCCCCGTGCACCGCACCCGGTCACAACCCACAGCGCTCGCAGGGATGGATTCCAAAGGCAACGTCCGAAGCGGGAACAAACCCGACGCCAAGGCCCCCAGCTCCGGGAAGCTGGAGAAGCCCAATCCTGCACCTGCCACCAACGCAGACAAGAAGGATCCCTCCAAAGAGCAGCCTGCTCCTGCCACCGCCACCTCGGCCACCAAGAAGGTGGGAAGCGACGCTGCCGTTGCCAACAACCACAGCAGCCTGAAACCCAGCCCGGCGGCCGCCGAGACACAAGAGGCCACGGGCCCGTCCCCTGACTCTGAGCACAAGGGAAACAGCTCCGAGGAGGCGCCAGGCAGCATCTTCGACAACGTGAAGCCCTTGCTCGTCATCGGAGGGGTGGCAGTGGCCGTCCTGGCGGTGGTTCTGGGAGCGGCATTCCTAGCCCGGAAAAAATGATGGAGCCGGGGTGGGGAGGAGGAACCCAGCGCAGCTGTACAGCTCCTTTTGAGACCAATGCATGCAGAGAAAGTCTATACATATCTCTCTATATACATATATATATAGTGAGCTAGATAGGTCAACAACAACCACCAACTGCAAGTCCAAGTCTTGTTGAAGACAACTGCGGTTTGACCCGGTGCGGGGTAACTCCGTGCACTCCATGTGTTCTTTCATGTACTATATCTTGGCTTCTACCACTGTGTATAGATTACAGCTTCTCCTGACGGGTGTAAATGGTGGTGTCCCCTCCCCTCCCCTGTGGTCCTCCCTGGAGACACCCTCACCTCTCTTGCAGTCCTCTGTTTTCGAGTCCAAAGTGTTCTATGTCCCGTCCAGAGTCCCTGCTTTGTCTTTTGGCTCCTGTTTGGCTTGGTTTGAAGTTGGGTTGTGGTGAAGATGATGTAAGGGGGAGATGGAACCTCGTGCTAAGACCCGCTCTGCCTGTGGCTGTGTGTTGGGCTGGTGTTTATCCAGCAACCCCAGAGCAGGGGAAGCACTGGGCAATGGCAGGCTCCATGACCAAACAGCAAAGTGTGATCTCTCATAGGTGTCTCATGCACCCGCTGCTCATCAACCCACCTGAGAAACCCAAGTTAAAAGTGCCCCAGAGAAAACTGCAGCCGTGGTAGAGCTGAGGATGCAACGTGGTATGTCACCTCAAGCCACTTCTCTGGCTGAGCTGCTGGAGGGAGCGAGCAGAGGGGCTGTACAGTGCATGCAGAGATACCTGGTGTTGCCCCATGCTGACCTCGGGCAGGCAGGAGCTGCCATCTGCTTGGTTCCTTGCCTGCTGGCAGGCAGCCTTCAGGATGCCGGGGCTCAGCAGGGTCATCCGGGCAGTGTTTGGGAATAGGCTTTGGTTTGGATCTGGGATTTCCTGGGTTAGGCTGGGCTCTGCAGGATGCTGCAGCCTCAGCTCAGACTTCCTGGAGGTCAGCTGGGCTCTTTCTGGTCATTTCCTTGGGCTATGGATCAGGCTTTTCACCTGATCTTTCCCCTGCTGAGGGCTGCGGCCTCTTGGTACATGAGAAGGTAAAAAAGGGAGCCAGGAGCTGGTTTTACGAGCAGAGAGGAACCTGGGACCCCATGAGAATAACACAGCTTTAAACCCTATTCAAGGGCTCCAGATGCCCATCTGCCCTGGGGGGATTTCTTTCCTCCCTCCTCTGACAGTAGCAGGGATTTGTGACTGCTTCACACTTTGGGAGTGGAAACAAATTCCCATCCTCGGGAACAGCCTGGTTTCGTTGGTGAGTACCTTGGCTCTAAAGCCAGACCTCGTGAGGGGGAGAAGGAAGGCAGGTGATGAGAGAGGGTGTTCAGTGCATTGGCTGATGCTATTAACAGTGTGAGGTGAACAGACCTTGGTCTGAAAGCTTCCATTATTCTTGGCTGCTGTGCTACAGAATAACAGAGTCTTATGGTTTTAAATTAGGCCAGAGCTTAGGAGAGGTCAGAAGTGTGGAGTCCCCAGCGCTCAGCAGCAGTTGGAGCTGATGGGCAGGGGTTGGAGTGATGGTTGGCAAGAGGTTGTGACAGTGTGGAGTGAGTTCAGTTGAAGAACCCGAGTTGTACATCTTGAACTGAGCCTGGATGCGTGAATTCAGTGGATGCAGGGCCAGAGGAAGGGTTGTGTTCCTTAGGTACTGCCTCGGGGGTAACTGCTGCTGGTGGGTGGGTATAACCTGATCTGGCTCACGTCTGTCTTATTTACCTCCAGGAAGCTGAATGCACATGGCTTCCCCAAACACAAGGTATTTTAACACAGCCTGCCCACTCCTATGGTGAGCTTCGCCATCCTCTTTCCCCTACAAACCCATCAAATATTCCCAAAGATGCACAGACTGTGGGACTATGGGATGCTGCCTTCTGATGAACCTCAGGCTGCGTGCTGCTGAAGTTTAATGCCTGCCTGTACAAGAACAGAGACAAGGGGTGGGCATGTTGGGTTTGGAACCAGTGCCACAGCCCCGGGGAATCCTGGTAGCTCAAAGCACTCTGTGCACATGTTGTGGATGTGTCTCCTCGCAGCACTGTCTCTTACAGCCTGGAGGCTCTATTTGGTTTGCAGCAGAAGGCTCCATCGTGGTGTTTCTGTAAGGCCACTTTTCTCTTGCGAACTGATTCCCCCTCCTCCTGTTTTGCAGATGTTCAGAGGTTATTTTGGGGACAGAGAGGGGAGAGCAAACAATGGCAGAGGAACAGGAAGGCACCTGGAAAGCAGAGCTGTGAGAGAACACTGCTCAGAGGCAGTCCCAGCACAGCTCCCTTGCAGTGGCTGCAGCTGGGCTTTGCAAGAGGACCCTGCTGGTGCCCTGCCCAACCTCTTCCATGCTGGGGAGAGACCTCACTGCATCCCAGCTCCTCCTATTCCCCCTTGCACCCTGATCTGTGCATTCTGGTTCCCCGTGAGAGGAATCTGGGTGCACAAAGCAGAGGCAAACCACAGCGCGGTCCTGCCAGGAACCTGAGCTCCAGGCCCGTACCTGCTGGGAATAGAGCACCATATCCAAACTGCCCGGGTTTGGATGGGGGGTGGCTGCTCCTGGGCTCCTCTTCCCTCAGGTCTCTGACGCACAAAGCTCTTGGCAATAGGGAATCTTTGCCTATGTTGCTCATGAGGAACGGAAATGGGACCCTGCTGCTTTGAGTCATGGATTGCCAAAGGAGGGTGGTGATTCCAGACAGTGATTTCAGATGTTAGGGAGAGGCCTGATTGCAAGAGATGCTTCTGCCTGTCCTGGCTGCTCCCTCCCTCAGCCCCAGCACATGATTATTTCTTCAGCAGTGTGTGACGTTCTCTATTCCAGATAGAACATCTATCTATTCTGCCATGACCAGCGTAGATAGAGCGGGAGGAAAAGGAACTGCCTGTTTTACTTTCTAAAGTCCCCTATTATGCTTAACTTAAAGGGTTCTTTATTTCCTTGACTTAACCTTTGGCAACAGAAGAGGGGAAACCCAATTGTCAGCCACCGTGGGCCTTAACCATTTCTGTACACCTCCAACTTCCCCCTGCCCTTTTTTGCCCTCAGATGCCAGGAACACACCGCAGAGATGGTGATGGGGCTACAGCTCATCTCTGGGGTATGTAACCACGTGTGAGCCCTTCCTAGGCACTGAGCAGGGTCTGTCCTGTTCATAAGGGGGTTTCCACCGACTGATGGCTTAGCATTGCTGTCTGCTGTCCAGGTTTGGTACCTGGGCCTCACCTCTTTGGCAGTTTGGTTTGGAACATACCTGTGTTTGTGTGTGTATACACCACCCTGCCTTGAAGCATATTCTGTGTCTCTATGCATACATACACATGTATGTATTAATGCAGTCTGGGAGAGGGGGGAACAGCCAACCTGGAGATGCCCCTTCATTTGTTGCCCTGCATTCCCACCAAGTGTCTGTGCTGTCTTTTGTTGTGCCATTCACATCATGCCATGTAGCACCTGGATTCCTTTTCACTCCTGGTTTCTTCTCAGTGCAAAGAATGTATGGCTAGTGAAGTGCTGAATGTATGGTGTGCCCATTGTGCTTGAAGTCAAAGCTCCTGTTCCCCCTCCCTGGATAGTTGTGTGGGCTACTTGCTTTAAAACAAGGCACCTCTAGACTATACTGAACTGTACCGGACTGTGTTGTAGTGCTTTCTGAAGTGTGGGTCTAGTGTTGATTTGAGTCAGGTAGATCAAGTGTAGATGCCATACAAGCCCCTAAGCACGCAGCTGGGGCAATGCACTTCAGTCCTGACTCGCAAACGACACCCTCTTAGCAAACACCTCCTGTTCTGCCTTAATGTGCCAGGCTGTGCAGTGGTTTCACTCTGAGGTAACACACAACCAGCGAGCAGTAGGCTGAGAAGAGCAAATTCACCCCTCTCAGACCTGAAGCTGAAACCAAACCTGTGGAAGCAGAGGCTTCAATGCCTGAACTCGCTGTGCTAAATAAATAGTTGTCTTTTCTCGTACTGAGCACACGCTGTTATTTGCTTGATGTTCTTTGTGTGGTCTTTGTGCTATGAAGTCCTTCCAGTGGTACCTCCGTGGGGGAGAATGAACTAACGCTGAACTCAAACCAGATGCTGTGCTTGGGGTTTGAAGAGATCTAGATTGCTAGTTTACTCTTTTGATAAAGTCTATCAATTAGGAATTTGAAGACATTGTAGCTTAGCACTACAACTAGAGATTCAATTACTACACCTGATCTCAATGTGGTTTTAAGTAGCTATGAGTTTTAGTCAACTCTAAAGATGTCATTATGTTCTCTCAGTGGACGGTTTTTTGATGCTTCTAGCTTTAAGATGAAATGGATCACACTTCTGCTTCCTCTTTTCTCCTACGGATAAGTCCTGTTATTCCTATTAAGTTCTGCAGTAGGATGCAAGCAAATCTGGAAGCTGAAGGATAATGCAGCAGTGTTTTCAGCAGGGTAAGAATGCGTTCCTGCCAGCGCTGTTCACCTCATGCTTAAAGCACTGGGCAGGCACTTACCCTGAAGCACATCTTAGTTCCCTTAGGTTGAGTGATAAGTTAAAAGTGGGTGTATGTCTCTGCTCAATCAGGAGTTTAGGGGTCGATCCATGGGCTACTGAAAACAAGTTTTCCATTGGCTTCACCATGCTCTGCTCAGGTCTTTGAAGGCACCAGGGATACAACTGCAGGTCACTGTAAAATGCAAACTCATCCCAATGGCATGGGATTGACATGAGCATTCCTTAGTCCTGCTTAGCGTAAAGAATGTGTAACTAAAGCCCCAAGAGCTGGTGAGAGATGATTCCTGCCTTCAAAACTTCCTTTCCTGGAACCGCCACTGGGGTTTAGAAGTCAGCATCCTTCTCTTCTGGGAATTGGCTGGAACGAACACTCCTGAAGATGTGAGAGGAAAATCATCCTTCAGGAAACAAAGCAAAGAAGTAAGGCAATGCCAAAATGTCCTTGAGAGGTGGAATTCTTGGAATTTCAATCAGCTCTGCACCAAGATTCAAGGCAGTGCTTCTGAGAGGGTACAAGAAATGGTACAGAGATGTGCAGAGAAGAGAGAACAGCTTCATTATTGTCACAGTTTGGATAAGGACACATTAACTTCTATACCCCATCCACTTCTAGTTATTTCTCTTGGACAGAAGGAAAAACGACCAACTGATTCCATGATTCCATGCAAGTTGACCTTCACTGACTTTTCCAAAGGAATTTTTGCTGCCTCTGGTCAGTGTTAAAGGGTTTGTGAAGCACGGAAAAGACCTGAAGTTTTCTACAACCAATTTTGTAGGATTAAAGGAAATGGCAAGTTTATTGTCCAGGCATTTTGAAGGGCTTTGTTCTCCTTTTTCCCATCCTAAAAGGACTGAAAATCCAACCTATGTGCATTTCCATCCTCTCAGCCTGGGACTTCATGCTAGGGCAGGGATGCTGGTTCCCTTCCCAAGCCATGCAACATCTTGCCGCTCTCTCATTCCCATCACCATGAAGCTGGGAGACATCTCCCAAGGCACAGGAGCAGGCAACCACACCATCAACTGGCTGCAGTTCTGCTTTACCGGTTGGGCACCTCCCTTTATGAAGAGAATTGGCTTTGGTCTGGGTAATAAAGACTCTGTATCTAAGTTGCTGAAGACCTGACCTGGGCTTCCTGCACGTTTTAGGTCTTCCGAGTGACACTCAGTTGACAGCTCCACTGCAGAGAGTGATGAAGCCCGTGCAGCAACCTCCCGAGCTGCCATTCAGCCCATGTACTTCAGGCTTTATGCTCTGCAGGCTAAAGAAACCAGGAGAGGGCGATGGGAGCAGTGTCTGCTTAGTACTGTGCATCAAGTACTGCTGCTCTGGGCTTTTCAGCTCTACTGCTGCCATTTTCAGCTCTCTCTTTCTGCTAATGGACTTTTCAGCCCATCGTTTGTCTCTGTGTACTTCTCCTGCAGTGGTTTTGGCCTATTGTTCTCTTTAAACCCTCTCCTGCCCTCATTGAGCGGGTGATTAGTTCTCTCCTGAAGTTCATCTATTGGAAGTATTATTTAATCATTAATGGGAAGTTATCTTTTAAGTGTCAAAGGGCACAGAATAAAACGTCTGAGCTGTCATGGCAAAAATGAGAGGGTACTTAACCTAGGTTCATCGAACTGAAGGTAGTCATAGAGAAAGCTGATCTTGAGCTAGATCATCTTGAATTGAGATGATAACTCAAGGAGCTCCTGCGGGTACTGCAGTGTAACTGAGACCTTGGCTTGGAACATGCCCCACATGCCATTCAGCCAGACTTGCCTGGGCCTGTCCAACACTGTTTTTCTATGTCTTTTACTGCATCTTTCTGTGGTCTGCTCAGTCACTACCTTGTCTGGCCCTGAGGAGTTAGATCTGTTCATCTAAGGGGTTTTAGGATGACTTTTCCCTCTTTAAGATCATCAGTCCAGACCTGTGACCTGTTTTCCTGTTTAACACCAAAATTCCTAAGCTGAAGATGCCGGATGTGGCTCCATTGGTTTCTGGAGACCTAATTCATTGCTGGTCCTTCACGGATTCTTTGGCTACTGCACTGTATTCCCTTTCCTTTCCCCACTTTCTTCCCAGGCAACTGCAGATGTGGCCCCTCCGCAGCTAAGCACAAATCCTGCCCCAAGGCTGAGGCAGGCACATGAAAGGTACAGGCAGTGTTCAGCCACTGAGCACTCAAGAGCAATGCAGAATGTGTGAAGCTTTCATCTGCCCTTATTGCTAAGGTTTAAGGGTCTGAGTCTGCAAGATCCTGAGTGCTCTTATCTGCCATGGGAGCTCAGCAGATGAGGAAGCCACAGCTGGAGGGTGCCTTTCTTGTCTTTACTTTTCCATGGCAGCCAATGCAGGGCCATAAGCTCTGCTCAAGATGAAGCTGCCTGTCAGTCAAGTGGGAGGTGTTCTGGCTGCTCAAGAGATGCTGACACAGTGCGAGCACACACTACACTTGGCTAAAGCCAGTGCTGCTCCAGTCCTCCAGTTACTGGAGCAGCAAAAATACAAGCAGAGAAGAGAGGTTCTCAAGTGCTCAGGAGCTGGCGCTCAGCTGATATCAACCACCAACATTTCTGCTGACCTTGAAGAAGCAGCTCCAGGGGCCTAGCGCAGCATTGAGGATACAGAACATGGAAAAGATGAAGGATGCAGAACACTGCAAAGGTTGAGGATGCAGAAGACTGCAAGGATTTTTCGGTGTGAATGGGCTGCTTGGGTGTTATCACTTGATGCAGTAATGCAAGAGTTCTGGGCCTTCAAAATCCACACCTTATTCAACTAACCGTGCTGATAAGCTGGTATCAAAGCCTGCAGGATCACAGCTGTTGGCTTTCCAAGTGCGTGAGTTTGGTTCTACTATGTGCTATAGTCCCACTAGCTGCTTTGGACAGTGTGTGCTCTGCCTGGATGCTCTGGCACGCAGTACTTGGGGACTTGTGCTCTCCATTCCTTGAAGCCCTTCAAATTAAATAGATTTTTGCTGGAAAACATAACTTGGGTTAAACAGGATTTGGACCAATGTGTTGTTTTTGCTCCTGATTCTCCTTCAGTTGCTTCCAGCTTGAAATCCGCAGAAGACCCCATTATTTTTTCATCACTCAGAAGGCAGAGCCCTGGTGCAGCAGAGCAAGAATAAAGCTACAGGTTCTTTCTGTCTGTGCACAACGATGCTCCGGTACCAAACCTCCCACCAGGAAACCTTTCCTCATAATTGCAACTGTAAAGACCTGCATTGTATCCTTGGTTTTGCCACAGCAGCTTCAAGCACTCAAGATTCTTGAGGTGATTTGATAAGGACGAGGGTGCCCATACAATTTTGTCACGTTAAAAACCAGCCAACAAGTGAATCATTTGGCTTTCTGAAGTTTTGAGCAGCCCTTCTAAAAGCTGGTGCCCTTCCCCAAGTCACTGCTTAGGACCGTTCCCATTGATACCTAAGAGTCGCAATCTGGACTCCCCAGTGAAAACCAACTCTCTTCTAGTGGTAGGTGCAGGTTGATAACAAATTGGTGGAGCAATTAAAACAGTAGTAAGGGAACGTGAAGGTCAGATCACAGGGGATTTCGATTCTTTTCCTTATGGTTTGCTTGGATTCTGTTACTTTTCCTAGGGACTGATCCAAAGCCCTCAGAAAGTCCATGCTGGTAGCAGGGAAGCGCCTGCTGCTACCCCACAGGCATCTTCCCAATGGCACCAGTGGGTTTTGAGTCAGCCTCTACATGTGTTTTGCAAAGGATAGTGATCTTCAGAGCAACACCTTGATTTCTTCCCTGGACAAACAGACCTGCTTGTCACTGACACCTCTTGACCTGTGTTCAGCATACAGGGTTGGTTTGGGTTTTGCTTTCAGAACCAATATGCTGCTAAGACACATTTCCTGGAGGGAAATGGACACCTACCTACACACAAAGCTATCCAGCTAATTTATACCTTGTTGAATTTATAACCTTGTCTATGCTTCTATGGACACTTTGTATGGGCTGCAGCTCAAATCCTAAAATAGTCAAGAATTTTCCTTTCCCATATAGTATTCTATTTACTTTGACTTAAAACAAAAACAAGCGTATAAATGCAATAATGCAGGTAGACTAGAAATACTAGATTGAAAATTAAAGTAGTTTAGCTTGTCCCATTGTGACTGACAGTGTTGTCCAACACCCAACGCTGTACCTGACCATATTCCAGGCTTTCTATGTAGCTGAATCTAGTATTAGCTTTGAAAACCCATTGTATGAGTGGTGGGTGGATGGGTTTGGAAACGTGTGCTCTCTACACATTGTATGTTACTCACATCAGAAGCTGTATGGCCACTCCATATGCTGTGAAACTGTAAATGATTCCCAATACACCTGTAACTCTTACCAGGATTGTGAGAAATAAACTATATACAGAGATATATATATACACACATAGATATATTGTATAATTCCTCCCATGAGCATGTTCGTGTATGTGGGCTGTGAGTGCAAATGGCTGTGATCCCTCTCCCTCTTTACTCATGCCCATGCTTCTGACAGGTTGAGTATTTGCTAGCAGTAGTGATCCCAGTAGGAAGTGCAAGCAAAGGCAGTTTCTGCCCCAGATAAATGCCAGCCTGCCTGAGGAAAGCAGTCAAAGAAAGATTGTTATTATTCCCACATGGAAGCTAAAGCATGGAATTAGACTTGCCCAGAGCCACAAAGGAAATATTACTGATCTCAGTGATCCCCTGGGCTCCAGGCTTGGCTGCACAGTTTGCTGGGACCTCTTCCCTCCCAAATCCCTGTGGTTTGATGGGGTTTGTCTTTAAGTTGGCCTGGGAATATCCATCCTCCTGAGCACACAATCCCCTGGATACCTGGCTGACATCCAGGGAGGTTCCTGCACACCAGAGAGCCAAGGATTCCCTTGACCTGTCAGGCTCAAGAAGAGACCTTATAACAGTCTTCCAATACCTAAAGGGGCTCCAAGAAAGCTGGAGAGGGGCTTTGGCCAAGGGCCTGTAGGGACAGGCCAAGGAGAATGGCTTTAAGCTGCCCCAAGGGAGACTGAGATGAGCTCTTAGGCAGAAGCTCTTCCCTGGGAGGGTGCTGAGGCGCTGGCACAGGGTGCCCAGAGAAGCTGTGGCTGCCCCATTCCCGGCAGTACTCAAGGTCAGGTTGGACCCAGGGCTTGGAGCACTCTGCTCCAGTGGAAGGTGTCCCTGCCCGGGGCAGGGGTTGGAGCTGGAGGAGCTTTAAGGTCCCTTCCAACAAATCCCCCTGGGATTCTAATGACCTTCCTGTGGAGGGGAAGGCAGCAGGGATGCAACCTGGGAGCTCTCCCTGTAGTGGGGACCCAGTGGAGGCACCTGCACAAACTGTCCTCCTTGGCCAGAGATGAAGCAGCGCTGCTGACTGACAGAGAGCAGGGGAATGGGCTGGAGAATCTTCCTCTTGTGTCTCCTTCAAACAAAAGCTGTCTCTCTTCTCACTGCCGAGGAGGGCAGTGGCAAACACACATCAGTGCAGTTGTGATGCCAGCACAGGCAGTGCTAACACCAGCTCGGTGCTTTCAAATGCTGCTTTGGCTGTAGTCCATCCATCCAGTCTGTGTTTCATCTACTTTCTCCCCTCCATGTATTTATAGAAGTCCATTAAGCATGAAAATCAGAGGCTACGTTTACAATTAGCTCAAACTACGCTTTGCTTTTCCTGCTCCCTTCTATTCCAGCCATTATTTAGCCACAGAAAATGAGGTAGTGCCAAATCACTGTGTTATACATGTTATAAATGAGAAAAGTGGCAGTTCTGTGCTCTCAAACCAGATCTGAGGAGGCAGCCATCATCTCATTTGAATTAACCGTAATTTCCAGGCTCTATCAAAAACAATGGTGTGTGTGAAGAAGCAAATAGCTCACATTGGCCTTGTGATCCCACCACTGTGCTGTAACGACTCTTATTTGTTAACCACACAATGAAGCAGAGAGGGGCTGCAAAGCATTTCCAGTGCTTGCTGGAAGAGAATTCAACATTTGGAAAGCAGGGAAAGGTGAAGTATTAGGGCATGGCTGGGCAATTTAATCTCCCAGCAAGTGGGGCCTTCAATCTTTTCCCCTTAAATCACTGTCACATCCTCTAATGCTTTGGATTTGGGGCAGTTTAGGGAGGATGGGAGGAGCTGATGGAGGAGGATTGGAGACAGGAGTTTTCTTTTAGCAAAAGCACTGGATTCACAAGGAAGGATTAAGGAGCATAAATGTGATGCTCTGTGCCATGAAGGCTTAGGCTGCTGGGGCGGCACTAAGTCCCTCGCTCAGTCGCTAAACTCAATAGTGAAAATACACTTGGGGTTTATTTGGGGTTTTCAAATGACTTCCTGGGAGTTAAGATGGACACAGCAGGAGGAACTTCCAAGTGTTTCCACAGCCCATGGATCCAGAACACACTTTTGGAGAGGAGGCTGAGGGACAGATGATTGAAGGGATGGAGCAGCAGCCAGCCTGATGGCATGGGCTACATTTCCTTTAGGAAAGCGGGAAATTAGATCCTTTCAAATAAATAAACAAGAATAAAGGCAGAATTGTGCTGTCTTCATGGTGTGGTTATCATTTTGTGATGGCATTTTCGCTTTGTAACGCACAGGGGAACCACTGAGATAAACCTATGAAATCCACAGGAATGACAAATGCTGAATCCTGAAACTGAACAAGGTTTAGAGAAAATAGAGAGCCAAAAGCAGTGAAACCTGCAAAACCCAAACATTTTCCCTAAGGAATAATATCTCATTGAAGATACAGATACGAAGGACATGACCCAGACCAGACAGGAAGGATGGGAAGCACAGCTTCGGAAAGGGTTTGGGTGGCTCTGTTTAGTTTGCAGTTCTGATGCTCATTGCAGTGGCTCCAGGAAATGACCAAGTCCTTCCTCCATGGGTTTCACCATCTTTCCTTTTCAGCAGACCACTCTGAAGGATCCACGTGTGTTTCATACTCTCCCATATAACATAATAACATAGTTGAGGGATTAGCTCAGGGCTGTGAAGGAGCAGAATGTACGTCTGTCCCTGTGCAATGTCCTGAGGTTCTTCATCCCAAGGGTGAGAAGTATCAAGAGCAGAAGCTGAGAGAGAACTTAGAATAGCTTCAAACCAGCTTAAGCCAATAACAGATGAAGCCAGTGAAAACAGCTCGGGTTTGTCACAGAGACAGACTGGTTTGGGTTGGAAGGGACCTTAAAGAATATTGAATTCATCACAGCTTCTCTGGGCACCCTGTGCCAGCGCCTCAGCACCCTCCCAGGGAAGAGCTTCTGCCTAAGAGCTCATCTCAGTCTCCCCTCTGGCAGTTAAAGCCATTCCCTTGTCCTGTCCCTACATCCCTTGGCCAAAGCCCCTCTCCAGGTTCCCTGCAGCCCCTTTAGGCACTGGAGCTGCTCTAAGGTCTCCCCTTCAGGAGCCTTCTCTTGTGTAGGCTGCCCCATTCCAGCTCTCACCCTGGCTCCAGAGCAGAGCTGCTCCAGCCCTCGCAGCATCCCCATGGCCTCCTCTGGGCTCGCTCCAACAGCTCTATGTCCTTCTTCTGCTGTTCCCCAGAGCTGAAGAATGCAGGGGGAATCTCGGGGGGGGGGGGGGGGGGGGGGGGGCTTTGCTCCTCCTTATCCCATGTGTCAGGAACACAGCACCACTGGAATAAACTGTGGTGTTTGGGCTTTGTGCAAGGATGCTGTGGCAATCGGTCAGCTGAGGAGGGACTTTGTGTACAGAGCATGAAGTTTGAAACCCAGCGCTGCAGCTGGATGCAGGGCATTGAAAACCAGCACACATTTCATAGCATCATCATGGAACCATGAAATGGTTTGGGTTGAAGGGACCTTAAAGCTCCTCCAGCGCCAACCCCTGCCCCGGCAGGGACCCCTTCCACTGGAGCAGAGTGCTCCAAGACCCTGTGTCCAACCTGGCCTTGAGCACTGCAGGGATGGATCATCGGGACACGAACGCCTTTTCACTCCCAATCCCCACCGCGGCGGACGCTCCCTCCCGGTCCTCTGCGTTTCGGCCCTATGTAATGACCTAAACCCTACCCACACAAACACAAACCCCGCGGCCCGGCGGCGGGGCGGGGCGGGACGCGACACCAACCGCTACCCACAGGCCCGAGGGGTTTAAAGGCTCCGCGGCCCCCGCCGTCTCTCGCACCGCTCCCCTCCCACCGCACCCTCCGCCCCAGCTCCTCCGCTCCGCGCAGGCGCGGCCCCATGAGGAGGCGGGCACCGCCGCCCCCCCCGCGGCCGGGTTCCGCCATGTCGGACCGGCCGGCCAGGCCCAGCTGCCTCATCGTCGCCAGCGCCGCGGCCGCGGGTGAGACGCTCTCGGGGATGGGCTGGGGGGGATCCCCGGTTCGCCGGGTCCCGGCGCGGCGGCTGTGCGCGTTCCTGCGGGTCCGCTGTGTCCATCCCCGCCTCAGGTTATGGCCGGTCCGCTGCCTGCGGGGCCTTTGCCTCGCTGTGTGTGGGTGTCCTGCCGAGAGCGGTTCGTTGGGAAGGGGCTGGGGCTGGGCCTGGGTGATACGGTGGCTGCGAGCCGGTGCTGCCCGTTGGTGCCGGAAGGGACAGCAGTGTCCTGGGTGCATGGGGCGCAGTGCGGCAGCAGTCGAGGGGGTGATGCTCCCCCTCTGCTCGACCCTGGTGAGGCCGCATCTGGAGCACTGCGTCCGGGGCTGGGCTCCTCAGTGCGAGAAAGCCAAGGCGAGGGTCCAGGGGAGGCCGCAAGGATGCTGAGTGGTCTGGAGCATCTCTGTGGTGAGGAGGGGCTGTGGGAGCTGGGGCTGGGCCTGGTTGGTCTGGAGGGGTATCTCATCAACGCAGGTCAATAGCCCAGTGGTGCCCTGCACTGCTGTGTCCCCACGCTGCTTGTGCAGCTGTGTTGTGTGCAGATGTTCGCCCTCCATAAGTGCTCACCTGCAGTGCACATCTGCACAGCTGTGCCGCTCAGTACCTCCTGCTGGTCCCCTCCGTACCTGCTGCTGAACTGGGCTTTCATTGTGTATGTACCCGGAGCGAAGCCAAATTCCCTTCCCTCTGCCCTCCCTGTAACCTCCACCCTGGATGCCCGGGATACCTTCCTCATGTATTTCTCAACACACAGCTTGCCTGTAATGAAGGCTCTTAATTTCTGATGTCTTAAAAGACCCCTGAAGTTACGGAGAGCTTCGGAGATGAGCAGAAACCCCAGCTAATGTACTTTGCTAGATGAAACAATCTGTTTGTGGCTGGGATTGAAGTGTGACTGTTGTGTTCTGAAGTTGTTGGACTCTGGTTTTCAGGTGTGTCAGCCCAGTCCTTCCTTCACTGCTTTACACTGACAAGTTCTGCTTTTAATCTGCAAGTTGCCACTCCTGGGGTAAGTAAAAATGAGCACTTACTGTGATTTCAGCTGGAACCAATTAATGCTCCAATTGATGAGAGGGTTCTACTAAACCTTTTTGAGAGGTGTTTTATTGGCTTCATAGGTTGCTGGGCTCTCTTTAGTTCTGTTTCTGTAATACTGAAGTGAATGAATGCTTCCTGTATGGTTCTGTCATAGATTGAATACCAGACAGGTTTGGGTTTGAGGGACCTTAAAGGTCATCCAGTTCCAACCCCCTGAACCGTGTTTTCCCTAGGGAAAGCCGATTGATTTTGTGGATGTGAATGAGAGCAACATGCGCTGGGTCCAGGACTTCCGCATGAAATCCTACGCCAGCCCTGCCAAGTTGGAGTCCATTGATGGTAAGAGCTTCGCTGCTCACCCTTGTATTATGTCCATCTATCAGGGAAACAAGTGCTGCTTAGTGTTGGGAAGAACACCACAGAAAAGGCGTAAAAGTTGTGTTATTAGAGGAAGCCATAGCAAGTACAATTGTTACTTTTTATGTAAGAGGAAGTCCTAGCAACTACAGTTGTTGTTTTGTTGTATCTTGGATTGCTAAATATATATTCATATATATTTTTATATATAAAGCATACATATTGTATATATAATATATATTTTTATATATAGACACAACACATATTCTCAAGTATGTGTATATATACACATGATATATATTGTTATTTAAATAGTTATTTAAAAGAAGTATTTTGCTAAAATAGAACCTAGCAGGCATAGTGCTTTTAGGTTTTGCTCAGGTAAGAATACCTCATTAAAAATCCTGGAATCCTAGAGTGGTTTGGGCTGGAAGGGATATAATCTTAAAGCTCATCCAGTTGCAACCCCGTGCCAGAGGCAGGGACACCTTCCACTAGAGCGGACTGCTCCAAGCCCCCTCCAACGTGGCCTTGAAGGTTCCTGGGTCCTTTGTCCTGAGAAGGACCTCTTTCTCCACATAGATCATTAAGTTCAACACAGGTTTTGACTGACTTATGTGGTGTTGTCTGAATTTTGTCAAATCTGAAATAGTTTTGTGGTCAGGCTCTTTCAGTTGTTCCTTCTATCACAATGAGTTTATCCTTTCCTCCTCACCAGGTGCTAGGTACCATGCATTGCTGATTCCCAGCTGTCCTGGGGCTATGACTGACCTTGCAAACAGTGGGTACCTGGCGAAGATACTGCAGCACTTCAGCACTGAGAACAGTAGGTGAACATCATGAGGTGTTTTATTAAATAAAATAGTAGTGCTGTGCTGTTAATGCAAGGCTGTTACCTTCCAGTGACTTAAAAATGTTCACAGAGCTGAAGAGTGTCCATAGCTGGAAAGAGCTGCTTTAGAGTCTTTAGAAGTAGCCTCTTTATGTAAAATGCATATAAAAATACCTGTAGCTTTTTAATGCTCACATCAGTAGAGGATTCTCTGCCTCACAGTGATACAGAAATGGTGCTCTCCAAGTCAGCGTGATTCAAGCTTGAGCCAAATGTGGAATGTACCAGGATCATCATTGAGGCTGTAGTTAATCAAGGCTTGTGTTTGCCTCTCATTTACCATTTGAGCACACTTCTCTTTGACTCATGTTGTCTCTAGCCTTGGAGTTAACTAGTGACTCTTTGCAAGACTGGGGCTGTTCTGTGGTGTTTAGGAGAAACCTTACAGCTTGAGGGAGTATGAACTGTGTGGTATAATCTTACCACGAAGGGAACGAGGATGATCAGGGCACTGGAGCAGCTCCCGTATGAAGATAGGCTGAGAAAGTTGGAGCTGTTCAGCCTGGAGAAGAGAAGGCTGCATGGAGACCTCAGAGCAGCCTTCCAATAGCTGAAGGGGGCCTATAGGGATGCTGGGGAGGGACTCTTCATGAGGGACTGTAGTGAGAGGACTAAGGGTAACGGATTCAAACTGAAACAGGGGAAGTTTAGATTGGATGAGGAAGAAGTTCTTTACTGTGAGGGTGGTGAGGCACTGGAATGGGTTGCCCAGGGAAGTTGTGAGTGCTCCATTGCTGGCGGTGTTCAAGGCCAGGTTGGACAGAGTCTTGGGTGGCATGGTTTAGTGGGAGGTGTCCCTGCCCATGGCAGGGGGTTGGAACTGGATGAGTTTAAGGTCCTTTCCAACTGTGACTATTCTATGATTCTATGAACATGCTGTAGCATGAAGCATCTCCTTAACACTCATCCGTGTTTTGGTTGTTTGAAGATGCTGCTCAAATATGCTTTGATTTTTCTCTCACAGAGCCCATCTGTGCAGTTGGACATGGAGTCGCAGCCTTGTGTTGTGCCACCAATGAGGATAAATCCTGGGTGTTCCAGGGGTACAGCCTGACGGGGGTAGGTTGAGCTTTCATCTGGCTCTTGCTCTGTGTGGGCCTGTGATTTCAGGGGATGGAGCTGATATTTCTCAGAATATAAATCATTAGTATGGTACCCTTGGTTTATGTGGAAGACAGATAGAGTTGTCATTGGAAGGAGGCCCAGCACTGAGTCCATGAAGGGATTGTCTCTCCCGTCATGTGGAGCATGTTTTCCTTCTGATTGTTCAGTAAGCAATCTTGGATGCTTGAAACTGAAGCAGTGAAAAGCTGGAAGTGGCTGCTGCAGCTCTCTGCATTCATTGTTGAGGGCTTTTAAGAGTTGCTTTTAGGTTTCATGAGTGTTGGGGCTAAGTTTATTTCTCAGGGTGCTCTTTCATTGTAAAGGGCAGAGGAAGTTGTAGGGGAAAAAGCTGTTAGTACAGACTGGCTTGTGATTCAAGTAGATGCTGTTGATTTATTTAATGTATAGGCCTATGTCTGACTTCACATGCCATTTATATGGCAGTTGTACCTGTGTTCCAGAGTGATGCAGACCTCTCTAGTACAACTTCTGGGGTGCTATGGCTATGGAAACCGTAACAAAACCAGTGTCCACCTGTGCGGATAGAAACTGAACTTGGGATTCCAATTTTTCTCTCTTAATTTAAGCTGTATCCCATATTTATTCCAAACTGGAGTACTGTTGTTTGCAAGTGGCACAGCATTTGTGTCCAGATGTTTGTGGCCAGCACCCAAAGAGATCTGCGCTTTCACCATGTGAATTCCATGCACACTGCTCAGTGTTCGGTTGATGTGCAGGAGTTCATTGGTGTCATTCTTGCTCTTTGTGTCTTTCACTTGGGAGTTTTCAGTTTGTCCCCTATAGAAAAGCCATAGAAGCTGATTGTGGTCATTTGGGTTTATTTTTCATTGCTCTCTGATTCCCTGTATGCAGCTGGGAGAATTGTAGGGGGACGTATGTGTTGGTTTTGCTTGGCTTTTCCTGTAAAACCCAAGCCAGACTTAACTTCCTCTTGTTCCTTTCCAGCCCTCTGTGTATGAACTAGTCCGACAGCCTAATTTTGCCAGTTTATCTATTATTGTGGAAGACTTTGTGAAAGATTCTGGAGCAACATTCAGTGGTATGGCACTCTCTTGTTGTCCAGGATTATGTGTTTCGTGGCTGCGTTTGGGGAATGGATGTTCGTGTGCTGGTTTTACACCAGACTCTGACAGGATATCTCATCTTGCATTCCTGTTTCATGATAGAAACAAATACCCTTGTGGATTAGAAATGGTGAGTTGGACCTGCTTGGGAAGGCCCTGAGGAGGGCCACAAAGATGCTGCGAGGGCTGGAGCAGCTCTGCTCTGTAGCCAGGCTGAGAGAGCTGGGCTGGGGCAGCCTGGGGAAGAGAAGGCTCCTGAAGGGGAGACCTGAGAGCAGCTCCAGTGCCTAAAGGGGCTCCAGGAGACCTGGAGAGGGGCTTTGGCCAAGGGCCTGTAGGGACAGGCCAAGGGGAAGGGTTTAACCTGCTGGAAGTGAGATTGAGATGAGCTCTTAGGAAGAAACCCTTGCTTTGAGGGTTTTATGATGGCAAATCCCTTGATACATGCACTTTATGCACCTCGTGTTAACTGAATCAAGGGACCAGTCCTGCTCTCATTTTGGAGAAGGACTTGCCTGTGAAATCGTTTCAGCATTAGGGCTTTGAGATTGTCCTTGTCTGTTGGGGTTACAGATCAGCACATCAATCACTGAGCAAATCTAGTCAAAGCAGTCATCTTTTAAGTTGGTTCTGTCAGAGATGTGATACTGACACAGAAGTAGTGTCCACTGACGTGATGCCTGTTGCCTTTTCCTCCTGCATTTAGCCAGCAGTCCGGATTCTGTGCATGTTGTACTGGACAGGCACCTGGTGACAGGACAGAACGAGAATTCCACTCTTCCTGCAGTCCAGAATCTTCTCATCCTTTGCAATGTCAGGTGAGGTCATGTGGGAGATAAGAACTAGGGACAGGCAGGGGTGAGCAGCTTTAGTGTCAGGAATATTGTCCTGAAAGGAGCACTTTTTTCCCGTTGGTTAAGTGCTGAAGTGTTACCATTGTTTGATGTAGCTTTTCAGGTGGTCACGTCTTTTGGTAAATAGCATTTGTGGTTATTAAAAGGTAAAATGGGTTGGAAAATGCACAGCTGTGTATCAGGACTGTTAAATGAAATGCAGAATAGGCCCTACTAAATGTTTCGGCTACAATACACATGCCCTGTGTGTCATTCATTGTGCTTTGGCAAGTTTTCAGTTGGTCAGCTATTGTGTTAGCATCTAGGAATGAATGGATTTAACTTTGGTGATGGCTTGGCTGTTTGACTGTCCTCAGGTAGAAGAACACATACCAATAACCACCCTAATCTTCTTTTGTTCAGGTGAATGTGTGTTACAAGTCCTTTCCTGGCTGTGGACTAACAGGTCGTGTCATGTTTGGATGTGTTTCCTTCAGCAGGAAATGAAGGAGCAGGTCTCTTTGCATAGGATGGATGAAGAGCCAGCAGGTTAAGGAATTCCTTGGATAAAACATCCCTCTGAATTTGTCCTGGACTGTGGAGTGACTGTGACAGTAGAGTAACAAGTATCAGGTTTTGCATATATGGAAAGGATGAAGGTTGCGACTGAGAACCTTGAAGTAAATCAGCACTTAAGAAGCAGCAATGAAATCATCTTGTATTTTTGTTGCTGTATCTGTCTCCAGATGAGAGAATTCCAGATGTGGGAGTGTCCTTTTAAAGAAAGGTTGGTGCTATGACTTCTGATTGCTGAAGCTGAAGACCTTACTCGAGGTTGATGTTATGCTGATGGTTAGTAACTGCCCCGAAGAGCACCTGGAACAATGGGAACCGTGGGGTGTTTGTGTTTCAAATAGCAAAATCTACACCCAGAGCTTGACTGAAATGCAATTCCAGATGCAGGGAATGAAGGGAACCACCTTTCATTTGGTTACTGTCTGAACTCTCAATGTGCTGGACACTTGGATGTGCTTGGAATAGGATGGAAAATGCTCAGCTGCTCTCTGAATAAAGCTGAAGAGGTTGTTTGCAGCAGGCGATGCTGTTTGCATAATGAGCCCTTGTTTCCTTTGCCTGTTTATGTCGTTGGACTTGTGTTTAAAAGGCTTGCTCAGCTGTTTCTAAATGGTCTTCCGATGGTTATTCTTTGTAGTGCTTATGTTATGATGTTTGTTCTCTTGAAATCCTTCTCCTTGGCACGTACATTGCAGTTGTCTCTTGCTAGAATGTTATGAACAAGGGCATTAAAAATGTAGGCAGCTCATTTGGATCGTGTCTTCTGAGGACCCAACTGTAAGATGAGATCTGGCCTTCTCTTCCCTTTTGAGCTGCAATGGCGCCTGTTTTTGGGGCCTGGAGTTGCGCATGGAATAACCAGCCCCAAGAATGTTTTTGGTTGTTGCAGGCTCAGCCCTACTGAGTCCATGGGGAAGTGGGCAGGTGGATGGTGTCCTTCCCTCTTGAACTGAGGGCAACTTTCTGCAGTGCTCTGAGGGAAAGGATCTTTGTGGTTGTGTTAGGTTTTGTCTTACTGGGACAATGTGATGCATTGGCTGTAACCAGACATCAAGCAGGGTCATTTTATGTCCTTTATTTAAGAAGTCATTTCTTCTGTCTCAAGAATTCAGAGTGGTTTGAAAAGATAATTCACTGTGGGTCTTCTGCTGTTGCATTCTGAGTCCAGCTTAAAGATTTTTGGCTTTGATAGAAAGCAACATTAGAATTTGAAATGGAAATTGGGCTTGGATAGAAATTCAACTATCAAATAACTTTGCTAGCTTAAATCCTCATTCCTGGCAAGGCTTTGGAGGTATTTGTTGACCTCTGCCATCGGGACATACTTCCCATCTGGATTCCTGGTGCCTACTGAAATATGGGAAGTCATTGTGTTTCTACTGCAGTGGTATTAGGGATTGGGGTCATTTTGTGTTGAACCTGCAGCAAGGAGATGCTCTCTGCCACCCAAAGCTTTATGTCATTAGAGGTGAAATTCTGTGGTCTAGGCTCCAGTGGCTGCCTGAGCAGGGACCTCAGCAGGGCTGGAGCTGGATGATAGGGGCCCTGGAGCAGATGGGTGCAACTCCTGTGGCTCTGAGGTGAAGGAGCTTTTGCCCCACCTGAAGCTGCAAAGCCAAGTCCTGCTTCTGAAGTGAGAAGCTGAGGGGCTACAAGGCTGGATTACCTCAGTCTGTGCTTGTGTGTGACCGTCCATCTCCAGACCTTCCCTTGCCTGCCTGTACCACAGAGTATTGATGTCTGCCCTGAGTCCTGTTTTCGTTCCCTCAGGAGGAAGTTCTGCCCAGGCTCCTCAATAAGGTGCCAGGTGAACAAGCGCTACTCAGAGCACTCCAGCCTCTTACTGATTTTCTCTTGTACTATTTTGCCTTTTTCTGTGGCAATCAGGACCTGTTGGAGCCGCTGTTTGTGCCTCTGTTGGGAAGTCCACTGAGCTATGAAGTTCTCTGCCTTCAGATTCTTGTTAACACTTCCTCCTCCTTCCCATATGGGAGCAGATAAAGAGGAGTTCCTGCGTGTGTCTTCCTTCTTTGTCATCACACATCCATTTCTCCTCATCCTTTCAACTGGCCCCAGTGTTGAAGCTGCTCTTGCAAAGTAGAGGGAGAATTGCAGGATCCAGCAGACACTGGCTGGAGAGGTGATGTGTGCAAGTGTTGGTGTCTCCAGCTTTCTGATGGGGTTGAGAAGGATGCTGGCTCTCTGGATGTGGTCCAGCTCCCAGCAACAAGAGCAAAATTACTTCAGTAATACAGCTCCCATGTGAATTTGTGGCATCTTTAGAAATGACACAGACAAATGGTGATTAGTGATGATGGTTCTTAAGAGCTCTTGTTCAGTGTGACCAATTTTAGCCAGGGATTGGAGAAAATAAATCTATAAGTGGGAAAAGATCAAATTAAAGTGGGAACTACATGAAGCTGTTTGATGTCAGGCCAGATAAATTCAGGAAGGTTTCATTGTCTTTATTCTGAGGGTGTTATGTCAGTGGTTTAAAATATGGAGGCAGCATCCATCATTTTGGCTTCTATGTCCATACAGGAGTAATTGCACTTAGTCAGGAATGATACGTAGAGTTTAGTTAGATCTATACAGTTAAAGCATTCAAGTTCTTGTTTGGTTCTCAGCTCTGGAAGAACTTCCCATGCAGCAGGAAACCCCTTTCCAACCACACCTCAGGCTACTTCTGTAACTCCTGTTTATTTTTAGAGGGTTGAAGTCTGGGTTTCCAAGGCCACAGCGTGTCTCTAGCTTGGGGTGTTGGGGCATCCATCCCTCCTTTAGTTCCATTTTGATCCTCAAATGTAACATTTGGCATTTTTTTGTTACTTTATCTTTTGCTTAAGGTTATCTACATCAACTAAAGCCATGAAGTGACGGTGCAGGATGAGTAAGGATTTTGGGTATCTTGCAGCTGAAACTTCCTGTGTGAAGAGTGTGAGTACCTCAGGCTGCATCTTCTGTACCCTGCGGGCTGAGCTTTCTTCCTGGTCGAACTGAGAAACCAGGCTGAGGTATCACACCCCAGGCAGCTGAGCAGGTTTGGTGTAAGCACTTGATTTCAAATGTTATGCCTTGAAATGGTGTGTGTTCTCTCTGCTTAGGAGAACACAGATGCTCAAACTGCTCAAGTGAAAGACTCTTCTTACCTGGTTGTATCTAACAAGACTATAAAGTAACAGCAGCTGGGGTTGGGGGCATTGACTTAGAAGAGAAACGTTGCTTCTTGTTGCCTTGTGTCTGTTGACCTTTGTCAGTGTCTTAGCTTGTGGTGCAGTTGGTGGTGGTGCTGCTTTACCACCATCTGTGCTAATCTTTGGCTGAAAGTTAAATTGAATGTTAAGCCACGTGTTTCTGCTCCATCTAGTGATGTGGGTTGGAAACGCGGTGTAACTGACTTGGGACTGCTGAGGAAATGGGAATCGCAGCATCATGGAATGGTTTGGGTTGGAAGGGAGCTTAAAGCTTGGATCCCAACCCCTGCCATGCGCAGGGGACACGTTCTACTGGAGCAGAGTGCTCCAAGCCCCTGTGTCCAACCTGGCCTTGAACACTGCCAGGGATGGGGCAGCCACAGCTTCTCTGGGCACCCTGTGCCAGTGCCTCAGCACCCTCCCAGGGAAGAGCTTCTGCCTAAGAGCTCATCTCAGTCTCCCCTCTGGCAGGTTAAAGCCATTCCCCTTTCCTGTCTCTACAGGCCCTTGGCCAAAGCCCCTCTCCAGCCTTTCCTGTAGGCTCCGAACATGCTGGCTCTTGACATACTCAGCACATGATGTGTATTGGTTTTCCCTTCTACCTGGCTTGAGTGTAGCAATTGGAACAGCCACAGGGAGGACAAGCTGCTGGCGGTGCTTGCAGATGCTCAGTGTTTCAGTGTCTTTGTGATCAGCTGCTTCCAGAGGACTCTGGCAGTCTCGGCCATGTGCCAGGCCCTTTAGTCCCAGAGCCAGACCCTGCTTCTCAAACAGATGGAAAGCTTTGAATTCTGGAGCTTTTCAACCCACACAAGGCCTGAGTGTTTCAGTGCTGTGCTCTGGGGTGCTTGGTGCTCTGATCTATGGATGGATGTTAGCAGCCAGGCTCATTTCCTTAGAAATGTCTTCCTGGAAGCATCAGCTGCTGATTTATTTAAGCAGCCACACACAGAGGGTTACATCTTGTCCGGGCTTCATTCATGGAGCATGTTCTATGTTTTCCTGTTATGGGCAGGCATTGAAGTGTCTGCTGGAAGCACCAAAGTATGATGCTGTATCATGTGATACATGGAGCAGAAACGTTTGTGGGATGAATCCATAGGGACAAGGGGCTCATAGGATTTATCCATAGGATAATCTTAACAGCTCCCAGCTGTAAAGAAACATTCCTGTATTGCACCTCCATAAAGGATTTCTTCACCAAGAAACATGATCTCAGTTTTGATTTGTAAGGATCCAGTTTTGCCTCTAACAATAACGAAAAGGTCTTAGTAGTTTGACCAACCTGATGTTTACAGGGCAAAAAGAGATTGAGTGACATGAAAAGTGAGGAGGAATGGCCAAATCCCCAGCACCTTAGGCTTTGATCATGAGTCCATGATCTGATCTGATCTGATCCATGATGAGTCTGATCCATGGCCCTGCTGTGGCTGCCATCAGCAGAGGAAGCTTGGATCCTCTCAAGCCAGAGGTGTCAGACAACTCAGGCTGACTTCTGAGAGGAAGTGGTGTCTCTTTAGAGCACTTGACAAAGTATTTGCTTGTTCTACGGGATCCCTTACAGGCTAGTTTGAACTTTGCTCATTGCTGTCTGCAGTTAATGGGTGTGAGTCATGGTAGATTCCATTGGGGGATTAAAATGTTTCAATCGATTCTTTTCCTGCAGCTCCCACAGGATCATCTTAGAGAAACAAGGATTGAAAATGTGAGCCTTCTGCTTTCACCTCAGGTGCTGTGTGATGAGCTCTGCTCTTTGATCGTGGGTACCAGAGTGCTTTTCTATGTTGCTTTTGGAACAGCCCTTTTGGCTGTGTAGTGTTCTCCGCTACCCTTAGCGTGGTGTTCTGCCAGTTCTGAGCTCCGTTGCAGGCTGTCACAGCCACAGCAGGGACACTTACTGAGGATGGCTGTACTTGTGTTGGCCCTGAACAACAGCAGTGAGCCAAAGGGGGTAATCCCAGTGGGATTGAGTGCTGCAACTCCGGTAAGAAATTCCCTGCCTGCTGCGTCACACCCCTGCCCCAGGAAGCTGCACCTGAGTGTTGGGCTATGTCTGAGTGCTGTGGAGTGCACAGTGAGCTCTGCTTTCTGGAAATCCTGCATTTCCCTAGGTAAACCCTTGCCTGGAGGCTGCCGCGTGTGTGGGTGTCACAGGACAAATGGGAGACCCCTTTGCAAATACTCAGTGTGATCCGAATCCATCTGAGCTCAGGCTGTACCCTAAAGTGAAACCGAAGTCCAGACCCCAAATGTGAGCTCATAAACTTGCTTCAGTTATACTGAAATCGAGTTTGAGCAGCAGAGCCCCAGTGGCCTCTGACAGTTGTCACCCTGACAGCCGAATGGCTGGGGCAGCCTGGAGAGAAGGTTCCTTAAGGGGAGACCTTATTGCAGCTCCAGTGCCTAAAGGAGCTCCAGGAAACCTGGAGAGGGGCCTTGGACAAGGGATGGAGGGACAGGACAAGGGGAATGGCTTTAACTGCTAGAGGGGAGACTGAGATGAGCTCTTAGGCAGAAGCTCTTCCCTGGGAGGGTGCTGAGGCGCTGGCACAGGGTGCCCAGAGAAGCTGTGGCTGCCCCATCCCTGCAGTGTTCAAGGCCAGGTTGGACACAGGGGTTTGGAGCACTCTGCTCCAGTGGAAGGTGTCCCTGCGCGTGGCAGGGGTTGAAGCTGGAGGAACTTTAAGGTCCCTTCCAACACAAACCACTCTGGGATTCTGACTTCTGACAGTCCCTTGGCTGTACTTGAAGTTCAGCCTCCTCTCAGCAAGATGCCAATACTCTGTCAACAGTCTGCAATGACTCCAGTGATGCAGATCCCAGTGCAGGCTGTGACTTGCAGGGACAGGCCTGATGCTGTGTGACCCAGCGCAGGGAGGTGGGGCCTGAGCAAAGCTTTTAATGCCAGCTTGACTTTGAAAGGGGAAAGGTGATCTCTCTCCAGAGAGCTGTTCCACCCTGGCCTGCAGGTCACTGTTACCTCTACCTGCAGAGCAGAGTGGTCTCCATCAGTCCCCTGAGATGGCTTCATTACCCTCTGGCAGACAGTGACCTGGGAGTGCAGCATCACACACACCTGGTGTGGCTGTTATCAAACCTGTATCTGATTTGTGAGCACAGAGCTGGTGTCACTTCAGTTGAAGCACCAGCTCCCAGGCTGTTAATGGCAGTGTCGTGACAGTAGTGCTGCTGTGGCACACTGCTGTCAGTGACCAGATAGTCCCTTGGCTTGTTTCTCTTCTATTACTCAAGCAGGATACAGTGTGTGTGTGTGTCTGTGATAGTGTTGTAGCCTCAGTGCTGCTGCCCCCCCCCCCCCTTTTTAAGAGATTAACTTCAGGCAACAGTCGATTGTGTCTACATCTAAACAGGAATGTTGCAGAATCAATTAGATTGGAAAGAACCTTTAAGATCAGTCCAGCCATTCCCCAGCACTGCCAAGGCCGCCACTAAACCATGTCCCCAAGTACCACATGTTTTAGATACCCCCAGATGTGGTGACTCCACCACTGCTCTGGGCAGCCTTTTCCAGTGCCCAACAACCCTTTGGGGGAAGGAATGTTTCCTAATACCCAGTCTAACCCTCCCCTGGCCCAACTTGAGGTCATTTCCTTTTGTCCTATTGCTTGTTCTTATCTACTCCTGATGGAACTGGACCTATACAAACTAATAAGAGAGATTTAATTAGTCCTAAGAAAATACAGCATGGAATCTTACCACATGCAGCCCAACTTAATAGAAAGGCCTATAATTGGTAAATGCTGCATTAGGATTAGGTCATTCCTGAGGAAGGCAGCCACAGAGCTCTTCCTCTTTTCCAAAAGCAGCAGCTTAAGGGTAGCAAGGAAAGGATGACAGACAAGATCCAAACCAAAGCAACCCACAAAACACAAACCCGCCTCATTTGTGGAGCAGAGTTGGCAGCAATTCCATGGCTGTTGCATAAAGAAAAGCAGTAACTCCTCCAAACACAATATACAAAGCTCTTAACAGCTGATCTTGAGCTGTAGCCACATGTTCTGTCAGCTCAGATTAGCCAACTGTCAAGTGCTTTATTAACTGCTTGAGAGACTTAGTTCATTTTGAAAGCAGAGTCTCCATTCCCATCAGGGTACGTATAGCGTGTGCATGTGTTGCAATCTCAGTGGCATCTTCAGCTTCAGTCAACTCCCTCTTCTTGCTGTTACCTTGTTTTGGGCTCTCAGGCAAGTGCTAAACAATTACATTGGATAAAATTCCTTATGATACAGTTTTCCCCCATTTAAAAGCATTGAAAGACTCATTATGAAGGGATGCACTGCATTTGCCAACCAGCAAGTCACTACTGCTGCCAGCTTGGCTGCAGAGAGGGGAAAGGAAGGGACTGGAGCCTACTTGGTATAGTGTTATATAAAGTATCACAGAATAGTTCGGGTTGGAAAGGACCTTAAGATCATCCAGTTCCAACTCCCTGCCATGGGGAGGTTATGTGTGTATGTATGTATATATATACACATGTATCTATCTATCTGTGTGTGCAATATATATGTGTATCTTTCAAGAGTACTTGTGGGTTTAGTTTCAAGGAGGGCTTTTGAAACTCTGGGTCTTCTCTTTAGCCACAGTAAAACAGATGAAAGGCAAAATCGCTTCTTAATGTGTTAAGGCTGTAGACTTAATTAGGAATTTAGTATTAAGTAAGTGTAAAGAAGTGGGCACTCCTGTGTCAGGTGTGTCTGCAGCAGTGAAATGAGCAGGGGACAAGGACAGGCTATGTTACTTTGCATGTATTGACAAAAGTGCCACCAAAATTAGAAATGCTGTTTGTCCCTCTGCGAATTGATAAAAAAGCATGATACAGAAATCTATCCATAGACAGCATGAGACTCGTACAGGTAAGACATTTGTACATCCGTTTACCCTCAGGGGAGCCACACTTCCAACCCTCAGGAACATCCTCGTTTTCCTACTTCCCATTTTCAGCGCTGAACATTCTTTCCTAGAAAGAGAAGTAAAACACCAGAAGCTGAGGCAGAGTTTGGGAGCTGAGCTTTAGCAATGCAGTTCACTGTGAAGTAGTTGTCAGTAACAGCAAGTGGTGGAGACCTCAGAGCAGCTTCCAGTGTCTGAAGGGGGCTACAGAGATGTAGGACGGACTCTTCATTAGGGACTGTAGGGATAGGACAAGGGGTGATGGGTTCAAACTGAAACAAGGGAAGTTCAGGTTGGAGGTAAGGCAGATGATCTTCCCTGTGAGGGTGCTGAGGCACTGGCACGGGGTGCCCACAGAAGAGGTAAATGCTCCATCCCCAGCAGTGTTCAAGGCCAGGTTGGACAGAGTCTTGGGTGGCATAGTTTAGAGTAACGCATCCTTGCCCATGGCAGGGGGTTGGAACTGGATGATCCTAAGGTCCTTTCCAACCCAAGCCATTCTATGATTCTAAGTGCTAGCCCAGGTATACTTGGTGTGTGTTCTTCCCCCCCCCCCCAAACCCACAGCTTAGTTAATGTCCTTTGAAAGCTTCTCAAAAGCTGACATAGGACTTCCACATGGCCTGGCTCTACTGAGATCTGTTTGTGGTGCCTCCTAGTGCCAAGCACAGACATGATTTACTTCCAGCTCTCTATCTAGAGATTATTTACACGTCTCCTACCACTGCTGACAGCTAAAGAGTTTCAAATTAGACTTCAAGGACTTTTCACTTTGACAGCAGTGTTAACTTGATCAGCTGCCAGTCTAAACACTGCCTTGGGCCTCAGCACGTGGTGTGGCTGTAGACATCTGCATGAATTATTTCTTGAGCTGTAGGGAGGTTTTATCAAGTTCACTTCAGGTGGCCAGTCTGCAAGCTGCCTGTCCTACATAACATGTACCACCTGCATAGAAACCTGACCAGACATGCTCACAGGTTCCTAATCCTTGGCCATACCACAGGGAGCTGCATGGTAGGAACATGAGAGGTGGCAGCACGAGTGGTGGGCAGGTAGGGTAAGCCGAGGGGAATGGCTTTAACCTGCCCGAGGGGAGACTGAGATGAGCTCTTGGACACAAGCTCTTTCCTGGGAGGGTGCTGAGGCGCTGGCACAGGGTGCCCAGAGAAGCTGTGGCTGCCCCATCCCTGGCAGTGTTCAAGGCCAGGTTGGACACAGGGGCTTGGATCAAGCTGCTCTAGTGGAAGGGGTCCCTGCCCGTGGCAGGGGTTGGAACTGGAGGAGCTTTAAGGTCCCTTTCAGCCCAAACCACTCCGCATTCTGTGCTATAACATCTACCTTTAACATCCTCTCCAGCTTAACTGCATCCGCAGCAAATTTTCTGATCCCATCAGATAATTTCTCCACAGCCATTTGGTCTTCATTGTGGTGCCAGCGGAATGCCTTCTCGTCCAGGTGGAGCTTCTCGAGATCACATGCCTGAGCTGTGCAATGGGACGTAAGAGAGAGACAAGACCATCAGGTTATTGTCAAATAACCACCAGCTTCCTAAACCAGAAATTATTTAGGAAGGAACCAGCTCGAGCTGTTGAATCATTCCAATTTCCAACATGACTTGCTATAGGAGGACATTTGGGATGCAGGACTGAAAGTGCCCCAGATCTGCTTTTGGGAGAGGAACAGAAAGTAACCTAGATAGTCAGCTTCTCTTAAAATACAGTGTTTATGTGCATGTTATTGTCCTGTATCTGCTTCCAAATGGTACTTTCAGGCCTATTACAAAGAATTATGCAACAGTCCTGTTGCAGTGCAACTTCGTAAGCAAATATGCTGAACAATTTGGTCTTTGATCATTTGACAAGTCCTTAACAAAAGCTCAATTGATAACACTCCTCCAGGCCACCTCTGTCCTGTACCCAGCAGCCCATGGCTACGCTGTGCACAAATCTCCTCTCCTGAGATGTAAAGTAGCATTTGAAAAGGAGCAGCAGTACAAGTGGAATGTTCATTCAAAGCCATTGTGGTACAGTATCACTAAGTCTTGCCTATGATTCAGTTCTAGAGTTTCTAGAGGGAAACACCACATTTGGCATGTTTAGGGCTAATTGCATCATTGATGCAATATTAAGATTAAACCAGGTTTTTCATCTCTGCCAATGGTCAGTAAAATCTTATCTCAAGTGTATGATGTATAAACTTCCTCCTGCCCTCTCAGGAGAAGGTGCATGGCATTAAAACACAAGTCAGATCCCATCCTAATTCCAGTTAGTGTCCCAGTGTGACTCGAAGACCCTAAAGAAGTGATTGGGTGGCAGTAGCAGCACTGTTGTAATGAGGCTACAGTGCTTTAGAGGGGGGTCAGGATTTACCCTTAGAGAAAGAACCACAGAGCTGAGGGGAACAACTCACTCCACACTCAATGAGAAAGGGAGCCTGAGTGAACACTTACCCTCTTTTACACTGAGGGTGGGAGTTAACTTGATGTACTCTTTGCTGAGCTCTGCCAAAAGCTTGGGTGAAATGGTGAGATAGTCACAGCCTGTCAGGGCTTTTATTTCACCGGTGTTTCGAAATGAAGCACCCATCACAATGGTTTTGTAGCCAAACTTCTTGTAGTAGTTGTAGATCTTGGTGACGCTCTTCACTCCTAAAAGGGAGGAGTTGGAAACCTTCAGGATGATACAAAACAAGAGGGACGTGGAGCTGCTGGAGTGAGTCCAGAGGAGGCCATGGAGCTGCTGCGAGGGCTGGAGCAGCTCTGCTCTGGAGCCAGGCTGAGAGAGCTGGGCTGGGGCAGCATGGGAAAGAGAAGGCTCCTGAAGGGGAGACCTTAGAGCAGCTCCAGTGCCTAAAGGGGCTCCAGGAAGCCTAGAGAGGGGCTTTGGACAAGAGATGGAGAGACAGGCCAAAGGGAATGGCTTTAACTGCTCTTAAGCAGCAGCTCTTCCCTGGGAGGGATGCTGAGGTGCTGGCACAGGGTGCCCAGAGAAGCTGTGGCTGCCACATCCCAGGGGCTTGGAGCACCCTGCTCCAGTGGAAGGTGTCCCTGCCCGTGGTAGGGGTTGGAGCTGGAGGAGCTTTAAGGTCCCTTCCAACACAAACCAGTCTGTGATGTACAAACAATTATTTATGACGTGCTCAAACCCAACATGTTTTCACAAGGGGACTTATGAATCAACTGCACTTTCATGAGTAGCTATTGTATATTTAATGATATGTTAAAAGCTCACCTGGATCCTCTGAAGGTTCATAGCTTTTCTTGTCTCCATTTGCAACATACCAATCCAGGATACGTCCTACGAATGGGGAGATCAGAGTAACTCCAGCTTCAGCACAGGCAACTGCCTGAGCAAAGGAGAACAGCAAGGTCATGTTGCAGTGAATCCCATACTCTGCTTCCAGGACCCTGCAGACAGGGGGTTAAACCAGCTGTTTGCTCACCTACTGAATGTCTGTTTTACTAAATAGCAGGTTAAACTATTGAGTTTCTTGAGTTACATTAGGAATGTTGCTCAGTTGAGAAGCTTTAAAGGTTTAAACTAACAGCAAGTGTTTGCTGCTGCCAAAATGTGCTTTATTAATGCTGTTCCTTGAAGCAAATGCAGAGTCCTTAGTGTGACATTTCAGGAAACTCTTACTTGTGGCCTGGCTCTTGTATGAGCAAACTTTTCCTCTTTCAACACAAAGCAGCAGCACAGCACCTTCCTTGCTCACTGCACCCCACTGACAAACTTCCTGGTGCAATGCTTTCAAAACAGCTCCTTAGTTTAAGTACGGAAAGTGTTTGGCAGGTGCCTGTGAGCAGGCAGAGGCATGCAATGAATCAGCAAACCAGGTGCAGCACTTACTTGCCAGCCTGGATTCCTTCCCACGTTGAAGAGAGCTTGATGAGAATCCTATCTTTACCAATTCCCGCTTCCTTATAAAGGTCAATGAGACGCCTGGCCCTTTGAATCATTCCTTCCTTATCAAAGGACAACCTTTGGAACAAGAGCAGGAATGCTTAAAATTGACTTTTAAATGCTCTCCCCCCAAACCCCACTGAAAAACATTGTCTTGGTTTATTAGTTATATGCCAGTAGTGTGTTTCCGTTCTCAGAGGTGCTTCCTGAGCCCATCAAGTAGGTGTTTGACAGCACCACTGCTCCTTGACTCAAGAGGATCCACAGCTCCAGATGATTTTTCTTGAGAAAGTTACAGATTTCCTCCAGTTCTCCCCAACGAATGCAGGAACTGAGCATTAGAAGTGACTTGGAAGTGAGTAGTTAACAGATAGATAAACCCTATGTGAGTCTTGAAAGAAACTGTTCAAACAGATCTCTTGGTCAACTAAGAAGACATCACACAGAAGAGAATAAGTGTACTGGAAGCATGAGGCTTCCTTTGCTTAAGGAGCAAGGGAAGATGACAGAAATCCAAACTCAGCATTTCTTGTTTTCATATAGTTTTGTCACAGGATCAAGCAGGAAATCCATGTTCTAACTAAATATCAACAACATAAACTCTTGCTAATCTCAATCAGGGAGCTCTCTAGTCAAGAACATCTTTCTCCAACTCACATTATGTCTCTTTCTGCCTGTACAAATCTCCAGGGTAACCCAGAGGAAAAAGAGCCAACCTTGCATCCACCTCTGTGGACACACGCCCAGGTATCCGCTTCAGTATTTCAGCTCCAAAGAGCACAAAAAGTTTGTCACAAGCATTTTTGATCTGCTCCTCTTCTGACCTGGAAAGCACAGAGAGCAAAAGCACTTTGATGAGGGGGAGGAGAAGAAAACGTGCATTCACGCCTTGCCATGGACTTGAAGATCTGATTTCACAGCCCATTTAACATTAAGCTCCAGAGTTCAAACAGCCACTTCTCTGCTCCATGTTTATGTGCCACCCTCCCTGCACCACCAGCACTGTTACCTTTGGACACTGTCTCCTATAATGCTGTCAACTCCAGAGTGTTTCCCTGAGCAGCACTGGAAGGCCACGTGTGAACTGGTGCTTCAAAGCACATCCAAAATGAGCACAAGAAGTTCTGTCTTTAAGGATTAAGGTTTTCTGGGGCAGGAGATACACCCATGGGGGAAAATCCCAGTACACTGCTTGTAGTACTAAAGACTATTTGCATACACAAGGTGTCTTAGATATCTATAGAGATAAAAACCCCTTTAGTTACCCGCCAAGCTTCTTCCCGTAGGCAACAGCATCATCCACCAGTTCCTGGTAAGCTGGCATCTGAGCAGCAGCTAGGATCAGAGAGGGGTTTGTGGTGGCATCCAGGGGCTTGTACTCATCAATTGCTAGAGAAATAAAAAGAGCCTGTTTAGAACCAGGAGCAGGGCTGAGCAATTCAAAGGGTTGTAGTGTTCATGATGGAGCAGATGAGGGCAGGGTGAGGTTTAAATGCTGCTGCCTGAAAGCTTGTGCCACAAGGACCACAAGGATAATGGAGCTACAACAGTGAGGTACAGCACTTTGCTCACTACTGCCCACAAGAAGTGAACTCGTGGAAAAGACAAATGAGAAGGGGTACTCATTTTCAACTTCCATCAATCCACATTGTATTCAGCAGCACAGCCAAGTTCCAGGAATCACAGTGGGGAGGTGAAAACAAGGGGATCTTTTCCCTCTGAGCAGCTGTCTATAACAGTTTGCAGCAGAACTCCTCACCAGCCAGGCTCTAGCAACTTTTCTTAGTGCTCTTGAAGCTTTCAAAGAGTTGCAGACCATTTCTTAGCATCCATTCTTGTAATTCCCGTGTACTCCCTTCCGTACAGAAGTTATTTCACCCTTCAGTTTTTCTTAAGCCCTGGGCTACACCTATTTGAGGGGACAGCTGTTGTTTGCAGGAGCAACCTCGATGTGTGGCCCTCATCACAGCCAGGCTGCCTGGCATGCAGAGCCTGACTCGGCAACCAGGGCAGGGAGAGAGCCTCTGCAGGGCCCTCCAGTGATTCCTGCTCCTGAGCTCCCTGGTTAGCACCGCTAAACATCAAAACCAACAGAATGTTCACAACTGGCTCGTTTCCCTCAGGGTTTTAGGTGAAACCCCAAGTTTGAGAGTGCAACTTCATGTTTTGAGTAATAGAAGTATTGGTTTTCCATAGCTCCCTTCTGGGCAATGATCATGATCCTGGAGCTAGTCCGTTCCACACGAAGAGGTCCTTCAAAACACACTCTAATTCACGTGGATATGGCTTAAAATAAAGCAGGATGCCAACAAAACCCAGTCCTGGAGCAGAAGCACCGTTTTAGAGAAGTGTGTTTTGGCTGTTGGTTACTTCTTTCCAGCATTGCAGCATCTGAAGGTTCTTGTGGGTGTCTGGCAACAAGCACAGTGACCTTGCGAAGCCTGTCACCCAGGAGTTCCTGGTTCTCCCCTCCACCAGGAACTGGGTGAGCAACAGTTGTGCTATCAGTGGTTGACCTGAAGTCCATGTGCATGTTGGGCTGTTCCAGGGAGTCAGATGCTGACTGAAGCCTTGCCTGGACCATCCGAAAGACCCACAGCACGCAGGCAGGGATCAAGTGTAAAACTGCTTCAAGGAGTCTTCAATCCCTGAAGACAAACACCCCCTCGGCCATCCCAAGGATGCTTTCACAGCCAGGGTAGACAGGTTTGAAATCCATGCCCCATCCCTGGCAGTGTTCAAGGGGCTTGGAGCACTCTGCTCCAGTGGAAGGTGTCCCTGCCTGTGGCAGGGGTTGGAGCTGGAGGAGCTCTGAGGTCCCTTCCGACACAGACCATGTTACCACTCCATGAGTTTCAGCACATGCTGGGCTCAAGCCTGGTCTGTTGCTGCTCCAAAGCACACAAACCTCTCAAGGCTGAAGTTATCCCACAGTGCCTCCAGCTCTCCCGAGGGCTGATAAAGCTGTATCCGTGCTCCAAACCCTCTGCGGTACCGTGGTTCTCTCCTGTCAGACTTGCACAGGTGAGTGACAGCTTCTCCATAGCACTTGAAACCAAGCAAGTAACAGCCTCGCGGCAGGGTCAGTGCCTGCACACACGCTCAGCACCGTGTGACACGTGTCCCCGTGTGCTCTTAATCCTAACTTCACCGGGGTGAGCCGATGCCGGTGCCGCTCGGGATGGTTCACCCATCGCCCCGGTGGGATTAAGCGCAGCAGCAGATTACCGCGGGGGGGGAAGGGGGGGCGGCAGGATCCAGGACGTTCCCAGGGGAGGGATTCTCCAAGTCCCACGTCCCGGGAAACCTCCGTGATGTGGAATTAAAACCACCCAAAACCGCGCCTTGCCTTGCCCCCCCCCCGTTAGGTAACGGCGCCTTTCGCAACGCCGGACCCCCCCCCGCCACAGGGTGCTTCGCTCCCCCTCGGCCTCTCGCCCTTTGGGCCGGGCGCGCCCACTCTCCACGGGGCGGGGGGGGGGGGGGGAAGGAAAGCAGCGACAGGCGCCCCCCCGTGTCCCCCCGCCGCCTCTCACCGTTGAAGTCCCCGGTGTCCGCCACCACCGTGGTGTGGTGCTTGAGCTGGTCCAGCACCGACTCCATCTTCTGCCGCTTCACCGGGGACACCGACATGATCCGCGGGCTGTGCGTGAGGCGGGACCGCGCCGACCCTGAGAAATGCGGAGGGGAACCGGCCTGTGCGCGCACCCGCACCTCGCTCGTTCCCGATACCCGCCGGCCGCAGCCAATCGCATCCCAGGAGCTTAGGCGAGGAGCCAATCAGGAGCGCCGAGGTAAGACTGACGAGACTGGGAGGAGCCGCGGATAGGGGAGAGAGGAGGAAGGGCGTCGCTGATTGGGCGGCCCGTGAGGGCCGGTGGTCGCCTTGGTAATGGGGATGCGGCTGCCCCGCTCGCCGTTGCCCGCCGCGCCGGGAGGGCGCCGGTGCCCGTGGCTGTGCCCGGCCCGAGGGTCTCTCCTGCCCCTGGGAACCCCCCCGGGGCCTTCTCACCCGCGGGCGAACCGCCTACACCGCCCTCGGGCACCCGCTGCGTTGGGGCCGCTCCGGTGCAGGGCTCCGCCGGGACACAAGATGGCGGCGGGATGTGGTGTTTGAGGCGTTGGCCCCGCGTAGCAGCCGTGAGGAGAGGCTCGCCTGGGTTAACCAGTTGCTGGAGCTCAGCGGTGCGTTTCCTCCCTCGCTGTTGTGGCAGGGCTTGAAAGCTGCTTGTGAGCCAGGGCCCAGCCTGCTCGGCCGTGTGGAGAGCCCCTAACCCGGCAAGGCATGCATCGTTGGGCCCATAGGGCTGTTTACCCACATAAGCTTCATTTGAGAAAAGGCGATGCTGTTAATAGGGTTGGGATTCCAAATGGGAACGTTGCAGAAGTCTGCCACTTGGCCTTTAAACAGAAGCTCTTTGGATCATGCTGTTCCCCTCATTTTCTCTTGTATTGTTTTCAACTGTGGAAGCTGCCATGGTAATTTCCCTTCCCAATACACAAGAATATGCTTTTGTACAACCTTTTGGTGCTTTGTTCTACCCAAAGGGAGAGTAATGGAAAGAGGCATTGGGTTTTAGTCCTGTTTTAATCCTGTCACTATGTAGGAAATGTGTTCTCATTGTCTCCAGAGTCCTTTGCCAAGGGATAAGAGAGGCTCCTTTGTACATCCCTTCCCTTTGCTTTGTTCTCAGCCCTGCATTAGCTGGCATTGCCCATTTTTAGCTTGCCAGTGCAAAATGCAGCCTTGGGCACTATCTGTGTGTGTTGGCTCAATTGCATGTTCTAGAGCTATGAGGAATCTGTTCTTCAGGATGATGAGAAGGGGATGTTTTGGGTTCAGCTGGAGCTTTCCCAGCACTTGATTGGTATCACAGGATTTTCATCTACCCCTGATTTCAGACAGGAATGATTATCAAGGCCGTAACATCCTTTTGAATTGCATTCCCCCAGGAACAAAAGGAAACAGGTTCAGGTACTCCGCTATGTATCTTAGGCTCACAGTGACATTAACCTGCCCGAGGGGAGACTGAGATGAGCTCTTAGGCAGAAGCTCTTCCCTGGGAGGGTGCTGAGGCGCTGGCACAGGGTGCCCAGAGAAGCTGTGGCTGCCCCATCCCTGGCAGTGTTCAAGGCCAGGCTGGACTACAGGGGCTTGGAGCATCCTGCTCCAGTGGAAGGTGTCCCTGCCCATGGCAGGGGTTGGAGCTGGAGGAGCTTTAAGGCCCCTTCAACCCAAACCAGTCTGGGATTCTGTGAAAAAACAGCCCTTAACAACTGCTTTTGTGTTTCATATCCAAGTGAAAGACAGAATCAGAGTTATAACTTAGCTATTTTAATAAATCTTATACAGTGCATGGTTATATCATTTTATCCTTTGTTCAATTACATTAATGTACAGTACATTATAGCTTTATCTGCAGGCAGTACAAATATAACAAATGTGCAGCTCAGTCATATGGAGATTTTAAATGTGACTTCTGCATAAAGTCTACTGATACATTTATGTTATGAGATGCTCCCGTGGCTCACAGCTTTCTAGCTCTATTACAATCCCAAGTAACTCTAAGTCTGTGCGATTTCCCTTCCTTTATACCCAAAGCCTAGAAGGGTGCTGTGTTTCCTACCTCACCATTTGGTTTTGTTTTCATTTTAGAAGAGATTCAGCCTCCTGCGCTTCAACACCTGCTTCCCATCTCCACCCTAACCCAGAGCCAGGGCTGCTCAGGAGGATTGGCCTCTTCATCTCTCCCTGACAAGGTGAGTGCCCTTTGCCAATTCCAGCTGCTCCAGTGAACCAGTGATTAAAACCATGCTCCTCCCCTGCGAGTTCCCTGCCTGCACCCTCCTTCAGCTGGTGCTAACTGTGTCCCATTTCAAGACAAGGAAAAGATACACTTTTTGGAAGAACAAACCCAAAACCAAGAGGTGCATCAGTGTTCTCAGACTTAGACACAGTGTTCCCCAGTCCCTGCTTCACAGCAGCATGGCTTTTTCTATTAAATGTGCAAAGACAGGCCTAAATTGTGCAAAAACTTAGGCAAGTGCTTAGGCTTTAAAGGAGGTGGGACCATTGACAGCAGATACAGGAAAGCACATGTGTGTCTTTATGGAGTCTGGACCTGAATTCCCATTCAGCCAAAGTAAAGGTGTGTGAATGAAGGAGAAGACGAAGTGCTCATGGTCTGCGAGCAGCTCCTGTAGATGTGTTTGCTTTGCTGCAAGTTGGTCTGGAAGTAAATTCCAGATCTAAATGCAGTCTGTGCCAAACTCGCTGTGGGCAGGAAATCTGATAGGTGCTTGTTTGAACTTTTCAAGCTTTGATTAAATTATTGGTGCATAATTCCTTAATGTTGTCTCTAGGGAAAAGGAATTTTCCTTATGCCTATTTTGGATTGTAAGAATTGGGGGGTACTTCACTAGATGCACGTGCATATGCACATAATGTTATTAAGAAAAACAGGAAGTGAAGAGCAACAGCCTCTGTTAAATTAATTTGTTGGATTTTTTTTTTTAATTGTGGACATTTACTCTGTTAAAATCCTTTCCAAGTGTGCTTTTGTTTCCTAAGTTGTTTAGGAAGCATTTCAGATTGCTCTTGGCAATGAAAATGTGAAGGTGGGGACGAGGTTGGGAGCAAATAGCAGGGGCTTCTCTTCAGCTTGTCTCAGGCCTGGCTTTGGCAGTGCTGCAGCTCTGCGTTACAGGATCAGTGCCAAGGTGATGGGCTGCATGGCTGCCCTGAGCCCTGGCCTCTGTGCAGGCAGGGATGAGCACAGGATCATGGAATGGTTTGGGTTGGAAGGGACCTTAAAGCTCCTGCAGTTCCAACCCCTGCCACGGGCAGGAACACCTTCCACTACAGCAGCTTGTTCCAAGCCCATGTGTCCAACGTGGCCTTAAACACTGCCAGGGATGGGGCAGCCACAGCTTCTCTGGGCACCCTGTGCCAGCGCCTCAGCACCCTCCCAGGTAAGAGGTTCTGCCTAAGAGCTCATCTCAATCCCCCCTCTGGCAGGTTAAAGCCATTCCCCTTGTCCTGTCCCTTCAGGCCTTGGGGAGGGACTTTTTACAAGGGCTTGAACAGACAGGACAAGGGGGAATGGCTTTGAAAACTGAAAGAGGGGGAGGTTTAGATGAGACATTAGGAAGAAATTCTGATGTCTTCCTACTGCTGAGCCTTAGCTCACCTATTTGCAGATTCAAATCACTTGAATCCTGCTCATTGTGTAATGAAAACCCCTTGCCATTGTTTGAAGACAGTACTAACTGGTGCACGAAGGAAGCAGCCAGTCTTAGATCCTGAATACTGCAGTTAATCCAGGAGGGGACATGGGGGCACAGAAAGAGGACAGTGAGTTCTCAGAGAGTCTTTGCAGGGCCGTGGAGAAGGAAATGCAAAGTGTGGGGGACAAGACTTATTTCTATGGTCCAGACTGAACACTCAGGCTGGCTCATTCCCTGTGTGTGCCGTGCTCTTCCCAAGCCATGCCAGCAAGGGGGGTTAGAGCAGGGACAGCCCTATGAGAAAAGCTTTGTGGGGTGTTTTAAGCTCAAATCCAGCCATTGTCAGACATTCAGCCACGTGTGTGAATTCTCTTCTGCTCTGTTGCATGCACATAAAACTTCAGTATAAAATATATAGTTATATAAAAAAAAATACTCCATGCAATATTAAAACACCTTTCCCAATGGAACATGGTCTTACTGTCTACCCTTCTCACCAGTGTTCATGAAAGTGTCACTTTTGATGGCAGTTGCACACTAAGTGAAGCACTGCTGTCCCTCACCTGGAGCAGGGGTCGTTGCTGTCATTCCCTTTTCCTGCACTACTATGACTAAGAGCTCAACTAAAGCAGAGAGAGTTTAATTAGCAGAATCAATCCTTTCCTGGCGGCGCTTCATGATCTCCTGCAGCTCGGACTCCCCTCTGCTCTTCTGGAATGGGAACAAAACAGGAAGGTTGAACTGAACTTCAAGCTGTAGTTATAGTACAGTATTTAAATAATGCTGGAAGAGTAGAGCTGTTTTCACGGGGTGAGTGATACCAGTGAGAGGGGCAGGTTCATTACTGGAAAGAGTAATGTGATGTGGGGCCTTTTGCTTACAAAACTTATCAGCATTTATTGGTTGTGTGGGTTTTGGTTGGTTGTTGCGGGTTTTTAAGTTGTATTTCATGAAATGTGTGTTTAATGGGGTACCTGCCACTGCTGGTACCCATTCAGGTAGGAACTGTCCCAAAAGCTACTTACCTCCAGCTGGTTTTTCTCCACGGTGATTTTACTGTAGACTCTGTTGCCCTCATCACCACACACCTTCTTCAGCTCCTCCCTGTTGAGGGAGAAGAGCTGGGCTCCAGTGAGGATCCCAAGGTGTTCCACTGTCCTGGGAAGACACAAAGTGAGATGGTAGTTGTGTTACATATGGCCTCCTGCCAAAGGTGAGGAGTCAGAGATCAAAGGGCTTCGAGCAGGTGATGTGCAGCTCCTACATCAGAAGTTTATCACACACAAGGCCCTGGGGCTGTGCCAGGGGAACAGCTGTTGGGTAACCCAAGCTCTTGGCAGGGATGACAGGACATCAAGCCATGAGGAGTGGGGGAAGCCACATGTCACCCTGGCACCCACTGTGTACCCAGCCCATGGGCATTGCAGTGATTTCACTCCAGCCACACCATGTTTGGGGAGCAATCCTAGAGCTCCTCTTGGCTCCCTGTGCAGCGTGTAGGTTGTAGCTGCTAACCCTTGACCATGCACAGCTTTTTGGTTCTGTGCTGGTGGCTGAGGAGGGTCTGGCTCTTCTTCTCTAGGACAGCTTAGAATCACAGAGTGGTTTGGGTTGGAAGGGACCTTAAAGCTCATCCAGTTCCAATCCCCTGCCATGGGCAGGGACACCTTCCACTAGAGCAGCTTCTCCAGAGACAGGCAGTCACCTGGAATTGGCATTTCAGGCCATGTGCTTAGTTATTTCATCAGTTATTCCTCTCTAAGCTCAGCACTCTGAACTGGGTAACTGGGACCAGACAAGCACCAGTGGCAGGATGTTGTGCAGTGCTGGGCTGTGAGTTGTGGGAATAACCAAGACCATTCCTTTAGCTGAGCATTAGGTCTTCTGCTGCACTGCAAGGCAAGGTTTACTTGATAGTGTAGAAGGAAGAAAGGGAGTAAGTTTGTGCTCTGGATTGAATATGACATATTAAATATAGCCTGGATTTAGTATGCTTGAAATCTAATTTGCAACACAGACTCTGTAAGTAAATATGAGTGACTTCTAATCCAGCTGGAATGTTGCAAGCTGCCTCCCCCACTCCTTTCTACATGAAGGACCAGCATTTCATAGAGCAGTAAACCGGATCTTACTCTTTGCTGAATGACTTTGCCTCCAGCCAAGCTTTGACTTCTTCAGTGCTGGACTCGAAGGTGAGTGGCACAAAAACCTGCTGAGGCCTTTCCACTTTGAAATTCCGATGAGGAGGCTGAATTTTGTTGTTTGTGATCTTCTTTAGCAGCTCATCGTTCAGCTCATCCATTTGATGAATAAGTTCTAGGGAAACAAGGCACAAGGTATACAGTAAGGGAAGGAAATCAAGTGTGCAGTCAGAAATCCTATGAAATCAATGTGTTTGTGGGGAGACTGTGAGGAAGAGCAGAACGTGGCTCAGCATTTTTATTAACTCTCTAGATACACCAAAGGAAAGTGCTTACTTTTGTGTTTTAGTTGTAAAGAACAGGCTTAAGTGCTTTGTTAGAGCAATAGGTTGAGCAATGACATGCTGACCTTCGAACTTCCATCAGGAGCAAATATGTAAAGGAGCCCATGAAAGCTTCGGAGGCTGGCAGGCTGAGGGAGCATCCTGTGGGAATCTGCCCTTTCCTCCCAAGCCAATGCTCTCAACTTCCGTCAGCTTTTGGAAGCTCACTTTCTCTTTGGGAGAAACTTAGATTTCTGCAATTCTTCTCCAGAGTGATGGAGAGGAGAAATCACCAAATACCAGCCAAATGCTTATTGCTCACACAGTGATCACTGAGGCTAAAAAGCTGCTGAAGGGTTTCTTGCAGGGCAACTGTCTGAGATTTTGGCCTCATTACTTCAGCTACATCCATTATGGTGATTGGAGAGTCTTGGAACAAGTACTCCTGCTCCTGGGAGACATTAAATCCCTGGTTCTGCTGTTAACCAGCATCAATATCACTGTATAATTTCTAGAGGAAGGTGTCCAGGTACACACAAGCATACTCTGAGCTATCTTATTTAGGGAGCACATAACCAAGCGGAGATTGCTCTGGTATGCAAGAGGAGAGCTCGCACCTGCATCTGCAGAGGCATTTGCTTTTAGCCAACAGAACTACACCACCAGCCAGTCTGCCTAGACAGTTCTTGGTCAAAAGCACTTATTAAGTGTTGTATTTGGCAACGTAATAGGAAGATGCTTTGATAAGAACACATTCATTTTGGTTTTGTGACTGGTGTCTGTCCTGGGTGCTGGGAAAGACCCATATTTTCACCTATTTTCATAGAATCCCAGGCTGGTTTGGGTTTGAAGGGACCTTAAAGCTCCTCCAGCTCCAACCCCTGCCACAGTCAGGGACACCTTCTACTGGAGCAGAGTTCTCCAAGCCTCTGTGTCCAACGTGGCCTTGAGCACTGCCAGGGATGGGACAGCTACAGCTTCTCTGGGCACCCTGTGCCAGCCCTCAGCACCCTCCCAGGGAAGAGCTTCTGCCTCAGAGCTCATCTCAGTCTCCCCTCGGGCAGGTTAAAGCCATTCCCCTTGGCCTGTCCCTACAGGCCCTGTCCAAAGCCCCTCTCCAGCTTTCTTGTAGATTTTATATGTATATAAATTGTATATTTTATGTACATACAGATTTATATTGAGGCTGACCTTGTTTCTCCTGTTGCTAACTTCTGTTCATCACCTCATTCAAAAGACATAAACCCACCATACCAACCCGCACAAGTTTGCTCAAGGGTGTAAACCTGATCTGACGGTGTCTTTGCTCCCACTGGTGCTGTGAAGTCGTGATAAGGGAGAGGGTCCCTCTCCCTGATGCCTGGTGTTGCTGTTGTGGTTTTGGTTTAGTTTGTTATCTTCCTCTTTGTGAGTTACTTTGTTCCCTTCAGACTATTGAAATAAGGAAATTGCCCTGCAAACTTAGCAGCAGGAGGGGGAAAAGCCCCATGAGGCAGCAGAGGTCAGGGAGGCCCCACACCCTGCTTCTGGGAATGAGGTTCCCATTTTTCCTGCCCCTTGGTAGCCATATATTTTCTTTGTGTTGCCCTTCACTGTTGCGTGATGTAGAAGGCCAATTCTGTGAGTACCTACAATTTGAATGTTGGGTTTGAGCCCTGCTCCTTCTATTTTTCAGTCTTCTGCTACTTGTAATAAGGAATTCACTGATCCCATTCCTCAGAGCTCCACCTTTCGCTGCGCAGCTAAACAGAAGCAGCAGGAAGCATGAGGTGGGAGTGAGCAGCACAGTCACTCAGTGTCACTTTTTCCATGGAACTCCTAAAGACTGTGGAGAATAACTCAGTATTATTAATAGGTACGTGTCTGTGATGCTCATATTTTGGGCCTTTCCATCATCCCAAAATGGCTTTAACTTACAGGAGCCCACAGCAGCTGAACAAGGGATGAATCCTGATTGTGGCCTTGGGGAAACAGCTTGCGGCAGGTGTAGGGAGGGTGTGATGGTGGTGAGGGGAGCAGGGCTTCTGGTTTCCTCATGCTCTGTGACTCCACACATCATGTACAGGGCGAGGGAGTGATATGAATGTGGTACGTGGGAGACCTGCTGCCAGGGGTTCACTGGAACCATATGAAGGAGCAGGCCAGGCGAGTGCTGTGTGTGACAGGAGACAGGAGCAGAGGAATCCAGAGAAAGGGATGACCTGGATGTGTGTGTCTGCTCAGGCACACTGAAATGTTTCGGTGGGAAAGGCAACTCTGCCTAGGAGGAGGAAAGCCAAGCTGGAAGGAGGGTTAAGGTGCTTGTCCCAGGCTGCCTGAGAGCCTGTGAGGCCTCAGGATTGCTCTGTTGGCTGTTGTACAACCTGGAATCTCCTCCAAAACCACTGCTGGCCTAATGCTTATCACTAAAAGCTGCAAGCACTCCTTGTGCAGAGCCTTGTGAGAGGGAACACACTTGGGTAGGTCTGGTTACACATATGCAGTGACCAAAAATAGTGACCAGACTATGGTAAATGCAGAGAAAGAAAGAAAACCACTGGGGCTGAGAGAGCAAAACCAAAAGCGTGTCCTCACAGAGACTTTTCAACTAAGCCCCAGAATGCAAAGCCACAGTGCCATGTTCTATGGCTGCCCGAGGCTGCTGTGTGACATGTGGAAGGTGCCTGATGCTGGGAGCGTGGTGAGGGACACACAGAATCCCAGACTGGTTTATGTTGCAAAGGACCTTGAAGCTCATCCAATTCCGAACCCCTGCCACGGGCAGTGATACCTTCCACTGGAGCAGCTTGCTCCAAGCCTCTGTGTCCAGCCTGGCCTTGAACACTGCCAGGGATGGGGCAGCCACAGCTTCTCTGGGCACCCTGTGCCAGCCCTCAGCACCCTCCCAGGGAAGAGCTTCTGCCCTAGATCCACCCGAAATCCCCTGTTTCAGTCTGAAGCTGTTACATACGTTCTTTGGCGTCCTGGGGAGAGTTACGTGATAACATTTCACTTCCCCATTTATCCCCAGCATAGCTGGCAGGCAGCTTGTGAGTTGGGCTGGATGGTCCATATCCCCTGGGGCTCGGGTCTCCTTTGTACCTCTGGTTGGACTGGGTGATAAGAAAGGGAAAAAAATAAATATGTAAGATCTTTTAGCACCATTTTCCATTTTCTTGAACTTTTTGCCTCCCACCCACAATAGCAAATAGAGGGATCAATCACTGTGTTCTACCTGTGCTGATCCAGGGCTGCCTCAGCTGAGGCTGGTGGGACTCAAGTGGAGCTGCATGGAAGAAGTTCATATCTGGGGTCTCACAGAACCCAAAGCAAAGGCTGGATGGTGTGAGAAGGCATCTGCACCCCCAGAAAACATGTCACACTTGTCACACTGTTCTCTGCTTGCTTACTATGCTGTAGACGGCTATGCTCACATGTGTGACTCAGCCCTTTAGCTTTTTGCTGTGCAGAAAGCACTGCTCGCAGGGCTTCCTTGGGGATGGAGAGCATGGGAAGCAAATGATTTTCATATGAAACCAAGCAGAAAGCCCATTTGAAGCTAAAGCATCACTGCTCTGGTGACTGATATGAAGTGACACCACTGCCAAGTGCCTGGAGCAGTTTGGAAAGAGTTTCTTGACACTTTGATTGAACTAACAGGCTTTACCCACAGGCTTGCTGGGGCACCTTATGCTCTACCCAAGCTGGGAAATACCAAAGGGGGAAGCAATTCCATGTTTCCTTACGGCATTTTGAGCTCTCCAGCTCATTTTTGCAATGCAAGGTGCTTGAGAGCAATATTCACTTAGTACTCATATAGATGGCATTTCTATCTGCCTCCACTCCAGTAACTTGTTTCTGCTGCTGAACTGAGCTGGATGAGAGAATTGTCTGTCTTTAATTCAACTCCCAATAACATTTTCAGCATTTTCATGGCAGAATTAGCCTTTATGGCTACTTTATGGCTGTTTATGCTCTTTCACCCTGTTCACAGCCCAGCCCTGAGAGCAGCAGGGTTCTACAACAGGGGAGGGGTTTAACCATAGACTGAGAAGGACATGGGTTTGGGAGGAAGGCACTGGCCAAAGGTGGAACTCTCAGAAGCCACTGTATCCAGCAGCTGTTTGGTGAAACCTCAGTGTGAGACATCTCCTGTTGGGGTGACAGGTCATGGTGCTAGGTTGGGGTGGTTGTCCCTTCCATTCAGGGTCATCCTTCATAGCAGGCTGCTTCTGTAGCACAAGTCTCAGCCTTCCCCTGTCCCATGACCCTGCCTGCCAGTGCTTGGCGTCTTGGAGCAGGAGGAAATCATGAGGCTGCTGCATGGGTGGGAAGGAAAGCCCTGATTTTGGGGAGGCAATGGTAGCAAAATGTGAGAGCTTTATCAGAGGAGACTCAGGAATCTCCAGCATCCTGGTTCATCTATGTGTGAGGTTTCATCCCAACCTGTGCACAACATCCTAAGAACTCCAGAGAGGTCTAATTACAAGGTTATCTCAGAGGCTGGTTGTGGTCTGCAGCTGGGTACCAGTTAAACATCACCTGATCACAGACCTGTTCAAGCTCTTCCAGTTTCACCACATCCAGGATGTTGTAAGGGACGTATCCAGCCTGCCCGCTCCGGTTGAGCAGCTTCCACCACTGCTTATTGTCCTCCAACACCTGGGAGAGGGGAAGAGTAAACTGGTTAGTGAGGACATCAGATTCCTGCATACATAAAATGCATAAAGTGGGAATAAAGGACACAGTAACGTGAAGCTGGCAGAATAACATCACTGAGGCCAGAAGCTGGCAAATGGGTATTGCACTCATTTGCACTCAGGATTGAAGCCTTTTCTGAAAAGCTTCAAAACTTACACTGATGATGAACAGGAGAGCATCGCTGGGGAGAAACAGACCGGGGGGCTCAAGAACTCATTGTTTGTAAAATCCCAGAGTGGTTTGGGTTGGAAGGGACCTTAAAGCCCATCCAGTCCCAATGCCCTGCCACAGGCAGGGACACCTTCTGCTAGAGCAGCTTGCTCCAAGCTCCTGTGTCCAACCTGGCCTTGAGCACTGCCAGGGATGGGGCAGCCACAGCTTCTCTGGGCACCCTGTGCCAGCGCCTCAGCACCCTCCCAGGGAAGAGCTTCTGCCTAAGAGCTCACCTCTGTCTCCCCTCTGGCAACTTAAAGCCATTGCCCTTGGCCTGTCCCTACAGGCCCTTGGCCAAAGCCCCTCTCCAGGTTTCCTGTAGCCCCTTTTAGGCACTGGAGCTGCTCTAAGGTCTCCCCTTCAGGAGCCTTCTCTTCTCCAGGCTGAACCAGCCCAGCTCTCTCAGCCTGGCTCCAGAATGATTTTTTAAGTTATTTTATTAAGCAATCTTCTCAGAATGGATGAGCTTTGCTGGCAATTCCTCATTCTATCCACATTTTGAACAGAGGTCTTTGTCTCAAGTCAGATACGGTACAGTTGGTGTGTAGACCAAGTCACCCCCTACATTCTCCAGCTGCCAGCAGTGTTGGGATAGGAGAAAGGTTATGAAAAAGGATGTTTTCACAGAAAATAATTTGATGGGGAGGGCAGAGTGGTAATAATGAACCAGATGGTGGGTGAGGATCATACTACAGTGACTTGTTTTCCTTCCTCCTGTGGCTGACGTGTTCCAGCTTAGCAGTGACCTAGTGCTCAGCCAGCCTGCTTCAGCTCAGAGGCAAAGCTTAAACCTCACCAAACTTCATGTTCCTGATCAGAAAGACCAAGGAAACATGAGCTGGGACCTGCCAGGATCTTGAGGTCTCTCCCTGTTCCTGGCAAGGGGATGAGGGCACAGTTTTCCTCAGTCCATTCACATACCTCCAGGATTTCATCCTTCAGCACTGAGAGTTCATTGGCATTTCGCGCGGTGAAATCGTAGCGGATTTTGGCATATCTCTTTGGTGGAGCCATTCCCTGTGCCTCAAAATTCCTGCAGGAGGGAAAACATGGAGGTTGAATGGAGAGCCACCTAATCGCTGAAGGAATGGAGGTTCAGTGGTGAAGAGGAGTGATGACTGCAGGGCAGGTAGTGTCAGCTGTGCTTGTGCTAGAAGGGGGCAATGCCCCTTTCTCCTCTCTTCTGATGATGATTTTCCCCCCTTATTTTAGTGAAACGTCCCATGTTTGGGAACAAAATGCACACACAACAAGCTGTAGGGCTGTTGGTTAGTGGCTTTATTAAAGGGAGCTATGAGGCTGCTGCTTTCAGCATGGAAGAAAAGCCTTCTCCTGTCAGCTGCTGCCTTGCAAGGACTGGGGAGACTGGGAAAGCACAAACATGTTCTGATTGCACCTCCTGAGAGCAATCAAGTGGGAAACTCTCCCATCCTAAGTGGAAACAACTGCTCCATATGTCAGAGAGGGGAGAAACAGGCCCCAGTGCTGGGGAAAGTAGTGTTGGGAATAAATACAGGTAGAACTGACTGGAAATCTGTCTTTTTCATCAGGCAACGCTGAGCTACTGACACAGAATCTGCAGCTTCCAAGGAAACGTGAGTTTGAATGTTTCTATTCCAAGATTCATTCTGGGGTGGGGAAAAGGAATGTGTTTGAATATGTTGCTTGGGAATTCCTGAGACAAGAATACATGGCTTTCAACACTGAACTGGCTTTTCATGTGGAGAGAGACAAAATAAATATGGTAGATTGGAAAAGTGGAATGAAAGGTTCCCTTTGAGCCAAACTGAACTGGGTTCTTTTATCCCATGGTTTTTGCCTGGCTTAGGAGAAATTGCAGATCTCACCCTTTCGTTCTCCAGCTCAGATGTTACTTTATAATCCCAGAAAGGTTTGCAGTGTGGAAAATCTCCCTTGTCTTGTGTAAGGAGCATGGAGGAGCTATTTTAATGCACCTTCTGTGAAGCTTCCTGCTTCTGGCTTGCAATCTGCGTAGTTACCACCTGGTGCAGAAGGCCCCTGGGTGCTGTGTTCATGGTGGGCCCAGCAGCATGGGGCCAGGTTCTCCTCTGGTCTGTGTTCTGTGTAACTCAGTGAAGCCAGTGCTGTGGGGTTTAACGTGATGGTTTTCTGTGGTCAGTGATTTTAAACCCGTGAGCTGTGGAAACTCTGGATTGTTCCTGAGGCACCCATAAAACCTGACTTTGAAAAGCAAGCCTGTCATGCTTCCAGTTCGTTTTACTGTCTTTATTAGGTGGCTTTTGGTGGTGTGAATAAGGCTGAAAACATCGGTTCAGTGGTTTGATATCGTGCCTGTGGCTGTAGTTTGATTTGGGACAGCTCTTGGTCTAGTTACAGCCGTGTGCAATGCATAAGGTGTGAGTCTGCAGTGGAGGAGCAGCCTTTCAGAGGGGTTGAATCCATCAGTCAGGAATGGGAGTGGTGGCCTTACCCTAAAGGTGGGGAGGGGGAGGCTGGAATTCCATCTCTTGCAGGATTCCAGAGGTGAGCTATGAGGAGTTTGAAGCTACAGTGTACTTTACAGGATTCACACCTGGATTTCACATAAGTGACCTTTGCTGATGGTTGTAATGTTGCTTGGGGCTTTCATGACACTTCTTTGCAGCTACAATCCCTGGTGTAAACAGGTATTAAGTACTGATGCATGGCTATTATTGCTAATATAGGGGCTCTGGGTTAGCAAACTACCTCAGTGCACTCCGAAAAAAGCATGAGTAGAGCAGGAAGTGTGTCTGTCCTAGCTGTTATAGTGGCAAACATCTGGACACACCTGGCTGAAGTCTGCTCTGGGCTGAAGGAGGTGTCAAAGCACATTCTCAAATGTAGCATCTGCTTCAGCACCTTTAACTTTGATGGTTTCTTCCTGAAATGCTATCCAAAAGGAACTCATGGTGTGTCAGTCTGAAAAGCAGGTAGAAAGGTACAACACCTACCCCAGGAGAAGAGAGATCCTCATCTACTCCTCCACAAGCCAGCACTGTAGTTAGACTGGGTGGTGTCTCAGGGAGATGGTCACCTTGGTAAGAGGCACAATGCTAAGTTGTATTTGGGACCCAAACTGCTATTTATAGTGCTGAGACTAGCAGATGAAAACGTTTCCTCACGTGCATTGACTGCCAGCCACTAAAGACAGACTTAAATCATAGAACTACAGACCAGTTTGGGTTGGAGGGGGCCTTAAAGCTCCTCCAGCTCCAACCTTCTGCCATGGGCAGGGACACCTTCCACTGGAGCAGGATGCTCCAAGCCCCTGTGTCCAAGCCTGGCCTTGAACACTGCCAGGGATGGGACAGCCACAGCTTCTCTGGGCACCCTGTGCCAGCGCCTCAGCACCCTCCCAGGGAAGAGCTTCTGCCTAAGAGCTCATCTCAGTCTCCCCTCTGGCAGGTTATGTTCTCATGTAAACTAAGTTATCTTTATTTTCCATAACCTCCCTGAGAAACATGGAATTGGAGGGGAGAATTTATTATCGTAATTCTTTCTCTACTCGGTTCGGTGTCTGTACTGTTTTATGGTCCCACCAGGACCTTTGATGGGGTGAATCAGAAGAATAAATTATTTTGCTGATAGAGTTGAATTTAAGTCTTTTGCTGCCAGTTTGAACTTTGTTGTAGTAGTTGAGCTTATAAATCTCTTGGATTAGAACACAAACCCATGAAAACCAGTCTGGCTTGAAGGTTTTCTCCCAGTTTAGGGTTGGCTGTAGAAGAGTTCATGCTTAAGGGTTTTGCTGGGTCTGATCTGCCAGTCTTTGAGGAACTGAAGCTGATAACTTCATGTCAAATCACTGCACAGTGGAGTAGTATGGCAAAGGATTCAGTTTAGGAAGAGCTGGTTGAAACTCGGATCTTGTGAAATCTCAAGGGCTTGAAATCATGTAAATAGGTGAAACCCTTAAAGCTTTGAACCAAAAGCTTTGGTTTTATACAGCTTTTATACCACTGAGTAATTGGTAATGGAAAACTGGCAGTAGGGCAGAGTGTTTGCAAAGATTGTAAAGGAACAGCCTTTTCACTGGGAAAAGGCTTGAGGCAAAGGGCTGGCCTGGTTGGTTCTGTGTTGGGAACTGAACTTCCCAGGACTCCTGAAGAAAGGGGAAGGGGTTTTACCCATTTTCTGGATTTATCCCGTTAAAAGGAGTTGTCTGAAACCAGCACCCTGCCAGTCTCCTGATGGAGAGGTGGGCAAGACTGGAAGCACTCATGCTTTATGCAGCTTCTAATGAATGTGTTTCCCTTTGGTTGTGTCTCAAAGCAAAAGAAGGAGCTGCTGCCTCCAGAGAACCAAACTGGTGCTTCCTCAGTTGGCATGTTTTCCATGCAGGTCAGGCTGCACTTTTGAATGCTGGAAAGCTCTCACGTGCCTTAGTACAGATTCTTCCTATGAGCAGGTTCCTTCTATGCAAGCTGTTGTGGCTTTGGAATGGTTGGATGAATGGATGCTAACTCCTCTTAAGGCACAGAGAACAGAAGCATGGTGTCTTTAGCACATGATCCTTAATATCACTTTGGTGGGCTGATGTTATGAAACAAGACCTGCGATTGACTGAAGTCTATATTTTTACCTCTTGTGGTGGAAATCACAGGTAGCTCACTTCCCACCAGTAGGCCTACTGCTGATTAACTGGTTCAAGTGAGTAGCCTTTGAGTTCCCTGATCTGGTTATCAAGTCTGCATTAATAATGGCAGGGTGTTACCTACCACATGCAAAAGCATCCCGGTGTTGTGATAGGTTATGGTGTATGTTTATGAGGTTACAGGTGGGAGCTGGATGGTGCTGGTACAGTACCTATTTACATGCTGAGTTACATTCTGCTTGAAGGCATCCACAGCCTGGCTCTGTTCAGTGCTCTGGCCACGCTTGAGAGAGGAGTTCCGGTAAGGATATCCATTGGCTGATGAGAGCTGGGAAGGCAAAAATGGAGCCAATGTTACCAGAGAGGGGAAAGATGTATCAGAGAAAAGGAGAGTGATAGATGAATTGTGGCCTGGAAGCTTTTGGTCATGATGAGGTGAACACCAAAGAAATGTTCTTCAGGCAGACTTGTATCTGTGGGGCTCAGTTATCATAGAGTCCTAGGATGGTTTGGGTTGGAAGGGATTGTAAAGCTCCTCCAGTCCCAACCCCTGCCATGGGCAGGGACACCTTCCACTGGAGCAGCGTGCTCCAAGCCCCTGTGTCCAAGCTGGCCTTCAACACTGCCAGGGATGGGGCAGCCACAGCTTCTCTGGGCACCCTGTGCCAGCGCCTCAGCACCCTCCCAGGGAAGAGCTTCTGCTTAAGAGCTCACCTCAGTCTCCCCTCGGGCAACTTAAAGCCATTGCCCTTGGCCTGTCCTTACAGGCCCTTGTCCAAAGCCCCTCCCGGGATATAGTGTAGGTCCCCTTTAGGTATTGGAAGATACTGTGGTGTAGTATCTTATTTGCTGTCATCAGGAGGAGAAGCTGATCATTGCTGCCCTTTTCTGGCCTATTATCTTTATTTAACTATAACTACTTGTCATACCCCACCACAAACTCCACAGCCCCACCTCTCACTCTGAAAAAGGGGGAGGTAGAGAGAAGGGAAGACAACCATAGGCATGAGACCAACCTCCTCTTGCAAGTGTCCAATGTCTATTTCCCAGGGAGCTCCACGGAAGATTTCCACGGGTGGTTCCCAGCCATTGCGGAATTTGGGGATGTAGGTGGGAATGTTTGCTTCTCGGGGCCATTCGGCTCTAGGACATGAAGCAGGGAATATGTGGGGAGATTTATGTCTCTGAAAGCACATCAGGGAGGAACACGGGTGGTGTCGGGACATCCCTGACCCCCTGCCACGGCTGTAACATCAAGCACTCCCCCTGCCTTTCTCTTGGGGACCCTGGTGGGGCAGCAGCTCTGTCCTCACCTGGATCTGGTCCATGTCTCTCCCAGGGAGTCCCAGAGGTTTATCTCCTTTGGTGTGAGGTGTCCTCGGAGGAAATCTGTGGCGTCTTTGGAAAGAAGTGGGCTGACGACAGACCTGGCGAGCTCGGGGCCACCACAGCTACTGACGATCTGGATCACACACAGACAGGAGAGGTTTTGTAGGAAACACTCAATATGTCAGACCAGAACACACACAAAGGAACAGGAAGCACAGACACAAGAATCAGTGGCTCTGGTGCTTTGAAGTCTCTGTCTGCCTACTCCAAAGGAGCTAATTCACATTAGACCAGGCTAATTCACATTAGACTTGTGCTTCCAAAGTTCTCTTCTTTGCCTTCATCTGTAAGGGGGAGGTTTCACAACACAGACTAAATTACTGGTTTGCTGTCACTTAAAAGAGACACTGCATTCCCTCAGTGTCCCCTTATTGTCCTCACACTGCACTGAGAGTCCTTGACTTCATTAAGAAAAAGCAAATAGTAGATGGTTCCTATGTTCCCCAAGGTGTAAAATGAAAGGCAGAGGACAAGCCTTCATGCTGAGGGGTGGCCTGAGTCCCCTTGCCAGCAGCTGATCTCTAGATCAGCTCAGTTGTCTCGGGAATCACAGAATCAACCAGGTTGGAAAAGACCTTCAAGCTCATCCAGTCCAGCCTTTAGCCCAGCACTGCCAAGGCCACCACTGACCCATGGCACTGAGGGCCTTGTCTATGTGGTGTGTGAGCACCTCCAGAGACAGTGACTCCAGCACTGCTCTGGGCAGCCTGTTCCAATGCCTGAGCACCCTTTGGGGAAGGAATTGTCCATACAAAGGAAGTTTACAGTAAAACCAATGAATGAGGTTTACCAGTTCCAGTGGCCCGAATAGGAAGTGCACCAGCTCTGAGGCGCTGGGGTTCTGGATGTGCTTCCTCAGCTTGGCCTGGAAAGGGAAAGGAAACCCAGTTTAACTCCAACCTGCTTTTGCCTTCTCTTTTCCGTCACATGGAGGGATTGCTGCTGTTTGCTGTAGTTAACAACAGCCTGAAAAGTAAAAGAACTTTCAACAGTGCACCTGAAATCAGGGAAGAAGAGTGAGTGAGGAGTGGGAAACATCCAGTTTTAGTAGTAAGAGTGCTAAAGCTTAGGAGGGGCGAGTACCTACTGCATTAAAATCAGTCCTTTTGGAGCTACTTTATAGAATTCCCAAATGGTTTGGGTTGAAGGGACCTTGAAGTTCATCTAGTTCCAACCCCTGCCACGGGCAGGGACACCTTCCAGTAGAGCAGCTTGCTCCAGGCCCCATCCAACCTGGCCTTGAACACTCACAGCTTCACAAATGCTTTGAGGCAGGGCTGTGCCTGTGAAGGGATGCAGGTGGTATAGGACCTCCTCTGCCTGCTCGGTCTCATCCTGGACATTATGTTTCTAGTTTCAGTTTCACAACTTGGCCTAAGAACCCTGTCCTGGATTCTGAAGGGTCTGGAATTCACACCTTTGTCCCTTCACAGCATTTTAGTTCAATTCTCACTTTAAATGCTTGTTATATATGAGATATGGGGAAAAACCCTGTCACTGCATGGGATGAAAACCTCCTCTGTGTCTTACCAAGAGGTTAAAAGCCAGTTTGGTTTTCTGGAAGCAGTCGATGAACTCGGCCTCACTTGGGGGTCTTGCTCGAAGAGTCAGCACACCCTCTGCATGAGGAGGGAGAGAGACAGACACTGTTGTTAGAGCATCCCTGTTCAGGAAGGATTCACCTTGCTGGCATGCAGAAGACATGGCAGTAATGGGTGCTGAGACGAGAACTACTGTAAGTCAAGGGTTCAGGGAAAGTTAGAAGTATTTCTGTGTGCTGGAGGCTTCCCCAGGCTCTGTGTGTTCTGTGAGAGCTGTGGACCTTAAAGCTCCTCCAGTTCCAAGTCCCTGCCATGGGTAGGGACACCTTCCACTAGAACAGGTTGCTCCAAGCCGGGTTCAACCTGGCCTTGACCACTGCCAGGCTGTTCATCCATGCCCCTGTGCTCCCTGTTTCTCCCAGCTGCTGCATGTACCTGCTGGCCCTTTCTTCTTGTTCTTCTTCCCTTTCTTCCTCTGGTTGAGCTGCCTGAATGCCTCTGCAGCTTTCTGGAGCCTAGCGACAAACACCTCAATGTCATCCAGAGTGCAGTTCAGGATTTGCTGTGAGGACACAAATGCAACAAAGCGAAGTGAAATCCCTGAGTGTGCTGCTCTGCTCCTGCCTCACTTCCTGCAGGAATGCGCAGGAATAGGGAATCCAGGCATGGAATTAAGCTGAATTCATCACTTCCCAAACACAAAGCTGTGCCTCATGCTGTACGTATCAATGTGACAAGTGACCCCTGCTAATGGATGGCTGGAAAACAACCCCAAGACCAGGCTACAGGCTGGGGAGGAGCAGAGCTGCCTCAGGTCAAAGGGAATTGTAACTGACCCAGTGATGGAGTTTTGCTTTTGATCACCTTATCTTCATGCACAGTAGGCAGCAGTGTGGCAATGACTATGCATTAAACATCTGTTCATGTAAGAGCCCTTTGCTTCCCTCCTCTCTTCTCCCTCCTTCTGCCTACTGACCATGCGCCCTTCTTGTTACCCACCGTTTCCTTCTCAATCTTCTGTGCTAGGATGGCTCGGGACTCCTCGTGGTCGTGGCAGCCGGAGCCTCGTCGCTCATAGTCTGCAGAGAAGGCAGGGAGAGAAAATGTATTTACTCCGAGTTTGAAAATGGGCTCCATTAAATACAGGGGTGGCCTCCTGTGAAATGAATGTGTCAGCTCAGTATAACAGGGTTTGAAAGGGCTGGGCAGGAGGTGTTGGGACAGTGCGATATCTAGTGGGAGACTGGGGGAGGCAGTTCTGGCAAAGGACCACATAGAACTATGTCACCGTTAAGATGAGGTGAACAGTTTTGACAAGTTGTGTAGGGAAAGAAAGAAGGTGTGTTTCAAAGGAGAAGCAATCATGGAATGGTTTGGGTTGGAAGGGACCTTAAAGCTCATCCAGTTCCAATCCCCTGCCATGGGAAGGAACCCCTTCCACTGGAGCAGCTTGCTCCAAGCCCCTGTGTCCAACCTGGCCTTGAACGCTGCCAGGGATGGGGCAGCTCTGAAATACAGATCTTATGTTCATTATACAAAACTGGCCCTGCAATAGGCTCAGTTTGGGAGGCCTAAGCATCTGCTTGGCTTCAGATCCTATCCTGAGGAAATGAGTGTTTTCTTTCCTCAGCTGGTGCCTGGAGTTTTTTATGGTATCTTGGTTATGCTGTGTTCCTTATGCCTAGAAACTGATCCTAAGAGAAGGTGGTGCAATGGGCAGTGATGAGAGGTTACAGTTTGCTCATTATTTAATCAGTCTGAGCTTTTGTCAGAGCAAGAGCTTATTTCTGTTACTTCTTTCTTGAAAGGAAAATACAGGTTTTATCAAGCCAGCTCCAACAGGCTGAAGTCAGGATGCTTTTGGAATAAGATTTAGATCAGCACATGATGGAGGTGAGGCCAGATCTGAGATTCCACACTCAACTTGGATTCATACAAACTGCTTTATTTGAGGGGGAAATCTTGGCTCCTGCCTAGTCAGCAGAGGCAGGAATTTGCCTTTCTGACTAGGTCTGTCTTTTTAAGACTGTCTTCTTTAAGACTGATGCCTGGCCCAAACTTGATGGCTCAGTTTTCCAAGGGGCTTTCAGCTATTTTGGGAATTTCAGTATCCCAAGAAGTGTTGTTACAGTGAGCTTAAAGGAGCTTTGATTTGTTGAGCAGAAGATGCCTCCTGTAAGTCCACTGAGTACAAATGTTTGCTGTGGCTGATTTTTAAGCATTTATAAAGCACAGCAGAGATGCAAGAACATGTTGTGCCCCTGGCACATGGCTGTTGTAACACAGTGAATACCCACTGGGCTTCCCTGTGCTCCAGCAGGACAGGGTGACCAGCAGGCCATTTCGGGAGGGTTGGGAGGCCCACCACTTGCTGAGTGCTCCCAGTACCTGGGTCGTGCTGGGAAGGGGGTGCCACTCGGTTCCTGTTCATCGCTGAGCCTCGCCCATCGTGCTGGATCGGGATAGGAGCCGGCCCTTGTGGTGGTGGGAGAATGGATTGTCTCTGCCTGATCTTCTCCTGGTTTGCTCTGCAAAGGGAAGAGACACAGAACCACCCTGTCAGTGCTCATCCTGTCTCTGAGGCCTCTGAAAATGGGTTTGTTTACTCCCAGTTGTGTCACAGAACCCCAAACTGGTTTGTGTTGGAAGGGACCTTAAAGCTCATCCAGTTCTAACCCCCTGCCATGGGCAGGGACACCTTCCACTAGAGCAGCTTGCTTCAAGCCCCTGTGTCCAACCTGGCCTTGAACACTGCCAGGACAGGGGCAGCCACAGCTTCTCAGGGCACCCTGTGCCAGCGCCTCAGCACCCTCACAGGGAACAACTTCTGCCTAAGAAGAATAGGAAGGAACTTCCTTGGGTTCTTATTAAAGTCAGGAAAACTTGGAAAGTGCTTCATCTGCCAGGTTTAAGTATCCCACAGTACTCACTTGAGTGTCTGTGGCCGTATCTTCTTCCCATGCTTGTGGTCTGCCAGGGCGCTTTCGATGTCTTCATGGATTATCTCCGCCTCAAAGACACAACAGGGATGTTTTAGGGGCTTTGCTTTGGAAGGGTTTAAGGGCTCTAAGTGGGTGAAGAAGGAAGGGGCTGGAACAGTCTGTTCTCTGTTTCACCCCAGCAAGGGGGGCTCTGCTCACCTCTACCTCGTCGCAGTTGAAGAAGTGGATGTCAGGTTTGTGCTGCTCAGAATCCTGGCACACCAGGAGGAGGATGGAGGAATAACGCATCTGGTTCAGCACCGTCTGGCAGTGCTGGACCGTGGGCAGGGGAAAGTCCTCCAGCTCCTCCTGCAGGAGGAAGAGGAAGGGGTCAGGCAATGGGGAAGTACTGAATTGATGGGGAATGGTCCCATGTGTGAGCTCCTAGGATTCCTGTTTGAGGAGGGAGACCTGGCAGAGCTTGTGCTTCTCCACTGTGGCTTGTTGGGCTCTTCAAAGATACATGTGAAGGTTTGCAGAGGGACAGTGGCTTGGGACTGTGTAATAGGAGAGAGGTGAATGGCAGAGGTGAGCTCTTGTTCTCCTCCAAGTTCTCCATATGGGGCCCAGTCTGAGACTTCAAAAACTTGAGTTTTGCTGCTCACCATCATCTTACTGTTGTGCTCTGCCGGCACCAGTACCCTCATCATGCATCCCAGCGGCGCGCTGGGAGGAAAGATGCTTTGTGTGAGAGGTGCACCCTCCCACTGTGTCCTTGGATGACCTCAGACTTATATTCTTTAGTTTCTCATTGCTCAAATCAGGGCAGACTCTCCCAACAGCTGGATACTCTTTCCCTTTGGTTTAGGTGTCCTTTGCGGGTGTATGTGTATTGCCTGTCAAAACAGAGCACTGCTCTTGGGCAGGTGATCCTGTATGTTGTTTTAATACAAGCAGTATTGTTCTTCCCTCTCTGCTTATGCCTTATGAGGATCCCTGTGGACCTGTTAGTGTATCACTCCCACAGAAAGCCTGAAGGTATCTTTCACCTGCAATATCTGCACTCTGAAGCTGTGAGTAAATCACCTACCTGCCCTTTGAATTAGAACAACCCCTGTTCACTCAGGAGTGGATTCCGGTAGGGATTCACCCTCATTTGGGCTCCTTGCAAATGTCCCTCCCAGACAGGATGGGAAGGGAATGGGCTGTACCCCACATGTTGTTCTGTGGGGAGCTCTGGTACCTGTGACTCGCAGTCCAGGAGGCGGATGGACTTGTCATTCACTTGCAGCAGCATCTCCTGTGTCCAAATCTTCTCTTTGGAGTTGAGCAGGATGAGTTTCCGGATGGCATCATCCACTGTCACGATGGACTCACTCTTGTCCATGATGAAGGTGGCCAAGTGCTGGGGTCGGGGGGGAAGGAGGGAAAAACAGGTGAAAAAGACTTGGTGGTGTGTGTGAATCTGTGAAACCATCTCTAAAGGCTTGAACTGCTCTTTGTCTGCTCCCTGGAGCACAGGGAGGAGAGAGCTGCAGCAGAATGTGTATGTTCTGGTGGTTAGCACCAGCCTGGCCACAGCGGTGAAAGATCTGGGTGTTGTAATGCAGCACAATGACTTTCACCACCCATATTTATCTCCCTGTATGTCACTTCAGCAGCTCTGGCCCCCATCCAGCAGTGCAGGTGCTTTGTACACAGGAGTTAGTCCCTGGCTTGTCTGACACTGACTTGGAAGCTTCAATATGGGAGTTAAGCTCCACTTGCCAAGCTAAAAGCAGTTGCATTCCGTGCGAGGGGAATGCCGGGCAGGGAGACAGCTGCAGAAGGAACTGTGTCACATCCTCATGGTGTGTGTGCCCCCAGCAGTGGGTGAAGGCCACCCCAGAAATCCAGGCTATTTATTCCCCCCCACCTTATCAGCAGCCAGTGCAGGGAATGCTGCTCTCTGTGCATGGGGCAAAGGTCCATCTGCCAGCAGAGGGGACCATGAGGCAAGAGAAGCTGGAAGTCTCTCTGACTTTGCAATGGTCCCTGTGTGAGTGATAGCACAGCCAGGCCATGGTGATAACAGGGGAAGAGAAGGTAATCAGTTGCAGTTGGCTGCAGACAAGGTGGATGGAGGGGGAAAGGCTCAGATTTAAAGCCCTGGTAGCCATGACAAGCAGAATGGGCTGAGTCCTTAAACATGATGGTTGATGGGATGGTGGGAATTGGGTGGATAGGAATTGTGATAACCAATTCCCAAGGACTGGGAAGAGCAGAGGAGAGGATAAACACTGCAGAGGAAGAAACCAATCCTGTGTTCATAAAGCAAAGGTACTGGGTGAGACACTGGCCAAATAACACTCCTGGCAGGTATTTGAGCTGAAGGCTAAGATTAGCCACGCAATCAGGCCTGAGAAACATGCTCAGGTGTGTCAGCGTGATGGTAAAACAGTGCATGGAAACGTATTCACAAAGTCAACACTGTCTGTGCAGAGGTGACAAACCCTCTGCTTTCTGAGCAGTGCAGGGAATTGGTTTATACCTGGTGACAGCCATTCTTATCTCTTCTATTATCTTAAAGGTAGGTTTACAGGCTACATAAATTCCTTTGGGGTTTACTGTTCAGTTAGATTTCACGGAGGGGAAAGCTACTTGCGTAAAGCAGAGTATTTCCTCTCTTCCATCTCCTTCAAAATACTGGTGGATGACAGAGAATCTTTGATTTATCCTCTTAATCTCCCTTTCTGTCCACACTGATCTTCAAATACAGTGGCTCTTGTCAGAATGGGCAATAATTCCATCCACTGTTAAACTCTGCTCCGTTTATAGATGACTTCAAAGGGTGTAAAATGCCTCTTGAAAGGAGACTTTTCTTCCTATCTCGCTGCTACCACTGAAATCCTGTTTGCCTCGGTCAAAGTTCAGGGTAAGGACTCCCAAGTGGGTGGCATATGGCATGATTCATGAAGAATTCATGTACGTGTCAGTGTTTAAAGTACCTGCTCTGGGGATGGCGGCGAGGCCAGGGCCTCTCTCCAAATGAGTGTTTCTCAATGTCTATATTTCATTGTAAGCAACTGAACAGGCTCTTTCATGTCTAACCATGGACTTAAGCTCTCTGCTGGACTGGGGTCTTCCAATCAGAGAAGAGAGCGCCCTATCTACTAAATAAAGAATCATGGAATGCTTTGTGATGGAAGGGACCTTAAAGCTCATCCAGTCCCAGCCCCCTGTCACAAGCAGAGACCCCTTCCACTAGAGCAGCTTGTTCCAAGCCCCTGAATCCAACCTGGCCTTCAGCACTGCTGGGGATGGGGCAGCCACAGCTTCTCTGGGCACCCTGTGCCAGCGCCCCAGCACCCTCCCAGGGAAGAGCTTCTGCCTAAGAGCTCATCTCGGTCTCCCCTCTGGCAGGTTAAAGCCATTGCCCTTGTCCTGTCCCTACAGGCCCTGATGACAAGTCCCTCTCCAGCATCCCTTGTAACCCCATTTAGACCATGGAAGGTGCTATGAAGTCTCTGCGCAGCTTCTCTTCTCCAGACTGAACAGCCCCAATGTCCTCAGCCTGTCCCCACATGGGAGCTGCTCCAGCCCCTGAGCATCCTCATGGCCTCCTCTGGACTTGCTCCAACACCTCCATGTCCTTCTGATGTTGAGGGCACCAGAACTGCAAACAGTGCTGCAAGTGGGGTCTCATGAGAGCAGAGCAGAGGGGCAGGATCACCTTCTTTGACCTGCTGCTCATGTTCCTATATGATCCTCTTAAAGTGTTTTCCTTTCTCCTTTTGCCCAGTGGGAATGGTCCAGTTGGCCTCAGATGTGCACCTCCATCCCATGGTGGTCAGCACTGGTGTATTCCATTACAGGAATCGCTGGGCCCAGGACATCCAGGCTGGCTCCTCTTCTTTGAGTGGTTGCCTGTGACACTGGAAGCTGCATTTGGCTGAGTTCCCATTGTGGCTGAAGGGTTTTGGGTTACTTGAGAGGACACACTAGCTGGGGGGGAACTGAAAAGTGATAGTCCATGGGGGCTCTGTTGTATGGGCAGATGAGGGAGCCCTGCATTTAACCTGTCTGTGCTGATCAAGGAGGGTTTGAAGCATGGGATGATGAGGGATGGCAGCTCCCACTGCTCGTCAGATGAAGAGAGGGAAGAGAAGGAGGACAAGAGCAGTCTCACTTCCTGTTTCCTTTTGCAGAATTCCCCCATCCTTTTAAAACCTTTTTTCCTCCATTCTCATCCCCCCAGTTACAACACACTTTCATTTGCTGAATCTTGATTATTCAGAAAGGGAATTTTTGATAAATGATGGGTTCATGGGCCATTTTCAATTTAAATTGAAAGCACAAAAGAGGTCCATGTGTAATGAAACCAACTTCACATGTTTTATTCATCATTCTTGTCCTCCCTTCCCATCAGTGGTTCCCCATCTGCAGGCTGCAATGACAGTGTCTGGCTGAATGACTGAGCAGCACTGGCTCTACAGCAGGTACCTGAGGCAGTGACTTCCCATATTCATGCCACACCTCATAGCAAGGGGATGGAGTTGCTGACCTCAGTGTCCACAAACCTTGGTCCTAGATGGAGCCCAGCAAGGGAAAGGGGTCAAACCAGTGAGTTCTGAGTTTAGGTCACCCACTGGATGTGCGGCAGCAGTGAGTGGTCCCTGTTTCTCTCCCCATCCCCAAAGCAGTGTCTGATGTGGATGTCTCCTACTCTTCAGTTCAAAGAAACATGTGAGATCCCAGGGAGGGGCAGTTACATGGGCAGGGGTGACCTGTGTTATGGGAGAAGCCACCAAAGCTTGGACCCAGCTTTGTTACAGGGTTTGAAGGTGATTCACAGCTGTCCCATGGCTCTTTGTAGCCTTGGGAGGATCTGAGCTGTACCAGAGACTCTTTGCTTGGACTTTCAACTAATGCCATTCTGTAATGGAACCCTGGAGAGCAGCAGAGAAACAAAAGATGCAGGAGAGCTGGTGTTGATTTTAGAGCACGCAATATGTGAGAGGAGAGAAAGGAGAGGATCTGGTCCAGCCTGAAGCCTCTGATTCATAGGAAGGAGTGGGGTCAGTCTTGGGAGGGGAAATGTCTCGGGGCTTGTGCTGCTCTCATAGTCCTTTATGAGAGGAGTCTGTCATGCACAAATTCCTGTGGGTGTTCTTTACTTCCCTACCCTTTTGTGTTCAAAGGAATCGTACGAGAAGCTTGGATGACCCCAGCTTCAGCGTATGTGATGGAGAAGACTTGCGTGGCCTCAGCCCCAGGGCCAGGCTGGCAGGACTGTGCTGGTAATTCCTTCAAGGAGGGCAACTACAGCAGATGGCCAAGTCTGAAAGTATGTCCTACAGTCCAGGACCTGGAAATAGTGTGTGAAACCAGCTTTGGGGGAAGCTTGGGAGAGAAATGGTCCTACAGGACCAGGAACTGTGGAAAAGAAGCATGAGGTTTCAAGTAGCTTCGCTGTTTGCCTCTCAGGGTGGGAATCACAGAATGGTTTTGGTTGGAAGGGACCCTTAAGAGCAACTCTTACTCATTCTAAGAAGTCTCCCAACTCCTGTTTGGCTTAATGAAGGTGCAGGACCAACAAAACACTTTGTGTTACCTGCACCTATCACTGACACTGGCCTTGCAGCCCATAGGGTTTCATTGAGTACTCACCTGCACGTGGTACTGTGATGTCTCGTGCATGATGATGTTGGAGTTGGAGTATTTTTTCCTTTGTTCTGCAACAAGAAGAAAATAAGGCTTCAGTGGGACGCTACAGTTATTCTCATAATCTCTGAGCTTCCAGCTTCACCGGGAGTGTTGGGAATAGTAAGAGACATTAATGATACTAACTTTTGTAACAGGGACTGACAAGTTGGTGTGTAGGGGACATAGAGTCCCAGCATCGTTAGGGTTGGAAGGGACCTCTGGGGATCATCACAGGGAAGATTTAGGTTGGATATAATGCAGAAGCTCTTCCCTGGGAGGGTGCTGAGGCGCTGGCACAGGGTGCCCAGAGAAGCTGTGGCTGCCCCATCCCTGCAGTGTTCAAGGTCAGGTTGGACACAGGGGCTTGGAGCACTCTGCTCCAGTGGAAGGTGTCCCTGCCCATGGCACGGGTTGGAACTGGAGGAGCTTTAAGCTCCCTTCATCCCAAACCACCCCATGATTCTATGTTTCTATAACAGCCCTTGAATCATCCTCCAGCAGGAACCTTCTGCACTGCTGTGACGTTTTAGTTTGCTTTCTGGTGTTTCCTGGCAAGCCACAGTGAAGGGCTGTACTTAGAGATAGGAACAGCTGCAGGGATCAAGGGCAGCCAGAGCCTGAGTTCCTTGTACAGCGTTTGTATGAGGCAAGAAATCTTCCTGAACTTCCTGCATTTCTTACTGGAAGGTGGCAGTAAGGAGCAACTGGGGGGAAATTGCTTGGAATTCTGCGAGGTCATTGAAGAGAATCCTGTAAGAATTTCCTCTGCCACCTCCTTCATTGGTTCTTGGCCAGGGATTCCTTCTAAATACTTGGCTGGAATAGCAGAGAAGTTAACTACCCCAGCCCAGAGTGATCCTGAACATCTTCCTCACCACCTCTGATCCCTGCTCTGCTTAGGAAATACAATGGCAGTTCTATACATTTGCGCCCTTCTTAAAGCCTGAGTTACAACATCCTGTCCTCTGTTGCCACACTCACAACCAAGGGGCTTTCAGAACACAGCAAATGTGGTTTAGAGCAGGATGTATTAATCTTAGTTTACTTGTGGTTTACTTCAAAGCTCTGTAATGCCTTCTGGGGGCCAGGGGCTTCTCTCTGGCACCCAGAAATATCCTGTAGGAATTCATTTGCTTTCTGTCCAAATTTATTAAGAAAAGGATCTTCTGGTGAAGTGATGCAGGACCCACAAGGCCCAGGTGAGCCAGGATAAGTCTGTTGTGAAGTGCTGACAGTGCAATGAAGTGATGATCCAGCAGAGTCCTGGGAGAGGCTGGAGGTAGGAGGGAGTCTGGATAAGGAGCAGTGACCACTGGACAGGCCACAGGCAGCCAGGGCTCTGGTCACCCCTTGGGTGAGGACATCAGCCTAATGAAGGTTAGCTGCTCCTCCCTGGGGCCACCATGGGTTGTTTGACATCTCCTTTTGCCTGCCCTCTGGAAGGTGGTTGGCTTCCTTTTAGTCTGTCCAGCAGGACAGACCCCTGCCTCTGCAAGGAATTCTTTCCTAGGTTGCCTCTGTGCAAATCCTTTCCCTTCTGGGAAAGGGATGAAGGAGCTCGAGTGGTAGTTCTGCCTTTACCACTGCTGGTGTCTTGCTTTTCCCTCCCCTGTCCCTTGTGTTAAGTAGAAGTGACTATTTCCTATCTGCTGCTGCTCCTACTGTACTACTGAAGTTACTACACCATTTGTTCCCCCCCATGAAGTGGCTTCTCAGTGCCCACTATGGCCTGACATGGTCTCCCTCAGTGCTGCCTTTGCCCCTGGCTGTGATGAGGCACAAGTTGCTTTGCAGACAGAGAATCCACCCAGCCCCATCCCTGAGGACTGAGCAACGTGGGCTCCTTTAGGAGTCAGCAGGTTCTCCTGCACCCTGGCCACCTTGGCAGTGCCACCAAAGAAGGCAGAGTGGGTGATAAGAGCAGGGACAAAGGGGGAGTGGAGGGGAGCAGGGCCCTGGTCTGCTTTTGTGTTGCTTGCACGTCTGTTATCTGGCTCTTTACAAGTGTATCTTATCATGGCTGCTGTGGGAGGGACTGGGGGGGGACTCCCGGGTCAGGGAGAGGAGCCTGGAATGTGTTCAGGGAAAGGGAAGGGGGGGGTGGTGCCTTTGCCTGCCTTGGGCTCTGTATGGGAAGAGGCCCAGCAGGGGGGATGGAGGGGAAGAGGGCACCCACAGAAGGGAAAGCTTCATGGCAGCACAAGTAGTGACTGGGGCTTCCCAGGGCACTGCTGGAGTCACTGGCCCTGCAAGTGTTCACACACCGTGGGGACAAGGCCTCAGTGCCATGGGTTAGTGGTGACCTTGGCAGGGCTGGGCAATGGTTGGACTTGATGAGCTTGAAGGGCTTTTCCAACCCAGTTGATTCTGTGAAGCACTGCTGCTCTGACAGCCTTTTCCTTCTCTTCTGGCTATATCCCAGCAAAAACAGTCTCTGACCACTTCACCCCAAGACAGCACAATCCCAGGTTGCTCCCAAACCATGGAGTTGTTTTCTGCTGTCCTTTACACCTCCAAAGCTACTAGGAATCATGGACACCATCTCCTGCAGCTGCTCCAGCACCAGTTCAGACCATGCATCCTGTCCATCCCTTTCCCTGAGCTTGCTTGACTGAACTTGTCCCACACACAGTTGCATGGAGACAGCAGAGGGGTCAGTGGACTGCAGGAATTGGACAGAAATGAGGGTCAGGCTCAGGATGGATGGAGATTCCTGAAACTGGTTATAGTGATGAAGAAGCCCTGAGTGGTGGCTGGGGGGTAATTTGGCCATCTTTGATGCACGTTCTCCTGTAAGCCGTGCAAGCAGCAGAGTGCTGGCAAGGAGGAAATGCAGCAAAGAGCATCTTCCTGCGACAAGAGCAGAAAACAAACCCCAAAGCACCAGTCTGGAGCTTTAACTTAGTCCTGAGTATGTTCTTGTATTCACTTCTCACCTCAATAGGTCTTACTTAAACCTCCTGCCAGCAGATCATGGGCAAAGGAAGGAGAAACTGGTTTGGATCTGGATCCCAAAGAGCTGACAGGAGTTAACGTGCCTCCTCAGCACTGATTGCCAGGATTCCTGCAAGTGATTCTTGTACACTCCTTCCTCACGTGTGTGTGTGTGTGCTCCTGCATGGAACAGTGCACTGCACATGTGCAGTGTCCTGCCCAGCTTTCTCCTGCCTAGAACGTGACAGGATTTCCAACCATCCCAGCCAGGCCCTGGAATGCTCCTGGTTCACTTTGAGCTCACACCTCGTGGGGATCTGGGGGTTCTTTGGCTGTCCCACAAGCAGAGCCTGGTGGGGAGGGTGGTTAGAGACTGGTTATTACTGAACAAGCTCAGACCTCTCAGGTACATTACAGTGTGGGTCTTTCTCACGTTCTCTTGCTAAGTGTCTATTGGGTGCTCTTGTTCCTGTGGCTGTTCCTAGTTTAGTGCTGCAAAGTGCTGCTGGAGTTGGGATTGGGGCTTGGGACACATGCAGGTTTGCAGCCTGCTTTTCCTTTGGGCTCCACCTTGGTAGCATGAACATTCCTTCTGGGTTCCCTTTGCATCTCTGTCATGCTTTTATTCCTTCTTGGCTTCCAGGGAAGCAGGATGAGTATGGTCCAGCTCAGCCCTATGGACGTTGCCAGCAGGTGTCTCTCCAGAACAAGCTTTCCATGGGATTTAGCTTGGGGTTTGCACCATTCCCCTTGGCCAGCAGAGAAGAGCTTTTAATTCAAGCTCTTCTTGGTGCTGCTCCAAAGTCACAGGGCTGAGCAATGGTACCAGACCCCTCTATGGCCACAGCAGCACACTAAACATATGAAGATAACCAGCATGAAAAGAGGGGCTGCTTTCATTCAGAGCTTGGCAGGGGTTGAGGGAAACTAGTTTCAAGCTGACTTTAAAGCTTGTAAACCCTTGTCCAATACTTTAAGCCTGAGCTGTGCCATCAGCTTGGCAGGACACACGAGTGCTTTGCACCCTGTATCCCTGTGACGGAAAAAACAGCTTGTGCTCTGCCTCCGCCTGATCCTGGCAGCCCTGCAGTGGCTGCTGCTGGCAAACAGAAATGATTTATTGATGGACATCTATGGAGGCCTCAGAGCAGCTTCCAGTGTCTGAATGGGGCTACAAGGATGCTGGAGAGGGACTCTTCATCAGGAACCAGAGTGACAGGACAAGGGGTGATGGTTTAAACTGAAACAGGGGAAGGTTTATCAGGTTAGATCAGGTTAGATCTAAGGCAGAAGCTCTTCCTGTGAGGGTGCTGAGGCGCTGGCACAGGGTGCCCAGAGAAGCTGTGGCTGCCCTGTGTCCTGGCAGTGTTCAAGGCCAGGTTGGACACAGGGGCTTGGAGCACGCTGCTCCAGTGGAATGTGTCCCTGCACCTGGCAGGGGGTTGGAGCCGGAGGAGCTTAAGGCCCATTGCAACCCAAACCAGGCTGGGATTCTCTGCTCACAGAGGTGTTAATGGAGGTGCTAGGTTTCCCATTGACACCACCAGCACTGACTTGGGAGGTGAAGCAAGAACAGTTCAGAAGGAAAGACCTCAGACCCCCTCAGCACTGCTCCCTGCTCAGCCCTTAGCTTCAGAGTGACCTTGAGTAAACTACTTAATATCCCAGCATGGCCACTTCCCACGTTAGCCTGGCACTGAAGGGTCAATAGCACTTTCTGTGTGCTGGGGGCTTTAATTGCAGTCTGCCCTACTTGAAATGTGGGGCAAGGTCTGGAACAGGCAACACATCCCACAGGGATTCCTGGCTCAGGTGAGACACTGATTCTTTGTCTCCATAACCTCAATTTCCTCACCAAGCATTTCTGGTGTAAATAGTTGACACCACTGGAAATGAGAACACTGCTGCTGTGTGGGAAGGAGGCACATTTGGACTCTGAGGCATCCCATCCCCTCCTTAAAAGGGAGTGGAAAAGGCCGAAGTGGTTGGTTTGGAAACAAAGGGGGTTTACATTTGGACAGGGAAAAGTCTGCAGCTTTGAAAGGACCCTTCGTTAGGGACTTCCTCTGTGCAGAGCTGTGTCACGAGTCGGTATTCCTTGAGGAAAGAAAGGATTTCTGGGGGGATGCCGTTCCCAGAGGGAAGCTGGTTTCTGGTAGAGCAGGCTACCAGACTGTAGGCTAGTGCTCCTGGTAGAGCAGCCCATGGGTCTGTAGCAGTCGTCAGGGCTGTGGCTGGTTGCTAAAGGCTCTGTGGGGTCCTTCTCATGCCTCTGCCCCATCCTCCAAGCTTAAGAAGCTGGATATGTCATGGTCAGGGATGAGCTCAGTGTGTCCCTCTGGGAAAATGCCTAGAGAAGCCCTTGGGAATCTTGGGGACCTGCTGAAACCTTGGTGTGCTGCATAGCCCAGAGCAATCCCTACACTGGGCTGAGCTGGTTCAGGGGGTAAAAGCCCCTTTAAGCCATTTATAGCCTTTTCCAGACAGAAGCAGCCCAGCACAGGGATGAAATGCAGATGTTCCTTCCCTCTGCTGATTCTCCCTGGGGAATTTCTGCATTGCCTCCAAGAGTGGCAGAACTAGAACAAAAGTGCCTTTATTTTGCCTCAGGGCTGCCCATGATGAGAAAGGAGCTGTTTCTGCCCTGTCTCTTTCCTGTCCCTTGCTTTAAGATGTCTGCTTGTTCTTTCTTCTGAGCTCCCTCCTGTGTCCTTGGCTCCTACCTGCCCCCCACACCCTGGAAACTGTTATTTTTGTGTTTCCTCCGGGCATCCACAAATACAACCACAGGGCCTGAGAACAGCCGGGCTTTCCGGGGACAGCAGGATGCTGGAACACTGCAGTCTCCCTTCCCAGTGCTCAGGTTTGACTTGAACACGGGAAGAATTCAAGATCCAGGCTGGAGATCACAAGATCAGAGAATCCCAGCCTTGTTTGGGCTGGAAGGGACCTTAAAGCTCACACAGCTCCAACCCCTGCCACGGGCAAGGGACACCTTCCACTGGGGCAGGGTGCTCCAAGCCTCTGTGTCCAACCCGGCCTTGAACACTGCAGGGATGGGACAGCCACAGCTTCTCTGGGCACCCTGTGCCAGCGCCTCAGCACCCTCCCAGGGAAAAGCTTCTGCCTAAGAGCTCATCTCAGTCTCCCCTCTGGCAGGTTAAAGCCATTCCCCTTGGACTGTCAGACCCTTGGCCAAAGCTCCTCTCCAGGCACAGTCTTAGGCCCCATCTATCCAAGAAGTGTGTGTGCTTTAAATCAAAAGAGACTTTTTGGTTTACTTCTTTCAAACCAACGTGTTGAAACACTGCAGAGCCTTCCCTGGATTCACTGTTATTTGCCTTAGCTTGGACCTGGCTCTCGTTGTCTTGGGCTGATCCCAATACACCCCATACAGAACAATGCTGTGAGGAGATCTGTGGCTGTTTGACTCTAAGAGCGGGATCCTTCACCTTGCAGAGGTCCCTTGGCCTGCAGAGCCTGCAGGAGTCAGGTCACTTGTCCTGGGTGTCTCTCAGTGCCCTTCTCACAGCCCTGGCCCCTCTCTGCCTGTATGTGTGTGTGATTGTGTATGTATGAAGGGTGGCACGTTGGCAACAGGAGCTCATTTCCTCCTGCTTCATCTGACACCTCTCACATGGGGACACTGCAATTCTACAGTGTCTTGCAAGGGTGTCATCCAACCCACCCCCTGGCCTGGGAGGCAGAGAATCTCCATAATCCCCATGTGATAAATAATAATTAGAGGAATATAGTGATGGCTTCCCTGAAATGAGGTGGAAGCTGCTGTTCAAGGTGCAAATTGGTGTCTAAGCTCTGTTTAACTGACTTATCTTCTGTGACCCTCAGAAGCTGCAGCAGTAGGGGACTCTTTGGATATACAGAGGCTGGGCTGCAAAGGGCAAGGAGAGCTCCAGGGCTGTGGCACTGGTACAGCAAACATCTGAGGGTGGTAAAAGCTGCTGGCATGAGCCCATGGTGACCATCACTCTTCCCTTTCTGTCTGCCAAAAGAGCTAAAGAGGTGGGAAAACAACACACCTTTGTCCCTTGCTTTTGGTGTCTGGCAAGAGAATAAACCTCTTAGCACAGGGATCTTGTCTGGAGGAAGGTGGCTGATGTGATCCACTACTGTGGCCTAAAGAGCAATAATGGGTGAATCACAGCTGTGCCACTGCTGAGCCCAGACATTGCTGTATGAACAGTATGGGTGATCCAGAAAGCTCTGAATGAGTATGGATGCCATGTGGAACACACTTGAGGGCAGGGGAGCATTGAAATGTCCCTGGGGGTGTTCAGAAGCTGTGTAAATGTGGCACGTGGTTAGTGGTGGCCTTGGCAGTGCTGGGGAATGGTTGGATTTGGTGATCTTAAAGGTCTTTTCCAGCCAAAGCAATTCTATCATTCCATGCACACACTCAGGGAAATTCTCTCATCTCTGCCCTCTGAGGATTTAGACCAATGAGCCCTAAAATCCTCCTTTCAGGGGACAAACCCCTATAACAGGTTCTGTAACTGAACTCAGCTCAGTTGGTCAGTCCTTTCTGAGCCAGTTTGCTTTCGTCTCGCTCCTACCCACAGATGTGGTGAGAGCTGCAAAGCCAGAATGGCTTTACCTGTGGCTAACCAGTGGCTAACCAGTGCTGTGGGAATGATGTTCCCCACTGGCACCAGTGGCCACTGAGGAAATGGGAAAAGCTCAGCCCGGTGTGGCAGGAGGAGGTGGATTTTACCCAAGGGCTCAAACTGGTGCTGGGCTGAAATCTCAGTGAGGAAGCTGAAATCTGGGCTGGAAGGGAGCGTCCTGTTTGGCTTTGTAAGGAGTGGAAGGCATGAAAGGGAGTAATAAATGAGGAAAGGAGGCAGGATCGATGCACATCCTGGAGGGACAGGGTTATCAGCTTGGTCCAGGAAACCAAACCACATCCTTTGTGCCAAGTTCCCTCCCCATTTCTATGCAACACCCTTTTCTGCGGGGAGTTAGGATGTGGCTGTGAACACTCCCTTCAGCCTGGTGGGCTGTGTGCATGGAGATCGGGATAACTCTGCCTGCTGAGCCCAGCTTAGAGCTGGAGTATGTGGTTAAAGCATCTAGGGATGGGGAGTAGTGCAGAGAGGGGCAGAGGATCCCTGGAACAGCATCCCAGTGGTACCAAGGGTGGGAGAAAGTGTGATCCCATGGGTAACAGCCCTGAGCAGTTACTCCATGGAGGGATTGCTGGTTGTAGAGGGAGAAGGGAGCACCTTTACTTCTGAGCTACCCCTGCAGCTCCTCAATTCCCTGACTCTCTTCAGGGAGCAGCCCTGGGTCCTGCCCAGCAGACAGAGTGTTACTGTAGGCCCTGGACACTGCGCACAGTGTTTCTTGCTGAGCTCCATCCTTGCACAACCCAGGAGGTGGGTCAGGTTTTATTTGCTCCCCTAGAGTGGGCTGTGTCTTCAGCTAATAAAGCAGGAATGTGAGCACTTGGGCTGAGCTGGGGGAAATGTTTTGTGTGCTGAGGAGGAATTCGGCCTCCTGACACCTTCCAGCAGCTGCTGACACATTGTCAACAGAGCAGCTCCCTGCTGCCACACACCATTCAGGCCTTGGGCTGCCCCAAGTTCAATGAGAGCCTTTTCAGTCACTCCAAGAGCTTTCAGACCAAAGTAACATGTAAGCCATGAACATTGCTGCCCCATGCATAGAAACCTGGAGAGGGCTTTGGCCAAGGGATGTTTGGACAGGCCAAGGAGAATGGCTTTAACTGCCTGAGGGGAGACTGAGATGAGCTCTTAGGCAGAAGCTTTTCCCTGGGAGGGTGCTGAGGTGCTGGCACAGGGTGCCCAGAGAAGCTGTAGCTGCCCCATCCCTGCAGTGCTCAAGGCCAGGTTGGACACAGGGGCTCGGAGCACTCTGCTCCAGTGGAAGGTGTCCCTGCCTGTGGCAGGGGTTGGAGCTGGAGGAGCTTTAATATCCCTTCCAACCCAAACCAGGCTGTGGTTCTATGATCCTGCCTGCAGCAGCCTGTGACCCCCATGTAACACCACAGGCATCCCCCCTGCCAGCAGCAGGAAAGAAGGGCTCAAATCCTCCCCAGGCACCAGGAACACGGGGTCACAGCAATCCTGAGACTGTTCTGTCCTCTCAGACAACTCATACAATGCGAAAAGAGCAAAAGAAACCCCACTATAACCCACAGATAGCCTGGGGAAAGCAGAGTGTGGTGGGAGCACCCCCCATTCAGCCTCTTTACCCCACATAGGGCCTTCTGCATGGAGCTGTATGGTCACACAGCTGTACCCCACACAGTCACATCCATAGGGACTGTGGTCGGATCTCTCAGCCCACCCTGTCTTAACCGCCACTGGGTTTGATCCACAGGAGCCAGCAGGAATTCTGCTTTCCTGTTTATCTTCCAGCCCTGTTTTCAGTTGGAGTTTTAAGTGTCCGAGGTTCTGAATGAAAGGGTCACCACAAGGGAATGTCACAGAGGAGCCGGGGAAATCTGAACCTGGAATCTTGGGTGGGAAAGGGGATGTGAAGAAAGCAGCTGAAATGGCACCAAGGGAGCAGTGGGGGAGGACAAGGGAGTTATTCAGGGTTGGCAGGGGATGGGATGGGGAATGAATGTCTCAGGCACTGTACTGCACTGCACTGCCTGGGGTGTGCTGGGGAAGCAAACAGCAGCAGCACTGGGAAACTGCACTGCCTCTCACCCACCTACTGCCAGAGCTCTTCTCTCCCTGTTACTGTCCCACTGTACTGGGAAAGAGCATCCAGGGATGCTCCCTGCTCCGAGCAGCTTTCAGCTTGTCCTGGCAAAGGGGAAAGCCATGCCCAAGGGGAAAATGCGTTGGCCATGGCCAGGGAGGTGGATGGAGACACAGAGCTGTATGTCCATCTCCCCCATCCAGTGCTCTGGAAGTCTTGGGCAAGCAGGGCAGGTCCCTTGGGAAGAGCAATACCTACAGGACCTAGGAAATCCCTGTTAGGTTGGTGCAGCTGCCATCAGCAGCAGGTCCCTCAATCCCCCTGTCATTTCCCAAAGGGAGTGTGCAGGGCCACCCAAGGGAAGTGGTTCCTCCTCTCCATGGTGAAGAGTCTTGGGCTCTGCTGGATCTCCTGTGGGATGACAGCGCTAAAGGCCTGGTATCTCAGCTGAGTCAGATGTACCTAAACCCAAACATCAGCCTTCCACCGCCCTCGGAACCTTGGGAATCACCTCAGTGATTTCCAGCTTTAGCTTCTGCTAACAGACATGGGATACATCTGCATCTGAGGGACACGGCTGCCTGTGACACCGTTCGGATGCTGCCCACATCCCCTTGGGTTTAGGCATGGGCACAGTCCTCTCCGACACAACCATGTGTCTGTAGCAAGCTCAGTTTCCAGCCACCATCCTGCTGGGATTGTGTCTTGCAGGCAGTGCCAGTGTGGGTTAAATCCATGCACAAACCCTCTCCTAGAGGGCTGTGGGGAAGGAGCAGCCCTTCAGTGCTCCCGCTGAGAACTGCCCTGTGGGCTCCAGCTGGGATAATGACCAAGCTCAGGGTTTGGGCAGGCAATAACTATAGTAACTAATGCCCCTTCTGTTGGTCCTCAGGCTGAGCCATCGATAGTAAATGCAGCTTTAGGGAAAGCAACACTGTGCTGAGTCAATGCTTCTGTCCGCTTTTGGGGTGATTCTTGAGGTGGCACAAGTCTGTGATGGGTATCTCACAGCAGACACCCCACCTTGGAGACATGCCCATGTACCTGGAGGCTGAAGGCCCTGTTTGGAGACAAGGGAGGTCTGTGAAAGACCCTCAGGAGTTGGTCTGTGACCATTAAACATAACTTACTCCTCCCTCTGTCAGTCTTCTGCCTAACCAGAGCCAGTGGCCTCTGCCTAGCACAGCCGCTGGCTGCTCATGGGTGCAGCACCAGTGGAGTCTCTGTCCCTGCAGCTCCCCAGGCAGCTGATACCTGTCCAGGACCACACGGGGCAGCAGGAATGGCTCTTCTCTTTGTGTTGGTGCCCCGTGTCCTGTTACAGCACCGGAGCCTGGCTTGGGTTACATGGATGTGCAGTGTCAAGCGATAGTGCCTCGTGGGCTGGTCAGCACTGCTGCTCTTGCTCCAGAATCCCTCTTCCAGCCCTGTATCCTGACAGGTTTCAGTCTTCCCACAACTGAGTGTATTGAGGGTGGGGTGGGCAGGCTGTAGCCAACTGGCTGGATCACAGGGTCCCAGCTCTGCAGTGCCCCTCCGTGTCCCCCTGCTCTGTTCTGTGGCCCTGGTTTTGGATCTGCCGGGCACTTCTGTGCCCCAGCACTTGAAGTGAGAGGCAGAGACATCTGAGGAGTTGGCCAGGGGTGCTGTGGAAGCACCACAGAGACAGACACAGCAGCCAAACAGGAATGGGATGCTCTGAATGCTGCTGCAGAGCCATTTCTGTCCTACAGCCCTATGAGAAACCCACTGTCAGCATCAAACTCCCTCTGCTCATGGTTACACTGCACAATCCATCACCAGAGGCAGTGCTGTCTGATCAGCCATGGAACCAACTTAGGTGGTCACCTGCAGAAGCCCACCCGGGTGTCACCCACAGGCAGGGGTGGCAGAAGCCTTCTGTGGGAAGCAGAAACGCTTCCTTCTGGCCCTTCCTTGGCTTCTTCCAGAGCCATCCTGGTTTTCCCCCCTCCATGGGCTTTCATCTGGGTTCAGAACAGATGCCAGTAAGTGGAGAAGTAGCTTAATTTATTTATGGTATGCATTAACATTAATTCAGCTGGTGGCTGTGCATTGAGTGAGGTGGCAACTTGATAGTACCAGCCATTCCCCAGCAGAGCTGGGGCTTGCTCTGTGCAGACTCTTCCAGAATGGGGAGCTGAGCAAATGGGATGCTGCTTTGTTCAGGCAGGAGGACAGGATGAGTGTCCTGCTCCTGTGACAGCCAGGAAACTCCACTGAGGACAGCTGAGCACCTAAAGGTGTATCAGCTCGGGTAGGGATAAAGACAGGGGAAGATATTATAGAATCCCAGACTGGTTTGTGTTGGAAGGGACCTTAAAGCTCATCCAGTTCCAACCCCTGCCACAGGCAGGGACACCTTCCACTGAAGCAGAGTGCTCCAAGCCCCTGTGTCCAACCTGGCCTTGAATACTGCCAGGGATGGGGCAGCCACAGCTTCTCATGGGCACCCCGTGCCAGCACCTCAGCACCCTCCCAGGGAAGAGCTTCTGCCTCAGAGCTCATCTCAGTCTCCCCTCGGGCAGTTAAAGCCATTCCTCTTGGCCTGTCCCTACATCCCTTGTCCAAAGCCCCTCTCCAGGTTTCCTGCAGCCCCTTTAGGCACTGGAGCTGCTCTAAGGTCTCCCCTTAAGGAGCCTTCTCTTCTCCAGGCTGAAACCTAAACCCAAGGCCTTACTCCCATAGAAATAATATTTAGCCCTCTGTGTGCAATGGAGCATTTGTGTATGTTACCCAATCCAATGTAGTACCTGTCTGTGGGAATCTGGGAATCACCGTGCTCACTTCTTTGCAGGCCTGGCAGTGTGCACAGGCTGAGGGTGCAGTCTGATGACACTGGAGGAAAATGGGAATATCAGTGGTGTAAGCTCCAAGCTGTCCCTTGGCAGCACTGTGATCCCAGAATCAAGGCCAGCTCAGCTTGATGTGATTTGTTTTCATTATGGAACATAATTCTCCCTGGAATTGCAGTTCCGGCCTGCTCTCCATCCCCAAATGTGCCATCTCACAGCAGAAATTGATGCTGGGGGAGGGAAGATGTGAGTGCCAACGGGACCCAGGTGTTTAAATGCTCGTTTAACACATGCTGAGTGTCCTTTGACAGCATCTTGAAACAGAGGGTGGGTTTAAAGTCCTGCCAAGGAAAAGCCCTGAGGATGCACAGGATGTGCTCATGTGATGCTGGGCTGAGCCAGCCAACTGCTGTGTGCAGTAAATCAGAGCATCCCAGATTGCTTTGGGCCTTATATCTAACCTAAATCACTGCTGGCCTCAGGCTGCTGCAGGGAACTAACGGTCAGCTGATTTACTCCTCTTGAGGACTGGTTTGCTGGAATTTGGTTGGAGAGGTCCCATCCCTGGTAAAATTTGCTTTTGGGGTGTGTCCATGTGCAAAAAGCCCTGTAAAACATATAACTCAGCACTGAAAATGGCTTGTTTGAGCATCTGTGTTTGTTTTAAAGGCAGTCGCAGCTTTTCCCTTCACTGGCTTTTGTGGTGCAGGAGGTATTATGGCTTGGTCCTTGCTTGTGCTGACCATTAGATCCCGCCCTGAGACCCTGACAGCTCCAAACCATGGGCTGCCTTTGCCCTTGGGTGCCAACCTGCTTCTGGGCCGTGCTTCCAGCACAGTTGTTGGGTCTCTGATTCATTTCTACAGGTGTCTGTAGGGCTCTGTTCACTTCACAGGGATCTTTCTGCCCTGATCAGATCTGCAGGAGCTTTTGGTGCAAGCAAAAGGAATGATGCCATTCAGTAGGAGCAGCCGTGTGCAGAGTGGGGCAGCACCCAAATGCTTTCCCACCTCATCCTGTTGCTTCTTTCTAGGCTTATCCTGTGTCTCTTCATCTCCAGGCAGGTGACTGAGAGATGAAACACCCACTTGGCACTTGCCCATCATGCACCCAAAGAACCTCAGGCAGTAGCAGCAAGTTTCTGTTCTACCTTTACTCCCTTGTTTCACTTCTTTCAGCTAACCAGAGTTATCAATGACTTTAACACTTTGTCCACCAAGCACAGCCTCCACCTTCCCACGAGCAACCACCTATCCCCAGGCACTGTAAGTCACTGATAAACCTCCAGCCAAACCCCTTCAGCACCGAAGTCACTCCCCAGGGACTAACCACCCTCACTCTGGGGCTGCAAAGGGGGGTTTCTCATCAAACACCAGCTCTGCAATGAGGGGCATAGACAGATGGTTTGTACCCATTGAAACCATCAACCAGGCACATTAACAGCTCTGAGGTGGGACAGTCTGGAGGCTCAGAGACCCCAAAAGCTGCTGGTGTTCCTCCATCTTCTTCTCCAGGCAGTGACTGAGAGAAGTGACAACTTTCTGCTTGCTCTGCCCAATCCCCAGGCCAAGTTTTCACCTGGGATGCATTAAGGGACCTACAAAGATCAGGACTACCTGGTATTGCCAGCTCAATGTTCTCTGCAGCTCTTCACCCTGTGCCTCCCTGGCTGCTCTGGAGCTGGGGTGGTTTATAAACACGTTGCTACCAGGCTTTGCCCAAACACCATCTTACCAATTCCCTCTGCCTCCAGAGAGCCAAAGGGCACTGGAGTTGTCATGGTTCACTGAGTAGTTACAAGAGGATAATCATTAACCTGCTGAGGACAGTCTCTCTTCTGTTAGGCCTTTATCAGGATATCTCAGTAACACACTGGAGAGGGGCTGGGTGAGGGGAAGCAATGATCTGCACAGCTTGCCCCAGCACAGGAGGTGGTGGCACTTGCTGCCACATCAGGCCAGCCTGTGCTGTATGGAGGGCTGGAGTCACGTGGCTTTGATTGAATTCCAGCCTAAAACTCCAGATCCCCAGAGGTGCTTTTGCCATAGAATCCCACACTGGTTTGGGTTGGAAGGGACCTTAAAACTCATCCAGTTCCAACCCCCTGCCATGGGCAGGGACACCTTCCACTAAAGCAGGTTGCTCAAACTGAAGCCTTAGGTGAGTTTGTGGACACAACTTACCATACAGGTCCTTTGCACTCAGCTTGGAGGCTCCGTCTGCTCTGCCCATGCTGCCACTGTAAAAGACAAAGGTACAAACAAACCATCAGCTCCTGGGTCTTGTTAACATCCCGTCTCATACTGCAGCTCACAGCGCCGTCAGCACTGCTGCTGTCATGAATGGGATCAGCCCTATCCTCATCATATCTGTCACACATGGTATGATAGTAAGTGTTCAAGGCCAGGTTGATGGGGCTTGGAGCAACCTGCTCTAGGGGAAGGTGTCCCTGCCCATGGCAGGGGTTGGAACTGGATGAGCTTTAAGGCCCCGTCTGACACAACCCATTCCATGACTCCAAATTACCAGGCAAAGCATTTGCTTGGCTGCCTGTGCTGTGCAACCCCAGCTGACACCCACGCTGCAGGCACACCACTGAACCCAGCAGCTGGAAACAGGAGACAGAGGAGCCCATCGGAGCCTGTCCCCACTAGAGTTACCTTCACATTGTCCCCTGAAAGGACATCGCTTCTGGAGGGGCTGTTTTAGGAACAGTGGCTCCCAGTGTGTGGTAAGCAGGGCTCTTAGAGGGAGCAGGGCAGGTAAATGGAGACCCCTCCACACTGCACCTGAGCCTACCTGAATCTTAATGGACCCTTCTGAGATGTGCTCTTTGAAGGCTCAAATATAGAGCATGTCCAATATAAACATGTGGAGGGACGAATTCACAGAACCCCAGACTGGTTTGGGTTGGAAGGGACATTAAAGCTCCTCCGGCTCCAACCCCTGCCTTGGGCAGAGACACATTCCACTGGAGCAGGGTGCTCCAAGCCCCTGTGTCCAACCTGGCCTTGAACACTGCCAGACACAGGGCAGCCACAGCTTCTCTGGGCACCCTGTGCCAGTGCCTCAGCACCCTCCCAGGGAAGAGCTTCTGCCTAAGAGCTCATCTCAGTCTCCCTTCCTGCAGGTTAAAGGCATGACTGTGTGTAAACACTTGAGCTTTGGGGTGTCAGGTCTCCAAGCATGGGTTATATTCCCGGTAGGGCCACCCCCCCGTGCCTGGGTTGGGCCCAGGAGTGCACAGCCAGGAAGGAACGGTGCTTTCTCCAGCTCAGGCCTGGCAGGGGAGGATCAAAGTGGGACCTCAGGGTTTTAGGCACTGTGGTCGGGCTGTCCTGCACGGTGGCCTGAGCCAGTGGAACTCTCTGCACTGTCACTGTGTCCTCATGAGGGCAGGCAGTGGTTCATGGTGCTCACACACCTATACCCTGCACTCCAGAGACCAGGAACATGCAGGAGGGAGGGAGAGCTGGGGCTTCTGGCTCCATGGGGAAGCTCAGGCTGCAGGTGGAGAGGCTCCTGGTGTCCCTCTTCCCTCCACCTAATGTGCCATAGCCAGCATGCAGGACACAGGAGGCAGTGATTCTGGCTACGGCCACAGCTTGTGAGGTGCCCAGGAAGGGTGAAACAAGCACCAGGGACTTGGGGAGCAGTGGGACCACTGGGAGCATCCCCCTGTTTGGTAGGAAGGAGAAGAGATGCCAGCTATTAGATGGAGGAATCCCACCATGGAGATCCTTACTTTGAAGAGCCAGGGCTGCTGCTCAGGGATCCCTTGAAACTCATGTTGCTTCACAGGACAGGCAACTGCAGCAGAAGCAGAAGAGACACAGTTAGTGTTAGAAAGCACACCACCAGATGATGTATCCATGTGGGTGCTGCCCTTTCCACCTTCATCTGGGGTCTACAAGCAGTGAAGTGACCACCATGGGGCTTCCTTGGTCTGCCCTGTGGCTCAGACATCTCACGGCTCTGACCAGGTGCCTTTCCCAACCCTATGCCCACCTCTCCCCTCCTGCCCATCCATTCCAGGCACATCACAACTTTGTGGTATTCCAGCATGTCTCTTCTTAGTGAAAAAGCCCTGCCTGCAGCCCAGCAGGGATGGATGGATAGGTGGATGTGGCTTTTGCCTTCATGGCTTATCAGAGACCATTAACACACACACACACACACACACACACACACACACGGATCCCTGTGGCCATGTGCTGTAAGTGTCCTGAGTCACTTTTCGTGCCTGTAGTGCTGTTATCTTCTGTCATGTTGGAATTTCAAGCTCTAGACCAGTGAAAGTGTCTTTCCCAGGGCATTGCCATATAGGGAATAGTGAGATAACTGTGGGTGCTGCTCCACTGGCACAGGATGGAGAAGAGTTCACTGGGATGGCTGAGTGCTTGGTGAGAAACAGGCAGGTTATTTCCCTCCTCTTTCAGATGACAATTACAAATACCATGGAGAAGATCTGAGCGCGATGCAGGCACTGCTCTGAGAGCAGAACTTCAAGGGGAGGGAAAAAAGGTAAAGGGCAAACAAGGTACAAAACAAGCTATAACCAAACCTCAGGATGTATTAGCATCTGAGACATTCACCTCTGCTCCAGTGCAGGAGCTGAAGCAAAGCCAAGACAAAGTCTTCAGGTATTTTTATCCTCTTTGAAAAGCTCAGGAGGCTCCTGCCATGGGCTGGGGTCAGACCCTGCTCACCATAATGTGGTCAGAATCTAAAGGTGGGGCTTTAAAACACGGTTTGGCTTTAAAATACTCATTGTCAGCTTGAAGGAAGAAATCAGTGTCTTGAGTGGGATTTCCTGCGAGGGCACCTTTGAACCTGCTTGGCCATTGGGTTTTCCTAACTGAGCTCAGGCTAAAGCATGTGAAATCCCCAGGGAATACTTTGGAGTCATCCCTGGCATCTGGGCTTTCCTCTCTGGAGGCTGACTCTCTGTTGCAGGGCCTGTTGGACTGTCGGCAGAGCTGCCCTGGATTCCTGACCCATCGTTCCTATTTCTCCCATTGGAAACACTCATTTGTGGTGTTCTGCTGTGTGTTTCACCCAGAGGTGAGAGCAGACTCAGGGTTTCCCTGTGCTCTGAGGAAAGCTCTTGGTCAGAGGGCTGTGTTTTGTGGAGATCGAGGTGAAGCACACGGCTCATGTGTTGTATCCTGCTAACAGTTCTGCACAGCCACACACCCCAAAGGAGGGTGGTTTTGGGCTTCCACCCTTCTTTGTGTCACACAGGCACTCCTGTGACAGCACTGGGATGCTGTTAGAAACTGCTTTGACATGGATTTTGCAGCTCGTATGTTAAAATCTCCCTTTTCCATCTCGTGGTTGATACCGAAGTCTGTGCACACAGAGATACAGACTCATACACGCGTTCGAATAGAAACTTGGTGTTCTGCCAGCCCCTGGCAGTGTAATAAAACCCGTCCCTGGGCCCAAGCTTGGATACCTGTGAATTTTCCCTCTGTTAATAGCTGTCTGCTGGTTTCCTTTTACACTCCTCCTCCCTTTCCTATCTCCCAGATCTCTGTGGGCATTAGCATAAGATACCTGGAGAAGGGAACGGGCTCTCATAAACCCAGCCCCAGTCTGTTTACCCTGCACCGTCCAATCGCCTGAGTGCCAGGGCTCAGGATCATACCTGGGAATGTTTCTGCATGTTAATGGAACATTCCTGGCTCCCTTTCACTTACTGCCCCAGCGCTGTGTCCTTGATGGACTGAAATCCAGGTGATGCCAGCAGGTAAGCGGCACCAAGCTGGCTCCCAGGCCCCAGCGTGACACAACAGGAGGAATCTGGGATGCAGCCCAGGTCACCTTGGTTGTTATTGCTCCTTCAGGAGGTCTGTCCAAAAGACAGCGTTGGAATCTCCTCCTGCTTTTAGAGGATCCCTGGTCAAAGCCTGTTGGCTGCCAAAGGAGCAGCCCCTGTGACAGTAGCTGAAGTTACTGCTCAGCTGCAGGGTGAAGCGGGACCGGCCATAAAATGAGCCAATTCTTTACAGCTGATGAGGAAGCAGTGACGGGATAAGCTGGGCTCTCAAGAGAAGGCAGGATAAGCTGCTGTGTGTCTTGGGTAGTGGAAAGGCCACTGGACCCTGCAGGTGTCATAATGACTTGTTAACGTGCTGCTTGAGGAACATCCACCATACACAGAGAGTAGAAGGCTCCTGTGTTGTCCCCAGCGCTCCAAGAGCCTTCTGCTGGGCCCAGCAGAACCCATAATGCATTAACCCCACTGACCTTCCAGTGAGGGGCTGCTTATAAACTGCTCCTTCCAATATGTCCATTAAGAGACCCTGCTCCATCTTGGTATTTGTAATTCAGGGAAGCCCAGTGTCCCCTCTCCTGTCACCCAGCACCACTGGAAGCCTGTCTTCCCTTCCAGGGTGCCTGCATGAAGCTGGGAGCAATGAGTGTGGTGTCAAGGCAGCAGGTCCTTCTCTACTGGGCTTCATCTTATTTAGTCCTGCTGTTTTCACTGTTTAACCTTTTCCTACCCCTAACTGCTGCCTTGAGGGTCAGGGCTTGTTCAGCGTTCAGTGATGGAGATGAGGGTGTGCTGTGATGCTGGCCAAGTTAAACCAGGACAGAACCTCACACCACAGCTTTTAATTAACTTTAAAATAATTGATATTAATTGAATCCCAGCTGGAAGCTTGGGGCCAGGGGACATGTTTCTGACTTTATAATGGCTTTGCTAAACTAAGAGACAATGGGACTTAAGATGAGGAAAGTGAAGGGGTGATTCTGCCCCTCTGCTGTGCTCTGGGGAGACTCCCCTGCAGTCCTGATCCAGCTCTGGGGCAACTGCACCAGGGGGACATGGAGCTGTTGGAGTGAGTCCAGAGAAGGCCATGGAGATGCTGCGAGGGCTGGAGCAGCTCTGGGCTGGAGCCAGGCTGAGAGCTGGGCTGGGGCAGCCTGGACAAGAGGTTCCTGGTTCAGCCAGGAGCTGTAAGTGTCTCCTGACCCAAACCATTCTATGATGATGAAGAAAGGGCCGAGTCCTCGTGGCCAGCACCAAAGATAAGGCCTGAGAGATGAGATAAGGCTGGGGCTGGGTGGCTGCTGCAACCCAGATTTCCCCCCTCTCTGTGGGGCACCCCAAAGAGCTCAGTCAGCCCGCAGCCTCTGAACACATCCTCTCTCCGCTGTCACTGAGCTGTAGCTCCCGCTTCCCGCATTAGAGGGTTCCTGATCTCCCTCCTATCTCCCTGCAGGGTGCGGCTGCTTCTGCTCCTTCCCCAGCAGCGTAGGAAGGGAAGTGAGAAGTGAACTGTGCTGTTTGATGTGGGGCTGTGCAGGGGCTGCATTTTCCTCAGCCCCATCAAATCCAACTCGAGACCATCTGGTGGTGCAGGGCAGAGTCTCTTCATGGGTCACCTAAGCCTTGCTCATGAGCATGGTGTTTAATGGGATGCAGCAGCTAAGCCAGGCTCAGATTCCGGCCATGGGGACAGCATTATGCTTTTGCTGGGGACTTCCAAGGAAATTTGGCTAAAGCCTGGCACTGTGACTGTCCCAGGCCAGATCTGATGTGCTGCAGAGCCTTAGGGAGGGCAGCACAAATCACTGCTGAAGGACATGGAGGTGGGTGAAGTCCTTTGTGCTTTAAAGCAAAGGAAATCTCACTCCCTGATTTTCCGGCCAGTCTTATCCTCAGAGGTCAAATATCCTCCTGAAGACACTCAGAGCCGTGGCAGGAGCCTGGCATTGTTGTCTGGGCTACATCTGTGGGCTTTTATAGTAAATGGAAGCGGGCCATACATTGTTTTGGCTTGTGTGAGTCTCTTTGAAGACGGAGCTGCGAGCTTGCAAGGGTGGAGAAGCTCAATGGGAGGGGAAGGAATAAGATCAGCCTTTGGGCTGATTGCTGCTATTGTCAGATGTCACTTTTGTGATGTACACTTCTCTCTTGTCTGCTGTGGTCATTCCTTTTTGTTCTTATAGCCCATGGAAAAGGCTTGTGAAAACAGCTGGACTGCGGGTGAAGAGTGGGCAACTCAAAAATGGGAAATATTAGTGTCTTTCAGGGCAGTTGTTGTTATCATCACTGTTAACAACAAGAGCAGCATCTACTGTCTGTGCATGTTCTTCATCATGGGTCTAAGAGGACCTTTAAGACCGCAATCAGGTAGTGTTAGTATGAAAAGCCATTAGGATTCATGAGTGTAGCAGCAGGAAACTGCCTATCAAAACACAGCAGCTTTTGATGGAACAACAGCAGAGATCTATGCAATCCCCCCTCAGCTGCTACCTCAGAGTAACAGTAAGTTTTTGCTAGTATGCTCTAACTCATTCCTAACAGACCTTGTCCTTGTTTCCATCACTCATCCCACTGTGATCTGCCAGGCGTGACAGGACTTCCAAAACGCCCACAAAAGCTAGCCTTGAAATCTGTTTTCCCACCTGTAGCCATGGTAGTGACAGAGACGGTGTAACCCATGCGTCACAAAAAGGTGTCAAATAAGGTTTGATGTCTGTAGCCTGGAGCGTTTTTTGACAAGGTTCATAGAATCCCATACTCACAGAGTGGTTTGGGTTGGAAGGGACCTTAAAGATCCTGGCTTTGAACGCTGCAGGGATGGGGCAGCCACAGCTTCTCTGGGCACCCTATGCCAGCGCCTCAGCACCCTCACAGGGAAGAGCTTCTGCCTAAGAGCTCATCTCAGTCTCTCCTCGGGCAGGTTAAAGCCATTCCCCTTGGCCTGTCCCTACAGGCCCTTGGCCAAAGCTCCTCTCCAGCTTTCCTGCAGCCCCTTTCGGCACTGGAGCTGCTCTAAGACCTCCCCTTCAGGAGCCTTCTCTCCTCCAGGCTGCCCCAGCCCAGCTCATTCAGCCTGGCTCCAGAACAGAGCTGCTGCAGCCCTCGCAGCATCCCCATGGCTTCCTCTGCACTCGCTCCAACAGCTCCATGTCCCTCTTGTGCTGGGGGCCAGATTGGGCCCCATGGAGTGATGCCAACATGCACAGTGGTCCCTTAAGCCCTGTCAGGTTAACCCAAAGGCTTCTTGTGGGAATTGGCCTCATTCTGCAGCACACTGATTTGCTCGAGGATGTAGCGAGGGAAGTCTCAGCACCAAGTAGATTCTGGTGAAATAGATGTGATAGAAACTCTTCCTGGGGTCCTGCCTGGGGCAAGCAGGGGCAGATATGAGGGTGCTGTGGCTGTGCATGTAGCTCGTGCCACTGGATGGGTCAGGCAGAAATGCTGGAGCAGCAAAAGCCAAAGGAAGTAACATAAAGCGTTGGTTGGAAACATTAGCTGTGACCACATGATGTTATCTGCTAACTCCACAGCACAACAAAGCGCTGTCTGTCAGGGGGCTGAGTGCTCTCATGAGGGAGCATCACAGTGGTGAAAGCTCTTTGATGGACCATCCTGCAAGGAGAAGTCTGTACCCACACAGGAGCAAAGGGAGCACAGGCACTGTGATGTGTCCTGCTCTGTCCATGCTCCAGACAGGCCCCAAGAGCATCCTGCCGGCTCCCATGACCCATCCTGTCCTTGTGGAGGGGACCTGGCAGGTAGGCAAAGCTACAATCCCACATCAGCCCCCACTACCAAACCAGCTCTGGGTGTTGGCGAGGCACTGGAACGTGTGCTCAGTGCTTCTCATTTCCAGCGAGAGGTTTAAATTCACACAGTACAGTTCAGATCTCTAGAAGTGCCTGTGAGATGGATCCTGAGCCCCTGGGGCGGACCAGAGAACTTAACTGGGTCTCCTGTGGCCTGATCCAGCCTCCTAATGATGAAACCATGCTTCTGCTTTTAGTTGCTTTTCTGAACCTGCCAGTAAGGGTGCTTGTTGGGGCTCCCCAAATGAAGTTCAGACCTCCTTGGGAGGGCTTCTACCAAGAATATGCCCTCTGAAAGAGAGTCATGTTTGGATTAGTCAGAAAGCGCAAGGGGAAACCCAGTTCCAGAGCAAAGAAGCTGACAGTCAAACACATCATGGAATCCCGGACGGGTTTGGGTTGGAAGGGACATTAAAGCTCCTCCAGCTCCAACCCCTGCCACAGGCAGGGACACCTTCCACTGGAGCAGGGTGCTCCAAGCCCCTGTGTCCAACCTGGCCTTGAATACTGCCAGGGATGGGGCAGCCACAGCTTCTCTGGGCACCCTGTGCCAGCACCTCAGCACCCTCCCAGGGAAGAGCTTCTGCCTGAGAGCTCATCTCAGTCTCCCCTCGGGCAGTTAAAGCCATTCCTCTTGGCCTGTCCAAACATCCCTTGTCCAAAGCCCCTCTCCAGGTTTCCTGCAGCCCCTTTAGGCACTGGAGCTGCTCTAAGGTCTCCCCTTAAGGAGCCTTCTCTTGTGCAGGCTGCCCCAGCCCAGCTCTCTCAGCATGGCTCCAGAGCAGAGCTGCTGCAGCCCTCGCAGCATTCTCCCTCCCTCCCTCCAACCCATGGCACCCTTCCACTTATCTTACAGTGACAAATGTACCCAAGATCACAGGTCACGTTGCTAAGGCACAAGCCCTGTGGAAGAGGTGAGGGTGAACACGTGTATCATCTCAGGGCATGCATGGCGTGTACCCTGTTACAGTAGTTCTAGTCACAGGCGTTGGGTACAACCTGCTCAGTGTCTGCAAAAAACACTCCCTGCTCTGTCCATGGATGTTTCACATTGTGGAGATTCTCCACAAGACAAGCACCTGAATAAATACAGCCCAGCCCAACAGGTTGCACAGGCCTGAGCAGGGAACCAAGAGCTCTTCACCCTCCATGGGGGAAGCAGCAGCAGCTCTTTCAGACTGAGGCACCTCAGATCTCCAGCCACCCCTCTACCAGCTCTGGTGGACCCCCATTGCTGCTTCTTGTGCACTGTGTCCAAATACTGCAGAGCATCAGGGTAAGATCCAGAGCCAATGCTGAGGATCACACTCCCAAGCAGCCTGTGCCTTGTTCACCCTCCTCCTCAGAAACAGTAATGTGGGCTCAGAGGATTTCCTGGTTCAGTTGGAAAGGACCTTAAGATCACCCAGTTCCAACCCCCTGCCAACGGGAATGCAGAGACTGGCTTCCCAACACCAAGAAGGGAACATCCGCACCCTTGTCCAGCCACCAGGTTTGGCTTGAGCAGTCCCTGGGAGACCCCAGAGCCCTCCTGAGTGCCCCTGGATCTGAGGGATTTACTGGCTCCCAGGGGCTGAACCAACTCAGGAACCCAAAAAGACACCATGCAGCAGAAGTGCCCTCATTCACTGGCATTCAACAACCACCTGCAGACAGCACCAGGAAGTGCCCCCGTGTCCCCCCCAGCCCACAGGTACCCACACACTGCGTGTGGCTCTTTCCAGCCCGGAGGCGAGGCGCAAACAGACCTCAGTTCAGGTCCGGGTGAGGAGTCCAGGGCTGGAGGCTCTCAGTGCCTGCAGAGGTTGGGGAGAGGAAGGTTCTGCTGCTGGTTGAACCCGGTGAGGAGCTTTGCTATTCCTGCCAGGAGGGAAAAACCTCCCTTCAAGAAACACAACCAAAAGCAAGTCCAGACAGTGACCTGCTCTATAAATACCCAGGGGAAACGCATAAATAGGTGCAGTCTCCAAGATCTTGGGAAAAAACTGGCAGCTGCCTCCACTACCCCTCTGAAAGTGAACGGGGTGTTTGCAGAGTCCCTGTGCTGAGTCACAGCTCCTGGATTTACCCTTTTCCTCTCTCTTGGAGCGTTCCTGCAGGAGCCGGGTGGAGGAAAGCCATGGCACAGGTCTGGGCTTGCTTTGTGGCTGCTGAGCCCATCTCTTGCCAGGGGGGCTGAGCATTACCTGCACTTGGGCTGCAGTTTAGGACAGGCCCAGAGCGAGCCTGCCAAATACTCATGGATGCTTTTGGAAGGATGGAAGGAGGTGGGTGAATGTGCCTTACATAAAAGCTCATTAAATGGGGGTAAACTGAAGGAGCCCCAGTTCTAAAACTGTTCCAATGGGAGAAAGTGTAACGTGAGTCACTTGCACTCCGCAGGAGGAAAAGCCATGACGTGTTCCCAAGGCTGCCTGGGAAAAGAATCATCGAGTCATGGAATCACAGAATCAAATGGGTTGGGAAACCCCTTCAAGCTCATCCAGTCCAACCATTGCCCAGCACTACCAAGGCCACCACTGACCCATGGCACTGAGGCCTCGTCTCCATGATGTATGAGCACGTGCAAGGCCGGTGACTGCAGCCCTGCCCTGGGCAGCCTCTTCCAATGCCTGAGCACCCTCTGGGGCAGGAATTGTTCCTCAGCTCCATCTAAACCTGCCCTGGTGCAGCTCGAGGCCTTTTCCTCTCATCCCATCCCTTGGTCCTTGGGAGCAGAGCTCAGCCCCTGCTGGCTCCATTCTCCTCTCAGGCAGTTGTAGGGAACGATGAGGTCCCTCCTGAGCCTTCTCTTCTCCATCTGAATCCCCCAGGTCCCTCAGCCGTTCCCTATCACACTGTGCTCCAGGCCCTGCACCAGCTCCATTCCCTTCTCTGGCCCTGCTTCAGCCCCTCAATATCTCTCTTGCAGTGAGAGGCCCAGAGCTGAACACAGGATTCCACGTGTGGCCTCACAAGGTTTCATCTGTCCTGTTGCTATTTGTGCCCACACCTCCTGTGAACAAAGCCTGTCCCCTCCTCCTGTGACTGGTGGATGGGAGCCATGGGGAGAAGGACACAAGGGGAAGGCTGGAGGGCTGCAGCCATCCTGTGCCAGGGCTGGCAGCACCCATGGGTGCAGCTCACCTGGTATCCACAGGGTTTGCTGAGGAAATGCACTGGTGGTTGTACTGCTGAAGGTTTCTCTATGTCCTTACTCAATATCCCCCCTCCAAATGATCCCCTTTTCCTGGCCTGGAGCTGGACTACAGGCTCTGGATCACCACAGCAATGGGGTTAGAGCTGTGATTTTATAAAGGGGGGAAGGATTTGACACTGACTTTTTATTTTCTCTGTGTAAAATTCAAGGCTCAGGCATTCAGGCCAGTAAAAATAGGGAGTGACTCTGCATGTGTGCATGTCATATTCCAGAGCAGGGGATGGATAAAGGCCCAGGGCACTGCCCTGTTCTGCTCCAGCCCAGCCTGAGGGAGGGCACTGAATCACCCCCGTGTCCAAGCAGTAGCCAAAACCCTGTGCTACTGTCTGCTGTTCCTCACATGCACCTCTCAAGGGTATCTCTCCTTTCTCTTATGGCTTTTCCCAGCTTGTGAAACACTTGGGAGACTCAGCCAAAGCAGGATGAGCTTGTGGCTGCCCATGGAGAAGGTGTTGGGGTCCCTGCTGGGTCTCTGTTGCTTCACACAGTGATGTGAAGGCTCTGACTGGTCTTCATTGTGGTGGGACTTCAAGGCAAGCCCCTGAGTTGCTCAGGGCTGTCACATCTGTGCCTGGAAGGTGGTGGTGTGTGCACGCAAAGCACCCACAGCAAACCTGCTTCTTCCAGAAGGTTTAAAGCACTCTGGTCCATCCATCAGCTGCCAGGTCTACACTGGCACCATACCTGGGTGCTCCTTGTTAGTACCTGGTGGCCATGGGTCACCTATTGCCAGCTGCGGCCATACAGCTCAGTGCCAGATTGGCCTTTGCTGTCACAGCTCCTTTGAGCTCATCACTCAAGTGCTTCATTGTTCCTTAACTGATGTTTTAGTGCACAAGTTCACTGTGACCCCATCTCATGTCCCTGCTGTGCACCCCTCAGCTGGCCTCAGCACCCCCACTTTGGTACTGCTTTTACATAAAGTCTAACAGATTAGTTTGGCAGCCTGATTCATTTTAGGATCCCAGAATGGCTTGGGCTGGAAAGGACCCTAAGATCATCCGGTTCCAACCCCTGCCATGGGCAGGGACACCTTCCACTACAGCAGGTTGCTCCAAGCGCCGTCCAACCTGGCCTTTTCCACATTACTTCCCAGCATAAGCCTTTAATCCCCTGAGGACCTTGATACTTAAACCTGAGCATCACTTGCCTGGCTGGTGCCAGCTCTAACAGGGCTGCAGTTCTTTAAGGAAAGACAACTGGGTGCTGGTCCCTCAACTTGGGAAGGTCAGAAGGAGTTCTGCTTGCCAATGGACTCCCCCATTCTGCCTGGTTCATGGAGCAAGACAGAGGTGCTGAGATGGATGGGATGTTTCCACCATCTCCTCCTAAAGGAAGGGCATTTTTGGTCACTCCCTGAAGCATTGATTCACTCTCTTGGCAGAAATTCAGGCATGTAGCAGGGCACTGAGCGTGCCAAGAGCTTTTCTCCATCAGAGAGTGCCTGTTATTAGGCTTAGAGCTGTTTGGGACCATGTTTAGCTCCAGTCTGTCTCCAGCATGGTCACCCTGAGGTCTCTGGGGTGAGATGACCATGAAACGTCAACAAATAGCTACTCACATCCCTGTATAGGTAGGTGACACCATCATATCTACCCCAAAACAAGGGAGGGGAGAGGGCTGCAGCCCATCTCCCTCTGCCTGCACCAGTCAGTAGCTACTTCACTCTGCTCCCTACTCCCTTTCCACACATCTGCCCACAGCAGGTTGGAACGGGGGAAGGGAATGCATTGGGAACTCTCATTTCCTGCTGTAAAACTTGCTCTGGGAGGGTGGGACAAAGATTTGAGGGAGGAGATTCATCTCTTGAATCACATCCCATTTGATGGTGAAGGCTTTCCAGCCTTCTTGGGCTATTCACAGCAGCGCTGGCTGCCATCCCTTCCCACCCCGTTTTGTGCTTCCTCCTCACTTCCTGCCTGTGTATTTTTGGCTCCTTGCTAACAATTCCGTTGAACTGAACACTGGCACATGGAAGCTCCGATGGTCACTGCAGGAAAACAGGATACTACCAGTTGGACCTGATGGCAGCTGTGCTCCTGCTCCTGGAGATGTGGCAAGGTCCAGGCCAGCTTCTGGAGTGTTTCTTGGAGGGTGTATTGAGCCCCTCACTGTGCACTCAGGGCTCATCAGAGGGGATCTTCCCTTTGGCTTGCAGAGTGAGCAAGGTCTTGTGGAGGGGCTGCTCCTGGTTTCCTCAGCCCCTCTCTCATCCCAGGCTGCCCTGAGATGCAGGTACATGTGGTGAGAGCTGGAGCTCAGAAAGCCAGAACTGGGCCTGGCACATGTAATAGAAATGAATGTCTGTGGTGGAATCCACGGGGATGGATCATTCACATGGCTGAGGAGAGCTGCTGAGGGGGGGAACGGGCACAAAGCATCCAGGCAGCAGCACTTGGGTGGGTTTAGTGGTAATGTCATCCAGCTTTCTTCTTTCTGTTGGTGTTTCGCAGCAGTTTGTGTTGAAGGGGCCTTAAAGCTCCTCCAGCTCCAACCCCTGCCACAGGCAGGGACACCTTCCACTGGAGCAGGGTGCTCCAAGCCCCTGTGTCCAACCTGGCCTTGAGCACTGCAGGGATGGGGCAGCCACAGCTTCTCTGGGCACCCTGTGCCAGCGCCTCAGCACCCTCCCAGGGAAGGGCTTCTGCCTAAGAGCTCATCTCAGTCTCCCCTCTGGCAGTTAAAGCCATTCCCCTTGGCCTGTCCCTACATCCCTTGTCCAAAGTCCCTCTCCAGGTTTCCTGCAGCCCCTTTAGGCACTGGAGCTACTCTAAGGTCTCCCCTTCAGGAGCCTTCTCTTTTGCAGGCTGCCCCAGCCCAGCTCTCTCAGCCTGGCTCCAGGCCTTTTCAATATACAAATTTCAAAATACAATTCCATATGGAAAACAGTGATTTATCACTTCCCAGTCACCTCTGAAAGGCAGAAATGGGAGTTCATCCAACTGGGTATTTGCTGTCAGTCTTTTGTTTGTTTTACCTGCAACATGCTGACATTCCTGGATTCCCACAGTCTCCCCATCGGAACCAGGACGCTTGTTGCTGATACAAAACATGTTTTGTTGGAAAATGTTTAACCAAACTTTCCTGCCCAGCTGGGGACAGCCCTGCTCTGACTTTGGGTTCCGAGGACAAGATGTGCAGTGACAGGAAGCAGTGAGCAGAGGAGAATCTGGTGCTATTCCCAAAAACCCAGGGAACACGCTCCTTTCCTAAGACACAAACCACACTGGAGTTGGGATGTCAGCTCATTGGGCTAACAGAGGTCTCCTGTGCCTCCTTCAGCACATCTTTAGGGCTCTGCTCCCACCAGAGACATTTACAGCCTCACCAAGAGGAATACACAGGTGACAGCTTGGGATGTGCTGCCTAGCTTGGAGAATTGGTGCTGGAAGAAGCAATGGGCTGTCCCTCAGGGAGGAGCTGCAGTCAGTGCCTGGCATTCCTATGGGGATGGCCGTAAGTGCTGCTGATCCACATGGGCTCAGCATTGCCTACACCTTTAAGCAGCCTTTAAGCAGCCTCTTCAGCTCTCATCTGGGATGATCCTCTGGTGTCTGGGCTTCCAGGAAAGCCACCAAGCCCTGTGGCTGATGCCAGCAGGTCCTGCATCATGAACAGCCAGTTCCACAGTGAGAACAGTCCCATGAGAAATCATTCCAAACCCAAAAGAGGAATGTTCCCTTTGCTCTTTGTTCCATGTAGAATAGAAGGATGTGTGAGGCTGGCTTTATCTAAAGGCTTGAAATGGCACTTTCTAATCTTACACTGCAGGAACGTTTTAACAGTCTTTGCACAACCCCTCCCTATCTCCTGCAAGGGCCCGGAGGAAGGAGCATGATCGGTCCCTGCAGGAGACCTGGGCTGGGAGAAACCAGGAGTGATCCCAAGGGATCACTTGGTACTTGCTGTTGGCAAGAGACTGGTGTGGGGATACTGCTGAGTTGGATATCATGAGCCAACCAGCTCCTCCTTAGCTTGAGCTGTCAGGGAGCAGGAGTCTGACAGAGGAGGATCTCAGTGCCTGTCACTATGTGGTGCTGGAGCAGAGCATGGCCTCTACAAGCAGTGACCTGGCAGCTACGTGCACTTGGCTTATCAAGGACCGATCATGTTGGAGTTGGCATCACACACCGAGCTCCAGGGAGAACACCACGGGCTGCGGGGTGGTGACAGCCCACAGCTCTCCCACACTCTTCTCCACTGCTTCAAATGGTTCTCACCTTTGCCCGTTGGCTCGCCAAGGTCTTGGCAGGCAGCAGCAGAGAGCAGGAGTGTCTCTGGGCTGGGGCCAGGCATGGAGCAGATGTTCTGGGACCTGTCTGGGCTCGTCCGCATGTGGCTATGGCAGGAGGGCTTTGCTCGGCTTCTTCCAGCCTGCCTCAGTCCTTGCTTCCAAGGCTGTGATTGGACTTGCACCACATCTCCTTCCTCTGACAGACACCAGGGCGGGAGCTCCTCTCCTCCCTTCATCCTCCCGGTGGGCTCAGAGGAGTCAAAAACACGGGGTTCCAGAACTGCCTGGACACGGACTGCTCCATCCCCTCTCCCAGAGCTCAGTTCCAGCTTGGGTGGCAGGTTGGGAGCACAGACGTGGCTCTGGTTGCACAGAGGAGAGGATGGGAACAGAACAGGCACACGGGAGTCTCTCTGCAGTGTTTCCCAGCCTCCAACAGTGGGATTTAGGAGCTTCTGTTGCCCTTTTTCATCTCATCCCTGAATTTGCCCAACTGCATTTGGCCAAGTGTAAACTCTTGGCATCCTGAATGGGCTGTGGCAAGATGCTCCACAGCTCAGGCTGGCCACCTCCTTTTGTTCATGGGCTCTTGCCAGCTGCCAGGCTCATGGGATGCCCCCAGCTCTGTTAGCAATGAACTGCTCCCTGCTCACTGTCTCCACACCAGATCACGAGGAGAAAAGCACCTCATCTGTCTCCCTTCCAAGATGGAGTATTGGAAGTTCTATAACTTAAATCACACACGAGGGACCTTCCTTCTTCATTTCCAAGCTCAGAGCAGACACAGAGGAGCAGGGGGAAGAGGGTGCTTCCATGTCAAGAGCATTGCTGAGGCAGTGGCCTGACCACACCTAGGGTGTTACCTGCTCATTCTGGCAGAGCCCAGCAGCGAGCACAGCTCTGGTACATTTGCTCTCCATTGATCCTGCTCAACCTGCTCCTGCCCAGTTGAGTGCAGCAGCTCGTCCCACTGAGCTGCAGCTCTTCTGGCAGTCACTTTTCAGCTGGTGAAGCTTCATCAACTTCATATTCAAGTAGTAGCAACTCACAGCATCCAACTGCACGGTCCTATGGATCCACAGTGAACCCTGAGAGCTGTTCATGCCATGATTACTCTCTCAACCTGCCCCTTCTGTAGTGATAGGACAAGGGGAGATGGGTTCAAACTGAAACAGGGGAAGTTCAGGTTAGATTTTAGGCAGAAGCTCTTCCCTGGGAGGGTGCTGAGGCGCTGGCACAGGGTGCCCAGAGAAGCTGTGGCTGCCCCATCCCTGCAGTGTTCAAGGCCAGGTTGGACACAGGGGCTTGGAGCACCCTGCTCCAGTGGAAGGTGTCCCTGCACATGGCAGGGGTTGGAGCTGGAGGAGCTTTAAGGCCCCTTCCCACTCAAACCAGTCTGGGATTTGATGATTTTCCCCACGTTATTCACAGCCTACTCTGCCTTCACTGGAGTGAGCACGTGCAGGATGCTGGACTTGGGTTCTCAGTTACTGCAACTGTGCAGGCCCAGCTGGAGAATGCTGACTCACACTTATTGGGAATCAGCCCTTTGACATCAGTGGGGCAAACTGCCATTCCCATGGCTCAGACGTCTCCTGCAGCTTAGGTGTTCTTAGGTGGTGGGAAGACAGAGGTGAGTCAGCAATGCACCAAGCCCATCTGGAGATCATCTAGGGATGCTGGCCTGCAGGTACCGGGTGGTACAGGGCTCCTTCCCCTGCCAACCTGAGGGACTGCCTCTCTTCTCATGTGAATATGAGCATGGATCAAGCTTCTTGAAGTCTAATTCCAATCAGAGGATTTGCTTGGGTGCAGTCTGGGACACAGATATTAAGGGCTGCAGTCTCAGCAAGGAACAATCTGCAATATCGTTGTGGTCATGTACATCAACTGAGGAGCCACTTCTTACTACCCAACCTTAGAGAAGACAAGCACCATCCACACCCGATCAGTAAACCCGGATACATGGTTTTCTTCTTCCTTCTTCAAAGAGTTTTCAAAGCCCCATATCCCAACCTAGAAACAACACCAGGAGCACCAGGTACTGAGAACAAGACAAACTGCCTCCCTGTGTGAAAGTGTTTGGGATTAACCCAGGGGAATGGCCACAGACGAGTCCCTTCCCTTCCTCCCCAGGGGAAGACATGAATGTCTTCCTGGGGAGCAGGGAGGTTTAATTAGAGCTGCCTGCTGCACAAAGCCTGGCTCTGCTTGGCTCCTCAGCTGAGCACAGTTATCATTAAGAGGCAGCAGTGTCAGGCATGAGAGCAGGCTCTAGCCTGTGATTTATGAGGGGATGGTGTGGCTGCAATTACTTTCCTCTCTTCTCTCCCCAGTGTTTTTATAAGTGAATTCACTGATGAAGGAGTGTCTGAGGCTCAGGCAAATGGACACCTCTGTGTTTATCTGCAGCAAAAGCTTCTTCCTCCATCCAGTTACCACTGACAGCCTCGAACCAGACTTGGAGGGTTTTGTGTCCACGAGTCAAAGTCTAAGCCCCAACCCTCTGTTCCCATCTATGAGCAACACCCAGAACAAGGGCAGCACCCTCCTCATTGCCACCCATCTCCTGCCACAGTGATGGGATGAGGAGTGACCCCAGAGCAGTCCTGTTGGTGGCAATGAGGCACAATAGAACTACCCATTTGTGTTGTCCGCAGCCATGAGGTGGGTCAGGGTTTGGGTTTTGCTTTGCATTTGCTGGTGGCAGCTCTAGTTCTCCTGGCAGCCAACACCTCTAACACATAAAGAGCCTGGAAACAGTTCCCACATAGTTCCCACTTCTGGGCACCTTCAGCAAGAGGCTGGGTACATGTCAATGCCTGGGAGGGTGATGCTGACTTGGACTGTGCCTGTTCACTTGGTCTTAATTTCACTTTCTGAATTGCTCTGCAGTGCTGAGCATTACTGCTGGGTGCCTGACCTTTGGTTTATTGCCCCTCAGATGGGCTGCACTTTGCCTTTGGAGGATATAAATCTGGCCAGGTTGAGACTGATAAGACAGAGGGTGGAAAAAGGAAAGAAAAATGGAGCAGGAAGAAAAAAACCCAAACAAGTTCACATCATAAACAGCTTCTGGGGGCCAGAACCCAGCTGGAAACCAAAATAAGGAAAGCATTTGCTGGCCCTTTCCAAGGAGGTGGTGAAAGACCCCAACCCACCAACTGTGGAGTGCTGCTTCTCCAGCAGCCATTAAAAGAGCTGCCTTCAGCTGGGGCAAGGCCGGGTTGGAGGCCTGTGAGCACTGAGGGCTCATTTGTACCTTATCTGCCCATCACAACAACTAGGGCTGTTCCCACATCCCATTGGCTGCCCCTTCCTGGGTCCTGGTGCTCAGCTCCTCCATCCCAGCTGGAATGCCTGGGAGAAGCTGTGGCAGCCTTTCAGGGAGTGGGAAAGGAGAAGTGGGCTAAGCCTCAGTGAGTGATCAACCATGGTCTGGATGTGGCACCTGAGATGAGGATTTCTGGCACAGGAGATGTCTCAACAGGGTAAGGAAAACCTTTGTGGGAGACTGCCCAGAGAAGCTGTGTCTGCCCCATCCCTGCAGTGTTCAAGGCCAGGTTGGACGTAGGGGCTTGGAGCACCCTGCTCCAGTGGGAGGTGTCCCTGCCCGTGGCAGGGGTTGGAGCTGGAGGAGCTTTAAGCTCCCTTCCAACCCAAACCAACCTGGGATTCTGTGACTCCATGCCTGTGAGTGGGGTTGATTTGTCACCCTCCTCTGCAGGTCCCCCTGAGCCAACTGTGTTTGCAGGAACAGCCACCTCCAGGCTTCCTCTTCCCATGGGCTGGGAAGCTTCTGGGCTTTTCCCTCAGTGGCAGTGAGCACGTTGCAGTAACACCCTTGGGAGCACTTGGGGAATGGGAACAGGGGCTCAGCTCTCCAGGGGAATTGCAGTGCAGGTGAATGGGGAAGAGCTCTAAACCGGTCCAGCACTCGGCTCCACACCCTTCCCTCCCTCCTTACTCGCAATTTCCTCCTGATTTATCTGGATTATCAGGAAGTAAAAGCACCAGGGCTTTTTGGTTACCCCCCTGGCATCATGAGTGTCGGGTTTGCCGGCGGCACTGTCCCCAGCCAGGAGGAAGGAAGCATCTGGCTGCACCGGCGAAGGACAAACTTTCCCCTTGTTCAAATGGGAGCAGAACACCACCAATGCATGGGGTTGGCTCCCTCTGGGATCCCCTTTGACTCCCTCTTGACAGTGATTTGATCCAGAGGAGCTAAATACTTTAGGGATGGGTGAGAGCATCCTTTCTTCCTGAGCTTTCCACTTCAAACCCACCGCAAGCAGACGGAGCTGCTGTTCACAGCCTCTCTACTACATGAAAACCCTTAACGCCCCCCTCTGCTGTAACCCTGCCATGAGAAGCATTTGGTCTGGTGGCAAGTGGAGATCCAGGAGCCAAACTGATCTTGGGCCTCCTTGGATGCCATCTCCTGCGTCACTCAGGCACCACTTCTGATGGCGCAAGGGCTCTCCTGTATTGCAGTGGGATGAGCAGGGAGGATTCAGAAGGTACCACCCGTGCCGTCCTTTCCAGTGGGAGGCTCAAGCAGCTCCTGGGCAGCAGGTGAGTGTTCTGGGTACCTGCTGAACCTTGGCCAAAGCAGGGAGGGTCAGGAGGCCGTGCTGACAGTCATGTGCACCTAGATCTGCCCAGTGCTGCGTGAGTGCTGCTGTTCCGGGCACCTATGCTGCTGCTGATAAAGCTTTATTGCAGTGCAGGAAACCATCTCTGCCATTCCGGGAAGTCTGTGGACATTCCCTGGCACTTCTGCTTGGGGGCCACTAGGGAGGGCTCACAAGGCTGGAGTGGTTTTGGATGGTGATCATTTTACTGCCCATCACATCAAACTCAGGTTGAAGGTGATGCACCAACATCTGCCTTTGGGTTAAGGGCAGTATGGCTGACTGCTGCAATGTAAAGCAGACGTGAGGCCAAGGAGCAAACTACCAAACCCACCAACTGCCCTGACCTGGCACTTCCAGGGAGACCACAGCACGGAAGAGGGAAGCAGAGAGTGTTGACAGACACAGCAGCAAAGCAGCACCCAGCCGGGATCCAGCCCTCTGGGAATAAGACTCCGAGGCTCCCCACGCACTCAGGCTTTGCACCCAGACTTATTTTGTATGGATGTTTCTCAAGCCCACACAAGCCGATGCATATATTCACCCTGTTTCACTCCTTCCTTTGTCTACCACAAGGACTGAAACCTCCTGCGACCTTCTGCACATCTGGGTCTCTTTGGAATCTCTTTTACTTCTGGCCTGAGCTCTCCATGACCCTATGAAAAGCACTCAGTTTTCCAGCACAAAGCCAGCCCATCAAGGGTCAGATCCTAACAAACCTCTGGCAGATTTGGCCCTCCAAATAGGGTCTCCACCAGAGCAGAGCCTGGGTTCATCCTGCACAACCACTCCCTGGCTCGTTATGCCCTTGGCTGAAGACACAGTGGGACAGCCCAACAAAATGGGGTCTGCTATTCATGTTACTGCAGACAGCGTCTTCTCTCTGCTCCACCTTCAAACAAGCTGCTGCCCAAGCTGGTCCGCACAGGTCAAGTGCTGCACCCATGGGAGTCGGGCAGACAGAGCCCCAGAAGCAATGCTTGGGATCTATTTCACCAGCCTTGGGGCTGGGTTTTACCACTCCAATGAATGGGAATCTGTTTGCAGTCAAGTTGGGCACTGGAGGACAGAGTCTGCTCCATAGCACAGAGATTGCACCAGAAGACATTTCCTCCTCCTGTTGTGCAGCACCCAGGCTGCCTTGCTTCGGGTCTTTGCCCACCCTGATCTTGATGGGGACTGGCAGAGGGGCAGAAACCAAAGGACTAAAAGCTTGTCTTGTAGAACTGCTTCATGACACCAAGCAAACGGGGACTTCACCAATGTCCAGGTCGGTGATGCCAGTGCTCAGCTTGATCTCAGGTGCCCCAAAGCACCCCCAAGTCCCTCTAAGCTCTATCACTATGTGACAAACCCACCGTGCCCTGCAGAGTGCAGCAGAGTGGATCCTGCTCCGATCATCTGCGTGTGCTGGAGGGCTCGACCAGCCTCAGCTTCAGCAGTGGAACCAGCAGCAGGTACAACCCAGGCCTGACCACAGCAAGGATCAAACTCGTGGTATCACCCCAATCACCAGTTTAAGCCTTGCTTTTAAACAGGGCAAAGCAATAACCTTTACACTCACAGATATTCCTACAGTGGATCCCAAGCCCTTCTTCATCGTCCTGTTTTGGGACTCCTTGATTCAGTTCCTTGCCTGCCGTTTCTGGGCATGAAGGACTCGTGTTTGCTCCTAACCACCGGAAAACTTGATCACTGCACTAAATGGAGCCACGAATGTGCTCCTGAGGTGAAAGTGGGTCTATGCTCCAGGCAGCCGGGCTGCTGAGTGTTGTTCTCTAACTCAAAAAGAGCCCTTTTAGGAGCAGATCCCACCAAAGCAGCCACCGAGGGATCTGATCCCTGTTACAGCCATCGCTCTGTGCAGCGTTTGGGAGCAGCCCAGCAACTCAAGCGTTACTCCCTGTTGCCCTAATTACAACAGGGCAATCACTGGATTTTACTACTGTGTTGTCTCACCATTATTCCCAGCCTTTAAGTACAACGTCAGGCAAATGACTCGTCCCTGAGCCTTGTCCCGGTGGAGTTTGCTCTGGCATTTTCCAGGCAAATAAGGGAAAGGGGACAGGAAAGCTGCGCTCCAGCCCCTTAACGCAGCCAACGGCTCATGGGGAGGCAGAGCTCAGGGGACGGGGCAGCTCCAAGCTCCGATTTGGAATGGGGTGATGGATCCGGTCACGGGCAGGGAGAGCTCAGCCGCCCAGCGCAGCAGCTCCTGCTGTGCCCGGTGGGAATGGCAAAACTCCCTCCACGCACATCCCAAAGGAGGAAACCCCGAGGTTTGCAACCAAACAGCAGCTCAAAGCTGCCGTCTGCAGTCTTCATCAGGGCAAAAGCTCCGGGTCGGTGCCAGACGGACATCTTGCTGCCAAAAAAGTGCCACCTACTGGACCCGTCCCAGTGGGAAGTGCAGGAACGGGAACAAGCCCAGAAAACAACACTGGAAAACGCCGTTTCTCCACCATAAATCCCCCCCCCCCCAGTGACACATCCCCGGCAGAGTCCCTCCGGCCACGCTCCCTCCGCAGCTGCAACAACCGGGCTTTGGAAGCGGGCGGATGTTGGGAAGGGGGCTGTGAAGTTTCGGGGTGTGCAGGAAGGGGCTTACCGGTACTGAGAAGCCTCTCGTGTCTCCCGCACTCCCCTCTGCTCCCCTGCGTCCTCTCCCACAGTTTTCCGTGTCTTCCTACTTCAATCCTGCTGCCATTCTCCAGCAGCCAAACCCTTTTGCCTCCTGCCCGGGGCTTTGCCTGCGAGCCCAGGGCCGGCGATGGAGCACAGGGCAAGGCAGAGCCCACACGGTGCCCCAGCCTGGGGGTCCCCGCGCTGCCGCCTCCCCTCCGCTCTTGGGTGCCGGCGCCGCTCGCCCCGGCTGTGTGCGAGCAGGTGACAGAGGTTTCTTGGCAGAGCAGGGGAGGGGAGGGATGTGCAGGCAGCGGGAGGTGGAGCTGGCACCCGGAGCAACAGGTTACTGTATAACCAGGAGCCGGCTGGCCCGGCGAGGCGCCCGCGGCCCCGCGCCTTCGCCCCCTCCCCATCCAAGGGCCCGGGAAGCTCGGGAGGGACGTGTGGAACCTCAGGGTTCTCCCACCCGAGGACATTGTGTACAACGGGGAGGCCGGAGGCAGGCGGGGGTGCCAAAGGAGTGCGCGGAGCTTGGGTTTCCATCGCCGCTGAGGGAGGGGATGCGCTGCCAGGCTGCTTGTGGGGGGAACAAGGCACCTTTTGTGCTCTCCTCCGCGGCTCCATGCTGACTCATGGGCTGTTTTCCTGCAGCTTTGCTCCTGCCTGCTGTCCGCAGCAGGGAAAGGTGCCATGGGACGCAGGGAGGGCAAAATAGCCTCACTCTTCAGGTCCCCAAAGCAGCTGGGGTGAGGAGCAGAGCCCCCGGCGGGGTACCCACACCATGGCACTGTGCTCCTTAGGGTTACACAGCCATAAGGCCTCCTGTCTTGCCCCGGCTCTACCATGAGCTGGCAGGAGGCAGTGGGGCCCGGCTGTGCCACGTCTCAGCCCCACACTTCAGCCCCTGGCATTGGGAAAAGGTACCAACGTGGTTTTGGCAGACCTGTGCTGGGGTTACAAAGGAAGAGGGGGGTGATTGCTAAACCCACCCTGGGGAGGAACTGAGGTGAAGCAATTGCTGTGGTGCAGGAGGGGAGTAAAGGGCTCCAGATGGGCACAGGGAAAGCAAGAATTGCTTCTTGCAGGAGTCAAATCATAGAATGATTTGGAAGGGAGCTTAAAGCTCCTCCAGCTCCAACCCCTGCCACGGGCAGGGACACCTTCCACTGGAGCAGCTTGCTCCAAGTCCCTGTGTCCAACCTGGCCTTGAACGCTGCTGGGGATGGGGCTTTTGAGGCAATTCTATTGAAGTGCAGGTGCATCACAGGCCAACCCCCATCCCTACGACGTGTGCTGAGACCCTGTAGAGAGACCCCTTGTCACCAGCCTTGGGGCAGAGAGAGCTGCAACTCTGTCACTAGAGAAGGAAGTCAAGACACTTCCACACGGGACACAGCTCTGGAGGCTTCCTGAGCTCCCTGCTTGCGGAGTTCCCTGCCCCGTGGCTTCCTTCAGTGTCTGCCTTGCTAAGGGGGCTCCTGCTCAGCTCCAGAGGAGCAGGGAACACCCCGGGTGAGTTACTGCTGGAGGAATGCTGCTGGGTGAGCTGGATGGGCTGCGGGAGAGCCAGTTCCCTGTGTGACAGCTCAGTTCTGACAGGAGATCAATGTCTTCCACCGCGCAGAACGTGAACCGATACTCAGTGTGATGCACCCACCCAGCGCCCAGCATCATCCTCACTGCGATGTCAGTGAGATCCCAGGGATCTCACAAAGGATGCACTGCGAAACATCGGCAGCACTAGGAGAAGCAGGTCTTAGGGGCTGCCAGCCACAGTTCCAGGCGGGAGATGGGATATTGGTTCAGCACAAGGGAAGTACAGTGGGGACATCAGCTCAACCGGAGCCCAGTGAGCCCTGCCAGTGGAAAGGCTTTGTGCAGCAGATCCCTACCCCCTGAAATGTGTCATCTACCACTGGGATGACACAACTGGGACCACTGGGCAGGGCTGACTTTCCTGGGATGCAAACAGGGAGGTGGCAGGATTCTGCTAGAGAAGCCCTTTGTGTTTTAGGCACTGTGCATGCTCTCTGCCAGCCTCAGCTCCACGTTCACAATGAAGTGGGCTCCTGTGCGGTGCTGCACCCACAGGAAACCTCTAACTGCCGAGTGGAGGAGGCAGCTTTTCCTCTGGGCAGGGAAGAAAACCACAGTGGAGCCTATTACATCCTCCCTGTAACAGCTGGTGCTGGTCTGAGAGGGGAATTACCCTGCTGTGCTGGGGTGGTTCTGGTATTCCTGCTCCACTGGCTTCACTCCCTGTGTGGCTCCAGATGAGCACCACCTCCTCAGCCCTGCTCCTTTTGGGCTGTACGTCGTTCCTGCCTGCTGAGGAACACGGAAAGGCTGTGGCCCAATAAATCCCTATCTCTCAGAGTATCTCCAGGTTGGAAATCCCAGGAGGCTAAACTTGCCCCTCAGGATCAGCCTTTTAAATGAGCTTGGCGGCAGACACCCCTGCGATGGCTCGAGAACAAAGACTTCTTCCTGGCAGAGCAACCACCACCCAAACCCAGCTCCTCAAAATAGGTGTTCCTCACAGTTTTTAATGCACTTTTCATCCAACTGGCTCGTCCTGTTCCAGGAGGGTTGGGCCTCTCATTAAGAGCTCCTACAAGCTTCTGTCTGGCAAATGTCATCAATGGCTTGGCTGTGCTGTGCCTTATCCGAGCAGTGGGGATGGTTTGGAAAGGTCAGAGAAACCCTCTGAGGCCAGGGCCTGGTTCACTTGCGGTGTTGTACCAGCTGGGCATGGAGAGGAGCTGTCGGGAAGTCAGGGTCAGCAGCACAAGTGGCAATTCCCAGTCAAAGCCTGGAAGCACCTGAGATGAAGGAGCTGCTGGAGCTGCTTCAGCCCACATTCAGCATGGACTGAAGGGCTGCCAGCAGCAGAACTACCCCAGTGTCTGCTTATCTAACCAGAACATGGACAATTTCAGGTGGAATTCCATTCAAATACTGCAGCAGAGCTGACCTGCCCTGTTGAGGGTGCGAGTCCGGGTTGGTGCCAGGAACCCCCAGTAGGCACTGACAGCATCCAGGACCCCATAAGCAGCATGGAAGCCACCAGGCCCTGCTCTGAATGAGCTCCAGTATGGGTGTTTATGACCATATGTGTGTGTTTACCCTACTGCTGACTGTCAGCATATTGTCACTCTGTGCTGCTGCTTGGTTTTCATCTACGTGATGGTTAGGGAGCAAAGAATTCACCATGGTTTATATCATATATATCCCTGTATCTCCATAGAGAACCATAGAATCATGGACTGGTTTGTGTTGGAAGGGGCCTTAAAGCTTATCCAGTTCCAACCCATGCCATGGGCAGAGACACCTTCCACTAGACTCCATGGCAGAGCTGCTCCAGCCCTCACAGCATCTCCATGGCCTCCTCTGGACTTGCTCCAGCAGCTCCATGTCCCTCTTGTGCTGCTGCCCCAGAGCTGGATCAAGCCTGCAGAGGGGTCTCCCAGAGCACAGCAGAGGGGATCTAATTTTATGGCACAGCACCCTGAATGGATGTAGGGCTGTAACTCAGGGAGTGGTGATCTGTGGTGGGGTCAAACACCTCATGGTAGGAACACCTTCAGCTAGCTTTACTGTAATGTCTCCTAAATCTACACCCAGGTTCTCTGCTACCTCCAGTTGTGCTGATGTTTTGTATTGATTTTGTTGCAGTGAGCACCATGAGGAGGAAGGAGGCTGCAACTTGAGGTTAACACATGTGACCCCATCTGCTGCACCACCTACAGCCAGGTAAAGATGATTTCCTCTTTGCAATGTTTCCTTTAAAGCTGTCAGCAGTTCTATTGCCAGAGCTTTGTGGTGGGCAGGTGTACATACCAGCAGTCTGTGCTTCTGTTTGTCTGCACACAGAGAGGGGTTGGCTTGGTTTGGGTTTGTCACCGATGGGGTACACATGGGGTACACGGTGTGTCTGGCACACCTCGGAACAAGTGTGATGGGTGCATTCCACCATGCCAAGCAAACCTGGGAGGACAAGCGGGTGGGTGTTTGAGTCATGCAGAAGCATTCAGTTGTTCAACTTCCTTGCTGCTCCTTGCACCCAGTTCTGCTGCTTTTCTTTGTGGGTGCAGTCATGCTCCTGTGGGTTCTTGGGCCATTGACTGAGCAGGGTCTGGCCATGGGGGATTCATGTCAAGTGTGTGTGTTTTGATTTTGAGGGCTCAGTGCTGTAACAGGTACAGAGCTGCTGTAATGTCTTTTACAGGGACAGGCTGAGAGGGCTGGGCTAGTTTAGCCTGGAGAAGGCTCCTTAAGGGGAGACCTTACAGTAGCTCCAGTGCCTAAAGGGGCTGCAGGAAAGCTGGAGAGGGGCTTTGGCCAAGGGATGGAGGGACAGGAAAGGGGAATGGCTTTAACTGCCCGAGGGGAGACTGAGATGAGCTCTGAGGCAGAAGCTCTTCCCTGGGAGGGTGCTGAGGCGCTGGCACAGAGTGCCCAGAGAAGCTGTGGCTGCCCCATCCCTGGCAGTGTTCAAGGCCAGGTTGGACACAGGGACTTGGAGCACCCTGCTCCAGTGGAAGGTGTCCCTGCCCATGGTAGGGGGTAGGAACTGGATGAGCTTTAAGGTCCCTTCCAACACAAACCATTCTGGGATTCTACAATGTGGACAGAGCTGGTGTAATGTGGATGGAGCTGGGGTTTCCTGGCCTTTGAAGTGGCTCCCCTGGGTATAAATGATGAGACTTGGCCCCTGCACAGTAGCTTCTTACATCTTTTACTCCCTTCTACCACCATCAGAAGCCAGCAGCGTGGCTGGGGCTATACAGGGCCTGCACTGCTGGATTTTCAGCCCCTGGGTACTGCAAACAAGGGCAGACGTGAGGCATGCTTCCCAGAGCAGGAGTATGGCCTACATGGAGCAGTGGCAGGATCAGAGGAGTCTTGTGAACACCCCGGGCTCACCTGAGCCTCCTTTGTGTAGCATAGTTGTAGCCTAGGATGTCACCAAGATGCTCTGCACTTCAAACACTTCTTAGATCCAAAACTTTATTTATTTGATCAAGTAAATGCAACTATAAAACCTTCCAAATATAAAACCTGCTTGTACAACCCCCCCCCCCATACTTCCCATTAACACATGGACTTGATACAGTAAAAACTCTGAGCTTCAACACAGCTCATAACTTAAAAGACAACACTTAAATGTAGTCATTTTTGCAGTATAAACACATTTAACATCAAATAGAAATACTCCTGCTGGAACTTCTAAGTAGGACAGAAGAGTGAGTGAATGTTTAGGCTCACCTGAAAGCCATCCTAGTTAAACTAACATGCCCTCATGCTACAGAGGCCTTTGGTCTCTCCAGCTGCCTAAACCCTGCAGCTCAGCTCTCTGGCTGTGCACAAAACTCGATTCAGCTCATTCCCACAGGAATAAATCAGGTTCTGCCCTAATAAAGTCAGGGTAATTACCACTGGGGTCTGAAAACACAAATGAGAGCAGCAGAGAAACTGTGCCCTCAAACATGAACGTGGCGGTACGGCAGAAATGAGCCTGTGCTGTGTCGCCCTGATTCATTTCTGTGTCACTCTGGGTGCAGGTACTGTGATCTGAGCATCTCAACAGTGCTCAGATGATGCCCTGGCTGCTGCTGTGTGTTGGGAATGAATAGTGAGTGTGGATCCCTGAGGAATACCAGGGCATTAAGAGGTCTTGCTGAATCACCTCTTGCCTTTGCCCATAAGCTGACAGTTCAGAGGGTAACACAGCTGCTGGACAGGATGTTTTACCTGTCACTCAGGTCTTCCCGTCAAAAACATGTACTTTAAACAGAGGAAAGTTTTACAGGATTTTTACGTATGAAAGTATTAAATATGTGAACTATAACCCCATCTTTTTATATTATGTGTTGATAACACATGGAAGACCTGTAGGTTTAGCTGATAAAAGCAGCGATGACCAAGACCTTGAGAATTGACTCCATCCCATATAAGAGGAGCAGAACAGCGTTGAGGATGATGTCTGCTTTGAGCACATAGGTTTGCCACACCAGGAAATACACAGCCAGAAACACGCTGCCCACTGTCATCACAAGACTCAGCCTCAACAAACCCTCTTCTTCTGTCAGGTTCCCCCTTACACCTTGAAGGAAAGGAAAAGCTGATGTGAGTCTTTGATTTCTTCTGACAGTATCACAGCTCTGAGTCTAAAATGTTCCTGTTCAAACCAGCTCTGGTTCTTACAGCTCAACACACACTGAAATACTGGCCTGACCAGGCTCTGTCAGTGACCATCATAACAAGCCCAAGCACCAATGGACAATACACTTCTTGCTGGCCCAGGTTAATCTGAACAAAGAGCAGTCCGTGGATACTCAAGTCCTGGCTCCCACCTTTTCCTACCACAGATAATCAGTTCTGAAGCTGCAACCCATTTTGATCACTCAGCTTCTTGGTCAACCATCAGACTTGCCCTCAAACTCCCCAGCAGGCACTTAGTGTGACTGCAGCGCACACCGGAGAGCATCCAATCCTGATCTTATACAATAGATCTTATACAATAATACAAACCAAAATCTTACACAATATACAACAATACAATCCAAGATCTTATACAATACAAAACCTCCTCTGTTCCCTGCTACTCGTATTTCAAATTACTGCCATTGTGGAGAAGCTGCTCTTCTCTCTTCCTTGCATCTTATTTCGAAGCAGTCTCAGTAGATATGGTGTTTAACTATATTAGGCATGAAATTCACTTCTTTATTCATGCCCCAAATGCTCCAAGCAAACATGTGCAAAGCTTGAAGGCAGCAGGCTGAGGTCACCCCGTGGCAAGTCAGCTGAAGCCAGCACAGGCCCGCCTGGTCTCAGCAATATCAAGCACAGATTTGAATACTAACTTGTTTCCTTATTAAAAAAGGACTTTATGAAGGTTCAGCAAGATCTGGGCAGGGGTCAGAAGACCCTCTGAAGCCTTGAGTACTGGTGTACATGAAGCTGCCCTTAGGTCTCCACAGAGCCTCCTCTTCTCCAGGTTGGACAAGCCCAGCTCTCTCAGCCTGTCTCCATAAGCCAGGTGAAATCTATTGATCAGTCCAATAAAGCTTAATGACATAAGTGAACAACAGCCTCCAAATATCTCTTATTCTGCTAAATTGGCATGCTCTGACACACATTTGATTCCAGAATAATCAGTGCTTAGTGATTATATTGCATGAGAAGGCACAGTGATAACGTGACCTACCCAGGTACAACCGAGGCACTTCAGCAATGGCCGTAATGACAAGCAGCATAGAATCAACAGACAGAAAATCTTCTGGATAGCTGAAAGCTTGGCCTGGAGAAGAAGGCAGCATAAATGAGGCAGGAAAACCCAGCAGGGACACTGAGAGAACCCAGCTCTGCCACAAGCACCCAGCCTCCTCCTGCGTTACTGCAACAACTTACTTTTACAAAGCAACATTGCCAGAGTTGCCAGGAAGTAAAAGATTAAATAAATGCCATTTACATAAAACAGAAGGTGGAGAAGAACAGATGACATCTGAGAGCTGCTGTTAAGGATTTCTCATAGGGATGAGGTGGGATCTGGTTCATAAAATCACTGTTTCCCACACAAACCCACACAAAATACTGTGTTTTGTTAAACTCAATGGATCAGCTACAAAGGATTGACTGGGTACAGAGTACCTGAGGTTGCAAACACCAGGAGTTAGGATAAGAACTTGCTGTTTCAGGTTTGGCTTCAGTTCTGTTGAAGAATGTGATTTGGTATGTAGTGGGGTGGTTCTTAGCCTCGGGGAATGAGGGAGGTGCATGTGTGCGTTTCCACAACAACTTCTCTCCCTCTCAGTCAGCTTGAAGCAGTTGACAGGGGGTTGGCAGCCTCCCAACACACCAAATTCCAGAGTTTTTACAAATAGGTGGCTCTGTGAAGCAGCCAGGCCCCATCACTTCCCATCCCATGCCCACAGGATGGGAAGTCTGAAAGCTGTGCTCTTTGTTACAGCTCTGAGAAAGGCCACGAGCTCAACTTTGAGATGCAAGTCCATCAGGAACAGACTTCCTTAATTCATTGCTGACAAAGCCATATGTTGGATAGTGTAAGATCATATTTAGCTTTAGTTATTTGTCTGTATGGATCCACTGCCAAAGCATTTGAGAGCTCCACAAGCCTTAACACATTCCCAAAATGTCCCTGAAGGACAGGGGCTGTCTTACAGACAGGGAGACATTAGTAGCAGGCTTAGGATTGATTCTCTCATCCCAAGGTGACAGCCACCTCAAGGTACCCATCCTGCCTAATTTAGCTGCCTGAGATCCCTCTGGATCCAGCAGAGACGAGCCCTTTCCTAGCCACAAGCTCCTGCACAGGCTGGAATGAGCCATGTCCAGTGTTAACCCTGGTTTATTGGAGACACCACAACCTTGGATGTCATCAGGAGCCCACCAACAGGCACAAGCCCTGTATGGGAGGTCCATGTGTACTGAAGGAATGATTTGCTCTTAAGGCACAGCAGCATGTTCTAATGCCATACAGGAGACAGTGTAGGACATCCTGGGGCTCACCTCCACATGAAGAAGTTGGAATGTGGCTCCAAGAATCCACTTATATGTATTTTTGATCACAAATGCCTTCCTTAGCCTTAAATAATACAACTTAATTTATATAGAAAGTTATCTGTTCAGATTTCATTATTTTCACATCTTTCTATACTCAAAATATTCTCTCCTCTCTCCCCCACCCTTCTCAAATCCTTGGAGTATCTCCAGGCAGGGACTTCATCCCAGGCACCTTTTAGAGGCTCTGCCCAGCCCATTCCTGCACGAAGCAGCCACCCACCTGCAGTGGCTGTATCCCAGTTCCCAGAGCAGCTCATGTCATTAAACCAGAACCAGGTTTTTGTGTTTTTCCAGTTGAAGGAAGGTGGAGTAAAAAAAAATTACTAGATGGGCTCTAAGCATGGAACTCTCTGAAGCTGAGGGTGTCTCCTCTCAGGAGATACTTAGATCTTGGCAGGAGTAAAGGGGGAATTAACATGAGAGAAGAGGGAAGTGCTACTGGAAGCTGCTTTTCCTACCCCCTGTTGTCTGTGCCAGCTGCCTGTGGGGTTTGCTGCATGGGGTTTGTGTCCAGCAGTCCACAAATCCCATTTTCAGCCTTGCTTCCTAAGGAAATGAGAGTTATGGGATCATAAACCAGGGCTGCCAACCCTCTGTCAAGACTGTGAGTTGGGATAAAGGGGCAGGGTTTCAACTCAGCCTCAGCTAATGGTGCAGAAAACAGACCATGGGGAAATGTTTTACCAGTTTTGCTTCATGTGGATGGAAAACCCAAAGAGTAACCCAAATCCAGCAGGTTTATTGGGTGGGAAGATGGGAGCACATTTCAGCCTGGCTTCCTGAAGATTCCCACATGTGAGGGGTGACAGGTACCAAAAGGATACAGTTAATTCAGGTCTTCCTTTACGTGGAGAAGGGAAAAAGAGAAGAAAATCAGCCCAGTGATGCAACCAACGTGCTGCAGAAACACTCAAACAACTGTTTCAAGAGGTCACACATGACTGTAGAAGCACTCTGTCAGGTCACTGATTCATCATCTTCTCAGATCCCAGAGTCCAAAACGAACCTTTTCAAATCCCTTCATTCTAAACTAATTTGGGGAAAATCCCTGCTGTGAAAGTGACTTTGAGAGGAACCCATCTCTTTCCCAACATGAAGAAGTACCCAGGTGTTACTTAGAACTCGTTTATCCTGTCCTTGCACAGATGACATTCATCCCCTCTAACCATGTAGGAAGGAGGGAGACACGGAAGGGAACCAGAAGGTACCATTTAGTTTTCAATGGTGAGAAAGTGTTTGCATAGCACATCAGGCTCCCAGTTCCTCTAAATAACAGCCTTCCAAACTGGTTCTCTTCAAAAGCAAAGTGATTCTATGTAAAACCGTGATCTATTCTGATCACCCACAGAATCCTACCTGTATTTCCTACAAGCGAACCCACACATCTTATTTTCCCTTCCTTTCTTCCTGCAAAAGCACAGGTAGAATTCCCTTGCAATGTGATGGCACTGACCTACTAAAGCAGCTCTTAAGTAACTCATTAATATTCTTGGCCTCTTTCAGCCACAGGAGGAATTGAAAAGTTGGGATCTATTTCACAGGGAGCAGAACCATCCATGAGAGGCCACTGTGTCCATCTGCCCTGAGACACCCCATTGTCCTCCAGTGAGTGGGATATACCTCACCCTGTCAATCCCACAGCTCCTCAAGGTGAATGTCCTCATCCCTTAATAGCTTTATGCCCAAATTAATCCCACTAACATTAGGTGCCTATTTAAGGGATTCAATTTGGGAACACAGGGGTAATAGGGAAGAATTTAAGGTGGTGATTCACACTGTCCATGCTCCGAAACACCTCCTGTCTGTGTGTCCTGTCTATAAAGGGACAGACCTGTCACCTTGCTTAGCCAAAATGCTTTAGTTCTTTTTGCAGGATGGGAGTTAAAGGTTTCACAAATACATTTGCTGCAGTGACTAATGATTAAAATGTGTTTGTATTTCTACCCTGGTAGAAACCCTCAGGCAAAAGTCACACCAAGATGATGCACTTCACAGAGACATCTCTGGTTTGAAGTTAGACTGTGAAGCAGGATGGGAATTCAAAGTACAATCAGAGAATCCCAGGCTGGTTTGTGTTGGAAGGGACCTTAAAGCTCATCCAGCTCCAAACCCCTGCCATGGGCAGGGACACTTTCCACTGGAGCAGCTTGCTCCAAGCCCCATCCAACCTGGCCCAGGGATGGGGCAGCCACAGCTTCTCTGGGCACCCTGTGCCAGCACCTCAGCACCCTCCCAGGGAAAAGCTTCTGCCTAAGAGCTCATCTCAATCTAAACCAATCCAAAGACCACAACTACATCTGCAGACAGGTCGTTATCCCACAGGAAGCATCTGGATCTGAACATGTTCCGTATGAAGCTCTAACAGCACAGCCTCATCACGCTGCCCCACAGCAGTGCTATAATCACAGTAGTAATTCCACCCTAAGGGCAACCCCCTGTGAATTCCCTGTTTGCAGTTCCCCAGGTTTATTCTGGAGCTTATGTCTCCAGATTCTTTTCCAGCAGAGGGCTCTGAGCACCTTCCTGCCCCTCTCCCAGAAGGGCTTTCACAGCCGCTATTACTTAGAACACGCTGCCTCCCCCTGAGCAACCCGGGGCATTTCAACCGGGTTGAACACGGGAACCTCACAGCTGCGAAAGGGAGATACTGCCCTTAGACAGTTATTAAAATAGATCATTTCAGGTATAACAACAGGCTGCTAATCCCAGCTCCCCGAGACGTCTCCCTGGGAGGATTAATGCAGTCTGCATTGCTGCTGGGGGTGGTTTGAATGGAAAGGGAGCATTTGGCAAACACTAATTGTGGAAGCCAAACATTTTGAAACTAGTTTTTTCTATCTAGAGCTGAAATCTGCATGTTTTGGGGATACCTTTGAGTTCTTTGAAAGAAGTGGAAATTCTTCATTTTGAATCCCAGTGGTTCATAACCAGAGTGGTGCTCAGGGAGACCTCAGAGCAGCTCCAGTGCCTAAAGGGGCTGCAGGAAACCTGGAGAGGGGCTTTGGCCAAGGGATGGAGGGACAGGACAAGGGGAATGGCTTTAACTGCCAGAGGGGAGACTGAGATGAGATCTGAGACAGAAGCTCTTTCTTAGGAGGGTGCTGAGGCGCTGGCACAGGGTGCCCAGAGAAGCTGTGGCTACCCCATCCCTGCAGTGTTCAAGGCCAGGTTGGACACAGGGGCTTGGAGCACCCTGCTCCAGTGGAAGGTGTCCCAGCAGCTGCCCGGATTTACCTCAACATGTCGCTGCTGTCGCGATAAAGCCATCGGGCTGGGCTCGGCGCTAAGGCCTAGCTCGACTTCAGCCCCCGCCTCAATCCTGTGTCCCCTCGCCCCCGGGGCGGCGAGAAACAAGCTCTGCCCCGGTGAGAAACACCCCCCTGGTCACCCTCCGCCCGGTGGGACGTGCATAAAGGGCTGCTGGTAACGATGGCGCTGGGCCGCTCACCTCGCCTCACAGCGGCCATCTCGGCCCGCCGCCCTCCCTCCCAGTCCTCCAGCGTCCCGGCAGGCTCCGCGCCGCGGCCGTTCGTCCGCGCGCGTGGGCGGAGCTGGCTGCTCTGTCCCCGCCCCTCTCGCCTTCGGGTGCGATCGGAGCGCTCGGCCCGGTTCGGTCGCGTTCGGGCGGATTCGGGCACTGCCCGTTCGGGCGTCTCCGTTCGGGCCGGCGAAGGGGAATTCGGGCGCGATCGGAAAGGACTCGGCACAGCTCGGCTTTCCTCGCGCCCGCCTCACCCGCCTTCGGGCAAGATCGGAAAACACCGGAACGAGCTCGGGATTCTTCGACCCTCTGGGCCGGACCGCTCGGGGACTCGGCCCTGTTCGGGCGCGCTCGGGTTCCCCACCCGAACTGTCAGGTATCGCTTCGGGCCGCGCGCCTACGGACTCGGCCGGGCTCGGCTGCGTCCTGCCTTGGGATTGGCCAGCCGGCAGGAAACGCGGGCCCGGCTCGTCGGGAACCACCGATAGCCTTCGGACGAGGCCTCGAAACACTCGGGACACTTCGGGCACCATCGGAAGCGGTTCGGAAGCGCTCGATTCCGCTCGCGAAACACGCTCGGAAGCGCTCGGCCGAGTTCGGCACCGCTCGGCCCCCCGCCAAAAAGCGCTCGAGTGACCCCGGAGGACCGGTTCCCCCCCCCCCCCACCTCACGGCCCCCTCCCGCCCGCGGGACCCTCAGCGGCGCCGCGGGTGCTGGAGCCCGCCCGGCCGGGGTCGGCTCCCGCCGCCCGCCTCGGATGGAGGACGCCGACTCGGCGGCGAAGCAGCTGGGCTTAGCGGAGGCGGCGGCTGTGGCGGCGGCAGCCGCAGTAGCGGCGGCTGCGGAAGGACCCAAGCAGCAGCAGCAGCAGCCTCCGCAAGCGGCGGCCTCGCAGTTCGAGGCGAAGCCGGAGCCCGAGGAGGCGGCGGCGCAGGTGACGGCGGTGACGGTGATGGCGGCCAATGCCGAGCACATCGAGATGGGAGCCGAGCCGCTGCCGAGCGCCGACGAGGCGGCTGCCGCCTTCGCAGGTCAGGGCGGGCGGAGCGCGCATGCGCAGCTCCCTCAGCCCCCATCGCCCGCCCGTTCCCGCCGCTGTGCCCCGCAGAGTGCACGGGGCTGTGCCTCAGGGGCGGACCGGTCCGGTCCGAGCCGTGCCTCAGTCACAGCACACTGTAGTACCCCCTCTGCTCGCTTCCACCCCTCATCGCCAACAGCACACGAGCGGGGTGCCTGTGCTCCCGCGGTTTGATCCCCTGTCGTTGACAAAGTGCCCCGAGGCGTCCAGGACTGAGGGGAGCTGCGGGGCACAGGAAATGGCGGAGCCCCTCATGCCTGAGCCGTGTCTCCTTGTGAGCTGTAGGGTTGTTCACTCACTCTTAGCCGTGTGTGGTGCTGACAACCTGGGTTTTAGCCAGGCAGTCAAATACACTACGTGTAACAGTAATATCTGGGTGTAAGTTTGGATGGTTTTTAACTGGGCCAGGAACAGGTAATGGCACCCTAGAAATGGATCTGTGGCAGAGGGGGGGTCAATTATTCTCTTTATCTTGATGTTTGCCAGACACCCCTCTTTTAATAAAAAGCATCACAGTTTGGTTTGGGGTTTCAGCGTAGCTGCAATATTAATTTCCCCTTTAGTTCATCACATGCTGATAACCACTTGTGTGGTCTCAAAGAGGTTAAAGCCTCTTTAACCCAAAGCTTGATAAAAATCCAACTGATTGTGTTCGTAACACCTGTGAGGTGCCATGAACCCCACGACTGATCTTGAATAGGAAGGAAGGAGGAAATGTGAATCTCTTTATTGATGTTTAGCTGTTTACTGGGCCCTATGGACACAGCACAACGTTAACTTCATGTCTGGTTTGCATTTCAGAAGTCACCACAGTGACCGTAGCCAATGTGGGGGCCTCTGCAGACAATGTTTTCACTACATCTGTGGCAAATGCAGCTTCCATTTCAGGACACGTGTTGGTGAGTCTGCCCTTTCATTCCATGGCGTTAGCAAAGTCCCACCTACTCTCAGTGTTAAATGAAGGTTTGAGCTGTGGGAAGGCCATAGACATGTTTTCATTGCAGAATACAGGCTTCATGCCACAAAAACCATTATCTGGAGGATATAGTTTTCTCTTTTATCACTTATGAAAGTGATTTTTACCTTTCTACCCTCATATACTCACTCTGTAATGGACCTGATAACCTGGAATGTGTCATCTTTGAATTTGTTTGGGTGAAACCTCTCAAACTAACCTAATAACTGCCATAGCGATTGGTGTTTTAGGGTACCTTTGGGAGGATTTGGGGCTATATTAAACCACATTGGTATTTTAACTCCATCAATTTAAACTCTGTTTCCTCTGCAGTCTGGGAGAACAGCCCTGCAAATTGGGGACAGCTTGAACACTGAAAAAGCCACTCTCATCGTGGTGCACACGGACGGCAGCATTGTAGAAACCACGGGGCTGAAGGGGCCCTCAGCACCTCTCACACCAGGTATAAGGCAGTCTGGTTTTAACTGGCATTCTGGAGGGTCACTTTTCTCCACTTTCATTGTGTTTCTAGGAGTAAAAAACATGTGCATAATATTATGTAAAGTTGCTTTATAAGGGCCATTTGTTCCCTCTTCATACAGTATTTCCTGGGAGCAAAAGAGTTGCTTTTATGGTTTGGTTTGTCTTTCCATGTCAGAAATATATTTAATTCTGTTATTAGTTGCCCTGCCCCTTGCAAATAAGCTTCCTGGGAAGTCTCACCCTGCTGCTGGGCTGTCGCAAGTCTTTATCCACCCCAACCCAAAGGCGGATGGATCAGTTTAATATAGATAATATGAGTTCTGCACTTGGATTTTAAAGTTCTTCTAGTTCTGCACATGGGTTCTTTTTAAAGGGTCCTTGGATGCAGTTTTACCTCCCGTCAGGCCACTTGCTGGTGTTTAAGTGTCACGACAGCAGATGTCCTTATCGATAAGGTTTTGCTGATGGCTGTTTGGCAGTTTCCTCTTGCCACAAGATGGCACAACAAACCTGCAGCCGTCTGCAGCACCCTGCAGCTCAGCCTCTAGGAGGGGGAAGATGCATCCGGCTGCTTTGCTCTGCTGCGGGTTACGATTTCAGCCTGTAACACGCTCTGAGAATGTTTCCTCAGAGGCAGTTTGCTTTCTGTTCAGTCATTTTGAGCTGGGCTGGTTCAGCTTGGAGAAGAGAAGGCTCCTGAAGGGGAGACCTCAGAGCAGCTCCAGTGCCTAAAGGGGCTGCAGGAAGGCTGGACAGGGGCTTTGGACAAGGGCCTGTAAGGACAGGCGGGAGGGGAGACTGAGATGAGCTCTTAGGCAGAAGCTCTCCCCTGGGAGGGTGCTGAGGCGCTGGCACAGGGTGCCCAAAGAAGCTGTGGCTGCCCCATCCCTGCAGTGCTCAAGGCCAGGTTGGACACAGGGGCTTGGAGCACCCTGCTCCCAGTGGAAGGTGTCCCTGCCCGTGGTAGGGTTGGAGCTGGAGGAGCTTTAAGCTCTCTTCCAACACAAACCAGTCTGGGATTCTATGATTCTGAGAACACTGAAGCTGATTTTTTTTTGTGGTGCACCATGTAACACGTGGCTGTGGAGAGGTGTTAATCACATCAGTTAGTCACTTGACACTTGCTGTAGCCGCACTGTGCAGGTAAGGGTGCATCCAGTGTGCTTTTCAGTTCCTGTCACCTTTCTTTTCTGTTTCTTTTTCCAAAGGACCTCAATCTCCTCCTACCCCTCTTACATCTGTGCAAGAGAAAACTGGAACCAAGTACAACTGGGATCCATCCGTGTATGAGAACGAGCTCCCAGTGAGGTGCCGGAACATCAGTGGCATCCTCTATAAGAACAGACTCGGCTCAGGTAACTGGTGACCTTGGGTGAGGAGGAAGCCTGACAGCTTCCCTTTGGTGCTCTCTTCTTTTAATCAAGTTACTTTTCAGGGCTCTTCCTGAGGGAAGAAAAGACAGTTTCCCATCCCTTGTTCCCTTCTGGTTTGCTGTGTCTTCAGAGGCTTTTTAAACTTTTCTTTAATCGGTGAAGATCCCAGCTGCTGTGCAGGGAGTCTCCCCAGCAATAGCGTGACTCCTCTCATGTTCTTTTTGTCTCAGTAGACCCATGTTTCTCTAAAGAATGACTGCGGGAAGGGAAAACAGCTTGTCTCCTAGTGGGACTCCTTAGCTGCCTTAGCCCCTCCTCTTCTCTTTTCTCGCTGTGGGAAAGCTGAAGCAACAGCAGCAGAATCTGTCAGCGAGCCTGACGGCGCAGCACAGCTCTTCCTTCATGGACAGAGTTGCCTTCACCACCAGAAGGATTAGAAAGTGAAGTGCAAATTAAGGAAGAGCTTCAGTTCATGGTGTTTTTGCAAGAAAGACTTATCCTTCCTGTGGATGAGGAATTTTTTCCAGCCTTTTGATGTGTTGGTGAGGCCTGAAGATGGAGCTCTCTAAACATGCAGAGTCATTGTTGGATCCAAGATAATAAATGGGCACAGTTATCCTGGAGTGGTGAGAAGTAGCAGATGGGTGTATTTGGTGATTGTCACAGATGAACTGCTATTTCGTCCTGCAAGTTCAGTATTTCCTTCTTTAGGAAAGTGACAAAATGATTCTTAACCATTACTAACAATGTCTTTCCTCTGCTTTATTTCAGGAGGCCGTGGTAGGTGCATTAAACAAGGGGACAACTGGTACAGCCCCACTGAGTTTGAAGCTATGGCAGGACGAGCCAGCAGCAAAGACTGGAAGAGGAGCATCCGCTATGCTGGGAGGCCACTGCAGTGCCTTATCCATGTACGGTTAAGTTTGCTTCCTCCTTCCTGCTGGAGGGGCAGGTGGTGCAGCCAGAGCTGTGTGTGCTGCTACAGTTACATGCGGTGGTGCCATGGGGCAACTTTGGTTGAGAATCAGAGATATGAGCGGATTTCTCTGGGTGTGTTTTCAAACAGCACAAAACAAATGTTGTGCTTGAAAAGGGATTACAGTCTCTGCAGGGTGAAGTCCAGCCTTGAGCTGTAGCACAGAAATTGAGTTGTGAGCTCTCACCCATAACACTGCAATTCAATAACCTGATCTGCTTAATTCTGTTTGTCTGACAAACATATTCGTTGCTTGCAGCATTTATTGGGTATTACTTTGGGTCATTTATTTCCTGCTGTGGGGAGCTTCATGGGGAAGTCAACATTGCCATTAGGTTGGCAGTCAGTTTGTGCTTGGGCAGAAGCTTTCTCAAGTCTCAAATTGGCACATTTGTGCCTTTTGATGTGGAAATTGTTCTCCCTTCACTCTGCTCCTCAGTGCTGGAGGGAGCTGGTTATGGATTAGGGCCCCTGGGAGGGAGTGTGTTGTCTCTCTGGGAGCTGTCTGCATGTTTCTGGCAGGTTACAGCTGTGCTTATGGGTTTGGTGACTAACACTGACCCATTTTCTCATTCCAGGATGGGATTTTAAATCCTCATGCTGCCTCTTGTACTTGTGCTGCTTGCTGCGACGACATGACTCTGGTGAGTTGTAGGCTTTACATCCAGGAGTTTAAAACCTATTCACCCCTCAAGCTGCCACAGCCATTTGTGAGCAGCTCGTGATGTCCTAAAAATGTTCACAGGTCCTGTGTTTGAGTGTTCTGTGTCCATGCTTCCCAAAGAAAGGAGATAAGGAATTGGTAGCACTATTGCACCACAGCCTTGCTGCAACTGGATAGTAGTTATTGCTTTTTTCTTCTTTTTTTTTTTCTCTTTAGTAATGTATTTATGTGAAATGCCTTTGGGGCTGTCAAAACTATCTGTGATGTTTGACTCGAATTCCACAATTTTTTGAGGTGAAAAAAGGTGTTTTTACAAGGATGCAATGTAATACTCTGTGTTGGGTTCATATTTTCGTATTAAACTACTTGGTTTTTTTTTGTTTGGGGTTTGTTTTTTTGTTTCTTTGTTTCAGAAATGAGGTTAAAGTCCTGAAAGCTGCAGTCTTTAGCTTGACCTGAAGTGTTTTGCATTTCTTTTGTGCCATGAACTGGATGATTTTCTTGTTTCCCAGGCTTGAAGCTGACAGCTTCCTGCCTCCTCCTCACTCCAGTTCTCTTGTCTTCCACCAGTGGCTGATTATTTGCCCAGTTCTACTCCTTAAATAAGAGAGGAAAGAGGCTGAATCTGGGCCTCTCCAGCTGGAGGGAGCTGAGTGGGACTTCTTTTTCCCCCACAAAGTTCTTTAGGTTTGGAGATCTATGAGGTTTTGATCACTTGTTGCAAGCTGCACATCTTCCATGGGGATATGTGCTGCGTGACCATAGCTGCATCTGGGAAGATGAAAGTAAAGCCAAAGTCTCCAAAGAACTGCCTCAGCAAATGCCTTCTCCTTTTCCTTTCTCTTTTGTTTTCCTTCCTGTGGTTTATTTTGCCCAGAGTGGTCCTGTTCGACTCTTTGTGCCATATAAAAGGAGGAAAAAAGAGAATGAAATGCCTGCAGCTCCAGCGAAGAAGGATTGCTCCAAAAACATCACCCTGCTGCCTGCCACAGCTGCTACTACGTGTAGGTTCCTTTCTTCTGGTAAAAACTCTTTTCCTTTTTGATGGGTTCAAACCAAAACAGGGGAAGTTCAGGTTGGAGATAGGGCAGAAGCTCTTCCCTGGGAGGGTGTGAGGCACTGGCACAGGGTGCCCAGAGAAGCTGTGGCTGCCCCATCCCTGCAGTGTTCAAGGCCAGGTTGGACCCAGGGGCTTGGAGCACCCTGCTCCAGTGGAAGGTGTCCCTGCCCATGGCAGGGGTTGGAACTGGATGGTCTGAAGGTCTTTTCCAGCCCTAACTATTCTATGATTCTATGGGGAATCGCCACACAAGACATTTTATGTCTATCAGTGTCCCCTTGGAACTGGCCAACTGAGAGAAATGCCTTTTGGTTTGCCACTTCCTTTTCTTTGGTAGTTTTATTGACTCTTGTCTGGCTGATTTCACTGCAGGAACTAGCACAGTGTTGCCACATCTCAACTGCAGGTGCAGTAGGGAAGTCTGGGCATTCATTGCTCTGCCAGGAATCCCTGTTCCATCCCCTGAGATTGGGGTTTGGATTTGAGAAGTTGGGGGGGGCTGTGCAGTAAGATTTGTGCTCTTCCTTGAGCTAGAAAAATAGGCTCTAAGCAGCTGGAACGAAATCCAGAGCCTGAAAGTCGTTAATGAAGGAGGCAGAAGGCGATGCTTTTATCTGCAAATGCCTCTCCAGTGTGCAGGACACACTTTGTTACTCACTGGGTTTGATCAAACCATCTGTGTGAGGACACAAATTAATTTGCAAGCTCATCCAGCTCACACGTTCCCAGTCTCATCCCTGTGTCCTCCTGCTCTCATCACACTAGAGGCATCTGGATGATAAAATCGCAAAGTAAGGGGAGGGGGAAGCAGCAGAAGTGCCAAAATACCCAGCCAACAGTAAGATTAGATTACCAGCAGTGGTGGGAAGAGACTTACACAGGGGTCTTTTTGGTTTAATCACCCCAAAATCTGTGGTGGTTTGTTGATGTGAGGTGCTGTGAGGTTGCACATTTGCTCATGCTGACATTGAGAGAGGGGAGTTTTGGTAGTAGCCACATATTTAAGATCACATATTCTATATTTCATGTATGGTAGCTCATCTTGCATGAATCTGTTGCCTTAATGCCTTACAATGGGGCTGGAACTAGATGATTTTAAGGTCCTTTCCAACCCTAGCTATTCTATGATTCTAATTTGCAGGTAATAATGCTCTGCTCTGGCTGAGCAGTGTGCCACAGAATCAGTGTCACAGAGTCAGCCCCTTACTGATTAATGGTGCCAGATTAGTTACTTCTGTTTAAAAAGGGCTTTAAACTTTTGGGAACCTCTTGGGAATGTTCATCCAAAAGGATTTTGTGACTTGTTCCTTACATTGGCCGAGCATAAGACATCACTCTGTGTAGACAGACCACTAAAATTGCCCAGCTAACCAAACTGTTGTAGAATTAGTTGTAATCCACAGGTTTTTATGTCGATTTCAGTAGTAAGAACCACTCTTACTAAAGTAATAAATTAGGATCAACCAGAAACTGTTTTCTGCTGTAATCCCAACTTGGGTTCTCAGAGGCCATTTGCTCTGTAAGTGCTCTGGCTCTGGATGGCCCAGGGCAGGGATATGAGCACCAAGGCCCCTGTGCTGATTGTGAATCATGAAAGTGCTTCTGCTGTTTCCAGTCACGGTGACTCCCTCTGGACAGATCACGACCTCAGGAGCTCTGACCTTCGATCGCACATCAACAGTGGAGGCCACAGCCATTATCTCAGAGAGCCCATCCCAGGGGGATGTTTTCACTGGAGCCACTGGTAAGAGTTTGGGTGTAGGTACATCTGCTAAACATCTGTGGTGGGGAGGAAACAGGCTGGGGCAGCTCTGCTCTGCAGCCAGGCTGAGAGAGCTGGGCTGGGGCAGCCTGGAGGAAAGAAGGCTCCTTAAGGGGAGACCTTAGAGCAGCTCCAGTGCCTAAAGGGGCTGCAGGAAACCTGGAGAGGGGCTTTGGAAAAAGGATGTAGGGACAGGCCAAGGGGAATGGCTTTAACTGCCAGAGGGGAGACTGAGATGAGCTCTTAGGCAGAAGCTCTTCCCTGTGAGGGTGCTGAGGCGCTGGCACAGGGTGCCCAGAGAAGCTGTGGCTGCCCCATCCCTGGCAGCGTTCAAGGCCAGGTTGGACACAGGGGCTTGGAGCACTCTGCTCCAGTGGAAGGTGTCCCTGCCCGTGGTAGGGGTTGGAGCTGGAGGAGCTTTAAGGTCCCTTCCAACCCAAACCTTCCTATGATTCTGTGACAAAAGGATTAGATGCCCACTGCTGTGGGAAGAGGCATTTTAAGTGCTGCATGAAGAAGTTCTTTCTCAATAGTTTACAGAGAGAATATTCATAACCCACTGTCCTTCCTTCAAAATGATTTGGGCAGCTTGAAATCTCAGTTGCACAGAAGTCAGAAGTCTGCCCAGATGCCGCAGCTGCTAATGCTCACCTCTGCTGAGTTCTAGGGGTTTATGTCATCTCTGTAATCCTTTCATTCCTCCTTTGTCCTAAAATACTACCCTAAAAAAAGAGGTAACAGGCTGAGTGTTTGAAACAAGTGAAAGAGTCTGGGTAAATGCTGGCAAATGCCAGAATAAATCAAACCGAATAGAAACGCATGACGTATTTCAGGTCTTTCAGTCTGACTCATAGACAGGCTCATAGCTCAGCTCTACTGAGGGAACTGTCCTGCTCTGAGAGCTGTGTTTGGAGTCCTGTGGTTACCGTAACTACCTGGGGGTGAAGGAGAGAAGCAGAGGAACCTTTGCCTGTAAAAGTGGAAGCCGAGAGAGATAAAGTCAGTACAAGGTTGATCATGCTCCCTTTTCTCATTTGCAACCCTTGGAATTAGCATGGAGTGTAGGAACTTTTATACATTGTAGAGAAAAAAGGGTGGAAGAAGCATGAGGAGCGCCTGTTGGCCGTGGTTCAGGGATTCACTGTGCTGTTGTTGTTCCACAGTTCAGGACACCAATGTCCAGCAGCCATGCAGGGTCAGTCACCCAGAGCCTCACTATCCCAGTTACCAGGACAACTGCCAGATCTCACCTTTTCCTGAAGCTGCATTGCCAACATCTCATCCCAAAATTGGTATGTGTTACGTCCCTTGTGTGAGACCGCACTGCTTGAATTTACTCTCTAATCTGCTTTCTCAGCAAAGGGAAGACTAAACTTGAGGGAGAAGAATAAACTTTGCTGGTTTGCTTATGAGGTTATCAAGATTTGGACAAGCAGATTTTCCACTCTGTGCAAAGTTTTTCACTCTGTTACTGAGACCTTTGATGTGTGGTTTCCACCAGAGGAGGCTGTTGGGATCCTGCTTCCCACATCCTCGCCATCCTTTGCCATTCCTAAGCCTTTGGCTCCACAGCTTCTGTCACACTTGGGCACTGTGGCTAAACATGTCTTTATGGTTTGACCAGAGGAGACCATCCTCTCTAAAGTCATGTCACAGCAGCTTTTCCGACCATTCTGACATCCCTCTATGAATCCACTGCAGATGCTGGAGGTGACTTTGAACAGGCTTGACTGCTGTTCTCCCACCCAGGGTCAGTTTTCCATCCCTTAATGGTTGACTAATGCACATCACCCCTGTAGTTTTTGATAGATGGGTTAAACTGATTATCAACTATCTCTTCAAATGTAATTACATTCCCTAAGCTTAGTGACCTCCCATGGGTGGACCTGACTGCTAAATTCAGTGAACCACGATGCTGTCTGACTGTTGATGTACTGAAACACACAATGCTGGAGAAACTGGAGTTGCCAGCTTGGGGTGTTCTTGTTTTCATCAAGTCTGGCCAGCAGATCCAGCAGGGAAGCACTCTGCCACTGCGTGGTCATGAGGTGATTTAGAGGCCTTTCACTTCTCTAATTCTGTGACTCTGTGAAGTTGCTTTGATACTTCTGATCTCACTGACACAGAGGGGTGTAAGAGGCTGGTTCTGATCCCTCTTATGGCTCTCTGAGCCATGAAGAAGAGACCACATTACCATGTTGTATTCTGTTGTGCAGTCTGAAGTCTTTCTGTTTCAAACCCTGTGTTCTCCCCCCTGCATGACCTTTTATTTCCTTACTTGGAGCAGCACAACACATTCCTGCTCTGTCTGGAATGGAATCTCATTGCTGGTTTTAAGTCTTAGTCAGATCTTGAAGTTATTAATTAAACATCGATTTTTTCCACCAGTGAACACTTTCTCTTGCCTGATACACCTCTGCCAAAATGAGGGATCGGAAGGAATTCCTGTTAGATAAGTTATCAAATGCCATGTTGGGATAAATATTGTACTGGAAGTGCAGCAGTGGGAAAGGCTCTTCTTGCAAACAGCTATTGATGATAAAGGACCAGCTTATCTCTTGCTGATACCCAAGTGCAAATAGTTGTATGCCATTCATGTGCAACCTGATTGAAATTACTGTTTTAATTAAGGGCTTCAGCTTCAAATGTCCCTTCACCTGCGTGGTGGCCTTGCAGTGCTGTCACACGTCTAAAACGTGGTGGTCTGCAGCTCTCTGGGGTTTGAGGCTTGTCCTCTCCCTCCAGAGCTGTGCTGGATCCTTTCAGCTTTTGCTGCTTGCATGGAGAACCACCACGTGTGACATGGAAAGGATTAAAGTGTTGAATGCACTTAAAGCAGTTACTGTCCTGGGAGATATTCCATCCTGCAGGAAGTCTTGTGGCTCTACAGATGCTTCCCCTCACTGTGAGTGTAGCTCCTGGGCTGCAGCCTGGCTGCAGGAGGGTCTGATTGCCTCTTGCTGCTCAGGACAGTATTTACAGTTGGATTTTAAGTACCATTTGAAGTGTAGTCCCAAAGATTTTCCCTGACTGGGAGGTTGTATGTTTGTAACTGGGCTCTGCAGTTGCTGTCCTGTGTCCCTGTCCTTCAGTGAGAGATCTGGGGCTTGTTTCTGCCCTTCTCTTTGGAGCTGCCATAAACAGACCCAGTGGGATTGGAAAGCCAGTATCTGTAGTGACACCCAAGCACTGTGGTGGGAGATTGCTGGCAAAGTTAGACCTCTTTCTTCTCAGAAACAACTTGGTAAGGAATTTAGGGGTCAGCTGCCAGTAGATGTGAATGTCTTGGACTTATTTTCATGGCAGATGGCTTAGAGTTAAGTTGTGGAAAAGTCAGGCCAGTAAAGCCAGGTAACATCTGATCCTGGAAGTGCTGCCTGAGGTGAGCTCACGCTGGGTACTGTTGGGTTCCTGGATCTAGATTTCATTTCCTCATACCATGGTCTCCCAGTGCAGACCTGGTGCTGGGAGCACGAGATGTTTTAGTGACACAATAACTGTTGGTTCCTTGAAGCATTTGCAGATGTAAGGTTAAGACAGTGTTGGTTTTCTAGGACTTTCTAACACAGGCTCTGGGATAGGGTGAACTCCAGAACCCAAATAACTGAGGGGTTGGAGACAAGTTCAAGAGAAGTGTGACTCCATTGCCAGGATGGGAGTTCAGCTTCGTTCTGGTGGCTTCCTACAAAGTGCAGTTACTGCTGAGGTTGTGGTTAGGGTGTGAGAAAGTAAAGGCTGCAGCGCCTCAGGAGTTGGTGGGGTTTTTGGTCTTCTTTTAATGTCCCTTGGAGTGTGTTTAGGAGCATCACCGGCCTTCTGTGCTTTTGGATTTCATTTCCTACCTCTAGCATGCTACTTCATACAGGAGTGAAGGGTTGTAGTTAGGCTTGTGGAGGAAAAGGCTGTAGGCAAGGCATTTCCTTCTTGCAAACTGCCCCAAACAGGCAGTGTAAATCCCATGTCAGGAGATGTTAGTGTCTGAAGGTAAGACTTCCACCTGGGCCATATGTGTTCACTCTCACCTTTGGGATTGGGCAAGGAGAGGTCTCAGAGCTGCAGTGAGCATTGCTGGTCAGATACCAGGCTATCTGAAACAGACACATACAACTGTGAGTACTTTTCACTAAATGTGAGGTGTTTCAGTATGGTACATATATTTTTATAGCCATGGTTTGTTTTATGGGTAGGATCCTGGAGGAAGAGGTTTGAAGAAATCAGTTATTGAGGGGTTTGAAGTGCTTCCCAGCTGGTGGCGTTGGAAAGAGCAGGTTTGTAATACATGGAATGAAAACTCTGTTGGTTTTATTCCAGCCTTGGTTATGGTTAAGATCAGAATTCAGGGGGTACCGGGGAGTCACAGCCAAACACAACGTCAAAAAACCACCAAACACCCTCCCCCCTTTACAGAATGAAACCCTTACTCCAGAATGAAACACCCTAATTCTCTGTATACTCTTTTTCTTACTTTCTTCAGTGCTAACCTCGCTCCCTGCCCTGGCAGTGCCCCCCACCACTCCCACCAAAGCCATATCCCCGTCGGTGGTGAACGGGCTGGAGGTGACGGAGCAGCGGAGCTGGCTCTACCTGGAGGAGATGGTCAGTTCCCTGCTGCACACTGCCCAGCAGCTGAAGACTCTGATTGAGCAGGCCAAGCAGGCCAGCTCCTCCTTCCGGGAAGCTGCGGTCACACAGGCCAAGATCCAAGCTGACGTGGAGAGGAAAGAGGTAATCACACCAGGGGAGGTGAGGTGGCTAAGCCAAGGGCATCGTTGGGGCTGAGGGATGGAGGGTGGCGCCTCGCTGAGTTTCACTGGCTGCAGCAGTAGTGGCAGCCCTCAGAAACTGATCCTCGATGGCTTATCAAGAGAAACCTCCGAGTTATTTGTATTATGGGGCAAGGAGCAGAGTGCTCTGGGGTTCCAGGAGCGGTGGGTAGCAGGCTGCACAAGCTGTTTGGTGTTACAAGGCCTGAGCTGTCTATCAGCTATCCATAAACTCATGGAATGTGGGCCCTGGATCCTGGTGTAGGAAAGCTGGTGAGTGTTCGGCCATGGCGGCTGCTTGCTTTATGGCGGATGAGCAGGGCTGTCAGAGAGGCTTTTGGTGGCCCCAAGAGGCAGGGGGATAACAAGAACAGACTATAGAGTTTATGAAGCAGATGAGCAGTGACATTGAGAGGTGTCTTGCTGAGTGTTGTGCAGGCAGAGGTGATGTCCCATGAATCCCATGGGAAGACTGCAAGGCTTGCTGGCATTACAGGAGCATTGGCTTGTGCTCAGTAGCCCTTCTCTCTTCTGTAAGGGATTATCTGCAATGAATTCCCTGTTCTGCTTTTCTTCTCTTCAGTTGATGCATGGTAGGGACCCTCATCCTTCTCACCACTGGTTCATGCACTCTGAATGTGGCTCCATATTCCCCTTCTCCCACAGATCCACAGCTGCTGGTGTGGACTTGAGGGAGGGAAGTGGGAGCAACATCCTGGGAAAGTGGTGTCATTGTCAGTAGCTGGTGAACCCCCTTCCTTTGCACCACTGCACTACCTGCCATTGCCATCAGCGGTACTGCTAACATAGCTTCCCACTGACTTCATAGGCAGGAGTGTGCAGCAAGAGCCCTGTGTGGGGAGGCTCAGAACCCCTGTGACAAGTCCTTGCAGTGTCTTTGATGTTCTTTGCCACTTTGGCTCTGCTAAACTCTCCTGTATGCTGCATCCCTGGTGTGCAGGTGTGTGATACGTTGAGAGTCGTGATCCTTCCCTGCCTCCTGCCTGGGCAGGACGGGTGTCCTGCTGCTGTCCAGGTATGGGCCATCTGCTGCTGGAGAGCCCTCTAGTGTGTGGGATGCTGGAAAATTGGAAGCTTGGACATGTTTAGAGGTGGACATCTGACTTGGTTTGTCTTCTGCTCTTGTTCCAGTTTATTTGCTGTCTTCCCTTGTTTATCCCTGCAGTTCTGGAACAGTTGTTTAGAGTCCATCCCCCAGCCTCTGATCCAAACCCAGTTCACTTCAGTGGACTTCTAGGTCCTTCTTGCCCCAGGACTGGGAGTTAAAGTCACTCCCATGCGTGGACTAAAATGCTGACTTCACAAGGCAGGGGTGAGCACGTGCTTGTTGCCAGAGGAAGCCCCTTTTCCTGTAGCTATTGAACCTCCACTTGGACAACCTGTAGTGTGTCGAGGGGACCTCAACAGTGGTGTGTTTTGATAAAAGCACTCACTCATGGTGGCATTATCTTCATATCCAGTAATGATTCTCAAGCCTGGGGTTGTGTGCTGCCTTCTGGAGCTGTCTGGGCCTTATCACAAGCAGCTATTGCTGAATTCCTCCTAATGAAGTCCGTATTTGGGAAGAGCTCTGGGTTTGTGGGTACAGGGCTGGCACTGGAAGGGATTACAATAAACATCAAGGAATTGGCTGTCTGCTTCTGTGGGGGTCAGAGGTGCTTTTCCAGTCTCACCCTGATTTGTAACTCAAGTCTCTTTCCCACTCTAACTATGTGTGTGGTCAGAGTGCTGCTTCTGACAGTGAGGGTGTGTGAGAGGGAGGAAGGGGTCCTCCTGCCTTGGTTGTTACTGATTTTTGCCAGACCAGTTTCACACAAAGGAAATAAGTGAGCACAATGTGATGGGGAATGGCTGAGGCACCTGGGGGGGTTCAGATGGAGAAGAGAAAGCTCAGGGGGGGACCTGATCACTCCCTACAACTGCCTGAGAGGAGGATGGAGCCAGGAGGGGGCTGCGCTCTGCTCCCGAGGAACAAGGGAGCTCCATCCAGCAGCATGTTCCTGGTATCTGGCAGTGAAAGGTTGTGTCAATGGATCAGAGCTGTGGAGCTCTGTCCAACAGATTAAATTATAATGGAGCTGCTACTGTAACTCAGCTCTTCCTGGAAGAGTGACTTAATACATGGCAGGATTAAAGGAAACTGTTAGGAGCAGGCTGCTTCCCAGCTGGATGTGCAGACGTCACTGCCATGGCCAGAACTAATGTGTATCTTTAGTTTTCACAGTGGTGCAGAGCTACTTTGTGGTTCAGCATCTCCGCTCTTCAGGATGCAGAGCTCAAGCGCTTTTGATCTTCATGCTGCGCTTAGGATTTGTCATGGTTGTCACTTGCTACATTGAGCAGTGCCCCTTCCTGCCACAGCTCCTCTCTGATGTTGGCATTTCCAACTTCAAAATGGTACCAACGACGGGAATAATGTAATCCTGAGCTTCCTTTGAACAGTCCTCTCATTAGCAAGTGGGACCAGAAGGAAGCAGTCGTGTCCTCTCTTTGACTGCACAGATAAGGATGTGAGTGGGGATGACAGAGGGATATGGACAGCTACAAGATGTAGCTGGAGCAGCTCTGCTTTGGAGCCAGGCTGAGAGAGCTGGGCTGGGGCAACCTGGGGAAGAGAAGGCTCCTGAAGGGGAGACCCTAGAGCAGCTCCAGTGCCTAAAGGGGCTGCAGGAAAGCCTGGAGAGGGGCTTTGGCCAAGGGATGTAGGGACAGGAAAGGGGAATGGCTTTAACTGCCAGAGGGGAGACTGAGATGAGCTCTTAGGCAGAAGCTCTTCCCTGTGAGGGTGCTGAGGTGCTGGCACAGAGTGCCCAGAGAAGCTGTGGCTGCCCCATCCCTGCAGTGTTCAAGGCCAGGTTGGACACAGGGCTTGGAGCACCCTGCTCCAGTGGAAGGTGTCCCTGCCACTGTTGCAGGGTTGGAGCTGGAGGAGCTTTAAGGTCCCTTCTACCCCAACCCCTCTGTGACTGTGATTCTATGACAGGAGGGGTTTTCATTAGGATAGTGGCAGCCCTGTAATGCCCCATGGCGGGGTCAGGTCATGTCCTTCGTTAGCTGTTTTGAAGACTCTGTGGGTCACACTCCAAGTGCTGGAGCTCTAACAGCTCCACTGCAGTTTTTCTGGCGCATAATCTGTAATCTGGAATTCCTCACTTGTTCTGCATCCACCTCTGTCCCCTTCCATTTCTGTGAATTCATTCTGGGATCGGGGCTTGGTTGCTCACTTTCAAGGGGAGTCTCTTCATTTGGAAGATCTCCTCCCAGTTTTAGTTCCATCTTTGCCAGAGGTGATTCCGGTGCCCCTGGGTGGGTCCTTGGCCTCCCTGGGCCTCAGAGCCTCCTCTTTAAAATAAGAGTGATGCTTCCTGCATGCCAGCTTTGCAGGCTCTGGGTGAAGGGCTGTGTGCAGCAGCGCTGACCTCAGCCCTGGGAACCAGGGCCCTCTGCATCCCAGCAGTGGGGAAAATGCCCCTTTTGCAATAAGTTCATTTGATGAAGTTGGTGCGGAGCGTAAGGAAGTGGTTAAATGGGTCCTGACATGAGTGCTGCCTGCAGGGCTGCTGCTGAGAGCCCCTCAGCGAGCAAGCAGAGCCCGCACAGAGCTCCTTCCAGACATGAAGCTGGGTAAGAGATGATGATGGTGCTGGCCACACGCCTGGTGCTTTCCATGTGGAAACAGGCACCTGCGCAGTGGTGCTTGGCCTGAGCGCGACTTTGTGTGGGCAAACACCAGATGTAAGTTACAATAAGGTTACTTCCAAGCCTGGGCAATGACATTAGGAAGGAAAAGCAAACCCTCAACCCTGTTGGTGTGGGTTCAGGAAATACAGCTGCTCTGTCAGAGCATCGTCAGGCTGCTGCTGCTGCTGCTGCCCACTTACTACGTGGCTGAGTGTACCTGATCCTGTGGTTCCTCTCTAAGTGCTGGGTTTGCTGCCTTTAGTGATGTAGGGAAAAACCTTTAGGAAGAGTGGCGGGGGCAGGAAAGGCTCCGGGCCTCCTGCAGGAGAGAGGAGCTGGCCCCAAGAGCTGCCTTAAATGCAGAGCTTTACAATGAGGTCTGTGGGTCCGTTTGTTGGAGCGTGCATTAAGCCACTGTTTATATCAGATCAGGAGGGGGAGAGCACGTGGACTCCCCCAGTTCAGTGCAGGAGGCTGCTGGGAGGTGATGAAGCCATTCAGGAAATGTGTTCATCAGTTTTTCTGTCCCAGTTGAAAGGAATCGGTGTTGAGCTGTGCCAAGTGGTTTAATTACAGAGCTCCTGTGCGGGGCAGCGCTGCCTCCGGAGCACAGCCCCTCTGGAAAGAGGTGGGGAGATTAAAGCAGCCAACAGCTGGGCCAGTGAGTTCTGCTTTAGAAAGATTAAACCAATTCGGGGTTAGAGAGTAGGAAATTAACCTAGAAAGGGTCGGCCAGTCCGTACTGCAGCTCTGGTGCGCAACTGAACACTGGTGTGTGCCCAAGGAGCAGGGAAAACGGTTGCGCTGGAGGCCACTGGTTTTCTGGAGCTGTTTTCTGGGAGATCTGTATGTGTCTGGGTTGATCTCTCTCTTATCACACCTTTCCCGTCTCCACAGTTTCTGCATGGCCAGAATTCCTCACTCTGGAGACGATGGGGGTAGATACGAAGGAGGCAGAAAGGGGTTAAAAATGTTTCCATCAGCAGGTTTCAGGGCTTATAGCTGAGGTGGAGGCACTGGTGCAGCTCAGGCAGGGACAGAGGTGGCCGGGCTTCCTCCCAGTGTCTTTCTCATCGGCAGTCTCCCTGGAAACCAGGATTGGCCACGCTTGTGGAGTCTGGTGGTGGAAAGGGTTTAATTTCTGGAGCTGCAGCACTTGATCAGAACAGGACTGAGCGTGTCCATCCTGGCACTGCCCTGCGCAGGCTGGTGCAGGGGGGCTGGCACCGGGGACTGTGTGTGCAGAGGTGTTCCAGCTGGGCCAAAGCACCAGCTCATGCCACTTCAGTGCCCGCATTTCCACCTCTTCACTAAGGGGGTGTTCAGGATCCCTGTGCTTTTCCAGTGCCCTTCACACGGGTCTCTTGTCTCACTGAGCAGTGGGAAGCTCGTTCTAACCTCGCCTGCCGCCAGCCCCGGTTCCCTGCTGTGTGCTGGTGGCAGAGGAGGCTTCAGTCCTGGCCCTCCGCAGCCTGGTCTCACTGATGGGAATGGTTCTGTCAGGAATCAAGGTCATGTTCTTCCCGAGACATGGCAGGATGGGTTCACCTCAGGCTGGCCAGTGCGTTCCTTCCCTGCCTTCACAGGAATGCTTATGGCTTGCACTCAGTGCTGGTTTCCCTGCCACCACCACTTCCATCTTCCTGGAATGTTCTAATTTGAACTTGTGTCCTGGTGATGCAAAGGTTCAGCAGGCTGTGATTCCACAGGAGGATAACTGCTGGGATGTGGGGTCATAGAGACACCTATGAACTAAGCCCTTAATCTCCTTATGTGTGGGTTGCACTCACGAAACCTGCTTTGCCTGAGGGTGGGGTTCAGCTTTTTATGTACTTTGCAACTGTTCCCAATAAATGTAAGTCGGGGTCAGCAGATAATCCGGTCGGGATCGGGTTTGGATTCCTTTGGTCCAGGGCTCCTGTTGCAGCTGTGCTGGGCGTGGCAGGGCAAGGGGCTGCGGTTGAGCTGGTTTGAAGCTGCTGCACACCCCAGGTGTCACCCCCAGGGCACTGCTTGATGCCAAACCGGTTTGAAAGCCCTTTTCTGCTTCTGTTAAAAGGAGGAATAGTGGCTGTGGCTGACGCTGTTCCTGAAGTCTTGGGGGTGTTTTGTCTGGTTTGCTTCCCTAACCCTTTCTCTGGGCTGTGCCATCCCTCCAGACTCCTCTGCCTGCAGTGGATCAGGATCCCTGGCCTTGACTGAGACTTTGGCTCATGGAGATGGCTCCTGGCACTCCTACCTTGGCATTTTCCTCCTGTTCCCTGTGCGAACTTCTTGGGTTGTGGTGGTGGGTGCAGTTCCCTTGTGGCAATGAAGCCACTGGCTTTAGGAAGGAGGCCTGGCTGAGGGCGGGATTGAGCGAGGGCTGTACTTAATGCAGGTTGTCACCTCAGGCTGTTTGTCACGGGCTGCTTGGCCTGTCTCCACAGGGTCACAGTCTCCCTTTCTGAGAAGGGGGGTGAGGATCCCCTCTGTCCTCTTGCAGCTGCAGTTTTGGGTGCGATAGAAGCAAGCTCGGTGTCAGGACCCTTCATGTCATACCTGGGCTGCAGGGACAAATCTGGTGTCTTTTCCCTCGCAGCAGTACCAGAACCAGTTGTTTCAGCAATCAGAAGATGTGGATGGGAAGACAGAGATCATCATCAAGGTGAGCTGGGGCTGTCTCGTGTCTTCTGTCTTCTTCCATCAGGCCCTTTCTGGCGGCCTGAATCCCAGCTGGACACCGGGAACACCGGCACAGTTCAGTCACACCATTGACTGTAGGTGCATCGGTGAGGTGTGAGAGCTGCTGTGAGGAGCTCGGTGCTGGGAGGTTGGTTGTGCTCTGAGGAGGAAAGGAGCTGGTGGAACCACAGATGCCGGCGCTGCTTTGACAGCCTGTCACAGGCTCCCACCGCAGCTCCAACGTGCTAATGATGTGTCAGGATTTAATGAGCTGGAAGCAGAGTCCTCTCTGAAGTGCTATTTCTGTGGTAGTTCAATGATGTTTCCACCCAACACCCAGGTTATGTTAATTGCTGTCACTGCTACAGATGAAAGCGATAGACACAAACACATCCTTTAAAAACCAGGTGGGAATTTTTATCCATGTATCTTGTCTCGCCTCGCTTCAAGTCCCTGCTCCTGTTACAGCTTTCCTGGTTTTACTCCTCCATCTCCTGTTTCCCTGCTGGGACACAGTTTACGTGGCACTGCTGCTGACTGGCGCAGGGACACACAGGAGCAGATCCCTTTCTCCTCCCTAAGAATGATCAAACTGGAGGGCCCCATCCTTATTCCTGCTCCCATTGTCCTGCCTCAGACCCTCTCTCAGACATATGCAGGTTCACAAACCAAACTGTAAAACCTTCCATTTGAGCTGAACTCCGGGCTTTGGGGCCCCCCTGGTGTTGTCCTCTCTGACGTGCTCACTTTGCTGCCTCTTCACAGCAGTCCTGTGTTAACTGCGGCCGGGAGGCGACGAACGAGTGCACGGGGTGCCACAAAGTCAACTACTGCTCCACGTTCTGCCAGAGGAAGGTGAGAGCCTGGGGGTGAGCTGCCAGTTTGGTTGTTGCCGAAGGCTGTGACACAGTGGCTCTGCCCAGGCGCTGGCACAGGCTGTGCCACAGGGGCAGGCAAAGCACAGGCACCAGCGCATGGGCCCAGAGCAGAGGGTAGGGGAGGCCTCAGCACTTGCATGCACCTTCTCAATGGTGTCTAAAAGCTTTGGTCTAACTCTGGTCCAGAAACCAGCTTGTCACTTCCAGGGGACGTATGCCCAAGCCACTCAGGGTGCTCAGTGCTGCAGGAGGCTGGGAGGGTTTGAGGTGCCCGTCAGTGGCCGGTTCCTCAAGGTTCTCCCGGGTTTGTGAGCTCTGGTGTGCCACTGCTGGGCTGAGCAAGCAGAGGGGTTTGCCTGGTTCAGCCTAAACGCTGAAGTAAGTTCTGGAAGTTGTTCCAGTTCCTCTCCATTGCTGGTGCTGAACTAAGACCGATGCGTGGTGCTGTCCCACAGGGGCACCGCTGGTCCAGAGCTGTCCTTCAGGAGGGGGTTTCAGTCCAGTTCTGACCCTGTAAATTCTCTATGAGCTGACAGGGGGCCCCAGATGAGTGTTTGGGTTCAGAAGCCATCATTCCACCTCCACTACTGACCCAGCACATGGCCCCTTTCCTGCCCATTGTTAGTCCTGTCGGGCTGAGCACTGGAGCATTGCAGTGTTGGAGAAAGAGCTTCTCAAATGGAGCTCGGGGGTGTCCCAGCATAGTTTTGTCCTTCCCAAGGGTCCATTCTCCTCAGCCCTTCCCATCTCTCCCGGTGCAGGACTGGAAGGACCACCAGCACATCTGCGGGCAGGCAGCTGCAGTGCAGGCTCAGGACGTGCACGTCACAGACAGCGTGATGGAGAAAGTCAGTGTCTGAGCAAAGCTACCTCAGCGTGGCCGCTGGATTGGCCACCCACTGCCTGGTGCCCTCCACTGCCTGCACCCTGCCCACAGGCAGATCCGGCTTTGACAGACTTCTGGGTACAGGGACATCGTTCGCCTCCTCCTGAGCCTCTTTCAGGCCTTTGAGTGAAACAGAAACTGTGAAATCCTCTGGTGCCGGGAGCTGTGGCTTCACCGAGGGGAACCTCCACCGCAGGGACAGCAGCGACCTCCTCCTCACCCACCTCTGAGCTGAGCCTGCAGGAGCGCTGTGATGGGACTGCCGCTGTCCCCTTCTCCCTGCGCCTCCTACCTCTGGGCTGAACAAAGAACCCCTTCATTTGGTTTATTTCATTGCCTTGAGAAGCTCGGTGCAAGTTCTCAGCGTGCAGCAGGGCTGACTTTTGGTTGGGTGCTTTCCTGCGTTCCCTCTGTGCTGGGCAAATGTGGAACACGTTGGAGCTTCTGCCACGTTGGAGCTTCCGCACTTGGGTTCCAGTGCGAAAGAACGTGGTGGTAAATAAAATGAGGTGAATGCAGCCACATGTCGTGGTTCTGTGTCAGTGCCCGTGGGTGAAGGCAGAGAGTGACAGCAGCAGTGATGGGGGTGTGTCCTCTGTTCAGCTGGGGACATGCATCCTCATCAGATCTACCGCTCTGTGCATTAAGGGAGTTGTGCTGCCCTGGTCCAGCTGTGGTGAGCACTGGGAGGTGATTTGCTTTGTCACCTGCAACGAAGTCAATCCATTATTCATGTGCTGCTTTGGTAATTCAGGCAAATCAGGCACTGTCACTTGTGGCTGAGGACTATGGCCAGGCTGAAGGAGCCCCACACTGCTGGGTGGGGGTTTAGACCCACAGCTGTCAGATGTCACTTCTCTTGGTTATTCACTTCCGTTTGGTACTGGTGGGTGAGGACAGTGTTCAGATCATAGTCCAGGAGGGGGTCCCCCTCAATCAGAGCGGCCCAATCCAGCATCAGAGATCCTGTCCGGAGTCACAGGAAGGTTAATAACAGAGAAAGGTGAGATGGAAAACACTGGAGTCTATGGCAGCGCCTTTTGATGAGTCTCTTCCTTCCTGTGTGAGTCTCAGAGGTGTCATTGAATGATGCTCCCTGTGTCCCAGGGATGGAGGCTGGTTTGTCACTCTGTATCCCAGGGATGGAGGCTGGTTTGTCACTCACTGTGTTCCAGGGATGGAGGCTGCTTTGTCACTCACTGTGTTCCAGGGATGGAGGCTGCTTTGTCACTCACTGTGTTCCAGGGATGGAGGCTGCTTTGTCACTCCCTGTGTTCCAGGGATGGAGGCTGCTTTGTCACTCACTGTGTCCCAGGGATGGAGGCTGCTTTGTCACTCCCTGTGTTCCAGGGATGGAGGCTGCTTTGTCACTCCCTGTGTTCCAGGGATGGAGGCTGGTTTGTCACTCCCTGTGTTCCAGGGATGGAGGCTGGTTTGTCACTCTGTATCCCAGGGATGGAGGCTGGTTTGTCACTCTGTATCCCAGGGATGGAGGCTGGTTTGTCACTCACTGTGTCCCAGGGATGGAGGCTGGTTTGTCGCTCCCCGTGTTCCAGGGATGGAGGCTGGTTTGTCACTCACTGTGTCCCAGGGATGGAGGCTGGTTTGTTGCGCTCTGTTCCAGGGATGGAGGCTGGTTTGTCGCTCCCTGTGTTCCAGGGATGGAGGCTGGTTTGTCACTCCCTGTGTTCCAGGGATGGAGGCTGGTTTGCCGCTCCCTGTGTTCCAGGGATGGAGGCTGGTTTGTCACTCTGTGTCCCAGGGATGGAGGCTGGTTTGTCACTCTGTGTCCCAGGGATGGAGGCTGGTTTGTCACTCCCTGTGTTCCAGGGATGGAGGCTGGTTTGTCACTCTGTGTCCCAGGGATGGAGGCTGGTTTGTCACTCCCTGTGTCCCAGGGATGGAGGCTGCTTTGTCACTCACTGTGTTCCAGGGATGGAGGCTGGTTTGTCACTCTGTGTCCCAGGGATGGAGGCTGGTTTGTCACTCTGTGTCCCAGGGATGGAGGCTGCTTTGTCACTCCCTGTGTTCCAGGGATGGAGGCTGGTTTGTCACTCTGTGTCCCAGGGATGGAGGCTGGTTTGTCACTCCCTGTGTCCCAGGGATGGAGGCTGGTTTGTCACTCCCTGTGTCCCAGGGATGGAGGCTGGTTTGTCACTCTGTATCCCAGGGATGGAGGCTGGTTTGTCACTCCCTGTGTCCCAGGGATGGAGGCTGGTTTGTCACTCTGTATCCCAGGGATGGAGGCTGGTTTGTTGCTCCCCGTGTTCTAGGGATGGAGGCTGGTTTGTCACTCCCTGTGTTCCAGGGATGGAGGCTGGTTTGTCACTCTGTGTTCCAGGGATGGAGGCTGGTTTGTTGCTCCCCGTGTTCTAGGGATGGAGGCTGGTTTGTCACTCTGTGTTCCAGGGATGGAGGCTGCTTTGTCGCTCCCTGTGTCCCAGGGATGGAGGTTGGTTTGTCACTCTGTATCCCAGGGATGGAGGCTGCTTTGTCACTCACTGTGTTCCAGGGATGGAGGCTGGTTTGTTGCTCTCTGTTCCAGGGATGGAGGCTGCTTTGTCACTCACTGTGTTCCAGGGATGGAGGCTGGTTTGTTGCTCTCTGTTCCAGGGATGGAGGCTGCTTTGTCACTCACTGTGTTCCAGGGATGGAGGCTGGTTTGTTGCTCTCTGTTCCAGGGATGGAGGCTGGTTTGTCACTCTGTATCCCAGGGATGGAGGCTGGTTTGTCACTCACTGTGTCCCAGGGATGGAGGCTGGTTTGTCGCTCTGTATTCCAGGGATGGAGGCTGGTTTGTCACTCTGTGTTCCAGGGATGGAGGCTGGTTTGTTGCGCTCTGTGTTCCAGGGATGGAGGCTGGTTTGTTGCTCTGTATTCCAGGGATGGAGGCTGGTTTGTCACTCTGTGTTCCAGGGATGGAGGCTGGTTTGTTGCGCTCTGTGTTCCAGGGATGGAGGCTGGTTTGTTGCTCTGTATTCCAGGGATGGAGGCTGGTTTGTCGCTCTGTATTCCAGGGATGGAGGCTGGTTTGTCACTCTGTGTTCCAGGGATGGAGGCTGGTTTGTTGCGCTCTGTGTTCCAGGGATGGAGGCTGGTTTGTTGCTCTGTATTCCAGGGATGGAGGCTGGTTTGTCACTCCCCGTGTTCCAGGGATGGAGGCTGGTTTGTTGCGCTCTGTTCCAGGGATGGAGGCTGGTTTGTCGCTCTGTGTTCCAGGGATGGAGGCTGGTTTGTCGCTCTGTGTTCCAGGGATGGAGGCTGGTTTGTCGCTCTGTATTCCAGGGATGGAGGCTGGTTTTTGTCCTGTGCAGGGACCCATCTGCGTCTCTCCAGGCCACAGCAGCCACCAGGATCAAAGCTCTCCCAGCTCTGGGCACCATGGTGGGACAGGAGTGAGTCATCTCCCATAGTGCCGGCTGAGAGAAGGTCAGCGCAGCCCAAACACCTCAGCTTTAAGCCAGGCCCAGCACTGCCATCCCTCTGCTGCTTGCACCAAGTGTTAACCAAGTATCAGAGCTGTATCCAGCACTACTCACCTGTAACTCCCTGTTGTAAGGAGCCGGGAGCACACAGCCTTCACCTCTCCCTCCTCCCCCCAGCAAAGACAGCGGCCTTAGGCAGAAATAGAGCTTTAATGAACTATACAAAACCCGGCCCTGCCCCGGGGGCTCAGCACCAGAGGTGCAGGGCCTTGCGGAAGAAGTTCCTGAACTCGGCGTTGAACACGGTGTAGATGATGGGGTTGAGGGCGCTGTTGACGTAACCCAGCCATGTGACGGTGCTGGTGACTTGAGTGGGGACAGCACAGGACTTGCAGAGAGCCTTGGTGATGTGGACCACGAAGAAAGGAGTCCAGCAGAAGAGGAAAGCACCTGCGGAAGGGCAGTGAATGTTAAAACGGGTTAATTGAACAAAGAATGGATAATCTTATCAAACAAAGGGGGCAGTTTGACACAAGCCTGGGCTAAACGAGAAGGGAGAGAGCTCAGGTGGCTCCGGGCAAAAGCAGCAGATGGGCTGATGTATAGGGCTGTGCTTACACCCAGACAGGGACGTCTTTCTTGTCCTAATCCTTGGTGCAAAGTCTGAGTTACGGATGAGTTTGGATTTGCATTTCAGCTGTCAAGAGTCACAGGTTTGCCTTCAATAAGAGTTAGGTTACAAACGCTGGAGGTGCTCCTGCTCTGTCCCAGGGGAGGTGTTCGGTGGCACTACCCTGCTCAAAGGGATACTGATTCCCTGGATAATCATTCCCTGATGATGAGCAATGGGTGTGGCAGATGCCAGAATCAGGCACAGGGACAAGGGGAGGGTGGTGTTAAAACACAAGTGTACGTGAGGAAGAGGGAGGAGGACCTGGGCACTGGGGAGGTAGAACTAGAGGAAGGTGGCTCTTGTGCCACCAGCACCCCCTCCAGCAAGGACAGAGCCCAGTCCTCAGCATCCTGGGGCCATATGGCTCCTGCTAGGGGAGGCCAACGAGTGCGTTGGCTTCACCAGGTTCAGACAAGTCCTACTGGATGTTTAGTGCATTCCCTGCTCCTCCCCAGCCATCCCCAACTGCTCCTCACCAACAACGACAGGCAGCACCCGCATGGCCTTCCGCTCCCGGCCGTTGATCTTGGCCTGCTTCCGACTGTGTCCCGGGTGGGGGTACTTGAGGTGGGGGTAGGAGACAGTCTGGATCCCATTGCTCATCCCACAGTCCCCGGGATGGCTGGAGAGGGTGTAGGGGTTGCACTCGTCTGCCTCCAGTCCGGTTTGCTCGCTTGCAATGAAGGTTCCGGGGTGATAGAGCTTCCTGTTGGCGCCGTAGATGCCACCCCTGAGCTTGGCCTTCCGGGCTTCTTCCCAGCGCTTGAGTCCTTGGAACATGGCGCAGTAGAGCACCAGCATGACGGGGCATGGGATGAAGAAGGAGCAGATGGAGGAGTACACGATGTAGTTGTCATCCTCCAGCTGACACAAACTGGGGTCCCGGTTTGGGACGTTGTTGAGGCCAAATATGACGGGAGATGCGACAGCAAAGGCAAATATCCAGGTGGTGGATATGAGGACCAACTGCCGCAGGTCGATCTGTCGCCGATTGTAGTTCAGGGGGACTGAAACAGCGATAAACCTGCCAACACAGGCCCCAGGTGAGTCAGTCCCAGTATGGTGGTCCCACCACTGGTAACGTGAGTCCCAAAGCCTCTTCCCTTCCCCCTGGTTAATTCACTTACGGAGCCGAGGCCTGGGCTACAACCAGTCACCCCCTCAGAAGAGCACCCAAAGGGGCAACTCTGCCCTTATCATGTCATTGTGCAAGGATACTGATGGACACAAAGGTGGTGATGGAGGAGGATGGAAGGGCAGAGCATGGGGTCTGTAGGGAAGCAGCTTGGTGCCAGGACACAGCACTCCCTGCTCTGGCCTGAGGAGGAGTAGGAAGGCACTTACCGATCCACGCTGATAGCACAGAGGTTGAAGATGGAGGCCGTGCACAGCATCACGTCCATGGTCATCAGAGCATCGCACAGCACCGTACTGAGGGACCACACACCTCCCTGGAACTGAAAAGATGCCCGGGATCAGCAGATGCCGTGTCGCACTGTGTGAACATGCCACGAATCAGCTGCATGCCTGGGCACCTCCACCACTCACGCTTCCCTCCAGGAGCAGCCTGCCCCTGGCATGGTCATCCCTGCCCAGCAAAGCAGCAGCACACAGGATTAGCCCCACACAAGGGCTCGCAGCTTGCCTGGGACATCAGGGTCCTGGCCTGGCTGCAGAACTGAGCCTGCAGCACCACCAGCACTGCCAAGCGAGTGGGACACTAAACAGACACACTGCACACTAAGGGATGCAGAGGCCCATTAATGGAGCCAGCGGGCTTCAAAGCCCCAAACTCCTCAAATTCCACCACAAAATCCCCCCCAGTAACGCAGGGCTCAGCATTCCCTACACAGCACTACTAGCCACAGGTCACTGAGGAAGCAGGGAGATGTTCCTCAACCAGGGGCAGAGCAGAGCTCCTCTCTCATGTCCCAGCTGCTCCAACACCCTGTTTGCAGCCGATGGGAGTAACTCCCATGTGCTACCCAACTGTTTGGGTCTGTCACGCTAAGCCGAGGCCAGACTGTTCAAGGTAGTCAGACACTGCCTCTTGCTCTGCTCTCCAGTCGCAGGCACCCAGGGTAAAGCAGAAGTGCTGCCAGGTGCTGTTGGTCTGTAGAACTCACAGGTGTTGCTTTTGCTACATAAAAGGTATTAAGTTAAAAATCTACTTTCTGTGTCCCAAATAATCCTCAGAAGAAGCCCAACAAAGCCAGGAAATGCCCGAGGGTTTGTGGTTTGTCAACACCAGCCCAGGGAACAGGAATGTTTGCTCAGGGTGCTCCGAATGGAATGGCTGTTGGCAATGGGAATGTGAGGATGAGCTCAAGGAGCACAGGGTAAGAGCAGTAAATGTCACCTTCCTTTCCTTGTGCCAGGACTGCCTCCGGGAGGAAACCATCAACGGCATTTTAATCAGAATTCTAACTTTAGTACAAGAGAAGCTGCTTTTGTTTTCCCCTGACAATAAGAGGGGCTCAAAACCCCGCTCAGCTCCAGCTCAGCCCCCTCCATCCCAGTTCAGCTCAGAGCAGGGAAGGCTCCTTCATTCCCGTGTCATACTCAGGTGAAGCTCTGATCCCACACGCTGAGTGAGGGCTGCAGGCACTGACTCCGGAGGAAGCTCTTCTCCAACCCGCTCAGCTCCAGGCACAAGAGAGCCGCCTGTGTCTGCTGTAAGGGGGTCCTGGGCCTGGCTGCTGCTGCTGTGAGGAGCAGGACTCAAGGTGAGCGCACTGGCAGGGAACATTGAGGAGACAACCTGAGCTCAGCAAGAAACACAAAAGCTCCTGGGGCACCCTGTGCCAGCGCCTCAGCACCCTCCCAGGGAAGAGCTTCTGCCTAAGAGCTCATCTCAGTCTCCCCTCGGGCAGTTAAAGCCATTCCCCTTGGCCTGTACAAATTTATATATTAAAAAGATATAAATATATATGTAATATATATGCACACATAAATATATGTATTTATAAATAAGATTTAAAGTTAATGCATTTATAATTAGAAATTAGATTATATACAAAGAAATATAAAATGCACCTGGAACTTTCCAAAACATCAAACACTATATATACTGTACATATACTCTTCCTAATATATATTACTGTAGTAATAAGTATTATAACAAATACATTGCTACATGCAATGTATATAATTATATATTTTTATGTATAGTAATGTTTATATAAAAAGATGTATATATATAAATATATATATATGTGTTCCAGGGACTTTCCTCTATTTTATATACCTATATTTTTATCCATATAATTTATCAATTAATTAATATTATGTATTATACAGTGCATTAATATATAAATATAGAACATATATACATATAGGGACCATTGTATTATAATATAGAACATATGGTGAGCCCCTGGCACAGGGTACCCAGAGAAGCTGTGGCTGCCCCATCCCTGCAGTGCTCAAGGCCAGGTTGGACACAGGGGCTTGGAGCACCCTGCTCCAGTGGAAGGTGTCCCTGCCCGTGGCAGGGGTTGGGATTGGATGAGCTTTAAGCTCCCTTCCAACCCAAACCATTCCATTGTCCTATGATATATAAATAACGTCTATATATTAATACATCCTATATTGTAGAAATATGTAGTAAAATACATAAACCATACATAACGTATTTTTATATACTATGTATTCCTCTTTAGAACATCAACAATACAGCTGTATGTGTGGAGCTGCTCTGTGGCACATGAACCTTCAGGAAGCACACCTGAAGCTGTGCACATCCCCTGGAGACAGAGCTGCCATTCCACCACATCCCTGGGTTAGCTCTATAATACACACTTTGGGACCAACTTTGATCATCCTGGGGAGGCTGTTGCTAAGAAATCAGAGGGAAAGCTAAAAAAGCCCAATCCAGCATCTTAAGAGAGTGAGGAATAAGCCCAACCCCTTGCATGGGGAAGGCAGAGAAGGTGCCAAGGGTGGGGCGAGTTCTGCCATGTGCCAGCATCAAGTGAGGAGTGATGGGATGAAGTCAAGAAGAGAAATAATAAATCCATCACTGTATTTGGTTCTAAAGCAGATGAAGTAGAGGAAAGGGCTTTAGTTTAGGCTAAGGAATGTGAAAGAAAGGCACCCAGAAACAGAGGTGGCACCTCCCAGCACTTACACATAGGTTATATGACCGAGATTGATATGTGAACTGAGCGCACATGCCCTGAGCAGCCCCACTTCCACAGGCACACAGCCAGGGGACCACAGAGTGAGCCAGGCACTTCCACCCCTACTACACTGCTACTCCCCAGGCTCTCCCCAAAGCAAACCTATGGTAACCCTCACCCAGTGCCCCCATAGTTTAACTTTACTGACCCCATGCAACCATTTAGAGTGTGGATTTGCTCATGTAGAGATGCTAAACAACAGGTTCTGGTTTTATCCATCCTGGCACAAGGAACGCAGCCACATAATGCTGGGCAGGAGCAGAACCCCCTGCTCCTGCCAGAACAGCTCTGCCAGGATTAATACCAGGCAGTAATGATGTCACGCACAGGATTATGATTAGTGGAGCTGCAAAGCCAAAGGAGGCTCTGAAGAAACTGTCTGGCTATTTTTATACAGCCATCTCCTTGAGAGGTAGCCTGGGCCTCCTGGGAAGGGCTGGATTCAGACCTGAGTGCTTCCTCCAGCAGGGATCAGCCACCCCAAAGTGAGTCTGGGAGCTGAATCAGAAAACCCAACCCCCAAGTTGTTGCCAAGCTCAACTGGGATCCTGCCATGGCCAAATCTGATTCTGGGCTACAGTTCCCAAGACCGGGTGATTTTGGGGAACTAACTGGTTCTGAAAAGGAGAAGAGCTGCTGGGCTGCAGCACCTCCAGAGGACACAGCCTTTGCTGAGATTCACGTTGGCCTCTTAGGAAATGCTTCAGACCCTTCCCTTTCCCCACCAACCCCCAGCACTGATTGGGCAGACCATGCTGGGCGAGGACTTCCTGTTATACCATGTTTCTTGACTGCAAAATGTGCTGAGAGCCTCTTGGATGGGTGAGTGACTTTGGATTAGAGGCATAGCTGGCTTTGCAGGGCCATGTGATTGAGTGGTACCTAATCACAGGATTAGCCCATCGAGGTACACAGTGTAGGGCTTTAGGGACCATAAACAGCTCGAGCCACCTCTAAGATGTGCTCCAGAGGGACTCCACTTCCAATGGCACTTTTGGGTTCCCTGCTTTTTCAGCACAAGGCCCTTGTTTCCCTCCAGTGATGCTCATCAGTGGTGCTACCGCTCAGAGTACACAGGGAGCTGCACAGCAAGGCATGATCTGAAGGCAAAGGACCTCCCCTAGCAAAATAGAACAGGGCTGCAAATATAACCCCCCAAGCCAGCCTACCTGCTGCATTGCTTCTAAGGCTGATGGTACACTCTGCACAGCTCTGGTGAGCCTCACATGGGTGAGGGTATTGGCCACCACCCTCAAAACCTCCAGGCAGAACTTCTTGGAAGAGGATGGAAAACAGTATGGGCCATGAGGATCATGGTCTGCGTGTAGCACAGTGTTCCATGGCAGACAAGGAGGGTTTATAGGAAGGTGATAATGGTCACTGCTGCAGACACAAGCCTCTTTCCCAGAGATATTCCAGGTGCAGACTGGTTGCTTCTCCATCCAACCAGGGCTGGCAATGCCAGTAAGTTCACATGCAGCTACTATGGTCTTACATGATACCAGTATCTCACTACAAATGGCACTTAGGTTCTGGTTCAACCACGATGTGCAGAGGAGGAACAACTCCAACTGCTTCTTACCAAGAAGTGCTCAAGGCCAGGTTTGATGGGGCTTGGAGCAAGCTGCTCTAGTGGAAGGTATCACTGCCTGTGGCAGGGTTTTGGAACTGGATAAGCTTTACTATCCCTTCCAACACAAACCGTTCTATAATTGAATACAAAGAGGTTAGAGAAAATATTTTGTAGGATAGTGGAGGCAGGAGATGGGACTTGACTTCTCAAACACCCTTGCAGGCTGCCTTCCTGGTCCGGTCACTTTGATGTGCCTATTCCTAAATCCAGCTGATACCCGGGACAAAAATCTGCCTTCTTGCAAACTAGCCTGTTTCCTGAAGAGCATTTACACCACCAGTGCTCCTTAGGGCATGAATCAGGACAGGGCCAAAGGGTTTAGTCCTATTACTGATGACAACAGCTCTTGTCTCAGTCCTGTCACATGCTTCCGCATGGCACCACATGGCAGCTTCATACTTGCCCCTCTTGCCAGTCCTGCAAACAGGCTCACAAAGAAGCAGAGGGCACAAAGATATCCTTTAGTCTTTGGTGGTGATGATAAGATACACCAGCAACAGCAGCCCCAAAGTGAATGAGGAGCTGCCCAGCTGAACTTCCAAACAAGCACCTGCCTGCCCTCAGCGAGGACATGGCTCAGACACATCACACAGAGAGACTGCAAGTGGTAGCCTTAGGAGCCCAGGCCTGCTAAGAAGGTTACAACTACCAGTCAGAAGAGTAATGCACCTTGCAAGGGAACAAAGTTCAGCATCAGTCAAAGAACTGTCCAAATGCCCACAAGGAGCTGATGCTGGGCCTTTGTCATGAGCCATGATGACTTCTGCATTCTCCAGAGGACACAACGAAGTTGCAAGGGGAGAGGAAGGTGAGAGAGTGGGACATGAGCAAAAGGTGGCCTCACATCTGCTCTAACATCCTTTCTTGGCTTAAAGCATTGAGGTCAAGGGTTTCAGAGTGAGAAGTAAGTCTGATCATCCACCTGAAACATTATGAGGCTCCAAAATTCTAAGACACCTCTCCACAATTACTGGTCACTGCAAATAGAATCCTTAGCATGGGTCAGGATCACCTCCCAGTATTGTGTGCAGACTGTGGCTCAGGCACCAGCCAGGCCTACAGGAACATCTCTTCCCACTAAAGCTGTAAGATTTGGGAATGAGTAATCTTGAACACTGCCACAGAAAGGATGACATGCATTCACAGAGCCACAGGAAATCTGGAGGAGGGTAGAGCTCTGGTCTCTCAACAGAAGAACTGCATCACAGGCACACAAACACACAAGATGCTTCAAAGATCCCTTTTGATACTAGTGGTACAAGTGACACCCAGAAAGTTTTATGCAGAACAGCATCACCTTGACCAAGAACACAGCTTGTGTAATAGTACTGGCTGCTCTGCAGCTCTGGGTATGTGCGAGGTGGAGTGACTGCTGGAAAGGCCCATCCTGCCTGACCTGCGGAATGAGATGGGTAAGCACTGCTGAAACCATTTCCTCTTTTTCATACTCACATGGATCTTAGAGGCAAAGATGTTTATGTAATGCTGCCTTACCCAGCTCCTGCCAGCAGCTCCTGGATCAGATGTGTTCGTTAGCTCAGGAAACCAGCATGGATTAAGGAGAGCGGATCAGAGGAGCAGTGTGTGAGCGAGGCAGGTAGGAGGGATGTTCTACAGTGAGTACAAGAGTGGAAGTTGATCAGCCTGACACCTGCTGGAAATACCTCCAGTTAATGAGGACTAGATAAACTGTGGCTCTGGCTCCTGCCATCGTCAAGGAGTCCTTGGGCAGAGGAAGCAGTTAGTTAAACACAGACAAGCCTTTGGAGCCATGCAGCTCCCTGCCTACAGATTTCTAGTGGCAAAGCCACTCAGAGACCAAGGAGATTCTGTAGTACCTCCACAGTACTTGTGGCTCTGCTTTCTCATATGTCCTCAGTGCCTCAGGGGAGTGGTAACCACCATTGTCAGTGCTGTCACTGCTCCAGGCTGATTCTGGTATCTTCTCCTGGGTATCTGGTACCTTTGCTCCTGGGGAATTATTGTGCACCCCTGAGAGTGCCCCAGGCCACCTCTTTCCCCCTTTCTTCCCATCATTCATGCCTTACTGACACCGGATTGATTGCTAGGAGAGCACTACACACTCCTCAGAAAGACAAGGCCACTGTAGAAAAGCAGTCTACTTTCTCCCTGGATTTTTACCTCTCCCTATCATACTGCTAAGACTTGAGATTCCCAAGCAACTTGGAAGAGAAGCACCTTCTGCACATCAGGGCAGTCTGGTGTGTGGTGATCAACAACTGGCAAGCACTAGAACATGTCCCTGGTCTGTGTTCAACAAGATCAGTGGAGGGTGCCGGCCACATCTGCATCACCACACTGTCAGTTGGTGTATGACTTCCTGTGCATGTGCTGATAGCAGTAGCTGACATGGCAAATGGCACTCATCCACCTCCATCCAAGCCAACACTCCAGACAGAGTGAGTTCATCTGGTTTTCTTTAAAGATGTGTAGTTCTAGAAAGAAACTGGCTGCAGACACTGCCCTGTCAGGCATTCACTTCACGTCAACAGGCTCAGTTTGGAAACTGATGCTTTAAGCCAGTGGAAAGCTGATGTTTCTTCCCTCACATCCATAGGGTGCTTCCCGGTTGGAAGGATCAGAACTGATAAGTGACAGCAACATCTGGGTTTATGGAAGACCAGCTCTGTGACAGCAGTTTTAGTACTTTCTCATTAAGGCCCAAAGCATTACCTTGAGCTGCTCAGGTAGGTAAATTTGGCAGGACAAATGAATGAGGAAAGACATACAGCCTGAAGAACTCCCAACAATGCAGCAGAAGCACTAGAGATAGATTTAGACCAGGGCAGAAATCAGGGGAAAATGTTCATCTCACATAGCAGAGGCTGGTCTGTGGGGAGGAGAGGTCCACAGGCTTGTCTGCATGCCTGGAGAGAGACTCAGAGCCCCAGGTCACTCAGTTCCAAAGAAAGTTCTCTGAGCCAGGAGTAGGAGACACCATCTCCTGCTCACCATCAGAGAACACCATTGCACACTGCAGTGCTTCTCCCTGAGCTGCACCTGAGAGGACAGGACCAGGGGAGGTTTGCATTAGCTCGCCCCATTTCCTGCCCTTCTGCCAAGCTCTGGTTCCCGCTGAGGCTGCAGGGATTGTGAAATGGTAAACAGAAAAGAAAGAGTTGTGACTACACAGACCAATCTCTCCCTCGTCTAGCACCTGCTTTCAGCAATCCTCCAACCCTGCGGGCACAAACAAGGGACATTCAGGGAGAACTGACACAATTTGGCTTCCTGCGGCCAAGACCTCTGAATCCTCCCCATGGACTAAGAGTTTATTTGCGACAAAAAGTTATGCTGGCTCTTTCAGAAGTACAAAAGGAGAACGGGTGACAACAACTGCAGCGAAAGCATCGCAATCACCTTTTTTAGCAACTGGAAATAACAGTCAAGATCGAGGCCTCTCGCACTGTGCTCCAGCTTCTGTGAATAGCAGCAAAGGATAACTCACATCTCACAGGAAGGAATCCCATCCTCTCTGAAACTTGTGGGAGATCTGTTGATTTGTGGGGATGTCAGATCTCACCTCAAAGGATAAATCTCTCCAGCTGTCTTCTAAAGGCCTGGCTGGGAGGGATGGTTCCAAACACCTAACACAAGAAGCCTTCTTACAGGAAGAAAGCACCAGGTGATGAAGCATCTCCTGCTGAATGAAAGAAGTGGACAGAATTCATTGTTCTGTTTCTGTTCAACAAAAAATCACCCTCTCAGCTGGTTTTCGAGTTTTCCAATAGCCCTCAAAGTCACCTTTACTCTGTCAGGAGCTGTACTGAAGTTAAAAACAACCACCAAGGAAAAATCCCACACCAAGAACAAAGCCTGAACTGAACGTTCAGGACTGCCCATGCTACATTGTCAGTGGCCACATGCAGTGGTACAGAATGCAAGCTGAATTCAAGCTAGTTTTAAACAGCAGCAACCACTATAGCCCCTGTCAGGCATCTGATTCTGGTTTTAATTTGCCTTCAAGAAGAGAAAAACTAAACTCCACAAGAATTCCATCCCCTGGCACTGCCTCAATGGTTACTCTCACTTCCACTTAGCATATTTCTAAGTTTCTAAGGCAGGGGTCAACACCCATTGCCTGAGCATCAGAATCTGGGATGTCCGTGGTACCCAAGGAAAGCCCCACAATGCTGATGCCCGAGTGGAAGCATTCAAAGGTACCTCAGAGTATATAAAACTGCATTTTAAGATGTCAGCAAAGCTCAAGCCTGCAGGCAAGAGAAAACCACACTAGTGTGCATGGCTGCCCATACAAACAGGAGCTGCAAGCACGGAGAGACAACAGAAAGAGCAAGGAGAAAGAGGAGATCCAAGGTAGCAAAAGCAGCTGTGAATAAGGATGAAGACAGAGACTTTCCAGCCACCAAAACCAGAGAGATTATGAAGGAAGAGCAAAGCCACCAAAACCAAACAGCACAGAGGGGTTCCTGTCAGTGTGGTGGAAAGAAAGGGGAATCTAATGCTCCTGTTCATCATTGGTTCCTGGTATGGTCCCCAGATGAGCCTGTCCCTCCAGAATACCTGTCTTCAGAGAGGTCACAGTGTCCTGCATAGTCCTAGGACCAGGTAGAGAGGCTAAAAGCATCCTAAACCCTAATCCCCAGCCTGCCTTGCTTAAGTATAGCTCCACCCCTGTGAGGTGTTGAGCAGCAGCCCTGCCATGGGAGAGAAGGAGGATGCTACCTAACACTGCTGGGGTGCTCTTGTGTTTGCCTTCAAGGATGGGAACACCATTTGGTCTCACTCCTGGGGCCAACCCCTTGCACTCCCCAATGAAGCATTAAGCCACCATTTCGCAACTCATGTGGCATCAGAAAATGCAAGGCTCATCAGACTGAAGCTTTCTGGAGCTGCTCCCTGTGCACAGGGTTGTGTTCTGACTCTCCCCACATCTGGAAAGGAGTGCTCTTTCTTCCACATAGATAGGTCTACTATTTTGGCTTGTGGTGCTTTCATCCACTGGAGCAGGGAAGGAGATGGTGGCTGGTGCTAATGGTCAGGCTCTAATGAGGCTCCTCACCCCTGTCCAACAAAGCCCCCCACAATCAAAGGCATTCTCAGTCCCCTGGCAGTAACCATTTCTCTCCCAATTACAGTTACACAGAGAGGGAGACATCCAAAACCACTCAACCTCCGGAGCTCCTGTTGTTCTTTCCCTCAGCTGTCACAGTCTTGGAGTTGAACAGAAAACCTGACCCAAAGTCCCCCAAGGTGGCTCCAGCACATGCAGGGTCAGACATGTGCAAACCATAGAACCTGCCAGGAGGAGCCCTACAGCAACCTAACCAAAAGCACCTTGATGCAGAGTGACAGATCCCACTTAGCTCCCTAAAAAGACCTCTTTCCCCTCTTAACTCGACATGGTAACCTGACTCCCAGCTAAAGGTGTCCCTTATGGTCCACCTTGTCTAGACTGTGCTTTTGCCATGAAAGGTTGGACCAGATGATCCTTGAGGTCCTCTTCCAATCTATTCTATGATTCTATTCTATGATTACCACCAAAACCTGCCCACTGTATGTCAGAAAGCACAGGCTTTCTCACTTTCTAACCACTTGCTGATGGCAACACAAGGGCTCCCCAGAGCTGCTGACCCGGCCCGGGGAGACCCCCCTATCTCCACTCGGGGCATGTGCAGCTCGGCAACGGTCCGACAGGACGGCGGGGGAGCCCCCGAACTTGCACAGCGCCGGCTGCCTCTGCCACCGCTCGCTGTCCTGCAGTGGATTTGCGATGCTGACGGCCGAGATGCCATAAAGGACTCGGAGTAAAAAGCCTCGGCGTTTTGAAAGCGGCACTAATGTCCCTGCAGCGGAGAGGCATTGTCCTGAAGGGCTGAGCAGCAGCGATGGCACCCCCGATCCGGAGGGACGGAGGTGGGGAGCAAACGGGAGATGGGCTTTAACGCTCAATACTTGGTCTCTTGGCGATCCCGCCCCGCAGCCCTGTAACTTTCAGGATCCCCAGTGCACCGGTCCCCTTCCACCCCGGTGCTCACCTCGGAGTAGACATAGAGGGGCAGGACGAGCAGGGCGAGCAGCAGGTCGGCGACGGCGAGGCTGACGATGAAGTAGTTGGTGGTGGTCTTCAGCGCCCGCTCCGTGCAGACGCTGAGGCAGACGAGCCCGTTGCCGCCCACGATGAGCAGGATGAGGACGATGCCCAGCACCAGGGCGGCGATGTTGTGCCCGGCTGCCGGCGGTGGAGGGGCCGGGGGCAGCGCGCTGCCGTTGCAGGGCGCGGCCCCGGCGCTGCCGTTGACCATGGCGCGGCCCCGGCGCGGCCCCGGCAGCCCGGCGCATGGGAGCGCCCCCGACCGCGGGCGCCCGGCTCAGCCCCGCCGCCTCCCGCCGCGCTCAGCCCCGCGGCCGCGCTCCGCCGGCCCGCACCAAACTTTCGGCGGCACGGGGAGGAGTTTCCGCCGCCCCCACCCGGCCCCGGCCCCCGCGCTCCCAACTGGGTCACCAAGCGGCTTACGGGGCGGCGGAGGGGGGGGGGGGGGACGGCTCCCAGGGTCCCGCTCCGCCCGCCGAGCCCCGGGGGACCCCCACCCGCTCCGGCCCGGAGGTGAGGGGCGCGTTGTGGAGGTGGCGCGTCCAGCCCTTGAGGATGCTCTGCGTGGACCAATCCCCGCTTGTAGCCCAGCTCCTCCGGTGGCCCAGGTGAGTGCTGTCAGTCCGGGCTTTACCGAGAGAACCCTGGGTAACGCCTTGCCCTTCACTGCCCAGCTTACCCCAGCTGCCTCCTGCAGTGGAGGAGTCTCCTTCTCCAAGGATTAGGCTTTACGTTGCCTCTTGAGCAGGAGGAAGAGGACAACCGCGCACTGACACAGCTAAGATTTCTTCTTTGATTTGCTACCCTCCTTCCAAGTACAGCAGCAGTGGGTTGGTGTTCCGTATTTGGCACTTCCCACCTCAAAGCAGTGGTCAGTCACTCTGTGAGTGATAAAAAATAGCACATTTCCCTCCATTCCTCTGAGTGGGACCAGATCTTTCTCCAAACAGCACTGGAATGGGAACTCTTGCCTTCAGCTCTGCCTGTGCCTCTGCATTCCTTTGGGAACAGTTTGTGTTGGACTTAGGTGGGAACAAGCATGTCTGCACATCCCTCAGGTTGAGAAGAACACATCTGGAGTGTCCACATCTGCTGTGAAGTTCAGACAAGGAAGATCTGTATTATCTAGTGCAGTGAACTGGGGCAAAACTACCCCATAGTGTTTAAACCCGCATGTCATGAGAGTCTGAGTGTGCTCAGTGGTTTCTGTCACCTGGTCACATCACAGCTTTCAAGTCTAGTGGTTGGTCACTAGAACGTCACTGCTGGCACTCACTGCTGTCACGGCCTTCACTCAGTGAGCTGGTACAGCAGAACCACTCTTACTAGTGCCCTTTTACTCCAAAAATCAACTCAAATTAGCTAAAGAAGGCCCTGGAGTTCATTAATGATACAGCACTGAAACCCTGTGTGGACAGAACACCCTTAATCTATTTATGTTTAAACTACCTGAGCAGCAAAGACAGTAGGATGGGGATGTGACTGCAGGCTGCCTTCCCACAGGGATTAACGCCTTGTATCTAATCCACTTTAGCAGTTAATTTCTATTCATTATCTTGATTTTCCCTGTGGGTTAGTGCAGAATGACTCTTAATTCTCAGTGTGGAAGCCCTTACTCCAGTCTAGCAGTGCTTTAATCCTAAACTAGTTTAATCCTGGAGTAGATTAAACTAATGTGAAATAAGGCTTTTGATGTCCAAACCAAAGCAGCTATGCAAAGCAGTAATTAGGGTGGCTCTTCCACTGCATGCTCACAGGCTGCACTAAGCCTTGCTCAGCATCGCTGAGGCCCATGGTTCCTCCTTGTGCCTGCTGCCACTCTGCCTGCAGCACGTCCCTTGGCAGACACAGGGGTTGTAAACCACGTCCTGCATGGGATGACTAGTTTGGCTCTGCTGTGTCACAGCATCCCCAGGGGAGCAGTGTATCCTGGAGAGCAAAGATTAGCAGAAAAGCACCTTTTTTTCCTGTCGGCAGGTATAAGCATCAGACACAATCCTTTCTTGGGTAAGAGGAACTGTCCTAGTAGAGGAGAAGGAAATTCGGTAATACATCAGCATATCTGAAGGTCAGAGAATCAGAATCATGGAATGGCTTGGATTGGAAAGGACTTTAAACTCATCCAGCTTCAACCCCTGCCATGGGCAGGGACACCTTCCACTGGAGCAGGGTGCTCCAAGCCCCTGTGTCCAACCTGGCCTTCAACACTGCCAGGGATGGGGCAGCCACAGCTTCGCTGGGTACCCTGTGCCAGCGCCTCAGCACCCTCACAAGGAAGAATTTCTTTCTTATATCCAACCTGAACTTCCCCTGTCTCAGTTTGAACCCATCACCGCTTGTCCTGTCTCTGCAGTCCCTGATGAAGAGTCCCTCTCCAGCATCCTTGTTGCCCCCCTTCAGGTACTGGATCTTGTATCACTGCAAGCAAAAACAGATGACAAATGACAGAGTCATTGCTCACCCTTATGGAAGGCAAGAAGAGTTGTATGTCAAAGTGATGGACAGTGAGTGCTTAAGAGCACCTCTGGAGAGTGCTGTGGTGGGTGGTTTTGAACAGCCCTGTTTTGCTTGGGTGCGCAGCATGCAATGTCCTGGTTCCCATGTCACACTGTGACAGGCTGCCAGTTCAGAGAAGGGGGAGAGGCTGGGAAAGCCACCCATAGCTGCTCTTTTGTCAGGAAAAATTGGTTTATTTTGTCCTAAGGATGTGTTGTGAAGGACACAAGGTATGAACAGCAGCACCTCTGCCTCACGCAAAATGGTGCCTCAGCTTCCCCTTTATAAACCATCTGATTGGTATCCCAGCCATCCCAGGGATAATGCTGTCCATACACCAGGGATGGAGACTGTGTAATCCCATGTCACTGCTTGTCAAATAAGGGGAAATGAGACTGGTACCCAATACCTCTTAGGGCCTCTGCTTTTCCTTCTGTGCCTCTGCATGCAAAGACTTGGCTTGTGAGCTCAGTGTCACCGTCACTGCCCTCCAGCCACCTCCAAACTCAGCTGCCAGAGACCAGCCCATGGCAGCACCAGGAAAACACCCATTTCTTCTGCGAACCAACACAACAGTGGCAGATCTGCCTTTTCAGCGGAGCTGGTCCCCACCTGCCAGCCAAGGAGCCTGGAGTTCCACAGAGACTCCCCAAGGAGGAGTTAGTGGAGGATTCAGTCCCGAGCCAGTTCAAAGGATCAGGAAGGTTGTGAATTGTGACACCTGTCAGAGTCCCAAAGATGTGGAGCTTTTATCTGTAGTTTCTCCCACTTGAGGCGCTGGATTTTTGAATAGAAAAAGAGAACAAAATTACCTGCCAGAGTTTCAGCTTAAAGTCAGCTGTTGAATAGTACCCTGATACCCGGGCAACACATCACTGGGGCTATCTTGAGGCTTGGAACAAAGGGAGAAAAATCAAGAGCTTTTAAGGCCAATCGTGTTCCTTTTATTTGATATATTTAGCTGAGCAATTCTCTGTGAAAAATATCATCTGCAGCAAAGCCATCCTGCTTCACACTGCGGTGCACTTCCCAGAAAAGAGACAGAGCAGCATCCTGCCTTTCAGGTTAACATTTGCAGGAGAGGGAGAGGATGGCAAAGCTCTCCTGGCTTTTCAGGCTCTCTTGAGCCCCCTCTGATAAGCTGCAGGGATTTATGTACTCACTAAATAGATCTTTTGACATTTAACATTCTGGCAAGTTATGATAAATCCGTGTAAGATGTGAAAGCTAATGCATTTGGGATGGTGGTTAGCTGTGGGGATAGAACTACAAAGAAAATGGCTGGCTTTTCTGTCTCAGCTTTGAGACAACAGTAGATGTTTTTGAGGTTTCAGACTAAGCCACATAATTGATCTCACACAGGGTAACCTGGTGAAATCTAAGGGTTTGTGTCACAGGGCAAATCAAATTAATATACTTCAAGAGCTCCTACTGATTTTAAAGCCTGAGTGAGCTTATTAGAGCCACTTGTTATGAGAAACCTCCTGGGGAGGTGTAGAAGGGGAAAGCAGCATGGGCAGGGAAGGGCATGCCTGTGAGCAGCAAGCACTGATGAGTTCATCTCCTTCCACCCCCATCTTCACAAAGCCTGTGCTTGCTCACCTGGAAGGGATGTTCTTTCAGATCACTGACAAAGTCCAAAGAGGGATGCAGCCAAAATGAAGCCCAGCAGTTGCATAGCTGTCAGGAGTTGCTGTTTCATTGCTGGCACTGCACACCTGGAACAGCTGGGTGAGCCTGTCAGCCTGGGCACAGAGCCCAGACACAGAACCTGGACACTGAGACTGGACACTGACCCTGAACACAGAGCCTGGACATGGACACAGAGCCTGGATACAGAGTGTGAACACAGAGTGGACACTAAGCCTGGACGCAGAGCCTGGACACTGAGCCTGGATACAGAGCCTGAACACAGAGCCTGAACCCTGAGCCTGGGCACACACAGAGCCTGAACACAGAGCCTGGACACACACACAGAGCCTGGACACAGCCTGAACACAAGCCTGGACACACACATTGCCTGAACACAGGGCCTGGCCACAGACCCTGAACACAGAGCCTGGACACACACAGAGCCTGGACATGGACACAGAGCCTGGACACACACAGAGCCTGGACACAGTCCCTGGCATTCTTATAATTGAAACTAATCCTCTGAAGTGCTTTCTCCTCTTCCCAGACCCAGCAAACAGCTGGAGGCTGAGATTACAGGCGCTGATGCCAATTAGAGCTGTGATAAGGCCACATGCATGGGGAGCAGCAGCACAGAGCTCTGCTGGGGACAGGAGGCACTTGGAGCTCCTCCATGTAAGGTACAAGGCGGCTTCTGGCTGGGCAAAAGCAATGCTTGGCCAGGAGGGCATGGGTGGCCAGAGCACTCCTGGGGAGGAAGCCTCCTGTCCTGTCCCATCATGTCCCTGCAGTGGTATCTGTTCCATCCATGCAACCCACATTGTGGAGTCCACCTGGGGACAGGCAGAGTGCACCCACTTTGGCAGTCATAGAATCATACCACAGACTCATAGACTGGTTTGGGTTGGAAGGGACCTTAAAGCTCCTCCAGCTCCAACCCCTGCCACGGGCAGGGACACCTTCCACTGGAGAAACTTGCTCCAAGCCCCTGTGTCCAACCTGGCCTTGAACACTGCCAGGAATGGGGCAGCCATGGCTTCTCTGGGCACCCTGTGCCAGCGCCTCAGCAGCCTCATAGTCCTCAAAGGAGATATAGAAGGTGGCCCATAGGGTGTAAAAAAGCAGCAAGTGATTGATGGGGTGGCAGTTTGTCTTTGCAGGTCTTTATAAAGCTCTCTGGGCTTCCTTGGTGACAGAGAGACAACTACGATACATACACATAGGCTGGAAAATTCCCCCTTCCTCTGGAAACTAGTCTGTTCCCTGCAGTTGCCTTTTGCTTTTCCAGTCACAGTGCCAGCCATGGCAAACCCAACCTTTATTTCTCCCTAGTGTCCATTCCACAGCAGGGAAGAAGATTTGCTTGCAGGAGGGAAGTGCCTCACAGCAGCCCTTCCACATTCAGGGCTGTCTCCTGCTTGCTGCAGGTGTGTCTGCACAGGGAGCAGCACCTGCAGGACAGGCCTAGCTCAGCCCCAGCATCTCCAGGCAGAGCATCTCTAGAGAGGCAGCCTAGCACCCCTGGGGGACCCTCTGGCTTATCACCCCTCCTGATCCAGAACATGGGGTGAGAGATGTTCTGGCTGGCTTCCTAAGTGCCGCATTCCATCACATGGAGAGCCAAGGCACTGTGCCAGTGCCCAAAGTACCGTCTGTGCCCCAGTGGGGCGCTTTTCCCTTCTATCTTCGATTTCTTAGCAAAATGCTTTAAACTTTTTATTTTTCCAGTGGGAGCCAAACACCGAATAGTTTTCTTAATCTCTTCTTTCAAAAGAAGATTCTGGTGTTTACTGCAGATTTCACCCAAGGATTTGGCTGGAAGCAGATCCAACTTGGATCAGATTGGCTGAGGTCTGCTCTAGCACAGCCCAGACCTGCTAACACAAAGGTTTGGATGTCCTTGTCCCTGGGTAGCGCTGCCAAACGTGGAGCTAGCTGGCATGCCCAGCACCTTCCCTCTAGACTCCAGAGCAAGTGAAGGTGAAATCTTATGGTTTTGGCTCCCACACCTTATAGAATCATAGAATCACAGAATAGTTTGGGTTGGAAAGGACCTTAAGCTCATCCAGTTCCAACCCCCCTGCCATGGGCAGGGACACCTCCCAATAAACCATGCCACCCAAGGCTCTGTCCAACCTGGCCTTGAACACCGCCAGCGATGGAGCATTCACAGCTTCCCTGGGCAGCCCATTCCAGTGCCTCACCACCCTCACAGTAAAGAACTTCTTCCTCATATCCAATCTAAACTTCCCCTGTTTCAGTTTGAACCCATTAGCCCTTGTTCTATTGCTGCAGTCCCTCATGAAGAGTCCCTCTCCAGCATCCCTATAAGCCCCCTTCAGATACTGGAAGGCTGCTCTGAGGTCTCCACGCAGCCTTCTCTTCTCCAGGCTGAACAGCCCCAACTTTCTCAGCCTATCTTCATACAGGAGGTGCTCCAGTCCCTGATCATCCTTTTGGCCTCCTCTGGACTTGTTTCAACAGTTCCATGTCCTTTTGATGTTGAGGACACCAGAACTGCACACAATGCTCCAAGTGAGGTCTCACAGAGCAGAGCAGAGGGGCAGGATCAGCTCCCTCGACCTGCTGGTCACGCTCCTTTGGATGCGGCCCAGGATACCGTTGGTTTCTGGCCTGCGAGTGCACACTGCTGCCCCCTCATGTTCATTTTCTCATCGACCAACACCCCCAAGTCCTTCTCCTTGGGCTGCTCTGAATCTTTTCTCTGCCCAACCTGGAGCTGTGCCTGGGATTGCTCCCACCCAGCTGTAGGACCTTGCACTTGGCATGGTTAAACTTCATCAGGTTGGCATCAGCCCATCTCACAAGCATGTCAAGGTCCCTCTGGATGGCATCCCTTCCCTCCAGCGTATCAACCGAACCACACAGCTTGGTGTCATTGGCAAACTTGCTGAGAGTGCACTCAATCCCACTGTCCATGTCACCAACAACAATGTTGAACAAGACCAATCCCAACACCCATCCCTGAGGGACGCCACTCGTTCCTGGTCTCCAGCTGGACACTGAGCCATTGAGCACAACTCTTTGCGTGCGGCCATCCAGCCAGATCTTTATCCACCAAGTGGTCCACCTATCAAATTGATGTCTCTCCAACTTAGAGACAAGGATGTCGTGTGGGACAGTGTCGAACGCTTTGCACAAATCCAGGTAGATGACATCAAGTGCTCTACCCCTGTCAATCAGTTCTGTAGCCCCGTCTTAACTTTCTTTTTAAACTTGTGCAAATCCAGAAAGGTGCCATATGCTGCAGCAAAGCACAGCCTTGTTGGACTCTGCTGCCCAGCCAAGTAAAGCAGAGGAGAGAGGCAATCTAAGCACCCCCCTATCAGGAGCTGCACAGGCAGATTTAGAGTGAGCCACACACATTCTGGATCCAGTCACCACCTTTGCTTAGAGTAGTTTGCCCCTTGCTGAATCATGTGCTGCCATGCAGCCTCAAAACGCAACGGAGCTGGTGCAGGGCCTGGAGCACAGTGTGATGGGGAAGGGCTGAGGGACATGGGGGGTTCAGTCTGGAGAAGAGAAGGCTCAGGGGAGACCTGATCGCTCCCTACAACTGCCTGAGAGGAGGATGGAGCCAGGAGGGGGCTGGGCTCTGCTCCCAAGGAACAAGGGATGAAATGAGAGGAAATTACCTCAAGCTGCACCAGGGGAGGTTCAGATGGAGGTTAGGAACACCATGAGGGGTTGGCATGCTTCCGTGACTCTGGGTTTATTCCGTAACAAGGATTGTTTCCTACCCTGTTCAGGGTTTGGGAATAATAGCTGAGTCCACCTTGGGGCTTGGGAGCAGGCTGGGTGTTTTTCTATGGTCCCACAACCATATAGAACTGTGATTTTCCTTCTCCCTTCCTCTCCCAGGGGCCCCTACATCAGACTCACTCACCCCTTCCTCCCATCCCTCTCTTCCCTTTTGCAGCCAGAATTACCAAATCAGGTGGTAAAGATTAAAACCACTCCTGAAACCATCCTGTGCATTTAGAACAGGAGCATTTAGAACTCTAAATCCTCCAATCCCCTTATTCCAATTAGGATCCTTTCTCTTACAGACCTGGGAATGATGCTAGAAAATGACTCCAATGTGCTCTCAGGAGACAGCAGCATCATGATCAGCTCCTTGACGTGGGGAAGACTCACTTGTAAATGAACAAGAGAAAATCCCCACCATACACATGGACTCACACACACACAGGCTAAGGAAGGAAAAAAAAGAATGGGGGAGGTAGAAGTTCCTGAACACTCCCTAAGCTGATTAAAGGGTATTTTACGTAGGAAGGATTTAGCCATTCAGTTCCTGGCACCATCTGACCTCAATAAACTTCCATGTCATCAGCAGGGGCCACCAGTGGATGGGGTCACAGCCTGTGCCTGGGCTCCTCAAAGCTCAGTGCACCTAGACAGCTTCAACAGGACTTGTGACACCATTGCTGGATGTGTGTGTGGTGGATGAGATGGGCCTTCCCCACCTTTCTCAGCTTGTGTTGACCCTGTGCGCTTAGCTTTGAGGCCACAGACCTCAACAAGGGCAGTGCAGAGGTTGTAGGAATATTTTGGGATGTGCATTTTGGCCAACCAGGGTGTCTCCATGAAGACGAGCAGTCCCAGCAGAGCCTGAGCTGCTGCAGTAACACAGCTGGGGTCTGGACTGTGGACAAAGTAGCAAGAGATGCTGCCTGGGATGGGTTGCTCTGGATAAACAGCATCCCCAAAGGCTGGATGGGCTTTCCTGGTCTAGGCAGGAGCAACAGTGTCCACATGACAGCAGCATTTATCCATTAAATCTCTGTGGAGGTGGGGTCTGACTGCATCCACACTGCTCCTACAGCCGGAGGCTTTTCTGCTTTCCTGTATTGACTTCTTTGCAGTGTGAAGGGGAATTTCTCTCCTTCAAAACCTGGAATGACCCCCTCAAGCTCTGTGTACTGGTTTTGAGACCCTGCCTGCATCCTTCATGTGGTGTTGGGTCAGGATGTCCAGCTTTATCATGAAACCTTCTCTTCTTCCAAATGCAGTTCACTCCAGGAACACAGGTTCGTGTGCTCTCCTTAAACATTGCCAGATTTGGGGCTAATACAATTAACGTGGTTATAAGTTGCTGCATTTCACACTGCAGGTTTGGTGACTCCCTCCCACTGTAAAGGGGAGAAAAAAACCTTCTCTGCTGTTCTTAGCTTTGATGCCTTTGGAATGGGTCAGCTTGTGTGCACTAGCTAGTAAGTACCCTTTAATGCAGGGTCACTGTCAAACTGGGGATGGCTGCTCTGTTTCATAACCTATGCTTACTTCCATGCACACAGGTGTTCCCAGCCAACAGTGTGGCTGCTGTGAATAGCCCTTGAACCTGGATTTACTTAATGCGGTTCCCCACAGGTCTCTCCACGTTGTGCATGTCAGTTGGTGTCAAGCCTAAGCAGAAGTGACTGCACCAAGATCCTGGTGGCTTTATACCTGTCAATGTCCTCAGGGCAGCTCCTGTCTTGCTCAGGAGTGGCCTCAAAGCTCACAGACCCCTTCTCCCTTGGCTGCGTGTCCCTGTCCTCTTCAAGAAGCGTTGAGGCACGGCCCCAGTGCTCCTTAGTGTCATCTCTTTGGTGCGCTTTGCTATACACCCTGTAAAATGGTGTTATGGCCTCTGAACAGGTAGGTCACTGGCAGTTGGTGGCAAGGATCTGACTTTTTGCAGCTTTGGGTGTGACAACTGTGCAAGGAGCAGGGTTCAGATGAGGGCAGTGATGTAGTTTTCCCTTGTTCTTAGAGTCAATGATGGGGAGTTTCCCTCTGCAATGATGCTGCGTAGAGATGATGGGTTAGATGACAGTGATTGATGGATGATTTAATCACACTTTATGTCTGTTGCTTGCGGGCTGGGGAATCTCCTGTCCCACTTTGAATGCTCACACAAATGGAGAAGGGGAAAAGCAAGGTGCAAATTCACAAGGCTCCATTCAGCTGATACTGTTAAGCAGTCCTGTTTATCACTCCTGCTTCCATAATGTCTCCTGATGAAGGTTTAATGTTAATTCTAGTTAAAGCACAATCAGATGTTGTTTCAGGACTGGGGATTTGCTTTGGGCTCCTGTTTATTCAGGTATAAATCTCAGCTTCCAAAAGTTTTGGGTTTCCTTTCATGGTCCGTAACTTCCTCATCAGGGAGCTCAGGAACTGCATTTAAGCTCGTGGCTGTCACCTGCATTATGCTGCAGCAGTGCTGGGCATGGCCACACAGTTTTCTACCCCATCACCCTTTTTCCTCTCTGCCTGGTTGCTACCAGGCAAACCCCGGTTTTGGTGCATCAGGTTATTTGGTTCATGTTCTTCCAGTCCCCGGAAGGTTTTGCTACTGTGTTACTCACCCTCTGCTGCCATCATGGGGCCGCCTCGTCATTGCAGCCTTTTCTGGATGCTTCTTCCCTGTACCCGGTCAGATTCTCGGAGCAAACTGAGTTTTCTCCAGGGACTGGGGCATTTCAGACCCATTGAGGTTCTCTGCAAAGGAGAGGACATCACATGACTCATTTTTAGCTCCCTATATGTTATTTAGCCTTTTTAAATAAACTTTTTTCCTCCTTGCCTTGTTCTTACATGTTTGGTCCTCTTTGTTACTTGTAGGTGTTTGGCAACACCATGAACAAGCCCAGACTGAAGCTGCCATCACTGATGCAGCCAGAAAATACAAATACAGAAAACATGAAGATTTAGATGCAAAGAACAAAACCACAGGCATTTCATATGTCACCATCCTCGCTGGGGGCTCCCAAAGCAGGGCCTGGTCTGCAGAGAGGAATGGCAGCAGAAAGGCAGCTGAGGAAACCAGTCCTTGCAGAAAGAAGAGGAAGATGGTTGGGAAATGCCTGGACTGACCTGCACTGTCAGAAGGAGGAAATGGGCTTCCCAGTCCCAGTGGTGGCCATGTTACTTCTCCATATTGCAGTCCTGGAATGGGACCTGGAATGTCCCTGCTGTTTCTTCCTCTCCCATTTGCAGGGGTCTGGCTGCAGCCTGCAGTCACAGGCAGTGGTGCTGAGGCTTGGTGCTCAGCAGGATGTGGGTTATTCTTCCAAGGGAAAGGTGACAGGGAAAATTAGATCCCTCCCAGCTTTCCAGCCATGGGCATGCCCTCTGCTTTTCTAAAGAAAACGAGGTAAATAGACAAGAAGTGGTATAGTATAGCTCCTATTTCTCCAGTTGGAAGATAAAATTTATTTATAATCATTAATCCTTTCGTGCTACTTTATACGACATAAAGAAGGAGAGAAAGGTCATAATCCTGTTTTCTCCCTCCATTTTCGTGCCACCTTTAGTATTTGAATGCAACCAGCTCCAAACCCCAGGAAAAGCAGAGAATTTATTCCAGATGTTTCCTATGCATGTATAAATACGCTTCTTTTCTTGAAGCTGTGACACAGGCTGTGATACAGCCCAGACATGGCTGTGAAACCACAGCTTGAGAAGGTGGCGTCCCTTCCTGCAGAAGTCAGCTCTTGTCCCACTGGTCAGACAGTGTTTGCCCTAAAATGTGACCCGTTGTTTAGGCAAATCCCAGTACACACATGCACTCACCAACAGTTCCTGGCAGCTGCAAACAAGAGGCAAGCCAGGATTAAAAAAGAATGGCAGATTAAGCTGCTATCAAGAGGTAATTAAAGTCAGGAGGAGAGATAATAATGACAATCATAATGAATCAATCCATATAGGGATGTTTGCCCAAGGAATTACTGTCACTAGAGACAGAAGCAGGAATTCTTGCCCATCAGCAGAACTGGGTTATTTGCTGTTAATCACAATTACTCATATTCATATCTTTACCCAAATAATTGCTTCTGATAAGGGCTGCACATTTATAGGGGCCATGGAGAGGAGTGGGCCAGTGGAGCATCGTCGCAGTGAGACAGCAGAGAGCCCAGGGTGACCAAGGGGTGGTGAGTACCGCAGTGCTGACATGGTCAGACTGGCCCCATGGCCTTGTCCCCTCTTTCAGTTGTTGGGTGGTGGGTTGCAGGCCCCTGTGATGCTTTGCTGAGCCATTGCCATGAGGATATCCATCTCTTGAACTGCAGTGCTGGTTATATGGGGGGTTTTCCTCCTCTGGAGCAGACAGGAAAGAATAGGGCCCAAAGAGCAGCCAGACCAGATGGCTTCCAGAAATACATGGTCTTTAGTTTTAGATAGAGTACAGCAGATGGTCAGGAGCGCTAAGGTGCTCAAATGGCTGTGTGCCAGCCTGTTTGGAAGGTCTCCTAGCAGTACGGCTCCTGCAGGGTGATGGAACCTTGATTCAGCAAAGCCTTTGGGTGCAGTCTGACATTTCAACTCTAGGATTTGTCTGCTGGGAAGATCTGAGGTGCTCCCTGGTCCTGGGCTGGCTTGGTGAATGCATCTCTCTGCTAAAGGTCCCAGCTTGCTATGGAGTTTGCATTTATTGAAAGCCAGCACCACTGGGGAGGGCAACGAAAAGCTCAGAAGCAGCTTAAGAGGGTTTAAAGAGCTCTACTGTGAGGATACTAAACATCTACCTCCTCCTTGGGATCTGACTGATTTAAACCCCAATGTAATACATCATTATTGACACACAGGAGGAGTTCCTCCCCAGCAGCCATTACTGCTCCAGCAACTTCAGCAAGCGTGATCTGCACAGGGAAGACAAAGTTAGGGAAAGGGAAAAGGGGAGTTGATCCACTTGGTTAGCAGCTAGGAAGGCTATGAAGAGAGAGGAAACTCTGGCGTTAGGGTTGGGGTTTAAAATGGGCTCTTAAATGTGGTGCTCTAAGACAAATGCCAGCCCAGGGTTGGCACAGGGAAAGGCAAACTGCTGTGGTAAGATCCTGGCTGGGGGGCAAGGCTCAGAATCCAGGTGTCGCCCCTGAAGGATGGTGTTCTCTAGTTTCAGGGGCTATGCCGAGCTCTTTCTCATCCCTCAGCTGGGAAGCAGAACTCTGGAGCCTGTTTTGTTTGGACTCCAATACTAAACTTTGAAGTGTCCTTCTTGTTTTACTTATTCCACCCTCCTCAAAGCCAGATCAGGCAGGAAAACACAACACTAGAGCATCACAATGTGTGAGGTAAAGCTTATGGCTCCTTAATCATGCAAAACCTCTCACCTGTGTGCTCTGTGACCCCCAGGAAGTATTTATGCTGTGGCTTACAGCAAATACATTTCTGTAGAAAGCCTCCTCTCATCTCTGGAGTAGTAAACATCCCAGAAGGGTGGCTAGAAACTGTTTAGGGCACTCTGACAGTTCTTTAATGCTCTTTTTACTGTCTAGTTTCAGACTAAAGTAAAACTGAAGTGTGAGGACTTTGGTTTGGGGTTAGCAAGTGCTACGTGAGGGTTTGCAGGACAGAGATAGAAGGGAAGGTTTGCTTTGTGCAGGAGGGAGGCAGGAGTATTATACATTACAGATATGGCTCCTGAGTAATCCCTGGCGAAATGTGAATACCCACAAAGGCACAGCCCCTTCTCTGTAGGCATAGGGCTGCAAAAAGAGCCTGGAAATAAAAGGGAAAATGATGCAATGGCTTGTGATGAACAAAATGGGCTTTTCTTTTTACTCAGCAAGGAATCAAATAGGAGGTTTTGCTGCTACTGTAAATGTGGTTATTTTTCTTTTCCTTCTTGAAAGATCAGAGAACAGGCAGAGATTGGCACACACAGAGCTCTTCCTTTCCCCTGTGTGGACATGAACTTTTAGTTGGTACATGCCATTTGTTTTGGTCTGAAAAATTCCAAATAGGTTTCTCCTGAGCATCCTCCAGGTATATTAATAACTGCGTGGGATGTGGGGGCTCTAAGTCCTCTCCCTGAAGGCTCTCAGAAACTTGTAGTAGAATGGGGTTTACTTCATGGTGTTGTGCTGCTGATGGATTAACTTACATAATACCTCCCTGTGAATTCAATATATATTATACTGACTCACAGCAAAACTCCAGCACATCCATCATGTCACAGAGCCACCCTCAGACCTGTGCTCCAGGGCTGCGCAGTGGTGGGATAACAACTACAGCCAACTTCCAATGAGCTGACAACATGTGTCATGGAACTGTTCATTTTTGTATTTTAAATAATACAACCTTTGCTGCAGGAATTTCTGCCTAATATATAGTGGTGTTATTTACAGAGCCAGGGCTTCTGTGTGCCATGTGGCCTGTACCAGACAAAGAGCAAGGTCATTTCTGTTGCTCATAAAAGCTTGTGCTTTAATTCAGGAGAGAACATGGTTTCCCTGACGTCTGGTCTGTGGCAACTGATTATTCCTATGATTGTGCTATCACACTTCTCAGCATCTCTTCCATCCCAAGAGAGGTAAGCATTCCCTGTGCCTCTGCTTCCTTTTCTCCATGGCTGGTTGTTCAAAGAGCCTGTGAGCTAAAATGTCAGTCTTTTATCTTTCCTCCACAACTTGTATCTGCTTGGATGTTGGGTGTTTTCTTGCCTAAATTGATTTAGTTAAATGAGACAAATGTTGTGAACATTTTGTCTTGCTTAAGAACAGAAACATTGATTTGTTTGGGAGAGAAAATCAGGGCCCCAAACAGACCAAACTACAGTAAAAGAGGCGCTTTTGAGCCTCTTTCCTGCCAGGTACTTACACAGGCTGGTAAAGGTGGAAGTTTCTGCTTCAAATAGCTTAGTCCCATGAAAACATAACTAAAAATAGTCAGTCTTGTCAGCTCACCATTTCACAGTCCTGGGTAAGACTTTGGCAGGGTTGTCCCTCCTCCCTCTTGTGCAGGGACAGTTAAAGCACTGAGAACTAAAGGAGCTGGGCTGGAAGAGGACAGAGCTGAGGCTTCTCCCATGGCCACAACCAGAGCCATTGAGCACTGCTTTTAATGCCTTGTCACTCAGTCATTGTGGATGCTGGGCTTGGTACCACTGCTGTTATCTACCTGTTCCTCAACCAGGTATCTGGGTGTTTAATTTCTTACTTCTCCAGTCTCTTGGCCTGCTCTTTTGTGCTGAATCAGCATTAACCCCTCATTCCCATATCCTTATGGTAAGGTGATCACATCAGAAGGAAGCAAGGGCACGTAGTTTCTCTGTGAGATGATGAGCAAAGATATGAGTTCCTATAAGATTTGCCTCTTTTTTTTGTGTGAAGCTTTGCCAGTTCTTGGAACCCTGTTTCCTTGAGGGAACAGTTTAAATCTCATTCTTCTCTGGTCCTAAAACCATTCCTTTTCACCATTCTTCCTCTTCTGACTTCCTCCCCAGGACTGAGAGACATGCTGATGGGCTCTTCCACAGCGAGCTCAGCAAGATGAATGGCAATGCCTTTGTGCGGCAGCTGGTCAAGCACCTGATGGGCCTCAAGGAGAGGTAAGGACCAGCCAAAATCACCCTCCTGGGGCCTGGAAGTCTCCAGAGGGAGATGAGATTCCAGCAATGAGGGTGGTGTCCATGGGGTTGAGTTGTCTCCAGCTCCAGAGCCAGAGTGAGTGCTGTCCTCATCCAGATGTTCAAGATGAGATAGGAGAGAAGGGGAGGGATACGGGACACCTTGATGGTGGGAAGAGAGAATTTCCTGTGTCTTGTGATGAGTCCCACATCACATGGCTGGGAGGAACAGGTGTTGTACTGCATGTTCCCAGGTCCCAGAGGCACTCAGATGGACTCTTCACCAGTGAGTACAGCAAGATGAGAGGAAATGCTCAGGTCCAGAAGTTCATCCAAAACCTGATGGGCCGCAAGCGCAGGTAAGAGCTGTGCTTCCCGGGAGTGGAAAAGAGCTTGAGCCATGTTCCTAATCTCCATCTGAACCTGCCCTGGTGCAGCTTGAGTCCATGTCCTCTTGTCCTGTCCCTGTTCTTTGGGAGCAGAGCCCAGCCCCCTCCTGGCTCCATCCTCCTCTCAGGCAGTTGTAGGGAGCGATCAGGTCTCCCCTGAGCCTTCTCTTCTCCAGACTGAACCCCCCAGGTCCTTCAGCCATTCCCCATCACCCTGTGCTCCAGGCCCTGCACCAGCTCTGTTACCCTTCTTTGGCCCCGCTCCAGCACCTCAATGTCTCCCTTGGAGTGAGGGGCCCAGAACTGAACACAATCCCCACATATGGCTCTGACTGCCAAACGGGGCAGGATTTAGACATAATCCTATATATATGATAAATATGGGGCCTTTCATCCAGCTGTGATACAGGGCCACGAGCTCCCACTGAAGCCACATATATGAACACATTACCAGTTATAATATGTGGGGCACTGTGATACAACCCACAGCTGCTGCTGCCCTTGATGCTGGTGTGTTATGAAGGGTCAATATTGCCTACAGAGGTTTCCTTCAAGCATGGTCCTTTCTTCAGTTCACAGACAGCACATTGATTCCTTCCCATCTGTTCTGTGTGCTCTGATATTTCCTGTGGCATGCACCACTAACAAGGTCCTGGCAGATGCAGGAGAGTTTTTGTTTCCAAATGCTTGGAAAAGGTATATACATCCATTGGCCAAAGGACATGCCAGTCCTGGGTAATGAAACAGAGAGCAAGTGCATATTAAAGCCTGTCCCTTTGCCAGCTAGGAGCCTGATTTGAAGAGGACACTTCTTTTTCTTTCTGCACAACTCTGGTGACAGCAGGTTAATAGAGATGAGACCATCAGTGGGGTGCTGTGGGTTGAACCTGCCCTCCATAGCAGTGCTGCTTTACAGCTGTGCTGCTTACACTCCATGGTCTAGTGTGAGGTGTCCCTGCCCATGGCAGGGGTTTGGAACTGGATGTTCTTAAGGTACTTTCCAACCCAAACCATTCTGTGATCCTATGATTAATGATTTTCTTTATCTAAACCAGCCCTCCAGGCCCAGTCAACACATATGTGCAGGAGAGAGAAGATGAAAACAGCCATGAGGAACTTTGCTTTATGAGGTTGTACCAGAGCTTTCTAAACACCAGGTAGGTGGGACAGGTTTGTCACTTCTATGGCCCTGCTCATCACAGTGTTAAGGCAAAAAGAAGACTTCTAGTAACTTGTAAATGCCCAGGTGTTGCCCCAGGCACAGAAATCTGATGTTAATGATCCAAAGGGTTTAGCTGATATTATAGAATCATAGAATGGTTTGGATTGGAAAGGACAGTAAGCTCATCCAGTTCCAACCCGCTGCCATGGGCAGGGATGCCTCACACTAGAGCACCTTGCTCCAAGCCCCTGTGTCCAACCTGGCCTTGAACACTGCCAGGGATGGGGCAGCCACAGCTTCTCTGGGCACCCTGTGCCAGTGCCTCACCACCCTCACAGGGAAGAGCTTCTGCCTTAGATCCAACCTGAACTTCCCCCATTTTAGTTTGAACCTATCACCCCTTGTCATGTCCCTGCAGTCCCTGATGCAGAGTCCCTCTCCAGCACCCTTGTAGCCCTCTTCAGACACTGGAAGCTGCTCTGAGGTCTCCAAGCTGCTTCTCTTCTCCAGACTGAACAGGCCCAATGTTCTCAGCCTGTCTCCAGACGGAAGCTGCTCCAGCCACTGGGCATCCTCATGGCCTCCTCTGGACTTACTCCAACTAAAACATATAATCAAAAATAATCTCCAAAATATCTTCAAAAAGGGGAAAGGTGGAAGATTTATTAAATTGTCCATCTTTTAAAACCACTTCTGCCTCTTTCCCCATGAGCTTGTGAGGCACTGTCTGAAGAACTGCCGTTGCTGAATTGCAGCCTCCATCACCCAGTTTTGTCCCTCCTGTCACTCTGCCCACAACCACACTCCCAGGGGTGGGTGGTTTGCAGAGCTAGAGAAGCAAATGCTGTAGCTGAATTGCAAGGCGACAGGTGGCTCTGTGCAACCTCAATTGATTTCCATGCCTAGTTTCATGGTAACCTGTATTTTTATGTGCCAAGCACACCTGGTATTCAGTTTTGCCTTCCCTAAAGCAAAGCTAGCATTGAGAGGTACAGTGCCATGTAAAAGTCAGTTATTAAATACAATAATCCTAGGGAAATTAAATAGTATTTTTTTTCTAATCATCCTGGACTGAAACAATTGTTCATCCCATTAGGAAACCTGATCTAGCAGTTAAAATGGAAAGCCTTTGCTATCCTGACTTCATTCAGCTATTGATTCCAACACACACCTCAGGATGGGCTGTCCCAGCATCCGGACCTTGTCTCTTCCTAGTGACCAACCACTTTCAATGAGACATCTCACTGTGAAATCATTAAAATTAGGAGGAATAAGCTGGCCCTTAGTACCTCTTCTCCATGTTGCCTACAAAAATGGGGATGGGAACACCAACCTGTGCATTTGTGGGGTGTCTGGGTGCAGGCAGCCACAATCAGGGTCCCTCTATCGTACGTCTGCTGTGTGGAGTCATCTTTGAACATCACAAGGTGGCCTTGTTACAACTCATGCTGTCTGTGCCCCCAGAAATAACAAACTGTCACTCATCTGTTCCCTTCCAACAGCCACTCAGAGGATGATGCCAGGGAAGCTGCTGCCATTACCAGCCAGTACATTTGCCCCGTCTTTAAGCATCTGGCTGCAGATATGAAGGAAGACACAGAGAGTTTTGACTGAAGGTGAAGGAAAAGAAACAGCCAAGGAGGCAGCTTTGCATGTATATAGCCTTGAAATAAAGAGGGAAGCTACTGGATTTGCTTAGGGAAAACCCTGGAGATCAGCAAGTAAACAAAGAAATAAATAATCTGGAAAGCAACCAAATCCCAATAAAACCTCCTTGATTATGAGGAGTGTAATAGATGTCAGTGTGAAGTGCTGTCAGTAGATGGAGCCTGAATGAAGCACATCACTTGCACTCTGTAGTAGCATCTGCCTGCTTCTGAAGTCAAATAAAGGTTTGTCAGCTACACCTGTGCTTTGGCCGCTCTTTGGGAAACAGGCACAGGGGTTTGGTGTTGGCCATTAGGAATATGGGATGTGAGGAAAGAGGTATTTTGCCAGGCTTTCCCCACATAAGCCATGTTTGGATCAGCTGGAGTCTCTGGCTATGCCTTCCATGGCTGGGAGTTAGGACTGCCCACAACCCAACCATACAAAGAGGTTAGTATCTCCATTTAGCAGAAAGTAGAGTTTGCTGCAAAGAAATGTATAGAATCACAGAATGGTTTGGATTGGAAAGGACCATAAGATCATCCAGTTCCAACCTGCTGCCGTGGGCATGATGATGTCTCACATCATCATGTGATGCCTCATACTAGAGCAGCTTGCTCCAAGCCCCATCCAACCTGGCCTTGAACACTGCCAGTGATGGGGCAGCCACAGCTTCTCTGGGTACACTGTGCCAGCACCTCACCACCCACACAGGGAAGAACTGCCTTATATCTAACCTCACTTCCCCTGTTTCAGGTTGAACCCATCACCCCTTGTCCTATCACTACAGTCCCTGATGAAGAGTCCCTCTCCAGCACCCTTGTAGGCCCCCTTCAGATACTGGAAGCTTCCCTTCTCCAGCCTGAACAGCCCCAATGTTCTCAGCCTGTCTCTATATGGGAGGTACTCCAGCCCCTGGTCATTCTCGTGGGCTCCTCTGGTATTCTTCCAACAGCTCCATGAACTTCTTTTGTTGAGGACAACAGAACTGCACACAGTGCTGCAAGTGGGGTCTCATGAGAGCAGAATAGAGCAGCAGGATCACCTCCCTCAATCTGCTGCTCATGCTATAGGGGTGCAGCCCAGCACACGGGGGGGTTCTGAGCTCAAGCACACACTGAGGCTGGGTCATGTTTGGTTTCTCTGAACTGAGAAATGTACTGAGAACTATTCAACATACACAGAGATTGTGAAGAGCAGCTCTGAAATATGTAATCTTCAGCTGCAATCATGTGTGCCTATTGCAGAACTACTCATCTGTCCTTCACCACCACTTTTCATCATTTATGATGTACCTGACACCTCCAAAGAAGCCAGTGGCTCTCAAATGTTCATCTAAGCACCTATTCCCCTTACTGTGGTGCTGAAATGCTCTTCTCAAGGACCTTGACATTTATCTATTTTGGTCCATAGGAAAGAGACCTTTCAGAAGGAGTGTTGACAGCCTGTATTTTGTTAAGCCACTAATGACCATCTGGCTAAAATGCAGCATGTGAGAACTTTCTGAAATCAATTGGGATGTTAAAAGGACCAGTGAGATCAGCTGTATCCTTTCTCCTCTTACACCATGAGCAAGCTGAAAACAAGGGGTTTTGTCCACTTCCTCTGTACTGCAGGAGGCTGGAGTATACAGGGAGCTTCCCAAGAGTCAGCCCTTGTCATCCTTCATGTTTATCTCAGGGGGCTTGGCTCTGAATTCTGGAATACTTCAAATATATTCTGTTGCTACAAGGAGTTTGGGGCAGGTAAGATCCAGGAACACAGTAGAAATAGAAATCTATGCATCATCATGTTCCATGAGTGGTAAGTGGCTCTCAATAAGTCATCCAATGACGCAAAGAGGCAAAGGTTGAACTGCAGCAGAGCACACCAGCCAGGCAATGCTTTTTGCCTTCATGAAGTAGTGAACACAGCAGATAGCACTGAGAGAAGCAGGGTGAGAAGATCAGTTTCACCAGAGAGAGGGTTTTTTCTCAACATGGCTGTTTCTCGCTGGCTCCTCACTTCTGTGCTCTTTCTGCTACTCTTTATAACAGACATTTCAGTGCAGCAACAAGGTAAGCTCTTGCAGGAGGTCCATGACCACAAAGGAATAACCCCATGGTAGGAGGTTGTGCCATTACAGGGGGAGATTTTTGCACTCCTACCCTGAGACAGCTTTGTTCAATGACCTTCTCCGAACAGGAACCAGAGGGGCCTCAGGTCTCACCCAGCTCTGTCACTAAGGCAATTTTGTCTCATTTGTATGTTTTTCCAGGGTGTTATGTTAGTGACAGCCAACCAAGTGTTTATGAAAATAACCCTCCTGGCTATGTGCTGACCACTATCCATGTGGAACCAGGCTTCACTGTGACCATTGATCCTACTTCCGAGGATGCCAAGTTTTTTACCATACAGGGGTCTGAGCTGCAGCTGACTGAATCTGTGGACTACGAGGTAAACCTTTAGCTAATAGGCTATAAGGATGAGATGGGTAATTCTGGGATCTACTTATTTTCAGCATGGGGGCTTGGATATTAAGGGATTCATAACCCATTTCTAAAGGATCAGTTGAGTTTGAGCTCACTGCTTGGGAGGACACCCTTTCACAAGCAGAGTATAGGGAGCAGGGGGTGCATGGTGTGCCTGCTGTCACCTTCCTTCATTGACTCTCTCTGAATTAAAGCAAGGAGAAGTTTTAAAACCAAAAATGTGACAACTGCAGTGTTCAGGGCTCTCCAGGACTCCTATAAAAGGGTCCCTGTGTGCCTGTAGAAAACTGCTCTAAGCAGCAAGGTGCTCATATGTGAAGCATAAAGGCAGTTTAAAAGGTCAGTGTATTCAGATAGGTCGCTACTAAATTATTTTACATTTCTGGAATGCTCTGTTCACAGCCATAAGCATTTTTGAGCTGCCTTTCCCCAAATGTAAACCCCCACATGTATGTGAGTGAACAGCAGATAGTGAGCAGCCTGAGGGCGGCACTGTGCTGTGCATGGGGTGGTTCTGTTTCGTTCAAGTAGAAATCACTGGGTTTACCTGAAGTCCTGGAAAATGACTGGTAGCTCTTCTGATGCTGCAGGAATCACAAGGGAGAGGCTTGAAGACAGGTTTGCTTTGACTTCATCATAAACAGGATCCCACCAGTGATGAATGGCTGTAAAGGAAAGAAAGAGGAAGTTAGATCATCCTGAGAACAAGATAAAGCCCAGTAACATTTCTGATCCAGCAATGCATGTACTTGTCTCATTTACTTTAGAAGGAGTTAGTACATTTTGGCTTGTTTCTACACTGACTCGGTTTTGGGTTTACATACAGGAAAACACTGCGCTGATAGTGAACCTGATTTGTTGGAACTCTGGCTTGCAGGTGAGTGCTCTTCCAAACACACAGCACTGTTATGGGGTACTGCAGGGCAGCACATACTTCCCTCTGCTCCTCCTAGTCCACAAGCCTGGATGAGGAGATGCCCTTTTCTTTGTGGACATACTCCTCTTAGTCAAAGAGAGAGCACCCAAAGCCCTATGACAGGCCAAGGGGAATGGCTTTAACCTGCCAGAGGGGAGACTGAGATGAGTTCTTAGGCAGAAGCTCTTCCCTGTGAGGGTTCTGAGGCGCTGGCACAGGGTGCCCAGAGAAGCTGTAGCTGCCCCATCCCTGGCAGTGTTTGAGACCAGGTTGGATGGGGCTTGGAGCAAGCTGCTCCAGTGGAAGGTGTCCCTGTCCGTGGCAGGGGTTGGAACTGGGAACAAGCCCCCTCCCCCTCTTTCCCCACTGTGGGTTGGCTCCAAGCCCAAGCCCCATTCAGTCCTTCCCCAGAAGTACCCCTTACACCATCCCCTCTGGTCACTCTTCAAAGCAGTATCTGCCCCAACAGTCTTATTTTTGTCTTTGACTCTTATTTTACCCTTTCTGCAGAGTAATTCCTTGGGAATTCTGGTGACCATTCTCAATGAGAATGACAACAGCCCAGTGTTCAAGCAAACCAACCTCACCCAAGTTGTTCCTGAGGTAAGCATCGCATGGGAGTGAAGAGGGAGCTCAGTGCTGTGGGGCTAAGGAAACATTAGCAGGGAGAAGAAGCCTTCAGCCCATTTCAGAGAGAATAACCACAGCAACTTTGTTGCAGGATACAAAAGTGAATGCAACCATTATAGCCCGTGAGGAGTTAACTGCCAATGATGCTGACCTGGACACCATCTACTATGAACTCACAACAATAGTGCAGGTGAGCATCTATGGGGGAAACTAGTAGCTCTAGAGAAGTCCTTGTGTTTCATTCAGAAGACCCCAACTTTGGAGGCTCAGGTCACTGTACTGTATTTAGTTCTCTGACGGCTTCTGGAAGAGGTACATCTTTTGCAACACACCTAAGGTTGGTTTGGTTAGCAGGTGAGAGCATTCAATATTTTGGGTATTAATGTTTTACTACTGCTACTTTTATTCCACTGTACAGAATCAGCTTTTGTCTGGGATGTTCTGAGTCATATCATCCAGGCAAGTGTTGTTGGGATGTTCTGTAAACACGTTGGTAGGGACCTTTGTACCTCACTGGGTTGAGGGCTGTGCTGAGTTGAACAGGGACAGGAGGAGTCCTTGTCCTGTTTGCCAGCAGTGTCCATGCAAAGTGGAGATAAGTAGAGCTACCCAAGATTCTACAAAAAGCCTCTGGCAAAGCCAAAGGCAGACTACTCTTCCCGGTTCCAGTTCAGTGAGTTGATCTGCTCTTTAGAGGTTTGCTTGGTAATTCTAGTCAAGACATAAAGTTAAAGGAGAACCAAAACAAGTGCAGATGGTTCTGAAATGAAATGCAGTGTATGCTATTTCAATTTGGATTTGCAGTGGCTTTCGAAGTTCTAAGCTGACTGATCTTGTCAGTGATCTTCAGTGGAAGGTGTCTCCGCCCATGGCAGGGGGCTGGAACTGGATGATCTTAATGTCCTTTCCAACCCAAACCATCCTGTGATTCTATGACAAGCCAGGATCAGGCATTCTCACACTGCCCCTCTGCACTCACCCAGGTCCTCGGGATTAAAGGTCTGACTGGGATGACAAAGACAGCAGTGAGCAGTGTTTTGATCATGTCTGTGACTCAGTCTCCTAGTAAGAATTTTCCCTTCTCCCCACTAGGGTACAGAAGGTTATTTTGCCATAAAAGGAGTTAATAACCCAGAAGTTTATTTAAGAAGAGCATTGGACTATGACAAATTTAAACTGACAACATTGCTGCTGTATGCACAGGTAAGTTCTTCAGGAGGAACAAAGGGCTTTGTTTGCCCCAGTGGCCCTTAGCTGAAGGATAAGTCTGAGTGGGAGATATCTGGGATGACTGGGGGAAGGTGGATACTGGGGTGGTGAATTTGGAGTAACCTTCTACCCTCCATAACTACACACTTGCATTCAGTCCACCTTCAGCAGCAGAATGAGATAATTCACTGCTTTAGCTAATCTCACTAAGCTGCTAAGCCTTAGAGCAGAATTACAACAGCTAGAACCCCCTGGGCCACTGGCTTTTGCAGGTGGGTTCTTCTTTGGGCATCTCATGAGTCTGCTTTGCCTTTGGGTACAGGACAGGCCTGTGGGCAGCTCCGACACCACCAACACAGCTACTGCAACAATAAATATACTTATTGAACAGTCAGACACCAAACCACCCTGGTTTCTACCCTGTACCTTCATTAACATGGACAACAACATCTGCATCAGCAGTCCCTACACTGGGAGGGTCAACATCTCTGAGGTGTCGGTAAGCAGGAGCGATCAGACTGTATCCTTAACACTCAGATAGTATCCAGATGCTGCTCCCAGTGGATAGCGCCTAGTAAGTTCCACAGGCTCATCCTGATCTTCAGTCATCAATGCAGCCTGGCAGGGAGCCTTCATCCTGGGAAGTGGAGGTACACCCCCCCCCCCCAAGTAGCACTGCTTGTCCCTGTCCCTGCAGCACATCACAGTGAGAGGCAAGAGCTGGAAGCCCCTTTGCTCTGGGCTGTCCTCCCTTTTGCCTTGTTACAGCTCTTTCCCAGCAATAGATGCCATTCTGCCCACACAAACCCAGCAGAGCCGTGCTGGGCTGGGAGGGTGCTGTGATGCTGCTGTGGTGCTGCAGTGGGGTGTGTAATGTTTTGCTGTCTTGTTGCAGACAGAACCACTCATCCTGGAGCCGGGGCCTATCCATGCTATTGATCCTGACTACACTATAAATGAAAGAATTGTGTACAGTATTGTTGGTGGTGAGTAGAAGTTGTCACCTTCCTCAAACTGCATTGCTCATGTATCCCCTATGTTACCTGCCCAGAGGAGACCTCCTCCGTGGCTGTCTAAATAGACCCACAGTGTCTCAGAGTGAGGAAGAGAACTTAAAGTTTTACTTCTATTTTAACATATCTCCAATATAAATATTTTCATTATTCAAGCATAGATTAGAGTGTAGGAAGCAATTTGTACCCCTGCATCAAAACAAGATGGTTTCTGTGTCTAGGCTTCTTTTGTAGTCAGAAAGAAATAAGCATTTGCAGAGTGAAATGCAGCTCACATTGAGACCAGTGTTCACAGTAAGTTGGATACATCATGCACTGAGATGCTGCTTTCTCTTCACAATGTATGTAACAAGTTCAGGTAGAGATGTTTTACCCTTAGATGCCTAGAGCTATTTGAGACTGATCTCCACCCAACTATTCTCTGTAGCTTGGTTTCTCACCTTTAAAATAGGAATCATTCTTCCCTTATCTCTTCTGAAATGCATTTTGGGTTCAGGTTAGGGAACTGGAGACCTTCAGTCCTCAAATTGTACCAGATGCTCTGGGAATTTAGCACAATTCAGGCTGGTTATAGCTGGGTCTAGGCACTGGAAAGGCAAAGCTTTGCTGTTCTGCCTCATCTAGTTGGGTTTACATGCATCTCCTTAGTGCTTTTTGTCTGTTGAGTCCCTCTGAATCCCTGGCCAGCAGTCCCAGCCCTTGGAACAGCCAGGCCAGGAAAGCTGCATGATGCCCTGGGGGTGCGGTCACTAATATGTGAAAGTCCATGAGCTCCCGGCCACTTGATGAAGGTATCTATTGATTGAATAATCTTTCCATTTTCTTTAGGGGATACAGACAAAGTATTCTCAGTGGATGCAGACACAGGGAATCTGACTATGAACAAAGCAGCCACTTCCCCAGATGGCTTCCTCCTGCAAGTCATGGTAAATGTGATGCACAGCAGACAAGAGCACAGCATAGCTGGCTTTCCAGGAGGCAGCAGTTTGATATCACAAGAGTCAATGATGTTGATAATGATTCAATTACACCCCTTCCTTTGGAAGGGCCTCTAGTATTTGACCAGTCTTACATCAACTTACAAGCCTCTTGCAGAAGTTGAGGCATTTTCCCTATGTGTGGGTGCTACATGAGAGCAAATTTAACTGAACAGGGACATCCACATCCTGTTGAGCTGAAAGTATGGAGGAGCGTGACTGGAAAGCTTTCTTTAAGAATGACTGGAGCTTCTGTTACAGTAGTTAACATAACCCTAGAGACAAGCTACTCCTCTGGCTACAGCTCAAGAGGAAAGGGCTGAGCTGAAAAGAACTCTGTGCACAACATACCAAACACAAGGACTCCATAAGGCCCCTTACACAGGCCTGGCTCAAAGCTCACTGCAAGTGATGGGCAGAACCCCATGGGTTGCAATGGGCTTCACATCAAGACTATCCTATTATTTCTCATCACTACTAGGAAATGGGTAGCATCTCTCTCTTTCTCTCCAGGCCACCCAGGTCAACAACATCCAGAAATACTCCGTAGCCAGTGTAGAGATTAAGGTCATCAATAAAAGCGAGTATCCACCATACTTTGAGAACAAGACCTACAGTGGGACTGTGTTTGTTGGTCTGGCCCCGAGGAGCTTTGTCTTCCAAGCTGGTGAACCTTCAAGCCCCCTGATGATAACAGCAGTGGATGATGACTTCCCTTATGTAAGAAACTGAAAATACACCACATTTGTTCTCATTGCTTCAGGGACAGGATTAGAAAACTTGAGGAAGGGGAGGGGGGAGAGGAAAACACATCTTTTCCTCTCGTCTTCTGTATTACATTTCCCTGGAAATTCCACATGGATCAGAACTGCTTCTGATGTGATGTAATGTGAAGGACCTGCTGGAGTACTCTGTTCTAACCCCCCACATTTATGTAGGTGAGCTGATCCACTGCAAACCAGCACGCTGAGTAAAGCCCAGGGTTAGGCAATGAATGGGGATGGGTCCAGGTCTGAATGAGGGCTGGGTGGTGTTTCCTGGAAGAGTTCGTGGCAAGATCCCAGGAGGAGGTGTCTTCCCTGCCAGGTCAAGCAGAGTTGCCTGTGAATTGGCCTGCGAGGAGGAGCCAGCCCACATACAGCAGACTTGGAAGGACCTGCAGTCCTAGGCTGGGAGTTGTAACCTTCTCCCTGTAAAGACTCCTTTGAACAGAGCCATTCTTGAACAATGCACTGGGAGAAGGGAAGGGAAGAGGCTTCCTGATCAGCCATTCCCACCCCACTGAGCAGAGAAAAAGTTCTGGTTCTATTTCTGCAAAGGCTTCCATGACATGGTTGAGGCTTAGTAGAGGAATAACAGCCTAGACACAAAGGAAGAAATTGCGCAGCCCTTGGCACAGGTCTGTTCTCCATGTACGTTGCCCTTTGGCACTGTTGTAAAGGCAGAACTGACCAGATTTACAAGGTTCCATGCATAGATATGTTTTGCTTGGCAAATACTAAAGTTCTAGCAAAAGCTGGGTGAGACTTGGGGTTGTTTTGAATGCAACACTTTGAGGATACATTCTTGAGCTCTGAGCAGCAGAGTGAACACACTTGAGTTCAGCCTTTCTCACCTCCTCAGTCCAGATTTATTCACTGCTCTGTACCCTTCCTCATACTTCAGGCGTGTTTGACAAGTCCTGCAAAGGCCTGTTATGAAGATGCCTCCAAAGCATAAACTGTGGTTTAATCATTCACTCTTCTGGCTTTTCAGAAAGTCAACCCAAATATTGAGTACTACATAAAAAACAGCACTGACTTCATAGCAACCAAAGATGGATTCATCCTGACAAATGTGGTGCTGCAGTCCCCAGAAACTGTAACCATTGAGGTAGGTCAGCTTTCTTCATATCTTGCTGCGGTCATGGAAGGGAGGGGTAGTGGGGTGAGGAGACGGACAAGGTATGCTGTCCACAAAGGGCCCACCGTGTACCTTGGGATTGAGCTGGAGACCTAGGAAGTCCCTCAGCTCTCTCTTTGCCATATTCCCACAGGCTGTTGGAAAAGACACGGTGAGCCTGCAGGAGGCAAGCACTGTGATTGTGGTAGAGGTCATGCATGCTACAGGTAGGCTGAGTTCCTCTTTGGTTTCTGCTTTGTGGAGATAACTGGGGAGTCTTTTCTTCTTCTGTGGGCAAACTGGCAGTGACTGGTCACCCACTGAAGTCTGTGGACCTGGCATGAGACCCGTCCCCTACCCACAGGATGTTCTACAGTGGCTATGAGAGAAAATAACATCCTTATGATGTGGTCACCACATGCCTCAAACAAATTTCCGAGACTTTAAGTAGTGCTGTGTATTGTAATGTCTTGTTATTCTAAGTCTAAATCTGGGGTTACCTCCTGCTGTTCTGTGGGTCAGAAAGAACCCAGAATGTCTAATCATGGCAAAGGAGGGTTGTCCTGACACCTTGGTACATCACTGCTCCTTTTTAGCCAAATCCAGAGAAAGCTGCAATATTATTTCCTATTTACAAAAAGCAGACAGAAGCTGGCACAACCCCACAAAGCCAGGCTTCCTCATGAGCCCAGGCTCAGGCCAAGTCAAGTTTTATACTCCAAGATTTTAAGGTCTTAGCAGGAGAAATGACCCATGAAAAACAGGAGAAACATGAGGCTACATACACAACCCTCCAGCTAACATTTGGCTTTGTTGATGTAAAAATTTCTCTCACTTCCAAGCTTCTTAGAAATAGTTCTTATATAGGTCTTATAAATTAGTTAGATTTGAACTACTGCTGTGGATTAAGGTGAGCCAATATCATGCATTTTCACATCAGGATAGGCACTTAATGCCCAGACTCCATTGTTTTATATATGAATATGTGTGATTGAAGTTCCCAGTTGGGTGTTCCCATTACATCACTGCTATCGTGGGGATTTCTGGAGGATAAAAATGTGGGTGCCTGGCTGTGAATCTGTCACTTCACAGCTAAAACCACTGGCTGTGTAAAAACCACCTAAAACCAATGTGAGGGTGCAGTCCAGCTCACCCAGTTCAGGTGTCAGTACATGGAGATACAACACTCCCAACAGATGGACCAGATGTTGCCCTTGCTATTTAAATTGCACAAAATTAGACTATGCAGAAAAGTAGATTGAAGTTGCACTGAAAAGCTGAGAGTCTGAGAGGAATTGTGCTTTATAGTATAGTCGTCATCCAGGAATGGCCTAAGCTGGGCTGAGATCACCATTTGCCTGGCCAACCTGCAGGTTATTTAACCCTGGACGCTAAAAGGTGGTGCTACCGAATGTGCATCCAACAGGTCAGAGAGTGCTTTACTGTGTGTCCCGATATCCAGGGATAAACCAGGATTATTTTTAATATACTCTTCTGGGAAGTAGTAACTGTACGTTGGCCTCTGGTTTGCCAGAGCAAAGCTCACATAGATCTCAAGGTAAGCCATTCCCAAGGTGAGCAAGCTCTCACAGAGGCAGTGTGTGCTGTACAGCACAGGAGGAGTTACTGGTGGTGGAGCTCCATATCAGCTCCATGGGCTGTAGCTCCCCAGGAGGTATGATGAAGCATAGGTCCTAAACCATCACCAACTGTGCTAAAGATAAACTGAAGGTGCAGTCAGATGTGAAGGGAATACTCAAAGTCCATTGCCACAAACAGGCCAGCATGAGAACAAAACTGTGATTCATGAATCATTAAACTTTAGAGACTCATTTTCACTACAAAGTGAAACTGGAACATGTAAATATGAACAATCCACCACCGCCAAAGCTGTTTAACCCTGAGGAGGTTACTGTCTTTCCACTGTAATGTTGGTCTCTATACAGATCTGCTTACACTGCCTGGTGGCTGAAAGCACAAGCTGCTCCTGAGAAGGCTGCTATGTATTGCTCCAGCTACAAAAAGGCAGGGAAGGGTTTCCTGTCCTGGGGACCTTCTAGAGCTTTTCCTGCTTTTTATGACTTTTTATTTCTTATTTTAACTATGCCCATCAGTATCAGAGGTGATGCTCTGGATTAAAGGAAGTTTTGCATTTTTACACATATAAACCTGACTTTGCATTCTGGTGTACATGGGTGAGGTGGGAAAGTGAAAGGTGTGCCTAGCTTTACTTCATGTAACATCTGCTGGCTTTGTGCTGTCATGTATCTATTAGGTTGGTTAAATCAGGGGGAAAAGTCATGTATTGTGAATGGATGCTATTTCCACTTCATGTTACTTACTGGAAGTTATAATTTTCTGTGGGTGATGACTTTAAAAACAAACCCTGTGCTTTTAGGACAGCAAACAAATGGCTTTCTGTGATATTAAATATATCTGTGCCTCATTCAGCAGCACAGGATGCTGCTTTGCCCTTCCAAAATTGGTTGGAGCTTCTCCCACATTGGACTGTTGTGTTGAAAAAGCTTCCATTGAAAAGTGCTGGGTTTAGGCTTTGTAACACTGTTTTGTTTTTCTTGTAGCTGGAGCTGTAACCTCCTCTGATAAGGCATACACTGCTCAGGATATGGCTATCTTAGGTGGTACATTAGCAGCACTGCTATTACTTGCCTTAGTTTTCCTTGGAGTGATGATATGTAAGCAGTACAGAAAATCAGTCAAATACCTGATAAGGAAAAATGTAAGTGCCTTTTCGTACCTGAATTTGAGTTACAAAGTGGGATCTGAGGATGTTCTGAGGATGGGATGGGCTGTCCAAATACTACATATCCGTGTGAAGGTGACAAATTGCTCCCAAGACACTGTTTGCAAAGGTAGGATCCCTTTGGTGATGTTTGCTGTTGTTCTTTTCTGCCCCTCGAAGCTGGAGCTGTATGGTAGATGATGAGCAGACATTGGAAGGCGAGTACCACAGCTCCATGGAGCACAAAATCTAGGATGAACATGGCACATCAGAGGCAGTCTCTGAAAAACCTGTATCTGCAGCAAGAACCACTGTTCATCCTCCCTCTGTGGTCAAAAAAGATAAAGGCCCCTTCATATCCTATCCTAAAACCTGAACCTAGACAGTTGTCTGTAGCTGATCTGTTTCCTTTTAGTGCTCTCAAGACCATGGCAGGCTGGTTGCTTTGAAGTTAAGGAGATAATTCCTCTGACCAGATGTTGGTTGGTCTCTGCATTAGGATGGGACTGTCAAGATCCTAGACCCCACTGACTACAACATGAGTACAGAGCACATAGCTCAGATGAATACTTCATACTTCACCCTGAGTGAGGTAAATCCCACTCCAGGGTAATAGCCAAAGTGGATGGGTACCACTCAGTACATGTTGCTGATGCTCAGCCCTCCTGGAAAACATGCCCGTGCTTATCTGAAAAATAATTCAGAAATGGAGTCAGTAGAAAATAGCTGTTCTAAGGAGCTGTATCTCTCCCAGGCTTCAAATAGGTCTAACTGCAAAACAAGCAGTAGTAGCTCAGTCATTTCAGCCACTCCCTCTTCCCCTGTGTCTTCTCCTTTCACTACAATCACAAGGTGTCTCTCTTCCTGTAGTTCCCAAAGGAAATCTATGGGGGTTTCCAGAACCAAAGCCACGAGCAAGATTCACTCCCAGATGTGAGCACCAAACAGCACGAAACACCAGAGAACGGCAGTGTTCAGTCAATGACACATGTACTGAAGCAACCAGCATTTCCATTGCCCTCTTCATATGCAGAAGAAATCAACAGCCTCCCAAAGCCTTCTGTAGGTTCCACCATCACCTCTGACCAGGAAGAGAAAGAGGAAGAAGTGGAAGGGACTGAGCCTAAGAAGGAAGTGAAGTCTATCCTCAAGACAGACAGGAATACGGCAGATGATGGCTACAAAGCTGTGTGGTTTAAGACCAGTGTGGATCCAGAAGCTAGAGAAACAGCTGAAGTGATTGAGGACAATGCAGTAGATAGTGATGATGAGAGTGACAAAGATATGCAGGAGAAGGAGGAGGAGGAAGAAGAAGATTATGACAAAAATGATCACCCCAGAGGGCTGGGAGTGTCCTTATCCTGAGAGCTCCCTCCCAGCTGCAGAAGTGATGGTCAACAAGTCTGACACAGATGCACTGACAGATGACAGTGACCTAAGATGGAAATAGACCTGCACCTACCCTCCTCAATCCTTCCCCAGAAAAAAAGGGGAGTCTAAGCTGCTTTGCTGACATGGAGCCCATCTTTCTGCTCAGGGACAAAGCTGGAATGCAGGAGGGTGAGGTTGCCTGTCCTGCTTGTCTGAATGCAGTGCTTAAAGCCAGAAGAGATTATAGCTACTTCAATGCTTTTGTGAGACCTGAAGTATCATTTAGGATCTGGGGGATGGATGGACTTGTTTCATGGGAGCAATTGAGTTACACAACCCAGTGCTCATCTCCTCTTGGTGGGCAAATAAGCCACCACTGACTCCTTGGCTGTTCCCTTTAGGGTATTAGAGTTTGATGCCAACTGCAGGGTGTAAGGCAGGACAAGTCACCCTGACCCTGCTTCAGACTGTATCCAGAAGCTTGTTTCAGGGCTTGGCTCTGCTTTCCACCATGCCAGACTCTGCTCCAGCACCAGCAGCTGGTATGTGCTACCATTGTCCTTGTCCTGCCAGCAGCCAGGAATTTACATGCTGGGGAGCTGCTGTTTCCTCTGTCACTGATAAACAAAGGCTGATCACATGCTCTTTAGTGAAGGACTTTGTCATCAATTTTTCTATGTCATAAAACCAGTAATTGTGCAGTACCTCAGCTGTCAGGGAAAAGAAAAACTCCTGCCAGGACCTGCTCACAAAATCCCAGGGCTATTGCATGCTTCCTGGGCTTTTGGCACAATGGGTATCATTCCAGAGGTGCTGAATTTGGGGACCAGCACTTTGTTTCCCTTTTTGACCTTGTCCAACAGGGCTCAAGGTGTTGTTCTTGTTGCTGCTGAAGGTGGAGGTCAGCATTGCCTCCAAGTGCCAGATGTCATCACTATTTCTCTGCTCCTCTCTTGGCTCAGATGCCAACCCCTTTGAATATCACCTTTCTCCATTCAGGAGGAGCACAGCAGGCTCTTTTGCTGGTAAAATACCATCTTTTAAGCTCACCTAGAGCCAAGATGTAACCTGAGGTGGTTCACTAAGAGCATATCAGCTCTGCTTATGAGTCCCAGGCTGAGAAAGCCTACTGACCTCTGTATTGACTTCATGAGGTGACAGCCCCAGAGCATGTTTGACCCTGCCTCCCTCAATCCTCCCTCATCTTCAGCAGTATTGTCTTCAATTATGGTCCTGCCATATAGCCTCAATTCAGCAAAGTAAGCATTTCTATTTCCAGGTAGCATGGGGAATAAACTGATGGTCTGGGCTACATTTACACCTCTCATCACCCAGTCTCTTCGCCAGCTGGCAACCAAATACTGGAGTGATTTCCATTCATGAGAATATGGCTGTGTGCTCTGGGCCCCTCACTACAAAAGAGACCTTGATATAAGCAGTGGATATGAGGAGAAAGTTCTTTACTGTGAGGGTGGTGAAGCACTGAAATGCCTAAGGAAGTTGTGAATGCTCCATCCTTGATGGTGTTCAAGGCCTGGTTGGACAGAGCCTTGGGTGACATGGTTAGTATGAGGTGTCCCTGCCCATGGCAGGGGGGTTGGAATTTGATGATTTTAAGGTCCTTTCCAACCCTAACTATTCTATGATTGAGGTACTGGAGCGGGAAAAGAAAAGGGCGACAGAGCTGGTGAAGGGCCTGGACATCTCCTTGTCCCAGGGTTGCCTAGTGCTCAGGTTTGCTCTCCTTTCTCCAAGGAGCTCTGCCCTTGCTGTGTGGACTTGAGGAGCTGAAGGTGGAGCCTGAGATGTGGAAAGGTTTCTTCCTTACCGTAATAAAGCTGTTTGCTGAGAAATTACAAGTGCAGTTTGTCTGACAACAGAGGGTGGGGAGTGTGCCCTGTGTTTGCTGTGTAAGCATGGTTGCTCAGGGTTATCTACAGCAAGTATTTCCCATGGGACTGTGAGAACTCTCCAGTAGTTGCTAACTGCCAGCATTAACACCTTCAAGAGTGAGGGTAAAGCCTACCTGCCCCCCATGCTGATGCTACTCACTGGAAGATTGCCGATGCTGGGGGTGAAGCTGGAGGGTTTATCTATGTATTTGCTTTTTTCACCTCTGGCTAAAGGTCCAAAAATGAGCCACCAGCTTGCTGGGCAACAAGAATCTGCACTTATGAGGGTTCAGTGATGCTAAGGGATCATTTTGGCAACGCAGGATGGTGTCCCAAGCCAGTGGCTGGCATAGCCCAGCTTCGATGGGGCAAGGGCTGATCTCTGTGGAAGCAGAACAGAAAGCCAAACTAAACAGCTAATGCAGCAGTGAGTGTTTCCCGTTGGATGGGCAAAGGGAGCACATACAGAACATTGTGCTCTCTAACCCATGTGGGCATGGGAAGAGACTGGAAAGGACAGAGAAGGTGTAAGAGAAGGAGTAAAATGCAGGTAAAAGCAATTGGATGTTTACCAGCACCTCTGCCCCAGCTTTCTGCAGTTGCAGCCAGTTACTCTTAATCCCCAGCCATGTTACATGGATTGCGATTGGCAATTTTGCCTCAGGAATTCCTGCATTAATAATGAGTTTTGAATTATTTTAAAAGCATAATGACCTGCAAAGTGACTGCCTGGCATTAGAAAGAAGAGCTGCTGATTGCCAGATCCTGTCTACCTTCCATGAACCAGGAAAAATACTCCTAAGAGAAATGCTGACACAGACAAACCTGATTACTGAAAGCAAGGAACAGGTGAAGAGTTCTGCTCAGTCCTGGGGCAGCTGGACATGTGCAGTCAGGTTCTGCTGGGCTGATGTCTACAGCAGGGTGGTGAATTTGGCCCCACTAGCTGTTACTGTGATGAACGGACAGGCGCAGGTACACACAACACCCCTATACCAGCTGCCCCCTAACTGTGTGAGAGCAGAAATACCTCCTGGTTTCCAGCAGTATTTTTCTGGCCTTGGGATTACTTGAGGCACAACTTTCACTTTCACATTTAGAGGCTATTCTCTATGGCCTGTCCTTCTTTAACTTTTCCTTCTACACACTGGAAAAAGGAGGAATCCTTTTCTGCTTGTCCAGAAGCCTGTTTTGTGATACCTGTGACCAGTGACTGAATTGAATGGTTTCCAGCAAAAGGCAGGTCATGTAGCCTACATTTCCCTCATTGTTTTGCCCTATGTGATCTGCTCCTGCTCGTTGGCACGCTGTTGTCAGCCTGTCTGCCCTTTGCTGCTGCATTTTTTGGGTCTCGCATGCACTGGGACACTGATTTATGAGCTCCCTCTATTTGCAATCTGTCCCCATCTGTTGGTGCTTCACCTTCTCCTCGCTGCTGTGCTTCTGGCCTTTTGTGTTTGTGTGAATCGTGAACTGAATTTGAATGTTGAGCGCTGTTTGAGTCGATGCAGATTCAGTCTGCAATTCTTATGGGTGCTCTGGCTTCCCGTTGCTGGCATGTGATTGAAATCCCATCAATGTGCTGCTCACCTGCCAGGCTCCCTGCTGGCAGTTCTTCCCTCTGCAGCCCCAGCTGCTCAATCTGTTCCCCCACAAGCTTTTGTGTTCTTTTATCCTGCAAAATTCATACCGGAAATACCCAGAAGTTGGTGCTTGCCAAGAGAAAAGTTAAACTGCAGCACTCACGAGGGTAAAAGTGTGTTCAAATAGTGCCATCACATGGACAGCCAAAGCATCTGCATTTTATCCTACACAGCTTGAATGAGAAAGCTGGAGCACTAGCTGAAAAAGTTGGGGCTGTTGAGCCTGGAGAAGAGAAGCTATGTGGAGACCTCAGAGCAGCTTCCAGTATCTGAAGGGGGCCTACAAGGATGCTGGAGAGGATGCTTCATCACGGACTGCAGTGGCAGGACAAGGGGTGATGGATTCGGACTGAAACAGGGGAAGCTCAGGTTAGATCTAAGGCAAAAGTTCTTCCCTGTGAGGGTGCTGAGGCACTGGCACAGGGTGCCCAGAGAAGCTGTGGCTGCCCCATTCCTGGCAATGTTCAAGGCCAGGTTCGACAGGGCTTGGGTGACATGGTCTGGTGTGAAGCATCACTAGACCCCATGGCAGAGGAGTGGAACTGGATGATCTTAAGGTCCTTTCCAAACCAAACCATTTTATAATTCTATGTTCAGCACAATTCTAAGGAATTAGTTCTGTCATTAGTATAACCCTGGCTTAACAGGGTAGGAGAATATGCTCGCAGTTGTCAACAACCAACCATCTGCGGGGGAAGAATAGTTTCAGTGTGGCAGTGGTAGATCTGGGTTTGAGATTGCAGATGGAAGCTGAAGGGAAACTGAAAGGCATTGCAGAGAAGATGTGGCCGCTAAATTGATGCTTGTGACTTTTCTGAGCTTTGAGTACCCTCTTCTGGAGTAACCCACACATAAAATGTGACCATTTCATTTTTCGCCTCCACAGAGAAAAGCAGCAATGGCTCTTGGCTGCCAGGGCAAACTGTAAAGCGCAACTGAAATCAGCAGGTGCAAACAGGGAATTTGGAAAGTCAAGTAAAACACACATTTTACCCTCGGGAAGTCACGAACCAAACCAAATTAATTCCCAGGTGTCTGGACGTTAATTTCTGCTAGTCCAAGTTTTGGCCCCATTTAGAACTGAAGAACCTCATCGAGTCTTCACTAACATAGCTGACATCAAGTGCATCCTTTTGTCTTTTTTGCCTCTAGGAGAAAAATGGCTTTGGCACGTGGCTAATAAATGTGCAGAGGACACTTCAGGGTTTAGTTTTGAAGGGGTGGAAGATGCTTGGAGACCTATTCTCTTTGTATGCAGGAAAGCAGAACCATCTAGCATTTATCTGCGTCAATAGTGAACCCTGATCTCTGCAGCCACATAATACAGACAAAATTGTTCTTGACCTCAAAAGACAACACCCAAATGATAAATAGTTAACTGTAGAAGACTTGGTTTAACCTGATTTGCCTTGGATATACAGTGTCTTTAGCTCCAAAGGTATTTTTTTCCTTTCCAAAACAAGTCAATTCAATTTTATTCTGGTTTATACAATTTATTTTTTCATTACTTTGTTACTAAGCCCTTATAAAAGTAAAACTGACCTCAGCAGACCTGTGAATGGAAACTTAAACAAACAGGATCAACTCTGCTCTCCTGAGACCTCACTTGGACTATTGTATACAGTTCTGGTGTCCTCAACATCAAAAGGACATGGAACTGTTGGAACAAGTCCAGAGGAGGCCACGAGGATGACCAGGGGACTGGAGCACCTCCCGTATGAAGATAGGCTGAGAAAGTTGGGGCTGTTCAGCCTGGAGAAGAGAAAGGCTGCGTGGAGACCTCAGAGCAGCTTCCAGTGTCTGAAGGAGGGCTATAGGGATGCTGGAGAGGGACTCTTCATGAGGGACTGCAGTGAATAGGACAAGGGCTAATGGGTTCAAACTGAAACAGGGGAAGTTTAGATTGGATATGAGGAGGAAGTTCTTTGCTGTAAGAGTGGTGAGGCACTGAAATGGGTTGCCCAGGGAAGCTGTGAATGCTCCATCGCTGGTGGTGTTCAAGGCCAGGTTGGACAGAGCTTTGGGTGGCATGGTTTAGTGCGAGGTGTCCCTGTCCATGGCAGCGGGTTGGAACTGGATGATCTTAAGGTCCTTTCCAACCCTAACTATTTTATAATTCTATGATTCTAACTCCATCATGAGGATGTTGAGCAGACTATGGCCTTTACTTTCTATAAATACATATTTTATCCAGTTAATAAAAACAAAGCAGACACCAAATAGATTCAAAGGAACAGATTTGGAACTATAACAAAAACTGAGGCTGTAGAAATTTCCTGTGAGAGCAGTGACCCTAGTGGTAGTAATAGACAGATAGAAATTGTATTTCAGAGAGTATTTCAATGGTGTTTACAGCAGCAAAGGCAGTAGCTGAAGCAGAGTGAAAACAAGCACAAGATCTGGTGGGAAATCCACATTCCTTAATAGTAATTGTCTGCTGTCTTCAAACATGTTAGAAGTTTTCCTTCCAAAGCTTCCTGCCAGTGCCTTTTCCCCCTGCTTGTGGCTCACCAAAGTCAAATTTTACATCATTAAATCAGAAAGTTAAATAAACTCACTGACCTGCAGTCAAGATTTCACAAGATTTCCTTCACCACCGACCACATGGAAATACTGTGTCCTAAGACTTTTGTGTGTATGTGATTAAAAAAGACAACTTTGATTCAACTCAGACTTAGAGGACTCTCCTCCAAGACATTCTGTGATGCAGAAAGTCAGGATATTCATAAAAGGGAAGCATTTGCTACCAGGTTTAGCTTTGGGTTATTACCCTCATCCCTATTAGCAGGACATGCTACAGCATACATGTATGGCTCTGTATCTGTGCCAGGATTCAAGAGCAGAATGAAAACCAGTTATCAAAAAGGATACCTATGCTCAGAAATCTTATTCAGGGCAATATTCAACAACAGGTGATTCACCACATAATTTCAAAGTTTTAGAAACACATGCTGGCCACACCATCTTGATATAAAAGTTCTACTTCTAACAACAATGGCAATACTCATCATAAGAAAGTGCTGCAGAAAAAAGTAGGTGGAAAGATTGAAATCTAGTTTTAAAGCATTCAGTCTCAATGTGTTGTACCTTGTCCCCAAGAGCTGCTCAAGATCTCTGCTTGCATTCCTTATCGTTTCCTTTTCAAACAGCTTAGATAACTGTTCTCAGGCTTGGAAACTTCTTATTATAACATGCATTAGCCTTGGAGAGCTCCTGTAACACATCAAACAAAAGATGTGTTAGAGAGAAAGTGGTTGTACTCTCACAGAGATCTCAGCACTACTGGGTTTCCCTGGCTCCTGAACACTGTGAAGCACCCATCTTAGGCTAAACCTTAGGTGGTCTCTTTTGCACCCAGCGGTGCCTGCTTCATTACCAGGTCCTCGAGTTACTACAATGTACCACCTTTCTGAAGGGTCCTACTTTGTCGCTTGTGTGTAGAACTCTAATGGAGATGGATTGATGCTATCAGGCATCATGTTAGAATACTCTGCATTTCTAGAAACAGAAAAGTCAGGAGATCACATTATGTGTGATCCCGTTTCTTCACAGGCTCTTGGAAGAGCCTACAGAGGCTGAGAAAGTCGCTTTTCTCATTAGTCTGGGCACCTTCGAGTTGAGTTTTCATTCATGAGCAAGACCTTATACAATAAAAATTCCCTTGTGCTATTGTCGTAAGAGCACAAGCAGGTCTGTGACAACTCGTGTGCAGGACATTCTTCGTGCCTACAACAGCACACAACATCTGATTTATGTTAGATGAGGCACAGGGAGGTTGCTGTAATGAATGATAAAGATTGTAGTTCTGTTTTTCACCTTGCCTTTGTGTAAGTTGAGATAAATACTTGTATAATAAGTCTTAAATGAATAGCTGAAACATTTGAGAGAGCATAATATACTCGGTGTATATATGCTTGGAGTTTTATATCTTTCTGCATACATTATGTATTTCTTGTAGGTAAGTGTGTTGACTGTTCAGGTATAGAAGTAACAAATTTATTAGGGGGATATAAGACCATACATCCCTCTTAGGTATGTCATGAATTTCTTGCCCATGTCATGAAGACAAACAAACCAACAACCCAAATATCAGGCTGTGAATATCCTTTGTGTTTACCTTGCATACTTGCACTCACAAGAGGACTTGTGTCTTCAATGACATCTACAAATGCTTCAGAATAGCTACAGCGTAGGGTGATTATTACATCTCATCTGTGGTATGAAAGTTTCATAACTCACAAGTGTCACAAATGCCTTCAGAGTCTGCAAGTTATTAATGTCTGTTGTGAAGAAAAAAATTATTTTTTACTCATGAAATATTCAACTTACCTTATGAGCAATATTTTTTATGGATCACCTTTCCAGTAATAGCAGGCAGCTAATCTATATAACTCGCAGGAAATTTCTTCCCATGTCTAAGGCAATTTTTTTGTCAGCTGCCTCATATTTCAGTTTCTGCAGATACAGAGTGCAAAAGGAGTCACATCTCTGTACATTCAACACCCTGAAGATATTGGATTTTATTAAGATCTCAGCTTTTATTTAAAGCAAGGTTAACAACTAGTCCTAACTCATTTCAGTTAGCCTACAGGAACAGAAGTCAATGCTGAAGAACAGTTTGAACTAGTTTGAGGAGTTGTTAAAGCATTTCAGCCTTCTTATTAGGTTGGTCACTCTTGAGGACATGAGTATACCATGTAAAAAAGGACTGAGCAGAAACACTTGGTGTCTCACCGCATGATCCCTGGCACTGAAAGCAGCACAGCAATATTCCTGCAGCCTGTTGGGCTAAGCAGGCTCTGGCAATGCTGGTGGAGAGAGGGCAGCAAACCAGCCTGAGTACCAGATTAACACAGCAATACTGTCTCTGGGGCTTGAGCTGGTACCTCTGCATGCACAATCTTCTCTTCAAAGGAAAGTGGTTACTTGGGGGTCTCAAATGCTGCATTGTATTTTATATTATAATTTATTTAATATAATATTATTTATTATAATATTTTAATAATAATTATTTATATTTATATATGATTATTTTGCAGGTCTCAAATGCTGCATTGTATTTGGTAGGGATATCTGGAAAGTGAGGTTTTCTGCGACAACAGAGGGGAGCTAGTGGCTAGTTGCATGTCAAAAGTCATCCTCCCCTGAGAGAAAATAGAAGACAACCATGGAATGGTTTGGGTTGCAAGGGAGCTTAAAGCTCCTCCAGCTCCAACCCCTGCCACAGGCAGGGACACCTTCCACTAGAGCAGCTTGCTCCAAACCCCTGTGTCCAATCTGGCCTTGAGCATTGCAGGGATGGGGCAGCCACAGCTTCCTTGGGCAAGTAACAGATTTATTTTTCTGTCAGAGAAATAACCTTGAGAAACCAGCAATTCGGTCATTAGCAGAGCCACATCCAGACGAGCACCGGAGTTGAGCCTGGTAACACGTGCGAACAGGAAGAGAAGAACACAGGAATCCTCCTTATGGTGGCAATGCTTCCTTTAGACCATTACTTATAAGTTAATTCATGATAAAGTTAATCATGTATTTCACCTGCCTGAACCGCTCGTCTCGAGGCGCCTGAAGAAAACTCTATTTCCCATGATGCCCCGGTGCTTTGGGGCGGGCTCGGAGAGGAGCCAATCAGGAAGGGCGTAGCGCAGGGCTTGGCCAATGGGGAGGAAGCTGACGGCGGTTGGGGGTTTAAATTTTGAAGGCGGTTGGGATGGGTTTTGCCGTTGCTGCGCGGGTCTCCTCGGGATCTCCGCGCGCGGGCTGAGGGACGGGGAGCGGAGCTCTCAGTGGCGAGCCGCTGGTCTGGAGCCGCGTAGAGAGCGGCTTCTCCTCCCGCTCTGCGGTAACGAGCAGCCTGCACGCGGTGGGGGAAAGTCTCCGCCGGGCATCGCCTCACCGCACGGTCGAGACTCGCCTGTGCTACCAGCCGCCTGCAACGACTCGTAGGTGAGGAGCTGGAGGGGTGTGACTCAGTTCAGGGTGCTGCTGGGGCGCGCCTCGCCAGCCTCAGGGGGTGGTAGCCTCGGGGAGGGAAGGGAGCACGCAGGTGAGGAGGGAAACGGTTTAAACTTAGTAGCCTTAGCTGCTGCCATCACCTGCCTGAGGTTCTTGGGTGTAGAGAAGTGCTTAGCTCTTGTTCTGTGTAATTTCCATGGAGGGGAGTTATGTTCTCAGTTGCCTCTAAAAGTTCGGGACCTGACCTGTGTGCTGATGGCTGCCAGAAAGAGAGTGGTGGATCCGCCAATTAAACCAGCTATGCCACATTTCGGTTTTACCGTACTTAATGACTCAATTCTGCGGTTTTTATGTCCTTAAAGCAGAGGCTGTCATGTCACAGGACTGCAGCGATGAGTGGGAGCTCAGCAAGGAGAATGTGCAGCCCCTGCGGCAGGGCCGTGTCATGTCCACCTTGCAGGAAGCCCTGGCTCAGCAGGAGACTTCCATCCACACTGCTGTTCAGCTCAAAAAACAGTGAGCCGGGTTTTGACACCTTTCCTCTCATCTTCCTGCCTCTTACTCCTGTTTTATGTGTCTTATTTAACTCTACTGATCTCGTAGGCATTAAGAAGAGCATAAAAGTACTGGATAGTCTGTGCTACTATCACACTCCAGGTATTTAGGACTAATGCTGTGAGTGTTATACAGTAGACTATTTGTAAGTTTGTAACAGCACTCAAACAGCAAACACTAGGGAGATTCAGCTGTGTACTTCTAAATGTATTCATTAATTAAAATACTTAAAGGCTACAAGGAGAAGAGTGCTTTTTTGTCGTTCCTATAATATTCTATTGCAGCAGACTCATTTTTAGGAGGTAATTATTTCCTACTATCAGAATGTAGGCACAACACAGTTACCTCTATACGTTTTGTCTGGATTGCAAAGGCTGAATGGGTGAAGTCAGCTTGGGTCTGGTCTGTCTTGTTCACGGTATTCCATGGATACAGCTGTATGACTTCAGGGGGCATCTGTGTCCTAAAGCTATTCAGTTACATTCCTACTGGCGGATGCTCTAATGTTCATGCCCTGTGAAGGCCAAGTTTACTTTGTGAAGAGTCTGCATAGTTGTCTGTGCTATATTGTCAGAATTGGAAGTGCTGGTGCTTGTCATGCTGAACCATCTGGGTGATTTCCTGTAAAGTCAGCAGTGTCTGTGATCACTTGTCAGCTGGATCTGGATATATTTTTTATGGAAAGCTAAGGAGTTATTATTTTATAGGGATTTGTAAGAGGGTTTGTCCAACTTGATTCATGTTTGTGAGGTGTGATGATTGGGCAGAACCTTCCAGTAAGAAGGAGCTGGGGAGCTCTAGAGGGTCAATTCAGAGCCAATGCTAAATGCAAACTACTGTTCTTATCCAACTCAAACTGTGTTTTTCTGTCTTAATGTGCTTCCTGAGGGAGAAGTCATCATATTGTAGGGGTAGAATGATGTACAGGAGTTGAAGAATGAGACAAGATGATGGCTGTCAGTCTGGCCACTTAAATGTTTTCACTGTGTTCTCTGGTACAGTTCTACAGTTGTCTATCATCAGGCTTTTCCATCCACCTGTGTGTGTTCCAACCTCCTTCTATACTTAAATAAGAGATGCTTCATGCAAAAATGAACCTTCACAATATATGTCTGCTAATAACCCTTCATAACAGAACATTCTGTCACGAGAGACCATATAAGCTCTGTGATAGTAAAAATTCTTGGAAGTAATCTTTGGAAAAATGCATATGTTATTGTTAAATAATGATACATTTCCCAGCACTTTCATTTTGAAGAAGGGTGTAAAAGCTTTTTATTCTTTTTCATTAATTTTTAATTTTTTACTTTTTATTATTTTTCTATTATTCTAGTGTCAGTGAAAGCTCATCTAAATATATGCTAACTCAGCCTTTCTTTTAATATGCCTACAAAGTGGTATAAGTGAGAGTGATGGTCTTAGCTTATCGTGTAGAACACATCTCTGCGTTTATGCACCTTATTTATTTGATTCATGTTTCCTTTTCTAGGGAGTTTGAATCCAAAATCCGATTTTACTCTGGAGATGATCCACTGGATGTCTGGGATCGGTGAGTTCCCTTTTCTTTCAGAAGAAAGAATAGAAAGGTCAGATATCCTTCTAAAAGGTTGGGGAAAATATTCTATTTTAATAAGATTTTATGCCAGTTTTTTTATGTTGTGTTTCAGTACGATGGCTGATTGTTTTCTAAATATCCATGTGTTGCACAGAAACAGAAGCCTTGTATCTTACTCAGAACTGACTTCCTATTTATATATCCCATCTGTAGGTACATCAAGTGGACAGAGCAAACCTTCCCCCAGGGTGGAAAGGAGAGCAATCTGCCTGCATTACTGGAAAGAGCAGTGAAAGCTCTAAATGAGCAGAAACAATATTACAAAGATCCCCGTTATCTTAACCTCTGGCTTAAGTTTGTATGTGTTTTGTTAATATTTTGGGTGGTGCTTGTTCTTGGTATTATGTCATTTGTACACAGTTAAGCTGGTTTTTGTAACAACAGTGTCAAAGCATATATTGTACAACTGGTTAAATATTAGAAGTATCTGCAAATGCTGCCTACTCCTGAATTCCACTTGTCATTTTCAGTAGGATATTCAGTCCTTTTTAGGGTCATTCAGTTTGGACAGCTAAAAACTACACAAATTTTGTTTTGGAAAGCTAGTGTGAATGAGTAGAGCTTGATTATTTAAGGATGAAAGTTCCAGTTTAGATGCTATTTCTGTCCTACCAGGTATTTTAATTTCTGTCTTGTATCAACATCTTGTGTTTAAGCAAAACCAACCTGAGTGTGATCTGGTCTTGCCCTGTCTCTGCATTGCTACAATTTTTGTTGTTCTTGTTGTCTTAAAACAGCTTTTCTCCAGTTTTAGACTCCTGAGCTGATTTACCATTTCCAAAACTGCTAAGAAATATGTTGTACTTTGCCTAAAGCTAAAGTAACTATTAGGAATGCTAGCATGATATAGTTCAATCATAGAATTTTATCAGATAAAAAAAAAAACTTAAGAAATGACTGACTTCAACTCTGTAGGCTAAAAGTAATGGATTGGTAATAACATTTGCAAAGACAAACAGACAGTAGGTTTTTGTTGCTATCATTCTATTGAATCCTTTGTTTAGCTTTATATGCTGTGTATGTCCTGATCTTACTGCTGCTCCTGTAAGACTTGTATTGAAATTGGAATCTCTTGAAGTCCTATTACTGAAATACTTCTCTTGTTTCAGGGAAATTACTGTAATGAGCCTTTGGATCTGTACAGTTACCTCCACAGCCAGGAAATTGGCACAACACTGGCACTACTCTACATCACATGGGCAGAAGTACTGGAGGCTAGAGGAAGCTTTAAGAAAGCAGATCTGATACTCCAGGAAGGCCTTCAGCGCAAGGCTGAGCCTTTGGACAGGCTCCAGTCCCATCACAGGTAAGCTTCCAGCTAAAGGGAAGAAGTTTTACATAGTTCCATGGATCCCTGGCGCAGTGAAGTTGATGCTGACTTCTGAAGTATCTTCTCAGGCAGTTTCAGACCCGTGTTTCTCGTCAAACACTACTGGGACTTGAGGAAACTCCTGATGAAGAAGAGACAGGTCTTCTGGAAGCTGCAGAACCTCAGAGAACCTCACTGGCAGATCTAAAAGGCAGGGGGAAGAAAAAAGTGAGAGCCCCAATCAGCCGTGTAGGAGATGCACTTAGAGGTATATTCAGTTGCTGAAGCAACATATTACTGGGAGAGTTGTAACTCTGTGGGATTTGCACTTGAGTGTGATAATTAATTTGCATAAATCTTTTTGCTTATAGCCACAAACCGAACCAGAAGCTTCCACACTCCAGCTTCTCAGCAGCTTTCCAGCAATCCAGGTTTTGCTGTGTTTGATGAAAATTCAGCTTCTGGACCTGAGATTCCTGTTCTTACACCACAGCCATGGACAGCACCTCCAGCACCGAGGGCCAAGGAGAATGAATTGAGTGCAGGACCTTGGAACTCTGGCAGGGTAAGGAGTCTCAAAATGGACTGGCAAAGAAGAGGAAAGTGTAAGCTGACGACTTCTGCTCCCTGAGACAAAAGTCATCTTTTTCTCCTTTGCCTGGGATTTGTGTCTGTTTGTAAGTGCAGGTCTTCCTAGATTTTTCCTGATTAGTCTCTGACTATTCAAGCTTAGCAAGCTGATCTTGCTAGAGTAAGTTTAAAAGTCTCTCTAGGGTTGTTAAATCAAGAAATTATAGTTTTTGCTAACAAAATAATAATTGGTGGAGATGGTCTGCATGTCTGGAGGGAAGACAAGAAATAAATGTATGAGGGGAAAACATTAACCAAAGAAAGGGAGAGAAGCCAGCCACTAGTTAATTCTGGAAGAAAAAGAGTTAAATTTGTATCTAAAATACAACCTGAAGGAAGAATTTATTGCTTCTTCATATGAAAATAAGGCATGTATAGCATTCTACATGTCTGTTTTGAAGTGCATGCAAGCAAAAGAGTGGAGATCAAAGGAATTGAACTACTGTATCAATGGAATATTTATCCTGACAGTGGGGTGGCAGAAGGTAGGTTTCAGTGATTTAAGCTAATGCTGGAGAACATGAAAAGAAACAGCTGTGCTAGAGGTGTTTAAACTGTTTTAGAGAAGTGGTCCAAGATGTCATCTGAAGGAAATGAATCCTATAAAATCACTTGTTTCATAGGCTCTTAGATAACCCCCAGTGTTCCTCTGTTCTTTGTAGATTAGAGAAGAATAATCAGATGATTATTCTTTATTAGGAAAAACTAATCAGATAATGAAAAATGTTTTAAGACTGCTCAATATAGAAGTTAGTTACAAGTGAAGCTCAGAAACAAAAACTAGGATGAAGGGAGGCAGATGGCTTGAAATTTATGGAAACTGCAGGAATAATTACTACCAGATCTGAAGCAATTTGGTTAAGTGAATGGGAAAGTTGAGAAGTCGCAGGTTTAGTTTAGCTGAGAAGAATGAGGAAGAGGAATTATCAATGTGAAATTTATCAGTTGCCTGGTTCAGCTGCTTAACACATTCATTCTGGTCGCCAAATTCTCCCATATCCTTTTAATGTCTGCCCTTAGAGTTGTCTCTATTCCCCCTTTAATGAAATTCATTAGATTTTAATTAAAAGTAAATTAGATCTGTAACTAGCAGAGAGCTGAGGGTGTTCAATGCCCCTTCACTGAAGCATGGTGCTCATTCTGGCTTAGATTACAGTCAAAGAATAACCTTTTCTGAATGCTTTGAGGTACTGAAAGCTGCACTAGAGGGAAGAGGCTTTACTTGGCTATCTTCACACTGGCAGTAATAAACAAGAACAGTTTGAAAACTGGTGGAGAAAAGTCAGTTTGTGAAATATTCTCAGCATGTAACTTCTGCTTAAGAGTCTAGGGGAATTTCAAATAGTCAGATGAGAGCAGCATGTTCTCAGACTAAATTCCATTTGCCTTCTCTCAAATAATGGACCACAGAAGTTAAGGGGGTTTTGTGATGTTGGAATGGCCTCTTGAGAGGAAAATTGCGAAGTCTGGAGGTCCTTGGTGGCCAGTAGAAGGAATAGTGTTGCAGAACTAGGGCAGTCTTGGCTGAAAAGCGAGTGCTACACCTGGAAAACAGACAAGAGGAGCAACCAAGATTCCCAGCTTGATCAGCATTCCCTCAGAAACAGCAACTGGGTACTGATGAGGACATGTAGGAGGCCTGTGTCTTGCTAATTTAGGTGCTAGTGCTCAGTTGATGGTCTGTAACTGTTTCTGAATCAGCAGAATTAACCTTGGGAAAGTCTATCAGGTTTAATTTTTTTTAAATGACAAAACCTATGAATGAGCCAAACCCTGGGAAAAGGGAGATTCGGAGTATAGAGGAATGTAGAGTCTACAGGTAAACCTTTAAGCTGGTAACATTGACTTTTCCTTCCCCAGCGTCCTCGCAGCAGTGTGAATTCTGGTCCAGAAGTGTCCTACCCACTGCCCAGTTTTACCCCGTATGTGGAAGAGTCAGCTCAGCTACAAGCCATGTGAGTCTTTGCTTCAGTCTGCAGTGGGGATTGCATTTGAGATTATTGAAGTTGCTTTGAAAACTTCTGACTAATTTTGCCAAGTAGTCAAGCCTCAAAATCTGCAAGAACTTTAAGATCTGTCAGCCTGGAAGCTTTGTGCTTTAGCTGGTGGCAGAGGCTTCAGTAGAGGATGCATATGAACATGGGAAGCTCCCGGTGACCTGGCAATGTGAGCTTGCAGCCCAGAACCCCCTGTGAGCAGCAGGACGAGGGAAGGGGATTGTCCCCCTCTGCTGTGCTCTGGGGAGACCCCTACTGAAGTCATGTGTCCAGCTCTGGGGCAAAAGCACAAGAGGGACATGGAGCCGTTGGAGTGAGTCCAGAGGAGGCCATGGAGATGCTGTGAGGGCTGGAGCAGCTCTGCTCTGGAGCCAGGCTGAGAGAGCTGGGCTGGTTCAGCCTGGAGAAGAGAAGGCTCCTTAAGGGGAGACCTTAGAGCAGCTCCAGTGCCGAAAGGGGCTGAAGGAAACCTGGAGAGGGGCTTTGGGCAATGGCCTGTAGGGACAAGACAAGGAGAATGGCTTTAAGCTGCCAGAGGGGAGACTGAGATGAGCTCTTAGGCAGAAGCTCTTCCCTGGGAGGGTGCTGAGGTGCTGGCACAGGGTGCCCAGAGAAGCTGTGACTGCCCCATCCCTGGCAGTGTTCAAGGCCAGGTTGGACCCAGGGGCTTGAAGCAACCTGCTCTAATGGAACGTGTCCCTGCATGTGGCAGGAGGGTGGGACTGAATGAGCTTTAAGTTCCCTTCTGAACCAAACCATTCTGTGACTCTGTGATTCTATGATTTGGCTATTGCTGCTCATTATGTGAAAGCCTGTATCATATTTATATATGCTGATTATTTTAATAGCTTAACTCAGTGTGTTTACATGAAAACACAGTTACCTCTCTTAGGATGCTGTTTGCTATGAAAAGAGCCCCAAAGTGAGGGAGGCTTATTGCTGTTTTCCTGTACTTTGCACTTGCATCTATCCAGAGTTCTAGTCTGAAACAAGCTCTCCAGGTTTCCATGACAACAGTGTTGCTTAGGTCATGGACAAGTTTGCTGGCTTGCCTGAAATTCCCTTGCTGCTTGCGCAGTGCTCACTGAAATGCTGATAAATCCCAGGAGATGCTCTGTGTTAGAGCAGATGAAAAAACATTATTTTGCAAAGCTGCTCTCCTTTTTCTGGGGCTGCTGATGGCTGTAGAATACACACGTTCTTCCTAAGGCAGAAATGGAAGAGAGTGTTTGCTGTTACAGCCATCTTTCAGGGCTCTGCATTGTATATAATCAAAGAACAGTGCAAGGTGGCTAACAGCATGGATTTTTTTCCTGTGGGTTTTGTATGCTGCATGAGGACTACAGAATAGCCCTGGCCAAGAACATGCCATAATAAAGTTTAAGAATATGCAAAATAAGTTTCTGTCTAAACTGTAACATTTTCTTACTCCTGAAAGTCAGTGATTCCAATAGAACTGAATCTCTTGATATGCTGGTCTCTCACATGGAAAAATTATTACTTACAGAAGACAGCACCCTTACACCAGGGAGAAGGAAGGAGTGGGTGGGAAGTGTGAGCGTCGTTCTAAATTAGCTGGAAGCAACTTGAGCAGAGAGTTTGCGTGTAGTTTTATCCATGTAGCTGAAAGTTTAAAAGCAGCTTATTTTTCTGCCTTCGGATGCATTTCCTCACTATGCCCCGTGGTCACCAAATCAAATCTGAAAGTTTTGAATTGAAGCTGGAAGCATGATGCAATCATGCCATCAGTTGCCGTTGGAAATATGGGTAGAAGGACTCTGGAGGGATCTTGGTAATAAAACCCCACTCACACAAGAAAAGCTTTAAAACATACCCACCCATTAGCCTCATAATCTCCCCAATAATTTAGGGTTGTGAGTCCCTTCAGATGCGGAAGAAACCAGATGTCTTGGAACTATGCACTGTTTTCTTCCGGACTAAGTATTTACCCAAAACACATTTAACTCATATTTTTAAGGTCAGTTGTTTAGATCATCATTTATGGAGGTACAGATAATTGGTGGAGCATCTTGATTACTGGTATGTATAAAATTACAAATTCTGGTTTCTTTCCTCTGAGATCGGCTGTAGCACTTTCAAAAGCACTTTCAAGCTAAGGAGTTGCCTGCTAATGGTTCCTTCCACTGTACAGTGATGGGCTTTTAGTGTATGTTTGTTTTTTTGTAATGGGATGCTTAATTTCTGTTGCTCAGCATGCATAACATTCTGGTTGAGCAAATTCCCCCCCTTATTGCATCTTAAATCTTCTCTTTCTTTTCTTAACCTAAAATGCCAGGCTCAATCTAGTCTAAGATCTTCATTCTTTTGCGTCAAAGAATCCTAGAATTGTGTAATGGTTTGTGTTGGAAGGGAACTTAAAGCTCCTCCAGTGCCAACCACCTGTCATGGGCAGGGAAATGTACCACTTGAGCAGGCTGCTGCAACCCCTATCCAGCCTGGCCTTGAACACTACCGCTATCCTGCTATTAGCTTCTTAGATTAGCTGTGTTCTCTCCTATGCTTGCTTTTCTGTCTTACAGTGATAACTGTGTTTTCAGGACTCCCTGCAAAATTGAACCCAGTGTAAATTGGGTTTTAAGTGCTCGCAAACCAGAGAAAGAGGAGGACCCACTGCAACGAGTACAAAACTATCAGCAGGATACTCAAGAGAAGAAAGAGATGATGATGTACTGTAAAGATAAAGTTTATGCTGGAGTTGAAGAGTTTTCTTTGGAGGAGATCAGAGCTGAAATCTACAGAAAGAAAGCAAAAAAGAAAACTGAAGGTATGTTTCAAAATGTGATGATAAAACTTTCTGGGGTGGAATCAGAAAGTTGTATTTACTGCTATCAGCATAAAGCTGTTGTAGGCTTAAATTGTAGGTTTAAGCCAACAATAGTGTGTGTGTCTTTTTAAACTAATATAGTGGAATACAGTGTACTGATTTGAACTTGCTAACATGTAGAGAGAAAGCAATGTTCAGTTGGTGGGGAAAGAACTTCATGGGACTGATAACAACTAAAGAGACAGTAAATAAGATCAAGGATGCCAGCCTTCAGAGTAGCAGAATGGTGCCCAATGTGGAGTAAGACTGAAACAGAACATACAAGCAAGGACATACCAACTGCTAACTAAGCACTAGGACCTTGCAAGCATGCACAAGCACGGAGGTCATTTAGTAAATACAGTGAGGAAGACTGTTGGTGACCACCAGAGACCCTCACTTGGCTGGAAAGTGCATGCATAACTAGAATGCAAATATTATAATTAGTTATTGGAGAATCTATGAATATGCATGGTTATGCTAAATATGTGGCTGCTGTCAGCAAGTCATGGATGTGCTCACCTTTGTGAAATGGTTAACTTGTGTGCCCAGAGCTGCAGTAAAGAATGCTGCTTTCTAAAACTCAAAATTGAGTCTTAGAGAGTTTCTCTGGCTGACTTCTATGGTAACACTGTCTCTTACTGCAGCCCCTTTTCTTTCTCTACTGGGATGATTATTTAACTCTGAGGTGTAACATGTCTGACAGCTTTACATGTAAATGTGAAATGGGGAAAGAAACCAGAGGGTTTAGCACCTTTAAATGTAATTTAGACTTTAGGCACAGATGGCAGATGAAATGTGTTGTGCCATATAAGCTTTTCTTCCACAGAGGAGATGCAGGCCATAGCACAGGAGATGGATAAAATACAAAGGAAAATTGAGGAGCTGGAGAAGAAATTAAAGAATAAAGGTGATGAGCAGCAACAATCATGTGAACAGGTATTGCCCTCACTTAATTGCTCTTTTCCAAATAGCTACTCTTAAGTAAAAGTACAGAAGGAGGAATAATATCTGATATGTTTCTCTCTGGCTCACACTTCTAAAACTTTTGAAAGGATGCTTCAGTGTGTTGTACACATACACCACCTAGTAAATGAATACCTAGAGGAGTAATTCTTGTCTTGTTCCACCCCTTGTCCTCAAGCCCTATCCTTTCACTATAGGAATGTAAATCAAGGACTTTCAGTTTTGCACTCTTCCTTTAAAAGTAGTGTTAAGTTATTTAACAACTGGTCAAGATACCTTATGCTAAGGTATAAAGTTCTGAATTTTGGTAGTAAAGTTAAGTGCTTAAGGGCAAATTGCTCTTTCTTAAGCTGTCTTCATGGGTGGCCTCCTTTTAATAGAGAGAATTGGTAGTGCAAAATAAGACTGGAAAGAAGCTGGAACTAAGGAAAGAAGTGAAGGGTTGTAAAGTGGTGTGGGGTAACCCCAGCAGGCAATTAAGCATCACCCAGCCACTTGCTTACTACCCCTCAGTTGGATGGGAGAGAGAATTGAAAAGTGAGAACTCATGAACTGAGATGAAGGCAGTTCAATAGATAGACCAAAAGCTATGCATGCAAGCAAAGCAGAATAAGAAGTTCATTTGCTGCTTCCCACTGGAGCCATATGTTCAGCCATTTCTGGGAAAAAAAAACAGGGTTTCATCATGGATAATGGTTACTTGGGAAGCCAAATGCCATAATTCTGAACATTCCCCCCTTCCTCTGGATTTTATTGCTGAGCATGATGTAATACAGTGTGGAATATTCCTTTGGTCACTTGGGCTCAGCTGTCTAAGCTGTGTCCCCTCCCAGCTTGTGCAACAACAACCTCCTGCTGGGGTGGCAGCATGAAAACCAAAAGACCTTGATGCTGTGTATGCACTGCTCAGCAACAGCTGAAACACCAGTGTGTTATCCACACTACTTTGGTCAAAAATCCAAATCATAACACCATAACAGCTACTGTGAAGGAAATCCAGCTGTTCTAGTCAAGACTAGTATACAAAGCCACATCAGATTCATTTCCAAGTTTTATGCACAGTAGTATAGAATTATAAAATGGTTAGGATTGGAAGGGACCATAAAGCTCATCCAGTTCCAGCGCCCTGGAGCAGGTTGCTCGAGCCGATCCAGCCTGGCCTTGAGCACTGCCAGGGATGGGGCAGTCACAGCTTCTCTGGGCACCCTGTGCCAGTGCTTCAGCACCCTCCCAGGGAAGAGCTTCTGCCCAAGAGCTCATTCCAGTCTCCCCTCTGTCAGGTTAAAGCCCTTCATCATGTCCCTCCACGCCCTCGTCAAGAGCCCCTCTCTAGATTTCTTGTAGGCCCCTTTTAGATATTGGAAGACTGTTACAAGGTCTCTCTGGAGCCCTTTCCAGGCTCAATAACCCCAGCTCTCTCAGCCTGGCTCCAGAGCAGAGGTGCTCCAGCCCTTGCAGACCTTCATGGCCCTATGTGTTACTGTGTGTTAGTTTTGCTTTATTTTTTTCCCCTTTTCTTTGCTGCCCAGTCTTGAGCAGAGCATCTTTCAAGCAAGTATGCTTCAGTTTGTCATTGCTAGGTAGTGCTTACACCCCAGTTTTCTTATAGCTTTCAAATAACAAATTAAAGTTAATTATTTAAAGGCTTTCCTTTTTCCCAACTTCATCAGTTGGACTAATAAAGCATGTTCTCTTTCTCTCTTTCTTCCTTTCCCAATTCCAGAGCAATGCCTTAGTAGAAAACATGTTTTATTAAATTCATGCTTTGCATTTCATTATTTAAAGTTAGGTCTTTAATAAGAGTTATGTCAAAAGTTATATGCTTACATATGTCTTAGTTGCAGTATAACTAAAGTCTCCTATGAAAGTTTTATATGGCAATGAGTAAAATTACGCATTTTAACTGCACTAAGCAGAAGAATTGACTTTTTATTTTTCATGCAAGTAAAGCAAGTACAAATAAAAATGGCTGAAGATCACCGGGGCTTTAAGAACCAACACAGGGTTATCACAATGTTCTTGGAACCTTGTTGCATGGCTTGGGATTCCATCATGCTGGATCCAAAATATAGTTTTGTTTCTGCAGCCACCAGAGATAACTGAACCTTCACCTCCTTTTGGATTGCAAGGATTTACTTCTTCCAGTGCAACAGAAGTTGGGGAGAAACAGCCTCAGTTGCAAAGGTAATACAGGATTTTCTTTGCCATCAATGGGAATTTATGGTTATGAATAGTTATGAGTAACATGGATCACAAACAGCCATGTCTGCAGGCAGAATGGAATATACCCCTCAGCATCAGCCTGTAACCAAGGTCAATCTGTCTTTATGTATTTCTCTATTATTTGTCTTGAAGGCTCTTAACTTCTTCTAAGTAGCAGTGCCAGCTTGCCTTGCCTTTTTACAAAGTTTACTTAGGTTTTATAAAGTGTGTAAAATACAAGAAGCAACTTTGTGTCTCATTCACAGTGAATTCCAGGTCTCTGAAGATGCTCAGCTCCATAAACCATCTCGTTCTGAGGGTAAGTGTTCTCCTTTTTTACTGTAAAGGAGAAGGAGAAGGCAATGTTAAAGGAATTGCTCTTTCGTATGAACAGCAAGATTGGAACAAACTAAAACCGTAAGTCTAGGTGGATTAGAAGAATGAAAATGAGAATGTGCTAGTGGTGCGTTTAACCATATTTGGCAGAAGACTGAGCATCTGAGGTCACTCTCGGCAACGACTTTGAGGCAGAAGAGCTTTCTATATTTTAATAGCTGAAGAGCTTTCTTCACACTTGAATGTGTACGTGATGTGTACGTGACGTGGCCTCCATTACTTGGAGCAGATTCTCTTGGAAGGCGTGCTAAGGCACATGACAACCAACAAGGTGCTTGGTAACAGCCAGCATAGCTTCACTAAGGGGAAATCCTGCCTGACCATTTTCGTGGCCTTCTATGATGGGGCTACGGAACTGATGGACGGGGTAGAGCAGTTGATGTTTTGTCTACCTGGGCTTGTGCAAAGCGTTCGATGCTGTCCCACATGACATCCTTGTCTCTAAGTTGGAGAGACATCAATTTGATAGGTGGACCACTTGGTGGATAAAGATCTGGCTGGATGGCCGCACGCGAAGAGTAGTGCTCAGTGTCCAGCTGGAGATCAGTAATGAGTGGTGTCCCTCAGGGATTGGTGTTGGGTCCGGTCTTGTTCAACATCTTTGTCAGTGACATGGGCAGTGGGATTGAGTGTGCTTTCAGCAAGTTTGCCGATGACACCAAGCTGTGTGGTTTGGTTGATACGCTGGAGGGAAGGGATGCCATCCAGAGGGAGCTTGACATGCTTGTGAGATGGGCTGATGCCAACCTGATGAAGTTTAACCATGCCAAGTGCAAGGTCCTACAGCTGGGTGGGAGCAATGCCAGGCACAGCTCCAGGTTGGGCAGGGAAGAGATTCAGAGCAGCCCTGAAGAGAAGGACTTGGGGGTGTTGGTCAATGAGAAAATGAACATGAGGGGGCAGCAGTGTGCACTCGCAGGCCAGAAACCAACCGTATCCTGAGCTGCATCCAAAGGAGCGTGACCAGCAGGTCGAGGGAGCTGATCCTGCCCCTCTGCTCTGCTCTGTGAGACCTCACTTGGGAGCATTGTGTGCAGTTCTGGGGTCCTCAACATCAAAAGGACATGGAACTGTTGAAACAAGTCCAGAGGAGGCCATGAGGATGATCAGGGACTGGAGCACCTCCTGTATGAAGATAGGATGAGAAAGTTGGGGCTGTTCAACCTGGAGAAGAGAAGCCTGCGTGGAGACCTCAGAGCAGCCTTCCAGTATCTGAAGGGGGCCTATAGGGATGCTGGGGAGGGACTCTTCATGAGGGACTGCAGCGATAGGACAAGGGCTAATGGGTTCAAACTGAAACAGGGGAAGTTTAGATTGGATATGAGGAAGAAGTTCTTTACTGTGAGGGTGGTGAGGCACTGGAATGAGTTGCCTAGGGAAGCTGTGAATGCTCCATTGCTGGCGGTGTTCAAGGCTGGTTTGGACAGAGCCTTGGGTAACATGGTTTAGTGGGAGATGTCCCTGCCCATGGCAAGGAGGTTGGAACTGGATGATCTTAAGGTCCTTTCCAACCCTGACTATTATGTGGTTCTACGTAATGTAATGCTGGGTGAAACCCCAGCCTTTTTAAACAGGGTTTTTTGATGTCTGTTCTGTAGCATCCTGCTAGTACTAATATTTATAGGGCTGTGTATTAAGTGTTTTCAGTTCCTTTGGATACATGGTTGTGGAAAGCTTGTTGGTTTGCTCTAGTGTGAAGGGCCCCTGCCCATGGCAGGATGTTGGAACTGGATGAGCTGGAAGTCCTTTCCAACCCACACCATTCCATAATTCTATGACTTTATGATTCTGTAATTGAATAGAGCCTCTTGGTTTTCCATTACAGATGTTGGTCTCCTTCCCTCACAGGATCCTCCTGCATTTTTCACCATATTTGATGAATCCTCTACTTTGTCAAATCAGAATATAAGGTAGAATTATTCAAGATCTAGATTTCAGAGGGAGGGAAACTGAAATACGAAACCTCTTTGTGTGGCAGCTGAAATACTGTACAGTTTCTTATATGGATGTGGGGTGGCTTTTGTGTTTATTGTTTTATATCATTACTCTGCTTGGGACGTTCATGATGAGGAAATACTCTCCTGTTGTTTCTTTCCAGTTAACAGCTATTTAAGCTACTATGTAAACTCTTTGTTCTGGAGAGCTGTATGTATTGCACATTACTGATAGTTCTGTAGCTTGTAGTAGAAAGTGATTGAAACTGTTGGTAGACTTGAGACTCTCCTGAGAATATCTGTTGAAGGTCAGAAGCTCCTCTGATAAATGTTTAATGGAATGTAACTTTATCTTAGCTGTTCAGCAGATCATGCACAGAAAAGTGCCCGGTGCCCTCTTGCTGTTCATAAACCTTCAGATTCTCTACCTGCAAATGAGATCGTGTCACCAGAAGCCTGTGTAAGGAAACAGTTTCTCCTGTATCTGATTTCCTGTTGCAGAGGAAACCAACAGAATGTTCTGCTGTTGAATTGAGTGAGATTGGCTGGACTGACATGATGTGCCACAAGCAAGGATGTGCAACTTCTGTCTGGCATGGCAGTACTTGAATTGGGTGATGTTAAGGTTATGCTGGAGAAGCTTCATGATTTTATTAGGCTTTAAGGTGGCCAATACACTAATTGTATATAGTTCTGCTTTACGTGTTCTGTGCGTCTTTGATGCCCAGCATTTTAGTAAATACTTTAATGGCTGGACTTGATCTTAAAGGTCTTTTCTAACCTAGTTGATTCTATAGTTCTATATATTCCAACCCTAACTATTCTGTGATTCTATGATTCTAATAATGAGCTTATAACTGAACTGAAATAGACTTCTGCAGTGCTAAATGCTAAGTAGCCTTTAGCAGTTCACAGCAGCTCTGCAGTGCTCTAGAGGGTAACACAGCTACTCTTTCTAGTTGGGAAAAAATGTGCAATTACAGTGAGGGTTTAATGACTCAATTGTAATGAGCAATGGAAGTAGAGTATGTGAAGACTGAGTGTCAGATCCTTGTTGAAAGGTGCTGGGGTGGAAGAAAGGGGAGAGAATTGTTTAGCTTTTAAATGGAAGAAAGATATGAGAGATTTTTTTTGTCACTATCTGTCTGCTTTTTTTTCAGGATGAGCTGAATGGAATTGAACCTTTGGCTGAAGATGCAATTGTGACAGGTTCCTACAAGAACCAAACCATTTGTGCCAACCCAGAAGACACATGTGACTTTGTTAGGGCTGCCCATCTGGCTTCAACACCCTTTCATGGGGTGGTAGGTCAGAGAACCCCAGATCCTGGTCCCTCCCAGAGTGTTCTGAAGGGAAACTGTCCAGAAGCTAAGAGCACACCCCCGAATCAAGAAATGCTGGTCTGTGAGGGAGTGTACAATGAACCTCTGTGTGTAAATAAACTGAGGTAAGTAACGACAAAGTGTCTTAAGCCCCTTTTCCTGTCTTTGGTTGTGCTTTTACTGTTCTGTCATTGAAGAAACAATTTCCTGAAGAGATCAGGATATACTGAGGACAGACGTTTGTCTAGCTCGGGGTCCATTTTGGCTCAAGCAGGTTTAAGAGGCAATAGCAAAGCCTACTTGGCTTTCCAGCATTACTGCTGCAGGACTTAACTCCATGCTTTTCCTACCAAATAAATTGCAAAGAAATTAATAAACTCATTGTCTTTGGAAGCAGAGATTAAAAGTAGACTCATCAGTTCCTTTTCTATTTGCGTGCTGCTGTAATTATTCTAGTATATATAAAATGCATCTGGTGATTATGGCTTAACTCCTACAGCAGAGAAAAGCTGGAGAGAAGGAAAAAACCTGTCAAACAACCTCCTGTTTCTTACTGTAAAGAAAAAAGCATCTGTTGGGGGGGGTGTCTCAATTTAGAAGAGTCTCATTTGCTAGCTCTTGGTATGTACACACATAGACCATGCTGAAGGTGTTTGCTTACTTGGCAAGTTTCCTGATTATAGCTGGAAAGAAAGAGCAAGAGTTATTTCCCACCCAACTCTCCACCGCTTTAAAAGCACTGTAGGTCTGAATTTTGGCAGTGGAGTAAGAAACAGTATTTCCTTTGTTGTAGCAGTTGTATTTAATGGGAGAGAACATAAAAGTCATCTGTAGACTAAGATTCTGAGTGTAAACAATCAGCTCAAACTAAGCTCTGACATAACTACTGGCTTTCCACTAGGATAGGAAAGGACTTTGTGCTAAAAAGAAGCCATGGGGTGCCCTGTATCCTTTCAGAATCATGAGGCTGGTGTTGTCTGGACATTGTATCTTCTGCAAACCTGACTAACTTGCCTTCATTTACAGCCCAATCATGGAAGCAAGCCTGGAAGATACTCACTCGTCAGGTGGTTCTGTCTCCTCAGGATCATCTCTTTCCTCTGTTACACAAATATCTACTATGAAACACCTGCATATCCCTCAGAAACTGGAACTTGCCCACAGTTTCCCTGCTGAAACGGCTGCTGATTCTGGAGGGATCAGTGAAAACACTAGTGGTTAGTACTAAACCGAGTTGAACTCCCAACAAAACTTGCAACTGTTGCTAAACTATGCTGCTTTCTCTATATTTAGTATCTCCTGCTCTGCTTTCTGCGTATTTCCTGTTACTTTGACTTGTGACTGAACTTGTGTCTCTGTTGTCAGAGCAGCAGTGAGGTGTACAGCAAGCAAAAGTTATGAAATATTTACATAAAATATTACACCCAAAAGATGTCAATATTAAGGTGATGGAGAAGTTACTTCAGGTATTCAAGCAGAGGATGCATAGGTGTAGTGAGGTTGAATTCTGAAGTAAAAAACTTGGACTGGAGAAGAGAAGGCTCGGGGGGACCTTATTGCTCTCTGCAACTGACAGGAAGGACCTAGTGAGGTGGGGTTGGTCTCTTCTCCCAAGGAACCAAGGGGTAAGACAAGAGGAAATGGCCTCAAGCTGCACCAGGAGAGGTTTAGACTGGAGATTAGGAACAATTTCTTCCCCCAGAGTGTTGTCAAGCACTGGAACAGGCTGCCCAGGGCAGTGGTGGAGTTATCCTCCCTGAGGGGAGGTATTAAAAGATACGTGGATGTGGCTTTTGGGGACATGGTTTAGTGATGGCCTTGGCAGTGCTGGGTTTAGGGTTGAACACAATGACCTTAAAGGACTTTTTGAACATAACAGATTCTATGACTGGACATTAGTGAGTTTCTAAGACAGCTTTGTTTTATCTTGATTGTTTTCTCTGTAATCACACTGTGTTCTCCTGATAAGCCCCACACTGAAAAAGGTGAATATGAATTTATAGAACTTATAGTTGCATGTTTGGCTTTAAATTTGCTTTCTTAACTTTGCTGTAAACTATTGTGCTACTTCACAATATCCTTCTTTTTCCTATTGAAGGAAAACAATACTGCTATTTATGTAGTTAATGTTTTCTTTTCACTCTTTTTAACTGAAGATACTTGTTTCTCTCTCTTATAAACCTTTATATTACAGTTAGGAAAGGAATGGTCACAGAAAGCCTTCAAAGTCTGGCCTGTAGAATTAGGTTTGCATTGAGCGATGGTTTTCAAGGTGTTTCAGCTGCTTTAACTCCTTTGATTTTGGTTTATGATATTTTGATTAGAATTGTGCATCTGATGAAGCATGCTTAAAGCCTGGAATGAAAGTATGATTAGAAGAAGAGTCTTGTCACTGATACAGCTGAAGTACTTTGGATAGCTCTTATGCTCATTTTCTTTATCGTATGCTCTAATCTTTAGAGCAAAATGAAGAATCCTTACAGATTCTTTTCAGGAAAAGGCACGTCTTCAGATGTTTTAATGGTCTTTTTCTTGAACTTTTGATCATTCCTGTTGCTTTTTTATCTTGCTTTCTGTACAGCTCCCTTGAACTGCAGTTCTCAGCCTGGAGGTAATGATTCTACTGAGGACTCCTTAGTGCTGCATAGAGCAGGAAAATTACTTCAGATATCTGTCGGCTTATTCCTGTACAATAAGCCATTAATTTCAGAGATTTTAGGATGATAAATTATTAGAACACCTATTTAGCCTTTAACCTACAGTGTTTTCTGGATCTACTTTCATGGAATTACTTCCCGAGCAATACCTTTACTTGCAATGCTTTTCAAATAAGTATAGGAGTAGGTAATGGCACTGACTCTCACCTTTGTGCAATGAAAGCTTGAAACGCTGTCACCCATTACTGATCATAGTCTTTGGGAGGGGAAGGCAGTAGAAGCCATCTAGTTCTGCTGTGGTTTAATCTGCCTGATCGTTTGAGAGAAACCCCTTTCTGGCCACCTTGTACAGACGAACTCGCCTACTGAAGGATTTTCTTTGTTCTGGCTATTATGCAGAAAGATAAACCCAGATGTGCATGTAATTATTTTATGTGTCTTCCTGGAGGTAAAACCATTAGATTCTTAATATTTCAGTGAGCAGCAGAGTTGGAGCCCTGCTTTGTTTTCCTTTTCTAATGTAAATTCCCTGCTGTATTCAAAGGCGTAATTTTTAATAAACCCCTTCATTTAAAAATCACAAACTGACCACTTGCCCTGGACATAGAGTGTTCATTTGCCAAATGCATTTGATTTCTGCCATGGCTGAGCAGACTTACCTAATAGAAATCAGAGCTTTCTCTTGTGAAAGATAACATTTTGCATGACACCAGAATAGAGCCATTGAGACCTCAGAGGAGATGGTGTATAAGGTTGTTCCAGAGATGAGCATTATGTTCATTTCACAGAACAAGAAGCTATTGGAAAGAGATGAATTGACTTGCTGGAAGGTGATGCAGTGAATCAGTAGGCAGATAGAAAGGTTCCAATACTTGAGTTATTTTTTTTCCTCATCTCTTTCTATTACTTGTCTTTAGTAGGTGATGATGCAACTCAGATCCTGTGGAGCATTGAACAGCGTAAGAAGCTTTTAGATCCTATGCCAGAAACACTGACTGCTTCTCCCTACTTCCATCTGGAGACTAGCCCTCTGCCTATCATGCAGCTTGAGAAAAATGTGGAGCTAGGTGGGTATGGCAGAACCACAGTGCAGGGGATCCATTTGTGTTCTGCTTGCTTTGAAATATTCTTCATGTTCACCCTCTCTCATTTTGTGTGGTGTAGATGGGGAATAACTTGAGCATCCTGGGTAAGTGTGTCTGCTGTGACAGCTCATGAATGTAAACTTTCATAACAGGGAATGACACATACTGCATCAAGTGGGAATATTGGACCAAGGAAGAAAACAAGATGTTTTTTGCCATTCCAGCTAACATTCCCCAGTTGGATGCAAAGGGATTTGCAATAAAGGTAACACATGACGGTATTATACAAGGAGTGTGAAATGTTAACATCTCCTCAGCCAATACAAAGTAAAATGTAGCAAGTTCTATCTTAATTTCTGAATTCCATGCATGAAACTTGTTTCTTCAAGTCCTCTTTCTCATTGTTTGTATAGATTAAAACATTCTGACTGTGGAAAATATCATCTTCAGTAAAGTGAGGAGGAAAAAAAGAAGAATATGAAGATGAGCAATTTTTACTTTATTCCAAAAATCAGTATTCTTTTTCTGTGCCTTCTTCTAGGTGTATTCTCAGCCCATACCTTGGGATTTTTATATCACCCTTGAGTTACAGGAGCGTTTGAATGCTGACTTTGACCAGAACTTCAGTGAGAACTGCTGCTGTTACCTGTTCCAGGATGGCTGTGCTGTTTTGCACAGGGATATCAATCGCTTCACACTTGGGGTCAGTACAGCCAAAGAAAGTGCAGCAGTAGATGATGTGAACTCTTGCATAGGTACCCTTAGTGAGTTGTTTGGCATTATGCTTATTGCTGAAGATGGGTTTAATCCTGCAATCTAGATCCCCTGGCTTGTGCTTTATCTATATACAAGTAAGAAGTGTCCATTATCACCTTAGTTGGAGCTGGTTTCTCATTCATGGATGCTGTGCTTCAGAGACAAACTTGAACCAATTTTTCACATTTCCTTTATTCATGAATGATAAACAACCTTAGCCAAGAGCCACATGTTATTCCACAATGGTTGCACCTAAAACTCTTGTTTAACTTGACATTTATCAGTGACTTACTCTAGTCTGCTGTAGTGAGGTCGTAGTGTCTTGCTGAAGGACTTACATTTTAAATAAAGCAAGGATATTTTGACTTGTTGCATGTAAGTAGGATGCAAATTAAAAAGTGATTTCAGTCTCCTCTTGATCTTTTGTCCACCTCTGAATAATAGTGTCTCTTAAGGACTCATTCTGCTTCTAATTCTGGCTGGGCTGATCATAGGCAAAATCTGATTATAGAATTTGGGGTAGGACTTATCTCTGTACAGATGAGTAAGGGGAAAAAAGGTGAGCTATAAATATTTCACTTCATCTAAGGGCATAATAGATACATGTTTATTCCTTCCTTTCAGGATATTATCCGTGGCTCTAAGACCATCACAGAGGAAGTTATCCTACTGGTTGTTTATAATCTTCTTGGTGTGGTAGAGAAGCTCCACAATGCAGAGGTTGTCCATGGAGATCTGAATCCAGATGTGTTCTTTCTGGGAGACAGGTTTGTCTCTTTGGATGAATACGGGAGGAGATATAATACTTTTGCTACTTACTGCTCTTGTGCTTTTGTAACTTCCCCTCTTTAGCTGGGGAACTGGTATTGCAGACCAGGGGTTTTTAGGCTACAGTGTGTCCTGAAGATAGTGAAAACACTTTGCTTAGGAGTTAACCTTTCTTGCTTATTTCTGTGGGAATAGTATACAGTGATATTGGGAAACTTGCAATAGCAAAACCATTTTCTTAGTGTCTGTGTTCTCAAGACTCTACTTTAGCAATGTACTGGATGTTGGTAAATAACTTCCCTTCTGGTTTTATGTAGCTGAAACCCAGGAGATTAGAAGACAAAAGGCAGGTGGGACTGGAATATCCAGGCACTCTCTGCAGCAGATTGCTCACCCTCTACTACAGTCCAGCTTGTAACATGATGCACAGATCTGGCTTTCTTCTCCACTCAATTTCCCATAATATGTTATCAAAGTCACATATCCCTTGGAATGTGGTCTGTGAACTAAGTGTGGGAAGACAGGAACTTTTAATGTCTAATGATTCAGATGGAATTCTGTTAGAAGAAATTCATTGTTCTTAGCCTTCACTGATAGATTAAAAATAGCTATTAACTTGAAATTAGTCATGTAACATGTATAGCCAATATATTCTACTTATAATGCATTTTATTTATACAAGTTATTATAGGCATGAAATATATATATTATATATAATTAATTTATAAATGACACATATGTACTACTGAAGTTCTATTACTTTCTTCCCACACCCCAATGGACTACCTTGCACACCCCTTAGGGTCCTCTTTTGGAAGTCACTGATCTAACAGGGGCTGATGGGCTTGGATACTTCCTACTGGATTTCTCTGTGGTGAATACAAACCAAACTAAATCACAGAAAGTGAGGATAATGCATAAACTATGCTGGGACAAGTGCATAGTGTAAGTGCAGTGCACTGTCATAATATAGATCATACAGTATCATACAGATACTCCTCATTGCCCTTCCTGTTTGCCCTTAGAGTGGGGACTAAGGAAGGTTTATAAAAGTATTACAAAGCTTAATTCTTTCTTGCGTAAGTATTCTGAGATCTTGAAGGAGAGGGAGAGGTGCTAAAGTTATGCTATTCTGTTCTACCAACTAAAGTTTGGATAACTGACATATCAAAACAGCATCATCTTTAACCTTTTAATGCTTCCCCATTGCTTATGCTGGAGACACTGGCACGATCTCTAAGCTTCAGGCTGCCGCCTGGTTCTTCCCCATCCAGGGGTAGTCCCTTCAGCAGTAGTTCTTAAGCTAGCCATCAGAGGGGAGCATTGACATGGCTAAGCCTCACCTGCACTGCACTCACATTTCATTTCATAAACTTTGTTGGGTTGTCTTATACTTCATTTGCTCCCTCTTCTCAGGATCTGTGATCCATTTGCTAATGAGGAGATGATGAGAGCTCTGAAGATAGTGGATTTCTCTCACAGTCTGGATTTGAGATTGCAATCTCAAGTAAGCTTGCCCAACAGCTTTCCCATATCCCAGACTCCTCATGGACAACAGCTTCTGGCGAAGTGTCCTTCTCTATACCAGGTGAGTCTGTATTTAGAAGGACATCTTAGTTTCTGTGTTTCCTTTACAAAATCCCTTATTTTCTTAAGTTATATTTTGCAAGTGCTGTGGAAAGCTCTGATCAATAAATATTGAATGAAGAGAAATGCATACGTTTGTTGTAATTGCAGGTAGACTTGGTTGCCATTGCAGATATAGTCCATTTGATGCTGTTTGGGGATCATATCCAGGTCTATCAAGAGGATTCCATCTGGAAAATCAGCCAAAATGTATCAAAGTAAGTCCTTTAGCAGAGGAGGCTGCTGGTAAAGAGACTTCTAACTTCCTTCATTTTCTTTATAAAGCTTAGAACTCTGAACTTAGTGCTATTGTTACCAAAGGCATTAGTTTTGTGAGGACTGAAAACTTGAAGCTGCTGTATGTGTTCATTGTATCGCAGCTTTAGTGCTGTGTAGGAGACAATTTTAAGCTGATGCTGGGCCTAACAATCTAGGTAATACTACTTTGCTTTTTCTATCCTTTCAGACCAGACTGCTCTAGTCTGGTTTCACTTGTTAGACCAAGCTTGGAGGAGTTTATAAGTGGGTGGATGGTGAGGAGGAAAAAATTACATGAGCATGTTGCTTTAGAAATGGAGATTACTTTGTGTTCCTGCTTTTTTCAGTCTAGGCTCTGTTGAAGGGCTACTACTACTGACGCTAGCGCTCAGTCTGTAATGCAGAAACAGCATACATGCACAAGAAGGATAATAATTTAAATACTTATGTAACTTAAGATGCATGTGCAAGAAACTTCTTTTTGGAAGCTGCTCTTTATCCTTGGGTATTAATTTCTGCTGCTCTCTTTTAGCTACTCTCTTTTAGCCACATGTTTTGGCTCTAAGGCTACTCTGCCTTCATCTCACCTTCGTTTGTTCTTTGATGAAACACTTGTTCATTTTGTTAGTCACATCCTGCAGAATTTTCTGCCTTAAGGTTTCATAAGGATTTTCCAGAACCCTCGCTTCATTCCAGAAGCTACTTGACGCATATCTGCGTTTAGGTATATTCACATATCATGGTGCATCAGCTCCATTCATTGTGTGGATGTACTTCTATAACCATTGCTTGAAGAGAACCTCCTCCCAGTCAGGGTGTTGTCCAGTTTCCCATCAACCTGCACTGCTTCCACCTCCTAGCTTGTTGTTTTCAACCTTTGAATAAACATCTTAAGCCACACGCAGGGGAAAAAAGCTTTTTTTTTAATTTACTGGCCATATATTTTCCTACTACGAGTAGTTACAAGGCTCTAGTAGGCTTCTGCTGCATACTAACTACATGTGCTGTACTGTACCTGGTAGCTTTTGGTTTTGCTTCAACTTACAGGATTAAACTGTGAAGAACAAAATCACCAAGGGGGGTTGTTATCTGAAGAGATGAATATCAGTGACGTGTAGGTTGGCAGGAAGTATGTATTTTACACCACCTTTGTTTTAGAAATACTAAAGAAAAGGCAACTAAATCATTGATGGTGACTAATGGGTCATGGTAGTAGATGACTCTTTCAAAGGTACTTTGAAAGGCTTTTGTTCTCTATTGACAAACTAATATTCCATATCCCTGAGCTATGTAAATCTGACCTGCACTGAGAAATAAGACTCCTGTTTATTAATTTCCATCAGAGCATGGTCTGGTGTTAATGATATTTGGGCTAGAGGGGCAGGGTTCTGGTAAGAGTTGCCTTTTACTTTAATTATTATTTAATTCTCCAAATGATTACATTTAGCTGCTGCAGATCAAGCCACACAGGGCCTAAATTGGGAAGGTAGGAACAGGCTGTTGGGGACCTGATCAGGATGTGGGTATGGGAAAAATAGCCTGGATAACTGGAGCAGGAGAAGCTGAGTAGCATGTATAGTAAGTCTGAGTTTGGAAAGATAGGGGAGGGGTCAGTTGGAAAGGAATTCCAATTCAAGCTGGGGACGCTGGATTGAAACGAGTAGAAATCTGGGTAGAGGTAGAACTTTGAGGGAGACCTGGGTAGAAGGGGAGTAAGACCTGAGAAGGGCTTTGGTATCCTAAGGAGGAAGAAAGCAGAGCCTGGGCATGGGTTCTGTGTGGCTGGAACCAGGCTCTAATGGCTTATTGCTTTTTCCAGTACATCAGTGTGTAACTTTGCTTTGGCGCTGAGAGTACAAATAAGGAATTCCCTTTCTCCGTCCTGTCGTCTTCCCTTCTGAAGGCATGATAGCCTTAATATTCATCTTCTATAGATCTTTTTCAATGTCAAGAAATCCAAGGCCTGCTTGTACAGGTGCTTTAATTGCATGTTGTACTGAAGTATTATATCAGTGTAAATGGGGCATGTATTATTCTCATGTAAATAAATCTGCACTGAATCTTTTTTTCCTTCACACATAGACCTTTCAGTGTGTCTGGCTCTTATTAAATTACATTTCCTCCAGTCAATTTGAAGCTTTCAATAAACTCTCAATCTCTGACAAGCAAGTTCCCTGCTGCAGGAATCTTCATCCCCCAGAAGGGGCTGCACAGTGAAGCACTACCCTGTGAGAAGAGTCAGCTGATGGATAATACTCTTGTGCTTTATCCTTTCTATATAGTGACACTTGCAACACCCACAGAGACACAGGATTCTTTCCTGTTGTTTTTAGTAATTCTACTTTTCTTTGTAAAGTTCATGTTACTAACATCCCTTCTGCTAAAAGTGCTCTCCAAGTGACTTGTCAAGTGGTTTGGGGGTCATTTTTGCTTCCTTAGGAGTTGGTTTGGGTTTGTTGAGGGTTGCGTTGATAACTCTCTTGAAAGAATGGTATGAGAGTTTAGGCAGTGACAAGTAGAACGCTTCTTGCTAGAAGGATGATGGTGTCAAATGTAACAACCTTGACCACCTTATGTTAGGAAAGCTTTACAAAAGCCATTAATTATTTTTAAGCATTAAGCACATTTAAAGATGGAAGAGTGACTGGTAGAGCCACTGGTTTTACCACCAGTGCAACAGAATACCGAAACGGTGGCAATTGCAAGGCAAAGCACAAAATCTCTTCTAAAGGCATTCAATAAAGCAGAACCCACTGAAAGAATGAATACCAACACTTACGCGCTGTAGTAAGTACTCCTGGAATGGTAGAATGTGAATTATGATCAAGTTTCTCTTTTCATCTTTAAGCATTACTTATAAGGTTGGCAACCTGTTTTTCAAGGGAGGAGGTTTTATCATGTTGCCATTATTAAAGAAAGCATTTGGAGATTTTTCAGCTCCAGAAGTGTTTTTATTTTCACTATAGTGTTTTGGGAAGCTTCGTCTCTGGGGGCTCATGTGAGGTACTATATAGAAGCTGTGTGTGAATTTTTAGGATTATTCTTGTCACTCATAACTCCTAAAACATCTTTAGCAACCTTTAACCTCCTCTGCTATGCCTCTTACTTGTTGAAGTCCATGAGGAAAATGGCCTCCAGTCCTGTATATTCTTAGTTTCTTGGTTAGGTTCTATATGACTTCATCAGTTTTTAAAATATCGGAGTTTAATAGTTCAGGCCAGATTCCTTCTGAGACTGTGGCTGCTGCTGTGTCTGAGTCACGCAGCAGAGGCAAATAACTTCAAAAGCCACTGTGACTCCTAGCTTGAGGGAGGAAAGTGCTTCAGTAGTCAGCAGCAGTGTGGTCTGTGGACTTCAGTGTGAGACTGAAGAACAAAGGGTTAGCTCTGATATCACTTTTCTGCTACTTTTCATACTGTAATGAGTCACTTAACCTTTTTATCCCTGTTGTGTGGGTATATGGGAGAGGGGATTTATTACTGTTAATTGCCTTTGAAATGTTATCTCTGAGAGCTCTGGCAGATGGAAGGCAGGGAATAAAGACAGTAAAACTGGCTGTAAACCCCTTTTCTTTCTTGTTTTCTCTTGCAGCCTTCCTTTAATATTGACCTATTAACTTAGCTCGCAAATGTGGGAATAAGAGGTACCTCTACCCCTTATTCAGGAAAGGAGTCTGCCAACTTTGTTGGTTCAAAGAGTGCTCTTGATAACTCCTCTTAAAGTATGGAAGTGATGGTGGTCAGGTACACTAGAAGAGGCAACCAAAACCACTGGTTTTGCCATCCCTGTGGCACAGCCCACCTAGTTACTATCCAGAATCCTACTGGAGAAAGAAAAAGGGGGCTGCATATATAAACTTACCAACACATTCCTAGTTTTCCTTTATGTTTACTCATGCGAGTGAAGTTATTATTTCAGCCTTCCTTCTCCCAGGGTGTTTAGTGCTGAATATAGATGGAAACCTTGACATGTGTCATTGTTTCACTGCTCTGTTTGTTTTAGGGCTTTTGACAGTGATTTCTGGAGTAAACTTTTGGGAAGAATTGTGAATGCAGATGGTAAGTCCACAGTGCCTCTGCTGAGGGCGTTAAGACTAGAAATAAGTGACATGTTTGACAGCAGCTTCCAAGGACGACTTTGTGAATCCTTGGCTGAACTGGGAGAAACTCTTGAAGAACTTCCTGGGATTTCCTAGAGGTCAAATCCGTTTTGTGTTAGAGAGGAATTTGTTGTTAACTTCTTATTTATTTTCTTCCAAGTATGAGCAGTGATTGTAGCTGGCTCTGCAATGCTTCATTCACATTGGACATGCTAAAGACTGTTGATGTTGCATTAGTGCACAGATAAACCTCCTAAGCCTGCTACGTGAACTGGTCCATGTCTGACCAGTTTGTCAGAGACAACTGGTTGTCACAACTGCCCCCTTCCCTTTCTGTACAGTTTAAGAATGTTTTTAATGCCTGTTCACACCACAGTCTCTGAAATGACTTTGCCTACATTTTTTTGGTCTTTTAATTAGTGTTTCATTAATAAAGTTGTATTGTAATAGCAACTCTGTCATATTAAGTGTTTCTGGGAGTTGGTTTCGAACTTCTAACATCCATGCTGGAGTGCTTCTGCTTGACTGGGAATTGGTTGTGGCTGCTGGATACACATTTGGTGGCTGCTTTACAAACCACACAGGACTTCCTGGACATTTGAAGACAGCTTGAGTTGATTCTACTCAGAATATGCTTTCATGGATGATAAAAAGTAATTGTCACATGTGAAAAGGATGCTTACTTAAATATTTGCTTCTCAGTACAAGTATTCTATTTGCTTTTGCACAAGGCTGCCCTTCCTGACTGGATTGAGCACCTTTCACAGATCTCAAGTCTAAATCTGCTTGCAGGTTTTGTGGGAGGTGTTGTGGATAGATCTTTGTGTTAACCTTTTAGGCACTGTATTATTAAAATCAGAACAAAAGCTCCATTTTATTCAAGAGAACAGAATTTACAGGATCCAAACCCAAGAAGCTACATACCTCAAGTGTAGAGGAACTTCTTGGACTTGGGATTTACTTCCTCACAGCTTCTCCCATGCATCAAAATGAGAGTAGGAAAGCTCATCACTAGTGACTTCTTGTGCCTCTAAAGCTGAACTGGCTGTAAGTGTGTTTTCTTTGGTCAAGTTCTCCAGGTATGGTTCTGTTTGATTCTTCCCTGATTGTGTTATCTCTAAATTCTGCTCTAGAACTTCATTCTGTTTTTTCGGAGTTGCTACAACCCATCTTCTTTCCTGTTCTTTCTGCATATGTCCCTTGTTACTCTTGTGTTGACTTGTGTTTAACTCTTCCAGATACCCTGTGCCTTCTTTATGGTCCTTCATGACCATATAACCTTCGTGAAGGTTATATATGCTTGTCATTCAAGAGTAGGGCCTGAATACACTGATTAGATATTAAAGCTTGCTTATATAAACTGCTGCTGAAGAAGTTTTGTCTGTTACTGCCTCAAATAATGCTTCCTGTAATACAAGGCATTAGTCATCTGTTGAGCAAGCAGAAGAAATAATGGTCTATCTCTAGTCAGAGTAGAAAGCAAGGATCACTGGTACAGTACAGCTTCTTTAGCTCCAAAATGCCTTGGGCGTCTGTTACTGCTTTGCTTTAGCTGAAATTTGTTTTCTTTTGCTGATCTTCTACCTTCCTTTAGCCAAAGTCTGGGGGATCTCATTTACTGTCCTCTTGCTTTCAGCTGCTTCAGTTTATATGCTGCAACACTGATATGAAAACCAGGTAGCTTAGGAAAAGGATGCTCATAACAAAGTATTGGTCATCTCAAGGACTTCTCAGGCAAGACATGTTTCCAGCCAACACAGAACACTACCTCTCCACCTGTTTCATAAACCTCATTTAGACAAAGCTTTTGAGAACAGCCTGAACACCCAGATGAGAGCGCTCAGCAGAAGTTCAGTGAAGGAGATTTATTCTTCAAGTCTTAAACATCAGTAAGTTAATCTATTTCTCTTTAACAATGTCGACTTTAAAGCCCAAATGCTCCATTATTACTCTTACATTGACTTGCCATCTGTGTTCTTACTGAGCAAAATGTGTGCTACTCCTCCCCAGTACTGTGAAATAACAAACACTTAGCAATGGCACTACACCCTTTTCCATAGACCCAAACACACAAAGAAGAGCAACTAGCAGCTATAAAAAGAGCAGCATCTCTTGTGCTGCTTGTTCCCAGTTCTACTCTGATGGAGCTCCACATCTCTTCCACATAGGATAGGGTTGGTAGAGATTAACCGATGAGCTGGTTGCACCAATATGTAGAAAGAAGTCAGGGACATCATTTAGGACCTCCCTGTTGTATCTCTGTTCAAGTTTTGTTTTCCACATAACTGGCTGCAACTATGATCCATTACATTCATTGGACTTTCTTTCTTACACTCTTATTCCTATAATAAACGGTATATTGACATTTGCAATAGCTCAGGCTCCATCACCATATATCTTAGTGACAACTCACCAGGTTTCTAGGCCTGGCCATCGGACATGGTTTCACCCTACCCTCTACCACTTGTATTCCTTGTCATCTCAGCATCTACATATTCCTCTTCTTCTGAAGACAGGACAATTTTGATCTCTAAGCATCTTGTGGGCAAGGTTGATCTTCTATTTCATGACTGGTCTATTACAATCCTGGCCTGTGAGGTCTTAGAGCACAAGTGTCTTTCATACAGTGATTCAAAAAGTGATGCTTAGGAAAAAACTTGTCTAAGTTGGAGGCAGATTCTTACTTTGAAAGGTTAAAGCAACCCACAACATGGCTTCATCCCAGCAAATATGTGCCTAATAACAGAGGGCAAATAGGTTTGGTCATGTTCAGTTACCAGAAAGTAATACCATTGTCATCTGGAGAGGAAGGTGCCAACTTGACTAATGTTTCCTGGGGGAAATGCCACACGCTTGTAATCTTACACATCCCTTCTGCTTGTCTTTGGGATCTGAGGAGAAAACATCAAACTCTTAGGCAAAGTAACTTTCATTTAGTAAGTAAATGGCTCTAAAATCTTTCAACAGAAGGATGTTTCCTGCATTATACACCTGGGGGGTGCAACCAAAGTTCTGTGATGTTTGTCAGTATGAATGTTAGTTAAAGTGCCTACTGAATCTGGTAACTCTCTGGTTAAATTTCAGAGTTGGAAGAGCTCTATTGTGCATGTAGGAGATGACAGGCAGGATTCCAGCAGATGCACTGTTTCAGAGTGCTAGAAAATCAATTATTCTCATAAAAGGGACTTTCTAATACATTTTTTAAATTGGAAAATGGAATATATTTCATATAGCTGAAAGAAAAATATCTGTGATGCCTGAGATGTTGCCATTCTTCCTCAGCCTGCTTTCCATTTGAACACAAAGATGGGTTTGCATCTATATTACCTGGAGATACAGCAACAATATCCTGTTCTTTGGCTACTGTGGTAGTAGTGAAGTTTCTCCCCTGGAATTAGTAATGTGATGCAATTTAAGTACAGTCTAATAATATGCATGATACTCCACTTGGAATAATATCATTGTCCAGATGATGCTTTTTCTGTTACCTGGGTAACCTGCAGTAGAGAAGTGGCTTTTTTTGTTTTATGCACAGCTTATTTCCCTGCTCCTGAAATGCTTCAGTAGCATCACAGCTGTTTGACAAGGAAGGTCAGAAGAATGGAGGTGATTTGTAATGTTGGAAACTGCTGGATCCTGCTTCTAAAGCCTGAGAATTTGGGGGTTTGCCACTTTTCTTATGATCCATATGCCAGCAGCAGCAGTCTCAGCTTTAGATCTGTCCCTGGAGTTCTGATTGGGAAGAGCACAGGAGTCAAAGCCTGCCCCTAGTTCTTTTTTATTCCTTGCCAGGATCATGTTATAGTAAAAGGTTCTCAAAGGCTACAGGAAAGGGTAATGGTACAGAAGAGCTGAGCTGCTAACTCGTTCAGGAATTAAGAGCAACTTGGCTGATGCTCTGAATGCCTTGAACTGTACTTCACAGAACAGCCCTGCATGCAGTAACCCACCCAAATCCCCTGATACTTTCACATGAGACCATGGAGCAGTTGTCTGCTGCTGTGGCTGTGGAATGGTTGTGCTTTGAAACAATTTGTTGGTATTCATAGGACACCCCTTTGCCTTTGTGAGGGACTTTTCATCAGGGACAGTAGTGATAGGACAAGGGGTGATGGGTTCAAACTGAAACGGGAAGTTCAGGTTAGATGTAAGGCAGAAACTCTTCCCTGTGAGGGTGCTGAGGCACTGGCACAGGGTGCCCAGAGAAGCGGTGGCTGCCCCATCCCTGGCTTTGTTCAAGGCCAGCTTGGACAGAGCCTTGGGCAACACTGATCTAGCATAAGCTGTCCCTCCCCATGGCAGGGGATTGGAACTGGATTATCTTAAGGTCCTTTCCAGCCCATTCTATAATTCTGTATCAAGTGGAGAAGGATTTACAAATTATGGTAGAAAGTCACTGAGCCCCAACAAATGCTACAGGCAAAAAATCTAGGCTGATCTAATGTGCATGAGATGCACATAGGCCGTGAGTGGGGTGAACCCCATAGGCCATGAGTGGGTTTCAACCAGAGATGAACCACAGGTCATGAGCCATTTTCTGCTCATTAAGCTCTGGTGGCTGCCTCTGGGTTCAAAAGAGTTGTTTGCACTGGCTCTAGGGCTGGTCAGGATCAGTGTCTACAGCTGGGAAACACAGATGACACAGGTTACCTCATTAGTACTTACATATTATAATGGCCAACAACGCTGTGTACTTTAGTGCTTCCACTTGGGTTCAAACTTAAACAGGGGAGACTTAGGTTAGATACAAGGAAGGAATTCTTTACTATGATGATGCTGAGGCGCTGGCACAGGGTGCCCAGAGAAGCTGTGGCTGCCCCATCCCTGGCAGTGTTCAAGGCCAGGTTGGACACAAGGGCTTGGAGCACCCTGCTCTAGTGGAAGGTGCTCCTGCTGTGGCAGGGGCTGGAGCTGGAAGAGCTTTAGGGTCCCTTCCAATACAAACCATGCTGGGATTCTGTGATACTTGACTATGTCAGTGCAAATGATAAGAAAAAGCAGCTCTTGAAAGTGAAGAACAGAAAAGTTATTAAAAGAAGCAAAAAGTAAGACTCGGAGTTGTAAAACAATAGCACTAAACCAGAACTTTTCAAAGTGAATCTACTGATAAATACAAGAAGTGCTGCAAACTCTGAAACTGACTTGTTAATGTCACATCTTAAGAGATCATTTTAAGGAGACGTGTCAGCTCGTACTCCTCCCGTGCTGTCCTCAAAAGGCATTTCATTTGTAGGGGCTTCAAACTCCTAAAGCTAAGGTAACTGGTAAGAGTATTTATCAGCTCAGATACATGTATTCCACATGTATTTATAGCTGAGACTTCTCCTTGCCTGGGGACTGTATTAAATAGATTATGAAACCCACAGAGCAAAAGTATGCAGCTTTGACTGATGCGTGATCAGAAGTGGAAGCTTGGGCTTGTGTAAGCAGGTGCTGTTACTTAATGGAAGATCCCCAGAATGAGCTAGAAGGGGCAGCAGCTAAGGAGGATAAAGGTGTTGTGAGGCTGTACAGGGAGAGAATCAGAAGGGCCAAAACCCAACTAGAACTTAAATCTTGCTACTGCTGTAGAAGGTAATGAAAAAGGTTTCTATAAACACATTAGCAACAAAAGGAGGGCTAAAGAGAGCCATAATGACAAAGGGTGAGGATAAGACTGAGGTACTTAATGCCTTCTTTGCCTCAGTCTTTAATAATCATAGAATAGTTTGGGTTGGAAAGGACCTTAAGCTCATCCAGTTCTAACCCCCCTGCCTTGGGCAGGGACACCTCACACTAAACCATGTCACCCAAGGCTCTCTCCAACCCAGCCCTGAACACCGCCAGCGATGGAGCATTCACAGCTTCCCTGGGCAATCCATTCCAGTGCCTCACCACCCTCACAGTAAAGCATTCCTTCCTCATATCCAGTCTAAACTTCCCCTGTTTAAGTTTGAACCCGTTACCCCTTGTCCTCTCACTACAGTCCCTAATGAAGAGTCCCTCCCCAGCATCCCTATAGCCCCCTTCAGATACTGGAAGGCTGCTCTGAGGTCTCCACGCAGCCTTCTCTTCTCCAGGCTGAACAGCCCCAACTTTCTCAGCCCAAGGTACGGAGACCCTGAGCATAACGAAGTCCCCATAATCCAAGGGGAATGGTCAGCAACCTGCTGCACCACTTAGACACACACAAGTCTATGGGGCCAGATGGGATCCACTCACGGGTAGGTACTGAGGGAGCTGGTGGAAGTGCTCACAAAGCCACTTCCCATCATTTATCAGCAGAGAACTACTGGCCTGTCAGCATGACCTCAGTCCCAGGGAAGCTCACTGAGCCAGATCCTCTTGAGTGCCATCACACAGCGCATATGGCACAACCAGGTGATCAGGCCCAGTCAGCATGTGTTTATCAGGTCCTGCTTGACCTGATCTCCTTCTATGACAACAGCATCCTGGCCTGTATCAGAAACAGTGTTGTCAGTGGGACTAGGGCAGAGATTGTCCCTCTGTACTGGGCACTCGTGAGGCTGCATCTTGAATCCTGTGTTCAGTTCTGGACTCCTCACTACAAGAGAGGCATTGAGGTGCTGGAGTGGGGCCAGAGAATGGCAATGAAGCTGGTGCAGGGCCTGGAGCACAGTGTGATGGGGAAGGGCTGATGGACCTGGGGGGTTCAGATGGAGAAGAGAAGGCTCAGGGGGGACCTGAGCACTCCCTACAACTGCCTGAGAGGAGGATGGAGCCAGGAGGGGGCTGGGCTCTGCTCCCAAGGACCAAGGGATGGGATGAGAGGAAACAGCCTCAAGCTGTACCAGGGCAGGCTCAGATGGAGCTGAGGACCAATTCCTGCCCCAGAGGGTGCTCAGGCATTGGAACTGCCCAGGGCAGGGCTACAGTCACCAGCCGTGGTGGGGGTTAAAAGATACGTGGATGTGGCTCATGGGGACATGGTTTAGTGGTGGCCTTGGCAGTGCTGGGTTTATGGTTGAATACAATGATCTTAAAGGTCTTTTTGAACCTAAACAGTTCTCGGATTCTAAGCAAACATTGCACCTCCTGCGTGTGCATCAGCAAATAATTCTGAACCTTTCTTCTGTACTGCTGCTGATTTCCCAAATAATATTCCAAAATGGCTTTGGGCTAAACTGTAACTTCGGAGGTGTTGTGTTCGGTACTAGTGATTTCCTCAGGGATTCGTCCATGCACAAAAGCTCAGTGTTCTTGTTCTAAGTGAGGTATTTGTGGTTTTGAGAACCAGTGGTTAGAGGCTCTGGTTCAGCCTTGGGCTATGGGCACTGCAGTTAATGTGCTTGAGCTTAACCAGATTGTCCTTAACGCTTGTTGAAGGAAGACTGAAGCTCCTTTAACAGTTCCATTCGCTCAGTTCTTACTATTTTACACTCACTGCCCCTCTGCTCGGTTAATCCAGCAGAATGCCATCAGAAACTTCAAAACAAGGAGGTTTCATTTCCATTTGTCCTTTACCTGCTAGAATGCTTTGAATTATTGAACAAGCGAGTGAACATTGAGGTCATCAGAGCAGGGAGGAACCTGGTCCTTTCTGTTGGGTCTAGAAATACGTGTTCCCAGCTCTCCTCTTGTAATAAGTAGCATCCCAAGCTATTTAATTATTGATCCTATGGCTCCAGCTGGTGTGGAAGTGTGATTTAGAGAGCAGGATCAGCAGCTAAGTGACACCATGCTGATGAAAGACAAACATCACTCTTCAGTTCGGTGTCTGTGCCGGAGCTTATGTTTGTTTTTCCAGTGCTTTGGATTCTCTTGACGTACAGCTCTTCAGTGTCTCTTGAATTGCATAGTGAAGCTGAGCTACTAATGTGTTTTCATGTAGTGTAACACTTGAAATAATCATTCACTCAGGAATCATTTTGCAGGGAGAAGTGTTGGAGCATTGCAAACTTCAGTGGATATGGCTCATTGGTGCATTCCCTCAATATCCAATCAGAATAGATCCAGTAAAAAGGCATTTTGCACCATTCATGCCACACCTTTAGCTCTGCATTTACCCCTCAGGAGCCAGCCTGGATGAGTACTTCACCTGCACTGTGAATTGAACTGGCTACAACTTGTCCTTTCATTAGTCTGTTCCCATGGCTCCACAGTCCAGATCTGCTGATACCCTGTTTGAAGAGATAAGGATGTCAGGGATTATATCCAACTGTAAGCAGGCACCTATTGTTTAGTGGCATGTCACCTGCTCCTGTTATGTTTGTAAGGGAACCACAGAAGACTTTCCTTCATACAGCTTTAGTGGAGAGTGCCATATTATTATATGATGGAAATTATCACTTAGCTCCCGTGCAGCTAAAAGCAGCAGTTTTTATATCAAGATGTAAAACCTAAGTGTCAGCTGAAAGTCTTGCTTAGCCTGAAACAGAAAACATTACTGGCAACCAGTGTGGGCAGCTGGAAAGATAGGCTCTCATTTGCTTCACACATGGGGAACGTGTAACAGGAACAGGCCATTTTGATGCAATTATGAATGTTATTATTCCTCCTCATCTCCTGGGAAAGGGTATTTTTCAGCTGGAGAGCCAGACAACACCGGAAAACTCACTGGGATCCTCTTCTCAGTTCTTTCAGCAGATAATTCCAACACAGCCGAACATGGGAGCCATCTTGATTGCTGCTTCTTTATGAACTTCTGCTACACATGCTCCATGCACCAAGACCAAAATGTGGGTTTGCTTCCTAACAGCTAAACTGAGGACATTTTTATCTACATGAGCAATATATCCATCTACTTCGAGGCTGTCCACAAATCACTTCCTGACTTTCTCAATTACATCCTTAAGTTTCTGTGGCCTTTCACTGTACGGTGTATTCTTCACTTTCTTTAACTTTATTGTGGTTTCCACAGTCATCTTTCCTTATATCCTTTCCAGAAATGGATGTGTAGCTGTATGGATAGAGGGAAGAGGCAGAACAACTGTTGTGCTTAGGAACACGCTGTTGCATTGGATAAGGAAAAGAGCCACCGTTTCCCTTGCTTTCTTAGGAAATTTATACTGGGCCTTCTTAAAATGGGAGACAGCAAATTCCGAAATGGTGTTTGAGTAATTGGACTTGTAAAGGAGAGGTAAGCAAACTGCTTCTCCTGAATCTTCTTGCAATTTCATTATGGTAAAAGCCAAGCTGCCGGGGCTTGTGCTGCAGAAGCTGTGGATGTATTGGCAAAGGCCTGTGAATGCTTCTGGCATCTGCAGTTTTGTTAAACTCTTCTTACTGAGACAAAGAGGGCTCCAGACTGAAGAGCTGGCACTGCATGGGATTCTGGGCACATCATTTAATTCCTGGGGTTTTCCTGTTTATAAAACAGGTATTATACCTTTATGTATATTTTCACACCTAAATATACATATTTATGAATGTTTCACTTCTGTGGAAGATAAATGGTTGATAAAACCAAGGTAACACTTTGATACATGTAGTTGCTGGTTCCTCCACCTGCACTGGGATTAGTAATTTCTGTTGCTCTCTATTGCTGTATGGCTTCTGGGCAGCTGTAAGGTACAATTCAACCAGTAACATTCCACCAAAACAGGTTTTGGTTTTGATATTAATATGCAGAGAGTAAAAAATGGGAACCATCACTGATGCTGTTGTTTAAGTCAGGGTGCAGTTATTATATCAGCTGTTCTGATATAAGCTGTTGTCTTTGAAAACTAAGCCATTTTTTAAACTCAGAACCTGAGTTTTGGACCTTGACTTGTATCTTGAACTAATTCTTTTTAGCAGTCAGCTTTTAGCCTTGTCAGATTTTGATGTGATAGATGGTTGCATGTTTAGTCTAGTGCCATGCCCAGAACACTTTTGACATCTGATAGCTTCACTGTCACGTCCTTAAACCATCCTTTATTCCTCCCAGTTTATTCCCAATGCATTCTAAAATGATGGGGTTTGTTCATATTTCCATTTATCATTTTCCTTTTTCTGTTCTATGTTTTGCAGTTTTTATGTGCACTACATGGTTCATTACATGAAGGTTGCATTAACGTGCAGTGGCATCCCACAAAGTTAAGGCAAGGCCAACAGTCACAGTTATTCAAAGTGATTATAAGCAGGGTGAAGCCTTTACATAAAGCAGGGCATCTGTCTCCTCTCTTTTGGTGAGATGCTACTGTCTTTCCTTTCAGAAGTGGCTGTATTTTGGTGATGCTGCAGAGATTTTTCAGCCTACAAGTTCCTACACAAACATGAGTGTTAGATGACCTCAAAAATAGCTATGACCTGGAAAGCAGACTCCAGCTCTAATGACTGAAGTCCGAAAGCGGACAGTATTCAGCAATTTCACAGGCTCAGGAGCTTTTCTATCACAAAAATACATTGCTGAGGCTTGTTGACAGAAACATCAAGAGCGGAACTGCTGCCTTTGCCTCCACCCACCCCAGCAAAGAGTGGGGGGAGAAAAGCAGCTCTTTATAAATAGTTCTGTTCCTGTCGTATTTGTAAATTCAGTGCTTTTTGTGTCAATGACATCACCTTCTTCTCCATGGCAACTCCCTACGATGTCAGAACTGCAGGGCACCAGCACTGAAACTTAAACCAGCAGATGAACAGGTTGATTCAAGATGATTTAATTGAGAAATAGCGCAGGGGGTGATAGAGGGGGTGGGAAACATGAGCAAACAGGCTCCTCTCAGTTCTGCTTCTCTGGAAAGCTTGCATCTGTAATGACTCTCCTAAAACTCTGCCCCATCTCTTTCTATAAGCTGTGTCAGGAGGAGGAGGAGGTGGGTAGGAGGGAGGAAGGCATCTTATTCTCCATCTCCCGTGTGTCTGGAGAGCAGCAAGCACTACAGGTGACTAAGCAGGAGGAGCAGGACTGACTCACTCCTGAGTTATTTTCTCCCTCCCCTTTTCTCCCCCCCTTCCAGCTTTTCTGTTTGTTTTTGAGCTTTCACCCAACAGCTTGTGTTTTTCCCCCAGGCCCTACTGAGAAAGAATTAGCAGCAGGTTTTCTTGTTACCTAATGCTCACAAAACCGTGCTTGTGGTTATCCAGGTGAGGAAATGAAAGCCAAGTCTAAAAGCAAGAGAAATGAATTGTCCCTTGGATACGTCACCTTTATCTTCAAAAAAAGTAAAAGGAAAAAGTGCTTCTCCTTTCTGAATGTTGTCCAGGAAATACTAAAGTGACTGACATGCCAGGAAGCTGTAAATAACTGGCTGCTTTATCGGACTACCTATGGAAAATACCTAATTGCCTCACTGGCAGCCCTGCCGGGTTTGACTCGATTTCTCAACCGACTGCAGTGGGGGAAGCTATTCCACTTGCTGTCTTGATTACAGGATTGGATTCTGCTGGGTTCCAGTTGGGACTCCAGTAGCAGGAACATAATGGTTACATCTGCAGTTTCAGCCAGCCTGAACTGCCACTGCTTCAATCAGCTTAATAAATCTGTCCTAATTTACACCCCTATGAAGTCTGAAGTCTTAGAACAGGTTTCCTCCCTCCTTCTGCAGGGATATGTTGCTGAAATTCAGCCTGCAGAAGTGTCAACTTGATATTATATTGTGTATGATTGGAATTGTGTGCCATGGACTCAGGCAAGTTACGCAAGATCAGCACAACCCCCCCAGAGTTCTGACATCCAGAAAGGGCCCTGGCACTGCATCCCAGATTGATAACAAACACTTTGGTTTGCCTGAGCAGTGCTGTATTTGCCACTCTTGATCTGCAGTTTATACCTCTGTGGGGCAAAGAGCCTTTGATTCTCAAAGTGTGAGCATTGTTATGTCTGTGGACTCCCTCCCTGCCCCAGAGTGCAGCCTAAGTCAGCCCTCCTGTGATTTCAGGGCTCACTTGAGGGGAAATGTGTGTATCATCTTCATACAGTAGGACCTTGATTAGTATCTTGCTCTTGCCTTTTGTGCAAAATGTCACTCCACACAGTCCCATCCTCTTTGCTGAGCTCACAGCCCACGATAATAAAGGTCCCAGAAAACATTGATTCACCGCATTACAGCGCGTGGCTACAGTTGAGATCTCAGCAGTTTGAAGTGCAAGGTTTGAATGGAATTTAACACTGTGATTCCCTCTGTCCTCCAAGCATGAGGACACCCTACCTCGGTGAATCCCAGCACTCTCCTGAGCAGCAGAAGGAGGAGTGTGTGGCACTGGTACACTCCCCCAGGCAGCTGGCACTGGGGAGTGCTGGTGAGTAAGCAGCTGAGCTTGGTGTGTTTGCATGTGTGTGAGACTGAAGCAGGAGCTTTCAGAAGAAGCTTGAAGATGAAATTGCTGAGAATTTTTGCCTGAAGCAAGGGATGTTTCCCGTGTTGAAGACAAGCAGCAACCTGCACTCACAAGGAAGAAGAGACGCAATTCACTCCACAAGTATTTCTCGGAGACCTTTTTTTCAAGGTAAGACCTTTACTGTGGGAGGTGGATGGGGCAAAGGGTCCAGCACTGGGAGCTTTAAAACTGAGATGACTTCTACGATGTCTTTTTACCTTCCCAAGCTGTAGCACTGAGGTAAATCTGATATTCCTGGCACTCCCTCTTTAGGCTACACATTTAAAACAGCCAATAAAACCTAATTTTCTGAGGTCTGAAGCTGTAAAAAGGGGTGAGGGGGAATGCTTTTAACTCTGCCTTTTGCCTGCCTGTGTTCTAGTGGTGAATAAATGCTATTGCCTGTGCTTCTTTATCATGTACATGAATAGTAGAATGATGGGTGCTGTAAGAACAGAGGGTGAATGAAAAGACAGTTGAGTAAATAGACATGAGCTTGCGGTTTATTAATTTCATTTAGTGCTTTTAAATATCGATAGAGTATTTGCTGGTCTGTAGGAGGCAAAAAGGAGATGGTTCCTCCTTTGGAACTTGAACTCCAAGGTTTTTAATAGGCTTGGTTTGGAGAAATGCTGTTGAAACGAGCAAGGAGATAGGATAGTTTCAAAGAATCTATTTGAATTACAGCTGAACAACCAGTTTATCACTGTTGAAAACTATCTGTGGAGAGGCCAGAATGTCATAGAGAGCTCCTTGTCCCAGCTGCAGGCAACTTGTTTGAAGAGCCTCATTTAAGGTGGAAAAAGTTGAATGTCCAGAGATGGCTCTGGAAAAAGCTGGTAACATCCAAAAAGTCTTCTATGATCAATGTCCCCTCCTCCCCCAAGTAACCCCAAACCTGAAACTCCTCCTAGTTGGGAACTGCATGCTTAGGTTGTGGTGTATAAATTATAGTCCCTGATGAAAGTCCAGCAGAGCAGGGATTTTGCAAAGGTGTTGGAACCAGGAAGAAATGCACTTGCTGAGCCTGGAAGTGCAGGTGTAGGCGTGAGTCTTTGCTGTCTCTTCGCACACTGATTGATCTAATACTTGTATTCAGTTCCATTTTGCTCTTGGGAGAGGAATAAAGTGTGCTCATAGATGCAAAATGATGTTATATTTAAGGAAGAAAAGTGTAGCTGGAAAACTTCTGCACCTACAGCTGAGAAGGAGGTAAAAGCTTGTCGAATCTGTGAGAAGTGAAATCAAAATGATCTCCGACTTGTTGCCTCCCTTTCCCTGCGCAAGGTAAGGAATGGAGTGGTACCTAGAGGGGAAGCTGTGCTCTGGGAATGTTGCAGAGTGGTTGGATGAGATCACCCAGGGGAGGGTACTTGTGCCCCATGCTCAGACAAGGGATGGTGCCCAAGAGGGTGCTCGGTGCCAGCAGTCAGTGCGTAGCTTTGCTGCTGGCTTTGCCAGGCACTGGAGCAGTTAAAGCACTTGGATGCTGTTGCTGCAGTTTGACTGCACTTTGTAGAAATAGTTGAGATGAGGATATTCCTGCCAGCTTCCCAGTCAGGAGTCATCAGTTCTGCCTCTGAACACTTGGGGAGCATGAATGAATAACTCCCAAAACATTAATCTAGGGCAGCTTCCAAGAATCCTGTGTACTGAAGTCTGGAATACACTGTGCTCTGATTCATTACCCAGGGACAGCAAAGACTTTGAAGAGGTGTTTACCCAGCGTGTGGACGCATTGAACTTCAAACTCTCAAAGAAAACCTGCCCTGGTAGCTTTCAATAGGACATTTGGAGAGGACAGACACAGCATCAGAGGGTAGGAGAGCAAGGGATGTGTAAGCAAGGCTGCAGAGGAGCAGGGAAACCAAAGAGGGACAGTAGTAGCAGTGCGCTGTCTGCTGGTGCACAGCCGGAAGTATGGCTTTGGGGGATCTGGAAGGTGCGGTTGCTTTTGGCAGTGTCACTTGACATCAATTTGAAATGGAATTTCGCCTAACCAGCCTTAAGCACCATATTATCTTCCATGTGATGGTTCTTGTATTTCTTCTTCCTGCTAGGGTTTGGTGAGGAAGGGGCTTTTTGCATTTCCTGAGAGAACTGTGGAGGAAGGGATACATTGGAGGAAGCAAGTGGTACTGCTGGAGAACACAAAGCACAGCAAGCTAGCTAAAGGTGATCCTAATTGAGGAGGAGGAGGATTGGTATTTAATTAAAACTGCTGCTAAAACCCAGGCTCTTAGTAGTAAAATAAATAATAGCAGGACATGAATAATTCCTCTCGAGGGAATCTCGGAGACAAAATTACACTAATGTAATAATAAAAGGGGCCTGGATGCTATTGCTCAGAGGAATAGTAACAGGATAGAATGATTTTTCACTGCTAAGAAGTTCAAATGTGGTTCAAGTCAAAAGGGACTGAAACCTGTTAAAGCTCCTCAGGGCTCTCAGGCCATTTCAGGAGGCTGAGCTGTCTGAGTTACCGAACCCGAGGCTGATGCTTTCCTTGGCAATCCCAGCAGAGGCAGGAGGTTGAACTCCTCTGCTTTAACAAATGACAGCAAGTTAAGTGTGTCACACTCCTGCTGCTCAGTCAATGTGCTTTCAGTGAATTAAAAATGAGTATTTCAGGCCCAGACTTGGGAGAACTGAGCCATGTGTCATGCATCTGGAGGCAAAAGAGGACATTCAACCATCTTTTGCTTCCTCATTTCCCTCCCACTCCTCATTTCAAATTGTGAAATCATTTCAGAGCTCTGTCTGCGTTCCTCAAGCTGTGATGCCCATTCTGGTAAGGTGCTTAAATAGCATCATTAACCATTCTCAACTGACTAATATACAGTGACATGATTTTTTTCCGTAGCTGGCTTGCATAATGATGAACTTTGATTTTTGTTACTCTTTCCGCTTCATCCCTTTTATTTCCATGACGTCCATCTGTTTACCAGACAAGGTTTAGGAAAAAATGGGAAAAGCCTCCCAGAATGCAAAACGAAAACCCACACAAGTGACTGTTAAAGGGCTTTAACAAGAACAGCGGTACTGGGACACTGGAATGAGAACTGCTGTTGCCCAAGGTAGGAAAGTGAGAGAAGATCCTGCTGCTTGGGGACCAGAAAAGCAGGTAGTAGAACCTGTTTCTTTTTATTTGCTTTCTTTTTTCTTTCTCCCTTACCCCGAACTGGAAAAAGAACCCAACCAACCAAGCAATCACCCAAAGGTCCCCAAGAACCCCCACCAACCCAACAACCACCCTGAAACATCTGGCATTCTGGCTGTCTGAAAGCTGTCAGGTTTACAAAGACAGTTGTGCTGCTGTAGTCAGTTATTGGTGACAAGATGTGCTAAAAAAGCAGCATTAACCAAGAATTCATGTTCCTCTGGACTTGCTTAAAGTCAAGCAGGAATAATGCTGCTTCAACCAGAGAGCACTGTGGAAACCGTTGAGGGGTGTATTTTTGTTCCTGCAGGTTGCTAAGGGGAAGTAGGAAGACCTTGGGAATCTCTGAGACACGTAGGGTACCATTTGCATCAGCAGTGCTCTGCAGGGAGCAAGCACAGCCCCAAAACCCCCAAGTTTAGTCAAAGGATAGAGTAAGGTAATAGTGGTTTGTGGTAGATATGGAAGGTAGCTCATAGGTTGCTCAAAAGAATCAGAGTGTAGGCAAACTACAGCCCTGAGCAAGTGTCATTTCTACTCAGCTGAGGCCCTGCAGTCAGCATCCACTGGCCAGGGGCAGGTAGCCTGCCAATACATGAGGAGATACTTGACACACCACTGCCTAAAAAAGGTGCTTCAGTTCTTCAAATGAAACATGCTGTTTCAAACTGGAATGCAAACACACTCAGGAAGTCAGCAGTGACAAGTGATAATGTCAGCTTGATGGCTCTGAGCTCAATTGTTTTTCCCCTGTGAATCTGGTTCAATTGGGCTGTCTGTAGTGGCAGCGTTATCTTCCTGATGGCTTTCTAGTTTTCCTACTTTCCTCCCTATGTACAAACAACTATATTGTGGTTTTCTGATTCTCTGATGAAAATTTTCATAGATCACACTTACTGATCCCTTCTAAATTTGATCATATTCATGTTACTGCATCCAGAAGACAGCACTAAATAGGCTGCAGAGCTTCGGTTGTGTTACTGAAAGGCAGTAGATCAGGCCACTGCCCTCTCTGCTGTGTTGTAGGTATCTTTTATTCTCACCCATATCTACCTTTGAGTCTTCTTTCAAAGCTGTGACTTTTCAAGCCATTGCAGGAGCTGAATAGCTGTGTTTTGATGGGGAGAACTGGTATGAAAGTCTTGCTTTAATCTGGCCCAGGAACAGACAGGTTAATTTGTATAGTGGCCAGAAGGCACTACACAGAGCTTAAAATAACCAAGATGGGGATAATTTTGCTTTAAAAACCATCTGGGTCTTGATTCAGTGCTCATTAACATTCATAGTAGCCTTATGATTGGCTTCTGGAAGAATTAAGCAGGGTGTTACACTCCGTAATGAGTACTTTGGGTCTTGTCCAAAGAAAGTACAAAAATGCATACAATAATGTTAGAAATTAACTCCTTTCCTGTAGCTGGGAATAAGAATCTTTCTAGGACTTGTGGAAGTCAGTGAAAACCCTCTGGTTTCAAGAGACTTTGGATTGACTCTGAAGAACAGATGTTATAGGAAAGAAGTCTTTCTGGGTAAGTCACCTTCGAGCCGTTCATGCTACAGCGAGCTGTCCAGTTTGGGTACACACATAATTCATTTGTGAAAATCAGAGCTCCTGGGTGTGTAATGAAAGCTATGGAAAAAGCAGACTGCAAACCTAGATGCTGTCATGGACTATTTGGGCCATAAAATGAAAGTGCATGCTGTGTTTATTTCATTAGAAACCCAAATGGATGAAGCAATGTCACAGGTAGTTTCGATCTTGGACCACCTCATCAACCATGGATGATGTTAGTAGACAAGACACTCCTGTTTGTGACTGCTACTGAGGAAGCGTTCCGATTTCTGCCACTTATAAGATCTGCCCTGCTGGGTGTTAACAGGAAGAAAATACTAATTCTGCTGCTTACTCCCAAATCAGGAATTTGCAAAGCTCTTGGGTCTTTTGTGTTCTCTTCCAAGTTCTAAATATGTTCTCCTGAAGCATCTGCAAAATAGCAGCCGGAGTGACGTACAGCTGAGCCAGGAACTTATTTAAAGAACACTGCCATTTATTTTGGTGTCATTTAAAGGCATGGGTTTAAACTCTCCCTTAGAACTTAGGGTCACCTGAATCATCTGGCTACTTCTCATTTGTGGTCACCTTCATAATGGCTGGTGGCTGCTCTTGGGCTGAGATTGCTCTTTGTTGAAAGAAGGATATAGAAGAATATTCCAGATAACTATCCAAGTCTTTCTGTAGGAAACCTTTGCTTGAGCACAGCTGCTAACCAGGCTCTCAGTGTGCATCAGAGTTCTGAAGAACAAAGCAAGCAAATGCTCATTCTGAGTCTGAACAAGACCTGAATTTGTTTTTAAAGGTCACATATGGAAATGAACTAAGTTAATGCTTCTTTGATTTGAACACATTTCTCTGAATTCATTTATTTATAGACTTTCTTTGGCACTGCAGAGAGCAGATGAGCAAGAAATGTGTTTTTGAATTAGTAGTTTGATGAATGATGATTAAGTAGAAGGTTAAGTGATATTTTTCACTTATTTTTATGATGCCGTATTCAGCATCTCTAGATCTGCAGAATAGGAGACATAAGACTTTATTAACAGCTTGAATGGCTGTGTCTTATGTTGCTCCTTTATAAAGTTATTTAATTATTATTATTCAGAATCTATTTCCTTTAATTAATTACTCATTTATATATAGAGATGTACTGGCAGGAGAAGGGGGAATGGCTTTAACCTGCCAGAGGGGAGATGGAGATGAGCTCTGAGGCAGAAGCTCTTCCCTGGGAGGGTGCTGAGGCACTGGCACAGGGTGCCCAGAGAAGCTGTGGCTGCCCCATCGCTGGCAGTGTTCAAGGCCAGGTTGGACACAGAGGCTTGGAGCACTCTGCTCCAGTGGAAGGTGTCCCTGCCCATGGCAGAGGTTGGAGCTGGAGGAACTTTAAGGTTCCTTCTAACACAAAATATTCTGTGATTCTATGATACAAAGTGGATTATTTTCTGGATTACCTTGAAGAGGATTCCAGTTCAGTTGTTCCTCTATGCTTTCACCTGCACAGCAGCCAGCAGGACTTAGCCTTGCTCCAAAGGAAGGACATTTGTTCTGACTGCAGCCAAATGCCAGCAGGTCCATGTGGTTAGGTAGGCTGTATGACTGTGTTCAGCTTGGACTCCATTAGTCATGCAGTAGGGTTTTGGTATAAAAACGTTCTTGCAATACCAGAAACAGCGGCGTGTTTCAGTCCTTTGCAATGTGCATTGCCTGACTGTGGGCACGTTGTAGTTTCTTATTGTGGACTCATAGCATCTGGACAGGGACCTTTTTTCACAAGGGACTGTAGGGACAGGCCAAGGGGAATGGCTTTAACCTGCCAGAGGGGAGATGGAGATGAGCTCTTAGGCAGAAGCTCTTCCCTGGGAGGGTGCTGCGGCACTGGCACAGGGTGCCCAGAGAAGCTGTGGCTGCCCCATCCCTGCAGTGCTCAAGGCCAGGTTGGACACAGGGGCTTGGAGCACTCTGCTCCAGTGGAAGGTGTCCCTGCCCGTGGCAGGGGGTTGGAACTGGATGAGCTTTAGGGTCCCTTCATCCCAAACCAGGCTGGGATTCTATGGTTCTATAATAGTTGTGCAAATGTTCTGGGTAGTTTACAGGGTTTTTTTAATGGGGAAATTGGTGGTTGGAAGCTTTATCATGCGCCTGTGTTCTGCTGAAACAGTGTGCTCTGTCTTGTGCTAGTATTTAGGCTATTTTAACTTGCAGCCTGAATGAAGACTGGAGGAGAGAGCTGAGGATAAAGTAGATAAAACGCTTCTCTGATTCCTAGCAGGAAAGAGCAGAAATTACTCTTAGGGGAGGGGGTTGAGATAAACTTTGGATACTCATTCCCATTGCAATGGTCCATGCTTCCCTCTTCCTCACCTTTCGTTCAAACAGCTGCTCCCTGCCTCTACCAGCCTTCCCCCAAAATAAGCTTCCCATACACTGCCATAGTACAAAGCACCATCCTGCACTTGCTGTAGGATGGCTGCTGCTGGAAGGGTGACTGTGCCACCCATTCCCTAACTCTCAGAGATGAGCTCCATGTACTCAGCTGCTTAAGGCTGTGTCATCTATGAGGGCAGTTGTTTCCTGCCTCCAGCAAGTGGGATGGGAGCTCTTGTGCTACACAGAGCCACGTGCCTGGGGTTTGACAAGCATAAGCTTCAGCCCTCAAATTATTCTAGGCTCTTGAGAGTTGGGTTTGAATGTTCTCAGATGTAGAGGGTGACTAATAACAGTAAATGGCGTTAGACTGCTGGTACCATTATTTTAGCCACTAGAAATGCTCTGAATTCTGGTTAATACTTTTGCAATAGCTGGCTGACCTAGTTCTTCAGAACAAAAGCTGGAGTCTCTATTCCTCTTATGTCAGCCAGGGATTTCAATCTGCATTTCTATAGCATCTTTAAGGATTGCAGCATGCCTGAAAAACCAACAGATTAAGCCGCCTCTGTTCTGTGGGAGTTAACTGTTGTCACAGTCTTTTTGCCAGTGTGCAGGATGCCTTTCCCAAGGTGACCTGGCTACTGGAAAAGGTAGGATACGCTGAACTCCTGCTCTGATGCTGCCATTGATGGACCGATAGTCCTGTCTTTAGGGGAAGCAGCAGATATACCTCTTGTGGAGGGTGGCACAGACTTGCCTGGTGGAGCATGACGTTACTTCTATTATAACCTAATATGTCTGTGAATTTTTGCAAGTAAAAGATCTGGAAGGAGCAGGAGGTGGCTGTGAGCCAAGCTCTATTGATATTATCTGCAGGGAATGTCTACCAAGCCACAGGAATTCAACCAGTAGCAAAATAACATGCACTGCGTTCAGGTGATCCTCTCGAGCATTAATTTCAACTCCCCATCACAGTGGGAGTGAAGATTTTCAGAGTCTGCTGTTTTCTTGCTGTCTTTAAGCTTAATCTGTTTTCTTGCCTGTGTTCTCAGCTCTCTGCTCCAGCCCAGAGTCTCAGCTTGGCAGAATCTGCAGGTCCCAGTGCTGGCTCTACGTTGCTTCACCATTGGTGTTGCCTGGTCTAGCAGAGCCTGGCTGTGATTCTGTCTTAGTACCCCCAAGAGCCTGAAGCAGCACAAACTTTCTTCTCTCATGTGACACATTGTGGACTGTAATGGGTGATGTGCATATGGTGAAGAGGGACTCTGAAAGCTACACTGCCTTACCCAGGTTTGAGTAAGGAAATGTGTCCTCATCTAGAACAGCCTGCAGTGCCCTGGCAGAGGTGATGGACTTGCTAAAGCAACTTCCAGGTCTTCATGCTTGGTGCATTCGTTTTGTATTTCGAATTGGGCCGAAAAACACGGAAACTGATTCAGACTGTAAATCTTGGAGCCACTTCCCAGAGCACTGAAGGAGCTCATGCAGTGGGAGTGCAGATGCAGCTTTGTCATAAAGTCATAGAATCCCAGTCTGGTTTGGGTTGGAAGGGAGCTTAAAGCTGATCCAGCTCCAACCCCTGCCACGGGCAGGGACACCTTCCACTGGAGCAGAGTGCTCCAAGCCCCTGTGTCCAACCTGGCCTTGAACACTGCAGGGATGGGGCAGCCACAGCTTCTCTGGGCACCCTGTGCCAGCGCCTCAGCGCCCTCCCAGGGAAGGGCTTCTGCCTAAGAGCTCCTCTCAGTCTCCCCTCTGGCAGTTAAAGCCATTCCCCTTGGCCTGTCCTTACAGGCCCTTGGCCAAAGCCCTCTCCAGGTTTCTTGTAGCCTCTTTGGGTGCTGAGAGCTACTCTAAGGTCCCCCCTTCATGCAGCAGAGGAGGAGAATCCTGTCCCTAACCTGCTGCTCACTCTCTGGGGTTGCAGCCCTGCAGACAGGGGGGTTCTGGGCTGCTGCTGGCTCATGGTAAGCTTCCTATCAACCAGGATCTAGTGGATCCTGCTGTGGTCTTCAGGACACTGCCTCTGTAGTGTCAGCAATGCACAGTATGCAGGAGGATAACCTGAACATTACAGCTAGCAATTCAAATAGTACTCTCTCAGAATGCTCTGCCCACCTCTGGATGCAGAAGCCTTGGGGAAGGTAGCTGAGCTGTAAGCACTTATTTAAAGTGAAACTGCCTCTGGATTGCTCCCTCCTTATCTCCAGTCCTGGCTAATGTCATGCGTCGGTTAGGAGACTCGCAGACTTGATTCCTATCTTGTGCTTCCTCCCACCAGTCGATGCTGATGCTTTGTGAATTTGCAGCACAGCCTTTCCCCTCATAACCCCTTTGTCCCAATTGTTGGTGTATTTTTTTCCCTTCCCTGGCCAGCTTACTCCGGACTTCAGGAGTTCTAAATGAGAAGAGGGACCACACTTTGATGGAAGTGCATTTGTGCTTCCTAGCAAACCCCAGCGCTCAGGGGAGCCTGGCTAGAAGGTCTGGCTCTGAACCACAGCCTATCTCCGATGGGTGAAATTGCCTGAGATCTTACTGGGACTTCCTGAATGCATCAGATTTGCTGTGCTTTGGTATTAGGCTCCTCTGGAAGCTTTGTAGAAGCTGGATACGTTTTTCCTAACAGTTTGCCCAGGTCCCACAAGCTCCAAAAGGCGTCCGAGTATGTTTCTCCTGACTGAGGTAGGAGAAAGGCTTTGTATAGGGTAGAATTGGCCATCTAAAGATGGGAAGTGCCTGTTGGCATATTAAAATGTTGAAAAGGTTTTTTTTTTCTCTCACACAATTCTGTTCCAATAGAGATGAAATGGGTTTACATGGAATCTATGACAGCAACAGCCCAGGACAGGAGGTCCTGGTGCCTTCCTGGTACGGTGACATGAATGGGCAGGGTGAGGAAAGAGGTGCAGTTTGCAGTTCTGATCTGAGTTTGCTATGCTTTGTGTCTGGGGAGGGGACATGGAGCATGGAATAGCCTTTGCTGTGCATGTAGATAAATCAGGCAGTCTGCATTGCAAGCAGTTAGTCAGTGTACCCTGCAGCACTTCTTGCTTGCCAATTCTGGCAGCCATAGCCAGGGCAGACAGGACCTGAATGAGCAGCATGGAGTAGAGCGGCTGTAGGAGGAGGGGGGGGTGTATGTGTGTGTTTATAGAGATGTGTGAGTATCATTACTTATATTATCTTGTGAGGGAAGAAGGGAGCAGTGGGCAGGGGAAGGAGCAGAGAAATGTTTAATATTGGACAGTTGCTAAAGAGCAAAATGAGAAATGCATCACGTTTGACTGGGAAATTCTTCTTCAAAGAGTGTAGGACTGCTGGGATCAAACTTGTGAATAGAAACACTGGGAAGTGTCCTCATATTTCATTAAGACTGTAGGCAGCAGAGGTTCACACCAACTCAAAGCTGCTTTAGTTTCATCTAAACTTGTGTCTTGACAAGTAAAATCAGGCTCCTCCATATATAAAGAATTCGTGTCTTGTTCTAGAAGACTGTCTTCACACGTAAGCCCATGAAATATAATCCTTATGCAAATCTGAAGCCAGTTCCAAGCCTGGGTGACTCCTTGGAGAATATAAATGGCATTTCTTTGTGGTGCTCCCAAAGCTATGGTGGTGTAGACGACTCCTCACTGACTGGCATATCAGCAAAGCAGAGATGCAACAGATGACAGTCACTTTGCCCTCGCTGTCCTGTTTCCTCCACACCTAGAAGGATTATGCTCCGTTTCCTCATCTCTGATCCTCCACCAGGCTGCTTCTGCCTTGCAAGTTCCAGTCTTCTAGAAGAAGAATGCGTCCCCCTCTCTTGATTGTAGTTTATTTACTACTATTAATATGGACTTTTTCTGGTTACATCTTTGTACAGGGCCTGCCCTGTAGGAGACAAGCTCATCCCCAGACAGAAAGGAACCTGGCTGCCTTCATTTCCTATACCCTAGGGACGCTGCTGTGAGGTAACAGGCAGGAAACCTTGGTCTCTTTGGCAGGCTCTGGCAGGCAGGGACCTGCTGTGAAACGTAGAAGTGGTGACCGCACTTTCAGGAAGCAGCTTTCCACAGCTTGGCTAGCAGGTCTGGAAATGGGGATTAGGAACCTCAGACCACCGGCTTCAATGCCAGCCTTCCCTTTATGTTCTCTATATGAACACCAGTTCTGTTCCTTCTCCATAATATTGCTAGATCTGCATTCCCAATCCGTAGATCTGCATTCCCAGTAGATCTGTGACTGTTGTACAAAGACAATGCAGCCTAGTTAAGTGGGATGAGCAGGTAGGAAGGAAAATGGGAATGGGAAACATGGCTAAAGGGCCACTGGGCTGGTCCACCTCTGATGGACAAACATCTCCCATCAGACGTGATGACAGCCTAATGGTTATTTGTAGCATAACCTTTATTTACTTTAAGGGCGGTTCAACAAAGGTGGATTTTTAAGGCTTTTATCTCTGCCCTTTGGACCTAAAGGTATCCTAGGGTTGAGCCAGCATTGTCAGTTGTTTGCAGAGGCCAAGAATCCTCTTTATTTGCAGTGGAGCACTGATGGGTTTGCTCACATGAACTCTGACCTCTCCCAGGTTGTAATCCCCAAAAGTGTCCTCTAATGATGCCCCTTTCCACCTCTGCCCATCCATCAGTGCCGGTGGTGGAGCTGGTGTCCCACTGAACATGAGTTGCTTGTGGAACTGGCTATTTCCAGGAGCTGCTGAGCCCCGAGGCACGGCGTCAGGATTACAGAGTGATACCAGACTTGAGCCCTCACAGCACTGACTCACGCTGGGCAGCAACAGGGGAAAAGTAAAAGCACCAGGTCATGTGCTGCTCATCTGCAATGCAAATACACGGGTGAATTCTTCTATAGCCCAGCCATAGAGCAAGAAATCAAAGCCTTCCTGCCAGGAATGACAAGGGGATCAGGGCAGGTCCTGAAATCTGCAGCCAGGCAACACTGGCGGAGATGCTGGATTCGTTAGAAGCTGCAGCAGCTCTAGGCCCTGAGGCTGTGGAGCAGAGAGAGAAGAGCTGATGAGCTTTAATAAGCCAGCAGTGAAGTAGGGGTGTAAAAAAGGGATGAAGGGGAACAGGAGATGATCTCCCCAAGGCTCGTGCCTGAGACCCAGCAGACCTCAGTGCCTGGGTGTGACTCTGAGCTCTTTCTCTCTCTCATCCCCTCTAGGGACCAAAGAAGGAGAAGACAATGAGAAGAAGGCAAGATGGTTCCAAGAGGCTCTGCTGTTGGCATCTTTCATTTGCCTTGGAAGAGGAGCCTGAGGCTTCTCTGCGCTAAAAGCTTCTGTGTCCCATCTGCTACCACGCCCTGAAATCAAACTCGGCAGCTTAGGTGAAGCAGGCACTGTACAAACATGTCAGACTTGCCTCCACCCCTTTTCCTTCTCCTGCTCGCTCCCGCCGTCCTTCCTTCTCAAGTTTATCAGCGTGTCAGCGGATCCCGGTGGCAGAGCACTCGCACCTCACCTCTGCTGACGGAGCAATGAGGAGTTGGGGGTAAGCTCCCTCCTGCAGGTTTGGGGCTCAACACTGGCTTGCTTGCTTTAAAGCAGTAACAACCATGTCCTAATGGCTGCTGTTCCTCTGTTTACAGAGGACTAGGTTTGTCAGTTTGAACTAATGTCTTCACTCCCCGGTTACAGCTTAACCCCTTCCCTCCAGAGCTAAGCCACTGCCAAGAATTAGCCTGTGTTGGCAGTGCCAGCCTAGGGCAGAGCGCAATGGGAATGGTTTCAGGGGGTCATTAAATTTTTTCTCTCAAGGGATGGTCCTGGCATGGAAGAAAAACCGGGAGCTGGATTCCTTTGGGAAGGACTTTACTTCATCTTTACTCCTATAGCCCAGCAACACTGTCCTCCAATCAGCTTTGCTGCATGACAGTGGGAGAGTTTCCCTCCAGACCCTTCTTTCTCCTCTCACTTGGAATTGTCCTCTACCGGCATTGTTGCAGCAGGACTGCCAGTAAGATCTTGTGTTTTTTACTTCCCAGTGTCTTTTAGGTGGACCAACATTTGGGTCTGTGGGGCCTGGGGTTTAGAGCCTGTTGACCCTCAAGACTATGTGGAATATGGAGAGGAATATACATTGCTGAATCTTGCAGGGTGATGCTCTGAAAACACTATGATGAAGAAGGGGTTAAAAATTACTCTGGATGATGCTTGGGAAAGCAGACAGCATGTCAGGAACATGCATGCTCATTGCCTTTATGGGAGACATAGCAGTATCTCCTCTGAGTTCTCTTGGATCTGAAGGATCCTCCTCATATCTTGTGAGGTCTAATTGACTCCCTGGTTAAATCCTGCATGCCTGTACTCCTGACCTCTGGCTGCTGTGCCTGCCAGGAGCCTTTCAGCACACCCACTAAAACTCACCTGTAGTACTCATGTGTGTTTGGGCGCGTGAGTGGATTTTGGCTACCTGAAAGCTGGCTCATCTCCTCCTGGTTAAGCTACACTGGGCATTTGTGCTTAATTATTTTTGTCAGGTAGTAACCAACGTAAAGAGCAAGATATTTACAGCTGCAGAAGAGAGGTTTGCTGATGCTTTTGCTTTTTTCTTTGCCAGGACATTAATGCTTTAATGTATTTGGGGACAGAGTACTGACAAACCAGAAGAGAAGTTTGTGGCTGGTGAGTGTGAGTTCTTGGGTGAGGTGGAGGGGGGATGTACATAGAGTAAGAGATTATTGCTGTGTCTTCCTCTGCTTTTATGAGTTCTGTGCTTGGGTAAAACCTGACTCAGCCCCTACACTGGGAGAAGGAGCTCTGCTGCATGACTCTCTCTGAACCCCTGTCCCACTGACAAGTCTCATTCTTGACAGTGTGATGAATCTGGGTATTGATTTGAATACTCTACACTGCCTTGGTATGTACATCCTTTGTGCTAAGTGTGAGCAATGGTTTATGTATCTAGCAGCAAAGCTGATCAAATAGCGGAAAGAGCTGTCAGTAACTGGATTAGTAACTGCTTCCAGTCTGCTCCTTGTACAGGGGTACATGTGTACCCGGGTCCTGCTGCCTAGGCTTGCAGAATTGAGAAACATAACTCTTGTTTGGTCACAAAATGGTTTTGGTTGCCAGGGAGAAGCAACTATAAAAGTTTGCTGTCCTGCCTCCAATCAGAAAAAGAGCACTTTCTAACCTACTTCTCTAATGTGCTTAGGGAAATTCACAAGCAGAGGAAGGAGCTAAATATTTACTGCAAATTGCTTAAAGCAGCTTGGACTGGTCTACATCAACTGCAGGTAAAAACCCAGCCAGGTTCTGAAATCTGCACTGCACGTCATGGTTTCTTGAGGGTGCTAATAGAGATGCTGAAGTCTGTTTGCATTCAGAGCAGTGCATCAGTACATGGACAGGACCATCAGCTCTGAAGTCACCAAGAGCCGCTGAAGCCTAACTAGCAGGTTGTGCTGCACAGCCCTGATAGCTGGAGAGAGGACAGCAAGCTTCCAGGAAGGTTCTGGAGTAGGAGACCAGCTTTCTTGTCTATTGTACTAACCCTGCTCCTGCCCCAGTCTCATTGGCTTTGAAGTTATGCTGGACACAGCACAATGGTGTATAGAATTGGGACTTGGCTGATACAGGTCTGGTTTGAAGGATTTTCTCAGTATGGTTTGAGAACCAATGACATTGGTCACTGACATTTGGTCACTAGTGATGATGATGTTGTTTTGAGACTCATCTTCCATTTGTCTGGCATAAGAGAGCAATGTGAACGTAGGGTCCTGAAACAGATTTGAACTTTGAATTCCAAAAGCCCCTCCAAAATCTCAGGAAATGCCACTTCCCCTCAGGCTGAGCCATTTTAACTTACAGCGTTAGTAACTGAGATTACTTTGTAATTAATTGATGAACAGCATAACTGCAGACAACAGCTATTTATCTTTACTTGCGTTATAAGTGGCACCTCAGATTTTAATGTATGAAGTGCTCTGTGAACATCCATACTGATAGCAGTGTTCTTCCTTTCCAAACAGAGCAGAATAACTGATACTCCCAAGGAGAAGACTTGTCTGTTCTGATTTGGATTTCCCTCTCGGGGTTGACAGCAGTGAGTAGGAAGGCACTGAGAGTCAGCCAGGTTGTGGGGTCTGAGCTCGTCTGTCTCCTCCCTGTTTGGGGCACACTGCCTGGGCTGCAGTTTTCCCATCAGTTATCCTGTGGGAATAACACAAGTAAACTGCCTTGCAGGCTGTTGACAGCAATTAAATATATCTGTATCTCACTTAGAGAGAACATGATGATCATAAATAAGGACTCAGATTGCTTAGTGTTGTTTGGAAGGAAGTTTAACTCTTGCATCTCTGCACTTGGGTGCTCTGGGGAATCACTGAAGTGTTTCTTCCAGCCCTTTGCCACGCTGCTGGAGTGAGGATTGTGTGTGGCCACCAGTGCCTCTGCTGGGACAGGTCTGTGTGCAAGCCATCGGCCATGCTTGCTGAGTGTGCCACTCCTGCTTGGATCCTACCTGGTGCTTCCCTACTGTACAGTCTGTGCCATGTACGTTTGCAGCTTCCCTCCCATAGCGCAGTGTTCCAGAGGCAGCCAGATCTGTGATCCATGATGTGGTATGGAGGAGCACAGGGAGGTTACAGGGCTCAGACAGAACTGCAGAATGTGGCACCCAGCCCTTCAAAGTGCTTTGCTGGAAGGAGGATGTTCACCAGATGCAGCCCAGTGCCTTGGCTCCTGCATGTGTCATATGACCCAGCATGCCAGATGTGGCCCCTTGCACTTGTCCCAACATAACCTCCTATCTGGTATGTAAGATGTTGCTAGTCATGTGATTTGTTTTAGAGACAGAACCTTAAATGTTCTTATTCTAATCTTGGTAGTATTTTAATGCTCATTTTGAATGGATCTGTCACACAAGACAGTGGAGAGTGAAGCCCCACAGCCTTTAATCCCTGTCTTGAAGCTTTTTAATATTCAGGATTAACAGAAAAATACAGCCACTTGTTTTTAACCCTAATGCATCCTTCCTGGCAAAATAATGTCAGTAAACCCATGTGGAACAATGCAGATACTCTTTGGACATGGAACAGTGAAGCGTGCATGGGTAAGGCACATGTCAAAAGGTGCAGTGCTGCATGGTTTTTTCTATCCAGAACAGGTCACAGCCACATTTAAAGGTATTTAAAAGGCAGAGAAAAAGGGTCATTGTTGTTTTACTGTCTTATGCCTCAGCTTTATGACTGCAGCACTCATCTGGCTGGCTATGGGTGAGGAGGCTGTGATGAGTTGCAGCCCTCCCTGGGTGCTGCAGGGGTATTTGTTAGCTGTAACCCTCTAAAAACCCAAACACAGATGGAAAAGGCTGATCTTATAATGAAGGCATTGGGTCACTCTTGAGGTTTGGGTGTGATTTCTGTCTGTGCTGCTGGTTTCTGTCATGGTGTCGAGACCTGCGTGCTGGTGTTGAGATCAAATGTGTGGTCAGAGCATGTCTTGGCTTCCATCCGTGCTGTGCACCCGTGTTTTCTCTCCATGGAAGCCAGGGTGTGTTGGGCCTGGCTCTGGCCTTGATATGAAGTTAAAAAGCATTCAGGAGACATCTCTAGAAGCTCTTTTAGCTTTGCTAATCTAGACATAGGTGGGAAGGAACTGAGCTACTAATTTTTGTCCTGTCTCATCTGCAAATGAGGATAATAATTCCTTTTCCTTACCTTATGTCTGGTCAGATGAAACCTCTGCAGGGTGGGGCCCAGCTTCAGAGCCTGGCACAATGGGACAGTGACTTGAGCTGGGATTTCTAAGGGACTGGGAAGGATGGAAAAACTAGTATTTGTCCAGGGAAAAAAAGCCCATTAGCATTTGGGACATGCCCTTACTGGTTTGTGAAAGTTCAAGAGGTCTTTGCGAGTGCTTTTATATGTCCCAGAATGGATTTGGTCTAAAAACACACCTAAAAGTATGTCACTGAGCAGCATCCAAAACAAGCTTTGCAAATAGGCGTTCACTGCGTTTCAGGCTTTACTCCTAATTTATGAGCAAGGAAATGGAGCAGCAGAAAAAGAGGCAGCACCGTGGCCTTCAGAACCTGTTGAGAGGAAGCACAGAGAAAGCCATCCAGCAGTTGTGTTCTCTTTCTCATTTGTCAAGCAGAAACCCACCAATATAACAAATATATGTCTGCCCCTAAGCTCATTTCTAATGTAATATTAATCTGTGCACTTGTGTGTGTTTGGGCAGGATTTAGAGCATTACATCAGTTTGCTGTGCATCGGTTTGCTCTACCGCTGGTGGGGGATGAGAGGGGAGTAAAAGGAAAGGACTTGAAACTGAGGAAGTGACAGCACAGCAAGCAAATATCTGTTCTTCCTTTAGGAGAAATAGAAGTACTAACCCAGGATTTCTAAGACCAGAATTGCAGACCAATGTGGAAGGTGTCATCGTGCCAAGCTCTCTGCTCTTAGATCCCATTTTCAGTATCTGCTCATTTGCTTTCCCCCTTTTGCTCACCCTTTGTTGTCATTTCTCGCTGTGTGAAGTCGCACTGAGATTTGTAACTCCCCAGGGAAGTAACCTGTCATTCCCCTAGGTCTGCAAACTGCTCTGAACGTTCATGGCTTGTTATAAACAACAGTTATGTCAGAGACTTCAGGAGGGTAAACATTAGGATTTAGGAGGTACCAAACACAGTGAAGTACTCTGTGTGCATGTTCACACATCCATATGCATGAGCACATGCATCGATAGTGGCCTGTTTAACTTGTGCTGCATCTGAAATGCATTACATGACAGTGACCCGTGGCAGAGTATGGAGATGGTTTCCCTTTTAATTGGTGGGTTCTTTGGGATCTTCTTCATCTTCCTCCTCCGAACTCAAGCTGCATATTGCAGTTCCCCAGGTCCTGGAGTTACCCTCCTCTCCCCCTCCTCTTGTAGTGGCCCTGAGTGGTTTGACATATCAGCTGAGGGAGTACTTAGAAATGAGGGGAATGGCTTTCTCCAGCCCAGGGACCAACGTTATCTGCTGTGTGGGGAGGGAGGAATGTAGAGAGCAGCATCCAGGTCTGCGATAGCAGAGCCATAGGCACTGAGGAGCGTTTTCAGTTGCTGCAGTGAGCAGGGGGAGGGAAAGCTTATTTTTAACTGGAAACCACAGAAGTGAGGCTGAAGTAGCTCTGCTGTCTTGCTATCATCAAGTGTAGGTGTAAGGGAACATGGACATGGACAAGTACAGTGCATCTATACTAATGGAGTATGTGACTGTGTGTGTGTGGGGTGGAGGCAAGTCGGATGCAATGACAGTGCATGCTGCTTTGTGTGTTTGAACTCGGGTGTCGTACTGAGCAATTCCCGATAGCATTTATCTACTTCTGTTTTGCAGTGGGGTTGGCTCTTCCCTGTGCCCTGCTCCTCAGGTTGCCTGTTTCCCAGCCATACCTCCTTTTCCTTCCTAACACTCATTCCCCTTTCCCTCTTCCATCCTTAATCTTCCCACCCCTTCCTCTCCTCTGAGCCTGACCCTTCTCTCTTCTCGCCCCTCCTTCCTAGCCGATCCCTCCCCCTGCTCTGGATCTGCTGGCTGTGGGATTTTTTCTCATGCTCCCTGGCAGATGTGACAGCTTTTGGAACTGTATCATCTAGGAACAGCTATATGTGGAGTTGAAAAACCTAACGTGGTTTCCCAGGCAGCAGGAATGGATCGCTGAGAGAATTCCAATCTCCGACTGCTTTTGTCTTGTGGTAGTGACTTTTCTTATTTATGTTTGTGACATTTCGTACAGTGCAGTTGTCAGCAGTGAATGAAAGACTAAAGTCGAGGAGATGATTATAAAATCAATGTCACAGGATTTGTGCTGTTGTATTAAAGGGATGCTCTCTGCCTTTAAATACAGGTTTGGCTTGATTTACAAAATCTTTGCTGCATAAAATGTTGTTCTGCATTTCTTACTGAATTAGAAAGGGCCTGGTTTATGTATTGCTTTTCAACATGCTTTAGCTGGGTATTGGAAATACAAGTAAACAGCTTGTGCATGAAAACTACAAGTGAAAGCAGACTGCTTAAATCCAGACCTCAATGAAATGCAAAACCTACACAGATTATTGCAGTCCATTGGCTTTCAAATAACTATTTTTAGTGTATTCATTTTATTTGCTCTTAATGCAGTGGTACCTTTAAACCACCTGTCTGATGTAGCAATGTCTGTATAAGCAAAGATTGATGCTGACTCTATCAAACAAATGTCAGTGGATACCCTGGGGTATGTTGGGTTTGGAGTTGATTACATTTTGCTGTTTTTAAGATATCTGTTATAAGCAGAAGGTAGAGTCAAGCAATGTCAGCTCCTCACCTGCAAATTGACCATGACCTTAGAGATGCTTCTTGCTGGGTTTAGGGAGCATGCTTTGTACAGAGGATCTAGGTGGAGTCCAGGTGTTGACTGAATGTAAGTATACAAATGTAGTGTTTGTGCTTATGCAAACTGATGTGCTGGCGTAGAGCAACTGCTCTCTTTGAGGCCAAAATATCACCTGGGCTTTCCAGATTTGCATCTTGAGTTAGTTGAGCTGGAATCATTCTCCTTAAGGGGAAATGACTGAAATGTTCAGAAAAAAAATTGATGCTACAAGTGTTAATGGTTGTAACACCACATTTTACTGGCCACCTGAAGCAGATAACGAGCAAACTTGTAAGACACTGTGTGTTGTGCCCTGAATATCTTCTCTTTATGGAGATGAGATGAGGAATGAAGCTGTGAGAGTTAGGAGCAAGAGAAGGGAGGGCACTGGTTGAAATGGTACCATTTCTCTGTGTGGAAATACCCCGTTCTGGTGGATCAAGTAGCTGTCAGGACTGACATGTACTCAATGATTCAGAACTGAAGCACTTGATATAATACTACAGAGATACTTCCTGCTTTCCTTGGAGACTGTGAAAGCTCCTCAGTAGCACCAGCTGTGGTTTGAATAGTACTAACACCATGAGCTGTTAGAGTATCCTTCCTTTCCAGGACTGTCTGCACTTGGTTTTCCATAAAGAATTGCCCTCTGTGTGTCCAAGGCCAGGCTGGATGGGGCTTGGAGCAGCCTGCTCTCATGGAAGGTGTCCCTGCCTATGGCAAGGGGTTGGAACTGGGTGAGCTTTAAGGTCCCTTCCAACACAAAGCACTCTGTGACTCTATGATTCTATGAATCATTGTGTTTGAGTAGTTGCAATCCAGACCTGGAGCACAGGGGCTGTTCCCATAATCTCTCCATTAAGATGTATTTGGGTTTTCATTGGAACATATTCTAAGCAAAGATTATCCTGGCTGTGAAAGCTCTTTTAGGCAGAGCAGTTGCTTCCAGCCTCTTCTGTAAGTGTTTTTTTACCTGCCGAACCTTTTGCTTTCTTCTTCAACTATAAGGTATCTTTAGTAGGTTTCTGGATGCAGTACTGCAATGGACATTGTCAGTGTGTGAAGTCTGTACTTTACCAAGGGGGTTTAGATGGTGTAAAAGTCCTTCTGCAACATGCAAACACTTCCCATCACACTCACTGCAGGATCACAGTAACCAAATGTTAAGCCAGAGTGTCCATGTTCTCAGGATCTCAGTCCAGCACTAGGAAGCAAAGTTGGCATTGTCCTGGTGCCTGCACTTTGCTCCTTAAACAAGGTTGAAGTGGAGCCACCTGGAAAACATTTGACATATCTCACTGTGGGGAAAAAAACACGAGGTTTCTGAGTTTTGCGACCAGTGTCCTCTAGAAGCGTGTCCGTGTCTACACAACACATTACCTCTGTACATGTTCTGTGCCTCTGACCCCTGTAAATATTTATTCAGCACAAATAATGGGGAGCTGAGGTCCTGTACAGGGGAAGAGTGATCACTGCAGTGTTGAACATTACAGAGTTGAAGTGACTAAAATTCTCTACCTGATATCAAGGACATTCATGACTTTAAGAGCATCAGTGAGAGACAAGTGCTAACACTAAAGCTGGCAGTGGAAAGGGAAGAGCCCATATAGTTGTTTCACCTTACTGGTGGGTATTATTTAAAGAAACCTGTACAGCTTTTTCCCAAACTAGAGAGCTTTAGCACTGCACTACCTAAAAATAGTTTGGCACTGAGTCTGTTTTGTCCCATCTCTCTGATGGCTCTCATTGGCCAATTCATTCTCTGCATTGACAGCATCTTGGAGAGGAGATAAGGAGCTGGGGCACACCACTTCCACTGCATCCATAGAACAGTAATATAGCAATCTGCCCATTAAATATGTTTCTTCAACAGAAAATAGGGAAATGGAACTTGGAACACTTGTAACTTTAAAGCCATCAAACCAGTTGATAGAATAGAGAACAACTCAGGGGAGAAGGGACCTCAAGAGACCTGGATTCCAACCCACTGCTCAAAGCAGGGTCTTCTTGGAGGGTCAGACCAGGTTGCTCAGGGCTTTGTCTGCAAGGGGAAGCTTGCTCTTGAAAACCTCTGAGGATGGAAACTGCACAGCCTGCCCTGCCCAGTGCTGGACTGCCCTGTTCCTGGAACAAAGACGTTCTCCCTTCTACCCAGTTGGGACCTCTCTTGTTATGCCTCTCCTGTTATCGTCACTGACTTCTACCACTCTCCCACTGAAAAGCCTGACTCTTCATAGAAAATCTCCCCACCTCTGAGCTGGTTCTTCATGGAGAGGGTAACTTCCCCTCACCCCATCTTTCCTGTCTGTCTTTTGTGAAGAGACTGTGTCTATCCATTGCAGCCCTCCAGTTACTCCAGCTTTCCCAGCTCTGTGATTGCCTGCGGAGCTCTGCTTCTTCCTTTTCCATTGTATCTTCCCAATCTCAAAAAGTTCTAAACCTTTTGGTTTTCTTTCCATCTACATCTCTTTTTTTTTTGGCTATAAAGTCTAAATGCAGGTTTTTATTGTCTCTTGCGTTGGGGTATATTTAAGTGTAGCTGCTTTTGGCTTGTTGCAGTTGTAATGGCTCTTCACACAAACTGTCTCTCTCAGCCCTCGAGGGAAAGGAGTCTTAGGTTTTAATTTTAGCTTCTTCAGCTACCTGCTGACAGGTTTGATTTCCACCTCCCACCTCCTCCCTCTCCCAGACCCTCTGTCTTAGCTAGAAAAACTGAGAGCCAGAAATCCCTCTTGTTGCCAAAGGAAGAGCTGCCCAACTCTGTTGTCTTTAAATGGAAATTCAACGTACATTACTTAATTGGAGTAACCAGTGAGCAGACAACCTGAGCCCTGATCATAACCACTCTGCATTTCAGGCTTCTACTGGAATTAATACTGTTTAACTGGCCGGCCTCTAAAGCCATTTAACCCAGGTTCATATCATAGAATCATAGAAGGGTTTGGGTTGAAAGGGACCTTAAAGATCATCTAGTTCCAACCCTCCTGCAATGGGCGTGGACAAGACCATATCTCTTATAGATATTTAAAATGCTTACATTGGGCAATATGAATTTGCAGAAATAAAGGAAGGCAAGTGTAGGAGTTCAGACATAGATATTGGTCTCTGTTCCTTTTCTGAAATGGGAGCACTGCTTCACAGTGGGCAGAGCATGAGAAAGGTCACTCTAAGTCCCAGCTCTTGAGCAAGCCGTTGCTCTCTTGTTGCCTCTATTTCCTCATCTGTAAAAACAGCTGATCAACTCTGTTGTTAAAGTGCTCGTCACTGGAGAATGTTCTTAACACAATGTAACTAACTAATACAATTGATATGTGATATTACTGATGGGCCTATTGAACCTGGACATGCACTGATGGTGTTGCCTTCCCTGATTCAGGCATCATGTTCCGCAAGAAGAAGAAGAAACGCCCGGAGATCTCTGCTCCTCAGAACTTTGAGCACCGTGTGCACACTTCCTTTGACCCAAAGGAGGGCAAGTTTGTGGGTCTGCCACCTCAATGGCAGAACATTCTCGACACACTAAGGCGCCCCAAGCCAGTGGTAGATCCTTCAAGGATCACAAGGATGCAACTCCAGCCTATGAAGGTAAGAAAGAAAGCCTACTCTTTGCTGTCCCTTGGGCTTCCCTGCTCCTTGGGGAGGCCCAGGTTGAGGCAATATGTATTTAAATAGGGCTATGGGTGGGATCTGTAAGGAATTCAGTGGATAGCCAGGGCTGGGCTTGGATAACACAGTCCTGAGGCAATAGTAACTTCATGAGAAATAAGGACAGTGGTGTCCTTAACTGGCATAGTGTCACTGTTCAAACAACCAGCTGGCTGCCTGTCACTGTAACAAGGACCTGTGAAAGCTCCCACGGTACCTGACAGGGCCTGGGATGTGTTCAGCTGTTGTACATGGAAGCAAAAAGGAGAATTTGTGGAGAGAGCTGTTTAGCAAGTGTGTCATTCTCGTGGGTGAGCAAATCTGGCTGGTAGTTAACAGGAAGCCTGAGTGGGAGAGAGTGGGGCAGCACTAGCTTGCTGCTCATGGGTGGTGAATGAGACACAACAGGGAGCAGGTCTAAACTAAGGTTTAGGCTAAAAGGGTTTATAAACCAGCATTTGAACACAAAGTGGGACATAGTAAATAGGAGAATGCCCTGAAAGCAAGTCCTTCAGGAAGGAGAAACCAGTTCCTGATCCCTGTATTGGTATGGGTGTATTTAGATGGCTATTATAATGGCATCAAGAGACTGTGTGTTCGTAAGTGACTGCTGTGTGAGGAGAGGCAGATTCATCATGACCTCCTGGAAAATGAAATGAAAGATAGTGACAGAGTTGTTGTGCTTCAAGTCCTGCTAGCTTGTGGGAAGGTTTTGTTCCTGGTTAATAAAAACGCTACGGGGGCCTAAAATCTGAGAGGCAAGTTGTAAAATAGAGAGGATACTAGGATTTTAGGAGGGACGTAAAAGAAAGTAGTTTTCTGATGAATATATAGCTTTCTGTGTACAGAGGCTTAAAACATCGGGAATATATGGGAGTACGTTTTAGTATAATGCAAGCATTAGTGCAAAATCAACCCTGCAATTTAAATGGCACACCAGGACCTATGAGCAAAATGCTGGTTTAGAAAGGAAAACCTTACTGAGGAAGAGCAGGCAAAAGAAAAGAGGGAGGAGGTATTGCCTTCTGGTTTATGGTGTCCTGAATGTGCTTTGAGGTTCAAATGTAGTAGATGGGACCACAATCCAGAGAAGATAGAGACTGTGTAATAAGAGACCAACTTGGTTAGATCAGGAGCTCTCTAATGAGCTTAAACTGCAGGAGGATTGCTCAGAAGGGTGGAAACTAGGTCAAGTTATAAAGGGCAAATAGAAATGTATGTAGGAACAAAACTGGAAGGCCTAGGAACAAAAAGAGGTGTTCTTCTCGAAGAATATAAAGGACACTAAGGAGACATGGTAAGTACACAGAGGAGGAGGAGGATGAAGGAAAGAATTTGTTCCCTGCTCATTTTGGAAGGAAGTTAGTAACAGATGACACCGTGAAGGATCTTCACACACATTTAAGAAGTCTCCCTTAAATGTTTAATGCTTTTTTCTTCAGTCTATTGAAAAGGTTAACTGTGATCAGTGGGGTAACACAATTAACAGGAGCATGATGTGATGGGAATGCAGGCTAGAGTAAAAACATGAACAGAAATGAGACTTCTTAGATGAGTCCCATGTTTTTGAGGCAGCTGGGCCTAATGAAATTCAAGGAATTGCAGATCAGTCGGAATAATTTCAATTTCCAGAAAAAGACTGGAACAAATAAGCAAGTAATCTATTTGCAACCACTTCCTGGGAAATGGCAGGGTAAGAGCCAGGAGCCAGCATGGATTTATTAAGAGCAAATCATGTCAAGCAACCCAATTTCCGTCAATCACAGGGTATCGGGCTTTGGGTCAGGGAGAAATGAGAGCTCTCTCCTGTATCTTGGCTTCACTTAGGCTCTTGATACTGTACCTATGGCATTCCCAGAGTAAACTGAGGACATTTTCTCATGTATTAGGAAAAGTCTACTCAGAAGGGTGAGATGTCACTGTCAGAATAGAAATGGATACAAAGAGATTTATTGGAGTTCATCCAGAGTTTAATATGAGTCAGTACTTTCATGTCTGACTTATTAAACCTGTAGATGGTAAAAGCTGAAGGGAGGCGCAAATCTTTGAGAGCAGAGATGGAATGCCAACAGTGTTTAAAAACTAGAGAAGGATCTTGAACTAATACCGGGGGGTTTTACCCCATTAAGTCCAAGTGCAAATACTCTCCCAGGCTGCATAGCTTAGTTGATTATTTCTGGTAAACTCCATTTGAACAAATTCCTGTTGAATGATACCAATGAATTGAAGAGTCTATATTTATTTAATTATTTATTTTAAGTGTTATTTGGCCCTATTAGGCAAAGCCCTTATACAGAGAGTCCTGGATTCAACTATCATAGAATCCCAGACTGGTTTGTCATGGAAGAGACCTTAAAGCTCATCCAGTCCCAACCCCTGCTACGGGCAGGGACACCTTCCACTGGAGCAGAGTGCTCCAAGCCCCTGTGTCCAACCTTGCCTTGAACACTGCCAGGGATGGGGCAGCCACAGCTTCCCTGGGCACCCTGTGCCAGCGCCTCAGCACCATTACAGGGAAGAGCTTCTGCCTTAGATCCAACCTGAACTTCCCCTGTTTCAGTCTGAATGCATCACCCCTTGTCCTATTGCTCCAGTCCCTGGTGAGAAGCCCTCTCCAGCATCCTGCTGCATTAATCTGCTGCAGCCTTTAAACACAAGCTGCAAAGTACAGCCAGCTCCCATCCTCTCTGTCCACTGAGGACTGACTAGAAGGCAACAGGAGTGACTACAGTCTCATTTTAGGAAGTTTTTATCTGGGAGCTGAGGTGAGTGCTGGAGTGGGTTTTCTAAAGAGGCCTTAGCATCTGCCTTGGAGACTTCTTATTTTGAGAACATGTTAAATATAGGTCTTTATGGACGGACTTTTGCCCATGTGCTCTGGACTAGCTGGCTCTGGACATTTTTTCCCACTTCATTTTCAGTTATCCTTTGTCCCACTTCGCAGAAACATAGACTCATCAGTTGGAGGAGGGCCTCTTTCTCTCCCATCTGCCCATGCAAGCATGAGCAGGGCTGTGAAGGCATCTTGCTGAGTGCCCTGTGACTTGAGGGTATGCATATTACATTTGTCAGACTCCTTTCTGAATTAGTGCTCTCAACTGAGTGCATTATTGACGTAATTGATACCTCTGGCATCTCTAATGAATGAATTAGAACTGACAGAAGACTCTTCTTAACCCACTGATGGATTTCAGAGATGGGGTTTCTGACCATTTACTTTTGCTATCATTTTCCCTTATCAAGTTTGGTGCAGAAGTGATGGAAACAGTTGGAATAATAGTGTCCTCAGTTTGCTGTTTCCATGGAGGAAGGTGGATATATGTGGTGAGGGAGGTATATTGCTACAACAGGCCCGAAGAGAGAGCTGAATTCCCTGCTGCAGGTGATGGTGTGTACGCAATGGTAGGAGTTGGACTGTCCTTTCTTCACCTTGTTTGACAACATCTTCCATTCTGCCTGTCACTCTCAGGCACTGATCCTCATTTTGTGCACTGCAGTGGCATTCTATTGAAATTACTGGGGCTGCTGTTTTGCACCAGCTAAATATTAGGCTCCATGTAATTAATTCAGCATCTTTAGAAGATCCCTGGAGATCAGTTAGCAAACAGGAGCTTGCCATCCCTCTAGGGAAGGACTTTCTTCAGGCAGAGATTCAGGAAAGTGTAGGAGTGATCCTATGCTGTGAATTTCTATGAAGAAATGAAGCATTTTGGTTCCCAGCACTAAAAAAGCTGTAAGCTTTTCAGTTCCAGAATAAACAAGGTAGAGCGCTGCATAATATACCAGCAGGTTCAAGTGTCCTACTTGTATAGTGCTGTTACTTGCTTGGATGGAAGCCTTGTTCTTCATGGCTTGCTTACAAAGCAGTTGTGAGCTGCTGTGACCCTTTGTTCATCATTGTTATTTCTAATAGCTTGGCGGAGCAGAGGAGGGTGCAGTGCTGGAACAGTGTGGTCCTCACTGGTAAGAATGAAGATGCATTAGCAAAAATTGTTGTGAATCAGGCTAAGGGAAGCAGATTCCAACACTGTTGAGAGTGCTTCAGGGGAGAGATGAACCTTGTATTGGAACAGCAAGGTGATTTTTGCAGATAGAGCTTGCAACATGCTGCAGCTTCTGAGAACTCGTGTCCTCAGGAGCTCGGTGAGCCCAGGTTAGTGATGCAGTGTAGCACAATTGCGGCACAAAGGAATCAGGAGTGCTAAAATAACCCTGGTTAACGTTTTTGGAAATGTTGTCCTTTATACTGTGACTGCAGCAGAATTCCCTGTTCCAGCTGAAAGCTCTGCTGCCTCTGACAGAAGGATGTAACACAAAGATGCCTAGTTTTCCTTCCCCTCATTAAAGGGCAGTGAAAAAGAAGAAGAAGAGAAGCTGCATGGAGACCTCAGAACAGCTTCCAGTGTCTAAAGGGGTCTACAGGGATGCTGGAGAGGGACTCATCAGGGACTGTAGCAATAGGACAGGGGGTGATGCATTCAGACTGAAACAGGGGAAGTTCAGGTTGGAGATAAGGAAAAAGCTCTTCCCTGTGAGGATGCTGAGGCGCTGGCACAGAGAAGCTGTGGCTGCCCCATCCCTGGCAGTGCTCAAGGCCAGGTTGGACACAGGGGCTTGGAGCACCCTGCTCCAGTGGAAGGTGTCCCTGCCCGTGGCAGGGGTTGGAGCTGGAGGAGCTTTAAGGTCGTTTCAACCCAAACCATCCCACGTTTCTATGAAAATTCTCTCTTTTTGCCTATATTCCTTGAGTCTTCTTTGGCCAGACAAACAAAATCCCACCTTTGCCAAGATAAACTGAGCTTGGTTTTCCAACTCTAACTTTTTGCCCCCTCCCTCTATGTTTCACAGACCGTGGTGAGGGGCAGCACAGTGGAAGTGGAAGGTTATATCTCCGGGATACTCAACGACATCCAGAAGCTTTCTGCCATCAGCTCCAACACTCTGAGGGGAAGGAGCCCCACCAGCAGGAGGAGAGCACAGTCCCTGGGGCTCCTGGGGGAGGACAGACCCCCAGACATGTATCTGCAGAATCCTGAAGCAGACTGGGCAGACAAATATGGAAACTACCTCAATTGCAATGGTGGGACCAAGGTGACCCGGAGGCAGACAATGTGGCCAGATTACAAACCCCGATTGGAAGGGCACTCTCATCCCAATGGAATGGTAATGAAAGCCCAGTCCCTCGGGCCCTCAGAGTTCCAGGGTGCAGATGGCAGCTGCCTCCAGCGTGCCTCCGGATTGCAGCACATGCCAACTCTGCCAGGGGACGGTGAGAAGGCAAGAAAGAAGAGCTCAGAAGAGTGCTGGCCTCAGCCTTGTCTGGTCCGACAAGCAAACTCCAGGCCCTCAGGGGAGGGCAGCCCCAGCTCCAAATCAAGGGAGAACAGCTTGAAGAGGAGGCTCTTCCGCAGTGTGTTCCCCTCATCCAGTGGCTCGAACAAGCCAGGCCCTTCCCTGCAGATAAAGGTAGAGTTATCCAGTGGGTTTTGAGCGACTGCAATGTTGACTTCACAGTACCAGAGGTTACTCACGCAGCTGAACAAATCTGATTGCAAACATCATGCAACCATCTGTTATTGTTATGATTAATGCTGGAATCAAACCAGTCCTGGTCAGGGGGAACGTGTCGGCTGCCTAAACTTCACAGAATATCCTGTTAGGCTTAGCTCAAAATGGCAGCCAGATCTACGTAAGAAGGGCTTGTTAGTGCAGCTGTGCTTGCAGGAGGTTGGGGACTCATTCATTTTTGCCCCTCTATAGTAGTAATGCCATAACTTACATGCATTGCATGAGTGTAAATGTGCTTTTGCCATTTGGGAAATTGCCATCATTTACCATAGTAATGTATTCTTCTGCCTGTGAAGAACAGAATTACCTCAGGAGAGCTTGGCGGCTGTAGCTCTGTCTGCCAAATTGCCTACAATAGAATCCCACAGGACTGCCAAATGGGATATCTGACTATTGGTTTTCAGTGAGGATGGGACAGCTCATAGCTCCATCTCCCCCAGGAAAGCTATCCTGAATGAGTGACTCACTTCTTGAACTAGGACAAAACCTCTGGTTCCTGTTACTGGATAGGCGATGCAGCCCTTGAGGCCGCTGCTCTAATCCATCCCAGTCTAACCCAGCACTCCCTGTCCTTGCAGAGCTGTTGGGTGGTTTCAGAGGTTGGGCTGGTGCTTGGCCAGGCTCATTTCTAACAGATGTGGAGTTGCTGAACTTGCAGAGAGACAACAGGAACCACTGGCCCAACAACACTGTGCTCCAAAGTGTACTGTGGGGTGGGACTTGCTCTGACCTGGCTTCTTGCAGTGTGCATTAGGATCAGGCTCGAGGCTTTCAGACACAGCCTTCTCCCTGCTGATCCCCTTTCCGAGGCAGTGGGGTTTAAAGGGAAGCAGCTCTTGTGTAGCACAGACTACAGTAGTTGCTCTCTCGGTGTCTCTGGGCTGATCCAAGCTGCCTGGAGGCCTGTCCTGAGTACTTAGGAGAACTGACCACTTCTCTCTTCTCTGCAAGAGTGTCTTTGCCTCAGCACTTCCATGAGGAAGAGCAGAGGTTACCAGTCAAATGGGGCGTGCTCCTGGATGTTTGAATTCAACTGTTTGTGAGAGGAGTAGGAAAGCCCTTGAGCTTTTCTAGACCATCTCCCTGCTCCACTGAAGGAGCTGGGCTGTCATTGGCAATTGTTTTTCTAAGCTGTTCTGATTAAAACCTTATTCTCCCTCCCAAAGGGAGGCGGTGACATGTAATTGTGATGTATTAGAAACACATCACTGGAGAGGAAATGGATGGGGGATACAGCTGGCTGAAAATGGGCAGGTGGGTGCTTAATGCACTGCTTATAGTCACCAAGGGAAGGTCGGATGCTCTTTCCTTTCAACTTAACACAAGGGAGGAGGAGTGAGAGGCCCAGTGACATCTCAGAATGTCCAGAGACTCTGTCTGTACAGGGGCTGTCAAACTACGGGAGCAGGAAACAACACTTACGCGGGGTTCAGCAAACCTGTATCAGCTTGCACACGTTGTGTGCCCTCTACGTGCTCTGGGTTATATAAACCCCTTTTTCTTCCTCCTTCTCCTTTTTCCTCTCCCTTCCGAGACAAAACAAGAGTTGGGAAATAAAGCCCTTGTTGCCATGAGCGTGTCTGCGCAGGCTGCTGGGGTGGAGCTGCTGCATGGGGAGGAAGGAACTTCTGACCAGGAGGCTGTGTCTGTGCACTCCCGCTCCCCAGGGCTAGGAGCTGCTTACTCAGACTTCCAGGGCCCCTGTGTGCCTGTGGGAGAATGAGCCCAGTGTGAGGCTCATGCAGATTTCAGTGTTGACAAAAATCCTTGATTAAACCCAAAGTGCCTGGAATGAGATGCTCTACAATTATTTTCTGTCTGAGACGGGGAAAATGAGAGCCCTTGAAAAGCTTTATCTATTGGCAGGTTCCAGTTCCCATGCGCATGTTATTAACTTTATTAATAATCTGTCTCAATTGTGAGAGAGAAAGAGCTGCTGCTTTGAAGTTTTTATTTTGCCCTATAATATAAATGATTGGCTGGCTCCTGAAGTTGCTACTTTGGCAGACCCACTGTTGCTTTACATAGAGCTAAGGAGATAATGTAATTTAAACCCGCTCCATGGTGTTGGGTTTTAAGTAGTTAACATTTCCAGCACTTCAAGATCTATCCTTCTTAGGAGCCCTGTGCATAGTGTTAGCATGGGAATGTGTATCCTGAAGCCACATTGCTGCAGGCTGGGATTTTACTGCATCTCATCAACTAAGCAGGGCTGGGCCAGGTTGGTGCTTGAGTGGGAGGTCTCCAAAAGCCTGGAGTGCTTTGGGAAGGAGCACAGGTAATCAAAATTCATCACCAGTCAGTTTAGAGCCAATAGATGACAAGGTAGACAGCTCTCCGTGGCCGAAGTCTCACACTGGACACACACCACTATCCTGGTTCAAGGCATTTTCCAAAAACCCAGTGCTAATTCCATGTCTGATCAACAGGAATGCTCTGCAGGTACCAGTGGAAAGTGCAGGGAAAGTTTTCAGTAGGCAGAGCAGCATTACCCAAAGGGAATTAAGCCAAGACATCAAAGTGATTTAGAGCTCTGGCATGAATCCTCTTTCCTTTTATAGATAGGAAGATCAGAGGCACAGAGGGATAAAGGATTCTTGCATTCTCTGCAGCACAGGTTGCCCTGAGTTCTGGTGGCAAGCTCGGAATGCTTTAGAGTAGCTGCTTCTTTCTGGGGGTTCTGGGGTTTGGCATTTATTTTTAAAGCATGTGTTTTAAAAGGTCCCTTTTAAACTGCCTCCATGTGGAGGCCCCTAATGCACAGCACCCCTCCTGTAACTGATCCCTGAAAACCTGCATCCATGTGGCTTCCCTAGTCATGCAGTGTATGTTCATAGGCTCATAGAATGGTTTGGGTTGGAAAGACCCTTCAGATTATGCAGTTCCAACTCCCTGCCATGGGCAGAGATGCCTCATACTAGATAGACCGTGATGCCCGGTGTTCAACCTGCCTTGAGCATTGTCACACAGCACTCCAAGTGAGGTCTCACAAGAACAGAGTAGAGAGGGAGAATCCTCTGCCTTGACCTGCTGGTCATGCTCAGGAGATGCAGCCCAGCACATGGGTGGTTTCTTGGCTGTGAGTACACACTGAAACCAGGTCATGGTCAGTTTCTCATTGACCAAATGTTGGGCAGAACCCAACAGAAAGAAAAGAGCCCAGAGCTCTTGACTCCAATCTGCCACAAAATGTCCTAGGCCAGAGTGGGATAACACCCAACTAGTTCTGACACTTCTTTCTTCTCATTAATCTAACCATTGCTTTTTCTTTCTTCCACTTCATTTGCTCTCCTCAAAGCCTAATGCTTTCTTCAGGCCCCAGCAATGGGGCTCCCCACGCAGCCCCGCAGCCAAAGCCCAGTCTCTTCCACCAGACCAGCCTGCATCTGATTTCCCCAGGATGATCTCAGAAGCTGGGACCCCTCAGAAGTCCCCACCAGTGGAGAAGGCAATGGCAGTGCCACAGGGCAGGCCCTCCCCTGCTGGGTCTCCTCGGAACAGGCAGACTCAGACGAGCTCCAGCAACCTCCACCTTCCCCAGGACTCTTCTGTGAAGGGGCAGCCGGCCAGCGAGGACCCAGTGGTTGTGACTCATGAGCAGTTCAAAGCTGCCCTGAGGATGGTTGTGGACCAAGGGGATCCCCGGACATTGCTGGAGAACTATGTGAAGATAGGTGAAGGGTCCACAGGCATTGTGTGCATTGCTCGAGAGAAGCACTCAGGGCGGCAAGTGGCTGTGAAAATGATGGACCTGAGAAAGCAGCAGCGCCGGGAGCTCCTTTTTAATGAGGTGAGTGTGGAGATGAGAGGGGTTCTGCTGCCCACCATGAAGCCATGGTAACAGCCAGTGTGGTAAAGAGAAGGGGAGAGCAGGAGCCATCTCCTTCTAATGGCATTATGCTGGAAGAGAAATGACTGGGGGGTGGAGGCTACTGCGTTGTGCTCATAGGGTTGTGCGTACTGGCTTTGTTGGATAAGACTGTGTTGTTAGTGATGTGGTGGTGGTGGTCAGTTGTTCACTGTGGTTTTACAGGTGGTGATAATGAGGGACTATCAACATGTCAATGTAGTGGAGATGTACAAGAGCTACCTAGTGGGAGAGGAGCTCTGGGTGCTGATGGAGTTCCTACAGGGGGGAGCCCTCACAGACATCGTGTCTCAGATCAGGTAAGAAACAAAATCTGACACATCAACACTTGTCTGCCCATCTGACAGGCAAAAGCAGGAGAGTGGAGGGTTCTGGGAAGAAGAGTTTCCCTCAGATCTTGTGTCTGCAGTGCCCTGAAACTACTACACTTCTTAATTGTCATTCATTTGAAGTATGTGATAATACTTCTGATATAGAAGGGACCTCATTTACAGTACTAATCCCTTCAGATACTTGCTATTTATCTACTTGATAACCTTCTCTGTAAAATACAGTACTCATAAAAAGTATTGTTTACTATTTCTATTGAATTCTGGCCAGGAAGCTCATTGAATAAGTATTGAAGAGCATACAGAAGTGAGTGGTACAACCTCAGTGAGATTGAATTTGTGGCTAACTCCTCTGGAGAAGTGCAGCAGAGCCTTGAGACCTGGACTCCTTCCCAGCTTTCATTGCCTAAAGATAGCAACTATGGGACACTCTCCTAAATTTGTTTTCTTATCCACATCATATTCATTAAGGCCCAAAATACTTCTGTAGGGCGAAGAAGCTGTTCTCAGATGGCCTTTAGAGTCCCAATCACAAGGTGTTCTGGTGCTGCAGTTATGATGCTTGTGTCTTACCCATGACCCTGGAGCACCCATCTCCTGCTTCCAAGCAATCCTGCAAGACTGGTGCACGGAATGCTAATGAAAAGACTGACCAAGAGAGTCTGTAAGAAGAGCTCTCCTTCTTTGAACATTCAGAATCTGAATTGGATTGCAATTAGGTAGTATTGCTAACACTAATTGTGTTTGCTTCTTTTTAATCACAGTATGCCTTTAATTCACTTACGTGCTTTGACTGGCCTTTCCTGAGCCTGTGGTGGATTTGAGGCACATATCTTGCTCTGTTGGGTTTTGGCTTCTCTGCTTTGAAGTGTATCTGTGATGTGTTTGGGAGCCATAAAAAGCACATTGTCCTCTGTAGCCTCTACAATCCCATGGGTAAGGAGTGTCTCGGACACTCTGAGCAGGCCAGGCCCTCCAGCATTGAGTTCAGAGCCATGTCTCAGGGTTTGAGAAGCAAAGTTTAAGCCTGAAGAGTGCCAAGCTGTGGCATTGCAGAGCCAGTGAAATTCTTGTAGCTCTCAGCTGGTATTAGAACCAAGGGAAGTAAAGATAAATGTTCTGAAGAGGTTTATGAAGGGTCTGTGCAGTTTACACCCACCGATGAGACTGAATTCCATTGTGGGACCTCAACCTAGTTTTGACTTATTTTATGAAGCCTTCCTTTGAAGCTTTTAATGAATGCTTGTTTTTCCACATAGTGGCAACAGGATCTGTTCCAACCATAGCATTTATCAAAGGTAAGCTGCAAGCCTTTATCAGTTTTTCACAGGGAGGAAAATACCCTCATTCCACTCATTAAACATCTGCTGAGGCTGATAACTGATTTGCATCTCCAGGAGTGAGGTAATCCTCTAGCAATCTGGTTTACACTATCTAATCACTTGACTGAAACCAAATTCCATACATGACAAGCCGAAAGCATTCTTCTTGTTATCTTCTAGAACCACAGAGCTCAAAAGCGTATCAGCTTCTCTTACAGCTCGCTGTGAAATGAAGAGCACTGTTTCTACATAGGTTAGGTTCTTCACTGGGGTAGTCCCTCACTTAGCCTTTGCCCTTCTCCCTTTACAAGCTAAATGAAAAGTAGCCCCTGCCATCCTTCAGATGTATTTGCCATCAGTGTGGCACAGTGCAGCTACATGTAGTTGTCCTGGTGAGATGGTCTGTTTGGTAGAGTAAGATATGGAATACCAACCAAGCAATGGAAGGATACATTTTTCACTGCTTGTACTCTGTGTGCTAACAGAGAGAGTGGGAACATTCAGGAGTGTCTTCCCTGCTTGTAATCTGTGCTACCTTTAGTTGGGTATAAGAGCATCCAAAGTGTCCGGCTGCACGAAACCTGTAAAGAATCCCCATATTCACTCTCAAATGATGTGTTTAGATGCTTTCTGGATGAAGTTGCACCAAGAGCCCTGTGAACAATGGCTTTAATGCATTTGCTTAAGAAAAAGCTGTCTCAACAGTTCCTGTGGCACCTTGGCACAAAGCAGCACGCTTACCTGTCAGAACTGCTTGAAACAGCATCTTACAGAATGAATTGAGAGACAAGATTTTAAATGCAATTTTTCTCTATTAGACTTATGAAAACTTAAAATTGCTAACCATTGGGGAAGAAATGTTTTCAACAGAAAGAGGCAGTCATAGAAGAACAAAGTGAGACAGTAATGGTCGTGGGGAACCAAAACGTATCTGCAGCTCAATTTCAAAATCGCTCTGTGCCTCCAAAGAGGACCTGTGGATGAGTACTGCCAACTGCCCAGCGCAATGCAGTTAACCCCCCGTATCCCTTCATTTCAGGCTAAATGAAGAGCAAATTGCAACAGTGTGTGAATCAGTGCTGCAGGCTCTGACCTATCTTCACTCTCAGGGGGTCATTCACCGAGACATTAAGAGCGACTCCATCCTTTTGACACTGGATGGAAGGGTATGTTTCCTCAGACAGATTGTTTCCTGTCACCTGCTGCTGCAGCCTCAGCCTGTCTCCTTATTTCCTTTCTGCTCACAACCTCTTCTTTGTGAGCAAGAGGTTCACAAGCCTCTTACTCCCTTTGTCTTCTTTGTCTCTGGTGTTTCCCTACATGCTGTTTCAAATGTATTTTTAAGCTTGGTTGCTTTTCTGTTTGTACAGGTCAAGCTCTCAGATTTTGGCTTCTGTGCTCAGATCAGTAAAGATGTACCTAAGAGGAAGTCCCTAGTAGGTACTCCCTACTGGATGGCTCCAGAAGTTATTGCAAGGATACCATACACTACCGAGGTAAGGGACCACTTCCCCAATGCCAGAGGAGGTGGCAAATCATATTCTGAAGTGTCCCAGGAAAATAACTGTTGGCTTTTCTAGGAAGAGGCTCTGGAGCCTGTTTAAAATATAAATACAATCATGACTACACGTTTGATTGGAATGATATCAATATTTCTGGAAAGAGGAGAAGAACAGGCTGTTCTGCTTCCGGGAACAAGGCGTACCTGAAGCTTGGCCTAGGCTTGTATCTGCTCTAGTGTGGACAGATGTTGGCAAAGAGCAGCCTGTGACATGATATGGATCAGTAAATCAATGCCATAAAGGGAGGGGAGGGGAGGAGAGGAGAGGAGAGAAGAGAAGGCACAGATGTGAGCTCTGGGTTTACAGGCAGTGGCAGCAGAATGACTAGTGTTGTTCACCAACCAATCAGGAGTAGCACAAGCCATCACTTGCAGACCTTCACATGTTGCAGCATCAGCCTGGCTCAGTCCTAGGTGGAAAGCTCTCTTTGTTAATAGTCCAATAGCAGCGAGCAGGTTAATGTTTTACTCTCTCAGTGCCATTTGTCACAGGTGGATTGTTGTGGAAGCAGCAAAGCAAGGAGCTGTTGCTCTGAATTGGGTGTTAATGTGACATTGGCTTCCACAGGTGGATATCTGGTCTCTGGGGATCATGGTGATAGAGATGGTGGATGGAGAACCCCCCTATTTTAGTGACTCTCCAGTCCAGGCAATGAAGAGACTCCGTGACAGTCCTCCTCCCAAGCTGAAGAACTTCCACAGGGTGAGCATACTGGCATGTGAACCTGATAGTGATCATGGGGAAACATCTGTATCAGATGTTCCCAGTAAAGCTGTTGTGAAAGTCATCTCGCTAGCACGTTTCTTGGTGAACTCCTTTAGCCCCAGTGCCTCAGTGGATGCAAGCTGGTGCTGACAGCTAGTGGCTGCTCTGGGAAATAGCCCTGATTAATGTAAGGTCACTTGGGCACCAACCTGATGATGGAAATCAAAGCTGCTTCAGGTGGACCCATCAGTTAACATCTTGCTGATGTTGATAGAGTAGCGCATCTTCTAAGGAAGTAAATAGGAGGATCCTTGCTCTTGAGAGTTTCCAGCTTCATGGCTTTCTGGACTGCAAAGGCTGCATTGTAGTTTGAACAGGAGATCTCAGTACAGACAGTAGCTCATGGAGTTACTGCAGCCACTTTGAAGATGAGCTCAGCTTCATGATTTCACATGACAAAGTAGCAGTGACATAAGAAATACAGTGATTAGCTTTCAGTCACCACTTAGAGCCAGTCCTCCTTTCATTTCAGCCCAAGCCTCTCAGATCAAACAGCTCTGCAGCATTCTGAGCTGTTGGGCCTTTCCAATTAATCAGAGTATCTGCAGCTGCTAAATGTGAATTATTTAGCAGAGTAGACTGCAGAACAGCAGACACACACACACAGCTGCTCTTCCCTCTTTGCAACGTGAATCTACATCTCAAGGTCACATTCTGGACCCAGTGTTTGCCCTCCTTAGCTGCACAAACTGTGCTGGTTGGGATCACAGACCTTAGGTGGTGAGATGACCCTGCCACGGGCTGTGAAAGCCAAAGCTGTTTATAGTCTTGCTCTGCTCCACTTTGTCCTGGGAAGCAAACTGACTTCCAGCAGACCTCTGGATTAGCAGGCCAGTGGCCATGGTCCCCCATCTTCATGCTGTCTGAGCAGAGCTCACCACTAGCTGTGGATCCATCCTGATTACAGCTAATGGCTCACTACTCTAGAACTGGGTACAACAGGTTGAACAGACACCACCTGGGGTAATCTGTGCTGCTTTTCTAAAGTAGAAGTTGATTTATGGACAGAGTGATGAATCCTGGCACTTGTACTGAGCTGTGTTGTGCCTCCTCCCTCTAGCAATCACAGTGAAACCATTCAAAGCACTTGTAAAATAAGCAGTAGCTCAGTGTGAAGAGCATTTCCTGATCTACTTCCAAGTTAATCAGAGCTGGGAAAATGCCCCCAGTCTAAAGTGGATGTAATTAGTGGCATTAAAATAAATACATGCCAGGTTAGTTTTCTATTCCATTTTAATGATGCAGAGGATTACCACCAGCAAGAGACGTGCAGCCTTCGAGCGGCTCTTGGGTCTGGCTGCCCAACGGGCTTTTACACCTCTTGCAAAGCACGAGCCTGCTGCGGGTTTCTGGTACACTGTTCCTCAGCTTCTTGTACCTGCAGCATCAGGCTTCCAGCCTCTCAGCACCTACTTGGGAATCCTGTTTAACTGCTTATTTCCCCCAGTCTGCGGCCAGTAAAAGAACGAACTCCTCACACCCAAGTGATGTGCATTGGGTGGCAGGAATCTGTTGACTTTTTGAGTTTAAAGGCAGAAAAGATTAAATAGCAAAATGGGAAATACAATTAACTGCGATGGAAGGATTTGGCTGTCTTGCGTTAACTCGCTGTGCCCCATTAAAACCAACCTGTGTAAACCCTGTGTGACCAGTGACAGAAAGTTACTGCTGTAGCATGGACAGATGCTTCCTCATGCTGTATCTCTATACAGAGGCAGGGCTGCAAAGCTGGAAGCACAGGCTCTTTTAACCAAAGCCACCTCAGCAGCCTGTTGTTGCATGATTCCTTTATGGGCTTGACTTGGTTGCTTTTCCACAGACCTCCCCAGTCCTAAGAGACTTCTTGGAGAGGATGCTGACCCGGGATCCGTTGGAAAGAGCAACAGCACAAGAGCTTCTGGATCACCCCTTTCTGCTCCAGACAGGACTTCCCGAGTGCCTGGTCCCCCTTATCCAACAGTACAGGAAGCGAACCTCTACCTGCTGACCTACCCAAGGGAAATGCCAGGAAAAGTGATGTTTATTAAACCCACATTAACAAAGATCAAGAGGTTTTGTTAATCCTGACACATTAACAGGCAGTCTTGCCCTGTGAATGGTGCTTGGAACTTGTCATCGATCATTTTAGAGGCTGAATGGGAATTCTGTCCTTGCATTCTCAGCCTTTTGTGGCTTCTCTTTTGCTGAAGACAATCAATACAGACTGGATCCAAATGACAGCAAGTATGTCTCAAGAACAAAGCAGGTGTTTGATGGCTTGTGGATTGCTGCTTCTGAAGAATGGCATTTTAAAGTGGAGTCTGAAGTTGCCTATCCGGATGTCTGCAGGTCCCTGCAGACCTTGGCTGCCGACTACTGAAGTGGACCAATATTTCCCCACGACAAATGTGATCCCTATTTCCTTTGTTGTACACTGGAGCCTTGAGCTGACTCAAATGTACCTTGTGGGGCACAGCGCCCTTGAACCTCTCAGACAATGCACAAAGACTTGACAGTTTTTTCCTCTGAGACCTTTTCACAGATGATTTTCATTTCCTTGGGTGAAATGTGGACCTCGAAAGCTGTACATATATTCCTAAGGAGCAGATGTGATATGTGTATATTTGTTTCTAAATGGCTTTCTTGCATCACCGTGCTTCTCTTTTGAGGAATATGTATGGTTTAGTGGTCAATCTTGAATCCATTTCATGATCTTTAACTTTTGGAGGGGGAAACCCTTGGATACAGGCTTCAAAACAGACTGACAACAGGGATTCCTACCCCCAGGATCTTGCGGTTGGAAATTCACTATATGCAACACCTCCAAGTGCTGGTTGGAATGGGGGGGACTGTGAGAGCTGGTTCCTGTGTTTGATTTCCAGGTACCTTTCTTTCCCAGTCCTTTCTCCCAGGAGACGCTTCCCTGGAACAATCACTGGGGAGCACTTTAGGGATGTTCAAGGAGACTGAATGGAAACGTTTCAGCTCTCCTGCACGTCCCAGGAGAGAGTTTTGTGTTCACGAGGTGCTTTTTTGAGCCTCTGTCTCCCCAGCTTGCTACTGCAGACAATGGGGAGCTGGGAAACCTTAGATGTATGTTCCATTCTTGGTGTGCCCCTTCCCCACCATCCCTTTGCCGATGCATTGGGAAGGTTACTGGTTGTCTAAACTGCTCTTTTAGCTCTTTTCAAATAGATGTAGCTGTTTTGTATGATACACTTTCTGATCAGTGAGCTAGTCAAGGGTCGTGGGACTCGAGGTCAGGATGTGGCGTTGTACAGTAATGGTGTGTGTTGTTGTGAGGTCTCAAGAGTATAATCTTACACGTGGAACTCGAATCCTCTTTGGAAACTCCAGATACAAATTTATTGGGATTTAAGTTATTCCTGGGACAGTTGTTCTGTCTCAGACTAACCTCATAGTTGCAGAAGATGTCGCTAAGCTCTATCCTCTGCTATTGACTCCAGTTACAGATCCTGCTTCAGAACTGAAGCCACAGTTGATTACTTGAAGTAATTTGGGATGGAATTCATCTGCACTGATGCCAGCCAGCAAATGGTGGGCACCCAGTCTGCAAGGCATGTAGCTTGGCTCTGTAGACCATGGGGAGGGGAACACCTCAGAGGTGGCTCATCTCTGCTAGCTCAGATACCTGCTGAAGGACACATCGCTGTCTCGCACCCCACTCTGCCTGTGGCCAGTACAGGGATGGGGGTGGTTTGTCTAGACTGGATGTCTGTGTCTGGGGCTGATGAAGTTGGTTGGAATGAATTCATTTGGCTCCTCTTTAGCTGCACTGGAAGGGTTTGATGTAAAATGTTTCTGTATTCCAGATATCCTGCTTTTTTTATGCCAAAGAGCAGGGCTTTGAGAAGATTTTTAATTTGAAACAAGGACCCTGCTCCTCTGTAGTTGTGAATCCTTTGCACTCGTGTTTTAAATTAAAGTAGATCTTGATTTATTCATAACCCTTTTGCGGTGCTGAGATGCTTTAAAATACGTCTGTACTTCAGAGCTGTAAAGCGAATCACAGAACCAACCAGGTTGGAAAAGACCTTTAAGATCATCAAGTGGGAGCCTCGAAAGTTGCTCTGACTTATCTATTCCATGGCTGCGTGGCTTTTAAAGCAGGAAGGGGCTGTAGCAGGAACCTGGATCCTGAAACGACTGGTTCTTGGAGGCAGGGGTGGCAGGTTTAACATTTAACACTGGTTTACACCTTGGCTCAAGCCTGAGCAAGCCCAGCCAGGGCCCTGCATTCAAACAGCTTATGAAGTTTTAAAACCTCATCATCGTATTAGTGAAGGATGCAGAAAGTTTCCATCCTTCTGCCCACCATACATCAAATACCTGACTCTTGTGTTTCTCTCTTCACAGTTCGTGCATGGCACATCACTACTGAGTTGTTCCATTACTTAGATGAGAGTGGAATCAAATACAAAGCCTAAGATAAGCCTAGATTAGTGAAAAGGCTGAAGATGCATCTCCGGGGCCAGAAGCTCCTTCCCCAGGAGCAGGCAGCCAGGCAGGAGGAGCAGGAGAAGGAGAGCAGGTTTGTGATTTGCATTGCAGCGTATTCAGGAGTGAGAGGTGGCATATGCTGAGCGGTACCTAAGTGTGCAACAAACTGCAGCCTCTTCTCTGGGATGCTCAGAGTCTGCTCCGTGGGCAGTCATGCTCTGAGATGTCGCTTGCTCTGAATATCTTTGCGTCTCTGCTTTCAGCAAGGTTGCACTTAACTCAGGGGCTCTGTTGGTTTGTGTCATGTTTCACCGGAATCCTTCCCTTTTATGTTCCTTCCTGTCAGGCGCGCAGGTATCCCGGCTCTTCCAGGCTGCCACAGCCCTGGCAGTCAGCACATGGAGCCCTTTGAAGGTGCCTGGCTGGATTTCTGTGAACAATTTGCTGAATCAAACAGGGAGTCTGTTCCTGCTGTCACGTTTCCCTCTAATGGTGCCTGTCCTCAATCAGGGCTCCCTGCTACCCAGTGCAGCAGCTTATTAGCCCGTTTATTTCAGAGCAGCCCAAATCTGTCTCCAGAGGCTCCGTCTTTTAAGCAGTGATCACAGAAGGGCCCTGCATCAAACGAGGCTCCTGACTTCTCAGATAGTTCCATCTGGTGAGAAGAATCCTACACTTCCCCTGCAGCCTGGAGGCACCGTTTTGCTGTGCCCTAGGGCCCAGTCTATGAATGGGGTAATAACAAGTAGTGAATTTTGACTATGGGGGGGTATGTGAGGGGCAGGGAGAGTGTCTCTAAAACACAGTGGCTACACAGCAGCAGTTCCTTCTGTGTAGCAATGGTCATGTGTCAATTGCTTATCTTTATTAATGGAGATGATAGAAGGTAACTGTGGGTCATTTAGGACCAATTGAGCCCGAGCTGTAGCTCTCGCCTGGATATAGTTTGTAGGAATATATAAAGCAGTTTCTGGTACAGCAGAGTGGTAGCTAAATGTTGGAAGGCAAAGTTTCCTCTAACGGCAGGGAAGGGAGCAGAGAATGGTCCCCATTGACCGTTCCTCACTTGAAAACTCGGGCACCACAGTTGTACAGACTGGAAGCGAATGAGTTACTGCTTACAAAGGAGGCAAGCATGGCCAGGCATTGGTTTGGAGCCGTGAAGAGCCATCAAAGGCTTCTAAGTCCCTGACTGCCTTGGGAATGATGATGGAAACAAAGCAACAGCCCCATAGGTTTTGTGGGGATTTGCCTCTCAGTGTTTGGTTGGCAGCATCACATTCACAGGGATCTGCATCTGTTCACCCCAGCAAACTGCTTTGCTTTAGCAATGACCTCCAGGCTTCTACTGTGTCTGTAAAGATCTCGGTGATGCCAAAGGGGGCAACAGCAAGGCAGGCCCAGGGCAGAGCTGCGATCCCAGTGGCATGGCTGTTCCCACTCCCACCACTTCCCACTGGAGAGCGATGAGGCACCAAGAGGGAGCTTTCCCCTGGGCTGAGCTTCTCATCCAAGTGTGTGCCATGTCTGCCTACGGGGGCTTTAAAATGAGTTTCCCTGTCAGTGCTGAATTCTCCTCAACAGAGCTCACCTGCTCTGCCTTTTGTTAGGAACACTCTTGTTTCAGACAGTCCCCATCCCAGTCCTTCAGGTTCAGTGCCTGGTGTTTGTATCCCTTCTTGTGGTCAGAGTCCTTTTTGGGTTTAAGAATATAGTAAAAGTTTGGGCTCATGAAAAGAAGCATTTTGGGCAAGAGAATGTAGAGGTGGAGAATGAGCTTTAGAATGTGGCAGATGGAAGAAGAAAATGTGGAAAGGATCTGAGCTTGTGCCTAAAGCTGATGCTGCCTCCGGGTCTGACCAGGCGCTGTTCTTGTACTGTTTCATTTGGTTTCTGCATGTAGCAGCCTCCTTACAGAGCCCTGTCTGATCCAACTGCCAGATCACCCTGTGGTCAGCGAGGATCCTATGGTAAGTAAAGCCACAGGCAGGGCTGCACAGCCACGGGAAGAGATGGAATCATAGAATCATGGAATAGTTTGGGTTGAAGGGACCTCGAAGCTCCTCCAGCTCCAACCCCTGCCATAGGCAGGGACACCTTCCACTGGAGCAGGGTGCTCCAAGCCCCTGTGTCCAACCTGGCCTTCAACACTGCAGGGATGGGGCAGCCACAGCTTCTCTGGGCACCCTGTGCCAGTGCCTCAGCACCCTCCCAGGGAAGAGCTTCTGCCTAAGAACTCATCTCAGTCTCCCATCTCAGTTCAAACCCATTCCCCTTGTCCTGTTGCTACAGTCCCTGACGCAGAGGCCCTCTCTGGCATCTTTGTAGCCCCTTGCAGATGCTGGAAGGCTGCTGTGTATTGGAAGATCTTTAAGGATGTCTGAATCCTGTGGGAAGAAATAGTGCTGGACAATGAGGCGGTGGCATTTCTCCTCCTGAGCAGGGAGGTAACCAAGTGCCAGTGTTGGCTGTGAGCCATGGTGCTGCTGGAGGGGTGGTCAGAATTCATTGTGGGTTGTGTTACTCTACAGTAACAGTTGGTTTAGTGCCATGAGTTACTTTTGTCCATTTCTCATCTTCCAGAAGTGGCACCACAGTTTGTGTGGGGACAGTGGCCCATCCAGAGGAGCACCAGGAGACTGCTTCGCTTCAGAGGGAAAGGTGGGGATGCAGAACATGGGCTGCGCTTCCTCTGAGATGTGGCTTTGGTTACAGTTAGTGATTCTTCCGTGGCATGCAGAAAAGCACACTTAGCAGATAAGGTTTTAGCGCTGAGATGTAATCTGGATAGAACATTCCACCTCTTTTCCATGAAATTCTGCTTAAATCTGATAAAGCTGTGCCAGGGCTTTGTTTAACCACAGAAGGGTTGCACAAGAGCAACTGCTGCGGGGTAAGGCTATGAGTCATCCTGGTGTGTTTTCTTCCTCAAGCTTCAGACCTTAGAGGGTATTAACACCATGAATCCAAAGTGCTGAAGTTCACTTTCCTTCCCTCTGTGTCCTACCAGAGCTGAGCTGGGATTGCTTGCTGAAATGCCCACACCTTTGAAAGAGCCTTGTGGAGAGTGCTTTCCTCTGGCATTGTTTCAGCCCCTGCTTTGGCCAACCTATTTGTACAGCTCAAAGGCTGTCGGGGGGCTGATGGTCTGACTGGAGACGGTGCAGAAAGAGGTAAGGGCAGAAAAGGTGAGCACTGGGTTGAGGGGCCAGTGCTAACCTCGGAGTGCTCACAGGCAGCGTGACCAAAGGATGTTGCTGGAGAGCTGGCACAGGCAGTAAGGAGAGGGGCTGGAGGCTGGAGAGCAAAGTGAATGGGGCACTGTGAGAGGCAGGGCTAGTGCAGGCCGGAGGGAAGGGACTGTAGTGGTGCTGCCCTGTGTTAGATGGGCTGGCGCTGTAGGTGGGAGCAGCCTTGTGGGGAGACCAAATGTGGCAGACCTGGCTTAGAGCATTCATCCTGTCCTGTGCTGTACGGAGGAAGAGAGCATCCTTGCAGTCACTGCAACTGCGGTTAGGCCTGACCCTGGCCCTGGGAAATGGGATCTTTGGATGATGGTGTCAGGGCAGAGAGCAGTGAAAACCTCCCTGGGTCAGGCCCTGCTGCTCTGCCTGGGCTTTACACGTGTAAGATCACTAGAGGAGCTTTGACTCCTGTTGAGGGCACTTCTGACCTGTGCTCCACAGGAGGAGGCAGCTGCTTGTGTTAGAGTGAGGCGATATCACCCATGATGGAGGGGGATCGGGAGCAGCATCTGGACTGTGATAATGGGCTGTGCTGGATCTGGTTATTAAATACAGTAAGGAATGAACTAGTGCAGAGGAGAGCGTGCGAGAGGGATGGTGTCTAAAACCCCTCACTGGGTATTTAATAGCTGAATTTGATAACTGGGAGCAGAGATGACAGAGAACTTGGGCACCCAACAGCTCTATTGCCCCGTGGGTGCTCTGGGCCCCTCCCTGCTAACTGCAGCTACCCAAAGGTGAAGCAGATGGTTGAGAAATGCAATGGGTTTATTGTTGTAGAAAATAAATAAGTCAGAAATGTACAATCCATAATTCCAGTATGGTGGTAACAGCACGGCGAGGGGCGGCTGCTCCTGGGTGTCAGACCGGGCTCGGAGCATCGCGTCCCTCACGCCCACTTGAGCTGGGTTTGGTTCTTCTGGCAGCACTTCAGGCATTAGCAGTGCAGGTTCAAGGTGTAACTGTTCTTGCAGAGCAATCACCATCTCCTGTAGGTTTGCCCTGACCCAGCTCACTTCAGCAGACAGAAACCTGGGACAGGCTGAGGAGTGAGGGGGCACTTCAGGTGAAGACACCTACAGCTTTGGGGAGAGGAACACAGCTCCTCTAGTGCTGTCTCAAAAGGCAAAGATGGTACTAACAAGAGGATGGAAGATGCTCCTTCTTTAGACCCTGGTCTCACCCATTTCTCTCCTATGGCTGCGTTAAAGACTCTCTTTCCTGAAGGACTTCCGGGGTTCCCCAGAGAGGGAAGGGACAGCAGTGGTTTGTGAAGCTGGTCTTTAACTCCTTCAGATACCTCCAGAAACCCTGACCCAGAACGGTAAGTGAGGGAAGTGTCTCTCACAATGCGCTTTCTTCAATCTCAACCTCTGTTCCAGCTCGGGCGGGCTCAGGTGAGGCTGTTGTCAGCCTCGACACCTCTCCCACTGGAGCCTTTCCTTCCCATTGTGGTGCAGAGCCTTGTTCTCCCTCAGGAACGCTCTGAACTGCTTCCCTTGGCGTCTCTTGCTCCCCAGGAAAACCGGCTTTCGCGTAGTTCTTCACCACCTCCTGCACCTCCATATTCAGACTCTTCAACTTCTCCTCATACTCAGCCTGTGCCTGCTGCTGGAGCTGCAAAAAGAGACCTCAGTTACGCTCCAAACACTGAAGCTGAGCAGACGTGAGGCTGAGAATGGTGTAAAAACCTGCTCTGAGGGAGACCAAGGTGCTGGTGAGATGCTGGTGCCACAGGGGTTGGTCTCAACCTGTTCTGAATGCTTTGTCTGCAGCCCCAGGCAACCCCTGGCTTCCCTGAAGGTGAGAGTGGGGAGGATTCCTGCTTTACATTGTGATGTGCACTGCAGCTTGATGGGCTGAGGCTGCCTGGGAAGAACAGGAATGTGTCTGTGCTGTGAGAGTCTGAGGAGCTGGGGGATGAGACTCATCTCCTCCAGAGACTCATTTCCATCACACTTGAAATGCCGGGGGTTCGTATCATCAGCTGAATGCTGGTGCAGGGGTGCAGCGCCTCTAACTTACATCAGTGCAGGCTCCTGCAGAGCCACCTCCTCAGTCATTCACTTCCTCAGCAATCTGAGGAGTGGGTGAAGTGCGCGTGGGGGATGAGTGCAGTGCGAGATGCTCCAGGAGGACTGATCCCCGCATTGCGCTGCATTTACTGAGCTTTCTTTGCCTTTACCTGGCTTTCTTTCTCCTTGATTGTCCTCAGGATGTCCGCCTGCTTCTCCTCCAGTTTCTGCTGGTACCTGGCTGCCTTCTCCGTCACCTTTCCAAAGGACAGATAAAACCCCCTTGAATTTAAGCTTCTATAAGCAAAAGCTCTGCGGCAGCAAGTCCCAGGCTTGTAGAGCACACGCCACACTGCCATTCCCTCCCTCCCAGGCCTGATCAACGTCTGCCGGCTCTGAGCTGTGTTGTACCCAAGGACTCTCTAGACCCTCACAGGCCTGGGGTAGGTCAGTTAAGGGCAGTAGCTGCCTTCAGCTGCTCTTTGGCAGCCTGAGGCACTCAGAGCCCTGGAATGCAGTAACAATTTAATGGGATTTAAATGGCTGGGAAGAACTCAGGCTCTGTGAGACCCACAGATGCTGGGCATGAGGCACCCCCCTGCACAGGGAGCAGAGGGCAGAGAGCTGGGGCAAACTCACCAGCTTGATGGTCTGCACCACTTCCTGAATGTGAGAGTTGTTGATTTCTTTCTTCAACCTTTAAAGAAAGGAAATGTACAAACGCCAAACCCCATCTGTGATCTGGACACAAAACCTGCTTATCAGCCCTCACAAAGCGCCCTAAGACGAGGCTGAGGCTGCTCCTGCCCACCCAGCCCAGGTGAGTTACACTCTCAGCCTCCTCCCACACTGAGAGGTTGCTGTAATTTAACACAGGTAAATAACACCCCCTCAGTTCAAACCCGACTGAAGTGATTGGGTGCCAAATGCTATTTTCCAGTTAACAGATTGCAAAAGGACCTTGCTGTGAGCTGGAAGCACAGGAGGTGCCGTACCCTCTTCTGCACCTAGAGGAGGTGAAGCTGGTACAGCTGTGCCCTACTTGACTACACAGGCTCAGCAGCGGGGTACTGGATTGTAACAGCACATAATGTGTCTGGAGCAGGCCAGCTCGTGTCCTGCACAGCCAAAGCTCAGTAACAGCTTCCCCAGTACCTCTCCTGAGCTGCCTTGTCACTGGTATTCCTCATCATGGTCTGGATTCGCTCCACTCTCTTTGCCTCCAGTCTCTTCTTAATGTCCTTAATATTGCTGTGGAGAGAAGGGAGGAGGCCTGGGTACAACCCTGAGACCAAAGCAGCCCCAGGGTGTGCTCTCAGAGTGCTCTTGTGTCCAGAAAAGCAAAGCCTGAGTGAGTGTGCTGCAGACAAAGGGACAGGAGACAGTGTAATGGAACTGGGCTGTGGCCCTGCACTGGGCTCCTCTGGAGCAGCAAGAAACTTGCTGAAAGGGCTGACACTGCTAAAGAAAGCAGACCGCAGGAACTCCATGGCTAGCAGAGCCGGGCCGACCACCTGAAGCAAGAAGAAGGGTGATGAACGGGTGATGTGACTTGCAAAGCAGAAACCACAGACATTTTTCCCTCCTCCACCCTCCCCGTTTCCCATCTCTCCTTCAGCCTCTGCATTTCCCTCCCATGAATGGCTCCCACACCCTGGAGTTCAGTTTTCCTTTTGGACTCCAAAGCTCCCTGCTCTGAGAGGCAAAGAACTGAACTCTGCTGTGTGGCACAAGAGCACACACAGGGAGAAGCTCATGGATGCCCACATTTCTTGTCTTCTGAGAAGCAGTGAGTAATCACTTCCCTGTTCTTCTCCATAGCATTCCGGGTTTTACACACTTATGGCACATCCCCCTCTCGTATCTGCTTCCTGAGCTGAGCCCCAGTGCACTGCTTTTGTGCAGAAATGCCCCCTCACTGCTCTTTGCCACCCCACTTCTTGCTCTTTGCAGGCTCAAGATCTTCCCTGGTGAGAGAGCTCACCCCAGGTATGGCTGACCCATGGCTGCTTCCTCCATTCACATTATTGCCTCCATTACTTATTCAGTCTGAATTTAACTGCCATTTTTATTGCCTGTTGCTCAAGAGCTTTACATCCTGCTGGAGCTCCTCACAGCCACCTGGAGCTGTGACTGGACTAAAGGACATTGTATTGTGAGCAAACCATTAACCAGCTACTCAGCCTGTTTCCCTTAGTGTTGTCTGAATGTGCTGATAGCTGAGCAGGAGTCTGTCTTGGTAGGGGACATGAAAAGAGGAAGTTTTGCCTGACTTAGCAACTAAAGACCAAGAGAGGATATAATGGGCAGGAGGAATGAGTGAGGATTTAGCTTCAGGACAAAGCTATTACAAGAACAAATGGATAAATGCCTGCCTAGAGACTGGCGAGTTGATTCTGCCAGCTTATTGAAGTACTGAAGCCAAGATGCTCAATTCACTCAGGAGCCTGAGCTCATCAGTGTCTGGAAGGGATTATATGAGATGCGATGCACTGACTGCAGCAGGGACAACACCCAGTGCCCAGCAGTTCTTGCTGAATTAGTCACTCAGCGCTCCTCCCTGTAGCTTGAACTCGTGTCCAGTTTGTGCCTGGTGGCAGGACCACTGCTCTGGAGATGATAAGAGCTCTCTTCTCGCCACTGTGGAACTCTGAGATTCTGGGTCGCATCCCTCTGCCTCTGCTTCTCACCGAAGTAGAATCAGAATCACCCAGGCTGGAAAAGAGCTGTAAGCTCATCCAGTCCAACCACTCCCCTGCACTGCCAAGGCCACCACTAACCCATGGCAAGACATGTTTCTCTTGCCCTGTATTCACTCCCTGGCTGCAGTCCAGTGCTTTGAGATGTAGCAGCAAAGGCAACCCCAGACCACAGCCATCCATCAGCATTTTGTTCCTCAAATCCTAACTTTACCTTTCTGATGTCTCCTTCAGTGCCTTCAGCTCCGCCGTCTGCTTCTCTCGGGCCAGCTCTATTATCTTGGTGACTTGCTGGTCAAGGGATGAAAACAAGATCAAAACCAAACCAACCAAGCTGGGACGCAGCACACCATCCAGATCTAATCCCACCAGCTCAGCTTTATCCCCCCCTGCACTCAGGCCCAGGGCCAGCTCATCCCTGAAGCTTTGTGCAAACCTGTGCACCACAATGGTGAGTTCAGATGTGCACATGGGTAACACCAGAGCTCTGTGAGCCATGTCACACATTCCAGGTTATCCCCATGGACAGCTTCCCAGCTCTGTGCAGGCAGCACTGGATAGGAGGAGAAAGTTGGGGCTGTTCAGCCTGGAGAAGAGAAGGCTGCGTGGAGACCTCAGGGCAGCCTTCCAGTATCTGAAGGGGGCTATAGGGATGCTGGGGAGGGACTCTTCATGAGGGACTGCAGTGTTAGGACAAGGGCTAATGGGTTCAAACTGAAACAGGGGAAGTTTAGATTGGATATGAGGAAGAAGTTCTTTACTGTGAGGGTGGTGAGGCACTGGAATGGGTTGCCCAGGGAAGCTGTGAATGCTCCATCGCTGGCGGTGTTCAAGGCTGGGTTGGACAGAGCCTTGGGTGGTATGGTTTAGTGTGAGGTATCCCTGCCCATGGCAGGGGGTTGGAACTGGATGAGCTTAAGGTCCTTTCCAGCCCTGACTATTCTATGATTCTATGATTCACTGTGCTTGGGGGTAGGTGGGAAACAGCAGTTACCTTCTAAACAAGAGAGGCTGCAGCAAGAGGATGGGATTGTGCCTTGTGCTTCTTCCTGCTCCTGGCAGGTCAGTGTGGTCAGCCCTGCACTGCTGCCTCAGAGGAAACCCCCAGCTGCTGCTCTGTGAGAACTCAGGCTGTGATTTCCTTTTCATAGCCCTGCTCACTAAATCTCAGCCTTTGACAGCTGTGAGACAAGAACGCTTCATTCCTTCAGCTCTCTGGTGATGAGCCTGGTTTCCAGGTAAGTGACTTCTCAAGAGGCAGGTGCTGCTCCCCCTGAGGGGTGGTTTAGGCTGGAGCAGCCAGTCTTGCCGACAGCTTGCAAGGTGCTTGTTGAGCCAAAGTGCAGCCCGCAACTTCGGATCTCAGACACATGATGCAAACTGCTCTGGAAAACACCGATAGGGAAACGCCTCCCAGTCCTGGATCACCCCCCTCTCATGGGAACAGATGGTGTATACTCTGTCACCACCACCTCAGGGACTGCACGTTGTCTCCAGGCCTTACCGTGTCTCTTGCTGGTGTTTGCTTAAGGTGGGGAGCCTGAGGGTGTGGGAGGCACTGATGCACTTGCAGGACTCCTTACATGGACTCTTACTTTGACTTCCACTACATCAAACACCAAAGCGCTTCCCAGAGTTCAAGAGGAAGGAGATCCTGCCCTGCTGGGGGTGCTGTGGGGTAGTTCTGTGTCTACAGTCCCTCACAAAGGCTTTCATTGTCTTAGCACCACAGGTACTGCAAGGCTGCTCTGTGTCATCTGTCCTGGCTGAGGGACAGTGGTGAGTGTGGCTGTCCCCATACTGTGTCTGTAATGCTCTGATGGTTGCCCCAATGAACCCACAGGGTTCCAACATACACTCGTGCGTCACCCGAGCTCTGAGGGTACAGCATCAAGAAGGGAGCTGTGAGAAGCTGGTACAGCCCCATGTAGCCCCATGTACCCGGCTCCTGGAGGTGGCCCCTGGGGGGTGTGAAGCCAGTAACCACCACGTTAAAGCCAAGCTGAGCTATCAGGAGAGTTTAAGCAGATGGAGACTGATGTGCTCCAGGGCAGTCCTCAATTCCTTTCCATTGCAGACCTATAACAGTGTTTGTGCTGGATTTTATAGCTTCTAACAAACAAGCGCCGCTACCTCCATCCTTCCTCACCTCACTCGGACCTGACAGCTGCTCTGAGGGGTGCTTCCTGCCCTGAGGCCACATTTCCAAGCTCATGGTTTAGTGAAGAACTTGGTTTTCAGGCAGGGGCTCTCCCAGGCTACATCATCTGCTGCCACTGTGGCCCTTACCTCTGTGGCGTGCTGCTCTTTCTTCCTTAGAATGCCCTCGTGGTGTTCCTCCCCCAGCAGCACGAGGTCCATCTCCAGCCTCTCCCTCAGCTCCATAACTTGGCTGTCACCACTCTCTGCCGTGTCTACCGGATTTGCACAGGTACCAACATCGCCTCTGGGCAAGCTCCTGCAGAACAGATACAGCGGCTGTGCTGCTTCCAGAGCTGCGGGTCCAATCCCGAGCTTCCTGCGCACCCCGCAGTGGGAACACCCACTGGGAGCCCAGGGAGATGGGGATGCCTGCACCACCCCATGCTTCCCTCAGAGAAGGGGAGCCCCTGTTCCTTTTGGGGACCCCTCTGAAGGCCAGGCCCCTACCTCTTCTTCAGGGTTCTCCTATTGTGCACCACCCTTTTCTTGCTTCCGTAGCAGAGACACTCTGAGAAGAGCACGGAGTATTTCTGCAGCAGCTCCTCCCTCCTTTTACTTCCTTTCCTCTCCAGCTCCCTCAGCTCCTTCTCCTGCTTCTTCAGCAGCTTGAGGAAGAGCTTCATCTGCTGCAGCTCGGTGAGGCTGGCTGTCTCTGGCTCTAAAACACAAAGCCAAGAGCCCATTTTCTCTACTGCAGCATTTCTGTACCTGTTGTGATGGGGTCAGCCAGGCTTTTCCAGCGCTGCCCTCGTTCAGCCTCCCCTCCCTCTCTTCAGCATCACACAGAGCTCAGGTCACCATCTGGGGATGAGTGGCTTGGGGCTGGCCACAGGAACTGCTGCCTTTTGGCCAGAGCAACCGCTGGTAGTGATGTGCCACTCTGATGCCCTGCAGCCTTTCCCACAGTTCCAAGTATCCCAACTGTTAAGGCAGTGGCAGCTCTAATGATAAGGAAAGAGCTTTGTTATTTCATTGCTGAGTTTTCTGCAGAACCGAGTTAATGACAGGCACTTTCATCCCATTTTCATGTCACATTTCTGCAGTTGTGAGGAGTAAACGAAAGGGCTTTTGAGGTGAATGAAAGCGAGGGTGACGATGCCTGGAACTGGTGGGGAACGTGTTATCTGGCAGCAGCACGTCAGGCAGATGAGCTTATCTGGGGCAGAAAGGCCACAGGGAGTTGTCTGCTCACGGGATTCTTTTTGCTTGGAAGGTGTAAAACTGAAGAGCACTTGGGGGCTGTGTCTGGGCTGGGTCAGCTCCTACCCAGGGGCTGGTGCTGAGGACAGGGAAGCATACTGCTGAAATGCAGTCTCCATCAAGGAGTCTGCCCCCAAACCAGAGCTGTCTGTGCCTCCATCCCTTGTGATGCCTCTTACCCGCGCTACAGTAACCACAGCCTGTCCTGGGGAATGTGCTCTTTAGGACTGTTAAGAACAAACTTTCGTGTACATGAGTTACTTGGCAGCATATCCTGAGTGCAGCAGTTTACTCCTGTGCCTCCAGTTCAGCTCTGTGGCACAGCCGGGCACGCTGGTTACTTGCTGTTTGTATTCGTTTGTATCACACTGCACTAACACACAGAAAAGTGGGGGAACAACCCTTACTGCAAAGGGTGCGCGTGTGCTGAGGGCTCCCTGTGGCCACATCACCTCTGCTTTAGTCAGTCCCTCAGTAAAGGACCCACTGAATCTGGCCAGAGCAGAACTCGTGTGGCATCCTCCCTGCTATGAAGCTGACCTGCTGCAGTCCTGCTCAGAGGGCTAAGAGCTCCTCTGCCCTACCTGTGCAGGTGACAGTGGCCCAGCTTGCCTAAGGCATGGGCCACAGCTCCAAGCCTCTGCCTCCCTGAGACCTGCTGTGAGCTCCATCCCAGCCTGGTGCTGAGCACACACCATGGCCCTTGTCAAATGGGGAAACAGCAGCACAGGCAGGGAAACAGTGCCCTGAGCCCAGAGGCTCCTGTGCTGTGTGTGCAGTGCTGGCTGCCGCAGGCAGGGGTGGCTCAGGTCTGATTTACCTGCAAACAGGCTTCATCTCTATCTCATCCCAGTGAGACACTGGGCAGAGGGGGAACACAAGATGCCTGACAGGGCCTCAGCCCACGTGAACAGCACGAGCAGTTACCTGCCATCTGCAGCACCTCCACCATGTTCTCATCCTTGGCAAATGCTGCTGCTCCTGGAATCACAAAAGAGGTTCCTGTTTATCTGGGATCTTCAGGTTGAAAACAGGCAGTGTAAGAGCTCACCGAGAACATGGGCCGCATGTAGGATGTTGGTGTGAATACAAAGGCATTAATTAAGCTGCTGAGATGATTAAGTGCTTGGGAACACTTGTGCTTGTGTTAACACAAGCACAGTAGAAAAGGAAAGGCTTCTCTGCCTTCCCAGAGAAAAAGGGCATTTGCTGTGTATTAGGCTGAATATTGCTGGTGAGGACTTGGCACATGTAAGGCTGTTTTGATTAGGTGAGAAGGATGTTCTGGTCTGAAACAAGAGAAAACTGATTTGTTTTGAGACCAACATATTTGAAAGGACACTAATGCCTTGATACATATGGAAGAAACACCTATGAGTTGTCAAGTACTGTAACGCACAAGTGAAGAGAATGAGGCCATCTGAGGGTACGGCAGGGAGTATGTAGGGAGTAGAGTTTCCCTTCTGCTTTCAGCTCACCCCACACCCGCAGCTTTACCTGCAGGGCCCATTGGCATGAGGCATGCTCAATTTCCCACTGGGGTCTGGCATCCCATTCATCTCAGCAGACGCGCTCCTCTGCGTGCCCAGCCTCTAAAACAAAGATCAGAAGTGAGTCAAAGCTCAGTTACTTCAGGCTGAACCCATGGAAGGTGTTTTGGAGTCAGTGACAGAACTTGGTAAACCTCACCTCCGCTGAGCCATCTTTCAACTTCACTGATCTCTTGTCTTGCAGACTGAAGAACTTAATGGGGTTGGAGAGAGCAATAGTCAGATCTGGAAACAAGGAGGAAACCTTTGCTTGGATTATGACACACCTCACTGTAACCTGATTTCCTTTGCCTTCTGGTTCCTTTCTGGCCAAGGACAGGAGATGGTGGAGAAGGGATGTTTTGTATTCTCTATTTGGACCAAGGGACGGGAGTGTCTTCAGTCCCATTCTGAGGTGACAGCTCACAAGTGATGTTCAGGGCAGCTGCATGAAGGTGGAAGGAGCACCCTGCTCCCGAACTCCAAAGCCAGGTCAAGACTTTCCTACCGTGCACAGCTCCCTGCTCCAGTTCCAGTCCAGGCTGTACAAACCTTGTCTGTTATAGCAATATGTGTTTAAACCATCAATTTAATGGGGTTTTCCCCATAAATAAGGTTCATTTGCATGAACACAGGAGAAGAGAGACTAAACACGACCGGTACTCACTAGAACCTCTATTACATTCTGCATGGCTTTGTGCATAACTCTTTTAAGGTTTTGCTGTTCACCTCCAGTGGGGCTTCTCTTCTGTTTCACCTCTCACTGCTTGACTATTCCCTTTTTAAAGGAAGATCCCTGAATCTCAGCATGAGGAAGCACCTCCTGCTCTTCAAACAGGGAAGAAGAAGGCTCCTATGCTCCCTAAACCCCTATTGTCAGTCCCTGATAGCTGTCAACGCTTTACTCACAGGAACCTCTCTCCGCCTGTGAGTAGAAGCAATAGAAGACTGACTCAGAGCCCCTCATGTGAGCACTGTGCATCAGGCACGTGTGCCACAGTCCATATGGGAACCCGCTGCAGTTATAGCACAAGCATCCACGTGCTGCTGGTGAAAGCAAGGGTGTGACAGGATGCTGGCACCAACTCAAGGCCCATCCTGACAAGGAATTAAGGGTGCAGCAGGAAAGCACCCCCCAGGCTGGAAAAGTGCTTCTGGATCCCAGTTTGGCCAAAGGCAGAGCACCCCCCATGTGCATTCTACCTGCCCAAGCATCAGGAACGTAGTCCTTGATCTCCAGGTACACGAACAGGGAGGGCATGGTGAGGGGCATGTTGCTCTCGCTGCGGAGACAGATGTGGTGATAGCCTGAGAACAGAGAGCAGAAGAGGTGAGCTGACACAGTCCCTGCTTGGCTGTGCTCCAGCAGAAAACCAGGGGGCCATGGTGAATTAAACCATGGCATGGAATTAAGCCAAGGTTGTAACAGGATGAATTTGAAGGCTCCACTGCCTACAGGAATGGTGATTAAGTAGCAAATACACATCATAGAGCCACAGACTGGTTTGGGTTGGAAGGGACCTTAAAGCTCCTCCAGCTCCAACCTCTGCCACGGGCAGGGACACCTTCCACTGGAGCAGAGTGCTCCAAGCCCCTGTGTCCAACCGGGCCTTGAACACTGCAGGGATGGGGCAGCCACAGCTTCTCTGGGCACCCTGTGCCAGCGCCTCAGCACCCTCCCAGGGAAGAGCTTCTGCCTTCTATCTAACCTGAAATGTTGGATAAGAAAAGATGTTTGTAGCTCCCTTTCAGCTCCAGTGGATGGGTCTCAGGGCACAAAAGCTGAAGGAATCTCCACAAAACTCACCTGAGTGCACTGCAATGACGGGAATGATGCGGTGACCAATGAACTTCCCTCCTTCCTCCCAGGCCACGATTCTGAGAGATGCCAACTCGGGCATCATGATCTAAGGAAAAACAGGAAGACACCAGTGTCCTCACCTCTACCTCCAGCAGCGCATTACCTTCACTAAGTAGGACCTTACTCTCTCCTCCTTCCAGCAAACCAGTGCCATGCATCCAAGGCTCCAGTTTCTCACAGACACAAGGGAATTCTCAGAAATTAGAGCCACTGAATCAGCCGGGCTGGAAAAGCCCTTCAAGCTCATCAGGTCCAATCGTTCCCAGCACTGCCAAGGCCACCACTGACCCAGGGCACTGAGGCCTCATCGTGTGAACACTGCAGGGCCGGTGACTGCAGCCCTGCCCTGGGCAGTTCCAATGCTGAGCACCCTCTGGGGCAGGAATTGGCTCCTCAGCTCCATCTGAACCTGCCCTGGCTGCAGCTCGAGACCATTTCCTCTCCTCCCATCCCTTGGTCCTTGGCAGCAGAGTGCAGCCCCCTCTTGGCTCCATCCTCCTCTCAGGCAGTTGTAGGGAGCGATCAGGTCCCCCCTGAGCCTTCTCTTCTCCAGACTGAACAACCCCAAGCTCCCTAGAACACAGCCTTCCCAGAGGAGAGGCTGCTCAGGCTCACAGGAGGGCAGTTACCTCCACAGGGCAACAAACCCTCCAAACCACAGCTTCCAGGAAGGAATTCACCAGAGAATGGAATGAACTCAGAAGGCTGATTTGGCAAACATGGAAACTTTGCCATAAGGGCTCCTGTTTCCCTCCTCCCCCATCCTGACATAACATAAACTAAAGATTATTCTGCCAGAACTGAAGCCTGGAAAGTGTTTCCTGAAATGAGGATAATATTTATCTGCCACATCCCAACAGCCTGCAACTGTCTGCTGCTAGTTCAGTGTGCTTAAGAGAGATGAATGCTGTAACGTCTGTTTTGCCTTTGTGACCTACTGCAGAAAGGCCAAACGCTATCATGACCTTTATCTTAACTTCCCTGTGCCCTGTAGCTGGATTAGGGACCACAGAAGTCGTGTGGACCAACAGAGCAGTTTTCCATATCCTGGCACCACTGAGAACCTTCCACTGATCATAGAACCATAGAATCACAGAACAGTCAGGGCTGGAAAGGACCTGAAGCTCATCCAGTTCCAACCCCCTGCCATAGGGCAGGGACACCTCACACTAAACCATACCACCCAAGGCTCTGTCCAACCTGGCCTTGAATACCACCAGCGATGGAGCACTCACAAGCTTCCCTGGGCAACCCATTCCAGTGCCTCACCACCCTCACAGTAAAGAACTCCTTCCTCATATCCAATCTAAACTTCCCTGTTTCAGTTTGAACCCATTACCCCTTGTCCTAACACTATAGTCCCTCATGAAGAGTCCCTCCCCAGCATCCCGATAGGCCCCTTTCAGACACTGGAAGGCTGCCCTGAGGTCTCCACGCAGCCTTCTCTTCTGCAGGCTGAACAGCCCCATCACTTCTCTAGTTTGTGCTTCCCACTTACAGTTTAACCACAGATATTCAGTTCCTGGTGCTCAATCAGTCAGCTCAGTCTGAAGTGCACCATAAATAGGAGGCTTTTGGTGCCTGTGATTTCCAGGAATGTTCCAGCTACCTCTTGTCTGTTCAGGGAAACAGTGATGAGGAGTCGGTTTGGATACTGTTGTTTGGATATGAGCTGAGAAAGCAACACCTAACGTCTCGTGTGTCTAAAGCCATGACAAGAAGGGAGTCCCTTCTCCCATCACTGACCTCTCAAGAGGCAGCACTTGCGGCCAGCAGGATCTTTAGGGATTCTCTGTCTACATTCCTATCCACTGGTGTTACCTTTTCAAAAACAAAGGCCTCCTCTTTCCACACAGGGTTAATGGAGTTGGCCGTGGAGGTCAGTTTGGTTCTGTACTTGCGCTTTGTGTCCCTTGGCAACCCAAAGAGCTCCACTTCCACGTATGTCTTCACACTGCGGTCAGAGAGGAACTGACCAGAGAGTATCTACGAGCAGAAACACAGTGAGCAGCTGCTGAAGAGAACAGAACAGAAGAGCTCAACCACCCACACCTGCACCCGAGGGTCACCCTCCCACCCCAAAACACCTTTCCTGTGGCAGCTTCCAATCCACAACAGGCTTTTCTTTTACTTCCACCCATGTTTCTGGCTTCAGCACTTCCTCCAGCCTCCTCCCTCCCTCCCTCCCCATCACCACAGCTTTGGCTTCTGCTGTGGAGCAGATGCTGATTTTCCATTTTCATGCCATTATGATTAATTTGATGCAGCGAAAAGCCTGGGGGTTGCCATGGAAACACTCTCCCACAGGACTCCCCAGGCTCATCTGCCACTAAGAACCCTACTGGGTAATAAACAGTGGGGACAGAGATGCCAGTTGTGTTTGTGGTGCCAGGAACTGGCCGGCAGGGCAGCAGCAGCCCATGGTCTGTACTTGCCGTGACTGAGAGGGTACTGGCCACCACCACGTCAATGCGGTCCACGGAGAAGGGGTCAAACTGCTTGTCCGACCGCCGCATGAACTCATGCTTGAGCAGATACCCACACTGGCCATTGAACTCAAACAGAGCCATGTTCTGCTGCATGGGGACATCTGAGACACAGAGGAACACAGTGAGAACCATCTCTGTGGGACCTCCTCAGGTGCTTGTATGCTATGAGCAAGCTGAAGGATGCTGCCACAGCCCCTGCGAGCCAAAGGCTCCCAAAACAACTCCAGAAACTAATTAAGCACCCTACAGGGGAAGATATTGCAGCAGCTGCTGTAAGAAAGGCGAGTGCTTTGCTTATAATTGCACCACAAGGCTTGGGCAGAACTGAATTAAAGCCTCCTCTGAAGTACCCACTATTTCTGGTGCAAAGTAAACAGTTGTCTGAGCCCCTCTGCTCCTTCCCCCACTCATTCTGGGCCTCCTCTCAGCTCACCTTCTCCTCTGCCACTTCCTTGAGAACACTGCCTGGTGGTTTCTGTGCCTGTCTCCAATACAGTGCCCCCTTCATAACCAACCTGTCACCCTCTCCCTTCTAAAGTTGCTTTGCTTTTTCTCCTACTGACCCTAGAGCTGGTCTCCTACACCATCTTTATACTCCTCTGAGGAAGAAAGAGAGGTAAAGAACAGCATTCTCTGGAGGCTTTTCTTCCTGTCTCATGCTGGTTGTGCAGGAAGGGAAAGGCCCTTCTTCCCTGCTCAGGTCAAAAGACTGGAAACAATAGCATAGAGAGGCCAGCCCTGCAGCCAGATGGAGCTCTGCCTCTGCCTGGCAGAAGAGGAAGCAGCTCAGGGAAGTGGGAGCCTGTGATGGATTTGTGCACAGTATTCAGTCTGACACCATGCGACAGGACAGCCAGAGATGGTACCCAGGCACTGAGCGACAGCAAGCCCCTATCTGTGTGCATGTAGAAGTGTGAAGAACCGGGTTTGTGCTGGGCCTAGAAAAGTGCTTTTAGTCTGTGGGAGATGGATTCAAAGATGAGCATTGTTCTGGAGAAGGAACATGGAAAAGAGCAGCAAAGGAAGAGCCTCACCCCCTCAGGAGCTGGAGGACAATGTGACACTCACCCATGGTCTGGAAGTTGAGTGCCACCATCTGACAGCCGACGTTCCAGAACATCTGGGGCATGTAATTGGAGGAGTCCATCCGGGTGCCTTTGGGGTAAATTCGGCTCATCTGCCGCTTGTTGTATCTACAGATGCTCTATTGGAAACAAGTCCGAGCCCTCTGTGTGCACCCTGGGGCTACCTCATGTATCCAGACTAAGAGAACTGACAAAGTTCTGCTACCACATGCCCAGAGCCTTCCAGACAAGAAGTGTGAGAGGCTCCTCTCCCATACCCTTTCCGCTTAAGGACGAGCCTCTAGCAGCCGTGGTGTACACTACAGCCGGATGCATCCTGTCAAGAACCCCTCTGGACATCTTCCAAGGCCCCTGAAAGATCCCACCTGCACACTTTATACCTCTGATGAAGAGTTTACCGTTTACCATGTCCTGAAACCATAAAACAGTTGGAGATGCCTCAGCCTCACCCAAGCTTCAGCTTTGGATCTCAAATTCCGTATCAACTACTCTGGACAAAGGCTGCTAAAAGGATACTCCACAAACTGCATGGGGAACTTGGTTACAAGATCATAAGCCTTCAGCTCCGTGAAGGAGGAGATGACATAACTCCGGTTCTTCTCTGGAAACAGATCAAAAAGCATTCAGGAGAAAGTCATTCACAGCCCCTTCCCATGTGTGAGGACCAATGGACCCGTGTAGCCCCTGTCCTGCTCTCTCCCACCTTCTCCTAGGTACCATTTTCCATCAAGGGAATTTCCCTTTCCCTGGTCCCTTGAAAAGGGACTGAAGAATAGGTGATAAAAGATGATTTATGTTTACCAGGGACACAAAGCCTCTGTCGTGCAGGACAGGATGGGCTCCCAAAGCTTGACTGGCAATCACTGTGCCCATCTCTGTCTGGATGTCAGTGACATTTAGAGAATAGCTCCCACCTGGGGTTTTAGTTCCAATAATCCACATATTCAAAGCTCTTTATTCTGTCACTCTCCTGTTTTCTTCTCTTTTCTTTCTTCCATCAATCAAATCATCTCACTCAAAGCTAGACCCAAATGTGGGAAGTGTTCAGAAGAACCCCTTCTGTGCACAGATATTGAGGGCATTTTCAGTGTGTCACATGTTTCTGTGTCCAATCCCCACAGAAGAGGAGGGCCAGGCACATATATTAAGGAAATCTGGGCTCAATCCTGCCCCCAGAAGCAGCAAAGCAAGCTCAGAGAGGTCACTGGTTTCTATGCTGCTGCTTTTCATTCTCACTTGTATAACTAGGAGCACTATTTGACATCTCCCTGTCTTCTCCTTACCAATACCTTACTACAGGGAGGAGAGCAGAAAGGAAGTGTTTGAGACCATGCACATGTTGTGGCAGAGAGTGAACACAACAGAAAATGGGTGAAGGCGGGTGGAGGAGCAGCTGAAAGCACTGCTCTCCTGGTGGGATGGAGACACTCGGGATTCTGAAAGGGTTCAGTCTGACTTACGGGCAGAGACTTCAAAGGAGTCAAATTTGATGGGCTGGATGTAGTTGACCAGGCTGGACATTTCCTCATAGGCTGTCACTTCCAAACCAGCAGTGCCCTGAGGAGATAACAACATCCAAGAGACAGCAGATGAAGAGACCCTGCCTGGAGGTGCAATAAACCCCACCTGGGTTTCATGGCTCCAGTGGCTGCTCTGGTCAGGACATCAGTTGCTTTGGCCTCCTGGTCCTGCAGCTACACTGTGAACAGCATAGGCAGAGGCACAGAGTTTCAGTAGCCTGGCAAAAGCTGAGACTGAGGCACACTGAGAGGTATCACTCAGTACGTGAGAAGCCCAGGATCTCCTTAACCTCCCAAAGCATCAAGTGTGGGACAAACAGGGACGTTACTTTCCCTCCTCTCTGAGTGGCCTCAGGGAAATGGAAATGGAGTTTTTATTCAAGGGATGCAGATCAAATTCCTCCTTCAGCAGCAGCACTTCAGGTTTCAGTAACAACTTTTATCAGAGTAAGGCTAAGCCTCTCCCAACACCCTGAAGGCAAATGACTACCTCCAAATCATGCAGAATATCAATGGCAGAGTCTGACTCTTCTGCCATACTCTGTGCTTGCAATGTGATTTCTCTTACTCAGTTTCTCCTGCAAAAATCTTCTTGCATGGAGGAAGGGTTGATCATAGCACAATTCATTCTCCTTTACGTTTTGGGTTCCTCTCTATTCAGTTCCTATAAAGACAAGCTGAAAGAGCTGGGCTGGTTCAGCCTGGAGGATGCACCAGGGAGACCTTAGAGCAGCTCCAGTGCCTGAAGGGGTCTACAGGGATGTTGGAGAGGGGCTTTGGCCAAGTGCCTGCAGGGACAGGACACGGGGAATGGCTTTAACTGTCAGAGGGGAGACTGAGATGAGCTCTTAGGCAGAAGCTCTTCCCTGGGAGGGTGCTGAGGCGCTGGCACAGGGTGATCAGAGAAGCTGTGGCTGCCCCATCCCTGCAGTGCTCAAGGCCAGGCTGGACACAGGGGCTTGGAGCACTCTGCTCCAGTGGAAGGTGTCCCTGCCCAAGGCAGGGGTTGGGACTGGAGGAGCCTCGAGGTCCCTTCCAACCCAAACCAGGCTGGGATTCTATGGATATGGTGAGGCTCTAGAGCAAACCTGAGGCCAGAGAAAGAGCCAGCCAAACCCCAGAAGCAGCAGTGACAGTACCTCATCCGACTGCATCTTTTTGATTTCCTCTTCGTCCAGGTTTCCGAGATGTTCATCTTCTTCCTCTGGTTCCTCTTCAGCCACATCACCTGCCCAGACTAAGCACACACAGCCCACATCAGTAGCACCCATGGGTAGCACATTGAGATAAGACATTGCAGATTGCTGCCCATGAAGCGCTCTGCAAACCCTCACAGGCATCAGGAGCAGTAAGTGGAAGAATCATTGACTTCATGTGCTCCTACCACGACCGGGGCTGAAAATTCCCTGTTGTACCATGAGTGCCCTGAGCCCAAGAGGTGACAAGCTTGCGGAAGGGAGGAGAGTGGCACTGAAGGTTCTATAAACCTTCGAGAAGCTCATGGTGAAGAACTAGGCCACGGTGAATCTGTGGTTATCAGAGAGTTACAAGCAGTAAAAGCTGCTTCCCTTCCATCAACCCAGTGTGTATCAATGAAGGACTTATGGAGCCATATGGCTCAGTAGGCAGCAGAGCTGACTGACGGGCAGGGCACAAGTGGGTTGTCTATTTTGGTTGAAGTGTTTGAAAATATTCTGAGGATTTACTTTCTCTTCCAAGCTTATGCTGCTTCTTATGATAAGTGAATTAATGACTAGCACTGACTTGCCTCAAGCTAGTGCTGGTGGTTTGGAAGGTCTCCAGTCAGCCAGACTTGCTCATCTAGCTATACCAGTCCCCTTCAGACATACCAGTATCTTCAGCATCCATAGGGGTTGGCAGCTCAATTATTTCTGGTTCCACATTCCTCCCTTTCTTCAAGGAGTTCTGCCTCTTCCCAGATATAGATTGGTTCTTTTTGTTCTTAATCAGGATTTTCCCTAAGAGATCCTTAGGACTTGGCAGAGGAACTCCTGGCTTCAGCTGGAATAGATCACCTTTCATCACAAACAGTTCAAACACTCATCTCTCCTGTCCCTCCCAGTACCACTCCTATGGCCATTTACTGGTGCACGGACACATCTCTCACCCACTGTACACTTTACTTTCTCCATCCATCCCACTATATGCAGATCTGGTGTAAGACTTCACTTTTTATTCCAGAGCAGCATTTTGCACCTTACACACTTGCTACCTGCACATGCCAGGCTGTTAACAGCCACCTACCCTGCACCTCAGCTAAAACCCCATCTACATGGCCTGAAGCATCCACACACTTCTGGCTTTCACATGCCACCTACTCTCATTATCCCAGAGCCTCAGCCCTGGACCAGCACTCAGGCCACATTCAAACCCTCTGCCTGCAGCAGAACTCAAACTGATCCCAGAGGAGGTGGCTCAAGACAAGGACGCATGACTCAGACTCTGCTTCCAGACCCACACTCCCTCTACAGACAGCAACAGGCCCAGTAGTAATTCAGCCAATACCCTGAACTGCTTCTCCCTGTTGCCTGGACAAGGACCTCGGTCTGGGCAGTGGCAACTGCTGCTTTGCTCACTGCTTCTTTTCAGCTCTTTTAATCTCAGTGCTTTAAAACACAGGCACTGCCTGGTACGTGTAAATCCATGTGCACTCACAGGGCAGCTGGAGCAGCAATGGGCATGGAGACCACCAAGGATGTCACTGTGTCCACAAAAATACATGCTGTACAAGTAAGCTGACAACCAGGGTCAAGCAGATCAGGACATGTGCTCAGCTATTCTGAGCACAAAGCTGTGTGTGTCACTGGCCTGCCTGTCTGTGCCTGGAAGGGAGTATTTCCAGGGTGGAAGTAGGAAGTGAGAAGCATTGGTAGGAAGAGCCTGAAATGCTGCTAAGCCCTTGTTCCTGTTTCTTTCCAAAGCAAGTGCTGGCAGAGATCTGAAACAGTACCATGTACAGAAATACACTTGGCTATCTAGAGCCCAGTTTCCCAAGTCACTGAAGTCACGGAGTGTTAAATGAGAGCAGAGCCAGCAAGTGCTTAGGAAAACCTCTGTGACTGAGAGATCTTCCATCCGCTTACTATTTGCTTACCCCTATGAACCAAACTTATTTGTCCATGGCATCATCTTCTCTTTCACTGTCCCTGTATCCACTCTCCTAGCACCAGGAGTGACTGAGACCTCTCCACTACACCTCCCTCCCCAGCTTCACTTACTGGGTATTTCTCCAGTGGCTCTGTCAGCAGCATATCTCCAAATATAGTTCTGCAGTACTCAGCCATCTTCGCCTGCTGCTTGGGCCTGATGAACAAAGAGACCAAAGCAGGAGTGAACAGGAAAACAGATGTCCAAATCCAGACCTTAACATGAACAATCATCCCAAGACCCATGTATGCTACCCAGAAAATCATCTCTTGCCCTCACTCACTATGCAGACCTTAAAGTCCCTTCCCAGGCTGGCTTCCATTTGCCCATACTCTGCCATCCCGAGCTAGAAGGCTACACAACTGTGGTCACTCTCACTCTGCAGCTTCAGGCTCATCTTTCAGCTCCGACCCACCTCCAGTTGCTTGCGAAATCTCAAGTGATGTTTCAGATCTCAGCAGCTCCTGCCTGTACACTTTGTGCTCTGGACAACAAGAACACAATCCTCCCAGCCACCGGATACTCACGAGTCCACGTGGTTCTCAAAGGACAGGATGACAGGGTAGAGGGATGTTTTAAAAGCACTTTCTGCAATGGCCTCAATGGCATCCTAAATGAGAGGCAATGGGCAGAGAAAAGATGAGCGCTGGTTAGTAACAGAGCAATGCAGCTCAGCTCCCACTGAACAGACTCCAGATTGATCACTGTCAAGGGCTTCTCTTTAAAGTAACTTCTCCCAGTAAGAAGGTGAGAAGTGTTTTTTTCCTACCAGCCTGGATTCCAGCTCCAGACGACTCAACATGCACCAAAACTCAATAGACTGCACAGAAAATGAAGCTGAAGACGTAGGAATATGAGTTTTACAGTTCAGTGTACACATAAATGAATGTGAAAGTGTCTTGCCAGTGACAAGTCACTGCCACATGCAGTTTGAATTGGTAGAGAAAAGTGTCTGCAGCCCCTCATCAAACTGCTTCAAGCCCTGTTTAAACCTACCTCTGAACCTGCCCTTTTCTATCACATCACCCACTTATAAAATCCTTCTGTGTAACAGCAGAGAAAACTGGGATGTTCATAACAGCAGTGCTGACATTCCAAATGCGAACACCACGGAAACCTTCTCAGCATTAATGGTGTAAAAAAACCAACCATATTTTCCCTGTTAAACTGCCACAGACTTTCCCCCATTTTCTTTCCTAAAGGGTTCAAACTGAAACAGGGGAAGGTTAGATTGGATATGAGGAAGAAATTCTTTACTGTGAGGATGGTGAGGCACTGGAATGGGTTGCCCAGGGAAGTTGTGAACGCTCCATCCCTGGCGGTGTTCAAGGCTGGGTTGGACAGAGCCTTGGGTGGCATGGTTTAGTGGGAGGTGTCCCTGCCCATGGCAGTGAGGTTGGAACTGGATGAGCTTAAGGTCCTTTCCAACCGAAACTGTTCTATGATTCTATGGCATGGTGAAAAGTGTCATTTGCTCCTTTGCATTTACAGTCCCCCTTGGTCCCCCCAAGTCCTGGCTGATCTTAGCACTGAGGGAGTCTTAGTGCTGCCACAGCCTGCTCCACAGCCCATATGGGTTCTCTATCACAGAATCCTGCAAGGCTCAGGGGAGGAGAAGCTGCAGAAAAAGCCACTAAAAGGCCAGAGGCAATGGTTGAAAAGGGAGCGGTGGAGGGAATGATCCCCACGGTATGTAAAACTAATCCATGGGCACACGCTGCGTTAACAGGTTCCCATTTCCTGGAGGAACAGCCACACGCTGCAGCAGAACTGCAATTACAGCACCTCCAGCTGCCATTAGGGCTCCTACCTGCAGTGAGCTGCTGTGCAAAGGCAGCAGCACTGCTACAGGAGGTGGCGAACGACTGCCAGGGAGTATGACAATAGCCCGGATCTTAAGGTTGGGCTTGGGATGTTTTTCCCACGTGAATATTTTAAGAACAGTGAAGTGTGGGAAGAGGGGGAAGAAATGGAACAAGAATAAATAGCTTTGAAAAGAATTTGAATTGCCTCTGCCTGGTGGCAGCTGCTGAGGAAAGGAGCGCAAGGGAAAGTCAGCGTGATGCACTGCTTTATAACCTGCTGTGACTTCTGTGGTTAAACACTCTGGGTTTCCAAGGGAGAAGTAGGCTTTGGCCAGTGCTTCTGAAGCCTGGGAGCTGGATCCTGAGGGACACCACCTGCCCAGCTGCTCCACTGAGCACATTCCACACACTCTGTAATGAGGAAGTACCTGAAAGGTGTTCCTGCAAAGCACCACCACGAGGGGCTCTAAGCCACAGAAAGTGCTGATCACCAGCTAGAAATAAACTCATTTTAACTGCTTGTCTTCTAAACTGCCATTTGTTTCTTGCTTATTCTCTGACGTGCATCTATCCATAATGCACCTTTCTGTCCATGCATCCATCTCACCGCAGACTGTGTATGCAGGCACATCTCAACCACTTCTCCGTCACTACTACCTGCCTGCCTGCCTTTTCTCATTCATTCATCTTCATGCAGCCAGCGACCTCTCTTCTGGTCCTCCCACGCCAAAATCTTACACACACTCCAACCTATTGCATGGCTGTTCATCTTTCACTCTATCTACATGTTCATTCACTTGTCAGACTGCCATCAGCCTTTTCCTCCCAAACATCTTTGCCCTCAGCCAACCCATCTGACAGTTCCCTCAGCAGCCTCCTCAGAGATCAATCTAAACCCGGGCAGGGGAAGCATCGATGGAGCAAACTCTTCCCATACCTTGAAGAGGATCTCGGTTGTCATGGTGAAGCCGTGGGTGATGATGGGCTCCTCCTCCGGGGGGCGGCCCTTCCAGCAGTCCAGCTCCACGCAGCGGCAGCCGCTCAGCAGCGTCTGCCGGTACATCTCAGGAGAGGAGATGCCAGAGAACTGACCAGCTGGAGGAGGGAGGCTCAGCATCAGCTGCACTCACCTGCGACAGCCTCTGCACCAACAGGAGCAACAGAGACCTCTGCTGCCCTTCAGCACGTGTATGGGGCAGACTGACAGGGTGACACTGCTTCTGACGCAGCACTGAAGGGCCAAGCCCCTCAGAGTGTATTACAGCCCTCTGAACTTCAGGGCATACACCTGCCCACCTGACTGTCAGTATCATCCCTCCATCCCAGCGTGGTACATACATGTGGGAGCTGAGGCAGCCTCTGGAACTGCCTGTACCTGTTAGATATGTGTTGTGGGATGAGTTGATGAAGTAGTGTGAGAGCGGTTGAGTCATGTCCTGGTACAGCAATAGTTTGTCCAATGCTATCACATTGTTCTCGGGGCCACAGAGGAACCAGACCATCCCCTCTGGAGAGAGCTGCCCTACATGGGAAACAGGGCCGTCAATAGCACTGAAACAAAGTGGTTCTGACACCTCCTCACCAGCGCACTGCAACACTGGGATTGTGAGAATCAGGCTGACTGCTCCCCATGGGAAGTCAGGGTAGCAGAAGGTGTGAAACCCTCTGCTGTTTTCATACTACCTCTAGAACAAGACTCACCTCTCTGGATGTTAATCCCACTGGGCTCATACTTCTCTATGAGGCTCTGCACCTGCTCGGGTTTAGCTGGAGGGAAGAGGATGTCATTGAGGCGAGAGTCTCGCTGCTTCTTGTTGATGAACTTTGCCAAGTGCTCTTTGGTCATGTAGGGCTTTGCTTTTAAATGGCTGCAGTGAGAGAATGACAGAGGAGCAGAGGTAAGGCCTGTGTATTACCCACAAAACCTATTCACAAAAGAGAGACCGGTCCTTCCCCAGACCAGCAATGGGCGCCCACATCCCTGGACCCACAGGTTTCTCTGTTGTCTACATTCCTTCCTGTAAATGATGCTTCCCACTGCTGTGGCCTTTCCTTTTCCTCACCAATTCAGTGCTGTGAAGAGTTTGTACCGAGGGGAGCACAAGGATTATTTTGAGTCACTGACTCAGACTCTAACAGGACTTGAACTTCAGTTTCGTGACCTGGTTTCCTGCTCTCCTAAGGCCTGAGAGCAGACAAACCACAGAGCATTAAACCCCCTTGTCCTTCCTTTTGTCTATCTTTGGCCACAAGAGATCAAGTTCTCTGCTATGGCTTGAGGGAAACTTACTGTGAGGTAAATATCTCATCAATCTCAGGCCGTGGACACAGATTCATGAGAAAAGTTTTATACACGGCCTCAGGGAAGTCCTCCGGGTTGATGGCATCGTTCTGATGAAGGCAATAAGGACAAGTCAGTACCACAAACCATCATCTCACCTCTCCATTCACAGCCACGGCCCAGAATTTGTTTGTGATAGTGCAAGTAAGAGACTAGAACATCTGGCAAGGCCTTTAGGGAAGAGCAGATGGAGTGGAGAAGCAGCACGATGCCCTATTTCCAAACAGTCATTTAGAATCAACAAATCAACTGGGTTGGAAAAGACCTTTAAGATCATCAAGTCCAACCATTTCAACTGTCCCTCAGTGCCTCTTGTGTGATGGTATAAAGCTGATGCTTGATGCAGTGGTTGGAGCTGTCAGAGGCCTGGACTGCTCTCTGTGGTTGGCAGAAGTGCCCAGATTAACCGTCAGATTTGTTGCTTCAAAGAGCAGACAGTAAAACAGGCTGAAGGGAACGTGCTGCTTCTTGCGCCCCACAGTGCAAGGGGTGGAGTCACACGTGTTACTGCAATACAAGCAGCAAGAACTGATCCTAGCAGGCCTGCAGCTAAGGCACAGCAGCTAGGGCTAAGGAAAAGGTTTCACAGCTGCTGGATGAGCAAGAACACCACAGTCAGGGCAGGCAAAAAGATGACTGTCAAACTAGTGAGGTCTGTGGCTACCAAGCGAAACCCTTACCTTGCCCTTTGGAAGATGACAGGCACTTAACGCTGCTTCCACCCTCTTCCTGTCTGCAGGGAACATCTGAAAAATACTGAGCACCCAGGGAAAAGGGAATCACTGGAGTGTGGCAGGAGTCAGGACAGTCTGGGTTTGGGTGCTGGGAGCTGCAGCCAGAGCGCCAGACACTCAAAATGCGCAGTGAAGGAGGCTACAGAAGGCTGCAAACATGAAGCAGATAAAGTGCGGATCCCATGCGGTAGCTGGCATTAGCAGGGAATAACTCTGTAGTCAAGACAACACTCAAAACAAGCAAACAAATATGGTGCGTATTTGCTGCTTTGAAAGAAGGCATCATTTTCTGGGACCAAAGGATTCCATGAATTCAAGGACCAAAGTCATTACACAGGCAAAGAACCTGGTGTGCGGCACGAAGTCTGCTGTGCAGAAACCAAAGCTCACCTCCTATTTAGGAAGCGGGGTAGTGATCTGCAGGGCAGAAAGCACTCGGTCAAGGCTTCAGCTCAAAGCAGCCACTTTGCTGCACTATAGAATAGTAACAACATCTGCACCCGCCCTGCTTTCAGAATACCCCAGTTAGCAGCTCTGGGGTCTCCTCACGGATAACTGTGGCTGTCAGCTCTGACAGCTCCCAGCATCCCAGGTGCTCACAGCCAGAAAGGGGAGCAAAGAGTGCCCAATGTGCCAGGTGGGAAAGCGTTCTGCTGCAGCAGACTTATGCAAACTCAGGGCACAGCTCCCTTTGCAAGGCAAAACAGCAGCACCCTTGTTATGATTCAAAAGGGATTTAAATGCCTAAAGGCAGATGCTCGGTGGAATTTTCAGAGGGATTCAGACATGGAGCTTTGAAAGAATGACATACACCTGCACCTGGAGAAGAGGAATGGGTTTATACATCTGGCTGTTAACCTACACTATTTAATGGTCTAATGCTTTTACCACTCTGCAGGACAACAGAGCAGGGCATTGCAGAGAGGTACAGCCTGTACCAGATATATTTTCCTAGCCTATTTCAGAAGAACAAGCTGTTTTGCCTCTGCAGTAATGCCACCTTGCTTGCACTTAAAGAGCAATTCAAAGCACTCTTCCCTAGTGTGAGTTATTAAAGCCCTATCCGTTTTTAAAAGGCCTTTGATGAATGCTCTGGTTTCTGCTGGTTGGTGGTTTCCAAAGCAAACAACAAAAAACGAGTTGTTGAGCAAGGCTCAACTGAGCCAGGAGCCCATTGAGCCAGCACAGGCTTCATCCAGACCCATTATGCAGTATAATGCACAGTAGGGAGTGTACTTATTACAGGTGATTAGTGCTTGCCTCTGGTGATGCTGTAACAGAGCAGAAACTAGAAGCAGAGTGGTTCAAAGCTTCCCATCCAATACCCTCTACCTGCATCCTTCTTCTTATAACAAGAGATGATGTATGTGCCCAAAGGGAATTTAACATGGCACTGCAGCCTTGGGTCACCCTCTGAGCTGAATCAATGTGGAGGAGACACAGCATCAGCCATGGAGTGATTTTCCTGGGGAAGACACTGAGTGGCACAAAAGCAATTCTAGATTCATGCCATGCAGTGCAAGGGAGAAGTAATAGGCTGGTCTCTGCTTCAGCAAAGCAGCCTTGGCTTACTGATGCACAAGGCCAACCCTGGGGACAGGGAAGGGCAAATCCCCACTGTTCTGTTCACGAACCAGCACTAACCCTGGCCCAGAGCTCTGCTCTCAAAGGCTGTTTCCCTCTCGTACACACGCAGAGAAAAGACTGAGGAACTGCACCAGTGGAGACTGGTTGTAGTGGTTACACATGGAGAGAGGAGGCAAGTGAGAGCAAGGGATGCCTGTGTCAGGTTAGCTGAGGAGTCAGGCAAAAAGTTCTCCACATTTGCTTTATGTGAAAGGTAAAATGAGTCCTACACCTGATGTACCTTTCAACTTAGGTTGCACATCGAGCTGTGATCAGAATGGCACCAAGGTTGGTTGGTTTTGTTGATTATTTCTTGGCAACAGCCAGGAAGTTAAAGCCATGGCTGCTTATGGCCACAAAAGGTCCCCTTTCAAGACCCAAATTATGTCCCAGGCCCTTCCCTGGGAGGAACCTCGGTACAGCGGAGTCCTTTCATGGCCTGAATCCAGAGAGAATGATCTCTACCTCTTAGGTGCAGACGGAGCGGGCAGCTGAAGCCACTGGGCAAGCATCCTCTCACCAGCTGCTCTGCCTTTAGTCTGACTGAACACACAATGAAACAACTACATGTACTCACTTCCTGACAGGAATCTTCCCCTCTGCATTAAGCTGCATCTTCAGCTTTACCAGGCTGTGAAGAAAAGAAAGAGAACATGAAAATGCACGCATATAATCTCAGATCTTCTACTAGGTAAGCAGAAAGAAAAAACATGCTGTTTGGAAAACAAGCCTAACACTTAACAGTCAGGGTCCTACAGACCATCAGCGCAAGCTCAGACAGAACCTGTTCCTGTTTTTTGGAAAGGAGGAACAGGCAAATTGTAAGAGCTTAGATCTCAGAAAGATTCTTCTGAAACATAAGATACAGATATGAGATAATGGTATCTCCTATTATTTAGCATTGCTCAATGAGTCCAGGCTGCCAACCAAACAGTATTGGAGAGCAAAGAGAGGCAGCTCTGTTGGGGTGAGTTCTGTGGCTGTGGAGGGAGACACGTCTTGGGCGCCGAAGTTCAGTTTGTCCCATCCCACGTGTGTGTTTGGCTTGAGCAGTCCTGTGCCAGCCAGATGTCCTAAAGCACATGAGCCAACTATCAAACCCCCTGGGGCTCCTGAGCTGACACAGGAATTGCTTTGGAGGCTGCCAGAGGACCTGGGTGCTAAAAGCCCTTTCTTTCTAGTACAGATAGAACGGGCAGCACATGAATGGGTCAGAGAACAGCACCTGCCACAGATCACTTACATTTTCTCTAGGAAGGTGTACCGAGAGGCGTTGTATGTGAGAGGGTTCCGAACGATGGCCATAATGTCCTCAGCCCAGCTCTGGGAACAAACACACACACACAGGGTAGAGGCAGTTGGGCATTATGGAACTGCACCACGAAGTACACAGCAACAAACATGGAGAGGGCAAAGAATCCCAGAGTGGTTTGGGTTGGAAGGGAGCTTAAAGCCCCTCCAGCTCCAACCCCTGCCACGGCAGGGACACCTTCCACTGGAGCAGAGTGCTACAAACCCCTGTGTCCAACCTGGCCTTGAGCACTGCCAGGGATGGGGCAGCCACAGCTTCTCTGGGCACCCTGTGCCAGCGCCTCAGCACCCTCACAGGGAACAACTTCTTTATATCCCTTCTAAATCTACCTTTTCCAGCTTAAAGCCATTCCCCCTTGTCCTGCCACTATAAACCTTGGTAAAAAGGCCTGTCCTGACACTGCAAGGCTCCAGATCCCAATACCTGTGCCCTGGGCTTGGCTCTATCAAGTTCCTACTGCCTATATATATTAGCAGCTAAAACTCTACCACTGAGTCTTCTCAGCTCCGTGTTCATCCATACAAAGCACATGAAGGACAGAAATGATGCACTAAATTTCTTCTATTGGTCCTTCTCCATGCAGGGCAGAAGTTTCTAGAACTGTGGAGGTACCACACCTTACTGGAACACAGACCTGCTTGTTTAACACCTTGTCAGTTACACTGACAGGGTTCAGGTTCCCTTTCTTCCCCTCTCCTTTCCTGCTCCCCACTTGATGCCCCAATCCTTACTGTTCCCATTGCTTCCTTGTCCTCAGGACCCTTTACCTTTCCAACATTCTCTTTGTAGGACACAAAGTTATGGAAAGTGAGGTCAACCATGTCAGGGCCAGATACGATGGTCAGAGTCTTAAGCAGGAAGGTGCTGTGAGGGTAATCCAGGTTAAACACCTCCCGGAGCTTCTGGCACTGCAAAAGAAATGAAACAGATGGGGATGAAGGGATAATGAGGCAAAATGTAGCTGGAAACACCAGGATCCAGTCCTAACATGGACCCAAATCCCCAGGAAGCTTCTCAAGGGTTGCAGACTGTGTAATGTAACTTTCCTTTGCTTGGCTTTCCTGGTTTTTCACCTTTATTCTGGAGCCTGCATCACCTGGCTCCTCCACGGAACAAGGCACCGCGACTATCGCCACTGCACTAAAGTGCTGTTGGGGGCTGAAAATGTCCAAGTTGGAGACTGCTCCCAAGGAAATGCCTTCTGAAAGTTCAGCCTGAACTTGCAGACAAGTCAAGAGGAGTATCAGAGGAGCACATAGCAGAGGTGCACAAGCTGGTTACTGCAAGAGCCTTCTGTCAGAACACAGAAAGAAAGCCTTTTAGATTAGTGTGATACCTTCTGCTGTAACCTCTCTGCACCAAGAGGAAGATGCTGTTTGGGGCCTCGCATATCTACCAGCTCTAGAGCCAGGCACTGGAGAGATGGGCTTTCTCCCTCCAAGCCCCATTTCCTGCTGGTTGGCAGTTGCTATAAGTGGGTTTTTCCACAGCGATCCCAGCATCCTCCAGCAATGGCTCACCAGAGATTTGCTTTAAGTCTAAAGCTCATTCAATTTGTGGTACTTGATTTCATCACCATCAAAGTATTTCTAGAATCCCTTTAAATGATTCAGCGTTATGTGTGCTCCTCAATAAGGCATCACTAAGCTGAGCTGCCTTGGAGCTGTACTGATGGTCACTATTTAGCATGAAAAGATAACATTCCCCCATCCTGGAATGAAGCACAGCACTTCATTATCTAAAGCACAGGCTAAATCCACACCAAGGCACAGAGGGAAGCTGTCAGAGCACTGTTCCTTCCCAAACTAAGGGCAAAACTCAGGATGTGGTACTGTTGGCAGCGCAGGTCAGATCCAGAAGCTGAACTGGGGCTGGAGCTGAGCTCTCCTGTATGCACAAAGCTGCAGGTAGACACGGGTGAGTTCCTGCCATTGAACGGCTTTAAAACATTACTAACACTGTGACACAGCACCCATTAACTTCAGCAACAGAGGTTTTATCTTCGTGTTTGCTATATCTTACATCAGCCCCATGTCACAAACAGAGCTGCAGATGTATTTTATACAGAAGTCCACAGATTTGTCCCGCTCCATTCTTCCAATGGAGCATTTGCAATTTTGACACATCTGTAGCAAAGAGGCATTTTTAGGAAGAGGAGGATGGGCTGGATCCTAACTCAAGACCATCTGACTCCTGCCTCTCACTTCATGAAAGCCACTCTGCTTAGGGGCAACTGAAACATGCCTAATCCAAGAGCATTTGGAGGGAGAGAAGGGGAAAGCAGTCACCTGCCAGGAGGATTTGCCTGTGTTCTAATAGGGAGTTTCTAAGATGGTTCATTCTCGCTTTGTGAGCAACCTTCCTTTGCAGAGTGAGCACCATGTACCCACACCTTTCTGTGCTCTTGATGGAGCTTGATTTTTCACTACAAGTGGCAAAGCGTTCGGATTTCAACTTCAAACTTAACTTCATCTTGCAAAGCCACTGGCGTTTGTTCAGCTTCCTTACCTCCAGTGCTGTAAATCAGACCAAGCTGAGACAATAGAGAACTTGTGGTTTATGCTGAACTCATTTCCTGTATTTGTTACAGAGGGCTCCTCCCAGCCCTTCCTTCTCTGCACGCTGGTGTCTGTTGGCTCATCATGTCCCAGTGCAACGGAGATCAGAGCCTTTGCTTTTCTCGAGCTGTGCTCCACCAGCCAAACCTGATACCTGCTACCTGCTGGCAACAGCCTGAGAGCTCATCACCTTCTCAGGAGCTACTGTTCACCATTAGCCTTGGCCTGTGCCGCTTTTTCCATGCCATGCCCTTCATCAGCATTAATTTATGATGCCTCCTAATACCACAGTGAAGCGGATGGCTCCATGTCAGGAAAAGCAAACTGCAGCAGGGGAAGGATGCTCTTTTAGAGCACAGGGTGATGGGGAAGGGCTGAGGGACCTGGGGGTTCAGATGGAGAAGGCTCAGGGGGGACCTGATCGCTCCCTACAACTGCCTGAGAGGAGGATGGAGCCAGGAGGGGGCTGAGCTCTGCTCCCAAGGACCAAGGGATGGGATGAGAGGAAACGGCCTCGAGCTGCACCAGGGCAGGTTCAGATGGAGCTGAGGACCAATTCCTGCCCCAGAGGGTGCTCAGCATTGGAATTGCCCAGGGCAGGGCTGCAGTCACCGGCCTTGGGGTGTTCACATACTGTGGAGATGAAGCCTCAGTGCCATGGGTCAGTGGTGGCCTTGGGAGCACTGGGGAATGGTTGGACCGGATGAGCTTGAAGGGCTTTTCCAACCTGGCTGATCCTCTGACCTTGTCAGGGATCTAAACTGGGTCATATTTGCCCAGTGACTGATTTCCTGCCCGGCATTAAGCGAGTCACTCGCCTGCTCCGTGCTGCCTACTCCACATGGGGATCACGTCCCTTGTGGGATAAACGCAGTACTGATGGCATAACACTGAGTGAAGCTGCTGAGAGGCAACAAAGGACTGTGCCCAAGAGCATGGAACTTGCTGCCACATCTTGGCTCTTTCACAACCTGCACTCCTTTAGCACCTCGTGCTGCAGCTTCACAACTACTCAGTGTCACGTTACAGGTGGCCATAAAGGAAAAATAGGAATTGCTGCGTGAAAAGCAGGACAACCATATTAGCCATGCAAATCCGCAGGGAAAACACACTTAGCAAATCCACTTAACCCCCCAAACGCACACCAACAAACTGGCAGAGCGGCCGACACGCAGCTGCAGCTTGCATTTCACTTCCCACCTTCCTCATTTCCCTAAAATCCTCATCTGTCCAAACCAGATCCACAGCCCAGAGAGAAGCAAATTCCCATGCAAAGATAAGCAAAGAGCCAGGCCTAATGCAAGAGACAGAGGCAGACAGTCCTTTTGCTGCTTGGAATGGGATACAGCCAAACTAGAGCTGGGATTTGCCAAGCTCACTGCACCGACAGCTTTGTATCGTTATGACACATGGTACGTGATGCGCTGCTTGTGGTAAGAGAAGACAGGATGTGACCACAAATCTTCTCTTTCGGAGAAGAGCAGGCTTGTTTGGTTGCCAGAAGGGAAAGGGAGCACTGAGGCTATCCAAACACCTTTGGCTCTGCAGGTAACGCTCGTGTCCTCATTAGCAGCACTGCTCCGTGGTAGGATTCAGCAGGGAGAAGGGAAACCCCAGGCAGCTGAAGTGCTCTCAGCTCGCACTGCTGCCTTGTCTAAAGGAACCGGAAAATGCAGCAGCACAGAGATTCACAGGCACAACACAACCCACAGGCTCTGGAATCAAGCAGGAAATGACTGCGGGAGAGCTGCAGGCTCTGCATCCACAGTTACTTCTGTCCACATGGTCTAAGAGCTCACTGCTATGAGAAGATGGAAGAGGCAGGAAGAGGGCCCAGCTTGGAAAAGGCTGTTATTCGTATGTGATGCTCCCTTGCTCCACTGTTTCTGGACTCTTTGCAAGCCACAGGCCTCTACCTGCTTTTCTGCTGCATGCACACATACCGGTTTTTCAGCATACAGCTTGTTGTGAGCACTGTTTTATTTGGAGGCCTGAACATCAGACTTTCCTTAGCTCCATCCTGTGCTCAGGCACATTACTGGGTCCATGGCATAGCACTGAGATGATGCTCCAGCCCCTGAGCTGCTGCCTTCCCCCTGCAAAGCAGCAGAGCCACTGACCACCCACACTGTGTTTAGAGTCCATGGCCCAGCCCTGGGCTCTGAGAGTGCTCTCTGCACTGTTCCTAAACACCACTCGGCCCTGCTCTATCATCTCACTGTCATCATGACATGTGGAATACTCTGGTGTCATTTCCTCCCATGTACACATCCAGAGTCTGCATCTCTGGCTTCAATAGAATCATAGAATAGTCAGGGCTGGAAAGGACCTTAAGCTCAGCCAGTTCCAACCCCCTGCCATGGGCAGGGACACCTCACACTAAACCATGCCACCCAAGGCTCTGTCCAACCTGGCCTTGAACACCGCCAGCAATGGAGCATTCACAACTTCCCTGGGCAACCCATTCCAGTGCCTCACAACCCGCACAGTAAAGAACTTCCTCCTCATATCCAATCTAAACTTTCCTTGTTTCAGTTTGAACCCATTACCCCTTGTCCTATCACTGCAGTCCCTCATGAAGAGTCCCTCCCCAGCATCCCTATAGCCCTCTTCAGACTACTGGAAGCTGCTCTGAGGTCTCCACGCAGCCTTTTCTTCTCCAGGCTGAACAGCCCCAACTTTCTCATCCTATCTTCATAACAAAATGCATGTGAAGAATGAAGCTTGTTTATGATCATGACAGAAAATACAGCTTCTGGGTTTATGAATAATTATGCTTGTGTCAACGCCACCGCCTGTTGCAGTGTCTAAACAAATCCGGAGGTGAAGCCAACAGCCCAGCCTGGCCTAAACCATCGCATACTTTGGGCTCAGTTATGACATTCTGTGTCAGTGCTCTCGGGTCCTGGTGCATCAGAGAAACAACAGTGGAGCAGCCATTACTGTTCATAGTTACTGAAAGGAAAACACAGGATCATGTCGTAAATAACATCCTGATGGGCTGAGGCAGGCTGCTGAGCTACATCCAACAGCTCTTTATCTTGTCTCATTACTGTTCAAAGTCCCTGTGATTTCTTATCTTTATGACTCTTGAACACGTGCCCTGAGTTCACCCTGCCCTGTCTCGCACAAACATTGCCATGGAGAAGAAACACTGCAGAACACTGAGCAGCTCGCAGAGAAAATAAAGCAAAGGGGGGGAGAAGGGGAGAGCCGGACAGGCGCAGAGGAGGTCACAGGATGAATCGAGGGCTGTGTGCGTGCTTAGTGCTCATATGGCAGTCAGCAGAGGCTTGGGATACGGGCAGAAGAGAGCTCACAGGGAGAGCACAGCAGTCCCTGACTCCAGGCAGGGTCAGTTCCAGGAATCATTTCCTACTGAGCAAACAGCAGTGGCCCTCCTCATCCCCCTGTGCTGGGCTCTGGTGAGGCCGCAGTGTGTGCCCTGTGTTCAGCTCTGGGCCCCTCACTAGAGGAGAGACATTGAGGTGCTGGAGCGGGGCCAGGGAAGGGCGCTGGAGCGGGTGCAGGGCCTGGAGCACAGTGTGATGGGGAAGGGCTGAGGGACCTGGGGGGTTCAGATGGAGAAGGCTCAGGGGGGACCTGAGCGCTGCCTACAACTGCCTGAGAGGAGGATGGAGCCAGGAGGGGGCTGCACTCTGCTCCCAAGGAACAAGGGATGGGATGAGAGGAAACGGCCTCGAGCTGCACCAGGGGAGGTTCAGATGGAGCTGAGGAGCAATTCCTGCCCCAGAGGGTGCTCAGCATTGAAACTGCCCAGGGCAGGGCTGCAGTCACCGGCCCTGGGGGTGCTGAGAGGATGTGTGGATGTGGCTCTTGGAGACATGGGTCAGTGGCAGCTTTGGCAGTGCTGGGGAATGGTTGGACTGGATGAGCTGGTTGATTCTATGACTCAGAGGTGGCTCCTATTGCTGCCAGCCCTTAGTGACCTGTCCCTTTTTCGATGTCCCGCTCTGCCGGGCATTATAGGCTATTACTCCCTACACACTTGCTGTTCAGGAAGGACATCCCACCACTCCCTAGCCTCCCAGCTTGCAGCGACAAGGCTGTAACAACACAGGAGTGCATATGACAACAGGTCTTTGCAGAAGAGGCTTTTTGTGGGGGTGCCTTGCTGTTATTCTCCTCGCTGTGTAGAGAGGTTACAAAACCAAACTCCAAACCTCTTGCTTAGCAGCAGTGGGAAGGTGCTACTGAGAGCAGGCAACTCCCAGCATCCACAGTGCAACCGCCCATTAGCAGGGAGACTCATTTCAGCTACATTGGTCTGAGAAGCTCTCAGTATGTTCTATCCTCGTGCAGGCAGAAAGCGCACTGTACCTTGCAGAGGAGAGCAGCAGGGTAGACTACTCCCCATAAAGCACTTCTGTGTTCATTCATTCCTTCAGCCACAAGTCAGTGTGAAAAGCAGAACAAGCTCTGCCTTACAGCAACAGTGGATTCACTGTGGCATCACTTGCAAGGAAGCGGGGGGGAGTGGGGAAAGCACGTGGAGAAGGGCAAAAGAATGCACAATTTGCTATCGGTACTGTCTGAAGCTCCCAACAGCTGTGATCTTTTTACTGTCTTAAACATCAGCCACTAGCCCCTTTTCCTCCATTTCTAGCCAATGAAACAAGTAACAGTTTGTGCTCATCTCAGCAGTTACATCCCACAAGCATCTCAAGCCATTGTTTTGGGATGGGAGGCAGCACCTTTTCATTCTTCCCCCTCCCCACCTCTAACAGATTAATCACGCCAGTTTTTCATATTTAGACCCTTTGTAATGGCACACGAGACACAGCTGCCCCTTGTGGAGATGTGATCCATGGTAACAATGTTTCCCTGCTTTCTGCATTCCTTCGAGCAAGATCTGCTCCCAGGAAAGCCAGCTGGATGCACAGGTGAGGGCAGAAGCATCCTGGATAGCTCAGCCAGGTGTAAATAAGACATTCCTAGCACATCTCTCCCACCATTTTGGTGCTCATGTAATACCTCCCCATCATCCCAGAAGAGAATCATCAAATCCCAGACTGGTTTGTGTTGGAAGGGACCTTAAAATTCCTCCAGCTCCAACCCCTGCCACGAGCAGGGACACCTTCCACTGGAGCAGAGTGCTCCAAGCCCCTGCATCCAACCTGGCCTTGAGCACTGCAGGGATGGGGCAGCCACAGCTTCTCTGGGCACCCTGTGCCAGCGCCTCAGCACCCTTCCAGGGAAGAGCTTCTGCCTTATCTCCAATCTGAACTTGCCCAGTTTCAGTTTGAACCCATCACCCCTTGTCCTACCACTGCAGTCCCTGTTTAGAGCCCCTCTCTAGCGTGCAGAGGATGGATAAGTAGTCAGCTTGGTGCATTTTACTACATGTTGTCATAGAAATGCCAGGAAAGTGCCTGAAATGAAAACGGAAATCAAACTGATTTTAAAAGGATCTCTGTGAAATGCAGAATTCAGAAAGCACGCGGGATTTTCACAGGCAGAGGCTGTCATCAAGAGCATCACTGCCTGTGGGGAATGCCAATAGATCACTTGGTGCTTGAGCTTTGTCTCTCTGTACAAAACGAGCTGTAGCCAATCCCCAGGACTGTAAAATACTGTCTCTGGGCTCTGGCAATGGACAGAACACAGCAGCGATCCCAGAGCAGACCCTGGGTCCAACCAGATGCCTGGGGAAGAGTACGACAGGGCACACAGTGATACTTCCCCGGCACATTTCTGCAGCTTCCTAAACCAGAGGCATTACCTTGCATTTCACCATCCTCAAAGGGCAATTCCTTCTTGCCCTGACTTTCTAAGCTCAGGTTTCTGGGATGTGTGCACAGCCACAGCACAGTGACAAGAGGTGTAAACCAGCAGCTCCTCCTCTGCTTGTGCTCAACCTGCCTTTGGAAAATTCCACTTGGTGTGGCTCTCGCACTGGAAGAAACTCTGCAGTAACTGCCTCACGCTCACCGTCTCCATCACTCCTGATCCTACAGCACAGCATGCTCCCACATCCCCCTCATCTTGTGGTATTTGCCAGGCTCCCGTCCCAGCCCACTCGGATCTCTTCCCACAGTAGCCATCCCATGCTCTCCTTATTCTTGCTGCTCTTCCCTACCTGTTCCAGCACTTCTTTGTCTCATTTGACATGAGGACACTAGAAATGCACACAAATATGGGTGCATTCAGGCTCCACAGTCAGACTTCCTAATCAGTTCCTTCTAATTCCTAACATACAGCTTACTCTTTTGAGCAAACCTTGCTCTGTTGCTATTTTACCACATCCTCATGATGCTGTTTTTGAATAGCAGCAGTCAACTCAAAGCCTGTTATTACACAAGGTTAGGATCGTTTTCTTCCTGTGTGCATTGCCTGATTTTCTCTGCATTAAATGATATCACTTATTAGATGATGCGGTCCATCAGCAATTTGGGGTCTTTCTACCAGTGAGCCCTCATTTTCTTACCCCAAATAACTCAATACCATTGGTAAACCTTGGCTGGTCCCTCCACACCTCTTGTAGGTCACCCACGAGCACCCCTTGGGATGCCACAGGCCCAAGCACTGGCACTCTGCTGGTTCCCTCTCTCAAAAGGCCTTTTCCTTCTTCTCCAGCAGTAATTTTTCCATGCAAAGATGCCCCTCTTACTCTGTTCTTTAAGAATCTTTGCTTATTATGGGAATCACGGGGGCCACTTCCCAGCTTTACTGACAAGATTTAAAGCTAACTATGGCCCACAGCCACTGCTTCCCCTCTTCTGCTTTTTGATACCTGGTGCTGCTCCTCAACTTCCTCATTCTCTTCACAAACTTCTTTGTGCTTTCACTAAAAGTCTCTTTTAAAAGGCCATTATAGTTTTAACTCTGCACATGGAATGTGGTCACTCCTAAACTGTACTGTGGCTTACTCCTAAAAACTGGGGTTGGTCTTGTGAGCAGGGGCTCCTCACAGGAAGATGCTGTTGAGTGGCAATTCCTCTGTCTAGAGGCAGCTCTGACACCGTCTTTGTGCCAATACGTTTCTCCTGGAAGTCTCCAATTAATCTTTGTTAACTGATTGCTCAGATCCAGGACATTTTTCTCCAGCCTGCCCATAGCCACCAGAAGGATCTCCACCTATGGCCTCAGCATGCACTTACACCATCAAGTTATAACCCATGTTATATTGGGTTTATACAGGGAAATGTTATCCCAGCTACAAGTCCAAGTGCTCATATCAAAGCTGAATTCATTTTGTAAGCAGGTTATTCCTGCAAGTTTAACACCCTGGAAAATAGTGGCTCATGTCTCTCCCTTACCTTGGCCTTTCCCTTAGTGTATTCAGCCTCGACTGCAGCACCCAGCTCTACCAGCGCCAAATGTTTTATTCTCTCAAATGAAAACCCCAAACCTTCCAAGAACATTTCTCAAACATTATTCCCACAATCCCAACTGCAGACAAAGCTTTAGGCTGCTGAAACATTCCAGGTTCCATTCGAGTGCATTTCCAAGAAGGAAAACAGTTTCCCAGAAGGAATGATGGCTTCTAAGAGCTGTGTGAGCTGAGGGCTGTTCTGGAACTCTCCGTGCCTTGAGCACCCACTTTATTATGGTCCTTTGGAAACCACGAGGCTCAGGGAGCTCAGAATAGACATTTGCAGAGCAGTATTAAGCAAACACCCATCCTACTTACGCAAAGGGGCTGCTTGAGTCTCTCATTGCAAAACCTTCCCCTTTTGCATTAATCACCTGTGTAACCATGCACAGCCATTACCTGTACTCCCTTGGTTCCTTTTCATGCTCCAGCTTTCCTCTGGTTTTCTCCTTGCCTTTTTGCCATACATGGAAAAGTTAAAAAAAACCAAAAACAGATGCAGAAAAAAAGTCCTAACAAGGACAACTTTGCTGCAGGAAGCTTGAATTACAACTGAAAGCAAGAACAAAGCCATACTCATGTTCTTCCCTCCATCTGCCCCCTGCAAGCAGACAATTGGAATTATTTGGACAGAAAAAGATAAAGAAACACTAGTTTTTCTGAAACTGCATTTTCTTCCCTTTAAAGGGCAAAAATCCCCACCACACGCTGTGCTGGAATCTCACTAACTATAGGATTGTAGCTGCCTTGATTGGATCTGGGCATCTTCACACAAGAGGGAAGCTCCGATGATTCAATGGAGAAGCATCACAAGTCTCCTGCAGGGCTTCCCAGTGTCCCAGGCCCACATCAAAGCTGGGCAGATGCAGGGCAGGGAGAGAACACAGCTGATGTGTGCAAGAGCACTGGGCCTTTGGGCAGGCTTTCGGAAGGAGAGCTGCTGTGCATATTCTTCTCCCAAGGCTCATACACCACAGTCTGGAAGTGCCTTTGTTTTGGGTGCACAGAGGACCCCTGGGGGGTTCACGGACAAGAGGAAAGATTGCTGAGCTATATTTACATAGTTGTGATGGCAAAAGACAGGGAGCTCTCCACCTTCTTGTAACAGAAAGGCAGGTAAACTGCCTCAGCTTGTGCCAAAGGCAGCCTTGCCTTTTCCACATGTGCAAGCAGCAAGAGTGAAACCATGAACTCACCTTGGGGATCTTGGCAAATCGCCCTACTCGAGTATCTCGGATGCTGGTTAGATCCAAAATCTCCATCTCCTACAACAGAACGATGACAAGGAAGATGAGGAAAGAAAGAGCAGGAAAGAAACCCACGGCAGAGCCCCCAGAAGCTGCAAAGCAAGTCTTGTCAATGCTGTTCACTGGGGAAGAGCTCTCCCACCAGAACAGTGCAGGCAGGGACACATCAGCCACTGGTATCCAAGCTGGCCTGTGTGAAGGTGACAGTGGCCTGCAGCACTGTCCTCTTCAGGGTGAGGCCAGAGGCTTGGTGTGGATCACCATGAGGGAGTGCATGGCATGCATGTGGGTTTATACAGGGAAACGTTATCCCAGCTACAAGTCCAAGTGCTCATCCAACCCACTCCTGTTCTCAGCCTGTCTTTTGCCTCCAACGTTCAACACGGAGCAGCTGAGCTGGAAGGCAGACAGGACCGCTCTGCCCAGCTCACTCCCAGCAGACCTTCACCTCATCTGTTCCAAAACAACACCCAGGAAGGACATTCCCCAGCCTTCTCCAGGCAGCCCACTCCATGGCCTCACTGCTGGCTACTTGTCATGTTTGTTTTGCTTGTTCTTTTAACATCCAACCTGAATTTCCTTCCTCTGTTACTAATTTGCCTCCTCACCATGTATCTGGAGAACAAATCATACTTGCTGCAGCAGGCAATATTTTCCAAGATCACAATGAGGAACAATGTGGATACCATGTCTTCTGGCCGTAGCCCCACTTTATTGTCAAACAGGATGGAAGTTTGACTCCCAACCCCACTCCTTTCTGAATCCCTAGTGCAAAAGGAGGTGCAGTTTGTGTCTTGCTGTTCATGACAAGCAGATCTTGGGATGAGTCAGCCAAAGATTAATAAAACCACACAAACTCAACAGACAAGCTGCTGAGTATACCACATCGTTCTCTGTATCAGCCCATCTCTCATCCCTGACAAGGCTCATGCCAGCCTGCATAAGACTTGCACAAGGCTGCCCTGGCCCCCCATGACAGCCAGCAGTTGCCCCCCACTCCTGCTAGCTCACCCTGCCTGCAGATCCCCTCAGAGGATAGAAAAGATGCCACATATGTGCTTCTCCATGGACGTAAAGCAGGCTGCAGGCTCCAGTGCACCTCTCTAATGTGTTAACAGTTCAGTTTAGATGACAATCAATGACACTGCCAGGAAGATGAGACCACTCAAGTCTGGGTTTCCTCATGTGAGCTTTGCTTCCTTACCCCAGCCCCTTTCCCAGGTGAAATCCCTTGTACCACCAACCCAGGCAAATATCTCACTTTGGTGGCGATAACAGCTCCTCTTGCCCCATTCTGTGCACTTCCTCCAGTGTTACCACTTCCCACTGTCTGCTGGAACCTGCACAGCAAAAATCCTACTGCCAGGAGTGACCTCGAAAGAGGAATGAGAGTGATGGAGATGGCTGAAAAGAACACATCTTCTAGAGGATGGGGCAGTCCACAGCCTCGTGACAATGTCCTTGCACTAGGGCACATCTCCAGCAAAGGCAGAGCTCACCAAAGCACACCAGGTCTCCTGGCCAGGGTGCCGGACAGGACTAATGTCTCTGTCTCTTTATCTCCCATGCCTCTTGAGCATGGAAGGTCACGAGGAGGAAGTAGAGCTGAACCACAGCCCTGCTCTGGAAAGCAGAAGTAAGCCCAGCCTTCCATCTCCAGGCAGCCAGATCTCTCCGCCACCCACTGCTACTCATCAGAGAGGAACTGAATTCTCTTTCCTCTGTTTGTTGTCTCTCTGCCTCTTCCAGCATCCTGTGGTTTAAGCATCATCCTGCCCTGAGAGGAGCACAACTCGCTCTCCACACTTGATGCAGTCTCTGTAGCACTATGGTCACTCTTCTTTGTTACACTAAAATGTCTAAAACCCCCAAGAAATCAGTTAATTATAACATAGGCAGCACGAGGTACACATTAGCTGAAGCTGCACACACGTAATTGCATGCCTTGCCATGATCTTTCCAACTGTACCACTGAACTGGACAGGAGAACCCTTCAGGGTGCTGGGTAACAGGGATACCAACACTTCTGCTCTCTGAAGTCCTTGGAAGTACATCTAGTGAACGTTGCAGGTACAAGATGCCAGCGTGACAAGCACAGAAAGGCCACACATCTCTCTGGCATGACAGCTTAATCTCCTGTTCTTTTCTGGGTATGTGAAGGCAGACAAATCTGCCACGGAACAAGCATAGGGCTCCCAGCTCTGCAGGCAGAATGAGTGTGACAGTCTGCTCCTGAGCGCAGAACTCAAGCACTTACAGTGCTTTAACCTTGCACAAACCTGACCTGGCTATTTGGAGACTAAGTGTGAAGCCTCAGCACTTACCTTATTCTGATTGGTCCAGTATAAGTAAAAGCCCTTTGGATCCACTCGAAGAATCACAGGGGAAGCACTTCCTGTTTCCTAACAGAAAAGGCAAAAGCAGAAAGCAGGTTAACACCTTCTGTGTCCCGGAGAGCCCATCACGGGATGCAAGTTTCCAGTTCAAATACAGACCCTGCTGGGTGAATCCTCCTCTGGCTTATGGAAACGAACCAGATGATTTTAGTCCATCTCCATGTGAGGCTATGGAAGCTGATCTCTGCTGAAGCCTGAGTCGCACCTAACACCACACATTTAGCTAAAACAACTCTCTTGGAGCTTTCTGTACAATGAATTAAAAGAAGAATGTAGCTGTGGATGCAATTAATTGCTTCATTTGAACTGCCTTATCCCCCTAGGCACTAACTGTGTCCTACAAGGTCCAGGAGCAGCTCAGGCAAAGCAGAGATACCATTCATCAGGGGCATCTTCACACGAGTTATCTGGGCGGTCTTTACAGGGAATGATCTGAGCCAGGAAGGGCTCACGGATGAGTCCATCTAACACAGCAGATGAGTCCGCTTTAGGCAGTGACAAACTCCAAGGACTAGCTCTACACAGATCAGGAAAAGCAGCAGTTATTTAAACACCCACACTACAGGAGCAAAATTAGATGGAATTATTCAGGGCCAATCCTGGCCCCAATACAAGAGAGGCCCTTCAGAGCTGAGGCAGGTACTGCACATGAGGCTATGCACCTCATCTCTGGATGATTCTCAGTTAAAGCAACCTCACAGCCGTCCAGAAGGCAATGTCCATTCCCATCTCACATGCAAGCCTATGCAAAGAGATGAATTAGCACGAGCTCTTTGGAGAAGGAGATGAAGGATGCTTGGTGCTCTGCCTGGGTCCCAGCCCATTTGCTCAGTCAGTCTACATAACTCCTCACTGCACTTGACCTCTGGTGCAACACAAGACAGGATCACAAGGTCCACCCTCCATTTCTGGGAAGGCTTTGAATTCAATCCATGAAGCTGAAATACTCAGCTACCGAGATGAAACTAGGGCTGGAATTTGGAAGCTGCATCTGTTCCTGCCCTTGGGTTCTCCAGCTTGTTACTGAGCTCATACTTTGCTCCAGAGTGCATCTGTATTCCTCAATTTTCAGACTGAGTATTCTCCACTACAATAAGCTGCCCATGCAACAGAGCACTCGATGTTCTACTTTTACTCCCTGTTGCCTTTCTCATGCTGTACCAGGGACACTGTTGACCTGAACAGCATCATGCCCATGTTCCCATTGCTCCCGTTTGGCTTCCTGAGCACATGGCCACAGAAGCAGAACAGGCACTGCAGTACTGCTACCAAGCACTGGGCCATGTTCTAGATTAACCTTATCTCCTATGAAGCAGCTTTCTTGAAAGCAAGTGAGGCTGCAGTAAGGACTGGTGAGAGCTGATCAGGGTCCCCCCTCCTGAGCAGGCACACGGATGGCTGCAGGGTGCAGGTGGGCTCTCCTATGGGGAGGCTCCTGCAACAAAGGAAATGGGGAATTCAATGGAAGATGGTCTGGCAGCCCCACTGGCTGCTGCTTGCACTGTAGAGCTCAGCTCCAGGGCAGAAAGCAAGCACTGTGTGCTAAAGTCATGTAATCCATAACCTTTGAGAGACAGGAACGCTTTTGCTTCTCCTATGAGGGCTGAGAGGCAGCATAGAGCCAAAACCACATGTAACTGCTCTGCTTAAGAGGTCAGCTACTACCCTGTGCCCTATCTGAGGCGTGCAAGTGTTCCCCAGCTGGTCCTTCAAATACATTATCATCCATGTGGTAGGACTGCCCCTCTTCAGCCTGCTCAGCAGCCCCAGCTTGCTGACTGCTAAACAAAGCCCAGCAGAGCTGCTCCTTACCCCAGGATGTTGGGGTAACTCCGTGGTCACAACAGCCCCACTGCACTCTAAAGAGCACACTGCAAATGCTGCACGAGGTGAAGGCACTACAGAAGGTGGCTTTGGTTTCCCCCAAGAAGCTGTCAGGTACAGTGAAGGCTTCAGTCCAGTCCCAAACTGTACAGAGTGATGTAAGGAGCCAGTTTCATCTACCTGCATTCCTCACCTCTCATACTGTGGAAGGAGTTCAAAACTGTTACCTATGGTAACGTGGCCCGGTCAATTCAAAAAGTGAGACAAACCCCACAGCCTGTGACCCCTAAAGAGCAGCAATCCTGCAGCCTGGAGCTCTTGCACCATCCTCTGTAGCTTGCCCTGCCTGTGGAGCAGGGAAGCATGAGGAGATGGAGCAATGTGACCAGAACAGAACACCCGTGGAGAAGGCTCTCCTCACTGTTGGAGGTCAGGTCTGTAAATGACTAAGTCATCAGAGGCAACCCTTTAGGAACATTTACAAATCCAAAAGCCACAGCGAAAACCCCGCACAGGACTTGAGCTCCCTCAATCCTATGGCTGCAGCAGCAGGTAAAACACCTGGGGCTTGGAAGCCCAGGTCAACTCACCCTGGGTTTCAAGGGAGCCCCACTGCCACTGAATCCCCAGTGAAGGACTTAACAGCTTCAAGCTTTTGGGACGGTGGTCCCCAAGGACTGAGCACAGAAAGTCAGCAGCAACTGTAGACAAGTTTGGCTGCTGCTGTTCTCGGAAACCAAATCCCTGCTCAAATTCAAAGCAGCCACACATGCGCTCTCCAGGCAGTGGGAGACTGGGAAGAAGGGGAAGGCTGCACTTCCCACCATGCCCTGGTGTCCTCCTGTTCCCGAACAGCCAGTGCAGTAACTGCCCAGTGGTATCCCAACCTGTATCCCCCAGCACCCACCCTTTCTGCTAGCTGTATGTGACACTGCTTTATGTCTCTGGACCACCTCTGCTTACCCTGCACACAAGTGACTCACATCCCACACACACACTGCCTTGGGACTTAAAACTCTATTGCAGCTTCACACCCCCAAAAGTAGGCACTAATCCCTCCTATTTCTACTGAAGGCTCCTAACACATCTCAGCTGCAATGCCACATCACGTTTCCCCCAGAGCTTGGTGAATAATCCTAACCTGGCATGCCCCTGTTTTATCAGCTCATGCTCCATAGCAGACAATTCACACTGCAGACAGAATGGATGGGCAGCTGCTATCCCCTTGCTCAGGTATGTGGCGATGGGGGTAAATACTCTTTTGCCTTCTCAGAAAGTGAGGAGTGGGCTATTACATTCTGCTGATCCCACTTTCTGCTCCTCATAACGAAAGGCAGAGCCCGCAGAAATAGATGAAGACACTGAGTTGGAGAGAGCAGCAGCTTCTTGCAGCACCCTCCGTGGCTCTGGCCCTTTGCTACTCAGCCACGGCACACTCAGTAGCACACAGACCCACAGCCAGCAGGTGCGGGAGGACATGGCTCACCCTCTGTCCACTCCAACAGGGCCATAAGAGGAAGCAACTTAGAGCCTGATTTCTTCTATCTGCAAAGCACAAGTGAGTCCTCTCAGTAAATCCTGCCCCTCAGGCTCCTCTGGACAGGTCTGAATGTGCCCCCACCCCAAGGAAGCTGCCAGCAGTGACACCTTCCCAAGGGCTGGGACACAGACAGGACCCTGAGGTCCTACACCAGACCCAGTGGCACACTCCATCCACTTCCATCCTCCACAGTAACAAGAGGTGCAGAAGCCACATCACCAGCCCCTAACACATACACCCATTGGTTTTTCCATCAGTTCTCCTCTTATCCAGACATCATTGCTCTCAGGTACAACACACCACATTCCATCCCCAGCACTGAATACATGCTCCCAGCCTTCCCATAACCCCTGACCAAAACACAGTGTCTGCCCTATCACCATGCATAAAACACAATGAAGGCAAATCTATAGTACTCACATCATCCCATTTGATGAAGCGCTCACCCTTGGACAGATACTCCTTCACCTCCGGCGGCTGCAGGACAGGGGTAAGCATTGACATCCTGCCCTGCAGATGTGCTCCTCAGCCACCAGAAGCAATAGCTGCTGCACAGTTCACTCCTCCTTGGCCCCCTCTCCTCTATCTCTGCCTCTCACGTGGCAGGGCTCCCTGCCATGGCCACTGTTGGCATCAGAAAGCAAACAGCCTCTTATATCCCAGCCAAACTTAGGAGGGGCAGGGACAGACAGGCGAGGACCGATGAATTTGCATTGTAAATCAACAGCTCTCCAAGCCAGTGGGAGAAGCTGAGCCCAAGGTCACCTAGAGGAAAGCCTGTGATGGGTCGGGATGCTGCCCGCAGGCTGCTGCTCCAGGAGGGACCTGCTCCTCCGAGCTGTGCTGGTGAAGTTCACGGTCTGTAGCACTTCCGCAACTGAACTTCCTTAACTGTTGTCTTGACGAAGTGCAGACATCACCAGGCAACACTCAAACTCGTTCAGCAGATGTGCTTACAGAACAAGTCAGGCTTTGGCTACAAGCAGACTGCCCCCTTCATGCAACGGCCCAAATACCACGTAAACCAAACTCATTCTGTGCTCCTTGCAGCCGCCGTTTCTGGGGCTGCTTGTTGCACTTCCAGTCTTCAACCTTCTTCCTTTCTCTCACGGGTTCTTCTGAATGTCAACCTGAAAAGTGATGGAAATCCCGCAGAGAGATGAAATAAAGCACTGACAGGAGTCCTGAGGACCGCATTATCCCCCAGACTCACTTGGGTCTACTGCAGATCCTGGGGGAACATGGAATGGGAGAGATGACTTGAGGCGAGAGAACGATGAAGCTGCAGGGAAGTGACAGAAGCAGAGCAGAAGGTTAATGGCAAACAGGGCAAAACTGAGTTCCTGCTCTGGACCTGGGCTCAAGGGAATTACCTGTGGGCAGCAGAGGAGAAAAGGAGCTCTGGTGGCAGATGTGGCTCACCAGGGGCAGAGTGGCTTCTGAAGAGGACTGACACAGGCAAGGTTAATTTTAGTCAAGAAGGCAGAGGCCCACACCTAATTAGAAGTGGCAGTAACTGTGCTACCCCTGCTGCAATGGGATTCCCAGCCACACGCTGGGATTTCAGCCTTGTCTCCTTATGACAAAGTGTCAAGGGGTGGCACTTGTCATTGCTCAAGAGAGAAAAGACACTGTCAGGAGCAGTGCAGAGTCTCCAAGAAGGGTGGACAAAGCCTCCTGTTATGCAAAGGGAGGCAGCTGCAGGCAATATCTTCCAAGAACTGGCTATCCAAGCTAAGGCTGTCAGCACTATTTTACCGGGGCAGTGAACCAACGTGGCCTACCCAAGGCTATGGTTGCTCAGGGCCAAGACTAAGGACATGGAAACCCATCACCTCTGTTCCGATAACCGAGCCATACTTGTGGTACCCTTTGCATGTGTGACACGTGCTGCCAGAGCAACCAACTGACAGAGCACTGGAGTGTTCCAGGTCCAGCAAAGACAGCATCACCAGAAACCACTCCCCCCTGCAGGGATTGCGTTATTCCCAAGCAGCAAAGCAGCAGAGGGAGGTGATCCTGCCCCTCTGCTCTGCTCTGTGAGACCTCACTTGGAGCATTGTGTGCAGTTCTGGGGTCCTCAACATCAAAAGGACATGGAACTGTTGGAACAAGTCCAGAGGAGGCCACGAGGATGATCAGGGACTGGAGCACCTCCTGTATGAAGATAGGATGAGAAAGTTGGGGCTGTTCAGCCTGGAGAAGAGAAGGCTGCGTGGAGACCTCAGAGCAGCCTTCCAGTGTCTGAAGGGGGCTACAGAGATGCTGGGGAGGGACTCTACATTAGGGACTGCAGTGATAGGACAAGGGGTAACGGGTTCAAACTGAAACAGGGGAAGTTTAGATTGGATATGAGGAAGAAGTTCTTTACTGTGAGGGTGGTGAGGCACTGGAATGGGTTGCCCAGGGAAGCTGTGAATGCTCCATTGCTGGCGGTGTTCAAGGCTGGGTTGGACATAGCCTTGGGTGGCATGGTTTAGTGTGAGGTGTCCCTGTCCATGGCAGGGGGTTGGAACTGGATGAGCTTAAGGTCCTTTACAACCCTAACTATTCTGTGGTTCTATGATTCTATGATGGCACCTGCTCAGATCTCAAAAGCTGAGCTGGAAGTGCTTTGGGATGTCAGCAACAGCCCAGCATTTGGCATAAGTGCCAGTGGAATGCCAGGCTCTGCAGAGCAGCCTCTGCTCTCTGTGCTCTTCCGAGGAGCAAACCCTGAGGCCCACGTATGTATAGAGAAAGGCCACAGGAGCCTGCAGTGAGGAGTGGAAGTTTTCTCTGCCCTCATCTGATCCCTGCTCTGTGCCGGAGCAGTTTCAGTGCTGCTTAGCTTTAACTTAGGGAATAGTTGTGTAAAGGATAAAGAGCATCAATCCCACTCAGAACTGCTGCACTCCTCCCATCCTACACTGCACATAAGGCACCGAAGGAAGGCCATGGAGGTCAGTGAGAAGTGAAAGGTGGGATGTGCTTTGCACCTGGAACTGCCAAGAGCAGAGGGACTGCAGATGAGATCAGTGACAGATACAGGTTCCAGGGGCCATTTACCACAGTTAATACTGCTTTGTGAACTGTGGCTGCTCCCTATCACAACCAGGGCCTCACAGACAGCCTGCTTCTGTCCTGCACTCTCTCAGACCTGGCTATTCAATAGCCAGTCTCTGTCTCATCAACAAACCCAGAGCGAGCATGAATCCTGCCAGAGCTTCACTCCTTGGCACCCAAAGCCAGCTTGCCCTAAGGAATAAACCAGTGAATTGGAAATAAAGGCACCACGAAGAGCAGCACCCAAGCCAGTGCTGTCCTGCGGGGCTGCACGGCGCTGCGCAGCACCAACTGCCAAGACCCCTGCTTGCATAAAGCTGGTCACAAAAGCCGAAGCTCGCTTCCTTTTGCATAACCCAACCTCCTTATCTTTCATTTCACACTCCTTGTGCTATGTGGGAGCTTCTGCCCCTTGCATGAAGAGACGGCTGATGGAATAGTGATAGAAGAGAGCAGCAGTCCTGCCCTCTGCTGAGAGCTCTGATATCACAGCAGGCAGCAGCAGCACGTTGAGCAGTAGTTATTCTACCACCCTTTATTTTCTCTCTCCTGCAAGGCCCATCATTCTGTGTACACTCATGCTACAGCCCCTCTGTGCAGGGCCCTGTGCCTCCTTTGCTTTCAGCCCTTCACTGGGCACCCACCACCCTCTACAAGAGTTTTAATGTGCAAACACTTCCACTTTCTGCCTTTTTTCCTGGAGACTTCCTTCTCTCCCTGCCCTGCCTCTTCAGCAGCTCCTACCCACCGCAGAGCCTGTGCAGCAATACAGCAGTCAGCACCACCCTTCAGAGAACTGACAAGGCAGGGCCTGTGGACAGTGACTTAAGCCCTGCTTTACTAAGCAGCCTTCACTGGATGGCTCCTGAGCTGTAGCATCTTATTGGGTAACCTCAGCCCCAACCTACTGCCAGCACACACAATCCCTAAGATCCCCCTTCCAGCACTGCTCCATGATAATTGCATCGTGCAATGTGAAATGCTGCCCTCTCGTGAACAGCGACGATACTGCACACACCGCCTTGAGAGCAGCCCTCCAACACAAGCGGTGAATTCGCAGCCAAGAGAAGCTGCGGTCACCCCCCTGCTCCTTTTCCTGTTCTGCCCACTGCGTCCCGGCAATCCCGAAAGGATTAATGGCACCATTAGCACCACAAGGCCAATTTTCTCACCACGCTGGAGAGAAGAAGCACTGAGGGTGCGTGTCAGAGCATACTGTGTCCTACTTTGAGCCCAAACCACAAAGACACTGCCCTGGGTTCAGCAGTAGCAGTCATTTTTCTCCTCAGTAACTGGGGCCGTGCTGTGGTTTTGACTTTCAGCCTGGGAACAGCGCTGATAACACCGATGGTTTCAGTTGCTGCTCAGTAATGTTCACTCTGACCAAGGGCTTTCTGAGCCTCAGGCTCTGCCAGGGAGGAAGGGAAGCTGGGAGGAAGCAGAGACAGGACCCCTGACCCAAACTGACCAAAGAGGTATTCCATACCACAGCACTGTCATGCCCAGTATATAAACTGGGGGCAGTTACCTGGAAGGGTGAGATCACTGCTGGGTCAGGCTGGGTATCGGTCCGCGGGTGGTGAGCGGTTGTATTCTCTTCCCTTGTTATTTCCTTTATCATTATTATTATTGGTGGCAGCAGCAGTGGTTTGTGTTATACCTCAGTTACTGCACTGCTCTTATCTCAACCCATGGGAGTCACATTCTTTCCATTCTCCTCCCCATCCCTCCGGGAGCAGGGGGAGGAAGGGGGGGGGGGGTGAGTGAGCGGCTGCGTGGCTGACTGGGCTTAAACCACAACAGCCACAAATTATGACAACTCTCAGCTGCCAGCATAGCTCCAACTTGACCTGAAAAAGTCAGAGGGCAGTAGACTACAGCACAGAAAGGCAAGTGGCCACAGATGCCACAATACCATAGGAGTTCCTCAGACAGGGACTCTTCATCAGAAGTTGTACCGAATAGGCCAAGGGGAATGGCTTTAACTGCCAGAGGGGAGACTGAGATGAGCTCTTAGGCAAAAGCTGTTCCCTGGGAGGGTGCTGAGGCACTGGCACAGGGTGCCCAGAGAAGCTGTGGCTGCCCCATCCCTGCAGTGTTCAAGGCCAGGTTGGACCCAGGGGCTTGGAGCACCCTGCTCCAGTGGAAGGTGTCCTTGCCCATGGCAGGGGTTGGAGCTGTGTGAGCTTTAAGCTCCTTTCCAACTCAAACCACTCTGGGATTCTGATTCTATAAAAAGCAGTGAGGTTTTGTGTAATAGAAGTCCCGCAAACTCTGATCAACCTCTGAGACATGGCCAGGTCACAGTTAACTGCTCACTGCACAGGAATACACAGCAGGAGTATGTTCCACTCCCAGCTCTGATGGCTTTCTGTGTATGCCCAGACTGCACAGACTTCCTGCTCTATCAGCCCAACTTATTCCAACCATAAGCTGACTTCTGTGGACGCATTTGCTGCTGCCACAGCAGATTCCAAGCCCTGGCTGAGACCCTGATCTTGTCTTTGGGGCAGGACTGAATCCCTGCTTCCTAGGCATAGGCATGTCTGCATGTGCAGGTCGGGGAAGATGAGAGCTCTGCTTCTCAGCTCTGCTGGCTGAGAAGCAAAGGGTATCAGCTCGGCCCCAGCACCACACTAAAGCGGATAATGTGGCCATACACCCACACTGGCTTTTTGTCAGCACAAATGCACCGAGTTTTCTACGTGGATTTATGTAACCGTGTCCATTTACATGTGCACTGACTTTGAAAGGCAACACACCCCAGTGAATCCCATTCCAGAGACAGAGGCTCCCACTGCAGACTACACCCTGCTGCAGCACTATACAGAGTCAGGGATGAAAGAGCAATAAAAGCTAAAAAAGGCTCCTTTGCATTGTCCCTATCTGCCAATTCCCAGCCCCAGCAGCCTCAGACTGCTGCCCAGGAACCACTCTGCCTACTTACTAATGGAGCTGAACAGCTGTCAGCCATGGTCTCCAGTTCTCCAGGTGCTAGGCCAAGAACCCACGTTTGTAAGATCCAGCTTCAACCTTCCAGGCATCCCGCTCCCCACTGCAAAGGCCTTTGCACATCTTATTCCAGACTCTACACCTCCTGGGGGTGAAATGCAGCTGTGAAGCAGTGATGTATTCAAGTTTGGGTCCACAGGAAAGAAGGCATTTCTCAACAGAGGCTGCAAAAGAAATGTCATGGAGGTTTTCAGGTAGGTCGACAGCCTCCGCTGTTTAAGTGAATAGTGCAAAATCAGACACAAGTTTTTCAAGCTAAGGACCACTTTCAACCTCCACACATTTCTCATTAACCTCCATTTAGATCACTGAAGCTGCTGCCAAGAAATCTCAAAAGGCAAAAGGGCTCCATAGCCCATGGAAGGCACCAAATGGAGCTGATCTGCACCAGCTGATAGCCCCAGCCACTGGAAAGATGAAGCTGAAGGGGCAAGATCTCATCTCAACATCATCCTTTGACATGGTCTAGTGTGAGTCACCCCTGCCCACGGCATGGGGCTGGAACTGGATGATATTAGGATCCTTTCCAACCCAAACCATTCCATAATTCTACGATAATCACCTGTGGGTGCGATGAAGGATTTCTATCAGATCCTAAAAACCCGGTTTTGTTCACTTTCGCCCTACTGACACATCACTGCTGTGGCAATATTGCCACGAACACAGGCAGCTAGAGTCAGCCCCATGCCTTTAACTAATGTGCACACAAATACATGCGCATGGCCTGGCCATTGCTTCTCTCCACTGCCACTCTCCAAGAGACTCATCTCACCAGAAAAGGCCCTTCTTGTTACCTTGGCTATGGGTATTTGTCACTTTGACATCGATCTTCCAGCCCTGATGAGTGCGATCAGTGCAGGGTATTTTAAATCACCTCCTGTCTTTCCAGAGGTCAAAATTAGATCCTGAAAATTATTTCTTTCATCATATTATCAGCAGGGAACGTACACCACACAAGGACTACAGACTCTTAGAGCTGTCTAAGAAGCATTTAGCCCTGCTGCCAACTCCAGCCATTCTTTTGTTTTCTGAACAGGTAAACATGGGAACAGGGAAAAGCAGCAAGTGCAATGGAAATAGCTATGGGATCATAGAACCAGACAGGTTGGGAAAGACCTTCAACTTCTCTCCAAGGACTTCACAGCTTCGTTTCCAGTTGCAGCCTGAAGCAGGACGGCAGAAGTGGGAACACAGTCAGATACGCCAAGAAAGAACGAGCTCCAGCAGAACTGGGAGAGGTTTCAGGCTGTTTTAGCTCAATTGAACAACCCTCCCTTGCACAGGGTTACCAGGATGAGTCCAGCACATTCTTCTCATTCAGCTGCCAAAGCCAAGCACACACAAGCAGAGGAAGTCAAAACTTAACACATCAGGAAGCACTACCACATCCAAAGCTCCGTTATTTTAACTAAGCTGAAACCCCATGCTGACCTCATAAAAGACTCTATTTGGATCCTTAAAGCAGTTAAGCTTCATGTTGCCTCAGTGTACCTCAGCAAGGCCCCAAACCTAAGCTGAGGCAAGCTCACTTTGAAGAATGAACACACTGGTTGGTCTCATCAAGAGCTTGGCTGCATTAAGAGCCTGGAGCAATCACAAAATGAACTACTGAATGAACACCCTTCTCCATCCAGGGGGGAGAAAACTAATGAAACCACCCCAGACTGAAACCCAGCAGAGCCTGACCCAGACCAAACCAGGATCACTCTGGCTTCTGGGCTGCATCACGAGTGTGTGGACAAGGCTTTCCAAGGAAATCCTGCCCCAGCGTTTGTAAGGACAATCACAGGTTGGTGCAACTCTTCAGTTGAGTTGTCATTCTGCAAACACTACAGGTTGTGTTTTCAGACAACCTGTCAGTGCTCTCCCACACAGACCTAGCACCAAATACTATATATATATATATATATACACATGAATCTGTGCAGCAGGGAGAAGCACAATACATTAATTTTCCACATAAAGGTGAGATCAGCTTCTCCACACCATGAAAACCAGAAGCAAAGATGCACTCAGACATCACAATCGTCAATCACTGCTGCCCCATCACTTAAGAAGTAGTGGTTATTTTTGAAACACAGTCCTCAGAACCCCATTTGGGTGGCCAGAGTGCGAACATGCACATTTCCTCCCTGCAAGATGAACAATGCAGTGCTGATTTCTGACTCCAGACTCCTGCAGAGACTGTGACCAGTCACAGCCACAGACAGCACAGGCTCACACCCAGAAAGAAACTTCCCATTAAACCCCACAATACCCACCCCCTTGACATTCTGCACGGAGTGAAACAACTCTCCACAACCTGATGTGTGAAACCTACAGCTCAGGGTGCCAGCAACCCCTGCACTAGAGCAAATGGCAAAGAACCACCCTCCCCACTGCAGAGGCTGAACCAGTATCTACTCACTGCACTTTCTGAACATTAACACCAAACCAATAAATCCCTTTCAGGCACACTTTTCACTCTCAGGAGTTTTCCCACCAAGGAAACAGTGTGCAAGGTGCTCCTGCAGGAAGGACACACTCTTTATACTACGTAATTGGTTCACAGGGTAAGATGATGGTTTAAAATGAGCCTCACCAAATTGGTGATACAAAGATTGAAGAGGATGTACCACCCTATCAGAAGCTTTCTGGCCAAGGCCTCTGTCCGGAGCAAACCAGACCTTGCGGTTACATCTCCAATTCAGCATCACTTTTACTGCCTTCCCCATCCACCCCATAATCTCCGCAGATCACTTTCCAAGTCAGTGCAAGACAGTGGGTTGTGCAAACTTCACTTACCAGCACTAAGTCAGAAGCTGAAGGAATTAAAAGAACATCCCCAACCTCCCCCATCTGTTACTGGATTAACAAGAGAGACAGCACCTTCCCACGTACAACTGAGGAGATTGCAAAGCGCAAGAGGGAAGTGCCAGAGAAGAACAGAATCCGTTTCCCTCAGGCTCCAAACAGGAGACTGGAACAACAGTGTGGAATAATGGGTATTTCCTGTAGAAAAGCAGACAGGAGAGCATGAGAGACTGTCCCCTGTAAGAGCAGAGACGTTCTCTATGATAGAAGCCTCCAGCCTTAGCAAAGCACTTGCTCAAGGACTTCAGCAGAGAGAGAGAGATGAATTTAAAGGTACCTATTCCATCCTTTGAACATTAGGAGTCAGGTAGAGAGACCTCATCCATCTCCCCCCTCCCCAGCACACAGGTGTGACCAGGGAAAGTTCAGAAAGCAGCACGGAGCTAATAAAGAAGTTATAATTCTTTATGAAGTCTATAAGCTGCCTGCAGAAGTCACACTGCTGGAGGCAGCCCCCACCACCAAAAACCAGGCTTCAGACCAGGGACTGTACAGCACCATGGCAGTGAGTTATGAGCTTGAGAGTTACACAAACGGAGTAATCAAAGCACACACCTCACGGAATGACCTGCTCATCTGTAGAGTGTCACATGGAATTGCCTTCCTAATGACAGGGCAGGGGAAGGAAAGGCTGAGCAGCTGCCTTTGCTGAATCACAGCAGGAGGGCAATGGGACTGGGGGAATCTAAACAGCCTACCCCATCCCAGGGCAGGATGAGCTGTGACATGCCAGCTCTGAGAGACAGCAGCCCAGAGAGCCTCAGGAAGGATCAAACAGTAGGGACTTGGCCGCCTCCCAGGTAATTCAATCCAGCATCCCACTCTGAGAAGCAAGGGCTGCACAGAGGTAATGTCTTAGGCCAATAATCTTCTTTTAATTAAGTCTTCTCTGTCCTGAAGCACTGGATGCTCTCCACTCACTCCAAACATAGGAAATCAATAACACAGGTTTATTCAGCTCCATCCTTCAGGGGCCCTTGGAGAGCAAGCAAACATCCCACTGCAACAGGTAACAGCAGATTCAAGCAGTGCTGTTCAGGCGGTGGGCAGAACACCCAATCTTCAACAATCTGCCTCAGCACTTGGGTGTTCAGCTACACACGGGGGTAAAGCAGCAAGTAGCAGGCTCGTAAGTTTTCTAATAGGCCTTCAGGCCAAAGCTTATTAACAATAGGACCCTGATGAATACAGTGGTTGGACAATTGTGGGAGGAAGGCTAGATATTAAAGGGCTATACAGCTCCCCTTTGCTGGCAGGCCTGCAGTACTCCACATGCCCTTGACTGCATTTGTCTCAGGTGAGCGATCCTCCTATGCTGCTCTTTAGGAACGGCATCTCCAAGAGGCTCAATTTGCAAGCTCCGTTTAGTGTGTGCCACATTCAGTGGCTTTACAAGACCTCTGAGCTCTGCACCCCAGAGCTCCATTTCTGCACCACAGGAGCCCACTCAACACACAGCTTGGTATTTCTGCTAAAACCCAGATGACAAAGAAAACATCATTCCTGCAGCTCTGCTTTCCTGGCTCTCATTTGCCTTTATGGTTGGTTGTTAGCAAGGCACTAAGTTTAGGAACAGAAGGCACAGGTGTTCTGGCAGCTGCCTGCACGTGCACAAAAGCACCTGCAGAGAAACTCACACCCATCTATTTGATCACAGTAGAAAGAAAAGCTTACACCTCACTTTAGCAAAAGCCAACAAGACTTAGTAGTTAATGAGTCTTGTCTTATTTAAAGCTGTGACAGCAGAGGGCTGGGCTCAGAGAAGACAGCCTTAAACCACCGAATTTCTTTAATGCCACCACAGAATTATCTTCTATGAAGGGTAAGTCTACACCACAGCCAGGAGGCACACTGCAGCCCAAATGAGCAATGAGTAAGTGCAACAGGGAGATGAAGATGTCAGACTGAAGGCAGAATGGCTCTAGAACGGCACAGTTCAGTTTCAAGACAGATCTGTAGTGCTGAGGAGTAAAGGGGAGGGAGCAAGAGATCTGGGAAGGCAGGAAGGAGAGTAACTCACGCTGAATCACCTATTGCCACATTGTGTAGCTGGAGCACCTTTAGTTGCTCCTAGAGCTCAAATGGCACGAGATGTAGTGGGATCTCAACCAGACCCCACTCACTACCTTTGCTGGGACCATTTCTACACCTCCAGTGCAAGCCCTTAGTCTACCCAGGCTGTCAGGACTCCACTGGTGCAAACGAGCACTGTGAACTGCTGGATTTATCAACACCACTTTGGTGAGCAGAATTAAAGGCAGCACATGGACGAGCAGCAGAGATGAAGAAGGATCAGTTTCCTTCCCAGGAGAGGGGAAACTAATTTGGGGAACACAGGACTGAGATCTGCAGCTATAATGGCTTTTTATTGTATTGATCCCTATCACCTCCCTGTTCCCTTCTGTGCCTATTTCCTGTATCGACTTGCTGACTCTTCCAAACACCCTTTATCAAACTCCTCATAATACCCATTTGAACACTGAGCAGCACTGCAACTCTGATTCTGTCTGCCACCTTCTAGACACTACAAGAGGGGAGAGTTCAGCAATCAAGGAGGACACAGCATCTCCAAGCAGAGACTTAAAATGTGGGAAAACAACATGGATGGACAGCATCAGGCAAAAACTGTCAAGATCCTCGTTCAATCCCAGAGGAACTGCCTGTACACATCAATCCCCCCAAATTCCAGAGCGGGAACTGGGGAAGAGCATAGGGAAGGGTTTGTGGGAGGCAGGAATTCATCATCCTTTGACCACAGACCATGATAAATTGTACCAGTGGCAACATCAGAGGTCACAGACAGCATAAGGGGCTGCACTGAGCCCATTTCTGCAGAGGAGATTTGAGGCAGAAGGAGAGCAGGCACACGCAGCAGCCAGCAAGGCTCTGCCTGCCTTGGCAGCACTCAACACCCGGAAAACCAAGGCCAGCAAGAACATGAAAACAGACCCAGAAAATCGGTAGGAAATCCTTTTTGCAGGAATTGGTACAAATCCACATACACCACTTCACTTAAGCATACACCACCCAAGGGAATTTTGGTACAGGATCTCTAGAGCACCACACAAAAAGCCTTCCTCTGCCTCAGGAAGGCTTTGTCAGCGGGATGCCATCTGCTCATGCTGCTCAGATGTATGAAATCTGGCTTCAATAAGAACATCAGTCACCTGTAATTCATCAGCCAAGGGATAAGGGGCAGCTCATACTATTCACAGGTGGGAAACCTGACTTCAGCAGGAATGCAGTCAGCTGTGATCAATGAGGGCAAGAGACTTGGGGGGGGGGGGGGAGCCCCACAGAAAAGTGGTACTACCCACTAACAAATGTTCCCATGGCACACAAGGTTACAGCAGTATTTCAGGAAAATTAAGTCTTTCAGGAGGACAGAGCATGCCATTGGCTGTAGCACAGCATCACAGAATCATCTGGATGGGGAGGGACCCTTAAAAATCCTTTAGTCTGATCTCCCTACTGTGGAAAATACCCCCCCCCCCACCGCCTTAAAGAAGCAGTGACATCCCTGCTACCCTTGCCAGTGTTGGCCAGAGTCCCAGTGGGATCCACTCACTATATATATACATATAGATATGTGATGAACCTACAGACTGAGGCTTAGGACGAGGCCAAAATCCAGAGTACCTCAAGAGCAGCTGGCACTGCAATGTCCCACCTTCACCCCTTCCCTCCAGGCAGGAACAGGATCTGGATTCATAACATCCCACACGGGAATGGCTGCCCTCTCCCAGAGGGTTCAGTCCCGGATTCCTTTGCCCTTAGAGGAACAACCAGCCAGGAGCCCTCCCTAGCCCCTTGCAGAAGGGACACTGAGCACCCTGCTCTGCCACACACATCCAGCAGCCCTCATGCATACAGCCACACACACAGAGCATACAGCAGTCACCACAAGCCACCTTTTCCTAAGGGCTGCAGCTCTTCTGGAGTTACTCCGTTTTATTCCCCGTCTTCGTCCTCAGAGCTTCAAGCTCCATAACTCCTCCTGCAAAACCTCAGAGCTTTCCCCTTTCTCTCCCACACTTTTCCTGCTATTGAGGGCCAAACCAAAGCCGCTGCCGCTGCCGTTACTGAGAACTCAATGGCTCACTTCCTCTGGTGCCAGTCCGGGGGACAATCATCGCTGCACTGCTCCGTGTCTCCACAACTGCAGCTCCTTGCTCACGAGAGGTTTTCTGCGGCAGCACACCTGAGACTGAAGGGAAGCAGAAAATGGCTGCAGAAGGAGCAACTAAATCACCCTCCAAAGGAGACGCACCGTAACCAAAGGCTAACCCAGCCCCTAGAACAGCGTTTTAGATGGTTCCTGGATTAGATGTAATGCTCTGGGGACGCTAACACACAGGGAATCCCATCAACCCGTTCCCTAAAGGCAGCTTTAGGGAGCTCCGGGATCAGCCCGATTTGAAGGGGACCAAACCCGCTTTTCTCTCTGCACGAGTTCTGCCTCGCGAGGGCATCCTCCGAGCTCCGGAGCCACCAGCGGGGAGAACCAAAGAAGCGAGGCCCTGAAGAAGAGGGGACAGCTCCGACCGCTCCGCACACAGCCCTCACCTCAGCCCGGCTCGGGGGGGGGGGGGGGGGCCTGCCCGCAGACCCCACCGCAGCGGAGGGCACCGCCACCCTCGTACCCACCCCCGCCCTCGGGGGCACAAACGGCGGCCCTGGGCTGAGGAACGGGACCCAGGGGGAGGCGGCCGCCGCCATCCCCGCCCCGCATACACCGCCCCCGGGGCCATCCCCGCCCCGCACACACCGCCCGTGGCCGCCGCGCGCCCCCTCAGGAGCAGCCCCCGCTTCGCGCACGCGCGGGGCCACGCGGGCTGCCCCGTCCCTCAGCCCCGCCCGCAGGAGCCGCCGGAGCAGCGCGGGCCGGGGCCGAGGTGGTGTTGGCGGCGGCGGGGGAATGTCCTGAGGCGGCGGCGGCGGCGCGGAGCCGGGCCCAGCGCCGGGCCCCACCACGGAGGGGTCGGTGGAGCAGCGGGCCAAGGGCCGGGCCCCCATGAAGGAGAAGGAGGCGGGGGCGGAGCGGGGCAAGCCCGCCACTTACACCGGCGAGAAGAAGGCGCGCATGGCGGCCAAGACCAACAAGAAGTGGGTGCGCCTGGCCACCGTGCTAGCCTACGTCCTCTCCGTGTCGCTGGCCGCCATCGTCCTCGCCGTCTACTACAGCCTCATTTGGCAGCCGGTGCGCGGCGGCTCCGGCCCCGCTGCCGCCACCGCCTCGCAGCCCCGCGCCGCGCCGCCGGGCCCCGCCGCCGGCCCCGCGCCCGGCCCCACGCGGGCCGCGCCGCCGCGACCCGCACCCGGCCCCACGGACACGGACTCGGAGCGTCCGCACGCGTCGCCGCCGCCGCCGCCCGGGGCCGAGGCGGGCGCTGCGGGCAGCCCCTGAGGCGGGGCCGGGCTCTGCCGGGCCCGGGCCCGGGCGGACGGCGCTGGAGGCCAGCGGCGGCAGCGGGACCCCCGTGGCGGAGAAGCCCCGAAGAGCACGGGCCGGGGCCGCCGGGGGAGGACTGTTCTCGCTGATCGGACTGCGGTGTCTTCTTCCCCCCCGTTTCTCCTCAAAAGGGAGTTCTGAGGCTTCGGTTTTTCCCCTCACCAGGGCTAGCGTCTCCCGTGGAACCCGCATCGAATTCCTGCGCTATTTATGCCGGTCTGTTACCTAGGAAGGGATCTCGGTGTCCAGAGCTCCTCACTGGTGACAGCATCAGCTGGGAACAATACGAATCTAGAGGCTGTAACCCATTGTTTCAGTAACCCCCGTTTTGTTTAACAACGAGCATAAACTTATTTAAAACCATGTGGAAGGTAAATTGACTTGTTTACTATATTAAAATATTTTCCCAATATGAAAGCCTCTGTAAGGCAGTATGTTTGCGGTGTTGAGAGGATGACCTGGGAGGGAGGTTGAACTGGAAGGGCCTCTGGGTACCACAAATGGTTTGGTCACTGTAACGGATGGTGATGATTAATGTTTGTTGGTCTCCTTTAGGTGATGCTGGAGAAACCTCTGTACGTGCTGAACTGCTGATGGTGGTAACTAAGCATAGGGAGGTTTGAGCTTTGGTGACAAGCAGGTGAAGTGCTGGTGCTGATGGTGTGTGGTGTTCGTGGCTTGTTGCCCTGTGCTCCTGCCTGTGAGGGATGGCAGAGCTCACAGACCATCACAGTACCTTGGGGCTGGTGCTTCAGGTGATACATCCGTGCTGGCTGTGATGTGACCCAGGGAGACTCTGCTCCCAGCTCTGTGTTCTTGTCCCTTGGAGTTGTCAGAGATGTTCTGTGCAGCACAGACCTGGCCTTCAGTGGCTGTGGGCTGCAGGCTGCGAGCTAGGAACCATAAGCCTTGTGTCCCTCTGAGCAGCTGCTTGTCAGGTCAATGCTTTCGGTTGAATGCCTTAACTGGGAGGCTGCTGGGCTGTTCCATGTCTGGTGAAGTGACCCTGGGAGTTCAGATTCCCCCTGCTGAGGGATAAAATGTGCTCTGACACAGTGTACGTACTTCAGTGGTGCAAATCACGAATGCATGGTGACATATGGCCTTGACTTGTTTAAAGTTGGGGGGGAAATAGGTGTTTCATACCTAAATCAGCTGCTTTGGCCTGGTGGTGGGGTATGAAGCTTGTGTCGTCAGCTGAGCATTTCCCTCACAGCATCTGTTAAAGGTACAAACCGGGAGCAGGCTCCCAGAAAGAAGTTAGGTGAAAGGAGGGGGTGGTTTGGATGTGAGCTTCCACCCTCTTTTCCAGTTTTCTGGAGAGCACACAGGAGCCTGCTTGTTCTTAATGCAGTGCAGAAGAAAGCTGATGGTGTCTGTTGTGTAGCAGTGGGTGATTTTGTGCTCTTGGTGGATGTGCCTGCAGCTCATGGGGCTGCCACGTACCTGCAGTAGCTGCTCTTGGTGTCCTCGGTGTACACCTCTGCTTGTAGGGGGAGAATCCTGAGGGAGGAATGAGCAAAAGAGAACAGGCTCACTGTTTGGTGCCAGCTGAGTTTCGGCTCTGCTACTAAGTGCAGAACCAGTTGGGCAGCGTCTCTGGGAGGGAGTTTAACTCCTAAAAGCTTAGAGGAGAAATAGAAGCTGGGTGGAATTGCAGGTATTCCTGTGCCGCTGCCCTGCAGCTCAGACCTGGTGAGTCCACAGGGGCTTGGGTAGCACATCCCATGTCTGCTGGTGTGCCTGGACTCCTGGCATTTGTCACTGCAAATACAATTGCTCTCAGAAGACTAATAGAGCATGGCTGCGTGGAGCAGATGGGAGAGGAAGTGAATTGAATTAAATGGGCTGCGTGGCCCTCTTCCAACCTCTCGTGTAACTGCGGAGAGATGGCTTGGCTTTGGGAGCAGGAACGACCCCGAGCTCCTCGCCTGAGCTGTGGCTCTGGTGGCAGAGGCTCCTTGGGACAGTGACAGTGTTGTCCAAGGGAACAGACCCTCTGCTGATGGTCGCCTCCCTTTCTGCTGCTAAAAATAGCTGATGAGCCCATCGGAAGATGGCTGTGGCTGTCTTCGTTCCTGTAGGAGCGCGCAGGCTTGAGGAGTTCCCAGGCTCTGCTTCTGCGTCTTCTCCTCTGCTTAAATGGAGATTGAAACGAAACGCTTCTGTTGCTGTACCTGTCGCAAGTGGCTTTGGAGTATCCTGGTACTGCGCTCCTGTAAACTTCAGCTTGTAAAGATGGAGAAAGGTCGGGGGCTGCTGGGCCTCGCTGTGATGTGAGCGCTTTGTTTTCCAGAGCCCCTGTGGTCCGTGATTCTTCAGCTACAATCCCTTGTACATCCCTTCGCTAGCCAGGAATCCCAGTCCTCCAGAGGATAATGTTCCCTCTGAGGTACTGTTGCCTGCATGTGATGAGCGGGTCCCTGCGCTTGTTACTCTCGTTGTGGCAGACCCCAAGAAATCAGTGACCAAGTGCACGCTGCAGATACTTCTGGTAACTAAACCAGCTCATCTGGACTGTTTGAGGTGTAACTAGCTTTAAAATCCAGGGGGTTCTTGGGAAGTAGGCTGGCTGTAACAGGTAACAATGGATTGTCAGCTCAGGCTGGCAATTTAGGCACTCTGATGCTGTCATCTGCATCTGAGCATCATCTTTTAGTGCCCTCAAATGGTGCAGTCCCCAACCTCCTGAGGTTTAAGAGGCAGACTTTGTTTGCTCCTGTATTACTTCAGCTCCAATTCAGCCTTCCCCTTCACTGCGCCTCAGGAAAATAACTAGTTCACTTAGTGTCATTGTCTCCGGAGGGATATTGTGTTGCTTCCCAGGTAGAAATCACTGGAACCACATGATTCCTAATGTTCCATCATGGAATAGTTAGGGTTGGAAAGGACCTGAAGATCATCAAGTTCCAACCCCCCTGCCATAAGCAGGGAAAACTCCTTCCTTGGAGTTGGTGGTGAGGGGGTTGTGAGTGCAGTATCTTAGGCCCTTGCCTTTGAGTCTCAAACCTTCCAGCTGTGGGATGCTCCCATAAAAGCATGATCGCTGTAAGAATATATCTGGAATAGCAGCATAGTGCATCGATCTTTTTATAGTCGTTTTTTATTGATAAAACATGCTCATAATTCTGTAATCCAAGTTTTCCTCCAGCCTTTGAGTCTCTGTATCAGTTACGGCCTGGGCTCCAGAAGTCTATGTCCATCAGCTTTGAGTTTTTCACTCCTACCTAATCCCAGTAATCACTGAAGAGAATGGAGAGAAGACCAGGCTGTGTTCTGCTTCTCCTTTCTGACTGAGAAGAGTCTTGGGGAGGAATTCCAATTCCTCCTTCTTGTGAGCAGCTTTGTGCTGGTCCTGCCTTGTCCAGCTCTCAAGACAAGGGTGACCCTCCAGCACTGTGTATTGTGGCCTCTGCTTAGATCACAGGATCCCAGACTGGTTTGGGAGGGAAGGGAGCCCAAAGCTCCTCCAGCTCCAACCCCTGCCATGGGCAAGGACCCCTTCCACTGGAGCAGCTCCAAGCCCCTGTGCCCAACCTGGCCTTGAGCACTGCAGGGATGGGGCAGCCACAGCTTCTCTGGGCACCCTGTGCCAGCGCCTCAGCACCCTCACGGGGAAGAGCTTCTGCCTCATAGAGCCTTACAAGAGGATTTGAGCTGCAAGCTCTGTCCATGGGAAGCATTCCCTAAAAGGAGTACTGTGAGGACTTCCTGATGTCCTGTCAAAGGTGGACCTGAATCAGAGGAGGGCTTTTGAAACCTTGGTTCTTCCATATAGGTGCCTCTGGGCTTACTGACACACACCACTTGCCCTCTGCCTGCACGCGCTGGTCTTGTCGCACTGAGCTCAGTGAGTGTGTGTGGTGTGACTCACGTGAAGAGAGACCAGAAGGAGAGGAAACAGCTGGAAAAGTTACTGGAGCATGTAATGCACTCCAGCAGCTGCCTCCTGCTTTCAGCTTCTAAAAGGTCCCTTTTCCCCATGCGCGTTCTCTCATGGGTTCCACTGATGTTGTGCATATCCTCTTCATCCCAGAATCCTGGGGCTGGGCTGTTTCTGACAAGGAATACGGTGTTATTTTTGCTCTTGGCTTAATGTGTGAGTGTGGCTTTGAAGCAGCCTCTTGGTGTCGTGTTGGCAACAATCAGTGACTGCATATGGGCATCAGGGATCTCTTCAGAGGAGTGGGCTGCTCTGGGAAGGGTCATGCACAGGGCTGTGTGGGTGATGCCTGGCTGAGTCCTGCAGGTACCAAGTGTTTGGAGAGGGGCCTGGGGTGAGAAACAGACCTGAGCTGGAGCATCAAGGTGAGGAGGTGCAGCTCAGCTGTGAGCTGGGGAGAGCTGGGATCTGGGCTGCTCTGCTGCGGCTGTGCTAAGCTGGTGTGGTCAGGGAATGGCGGCGGCATTCCCAGCGCATGAGCTTTGCACCAGGGGCTGTACAGGGAAGGCAGCAGGCAACATTTGGAACTTTCCAGCAGTCCCGTGCCCTGCTCCTGTGCCTCTAATTGACTTGGAAAGCTTTCACGTAACAGAAAAAGCACCAACTGCTGTATTATGGGCTTTAAATACAAACATTTCTGACTAAATGCCAGTTTAGATTCAGGCTCCTGTGCCATTAGCAACCACCTGAGCTGGAGGGGAGCTGGGGTGGGAAGCAGGGAATGCTTCTGTTATTTCTACTTCCAGAGGCTGTAGAGGCCTCACTTGCTGTTAAGCCCTGTGGTCTGCTGCAGGTATGAGGCTGTTGAGACAGGGCTGGAGAGCTGGAAATGCTGACAGGATCTTGTGTTGCCTCCTGCAGTCATTGTCTCGGTACAGCTTTGGAAACTGCAGTATCTCCAGCTTTATCCGGATGTATCCTTTGTCCTTGGCTTGGAGGTTTTTACATTGCTCTCTTTATACAAGACTTGCTTCACTCCTATTGAAACCCATTTTGATGGGAGTATCAGCTGCAGAGCTGCTGTGCTGAACCTGATGCGAGATTGCACCAACCAGAGGGGTGTCCAGCAGCGAGTGCTCATCTGCTGCAAAGAACAAGGTGTTCTGTGTGAGGTGCTGCTGCTTTCTTGTTGTCTGGAAGAGTGGGAATGACTTCCACAACATCTCTGAGCTCCCCACTGCTGCTGGGAGGAATCAGGTGCCTCTGCAGGCAGATGACTCTGCACTCTGCAAGCTGCCATCATCACATTTGCCTTCAAGGAGAGCGCTGTGGCAGGGAGAAGCGCAGGTTGTGAGCTCCTGGGGTGGGTTAGGCCCTTTCCTAAGGGGGGAGCAGTCTGAATTGGAGCCGCTGCTCTAGACAGCAGAGATTACTGATTCAGTGCAGAGAACTCGACGTGTGGGACTGAGAAACATGAAGCCACTGGAGCTTTTCCCTCGTTACAGCCTTTATTTCATATAAATAATCCCTCTACATCAGCTTTTTAACCTTTCAGTGTTACTGTAAAGAAACAGCCACAGTTCTCTGTGGAAATGCCAACCCAGGCACCAGCCAAAGTGCATTGAGCAAAGTAGGAATGAGCAGGAAAAATCCACTCGGAACAGGCACTACCTGTGCAGTCCCACCCCTGGAGCTTGGTACAGACTTCCCAGGCATCATATGCAAAGTTACTTGGATTTGCAGGAGAAAAAAGGGGGAAAAGCGATGGTTTTCCTTTCAGAAAGGAGCCTGGGGCAGTGAACAGCAGCAGGGCTGGACCAGGGGCAGTGTCAGTGTCTACCTGATTGTGTATCCAACTGTTGCCAAGGGGCACCAAGCTCTTCATCTGAGACTGTTTTGTGTGGACCAGGAGGCAAACCAGTTCTGGTGTGTGCTGGTAATGACTCGCTCTGTCTGCACCAGGTTGAGGTTGGGGCCTGATGCAGAAATAAATAACAAATTAAAAGATATAAGCAATCGAAGCAGGTTTTTGAGCCAATCAGATAAGGAAAAGCCGCCTTTACCAGTGATGGAGCATCTCCAGGACCCAGAGCAGGTCTGCAATCTGTCTGCTATCTATCTGTTCTTTTATCTGGTGGGTAGGTCCAAATAAACCCAGTCTGGATGAAGATGTTTCTCCTGGTAACACGACAACCGCGCACTGTTTCTTGATAATACTTGGTCTGAAGCCAGTAACCTGCCCTGAATGTGGCACGTACAGGGAATTCCCAGGCTTGTCCTTTCTGAGATAGGTGCTGTGGATCTCAGGCATGTGGAAAACCACAATGTTTATCTGTGCAAACATTAGTTTATTAAACCAGCATACAGTGTTCCAGTCCACACGTGCCAGCCTTACCCCGAGGTTAGCAGATGCATCCTGCAGTCAACCCCAATGAATCTCTGCATGTGTTTGCTCCTGCATCAAGCTTTAGAGCAGCATTTCCAAGTGAGGGTAAGATCCTGCTGTCATACATTACATTGTGTTATTCCTTGTGCCTGACTTCTGCCTTCTCCTTAATCAGTAACCTTATATCAGGTGGGACCCAGTTTGCTGGGAATCTCTTAGCTTGGAAATCCAAGCAGCTGGGATTCTTGCACATTTATATTTGTTAATTCTCATCCAGATCCTTCACTTGAAAGGTACCTTTTAAGGCCAGGTCAAAACTGATGCCCTCTTAATTCAAGCACAAGGCTAGGAAAGGCACAACCAGGAAGGTGAAAGCATTTGATAGGAAGCCTCAGACTGTCAGCTCCAGCTTGGCCTGGGCCCTGCTGCCATCTCCTTTGTGCAGAGTGGAGAAGGAAGATGACTGTGTTTGTGCTGTCCTCCTCCCAGCTCTGCCTGGCACAAAGAGCTGCAGGTACCTCCAGCTACTGCAGCCTGCCTGGTGTTAGGAAGCAGGCACAGGGTTTTGCTGAGCTGCCTATGAGCCTGCTCCATCTGGCAGCAGCTTCCCTTAGCAAAATCAGTCTCCTGATGTGCTGCTTCAGCCTCGCTGCCTGTGCCCTGCTACATCTAAGAGGAGGAGGAAAGGGAGCAGCTAAAGGCTGATGCTGTGGTTGATGTGTGCTTGTCAAAAGCACCCCACACTCAAGAACGCTCCATCCCCTTTGTGCCTCGCAGCCCACGCAACTGCCACACGTCTCTGCCAACACTTCAACCACATACAAACCCCTGGTACAGGAGCTGCTCTGAACACTACTGTATCACCCACCTACTAACTACAATGTAACGCCCTTCACCCTGTCTCCTAAGGCTCTGCTTTGTCAGTCACCCACTCCCTGCCTGGCTGTCCTGGTACCTGCAGTGCCCTGCCAGCCTCGGGGGAGGAGGTGGTGTGCCCAGAAACCTAAATCTTAGCTCTAAACACAATTAGTTATTAAATAAGATAAAGTGCATCCAGTAGACATGTCATTGGCTTGCCACACAGCTGCAAGAGAGGCAAAATAAATACACAAGGTAAGTGATGGTGTTTTCTTTGTTGCTTGGGAGTGTGTGTGTCCTTCCCTGCCCTCTGGCGTACAGATGGGAAAGGGTGATGCCAAACTTGGGAGCAGAGAGTGGTGATGGGGACCCGGTGTGATGTGAATGGGTGCCGAGGGGCACAGGGCAGGTGCTGACAGCTGATTTCATAGAAGGTAAAAGAGGGAGGACAAACTCGTGCTCCTCTTCTCATCCACCACCTTCAGCACGTTCTCCTGTGAAACAAGAGCAGAGACAGCAGCGGGATTATGAGTCTTTCGGGAACTGCTGAGTGGTAAATTAAAGATGTCTGAGTTTCAGCCTGCCCTTCCTGCACTGCTGGGACTGCTCCAGAGCACCACTGCACCATAGCCACACACCCACCTGACAAATCCAATGGGAGCAACAGAGGGCTCCACAGCCCCAGGGTGAACTGAATGTGTGAATCACTCCCAGTCCTCCTCTGGGGTACATTGGAATACTTTACTCTCCTTTTGTCCCCCAGACAATCCTTATGTGTTTTCCCGTGTGCCTGAACAGCACCTGGAGCAAGAGGAGAAGGGGCTGATTCAGGGCAGGGCTTTGTGGTCCTCTCCAGTGTCTGGGATGCAGCACTTCTGTTCTCCAAGGGCAGGTGGGTGCATCAGCTTTTCCCTGGTGAATAAACCAAGCCATGAGCAGAGCTGCCCTGTAGCTGCATCCAGACCCAGCTATGTTGATTTAACTGAGAAAAGAGACCTATTTTCCCCTCGAGTTGCCATATGCCTGGCTGCTGCTCAGAACTGCTGAGCTAGCATCTTCCTGCATCCGCCTTTAAATCCACAGATCTGCCTTTGGCTGATGCACATTTCTGCACCCAAAGCTCCCAAGAAAGGACAGAGGGAGGATATAAAGTGGAAAACAGATGCAATGCCACAAAGGCAGGTGAGGTGATAGCAAGCTTGGCTTGCAGAGAAAGGACACCTCTATAGGAATCATTTCAGGACACAGCCAGAGTTATCCAATGTAGAACTGCACTAAAATCATACCCGAGGTATTGAAGATTCTGAGGCTGTTCCCGGAGATATTTTTCATGGTCCTTATGTGTGCAATGGATGGGGCCAGCTGTATCCTGCTGCTGAGCGGTGCTCAGTGCAGCACACTGCTGAGATTTAATGCTGCTGGAAGCACCAGCACTTCAGAGCTGCACTTGGGGTACAGATAGTGTGATGTCCTCTGGTTTGCAAGTCTGACCTGACTCCAGCTCTATGTGTATTGCTAATGGTCTCAAGGGGCTGTTTGATAGCCCTGTGCTCTCAGTGCTGGTACCCAACTCTCTGTCCTGGTTTGCACTATCATCCTTTCACTGCAGACACCTCTCTGTGCATGATGACAAGGCACTGGTAGGCTTTAAAGACATTACTTTAAACCTCCTAAGAGCTCATCTCAGTCTCCCCTCTGGCAGTTAAAGCCATTCCCCTTTCCTGTCCCTCCATCCCCTGGCCAAAGCCCCTCTCCAGGTTTTCTGCAGCCCCTTTAGGCACTGGAGCTGCTCTAAAGTTTCCCCTTAAGGAGCCTTCTCTTCTCCAGGCTGGATCAGCCCAGCTCTCTCCAATACATTCTCTTTTCAACACATTGATTCTGGCTCCATCCCTCTCTGCCTTCATTTGCTAGCCTAAACAACCATTCCCTGAACATTCCTGGAGTCCTGCCCTGGGTTCCTTCAGTCCAAGTACATTTCTCTCGATCCATTCTCACATAATCCCTCTCTTTCCCAATGTTAACAGTATTTTGCCATGTCGTGCCATGGCAAAGGCTTTCCATCACTCCAGAGGTATGAAGATAACTGTGTCAAGTCCTATATAAAGCCACTCTCTAATTCTGCATGAGGACTAAACTCCCTGTTTTGGTGGTACTAGGATGTGCCCTGGGAATCTGAGCTGCCCATAGCATGATGGTGGGCTCCACTTGGGGGTTGCGGGAAGGACCAGGGAGGCCGATGCTATTCAAGTCAAGCCCTTGAGACCTCACCTTGCCAATCCAAGGCCGACTTCCAGGGTGTAACAGCAGATCACAGATCCACAGAATCAACCGGGTTGGAAAAGACCTTTAAGATCCTCAAATCCAACTGTTCCCCAGCACTGCCAAGGCCACCACTAACCCACGGTGCTGAGGGCCTCATCTACACGGTGTGTGAACACTGATGGTATCTTGTCTCTTGAACCTTAAGGAAACAGGTATGTTCTTTGGTCGCTCCATAACTGCACTGAGGAGCGTTGGTTTCTGCTTGCGCTGTTTCCTCTACCGACCTTCAGCACTGGTTTGCATCAGAAGCTGACCCCTTCCGACCTCCTCCGTCCTGCAGCATACAGGCCCTGCCTGCCCCACTCCTCTTGACGTCAGCCAGAGCTGCAGGGTCAGATCCCTGGAGCTGCTCTGGAAATCTCCCCCCGGCTGCAGCTGAAGCTAAAGATGTGAGGATGAATTTTCTCAGGAGGGTTCAGGGATGAGCTGCTGTGCTTTGTGCGGAGCGCTCCCTCCGCGGGGCCTTGCTGGACGCTCTCCAGGGATTCCAGGCCTGCACTTCGGATAAATATTTATCCCTTGTCAGCTGAAGCAAAGGATGAAAGCCCCACCACGCTCTGCTCAGCATCTCCAAGGGGTCGGAAGGTGCTGGAGGCTTTTAGTGCCATAAATAGTGGCAGTGGAAGCTGTGACACCCACATGGTGGCTGCTCGCTGCAAGGCAAGCACGTGAGCAGCATCTGCGGTGGGGAGGGAAATCTGGGGGTTAATGTGTGTGGGACATGGGCCCCGCAAAGCCCAGGAGCAGGGAAGGCGGAGATGTGTCACTGGTGTTTACTGCTGCTGTAGATAATTTTGGGACATGGAGGATCAACGGCAGGAGATGAAATGACCTGGCACAGGGCTTCCTATGGGATGGAAATTCCATAATAGAAGCTCGTTAATGGGATACATTTTTACATCCCTGGAGGAGTTGGTGGCTTGTATTTAGCAAACCCATGTTTCGACACTCGTTTTCCAAACCTTGCACCATCTCAAAGCGGAATCACCACTATTTACAACCAGAACATGAACGTTTTCTGGTGGGAAATGGTTGAAGGAGGGCTCCAGTTTGGGTTTATGATGTGCTGAAGCTGACACATTTTGGGTGCATGTGGGGTGTTTGTCAAATCTGAACTTTTCAGAGAGAAGAAGCCCAAACTTGCTGGGAGGCTGCTACCTCCTGGTAGGAAGTTATTGACCAGCCCTGATAACCCCTGGGGGTGCAGCGCTTCCAATGCACCTCCTCAAGGCTGGTCACCTCTCATGCAGGGCTCAGTTACATTCATCACCTCCCTTTTTTGCCACTGACTCTGTTCTCCAAGCCAATGCCCATCCAGAGTCTATCATTTGGGTTCTTGGTACAAACTTTGCTCATGTTTTCTCGCAGGCATTTCATGTTTTGTCCCCGGTGTAATGTCCACTGGGTACATGGACACAACACAGGGAAGGTTTCCAGCTGCTGACCTAGATTTATGAGGACAGAGCTGCTCAGTACCTGCTGTAGGTTCCATAGCTACCCACTGACCTTGCCACTGAAGTCCTCCATCTGCAGAGAACTTGGGTTACCATCATTAACATACCATGGGATGAAAAACACCCCTCCTGCTGTAACGGGATCATGCAGTCGTGTTGGCCTGACCTCAGCTGGGCAGACAGGCACCAACATCTGCAATTCAGTGTAAGCATCAACTGTTACAAAGCAGATATGAGGCACTGGTGCCCAGCCTCTTGGCTGGATTAGGGGCCATTCACTCAGGCCTGCCTCTTTCTTAAAGATCATATCAAATGGTGAGTGGAAGCAAAGAATTCAGGTGGTTTGGGCACCTGAAATTCATGGTATGAGGCACAAAAGGAATACAGAAACTTCTAATTTTGCATTATAACAATAAAAGTAAAGCTCTTTGTTTAACGCTTGATCTCACTGCACTTCCAGCTTCCTGAATGATGCTCTTTCCCTGGTTCTTGCTAATCCCAGCTCTGCCCACTGCTGCTGCTGCACTTCTTACTAGAACCTGCCCGAGGGGAAACTGAGAGGAGCTCTTGGGCAGAAGCTCTTCCCTGGGAGGGTGCTGAGGTGCTGGCACAGGGTGCCCAGAGAAGCTGTGGCTGCCCCATCCCTGCAGTGCTCAAGGCCAGGTTGGACACAGGGGCTTGGAGCACCCTGCTCCAGTGGAAGGTGTCCCTGCCCATGGCAGGGGTTGGAGCTGGAGGAGCTTTTAGGGTCCTTCCAACCCAACCCATTCTATGATTAATCTGCACCATGCGGTGGCGTTCAGGGAGGGACTCCGGTTGATGCAGAGATGTTTCCCTTGAGGGTGGCCACACTTCCTAAGTCCCTCTGTGGGCCACATGCAGTGCCTTTGCTGAACTCAGGTTTCCTCCGGGTTCTGTTTTGGGCAATCCTGTCCCTACAGCACCAGCTCTGGGCATCAGGCTCAATCAGCCAAGAAACCTTATAGAAAATCCCACCAAGGATTCAAGCGCCCCTCAAACAGGGGCAATCCGCAGGGATCTGCTTCCAAAGCATTGCTGTGAAATAACACATTAGGGAGAATCACATGAAACTCAAGTAGAGCTTTGCAGCTTTTTATGCGCTCTGTGGTCTAAACCTAATCTGTCTGTAGAGCAGTAGGAAACAGGAGCCAAGGGAGGAGGGAAGCGACTGTTAGCAGCCGTGGTTATTTCTGCCTGCCATCTGTGTCACTGCATGGCATCTCGCGTTGATTTGGGAACTTCAAAGCAACAGCAGGAATTGGACACGAGACCTTTTCACCTCAAACCCTCTGACAGCTTCCACGACTTGAGCCAAAAGAGCTTTTGCTTTGCTGGTTGCTGCTGTGGCTGTTGCTGTTGTGGTGCTCTGAGGAGCCCTGCTGTCAGCCAGGCAGATGAGCTGGGCTGAGCTGGTGCGAGAGAGATCCAGGCCTTGCATTATGGTTTTGTGTGCCAAGGGATGGTGCTGACAAACAGCGCCCAGGGAGCAGACAGTTAAAGGCAGGTTAAAGGCAGGTCTCCCTCCTCCTCTTGGCCCTTGTCCCCACTACAGATAAATCATGGCAGAACTCGCTCTGTCTGCAAATGATCTTGTTTGGGAAAGCCAACCCCTAGAGTGGCCTGTCACTGGTGCGAAGGGAGAGGTCACATTGCTTTGTGGTGACTTCAGCAGATAGGAGGTGACAATGATGCCCTAGAACAGCGATAGAGACTATCAGCCAAGCAGCACTCACGCTCTAAATGCTGTTGCAGTTGATGGAATGAAAACCAACCCTAACAAACCACCAAGAGAAACCCACTGCTGAGATGGGGACACAGCCACTGCTGCACTGGCTCATCCTGGCACTGAGGAAACCAGAGGCTTCGGAGGGGCATCATCACAGAGCAGGATGCTCAGAGAGGAAAAGTCATTGTATCTTTGCATTGAGTTCGTGATTGCTCTGAGGACTCAAAGGAATGAAAATGCATTCTCTTGGTGTAGGATTTGACCATTCCTGTGATCCCAGCACAGGTCAGCACTGGCACTTTGGTTAAAGGCTCACTCTGCCATCCGTATCCATAAAGGGCTCCCCTGAAACCAGAAGCATCTCCTGAATTACAGGAAATGTCAAGAAGGAAAGTATCTGCTTTAATTCATCTGCATCCAAAGGTGATGTCTGATGCCGATTGCATAGTTTAGGCACTCTTGGAAACTCGCCTTAAACTGGAAAGAGGGGAAAGCGAGGCAGGAACATGCTCTGGTGTGTGGGTATTATCAGGCAAGGGAGAAAGAGCATTGCAGTTAGGAAGGAAATAGGTGGGAAGGTGGGATGAAAAGGTAGAGGGTGACTGAGACACCAGTTAACCCCTCATTTCCCCCTGGCATCACTACACTTGGTGTTCCCAAGCAAGTATGTTCAGAGAGCAATACCAGCTCAAGTTCCAGGTTAAGCACTCCCATAGCTGCATGGGTAAGTGCAAACACCAGGTTAAGGCACCTTCTCTTCTCCAAGACATAAGCGGTGTCTATAATTAAGGCTTCCCTAATGAAATCCATGAGGAATGATGGAGTAAAGGGCCATGCTGAAGCACTCTCTTCCCAAACCACGGGACTCTCCGTCGCTGAGGTGAACATAAAAATACTCTAATTCATTGTTCCCTCTTAGTTGGTGTCTGATTCAAGTTATCCTCAGGGAGAAAAGCAGTCATTAATTCCCTCATCCTCTACTTAGGGGGATTTGGGGTAGATTAGAGGCACGGCCTGGGCAGTAAATTCCACTATGTGCGTCCAAGTGTCTCCTAAATACTGTTGGAATTAACTTCCCTCATTTGAAGGAATTCGAGTTCAAGCACAGAAACCAGCTCCTGCTGGTTAGTTCTTGGTGGTTCGTCTTTTCTCCAGAGCTGTAACACTTGCTCTTCTCCATGCCTTTTGTATAGGACTGGATTAGAGCCAAAGTCCTTTGTTAGCAGCTTAACCACTCCATCCCTAAGCTCATTTGTACCCTGTGGATGAAAACCAAGCCATACCCAGTGACAAGCTGCTGGGTTGGGGTCTGAAGGAAAGCCTGCTGGCATCAGTGATCTGCCTGCCCAGCTTTGAGCAGCCTATTGCCTGAAGTGCCTACTTATGGACTAGAGCTGCTGCTGCTCTACTTAAAGGGTAAAGCCAGGAATATCCTGAGAACAATTCAAGTGTTAGGCAAGCTGGCCTGTGTGGTGGAGATGCTCATCTCTCTCCTTTGAAGAGGCATGAAGCCCAGATCTTAAGACAAGTGCCTCTGTACTCAGCTTGAGTTAGATGGAGTGAATTGCCACCATTACTGCCTAAACTGGTGGCAGGATCCCAGCCTGATGCACTGGTCTGATCTGCTGCTGTGGATATGACATCCTGCTCTGAGGGTAACAGTGCCTGGAAAACCCCATCTTGCAAAGGTACCTGCCAAAGTGCAATTGGTACCTGCCTACAATTATAAATTGGTACCTGCCTACAATTATAAATACACGTACCTGCCCTACAATTATAAATACACGTACCTGCCCTACAATTCCTCCTAATTTCCACCTGGCTTTTCTGCCTGGGTTATTCTTTCTCCTGGCTTTGCTTGGTTTGCGTTTCCTTTCTGGCAGGAACCTCTTTGCTTGTGTAAAACCTGGAGCATTCCTACACAACCAGATCTCTTCTTCCTCCTCTCTGTTTTGTTCACAGGCCTTTTCACCATCTCACCCTTTGTATCTAGACGCTGCCTTGCAGTTACCACATGTATAACTCAAAGTGTAGCATTCACACAGCTTGTACTGGGGAGAGAATCCCACATGCAGCTGACCTTCAAACTACTGACCGTGAGGTGGGCCTCTAAAGCTTTGCAAGTGTTCTGTAAGGGACCACGCTGACCTCAAGCTACTATAGTTGTGATCCGCCCAGAGACAAATTCATCCCGGTATCCTTTCTGAAGTTATCCCTTCCCAGGAACAGTTTCAGTTTGTGCCTCAACTAACGCACATCATCAACTAGGCTCAGCAATGCAGTTTTCTGTCCACATTTTCCTGTTTGACTTTCCCTTGTTTTGCCATCCACTGCAGGGCAAGGCTGAGGGATGCACAGATTTAGACTACCTGAGGGATCCATATCACTGCTATTAATCTGCTGCCATATATTAGTGAATGTTTCTGGATAGTTATCTGGTATGATGCTGTTCTGGCCACAGCAAATGCAGCTGTGGACCTGTACTATGGCTGAGTGCATTAATGGGATTACAAACACACCATAGGAGCAGGGTCAGTAACTCACCTTCTGCCTCAGGCAAGCCAGTGCAGTTTCTGCTAGTTGAGAGTGTCCCCACTGTCCTTGTCCTTGCAATCCTCAGTCTGGTCCCCTTCCCTGGGCTGTGATTTTGCTGTGTCCTGCTCAGAGTCAACAGTCTTGTCAGAGTTGGCTTTCCCTGGGGGCAAAGGCTCTTTGCGTTCAGTGCCTTCAGCATCTTCACCTCCTTTCAGTGCAGCTGCCTGCCCCTGCAGGGCAGTGTTTGGGGTCACTTCCTCCCCTCTTTCTCTCACCAGCTGTCTTTGACCTGCATCCAGTCTGTCTCCTGCTGCGTCCATCTTTCCCCCGTGGCTGTTTGAGGAGCCCTCAGTGGACTCCTGCTCTGAAGCTGTGCTTTTCTCTAAGGCAGCTCCATCTACATTCACTGCCACAGGCAATGAAAAGGTCTCCTCACTGCCATGCCTGGCGGCCTGCACAGTGCTTGGAAGGCTGCTCTGTGAAGCAGTGCTGTCAGTGCTCTCCTGGAGGATGTCGGCAGGGTCAGGCTTCCCACTGGCATCTTCCCCAGTCCCTTCATTACTTGGCTTGGGCCCTGGCTCTGATTCTCCTGTGCTGCCCACAGACACCTCCAC